>JASCIT010000002.1:2500000-3750000 GCA_036711955.1 Digitonthophagus gazella | reverse complement strand
TCAACTCTGGTGGTAAAATCGTCAACGTCAAAACTATCAAACAAAATCCAAATTTCGACCCTGAAACGAAAGACTACGACATGAGTCTTTTAGAATTTTCTTCTGAACTTAGCTTCGGTGTTGGAATAAAAGCCATCGGTTTGCCATCTTCCGGTCAAGATACTCCCGTTGGTAAAAAAGGCACCGTTACCGGTTGGGGACTTACAGGTGAAGGTAAACCTTTACCATCTCAACTTCAAGCCGTCGACGTTACCATTATTCATGAGGGCGAGTGCACTGCTTCTTACGGAAGCTCATTCTTCCCCAATACCATGATGTGTGCTGGTGAAGTCTTTGGCGATAAAGATGCCTGCAAGGTGAGTTTAAAAACAAACTTGATTTTTGTATTTATATGTTTTAATGTATTTTTTGAAATAGGGTGATGACGGCGGTGCATTAGTCGTTGGAAATGAAATAATTGGTATTTACTCTTGGGGACGTGGATGTGGCAACCAACACTATCCTGGAGTGTATACTAACGTTGCCAAGCTTCGTGAATTCATCACCGAAGCTACTGGAATGTAATATTTAAAATTTTTTTTTAAAATAATTGATTTTTAGGTTTTTTTATAAAATCGAAACCGTAGAATAAAATGCATATTATAATAAAAATACAATATCTAATTAAAAAAAAAAAATAATTTTTTATTAACCATTCAAACCTTTATTTGAAAATGGACTTTAAATAGGTCGGTTTTGTGTCGGCGTCGCCGCATGGCACTGCGGTTCAAATTTGACTGACACCACGTAATCCGATATTATTTTGCCGGTTGCATTGTCTCGATACGCGCAATCACGGTTAATTACTAATTAGTATCGGATTTATATATTAAGCAATTTGTTCGGTTAAATGAACTGTCCGTTACACTCGCGTCATACGCATTTGTAAATGATTCGGCGCAACAGAAAGCCATTACGGCCGCCCCCGGGGCTCCCCCCGACCTCCGGCGCTAATTTGCCCCCCTTTTCGGCCCCCGTCTCTACGACCGGGACTCCGCTTGCCCGCAGCCGCAACCGACGCCATACATATATCTATTATTAGTCGGACGTATTGTGCACACCATTGTTGATACATAAAGTTTAATTATAATTGCAATCGCTCAATAGGTAGTTTGTCTATTGGACGTGTTTAAACGCGTTCGTACCGCGGATTGCTCGTCTCTACGCCCCGATTGCCTATTTATTTTAACGTGATTATTTTATACACATTTTAATTTAATTACCATAATACCAATTCATTATTTGTTCTAACACTATAAATTCCGGGTTTAATTGGAACGTGTAAATTTATTCTAATTCATCGCAAAGTTTTTAAAAATTTTGATCTATTTAAAAAATTCGTTCAAAGTTTATTTTTTAAAATTAAAAGAAATTCTTAAATTTATTTCAATACTAGCTAACATTTTATTGATAAAGACGTTGATTGACAGTCGACTATCGGTGGACAATCTCCGAAAAGGAAAAATGGGATTTCAGGGGTGGGCAAACCATCATCTCCATCTTCGAGGGAGATTTTAGGGGTTGACAAACCTTGTTGAGGGACATTTCAGGGGTTGTCAAACTTTCTATAAACCAAATTCAAAGATAAGTAAACTCTCTATTTCTCAAACGGGCTTCAGGGGTGGGAAAACCTCGTCGAGAGACATTTCAAAAGTTTGCAAACTTTGTAGAAACCCGATTCAAGGATAAGTAAACTCTGAATTTTTCAAACGGGCTTCAGGGATGGGCAAATCTCATCAAGAGACATTTTAGGGATTAACAAACCTCATCGAGAGACATTTTAGGGATTGACAAACTTGATTCAAGGATAAGTAAACCTTCGATTTTTCGAACGGACTTTAAGGGTGGGCAAACATCGTCGAAATACATTTTAAGGGTTGGCAAAACTTGTCGAGAGATATTTCAGGGATTTGGCAAACTTCGTAGAAACCTGATTCAAGGATATGTAAACCCTCGATTTTTTAAACTGACTTCAGAGGTGGGCAAAACTCGTCAAAAGACATTTCAGGGTTTGGCAAATTTTCTAGAAACCAAATTCAAGGATAAGTAAATCCTCTATTACCCAAACGAGCTTCAGGGGTGGGAAAACCTCGTCGAAAGACATTTCAAAGGTTTGCAAACTTTGTAGAAACCCGATTCAAGGATAAGTAAACTCTCAATTTTTCAAACGGGCTTCAGGGATGGACAAACCTCATCGAGAGATATTTTAGGGATTGACAAACCTCATTGAGAGACATTTTAGGGATTGACAAACTTGATTCAAGGATAAGTAAACATTCGATTTTTCAAACAGACTTTAAGGGTGGGCAAACCTCGTCGAAATACATTTTAAGGGTTGGTAAAACTTGTCGAGAGATATTTCAGGGATTTGGCAAACTTCGTAAAAACCCGATTCAAGAATGTGTAAATCCTCGATTTTTTAAACTGACTTCAGAGGTGGGCAAAACTCGTCGAGAGACATTTCAGGGGTTGGCAAACTTTCTAGAAACCAAATTCAAGGATAAGTAAACCCTCTATTTCTCAAATGGGCTTCAGGGGTG
Source organism: Digitonthophagus gazella (assembly GCA_036711955.1). Lineage (NCBI taxonomy): Eukaryota > Metazoa > Arthropoda > Insecta > Coleoptera > Scarabaeidae > Digitonthophagus > Digitonthophagus gazella. The sequence goes on along the minus strand of JASCIT010000002.1, from coordinate 3,747,421 downwards.
GGAAAACCTCGTCGAGAGATATTTCAAAGGTTTGCAAACTTCGTAAAAACCCGATTAAGGATAAATAAACTCTCAATTTTTCAAACGGGCTTCAGGGATGGACAAATCTCATCGAGAGACATTGTAAGGATTGACAAACCTCATCGAAAGACATTTTAGGGATTGACAAACCTCATCGAAAGACAATTTAGGGATTGACAAACTCGATTCAAGGATAAGTAAACCTTCGATTTTGCAAACGGACTTTAAGGGTGGGCAAACCTCGTCGAAATACATTTTAAGGGTTCGCAAAACTTGTCGAGAGATATTTCAGGGATTTGGCAAACTTCGTAGAAACCTGATTCAAGGATATGTAAACCCTCGACTTTTTAAACTGACTTCAGAGGTGGGCAAAACTCGTCGAAAGACATTTCAGGGTTTGGCAAACTTTCTAGAAACCAAATTCAAGGATAAGTAAACCCTCGATTTCTCAAACGGGCTTCACGATTGGGAAAACCTCGTCGAGAGACATTTCAAAGGTTTGCAAACTTTGTAGAAACCCGATTCAAGGATAAGTAAACTCTGAATTTTTCAAACGGGCTTCAGGGATGGACAAATCTCATTGAAAGACATTTTAGGGATTGACAAACCTCATCGAGAGACATTTTAGGGATTGACAAACTGGATTCAAGGATAAGTAAACCTTCGATTTTTCAAACGAACTTTAAGGGTGGGTAAACCTCGTCGAAATACATTTTAAAGGTTGGCAAAACTTGTCGAGAGATATTTCAGGGATTTGACAAACTTCCTAGAAACCCAATTCAAGGATATACAAACCCTCGATTTTTTAAACTAACTTCAGAGGTGGACAAAACTGGTCGAAAGACATTTTAGGGGTTGGCAAACTTTCTAGAAACCAAATTCAAGGATAAGTAAACCCTCTATTTCTCAAACGGGCTTCAGGGGTGGGAAAACCTCGTTGAAAGACATTTCAAAGGTTTGCAAATTTCGTAGAAACCCGATTCAAGGATAAGTAAACTCTCAATTTTTCAAACGGGCTTCAGGGATGGACAAACCTCATCGAGAGACATTTTAGGGATTAACAAACCTCATCGAAAGACATTTTAGGGATTGACAAACCGCATCGAGAGACAATTTAGGGATTGACAAACTCGATTCAAGGATAAGTAAACCTTCGATTTTTCAAACGGACTTTAAGGGTGTGCAAACCCCGTCGAAATACATTTTAAGGGTTGGCAAAACTTGTCGAGAGATATTTCAGGGTTTTGGCAAACTTCCTAGAAACCCAATTCAAGGATATACAAACCCTCGATTTTTTAAACTAACTTCAAAAGTGGACAGAACTCATCGAAAGACATTTCAGGAGTTGGCAAACTTCGGAAAACTCCGATTTAAGAATAAGTAAACTTTTTTTTTCAAATGAACTTCAAGGGTGAGCAAACCTCGTCGAGAGACATTTGAAAGGTTGACAAACTTTGTAAAAACCCGATTAAAGCATAAATAAACTCTCGATTTTTTTAACTGACTTAAGGGGTGGGCAAAACTCGTCGAGAGACATTTTAAAGGTTGGCAAAACTTGTCGAGAGACATTTTAGAAATTACCAAACTTCATAGAAACCCGATTCAAGGATAACTAAAACCTCGATTTTTCAAATAGACTTCAAGGGTGGGCAAATTTCATCGAGAGACATTTCATGAGTTGACAAACTTCGTAGAGACATTTAGAAGTTACAACTTTATTATATACAACGTTTATTTTGTTATTCATTTAATCAACCAAAACCAAATAAAATTTAATTTAGGTAATCTAAAAACTTTTACGGATTATGATTCGCATCAAAAGGCGAATTTTATTAATATCATCCCCCTCGAACTCGGGGCGAAAAGAAACAAAGAAGAAGATAAATTACTCCGAACAACAACAACAACATCAAGAGGCGGCACATCGCGGGCTGATGATTAAATAATTAATTAAATTCTTTAAGTTGGGCGCGCCGACGGCACCTTGCGGTCCCCCTTTCAACCCCTCGGAACCCCCAGGTCGGGAAAATCCGCTCTCGTTTCGTTCTAAACTAATAATCACGGCCAAAACGAGCGCGCAAAAGTGCCATAAAACGCGAATTCATGATTGTGTATTTTACAATTGGGGCGGGGAAGCCGGTATGCGGGGAATTACTCGCGGAATTGGCTTTTCTAATTTAACCCGTCCAATAAAGGGTTGCGATATTGCGTCCATACCCCCTTAACCGTCTTTACCCTCCTTACCCCTTTCGCGAAATTATTTCGTAACCCCCTCTTATTGCTTGTTTTACGGTATTAATCTAACGAGATCTCTTTTAGATATTTTCTTCTTGAAAGGTTTAATTAAGAATGTTATTGGTTTGAAAAATTTTTACCAACTTTGAAAATTTTTTTAATTTTTTTGGTAACATTTAGAATAAAACGGTCTTTTTTAATTAAAACTAGAATGTTTTAAGTTTCATTTAGAAAAAAATCAAATCAAAATCTTTAAAAATGAATTTTTGATGAATTTTTTAAAAAATCGTTAATTTTCTAACCTAAAAAAATTTTTACCAACTTTGAAAATTTTTTTAATTTTTTTGATAACATTTTGAATAAAACGGTCTTTTTTAATTAAAAATAGAATGTTTTAAGTTTCATTTAGAAAAAAAATCAAATCAAAATTTTTAAAAATGAATTTTTGGTGAATTTTTAAAGTTAATTTTCTTAAGTTAAAAAAGTGTCAAAAATTTTTACCAATTTTGAAATTTTTTAAATTTTTTTTGACAGCACTTAGAATAAAACCGCCTTTTTTAATTAAAATTAGAATGTTTTAAGTTTTATTTAGAAAAAAAAAATCAAATCAAAATCTTTAAAAATGTATTTTTGATGAATTTTTAAAGTTGATTTTTTTTAAGTTCAAAAAGTGTCAAAAATTTTTACCAACTTTGAAATTTTTTTTAATTTTTTTGGCAACAATTAGAATAAAACGGTCTTTTTTAATTAAAATTACAATGTTTTAGGTTTCATTTAGAAAAAGGATCAAATCAAAATCTTTAAAAATGAATTTTTGATGAATTTTTTAAAAAATGGTTAATTTTCTAACCTAAAAAAACTTTTACCAACTTTGAAAATTTTTTTAATTTTTTTGACAACACTTGGAATAAAACGGTCTTTTTTAATTAAAATTAGATTGTTTTAAGTTTCATTTAGAAAAAAATCAAATCAAAATCTTTAAAAATGAATTTTTGGTGAATTTTTAAATTTAATTTTCTTAAGTTAAAAAAGTGTCAAAAATTTTTACCAATTTTGAAATTTTTTTTAATTTTTTTGACAACACAGAATAAAACGGTCTCTTTTAATTAAAATTAGAATGTTTTAGGTTTCATTTAAAAAAAAATCAAATCAAAATCTTTAAAAATGAATTTTTAATGAATTCTTTAAAAAATCGTTAATTTTGTAACCTAAAAAAATTTTTACCAACTTTGAAAATTTTTTTAATTTTTTTGACAACACTTGGAATAAAACGGTCTTTTTTAATTAAAACTAGAATGTTTTAAGTTTCATTTAGAAAAAAAGTTAAATAAAAATCTTTAAAAATGAATTTTTGGTGAATTTTTAAAAAAACGGTTTATTTTTTAACCTAAAAAAATTTTTACCAACTTTGAAAATTTTTTTAATTTTTTTGACAACACTTGGAATAAAACGGTCTTTTTTAATTGAAACTAGAATGTTTTAAGTTTCATTTAGAAAAAAAATCAAATCAAAATCTTTAAAAATGAATTTTTGATGAATTTTTAAAGTTGGTTTTCTAAATTTAGAAGTGTCAAAAATTTTTACCAACTTTGAAAATTTTTTTAATTTTTTTGATAACATTTAGAATAAAACGGTCTCTTTTAATTAATATTAAAATGTTTTAAGTTTCATTTAGAAAAAAAATCAAATCAAAATCTTTAAAAATGAATTTTTGGTGAATTTTTAAAGTTAATTTTCTTAAGTTAAAAAAGTGTCAAAAATTTTTACTAACTTTGAAAATTTTTTTAATTTTTTTGACAACACTTGGTATAAAACGGTCTTTTTTAATTAAAATTAGGATATTTTAAGTTTCATTTAGAAAAAGAATCAAAACAAAATTTTTAAAAATGAATTTTTGATGAATTTGTTTAAAAATTGTTAATTTTTAACCTAAAGAAAAATTTTACCAACTTTGAAAATTTTTTTCATTTTTTTTGACAACACTTGGAATAAAACGGACTTTTTTAATTAAAATTAGAATATTTTAAGTTTCATTTAGAAAAAAATCAAATCAAAATGGTTAAAAACGAATTTTTGATGAATTTTTAAAAAAATTATTTTCTAACCTAAAAAAAATTTTCCCAACTTTGAAAATTTTTTTAATTTTTTCGACAACACTTGGAATAAAACGGTCTTTTTTAATTAAAATTAAAATGTTTTAAGTTTCATTTAGAAAAAAATAAAAAATCAAAATGGTTAAAAACGAATTTTTGATGAATTTTTTAAAAAATTATTTTCTAACCTAAAAAATTTTTACCAACTTTGAAAATTGTTTTAATTTTTTTGACAACACTTGGAATAAAACGGTCTCTTTTAATTAAAATTAGAATGTTTTAAGTTTCATTCAGAAAAAAAAATCAAATCAAAATGGTTAAAAACGAATTTTTGATGAATTTTTTAAAAAATTATTTTCTAACCTAAAAAATTTTTACCAACTTTGAAAATTTTTTCAATTTTTTTAACAACACTTAGAATAAAACGGTCTTTTTTAATTAAAACTAGAATGTTTTAGGTTTCATTTAGAAAAAAAATCAAGTCAAAATCTTTAAAAATCAATTTTTGATGAATTTTTAAAATTGGTCGATTTTTTTAAGTTAAAAAGTGTCAAAAATTTTTACCAACTTTAAGAATTTTTTTTAAATTTTTTGGTAAAAATTAGAATAAATTTGTCTATTATTATAGAAAATAAATATTTTTTTTAATGTAGTTTTATATCTATACCCTTGAACTTTTATATTTTTTTTAAATTTGTGAATAATAGTACAAATATTATTAACTCAAAATAGATTTAGTTGATAATATCGAACAATATGTGATTTACAAACTGTAAATAATTGATAAGAACGGGTATTTTAATATTTTTGTAAGTAGTAATATTATCTAAAATCTAAAATAATCAATCATCACTAAAAATCCCCTAACTTAAGTTCTAATAGTGACTGTTTGTGAGTGAATACAATTTTTTTTTATAAATTTGCTAGATATGGGTTTATCTATATAAATGATAACTAATAAACTGTATATAAAGGGAAAATTCTCAAAGGTAAGTCATACAAATTACAATGTTCCGTTTTGTAGTAATCTCCTGCCTTTTGGCGACTGCTTTCGGTAAGTATAAATATAAATTTTTGTTTAGTTCTCTAAATAATAAATTTTTTGTAGCCCTTCCACGTAAATTACCTTTACCTGATGGAAGAATCGTCGGTGGATCTCCCGTTGAAATCGAAGATTATCCATACCAACTTTCCCTTCAATATTATGGCAGCCACATCTGTGGAGCTTCCATTATTTCTTCCAAATGGGCTGTAACCGCTGCTCATTGCACTGATGGATCTTCTGCTTCAATGTTGAGCATCCGAGCTGGTTCTTCCATCCGTGGATCTGGTGGCGTAGTCATCAGCGTCAAAGCCATTCACCAAAACCCACAATACGACTCCTACGACATCGACTACGATATCAGTCTCTTAGAACTCGCTACTGAACTTAGTTTCGGTTCCGGAATTGCCGCTGTTGGTTTGCCAACTCTTAACCAAGCTCTTCCAGTTGGAAAATTATCTCAAGTCAGCGGTTGGGGAACTTTGACCGAAGGTGGAAGTACTCCATCTCAACTCCAAGCCGTCGATGTCACCGTTGTTAGCAATGAAGAATGTGCTAATGCTTACGGAGCTGGATCTATCACCGATCGTATGATGTGCGCTGGTGAACCAGCCGGAGGAAAAGACGCCTGCCAAGTAAGATTTAAAGAAAATTTGGATGTTTAAGTTTTAATTTTTTTTATTTGAAATAGGGTGACAGTGGTGGTCCATTGGTCGTTGATGGTGAACTCATTGGTATCGTCTCTTGGGGATACGGATGCGCTCGTCCATACTACCCTGGAGTCTACTCTAACGTTCCCAACCTTCGTGGGTACATCACTAGTGTTGCTGGAATTTAAATTGTTGAATAACAAGATTGTATAAAGGAAGACATCTTGAATTAAATATAAAGTTAAAAATTAAAAAAAAAAACCTTTTGATAAGACCTCATACATGTTCATCAAGTGTACGTTTAGCCACGTATTTATATAGGGTAAAAAGTATGGCGAATGTGCGGAAGCACTCCGAGTTAAATTTATAATATAAACGTACGGGTCCTCGGCGAACCCATTAGTATAAGTAAAATGCATTTCATGTATTTTTTGTCGCCCGATTGAGCGAGGTACTCGGTCGCCCTCGGTCCTATCATCAATTCATTTAACGGGGGCGCGAATCCGGTCTGCGCCGTATCGAATGCATCAATTAATTTTTCAGTTGGAACGTTTTTCAACACAAAACTCCGCGATAAAATTTACTATTTTTTTTTATCGCCGCCCAACGGTAACACAGTTTTGCTTTTTACTGGTCTTGCCCCATAGCTTTGTACACACACGGTTAGGTAGGAGCCGAACGCTCAAATATTTATCGGTGGTAAGTGGTATGTCTGGTTTAGGTACTCTGTCCGTCAATTATATCCCGATTCGAAACCGTAAATGACGACTTTTGACGTGGTACGATATTCCTCAATTGACATCTACAAGATACCATTACTATAATAAGATTATTGTAATCCAAAGAAAATTCCGCTTTTAAAAATTGATAAGTTGACATAATTTTTTGTGGAAAATCTTAGATACCTTTTATGATAATTTTTTTAATGGCACTAGTTTAGTTTTATTTTTAGTATTTTTCTAAAAAAAAATTATTGTTTTTGGTTGAATTGATCAACATTTTGGTAACTTTGGTAGAAGCTTTACGAATTTAGTAAGTTTTTGATGGAATTTAAAAAAAATTGGTAAATTTTTTGTGGAATTTTAAAAAAATTCCTTATTTTTGGTAGAACTATTAAAAATTTTAGTAACTTTGGTGAAATTTTTATGAATCTACTAAGTTTTTGATGAAATTTTCAAGGTTTTGGTTAATTTTTAATGATATTGTTTCTAATTTGATTGATTTTTGGTGGAATTTTAAAAGAATTTTGACATTTTGGTGGAATTTTTAAAAACTTTGGCAAGTTTTTGGTAGAATTATTAAAAATGTTGACAATTTCGGTGTAATTTTTAGGATTTTTGTAAGTCTTTGGCGGAATAAAAAAAAATCAGTAAGTTTTGGGTATAGTTGTTAAATATTTTAATAGCTTTGGTGGAATTTTTGCGAATTTTATTCATTTCTGGTGGAATTTAAAAAAAATTCAGTGTTCTTGGTAAAATTTTTATGAATTTAGTAAGTTTTTGGTGGAATTTTTAAAAAATTCAGTATGTTTTTGGTGGAATTATCAAAAATTTTGATACCATTGGTGGAATTCTTGCGAATTTTATTCATTTCTGGTGGAATAAAAAAAATCTGTGTTTTTGGTGAAATTCTTATGAATTTAGTAAGTTTTTGGTGGAATTTTTGCAAATTGTATTAATTTTTGGTGGAATTTTAAAAAAATTCAGTATAGTTTTGGTGGAATTATCAAAAATTTTGATAACACTGGTGGAATTTTTGCGAATTTTATTCATCTTTGATGGAATTTTTAAAAAATTCAGTGGTTTTTTATGGAATTTTTACGAATTTAGTAAGTTTTTAGTGAAATTTTTCCAATTTTATTGATTTTTGGTGGAATTTTTATAAAATTCAGTATGTTTTTGATGGAATTGTTAAAAAAGTTGATAACTTTGGTGGAATTTTTATTAACTTTAATCATTTTTGATTTAATTGTTAAAAATATTAGTAATTTTATTAGAATTTTTATGAATTTGGTAAATTTTTGGTGGTATTTTTAAAAATTAGTAAGTTTTTGGTGGAATTATTCAACATTTTTGTAACTTTGGTGGAAAATTGAAAAAAATTAGTACGTTTTTGGTGGAATTGTTGAAAATGTTGGTAACTTTGGTGGAATTTTTACGAATATAGTAAGTTTTTCGTGAAATTTTTCCAATTTTATTGATTTTTGGCGGAATTTTTGTAAAATTCAGTATGTTTTTGATGGAATTGTTAAAAAAGTTGATAACTTTGGTGGAATTTTTATTAACTTTAATCATTTTTGGCGGAATTGTTAAAAATATTAGTAATTTTAGTAGAATTTTTATGAATTTGGTAAGTTTTTCGTGGTATTTTTAAAAATTAGTAAGTTTTTGGTGGAATTATTCAACATTTTTGTAGCTTTGGTGGAAAATTGAAAAAAATTAGTACGTTTTTGGTGGAATTGTTGAAAATGTTGGTAACTTTGGTGGAATTTTTACGAATATAGTAAGTTTTTCGTGGAATTTTTCCAATTTTATTGATTTTTGGTGGAATTTTTATAAAATTCAGTATGTTTTTGATGGAATTGTTAAAAAAGTTGATAACTTTGGTGGAATTTTTATTAACTTTAATCATTTTTGGCGGAATTGTTAAAAATATTAGTAATTTTAGTAGAATTTTTATGAATTTGGCAAGTTTTTGTTGGTATTTTTAAAAATTAGTAAGTTTTCGGTGGCATTATTCAACATTTTTGTAACTTTGGTGGAAAATTTAAAAAAATTAGTACGTTTTTGGTGGAATTGTTGAAAATATTGGTCACTTTGGTGGAATTTTTACGAATATAGTAAGTTTTTCGTGAAATTTTTCCAATTTTATTGATTTTTGGTGGAATTTTTATAAAATTCAGTATGTTTTTGATGGAATTGTTAAAAAAGTTGATAACTTTGGTGAAATTTTTATTAACTTTAATCATTTTTGGCGGAATTGTTAAAAATTTAGTAATTTTATTAGAATTTTTATGAATTTGGTAAGTTTTTGGTGGTATTTTTAAAAATTAGTAAGTTTTTGGTGGAATTATTCAACATTTTTGTAGCTTTGGTGGAAAATTGAAAAAAATTAGTACGTTTTTGGTGGAATTGTTGAAAATGTTGGTAACTTTGGTGGAATTTTTACGAATATAGTAAGTTTTTCGTGAAATTTTTCCAATTTTATTGATTTTTGGTGGAATTTTTATAAAATTCAGTATGTTTTTGATAGAATTGTTAAAAAAGTTGATAACTTTGGTGGAATTTCTATTAACTTTAAACATTTTTGGCGGAATTGTTGAAAATATTAGTAATTTTAGTAGAATTTTTATGAATTTGGTAAGTTTTTGGTGGTATTTTTAAAAATTAGTAAGTTTTTGGTGGAATTATTCAACATTTTTGTAGCTTTGGTGGAAAATTGAAAAAAAATTAGTACGTTTTTGGTGGAAGTGTTGAAAATATTGGTAACTTTGGTGGAATTTTTACGAATATAGTAAGTTTTTCGTGAAATTTTTCCAATTTTATTGATTTTTGGTGGAATTTTTATAAAATTCAGTATGTTTTTGATGGAATTGTTAAAAAAGTTGATAACTTTGGTGGAATTTCTATTAACTTTAATCATTTTTGGCGGAATTGTTAAAAATATTAGTAATTTTATTAGAACTTTTATGAATTTGGTAAATTTTTGGTGGTATTTTTAAAAATCAGTAAGTTTTTGGTGGAATTATTCAACATTTTTTTAGGTTTGGTGGAAAATTGAAAAAAATTAGTACGTTTTTGGTGGAATTGTTGGAAATATTGGTCACTTTGGTGGAATTTTTACGAATATAGTAAGTTTTTCGTGGAATTTTTACCAATTTTATTGATTTTGGGTGGAATTTTTAAAATATTCACTAAGTTTTTAGTAGAATTGTCTCCAAATTTAATAACTTTTGGTGAAATTATATTCAATTTAACTAACTTTTGTGGAATTTTTATTATTACTTTTTTATTTTTGTGAAATTTTTAAGAATCTAATCAATTCTTGACGAAATTAATTTTAATTTTAGTATATTTTTTAAAAATTCAGCAAGTTTTTGGTGGAATTGTTAAAAATTTTGATAGCTAAGGTGGAATTTTTACAAATTTTATAAGTTTTTGGTGGAATTATTAAAAATTTTAGTAGCTTTTGTGGAATTTTTACAAATTTACTTAAATTTTTGGTGATATTTTCAAGAATTTAATTAGTTTTTAATGAAATTTATTCGAATTTTTCCTCTGCATAAATTAAATATTTGATAATTATTAATAAACCGATCGTTTTGACATTTCATGTGGCATTAGCGTGGTTAGAATAATAAATAACGTTTATGAAAATTGAACCAACTGTTTTATCGGCCCAAATCGAAAATGACGGAAAACGGGGACTTCGTTTAGGGCTTAAATCGGCCGTTTCGGGTCCAAAGGAGCCCCGATTCGCATATAACGTTGCGTTATAAAGCCGTTCAGAAGGTTAACCGGAAGCAGAGTCGCAGAGCCGGTGGCTTTTTGGACAAAAAGTGCGTTCGAAAATTAACGAAAATGACAGATGGACGATCGAGAATTTTTATTTCAATTAGGGCTACCGCAACGTCGTTCGATTTTCAGGGCCGTTTCTCCGAAATCGGTCACGGACCCCCCCAAAATCGTCCGGAAAACGATTTCCAAAAAACTAATAAAAAAAGAGCTAGGCGCCTGTGGCGCCCTCTTTTAAAGGGGCGCTGCTTGCTTACTACTTTTTCTTTTATTTTACAAGGTATTGGATTTGTAGTTTGAGTGTTTAGCTCTTCTTCTCCAGTCTCGATGTTTATGCTTTACTTTTTTCCATTCAAATCTGCGATCATTTATAATTTTTTGATATATTCTTCAAAATTACCGATTTCTTCGCCAAAATAAAGAATTTTACATCAAATTTTATAAAATAACTTTCATTTAATTTGACAGTTAAAACTGAAGTGCTTACTACTTTAATATATTATAATTTTCTTTTTGACTTTTTTGACTTTTTTGACTTTTTCGAATTTTCATTTTACCATCAACTCAAAACTAAAAAAATTAAATTAGACAAAATGCAAAACGAAGAAGATGTAAATACTGTTATCGATGAATCCCAATATAATAAGTAACTTTTTAGCAATAGTACTATTTAGTAGTACTTTTAATTTTCTGATGATTTAAATTTAATTTTAGAATGGCCGCCAAGACAGATTTACTTAATTCGGAATTTATGTACTATAGTGCGGTTTTAAAAGTGGTAGCTCCGGCTGTATCATCGGATTTAGAACGACAAAAAATATTACCATGGGTTCAAAAACTTTTTAGACCTGAATATCAAACATCACCTTTAAAAGAAAAAAGAAATAAGTACTTACATCCCTTTTTTCCTTTCTTTTTCTCTTAACGCTTAACTTATTTTTAGATATTTACTTACGTTGAGTTTAACAATACTCAGCGATGAAGTTTTTGGTTTATTTAACAATTCCCCACCGGATCTTCTCCCCGAATTAAACGAAATCGAATACCGACCAGTACCAGCAGCAGAATGGGAAATAGACTCAATGTGGAAAGAAACCTTGGCAAATCTCCCGGAAGATTTTAAAATGTTGGAATGTTCCGTTCATAATAACAAAGAAGAATGCGAAAAAGACCATCATTTAGATGAAATACTCGACCAGGAATTTCAATTTTTACTCTTTCTGACGAAACCTTACGCGGCACTCCTCGAAGGTCGGTACGAAAGCACTCGAGTTGCCACTTGGATTCAAACGCTTTGCACGATCCACGGAGACTCTTGTTCGAGCATGAGAGGAATCCGAAACGACTACATCATGGCACTGTTGGGGTATCTTCACGATATGCGACTAATCGGTCCTTTTGCCGAATACCCACCTTGGAGGACACTTCCACCTTTGGCGGAAGCTGCTAAATTATCCGCCGAAACGAAACCTATTACCGATCCAACTGGTCCAGATGCATCAGAATTTTTAGCGTCACAACCTATTCCATCTGAAGGAGCATTTTGTTATATTGCTATAACTGGTGATCTTATTAAAAGTAGTTTAGGTGGTCCTTTTATTTAAATTGTATAATGTTTTGTATACAATTTAATACAAATAATAATTTAATAATTGTATACAATTTTAAAATTATATAATTCTTGATTTAAAATCAGAGCGATTTTCTAAAACTATTAAAAAGAAGAAAAAGTTAAAATTTTTCCATTTTTTCAAAAAAAAATTTTTAATTTTTTTGGTGATAATTAGAACAAATTTGACATTTACAATCAAAAATAGAATCTTTAAGTGTTAATTTGACGAAAAAATCGCTCCTTAATTTCTAAAAATAAACTCAGTGCGATTTTTCAAAGTTGATAAAATTTTTAAAAAGTTAGGTTAGTTAACTGTCAAAAATTTTAGTCAACTTTAAGAATTTTTTTAATTTTTTTGGTAATAATTAGAACAAATTTGTCTTTTTTAAACTAAAATAGCATCTTTTAAGTTTAATTTAAAGTATAAATCATTTCGTAATATTTAAAAATAAACTCTGTAGGATTTTTTAATGTTGGTTAAATTTTTTAAAAAATTAGGTTAGTTAACTGTCAAAAATTTTCATCAACTAAGAATTTTTTTAATTTTTTTGGTAATAATTAGAATAAATCTGTCTTTTCTAAATCAAAATAGAATCTTTCAAGTTCAATTTAAGGTATAAATTAGTTCCTAATTCCTATAAATAAAATCTGGGCGATTTTTAAAAATTGGTCAAAAAATTAAAAAGTTAAATTTTTCCATCTTAAAAAATTTTTTTTTAATTTTTTTTGGTGATAATTAGAACAAATTTGATTTTTACAATCAAAACTACAATCTTTAGATTTTAATTTGACGAAAGAATCACTTCCTTATTTCTAAAAATAAACTCTGTGCGATTCTTTAAAGTTGATAATATTTTTAAAAAGTTAGGTTAACTGTCAAAAATTTTCATCAACTTTAAGAATTTTTTTAATTTTTTTGATAACAATTAGAGTAAACATGTCTTTTTTAAATCAAAATAGAATCTTTCAAGTTCAATTTAAGGTATACATCAGTTCCTAATTCTTATAAATAAAGTCTAGAAGATTTTTTTAAATTGGTCAAAAAATTGAAAAGTTAAAATTTTTCCATCTTTAAAAAAAATTTTTTTAATTTTTTTTATTAATAATTAGAACAAATTTGATTTTTACAATCAAAACTAAAATATTTAAGTTTTAATTTGACGAAAGAATCACTTCTTAATTTCTAAAAATAAACTCTGTGCGATTTTTTAAAGTTGCGAAAATTTTTAAAAAGTTAGGTTAATTGTCAAAAATTTTAGTCAACTTTAAAAATTTTTTTAATTTTTTTGATAACCATTAGAATAAATCTGTCTTTTTTAAATCAAAATAGAATCTTTCAAGTTCAATTTAAGGTATACATCAGTTCCTAATTCCTATAAATAAAGTCTAGAAGATTTTTTAAAGTTAGTCAAAAAATTAAAAAGTTAAAATTTTTCCATCTTAAAAAAATTTTTTTTTTAATTTTTTTGGTGATAATTAGAACAAATTTGGCTTTTACAATCAAAACTAAAATATTTAAGTTTTAATTTGACGAAAGAATCACTTCTTAATTTTTAAAAATAAACTTTGTGCGATTTTTTAAAGGGGATAATATTTTTAAAAAGTTAGGTTAACTGTCAAAAATTTTAATCAACTTTAAAAATTTTTTTAATTTTTTTGATGACAATTAGAGTAAATCTGTCTTTTTTAAATCAAAATAGAATCTTTCAAGTTCAATTTAAGGTATAAATCATTCCTTAATACCTATAAATAAAGTCTGGGCGATTTTTTAAAATTAGTCAAAAAATTAAAAAGTTAAAATTTTTCCATCTTTAAAAAATTTTTTTTTAATTTTTTTGGTGATAATTGTAACAAATTTGGTTTTTACAATCAAAACTACAATCTTTAAGTTTTAATTTGATGAAAGAATCACTTCTTAATTTTTAAAAATAAACTCTGTGCGATTTATTAAAGTTGATAAAATTTTTAAAAAGTTAGGTTAACTGTCAAAAATTTTAGTCAACTTTAAGAATTTTTTTAATTTTTTTGATAACAATTAGAGTAAATCTGTCTTTTCTAAATCAAATTAAAATCTTTCAAGTTCAATTTAAGGTATACATCAGTTCCTAATTCTTATAAATAAAGTCTAGAAGATTTTTTTAAATTAGTCAAAAAATTGAAAAGTTAAAATTTTTCCATCTTTAAAAAAATTTTTTTTTAATTTTTTTGGTGATAATTAGAACAAATTTGACTTTTACAATCAAAACTACAATCTTTAAGTTTTAATTTGACGAAAGAATCACTTCCTTATTTCTAAAAATAAACTCTGTGCGATTTTTTAAAGTTGAGAAAATTTTATAAAAAGTTAGGTTAACTGTCAAAAATTTTAGTCAACTTTAAAATTTTTTTTAATTTTTTTGATAACAATTAGAGTAAATCTGTCTTTTCTAAATCAAAATAGAATCTTTCAAGTTCAATTTAAGATATAAATCAGTTCCTAATTCTTATAAATAAAATCTGGGGGATTTTTTAAAAATAGGTTAAAAAATTGAGTTAGGTTAGTTTTGAATTTTTTTTATTATTTTTTTTTGGTAATAATTATAAAAAATTTGACTTTTTTAATTCAAAATAGAATGTTTTAGGTTCAAATTGTTGTAAAAATTATTTTTTAATTCCTATAAATAAAGTTGTTATGATTTTTTAAAGTTGATGAAAAATAATTTATGAAAAATTTAGGAGGTTACTAAAGGGAGTCGTATTTAAAATTTGCTCTCATTACGTATGTATAGGGCGTGCGTGAGACGTACATCACAGAGGTAATTCCGTAACAATGTTTTCAATATCAATATATGGGGAACCGCGGCCTGGAAAATTGCTTTATGGAAACGAGTCCCAGCGCAGTAATTTCCCCGGAAGCTCTCAGAGACACCTGTACCACACTCCTCGTAATTACCAAGGGTGCCACATCCTTCCTTCGCGCATATATACCACCCTAAATGTCTTTTTTCCATTACCTAATTCCTCGTCGAGACGTTTTTCTTTATCATTTCCCGAGATTCCTATTTTCATGGAGAGGAGACAAGTTTTAGAAGACAAGTTTTATATTCTCCAACTAAACGTTGCTTATTCGAAAACTGGAATAAGCAAGCTGTATTTCGAAGTTACTTTCCTCATGACTTCAGGCTAAGTGGTTTCATTCTCCGAACTCCGTTGAATATTTATCAGAAACTGAATTTCTTTTCCATTCGCATGACCGCCCAGAACGAACTTTAGCAGCGGTCGCTATAAATTCAACATAATACCAACCCTCCCTTGTACAGATTTTATTTATCTTGGATATATGTTTTTCAAGTATGGAAAAGTTTGACTCAATTCAATCGGGAATATAAATATTTAATCGCTTAGATGTAGAGTAAACTGAGTAAACCATAATTTTATGTCGGTATTATTATATTATGTCGGTATTAACGTAGGTAGTGGAGGAGGACGGAGGACGAAGTAACGATCATTTTCTGGACGGTAAAGTAATAAGCCGCATTCCTGCAGAGTCGGGGGCGTCGGGCCATTAATAGCAGCCTGGGGCGTCGGCGGACACCGGCTATCTGCATCACGCGGGGCCCCCCTAATGGAATAGCAATGAAATTAGCGAAATAATGTCTTTAGTTTAATTGCCGGTCGGCGAGAGAGGCGCCCATCGCGAACGGTCAGCCCGGAAATTAGTTTTGATTAAGGAGCCCAGATCCCCGACCATTAAAACGCATTAAAACCGAGTTTGCCCACAAACCTCCACGATTATTAGCAGAGAGGACCTTACAGTATAGATATCTTCCTCTGTTCATGTTAACTTTAAATCCCTTAAGCTGGGTATTGACTATGTGAAAGTCCTTATTGGGAAAATCTCGCGATAAAGTCCTCAAAGTGAGGTATCTACAAGGTTGTACTTTTGAAGCATCGAATGATCATAGTAAATAGGCAAATCGTCGCATTATTCAATAGGGCGATGGCTTACTTTTCAGTGATGATGGTTAGGTTTGCACCATATCATTTATGGCAGTTGATAGACATCATTTGATTATTTGCAAAATGTTATCAAGTGGCAATGTCGCTTGGTGCTGGTTGCTGGTTGTTAGTTGCTAGTTGCTTCAATATGAAGGCGCGGTTACACGGCGCCTGGTTCGCCGAACCACGAAACTACAAGCTAGTTCCGGATGGCTTGCATTTTAACGAACCAGTAGTGACAACACGGTGCGCGGTTCGTCAGACTTTTAACCTGATTTGGTTCGTCCGTGGTTTGTCGAAAGTCTGTCAGTCCTGAATTGGAATCATGGATGACAGGCAGAAAATTATTGTGACTGTGTCATTGTGCGTTATTAACGCACATTTATTACATATTTGTTTTCTAATCTAGCCCATGCCGTATGCACAATATTGCGGTCATGATGGCCCATGTCTTTGGGGTTCCATATTTCCGGGGCTTGTTCCAGGTCTTCAATAAATTCAAATGTCCTTTCTGTGGACCACGCCATATTAACTCGAAGGAATTGAATGATGCACCTACGTTGTTTAACCTACAAAATCTGCAACAAAGTTCCTCTGTGACGTCGAGCCAATACGAGCCAACACAAACCATCACGAACCTTGCCCAAGCTCCCCTTTGATCTTTCCAAGTTTACCGACACTCGATGGGAATCAGCGAACCACGCACCACGAACCATGGAACAATGCGAACCGGCTATGTCAGACAGCTTGTGGTTCGTGGTTCGTCTAGAAAGGTTCGGCGAATCACGAAACTACAAGCCAGTTCGGGATGGCTTGTATTTTAACGAACCAGTAGTGACAACACGGTGCGCGGTTCGTCAGACTTTTAACGTGATTTGGTTCGTCCTAATGGTTCATCCGTGGTTTGTAGGAAGTTTGCCAGTCCTGAATTAGAATCGTGGATGACAGGCAGAAAATTGTGACTGCATCATTGTGCGTTATTAACGCAGGATTAATACTGCAAAAGCAACTGAAGCGCCGTAAAAAGGGATGGTGGATGGCATCTCACATTAAAAATAGGGAAACCTAAGTAAAGTTAGTTTTAGAACGCTAATTACTCGTTCACGTTTGTTAACATAGGGTGTTAGGGATGCATCAGCGATGGGGGAGTATTCCGTAATACTAAGTTAAGAAATAAAAATCTTATTTGAAAAACTTCAGACCAAGGATTTGAATTTGCCACCAGAAGAAGCACTACCATTTCGAAGCGAATGTATACCCTATATAATAGTGGCTGATGATGCATTTGCTCTTGGGCCTAACGTTATGAAACCATTCCCTGGTACACATGCAGAAGACAAGTATTGAAAGAATTTTTAACTACAGGTTATCAAGGGCTAGACGTACTGTAGAAAACGTTTTTGGGATGATGTACCTACATTGTTTAACCTACAAAATCTGCAACGAAGTTCCTCTGTGACGTCGAGCCAACACAAGACAACACGAGCCAATACACACCATCACGAACCTTGCCCGAGCTCTCCTTTGATCTTTCCAAGTTTACCGACACTCGATGGGAATCAGCGAACCGCGCACCACGAACCACGGAACAATGCGAACCGGCTATGTCAGACGGCTTGTGGTTCGTGGTTCGTCCAGAGAGGTTCGGCGAACCACGCGCCGTGTAACCGTGCCTTAAGCTGCGTATACATATGCGAACCGAACCGTTCGGGAACCGCTCGTAAACCGTTCGTTGAAATTATTTTTACAACGAACATCTTTCGAGCCATCGGAAACGGAACGAACCGTGAACCAATAATTAGAATTTCCAAGCAGTCTATTGGGCGCATAATACCAGAGGTTTGCACTGCACTGTTCAAGGAATTACAAGGATATATGTTTCAGCTACCTTCGACACCTTCAGCTTGGAAAGAAATCAGCAACTTATATAAAACACATTAGAACTTGCCTCACTGTGTTGGTGCCCTTGATTGGAAACATATTATTTTACAAGGACCAGTGAATTCGGGAACTAAGTTTTTCAATTACAAATCTGACTTTAGTATTGCGCTTTTTACACTAATAGATGGAAATTATAACTTTATGTTTGATGATGTAGGATGCCAAGGAAGAATTTTAGACGCGGGCGTTTTTCGAGCGAGCAAGTTACATAGCAAGCTTACTGATAACACAATGGGATTGCCAATACCAGACGAACTACGGGGCGTTGTATGAAAATACTTTATTTTTTGCAGGCGATAATGCCTTTGCTCTGGATGGAAACCTCATGAAGCCATACAGTGGAGACTTTCCCAGAAGAACGTCTCTGAGAATTTTTAATTATCGTTTAAGTAGAGGCCGTAGGATAATTGAAAACGCGTTTGGTATATCCTCTGCAGTATTTCGGGCTTTAAGAAAACGAATGCTTTTGAAGCTTGAAACGGCTGAATTGGTAGTGACGACGATCATTTTAGTACATAGTTATCTAAGGACCCATTTACCAAATTTGTATATGTTACGGCTAATGTGGATACTTGGCTAATGTGTATGCTATCCAGCTAGTATGAAAACTATCCAACTCACTTGGTATTTTAGTAGAATCGTTTAGTAGAATGTGCCTGCTGGCACATTGCACCAGGAGTCAATGGTGTATTTAATGTATAATGGTGTAGTTAAAGGTTCGTGGAGGAATGAGGAAAACATGGCGTCTATGTTATCACTAACAAATCCCCCCCCCCCCCAAAAAAATCTGCTGATTATTGTCAAGCATTTAGGAATTAAATAGCTGATTACTTCATGAAAGAAGGATTTCTACAGTGCCAAATATGCTTGAATGTATTCTTAGTTATTTACCGTGTTAAGTCGGTTTCTCGGTTCATCTCTGTCTTCTAAAAATTTCAATGGTTCATAGGCAACTTACAAACACAACATTTTTTTCTTACAGCAATCCATATCCATCTTCATATCTACACTTATTTCCTTCCAGACGTCTTCTTTTAAGTTTCTCTTGAAATGATGTTTGTGTTTGGGGTCCCACGATAGTGGTTTACTTCTATAAATGTCTCACATTGGAGCAACTCGATATCGCCTTTGCATTTTCGATATTGAATTGCTCCAATCTGAGATATGAAGTATAAAACCAACCATTACCATGTTTCTTATCTAAATCCAAATCCCAAATTGCGTTCAAAATGTGAGTTTCAAAATTCATCATCTAACTTTGTATGAGAAATGAAATAATTAAAGATCAGATTCATCATCAGAAGAGTGTCATCATCAAAGATGCATAGTGAGAGTAATAACATGTTGCTGATTGCTAGTTGCTTCAGTATGAAACCCACCTTAGAAATGCTAACTGGAAATCAACAAATTATAACTCCCTATTGAATGTATTATAGATTATGGTTATTATTACAAAAGGGTCAAAGAATGGTAAATTACAGCTACGGCACGTTCGCGCCATAAATAACTAGCTGAAATTTTATTTTTTTAAAACGGTCGTACCTACCGACCGTTCACGTACGCGCGTTCGTGCACAATTGAATTTAATTGCTTCGAAATTGGTTATATATGAGCGTAGGGTACCGTAAAGTGCGCGCCCCGTTATGATTTAATGCGCGATTGCAACTAATAAAATTTTCACGCGCTGTGCGTAACTACCACCTACAATAGAACCACCCTTTGCGCTTTTATATTCCACCTACCGTTAAAAAAAAAAAACTCCAAACGAAATTTATGAGTTAATAGTTAAAAATCAAAATCACATTGAAAAAAATCTAGATTGAATTTTAAAATATAAAGTGGTAATTCTAATTTAAAACATTTTTCATCGACATTTTTTACCAAAAAATTTTTTTAATTTTTTTTATAATCATTAGCATAAATTTGACATTTATTATAGAAAATAGAATCTTTAAGCTTTAATTTAACATAAAAATCATTTTTTTATTCCTATAAATAAACTCTCAGCGATTTTTTAAAATTAAAAAATTTTTTTAAAAGTTAGGTTAGTTAACTGTCAAAAATTTTTATCAACTTTAAGAATTTTTTTAATTTTTTTGGTAACAATTACAAAAAATCTGCCTTCTCTAAATTAAAATAGAATATTTTGTGTTTAATTTAATATGAAAATAATTTCTTAATCTTTAAAAATAAACTCTATACGATTTTTTAAAGTTGATTAAATTTTTTTTAAAAAGTTAGGTTATACCATCAAAAATTTTTCCTAACTTTAAAAATTTTTTTAATTTTTTTGGTAAAAATTAGAATAAATCCGACTTTTTTAATTCAAAATAGAATCTTTTAGGTTCAATTTGATATAAAAATCATTTCTTAATCTTTAAAAATAAACTCTGTACGATTTTTTAAAGTTGGACATTTTTTTTAAAGTTAGGTTAGTTAACTGTCAAAAATTTTATCCAATTTTAGGAATTTTTTTAATTTTTTTGGTAATAATTACAAAAAATCTGTCTTTTTTAAACCAAAATAGAATCTTTTAGTTTTAATTTGACGTAAAAATTATTTCTTAATCTTAATAAATAAAGTCTGGGCGATTTTTTAAAGTTGATCAATTTTTGAAAAATGTTAGGTTAGTTAACTGTCAAAAAATTTTATCCAACTTTAAGATTTTTTTTTAATTTTTTTGGTAACAATTACAAAAAA
Source organism: Digitonthophagus gazella (assembly GCA_036711955.1). NCBI lineage: Eukaryota > Metazoa > Arthropoda > Insecta > Coleoptera > Scarabaeidae > Digitonthophagus > Digitonthophagus gazella. Next base: position 3,726,635 of record JASCIT010000002.1, on the reverse strand, counting down.
TCCGTCTGTTTTAAACCAAAATAGAATCTTTTAGTTTCAATTTGACGTAAAAATTATTTCTTAATTTTAATAAATAAAGTCTGGGCGATTTTTTAAAGTTGATCAATTTTTGAAAAAAGTTAGGTTAGTTAACTGTCAAAAATTCTTATCAACTTTAGGAATTTTTTTAATTTTTTTGATAATAATTACAAAAAATCTGTCTTTTTTAAACCAAAATAGAATCTTTTAGTTTCAATTTGACGTAAAAATTATTTCTTAATCTTTAAAAATAAACTCTGTACGATTTTTTAAAGTTGATCAATTTTTTTAAAAGTTAGGTTAGTTACCTGTCAAAAATTTTATCCAACTTTAGGATTTTTTTTAATTTTTTTGGTAATAATTACAAAAAATCTGTCTTTTTTAAACCAAAATAGAATCTTTTAGTTTCAATTTGACGTAAAAATTATTTCTTAGTCTTAATTAATAAAGTCTGGGCGATTTTTTAAAGTTGATCAATTTTTTTAAAAGTTAGGTTAGTTAACTGTCAAAAATTTTATCCAACTTTAGGAATTTTTTTAATTTTTTTGGTAATAATTACAAAAAATCTGTCTTTTTTAAACTAAAATACAATCTTTTAGTTTCAATTTGACGTAAAAATTATTTCTTAATCTTAATTAATAAAGTCTGGGCGATTTTTTAAAGTTGATCAATTTTGAAAAAAGTTAGGTTAGTTAACTATCAAAAATTTTTATCAACTTTAAGAATTTTTTTAATTTTTTTGGTAACAATTACAAAAAATCTGCTTTCTCTTAATTAAAATAGAATATTTTGTGTTTAATTTAATATGAAAATCATTTCTTAATCTTTAAAAATAAACTCTGTACGATTTTTTAGAGTTGATCAATTTTTTTAAAAGTTAGGTTAGTTAACTGTCAAAAATTTTTATCAACTTTAAGAATTTTTTTAATTTTTTTGGTAACAATTACAAAAAATCTGCTTTCTCTTAATTAAAATAGAATATTTTGGGTTTAATTTAATATGAAAATCATTTCTTAATCTTTAAAAATAAACTCTGTATGATTTTTTAAAGTTGATCAATTTTTTTAAAGTTAGGTTAGTTAACTGTCAAATATTTTACCCAACTTTAGGAATTTTTTTAATTTTTTTGGTAACAATTAGAACAAATTGGATTCTTTTAATTCAAAATAGAATCTTTTAGGTTCAATTTGATGTAAAAATCATTTCTTAATCTTTAAAAATAAACTCTGTACGATTTTTTAAAGTTGATTAAATTTTTTTAAAAAAGTTAGGTTACACCGTCAAAAATTTTTGCTAACTTTAAGAATTTTTTTAATTTTTTTGATTAAAATTAGAATAAATCTGACTTTTTTATTTTGAAATAGAATCTTTTAGTTTCAATTTGACGTAAAAATTATTTCTTAATCTTAAAAAATAAAGTCTGGACGATTTTTTAAATTTGATCAAAATTTTGTTAAAATTAGTAAACTTTTAGAGTAAACTTTGTAAAAAAATAAAACCTCCCTTTCGACGAATTAGTTGTGTTGTTTTTAGTAAACCACGTTTTAACGTCCATTCGAGCACTTTAGCTGTTGTGGCGTGTATAAATTTAAAAGTGCATTAAAGTTGCGGAAATAGTTTCGGATTGCGTGAAAACCACCCCGAAAGTGCGGCTGTAAATTTTTATTTAACCCAAATTGCATTATGAAAATTTACAGTCGTCGGAATTCGCAATTATATTTTTAACTTTTTACAAACGACGCACACGTGCACGTTAACGTGACTCGTATTTATTTTTTCCACCCCAAAACTTTGTTACCGCAAAAAGCGAATTGGATTCCTTTGTGTCATTATTTCGGTAGTAGCTTTGTTCGTTGTTTATTATTATTTTTTCCGCGTTGGTTTTGATTTTATTTTTTTTTTTTTGAATGTTTTAACCGGGGTAAAAGGTCTCCGAGTTTTATTGCAATAGAAAAGAAGTTATTTATGTGCGATTTTACGGCGGAAAACTTTATTAATTAAATCAAACGGAGCGGAGGAATTCAAGTAAACAGCGCGTTTTATCGAGGAACTTTTATTAAAAGTCCTAGCTACCCCCCGGCTCCTTCCTCACCCCCTAACCCTTCGTTAACGGGTTATTATGGGTTTAATTGCGAAATTTTCAACTAACAAGGAATGCTACGCTTCAAGTAGGTCCTAGTTTTTTTTTTACGGAATAATATGGTTTGGAACAATTCATTTACTTAAAATTTAATATTACAGATAGATATTTAGATTTAAGTATCTGATTTAATTAACAGATTGGAATTGTAATAAGTAATAACTGTATGTCTGGGGGTGAAGTAAAACGACTTTGGGATTTTAGTCGCTATCTAATGGAAAAACACCGTTATTTCAGGGCGAAAGATAAAATGGATGTTTTGCCATCAGTGTCATCTTTCGGTAACGCACGGAATTTAATGAAAAACGGCACCGTGTTAAAGGCGAATTGCGGCGGAACGCGAACAATCTACTTGCTCCCTTACTGGATGTCGCCCTGCCATGGAAATAACTGTCATCTATTTTGCAGATAAGATCGTAATTGAATCAGCCTGGCTGCAGATTTGCACGCGGCCCACAGCGGGGCTTTCGCCCCCGTCGGCGTCGCGACGCCCCATTTATGGCATTATTGCGTATTCGACTTTGCGGTCACCCAACCCCTCCAGAAACGGAAAGAGAAACCACAGAGAGAAACAAAAGTGTGGCTTGTCAACCAAACCGCAAAAGGGGGATGATTTCAAATTTCAAATTATACAACCATAATCAATCTTTTTTAATTTTTAATTTTATATCTAATTCAAGATTTTTTCTTTTATACAATCTTGTTATTCAACATTTTAAATTCCAGCGACTTCGGTGATGTATCCACGAAGGTTGGGAACGCTAGAGTAGACTCCAGGGTAGTATGGACGAGCGCATCCGTATCCCCAAGAGACGATACCAATGAGTTCACCATCAACGACCAATGGACCACCACTGTCACCCTATTTCAAATGAAAAAATTAAAACTTAAAAATCCAAATTTTCTTTAAATCTTACTTGGCAGGCGTCTTTTCCTCCTTGTGGTTCACCAGCGCACATCATACGATCGGTGATAGATCCAGCTCCGTAAGCAGCATCACATTCTTCGTTGCTAACGACGGTGACATCGACGGCTTGGAGTTGAGATGGAGTACTTCCACCTTCGGTCAAAGTTCCCCAACCACTGACTTGAGATAATTTTCCAACTGGAAGAGCTTGGTTAAGAGTTGGCAAACCAACAGCGGCAATTCCGGAACCGAAGCTGAGTTCGGTAGCGAGTTCTAAGAGACTGATATCGTAGTCGATGTTGTAGGAGTCGTATTGTGGGTTTTGACGAATGGTTTTGACGCTGACGACTACGCCACCAGATCCACGGATGGAAGAACCGGCGCGGAGACTCAAAGCGGAAGCGGAAGATCCATCAGTGCAATGAGCAGCGGTTACAGCCCATTTGGAAGAAATGATGGAAGCTCCACAGATGTGGCTACCATAATATTGAAGGGAAAGTTGGTATGGATAATCTTCGATTTCAACGGGAGATCCACCGACGATTCTTCCATCAGGTAAAGGTAATTTACGTGGAAGGGCTACAAGAGAAATTATTATTTAGACAAAAATTTAGAACAAAAACAAAAATTTTGAACAAAAACAAAAATTTTGAACATAAAAATTTTGACCATAAACAAAAATTTAGAACATAAACCAAAATTTATATTTTGATTTACTTACCGAAGGCAGTTGCCAAAAGGCAGGAGATTACTACAAGACGGAACATCTTGATTCGTATGACGAGTTTTAGAAAATGGGTGCATTTATATAGCGTTTATCGAAACATTATTTTTTCCACTTCAATGATAAGTAAATAGTTAATAAAAAGTGATAGGTACTTAAAATGTTCAATTTCATCATTATTGCTACATACTATAATAACAGGAGATTTTGTGGTGATTATAAATAAACTTTTAAAAAATGCATACGTTCAAGTACTTTTGTCAAGTTGCTTTTGACATGTTTTTAAGTATGGTCACTATTATTTTCTGATGGATTTTTTACAGACGGTTTATCTGTTCAAGTGGTCATTAGATGTGTTTTTCACAGACTGATATTAAAAATTGAGTATCTACTTATCGCAACAAAAACAATCAAATAAATTACACATAGAAAACTTTTTCTTTGTTTTTTGGCATTTTCGTTTTTTCGTTTCTTCCTCTTCTCGTCTTTTAGTCTTTTAATTTTTTCCTCTTCTAGTCTTTTGATTTTCTCATCTTCTCTTCTCATCTTTTAGACTTTTCGTCTTCTCGTTTCCTCTTCTTCTCGCGTTTTGGTCTTCTTGTCTTCCCCTCTTCTCGTCTTTTAGGTTTTTAATTTTCTCCCCTTATCGTTTTTTGATCTTCTCGTCTTCTCTTCTCATCTTTTAGACGTTTCGTCTTCTCGTTTCCTCTTCTTCTCGGGTTTTGGTCTTCTTGTCTTCCCCTCTTCTCGTCTTTTAGGTTTTTAATTTTCTCCCCTTGTCGTTTTTTGATCTTCTCGTCTTCTCTTCTCATCTTTTAGATTTTTCGTCTTCTCGTTTCCTATTCTTCTCGTGTTTTGGTCTTCTTGTCTTCCCCTCTTCTTGTCTATTAGGTTTTTAATTTTCTCCCCTTACCGTTTTTTGACCTTCTCGTCTTCTCTTCTCATCTTTTAGACTTTTCGTCTTCTCGTTTCCTCTTCTTCTCGGGTTTTGGTCTTCTCGTCTTCCCCTCTTCTCGTCTTTTAGTTTTTTGATTTTCTCTTCTTGTCATCTTTTGATTTTCTCATATTTTAGTCTTCTCGTTTCCTCTCCTTCTCGTGTTTTGGTCTTCTCGTCTTCCCCTCTTCTCGTCTTTTAGTCTTTTGATTTTCTCTTCGTGTCATCTTTTGATCTTCTCATATTCTCTTCTCATATTTTAGAGTTTTCGTCTTCTCATTTCATGTTCTTCTCGTGTTTTGGTCTTCTCGTCTTTCCCTCTTCTCGTCTTTTGTTTTTTTCTTCTTGTCATCTTTTGATTTTCTCATCTTCTCTTCTCATAATTTAGTCTTCTCGTCTTTGAGCCTTCTCATTTTCTCCTCTTCTCGTTTTCTTCTCTTCTCATTTTTTAGTCTTCACGTCTTCTGGTTTACTCCTCTTCTCGTCTTTTGATCTTCTCGTCTTCTCCTCCTCTCACTTTTTAATCTTCTCGTTCTCTCTTCTTCTCGTGTTTTGGTCTTTTCGTCTTCGCTTCTTCTCGTCTTTGAGCCTTCTCATTTTCTCTTCTTCTTGTCTTCTCCTCTTCTAATCTTTTAGTCTTCTCGTTTTCTCCTCTTCTCGTCTTTCGATCTACTCGTCTTCTCCTCTTCTCACTTTTTAGATTTCTCGTTTTCTCGTTCTCTCCTTTTCTCATGTTTTGGTCTTCCCGTTTTCCCCTCTCTCGTCTTTGAGCCTTCTCATCTTCTCCTCTTCTCGTTTTCTCCTCTTCTTGCCTTTGAACCTTCTCATTTTCTCCGATTCTCGTCTTCTCGTCCTCTCTTCTCACTTTTTAGACTCCTCGTTTTCTCGTTCTCTCCTTTTCTCATGTTTTGGTCTTCCCGTTTTCCCCTCTCTCGTCTTTGAGTCTTCTCATCTTCTCCTCTTCTCGTTTTCTCCTCTTCTCGCCTTTGAACCTTCTCATTTTCTCCGCTTCTCGTCTTCTCGTCCTCTCTTCTCACTTTTTAGACTTCTCGTTTTCTCATTCTCTCCTTTTCTCATGTTTTGGTCTTCCCGTCTTCCCCTCTTCTCGTCTTTGAGCTTTCGCATTTTCTCCTTTTCTCGTCTTCTCGTCTTCCCCCCTTCTCGTTTTTTAGTCTTTTGCCTTCTTCCTCTTGTCGTCTTTTGATCTTCTCATCTTCTCTTCTCATATTTTAATCTTTCTCATCTTTGAGCCTTCTCATTTTCTCCTCTTCTAGTCTTCTCCTCTTCTCATTTTTTAGTCTTCTCGTATTCTCGCTTTCTCCTCTTCTTGTCTTTTGGTCTTCTCTTCTTCTGATCTTCCCGCCTTTTGCTCTTCTCGCCTTTTGATCTTCTCATTTTCTCCTCTCATCTTTTAGTCTTCTCGTCTTCTTGTTTTCTCCTCTTCTCGTGTTTTAGTCTCCCCATCTTCTCCTCTTCTCGTCTTTGAGCCTTCTCGTTTTCTCTTCTCATCTTTTAGTCTTCTCGTTTTCTCGTTTTCTCCTCTTCTCGTATTTTGATCTTCCCATCTTCCCCTCTTCTCGTCTTTAAGCCTTCTCATTTTCTCCTCTTCTCGTCTTCTCGTTTCCTCCTCTTCTCGTCTTCTCGTTTCCTCCTCTTCTCGTCTCTTAATCTTCTCGTCTTCTCCTTCTCTCACTTTTTAGTCCTCTTGCTTTCTGGTTCTCTCTTCTTCTTGGGGTTTGGTCTTCCCCTCTTCTCGTCTTTGGGCCTTCTCATTTTCTCCGCTTCTCGTCTTCTCATTTTCTCCTCTAATCATCTTTTGAACTTCTCGTCTTCTCCTCCTCTCATTTTTTAGTTTTCTCGTTCTCTCTTCCTCTCATGTGTCAGTCTTCTCGTCTTCCCCTGTTTTCGTCTTTTAATCTTGTCATTTTCTCCTCTTATCGTCTTTTGGTCTTCTCGCCTTCTCCTCTTCTCATCTTCTAGTCTTCTCATCTTCTCGTTTTCTCATCTTTTCATCTTCCCATCTCTTGTTTTTTGTCTATCATCTCATCCGTCTTCTTCTTTATCTTCCTATCTATCTTCTTGTCCTCGAAAGCTAAAGAAATTTTGAAGATTAAAAAACTCAAGGGCAGAATTAAAATTTGATTTATTTTTATAAAATTGTTTACATTGGCAAAAAAATACTAGTTAGTACAAATAGACTGAATTGATAATATCGAACAATATCTGATTTACAAACTATAAATAATTGATAACAGTGAGTATTTTAATATTTTTGTGAGTAGTAAGTTTATCTGTTAATACAATCTATCACCAAAAATCCCCTTGCTTACGTTTTAATGATGACCAATTGAATAAATTTTTTGAAGTAAGATTAAATGATAACAAATAAATTGTATATAAAGGCACCATTCGCAAAGGTAGATCATCAAAACACGATGTTCCGTCTTGTAGTAATCTCCTGCCTTTTGGCTACTGCTTTCGGTGAGTGAATCATAATAAAAACATTTTTTTTTATTATCTAAAAATCTAAATAATAATATTTTGTAGCTCTTCCACGTAAGGTACCTTTACCTGATGGAAGAATCGTCGGTGGATCTGCCGTCGATATTAAAGATTACCCATACCAAGTCTCCCTTCAATACTATGGTAGCCACATCTGTGGAGCTTCCATCATTTCCTCCAAATGGGTTGTAACCGCTGCTCACTGCACTGATGGATCTTCAGCTTCCATGTTGAGCATCCGTGCCGGATCTTCCATCCGTGGATCTGGTGGCCAAGTCGTCAGCGTCAAAACTATCAAACAAAACCCACAATACAACTCTAACACCATCGACTACGATATCAGTCTTTTGGAACTTGCTACTGAACTTAGCTACGGTACCGGAGTTGCCGCTGTTGGTTTACCAACTCTTAACCAAGCTCTTCCCGTTGGACAAAAAGCCACAGTCAGTGGTTGGGGTACTTTGACCGAAGGTGGATCTTCTCCATCTCAACTCCAAGCCGTCGCAGTTACCGTAGTTAGCAACAGTGCTTGCGCTTCTGCTTATGGAAGTGGATCTATCACCGATCGTATGATGTGCGCTGGTGAAACCTCCGGAGGAAAAGACGCTTGCCAAGTAAGATTTCACAAAATTTTTTTATTTTAGTAGATTTTAATGTTTATTATTTTAAATAGGGTGACAGTGGTGGCCCATTGGTCATTAATGGTCAACTCATTGGTATTGTTTCTTGGGGATATGGATGTGCTCGTCCAGCTTACCCTGGAGTCTATGCTAGCGTTGCAAATCTTCGTGGATACATCACCAATACCGCTGGAATCTAAAATGTTTAATAAAATTCCATTTATTTAAAATAAAGATTTTATAAAATATTAGCGATTTTTTAAATCCTTTTCCTTCATGAATCCTATGAAGGAAACTTGTTTTACTTTGAATTGATGATAACTAAAAGATTGTAATTTCGAAATTATTGCACATTACAATAACACGGGAATTTTGAAAGATAAATAAACATAAAAATTCACTCTTATCTTTTAAAGTAAACGATACTCTTGGGTTTTTACAAGATGTGAGTTGAAAGAAGCATATAAAAACACGTCGAATCACCAAACCAAATTATACGAATTATAATGTTCCATCTTGTAACGTTCTCTTGTCTTTTAGCTACTACCTACGGTAAGTAATTTTGGATATATAAAGTTTTAAAGTTTTAACGTTTTATCTCTTAAAAAAAAAATTAATTTTTGTAGCTCTTCCACCTGAACTTGATGGAAGAATCGTCGGTGGAACTCCCGTTTATATCGAAGACTACCCATATCAACTCTCACTTCAATCAAATGGTAAACACATCTGTGGAGCTTCCATCCTGAGAACTACATGGGCTGTAACCGCCGCTCATTGCACTCACAAACGTAATGCTTCAATGTTGAGTGTTCGTGCTGGCTCTTCATTTCGCGAATCCGGTGGTCAAGTCGTCAACGTAAAAACCATTCATCAAGACCCAGACTTTCAATATCCATCGTTTGATTACGACATCTGTGTTTTGGAACTCGATTCCGAACTTATCTTTGGTCCTGGAGTAGCCGCAATTGCTTTGCCATCTTTTGACCAAGATATTCCCGTTGGAGAACAAGCTGTCGTTAGCGGTTGGGGACGTTTAGAATCAGGAGGAGAAAAACCATCTCAACTTCAAGCCGTCGAACTTACCGTTATTAGCAACGAAGATTGTAGTGCTGTTTACGGAAGTGGATTAATCACCGATCGTATGATGTGTGCTGGGGAAGTTGATGGAGGAAAAGACACTTGTCAAGTAAGATTAATTTTTGCCTTTTATAAAAAGATCTTGTTCTTCTTAATTTTTTTCTTAAAATTACAATTTTTTTTTTAATTTTTTGAAATAGGGTGACAGTGGTGGTCCATTAGTCGTTAATAATCAGCTGATTGGTATTGTCTCTTGGGGAAAAGGATGTGCTCGTCCAGGTTATCCTGGAGTTTATGTTAATGTCGCTAAATTCCGTAAACACACCAGGAAATTTTTTAATTTTTAATATTTCTCGCTAACTCGCTTAGTTTTTGAGTTAGAGGAAGCCAAAGTTGAGGTATGCCTTTTTAGGGTTGTTCCAGCTTTTGGGTTATAACTCCGTAAATATCGATTGTATGAAAAAATGTTTAGAATAAAATATGTTTGAAGTCGAATATGAAAAAACTTTTATTTGGAAGATTTCTCCCTAATTCGTTTAGTTTTTGAGTTAGAAAGACGGCAAAGTTGAAATATGCCGTTTCGGGGTTGTTCCAGTTTTTGGACTATAACTCCATAAATATCGATTGTACGAAAATATATTTATAACAAAAGGTATTTGAAGTCAAATACGGAATAACTTTTATTTCAAATATTTTTTGCTAACTCGTTTAGTTTTTGAGTTAGATATAGCAAAATGTTGAAATATACCATTTTGGGGTTGTTCAAGTTCTTGGACTACAACTCCATAAATATCGATTGTACAAAAAAATATTTATAATAAAAAATATTCGCAGTTAAATAAGAAATAATTTTTATTTGAAACATTTTTCGCTAACTCGCTTAGTTGTTCAGCTAGAGGGAGCCAAAGTTGAGGTATACCGTTTTGGGGTTGTTCCAGTTTTTGGGCTATAACTCCATAAATATCGATTCTACGAAAAAATATTTATAATAAAAAATATTCGCTGTCAAATACGAAATAACTTTTATTTGAAATATTTTTCGCTAAGTTGCTTAGTTTTTAAGCTAGAGGGAGCCAAAGTTGAGGTATGCCGTTTTGGGGTTGTTCCAGTTTTTGGGTTATAACTCCATAAATATCGATTGTACAAAAAAATATTTATAATAAAAGATATTCGCAGTTAAATTAGAAATAATTTTTATTTGAGATATTTTTCGCTAACTCGCTTAGTTTTTGAGTTAGATATAGCCAAATGTAGAAATATGCCATTTTGGGGTTGTTCAAGTTTTTGGACTACAACTCCATAAATATCGATGGTACGAAAAAATGTTTATAATAAAAAATATTCGCAGTTAAATGCGAAATAACTTTTATTTGAAATATTTTTCGCTAACTCGCTTAGTTTTTGAGTTAGATGTAGCCAAATTCTGAAATATGCCATTTTGGGGTTGTTTAAGTTTTTGGACTATAACTCCATAAATATCGATTGTACAAAAATATATTTATAACAAAAGATGTTTGAAGTCAAATACGAAATAACTTTTATTTCAAATATTTTTCGCTAACTCGCTTAGTTTTTGAGTTAGATATAGCCAAATTTTGAAATATGCCATAAATATCGATGGTATGAAAAAATGTTTATAAAAAAAGATGTTCGCAGTCAAATACGAAATAACTTTTATTTGAAATATTTTTCGCTAAGTTGCTTAGTTTTTGAGCTAGAGGAAGCAAAATGTTGAAATATGCCATTTTGGGGTTGTTAAAATTTTTGGACTACAACTCCATAAATATCGATGGTACGAAAAAATGTTTGTAAAGGAAGATGTTTGCTGTGAAATACGAAATAACTTTTATTTGAAATATTTTTCGCTAACTCGTTTAGTTTTTAAGCTAGAGGGAGCCAAAGTTGAGGTATGCCGTTTTGAGGTTGTTCCAGTTTTTGGACTATACCTCCATAAATATCGATTATATGAAGAAAAATTTATAATAAAATATATTCGCAGTCAAGTACGGAATAACTTTTATTTGAAATATTTTTCGCTAACTCGCTTAGTTTTTAAGCTAGAGGGAGCCAAAGTTGAGGTATGCCGTTTTGGGGTTCTTCCAGTTTTTAGACTACAACTCCATGAATATCGATTGTACGAAAAAATGTTTATAAAAGAAGATGTTCGCAGTTAAATGCGAAATAACTTTTATTTGAAATATTTTTCGCTAACTCGCTTAGTTTTTAAGCTAGAGGGAGCCAAAGATGAGGTATGCCGTTTTGAGGTTGTTCAAGTTTTTGGACTATACCTCCATAAATAGCGATTGTACGAAAAAGTATTTATAACAAATGATATTCATAGTCAAATATGGAGTAACTTTTATTTGAAATATTTTTCGCTAATTTGCTGAGTTTTTAAGCTAGAGGGAGCCAAAGTTGAGGTATGCCGTTTTGGGGTTATTCCAGTTTTTGGACTACAACTCCATAGATATCGATTGTACGAAAAAATGTTTATAGAAAAAGATGTTCGCAGTTAAATACGAAATAATTTTTATTTGAAATATTTTTCGCTAACTCGTTTGGTTTTTAAGATAGAGGGAGCCAAGTTGAGATGTGCCGTTTTGAGGTTGTTCCAGTTTTTGGGTTATCACTCCATAAATATCGATTGTACGAAAAAATGTTTACAAAAAAAGATGTTCGCAGTCAAGTACGAAGAAACTTTTATTTGAAACTTTTTTCGCTAATTCGCTTAGTTTTTAAGCTAGAGGAAGCCAAAGTTGAGGTATGCCGTTTTGAGGTTGTTCCAGTTTTTGCGCTATACCTCCATAAATATCGATTATATGAAAAAAAATTAGAATAAAATATATTCGCAGTCAAGTACGGAATAACTTTTATTTGAAATATTTTTCGCTAACTTGCTTAGTTTTTAAGCTAGAGGGAGCCAAAGTTGAGGTATGCCGTTTTGATATGTTAATTAAGTTAGGTTAGGTTAAGTTAGGTCTTCTGAGGGAAAAACTAAAAATCGTAGAAAATTCATTTCTGGCGAAAATAACGATTAAGTTTTAATTTAAATTCTGATAAAATTTCAAATCTCTAGAACAATTTTTTTCTTAGAAGTCAATTTTTAAAAATTACTAGTAGTTTAACTCAATAAATAAATCTCAAGTTTCAAATAAACACGTCTAATTAGTACGAAAACTGCTTGTCTCTTAAGATTTAACGGTTCGAAAGTGGCATACGAACTCGAGACAACACGACGCTAAATAAACTCGACAAGTCGTGAGTGTTTGCATAATACATTAAAGGGACTTAATTAAGTTATAAGACCTATGAGCGCGGGGCGTTGCAAAAGCGAATCCAACCGGAGTGGAGAAATTCTAATTAGCATGCGATCTTAAATAATGGCCTGTATTAAGAAACGTTTAAATAATCTGGGAACAACCAGGTGCGGAACAACTTTACTCGCTAAATGCTTCTATTCTTCATCCACTCCCCCGGCTGTCTCGAGCTCTACTCCTTTCTCCTTCTCGCCCCCGAAACACCTTCCCCGTCGTCTTTGTCTTCGCCCCGCAGCCGAGGAGTAAGCCTCAACAGATTTACATAAGATTATTTCACAAACTGCAGCCTTTAACTTTAAACCTACTTTAGATACTAAACGGAATTCCGGATCGTTCTAAAGTTCCTCTTCTGTCCCGAGTTTCGCATATTTGATTGGGGATTTAGCTGTCGTTATAATCCCTTTAAGTTTTCAAGAGAAGAGGGGGAATTAAGAACACCATTTTCTCGTTTATTTTCAAAATTACTACCATTAAAACTTCACTTTCGAGATTTTACGATTTTTTTTTAATTTTTTTATTAGGTTAAGTTACCAGTTAAAAACTTTAGTTGTCTTTCGGAATTTTTTTAATTTTTTTGAGGAAAGTTGGAACAAATTTGAACGATTTAAGATAAAATACAATGTTTTAGGTTTCATTTGACATAAAAATCGTTTATTTACTCTTATAAATAAGTTCGGTACGATTTTTTAAAGAAAATTTAAAAATTAGGTTAAGTTACCTGTCAAAAATTTTAGTTGTCTTTCGGAATTTTTTTAATTTTTTTGGGAAAAGTTGGAACAAATTTGAACGATTCAAGATAAAATACAATGTTTTAAGTTTCATTTGACATAAAAATCGTTTATTTACTCTTATAAATAAGTTCGGGACGATTTTTAAAAAAAATTTTAAAAATTAGGTTAAGTTACTTGTCAAAAATTTTAGTTGTCTTTCGGAATTTTTTTAATTTTTTTGGGAAAAGTTGGAACAAATTTGACAGATTTTAGATAAAATACAATGTTTTAGGTTTCATTTGACATAAAAGTCGTTTCTTTACTCTTATAAATAAGTTCTGTACGATTTTTTTAAAAGTTAGGTTAAGTTACCAGTCAAAAATTATAGTTGTCTTTCGGAATTTTTTTAATTTTTTTGGGAAAAGTTGGAAAAAATTTAACCGATTTAGGATGAAATAGAATGTTTTAACTTTCATTTGATATATCGATCGTTTTTAAATTCCCATATATAAATGTTGAAGTATACCATTTTGGGGTTGTTCAAGTTTTTGGACTACAACTCCATAAATATCGATTGTACGAAAAAATGTTTATACAAAAAGATATTCGTAATGAAATGCGAAACAACCTTTATTTGAAATATTTTTCGCTAACTCATTTAGTTTTTGAGCTAGAGGGAGCCAAATTTGGAAATATGCCATTTTGGGGTTCTTCAAGTTTTTGGACTACAACTCCATAAATATCAATTGTACGAAAAAATGTTTATAAAAAAAGATGTTCTTAGTCAAATACGAAATAACTTTTATTTGAAATATTTTTCGCTAACTCCCTTAGTTTTTAAGCCAGAGGGAGCCAAAGTTGAGGTATGCCGTTTTGAGGTTGTTCCAGTTTTTTGACTATACCTCCATAAATATCGATTATATGAAAAAACCTTTATAACAAGAGATGTTCGTAGTTGAATAGGGAATAACTTTTATTTGAAATATTTTTCGCTAACTCGCTTAGTTTTGGAATTAGATATAGCCAAATGTTGAAATATGCCATTTTGGAGTTGTTAAAATTTTTGGACTACAACTCCATAAATATCAATTGTACGAAAAAATATTTATAAAAAAATATGTTCGTAGTCAAATACTAAATAACTTTCATTTGAAATATTTTTCGCTAACTCGCTTAGTTTTTAAGCTAGACGGAGCCAAAGTTGAATTACGCCGTTTTGGGTTTGTTCCAGTTTTTTGGACTACAACTCCAAAAATATCGATTAGACGAAAAACTGTTTATAATAAAAGATGTTCGCGGTGAAATACTAAATAACTTTTATTTGAAATATTTTTGGCTAACTCGCTTAGTTTTTAAGCTAGAGGGAGCCAAATATTGAAATATGCCATTTTAGGGTTGTTCAAGTTTTTCGGATTTTTTTTAATTTTTTTGGGAAAAGTTGGAACAAATTTGACCGATTTAAGATAAAATAGAGTATTTTAGGTTTCATTTGACATAAAGATCGTTTCTTTACTCTTATAAATAAGTTCTGTACGATTTTTTTTAAAGTTAGGTTAAGTTGCCAGGTAAAAATTATAGTTGTCTTTGGGAATTTTTTTAATTTTTTTGGGAAAAGTTGGAATAAATTTGATCGGTTTTAGATGAAATAGAATGTTTTAGGTTTCATTTGACATAAAAATCGTTTCTTTACTCTTATAAATAAGTTCGGTACGATTTTTTTTTAAAGTTAGCTTAAGTTACCAGTCAAAAATTATAGTTGTCTTTGGGATTTTTTTTAATTTTTTTGAGAAAAGTTGGAACAAATTTGAACGATTTAAGATAAAATACAATGTTTTAGGTTTCATTTGACATAAAAATCGTTTCTTTACTCTTATAAATAAGTTCTGTACGATTTTTTTTAAAGTTAGGTTTAGTTTCCAGTCAAAAATTACAGTTGTCTTTGGGAATTTTTTTAATTTTTTTGGGAAAAGTTGGAATAAATTTGATCAGTTTTAGATGAAATAGAATGTTTTGGGTTTCATTTGATATAAAAATCGTTTCTTTACTCTTATAAATAAGTTCGGTACGATTTTTTTTTAAAGTTAGGTTAAGTTACCAGTCAAAAATTATAGTTGTCTTTGGGAATTTTTTTAATTTTTTTGAGAAAAGTTGGAAAAAATTTAACCGATTTAAGATGAAATAGAATGTTTTAGCTTTCATTTGATATATAGATTGTTTTTAAATTCCCATATATAAAGTCTAGACGAATTTTTAAAAATTTGATTTCGATTTAGCAATAACACCTCCATCAATTACCCCGTTTTTGGAACCCATTTAAATTCTCACGCCATAAAAGCCGCGATCGGACGCCTTTAACGTACTTATACAGATAAAACACAGTCCGAAACGAGCGAAAATCCTCGCACCGTAAAGTTTTACCCGCCATAAAGCGCGTCGCGACGTCCGCAAATCCGCGAGAAATACTTTATCTTTCCGCGCTCAAAGCTCCCCATTCCGTTCTCTTTTTCGCATACAAATACATATTTAAACCGGCTCGGGGAATAAATCGCGCGACGCTTCATTGAACGGGACGGGGCGACGTCGCGACGCCTGGTAAAGAGAGACGAAAAGCCCCTCTTACATTCTGTTGCTCGACGTGCTGAAGAAGAAGGAATAAAATAATCTCGGAGGGAAGCGAGAACGACTGCCGCGCTTAAGAGAGATTTTCTTAAACGCCTTTTAGTGGCCGTGTAAAGTGGCGGAGTAAAAGGAACGAGTGTTAGGAGTAATAAAAACCCCGTTGGAGTTATACGAGTTATACGACCGACGAACGTTTGATGATACCTAACTTCTTCTCGTACAAAAGGAGGAAAAAATTTAACGTGTTTTAATGGGATAAATTATGATTACAAAATCGTTGTGTATTATTATCGTTTTATAGTTGTGTTTTTAATTTTTAATAGACTATTGTAAAGGTGTTATTAATTAAATTTAAAAGAGGTAATTAAATTACTAGTTATTGAGATTGTTTTCACATATATTGAATTACTAAATACTCAAAGACGATGTAAGCTTTATATTTTATATGAAAACAATCTAATCCGAGCTTTTAATAATAGAATTTAAAAGTTTTATTTAATTATTCAAAAACAAATTATTTAATATTTTAAATGCCAGTAACTCCGGTGATAAATTCACGAAGATTGGCAACGTTAGCGTAAGCTCCGGGGTATTCTGGACGTGCGCACCCATATCCAAAAGAAACAATACCAATGAGTTGATTATCAACGACTAATGGACCACCGCTATCACCCTATTTCAAATAATAAATTGATTAAAATAATTTTTAAAATATTTATACAAATTTTTAATCCTACCTCACAAGAGTCTTTTAGATCATCGGTATCGCCAGCACACACCATACGATCGGTGATGGGAAAACCTTCGTAACTACTAGCGCAATCAGTCTTGCTGACAATCATAATTTCAACAGCTTGTAGTTGAGTTGCGAAAGTTCCATTTTCGGCCAAACGTCCCCAACCGGTAACGTCAGCTTTTCGTCCAACTGGAAGATCTTGGTTAAGATTTGGTAAAGCAATTGGGGCAATTCCAGAACCGTAATTAAGTTCGGAATCGAGTTCCAATATACTAATGTCATAATCAAACGTTTTGGGGTTGAAATTTGGGTGTTGGTGGACGGTTTTAACGTTGATAATTTCACCACCATATTGAGGAAAGGAAGAATTAGCACGTACGCTCAACTTGGAAGCTTTAAATGGGTTAGTGCAGTGAGCTGCGGTTACGGCCCATTTTTCGGAAAGGATGGAAGCTCCGCATTTATGACGACCCTTATATTGAAGAGAAAGTTGATATGGGTACTCTGTGATATTGACAGTGTGTCCACCGACGATTCTTCCATCGGGTGTAGGTGGTTGAGCTATCATTCATTGGTAAGGCAGTTAAATGTTGAAATTTTAAAAGATTATATAGGCTGTTCTAAAACTCAGTTGTCAAACGCTAACCACGCATTTTAGAGTTGAATTCGTACCGATTGAACAGTTTTTTTTAATATCTTAATAAAGACTTTAATTATCATAGGCTCACATAATGTTTAGTGATGGTACCTAAGTATGGAAATTACGTGAAAGTTTTTACAATTAAATAGTGGCGTGGGTTTGTTACTCGGCGTCATGTACAAAGTGTTGAAGCAAGATGTATTAGAGATTAGTCAAAAATTATTGTAAAAACGCCCCACATACACTCTTCTCTAATGATTGGATTAAACTAAAGAAGCGAATGTATAAGTCTTCCCAGCAGTTTTGACAGTTACGTCACTGTTTACGTCACCACTATTTGAATTTGGATTTGCCACCAACCGTTCGGTCGTAAATCGCATTAAAAATTATTTTCATAATTAAGCTATTTTAAAATACACTTTTCACAGAATATAATTTATACGACGATAAAGTGACAAAATATGTTCATTGAAACTAAATTTCAAAATAAAATTCGTATTAAACTGAAATAAAAAGTTAATATGATTTAGCGTTTTAATGTTACCCAATCTTAGCCAAACAGCTGTTTACACCGTTGCCGCATATTGTCGCAAGGTTATGTTCTAGTATCTCCAACCAAAACATTAAACGCTTGACAACAGCGCGATCACATGACCAGGCGTAAGTAGTGACGTAACTGTCAAAACTGCTGGGAAGACTTATATAACTCTGAACCTATAACTTGCCTCTTACCGAACGGCCGATTTTCGACCACCTTCTAATGTAAATGTTTGTAATTCCCATAAATTGTTATTCAATTTAATTTAAAAGTAACATTTTGTAATTTGTAATTACTTTTAAAGAATTTTCGTAATTAAAGTGGAAGAAGCAGGTATGTAGGAGTTCACTTGCAATATTTTTATCAGTTTATCATATTTGTGGTATGTTAATATTTCAATTTAACCTTCTTTAAAAATTGTAGGTGTAACTAAAAACCTAAATGAAAAAAAAAGTGTTATTTCATCTAATCAATTACCATAATCTGTATTTTTTATCTTAGGCCTCTCAAATGTGAGGTTCATAATCAAAAATTATATTTTTAATAAAATGTAAGAATAAGATTTGCCTAATTTTAACAAAAAAAATTGGATTTTGTAGAAAATTTCCTTGTAAATTTTGAATTTTGCTATTTATAAAGTTGATAAATTTTTTTTCAAAAAATAAAAACTGGTTACAAGGCGGTTTTGAGTCAAAATTTATGAAGATTTGTATGATAAAGATTTGGAAATCTGTTGTGAAAGGACAAAAACGAGAACGGAGAGTCTCGGAGAGCTCGATTTGGTAACTCTCATCCATGCTATCCAAACCATACTGTACAGCACGGAAAGACGAGATGCGTCTCTAGTGCTGAAAAAGATGGATGTATCCCCAAAACGAGCTTCAAAACTTAAAAAAGTTTCTATCATGGAACACTCCGTATAAATGTATTTTACTTTAAATGTATTTTCTTGTAAGATCTAGTATATTGTATGTTCCTTCAAAATTCTACAACAATTTCTGTAAAATTTTTCGTTGTGCTGAAGTTACAGAGAGTGGCGCGTATTCAGACATACCTTGGATAAATATAGGCTTTGTTCGTAGAAGCGATTTCCAGTTTTTGAATTTTTCAACTAATCAAGCTTTAGAATTTTTTGCATGTGACTAAAATGAAACAATTTAATTGGTTCAGAAAATCCCAAATCGTTGGAAATTGCTTCTATAAAGCTATAATGTCCATATAAGATGAACATATTTCTTTATACGTTTGCTTTTCTTTATATTGTTTGCTCTTTACCAGGTACGACAAAGGATTAAAAAAAATCAATTTCTCAATTAATTATTAAAGTACAGTGAAGCTTCGCTAATCCGGATCAATTAAAACCGAGGCAATCCGAATTAGTGAAACATCCGGATTATTGGAACTTTTTTAAAAGTCACAAAACTACGTTAAATACATGTAGGGATTTATTAAATCAAAATACACACTACTAACATATTGAAAACCGTCGATGTACCAACTCCATACTTAGTAGCCAACACATTTCCACTAACACCACTTTTTAATTTTTCCAATATATCGTGTTTTTCCATTAGGGTTAATGTTTTGTGCGTTCTCTTTGGCGCCATGATGCTTTTTAACGAACTGGTTTTTACACGAACAGCGTGACCTTCCTACGATCCGGATTATGGAATCACAAGTAATCCGGATTATAGAATACATAATGTAAATAATTAATATTTCAATTTCGTCCGGATTACTGGAGAATCCGGATTATTGGAGTTCGGATTAGCGAAGCTCTACTGTAAATGGTTTTGGCCAGGATAAATCGGCTAAATACCCCTGTGTGCGCCCGTCTAAATCTTGTGGATGAGCTTCCTGCGAGGAATTATCCAGATGTTAAGTAGGTCAAAGTTACCACCTCCCTTAAACCGAGGTTACTTGCGAGAGAAGTTTCTTCATTTTTGTCAATCCTCACCGAATCTTAATCTTGAACCAAACTTAACAAGATCTTTATCATACTCAGCCCTGAGCTACAACTTCAACATGAGGTTGAATCTTAGTATTCTTCGTCGAATCTTAGTATTTCTCTTCTTTGATACACTCAGATTTTATGACTTTGGAGATAAACCCAGACATACCGGGTATTTCAATCTGATGTGTTCTTTTGTAAAGTGTTCGATCTCTATGAGCAGCCCAAGTCGAGAAGGCGCCAAGAGAATTCAAATCGAGGATCAGGATATTTGCATCAATCAACCACAAATCCAGAGTAAATCTGTTTTGACATTAAGTAAATCAAAATTACCACCTCCCTTGAACCGAGGTTACTTGCGAGAGAAGTTTCTTCATTTTTGTCAATCTTAACCGAATTTTAATCTTAAACCAAGCTTAACAAAACGCTTCATCATACTCAGCTCTTAGCTACAACTTCAACATGAGGTTGAATCTTAGTATTCATCGTTGAATTTTAGTATTCATCATTGAATCTTAGTATTCATCATTGAATCTTAGTATTCATCGTCGAATCTTAGTATTCCTCTTCTTTGATACACTCAGATTTTATAACTTTGGAGATTAACCAAAGCATATCGGGTATTTCGATCTGGTGTGTTCTTTTGCAAGGTGTTGGATCTCGATGAGCAACCCGGTTCTAGGAGACACCAGGAGAATCCAGATCGAGGATCAGAATATTGGCATCAATCAACCAAAAATCCAGAGTAAATCTGTTTTGACGTTAAGTAAATCAAAATTACCACCTCCCTTGAACCGAGGTTACTTGCGAGAGAAGTTTCTTCATTTTTGTCAATCTTAACCGAATTTTAATCTTAAACCAAGCTTAACAAGATCTTCATCATACTCAACTCTTAGCTACAACTTCAATATGAGGTTGAATCTTAGTATTCATCGTTGAATTTTAGTATTCATCATTGAATCTTAGTATTCATCATTGAATCTTAGTATTCATCGTCGAATCTTAGTATTCCTCTTCTTTGATACAATCAGATTTTATGACTTTGGAGATAAACCAAGACATACCGGGTATTTCGATCTGATGTGTTCTTTTGTAAAGTGTTGGATCTCTATGAGCAGCCCAAGTCGTGAAGGCACGAGGAGAATTCAAATCGAGGATCAGGATATTTGCATCAATCAACCAAAAATTCAGAGTAAATCTGTTTTGACATTAAATAAATCAAAATTACCACCTCCCTTGAACTGAGGTTACTTGCGAGAAAAGTTTCATTTCATTCATTTTTGTCAATCTTAACCGAATTTTAATCTTAAACCAAGCTTAACAAGATCTTCATCATACTCAACTCTTAGCTACAACTTCAACATGAGGTTGAATCTTAGTATTCGTCGTTGAATCTTAGTATTCATCGTTGAACCTTAGTATTCATCATTGAATCTTAGTATTCATCGTCAAATCTTAGTATTCCCCTTTTTTGATACACTCAGATTTTATGACTTTGGAGATAAACCGAGGCCTATCGGGTATTTCAATCTGGTCTGTACTTTTGCAAGGTGTTGGATCTTCACGAGCAACCCAAGTCGAGAAGGCACCAGGAGAATCCAGATCAAGGATCAGGATATTTGCATCAAACGTGTTGGATCTCCATGAGTAACCCAGTTCGAAGAGGCACCAGGAGAATCCAGATCGAGAATCAGAATATCTGTATCAGTCCTCTAAAAATCCAGAATAAATCTGTTTGTCAATTCTTGTGATCACCTGAGATAAACCAAAGCATGTCGGGTATTTCGATCTGGTGTGTTCTTTTGCAAGATGTTGGATCTTCATAAGCAACCCAGTTCAAAGAGGCACCAGGAGAATTCAGATAGGATATTTGCATCAAAATTAGGATATTTGCATCAGTTCTCTATAAGTCCAGAATAAATTTGTTTGTCAACTCTTATGATCGCCTGGTTAGGGACCTTCTGTATGTTAGGTTTATGACTTTGGAAATTAACCAAGGCATGTCGGGTATTTCGATCTGGTGCGTTCTTTTGCAAAGTGTTGGTCTCCATGAACAACCCAATTCGAGAAGACACCAAGAGAATTCAGACCGAGGATCAGGATATATGCTGCATTGCACTGCCCTTCACCCAAGGTCCAGAACTCTAAGTGGCAGTGATGAGGACACCACATGGTACAACATCCCTCCCCCACAACACCTACCCTTAGTTCCTGTAGCGTTCTGGAAGTCTCCGGTTTCTTGCTGGGTTCCGCCTCGATGGTGTAAGTGAACCATGAAATTGATCTTTATTTTGCATTTTCCAGAGTTTGTTGCGGTGCGTCCATCATTTTTGATTGTTCATAAACTTCCAGCGACGCCCAACTTTCGTCTTCCAAATTATCAGGAACGATCTTGTCGACTAAATCCGAAGAATCCATAAGCAGTTCTTCCGTGTTCTTAGGGACATCAGTCGTTGAACGTTTCCGCAGCTGCTCACTATGTTTCTTTCATGTAGTACCTTTTATGTCAACAATATACGAATATACGACAGTGATTTCATCCTCGTCGCTAAAATGTAGTATTTTGTTTATTCAACTCAAACTGTATAACAAATAATATGCAAATAACAATAAATTTTCGTCTGTTGCCCTCGTCTCTGTCCTTTACCCGAGGTCCAAAACCCAAGCGGCAGTGGTGGGGACACCACATGGCACAACAAAATCTGTTTGCCAATTCTTGTGATCACCTGGTTAGGTGTTGGATTTCCATGAGCAACCCAGTTTGAGAAGGCACCAAGAGAATTCAAATCGAGGATCAGGATATTAGCATCAATCCACTATAAGTCCAAAGTAAATCTGTTTTTCCAACTCTCGGGATCATCTATTTAAGAACCTTCCGTATGTTAGGTTATCAAGTAAAGATCAGGATTCGTAGTCTCTCTCTCTCTCTCTCTCTCTCTCTTAAAGTAATTTCGAATCAGTTAATGTTAGAGTTTTTACTATTTGTTTGCAACTGGTTCAAGATTCTCATTATTTTGTAAATATAGTTTTAAGTGTTGAACTATGTTGAGGAAGTGTTTATTTCCTACCTTAATGCAAAAACTCATGATTTTGAAATAGTGATCGCGCGATATTTAAAGCAGCTTCTAAGTGTTTTCAAGCTTACAAACTCTCCAAGTTTCATTGTGACAACCAAAGGCAAGTTTTAATGCGTAGTTAACGTTTAGCAACTGAATTTTAAGACACACTGTATAAATAACTTACCATAGACACCAGCCAAAAGACAAGAAGAAATCACTACAAGATGAAACATCGCGATTGATATGATTTGATCTAAATTGAACTCATTTATATACCTATACATTTGGATGTTATAACATTGGAAATTTGTTAGATTATAAGTTCATAAAAAATGTACTCTTTTTTCATAGGATATACTGAAAGATAAATATTTATAGGTTACAGAGCATATTGAGACATTTATAATTATTTGCTTTAAATAAAATCTTGTAAAAACCCAAACGTCTACTTGAAAAGATAAGAGTACATTTTTATGTTTATTATCTTTTAAAATTTCCAGGTTATTACAGAACGTAATAATTATGAACTTACAACCTTTTATAAAATTTCCACTTATTCAACGTTGAAAAAAAAATATAAGCAAATGAAGAGTATATAAACGCCTCCAATTTTTAAACCACATCATTCGAATCACAATGTTTCTTCTTGTAGTGATCTCCTGTTTTTTGGCAACTGCTTTTGGTAAGTAATTTACAATATAAAAAATTTTAACTATCCTAAACTATCTAAACAATTAACTTTTATAGCCCTTCCTGATGTAAGAATCCACGGTGGATCCTCAGTCGAAATAAACGACTACCCATATCAACTCTCCCTTCAACACAACGGTAAACACTTTTGTGGAGCTGTCATCATTTCTTCCAAATGGGCCATAACCGCTGCTCACTGCACTAACGGACTCAATCCTTCCGAGATGAGTATTCGTGCCAATTCTTCCATCGTCAACTCCGGTGGTAAAATCCTCAACGTCAAAACTATCAAACAAAATCCAAAATTCGACCCCGAAACGAAAAACTACGACATTAGTCTTTTGGAACTTACTCCTGAATTTACCCTTGGTGCTGGAGTAAAACCCATCAATTTACCATCTTCCGATAAAAAGATTCCCGTTGGCAAACAAGGTGTTATATCCGGTTGGGGACGTTTAGGTGAAGGTAAACCTTTTCCAAATCAACTTCAAGCCGTCAATGTTACTATCAATAGTGAGGCCGAGTGTATTTCTGCTTATGGAAGCTCATTCCTCACCAATACTATGATGTGTGCTGGTGAAATCTATGGCGATAGAGATGCCTGCCAGGTAAGGTTGAAACTGATTTTTATTTTTATGTGTTAAGTTTTAATGTATTAGGGTGATGATGGTGGTCCATTAGTCGTTGGTAGTGAACTTATTGGTATTTATTCTTGGGGACGTGGATGTGGCAACATACATTATCCTGGAGTGTATACGAACGTTGCCAAGCTTCGTGAATTTATTACTGGAGTTACTGGAATATAAGATTTTCAAAAATTTCTTTTTAAAGAATAATTAATTTCGAGTTTTTTTTTATAAAATTTAATGAAACCTTAGATTAAAATGTATAACAAAAGTACAATGTCTTTAATTAATTCTTTCACTACCAGAGTCACATACTAAAAACTTGGACATTTCAACCAAAAAACTGACACAAGAACCCAAACGGAATTTTCTTCATCAGAGTGTACTTTCATCATCCATAATTCCCTTACTAATTATGCTATTGTGATGCCTCCTTTAACGTTTTGTAGCCTTTGAAATTTAGTTTGCAACGATATATTATAATTAACTCTAGTACTAAGAATTTAGGAATTATAGTCAAAAAGGTGATATAAGTATCCAAACAGAATTTCCAGCACTTCCATCGTCCATAGCTCCCTTATTATTTATGCTATCGAGATGACTCTTTCAACGTGTTATACCACTTAAAATCTAGTTTGCAACAATATGCCATGATTTGCCTTAGTACTAAAAACTTGGACGTTACAACCAAAAAACTGACACAAGTACCCAAACAAAACTTCCTTCTGCAAAAATCCATCGTCCATAGCTCCCTTACTAATGGTGCTATCGAGATGCCTCCTTTAACGTTTTGTAGCCCTTGAAATTTAGTTTGCAACGATATAGTATAATTCACTCTAGTACTAAGAATTTAGGAATTACAGTCATAAAAGTGATATAAGTACCCAAACAGAGTTTCCAACACTTTCATCGTTCATAGCTCCTTTATTATTTATGCTATCGAGATGACTCTTTCAACGCGTTATACCACTTAAAATCTAGTTTGCAACAATATGCCATGATTTGCCTTAGTACTAAAAACTTGGAAGTTACAACCAAAAATTTAAGTAAACAATTAACACAAGTACCAAAATGAAATTTTCGTTAGCAGACTGTACTTTCATCATCCATAGCACCCTTACTAGTTGTGCTATTGAGATGCCACCTCCAACGTGGTGTAGCTCTTGAAATGTAGTTTGCAACGATATATTATAATTATCTCTAGTACTAAGAATTGGGGAATTAGAGCCAAAAAAGTGACACAAGTACTCAAACAGTACTTCCAGCACTTCCATCGTCCATAGCTTCTCCAGACTGTACGTCCATCATCCATAACTCAAAATTAGCAAAAAAAAAAGTATTTTTTAACCATCGAAACCGTATTTCTTTCAAAATTGACTTCGAAACCTTAGGTTCCCCTTATTTCCAAATACTATTACCCTAAAATATAGCCCGGTGTATCAAGTATATTGTGAAGAAAATCCCTGCGCGGAGTCCCCCGCTTCAATATCCCCGTTATTGTTGTAAGTTCGAGTTTACAAGCTACGAAATTAAAGATCGCGGCGATAGCGGGCTCATCAGGAGGGACGGAGAGCGAGCGGCTCGCCTCCCGGGGAAGTTAGAGGAAGACGAAACGAGGACGGGGACGTGAAGCAATTTTTCTTGCGCCGCAAATCTGAAATTGCTCAATATAATAAGGTGGGTTATGTGTGGTAAATGGACTAGCCCGAAGGGTATTAATGTCTCGAGATTCTCTCGGCGGTTGCGGCGCGGAGCGGCGCCGAAGCTGGCGAGATTTGTGGCGCGAGTCGTGCGCCCCCTTCCGGGTTCTACGGTAACCGCGCGGCGTCGAGACGCCGGTTAAAATCATTTGTTGCTTCCCAACTCTCTTCGCTTTACAAATATTTAACCTTTGGTAATTTTATTAGTGCTTTATAGGTACTATATAATAGAAATTTTATTATTTTTTTTTTAATTTTATTCTTTTTTGAAGATATTTTTCTCTAAAATTATTTTTATTAATTTTCATTTATGAAAATTATAACTTCTGGACGATTTTTCAAATATGTTGAAAAGTTTTTCGAACAAAATCATTAAAGTAACTTTAAAATTAAATACACAACTTAAATACTTACCTGACAAATAAAATTCTCACCTTTTAAAATTTAAAAATTAAAAAAATAAAACTACAAGTATTTAATTATATTATCAGTTTATTTCTTTGGTCGAAATCATTGGTATAAGTTCAAAATAAAACTTAAAAAAAAATTATAAACGTTTTTGTTGGCACCTATACACCTTACAAAATAAATAAGAAGAAACGAAACAACAAGAAAATATTTCGCGTTTCCTTCTCGATAAATCGAATATTAATCATAACAAACCTTCTTAATTTTTCTTCCTTTTTTTGGATATTTTTCATCTTCTTTTAAGTCTTCTTTTTCGTCTTCTTTTTTGCCTTCTTTTTTGCCTTCTTTTTGCCTTCTTTTTTGCCTTCTTTTTAGCCTTCTTTTTGCCTTCTTTTTTGCCTTCTTTTTGCCTTCTTTTTTACCTTCTTTTTTGCCTTCTTTTTAATCTTCTTTTTAATCTTCTTTTTTGCCTTCTTTTTTACCTTCTATATTGTCATCAAAACCTTCTTTTAAACCTTCATTTTTACCTCCTTTCTCATCCACCTTTTAATTTTCTTCTTCGATTTTCATTACATATTCGATTCCTTCTCACAAATATAACATTTACATTTCGTCTTTTTTCTTATTCACAATTTCGTCCATCGTTTTAATCGTTATCCACGCGACGACCATAAATATTTTTATTATTTATATACAGAATAGCGTAGGATTTTACTCACCGTCAACATTAAGTATTTCCACTATTAATCTATTTACGAGATTTCCGCTTTTTTTTAATTAGTATTTTTATCTTGTTATGTAGGTATGTATTTCTTTTTTTAATATTACATTTTTTTTTTTTTTACTCAACTATTTACACCGGTTTTTAAAACATAAATAAATAAAAATCTGTAATCTAACTTGTAAGCTGTAAATGTAACAATTATAACGATTGTAATTCTGTTTTTGTGTCTTTATGTCTTTAATTCCTTTTAATTTATTTTTATTTATATTTATCTTTTTTTTTAATTTAATAATAATAAAGGAATGATTTAACGATTATTTACAAAGTTTTTAAAAGATTTTTAAAGAGAAGTAATTTTACATTTGAGCATTATTTTTTTTTTTAATTCTCTCAAAAAATCTACTCGATTTAAACTAAAACTAATTTAAGATCTTAGTTTTTAATTATTTACAAAAAGATTTTTTTAATCGAAACGAAATTCAGTCACTAAATCACCACTTTTATAGTCTTGGGGATCATCACAGTTCGATCATCACTAGTATCAGTTTCAGCTGGTTGCTCCTAAAGACATCGCAGCTGATTTTAAATGTCCCGCGTTGGCGAAAGGTTGTGCCATCGTATTTGGTGGAGGTTGACCCGAACCAGACATATTGTTGTTTAAATCGCCGTTTGATGAAGGTACTGGAGGCCTGTGACCGTTCATCATTTGATTGGGAATCGGAGTCTGAAAGAAAAATAAAAAGGAAATTAGGTTTGTTATATAAAAATATTAAACCGTATAAAATCGGTTAACTGTAACTTTAAAATAACTTTACTAAAAAAAAGTTAACCGTTTCAAACTACTTTTTACCTATAAAGGGGGAAAAACTAATCGATAATTGTTCAATTTCCGAATCGTTTCGGTCGAAAACCTTTTTCGAAAACCCCGTAACTAATGGACAAATAAATTGAACCCGAAACCGGATGTTCTAACACAGTTACGGTTACCTTTAGATTTTCCTTTTTAATCACAGTTAACAATTATTATAAAATCGGGATTAATTCTTAATAATTATTATAAGATTTGATGTGCACATATAAAATCAATTACAATTTATAATTAAAATCTCTAATGAAAGTATTGTTTCAACTTTTAAGGAAATTTCTAATTTACTAAATTGATTATACTTGTGGGATTAATTTAAAAAAAAATTTAATACTTGATTAATAAGTATTTAAGATTTGTCATTTAATTTAAGATTAGTTTAAAGGTATCGAACTTACCGGTGGTATAGCTGTTTGCCGCTTTAAATGCGCCAAAGGTGGTGGATTGTAAGCCATATTTGCGAAAACTAATCGTTCTTCGTAGTCGTATTCACAGAGGATTTTATTTTCGCATAAATAAAATCTATCACCTACGCAAAACCTGAAACAATAGAAAAAGAATACTAAGAAAAGGTTCATTTTTCTATATTGATAATCAAAAAATTAAAAATTTCTCACAAGCAGAGTACTTTACTCAAGCCTTAATGTCTGTCGTTGAATTAGGTTGAGGCGTTTCAATCGAAGCGTGCATTTATTGAATGTTGGGTTCTTTTCAAAATTTATCATTTTTTAGTTTTAAATTTTTAGAAATATTTAATAACATGATTGATGATTATCCATTTTACTTGCCGTTTGATGCGATTGACATGATGACGATTTATTGTAAAGTTGAAACCTAGTAGTCAAGTTAAGTGCTAATAAATCTCTTTAGTAGAAACACAACGATTCATTTATTTAACCCTTTGGATGCTGAATACTCTAATCCGAAACTCTTCCTATTAACGGTGAATAATTATTATGATTAGCAAACACAATAATTATTGCTGGCAACTAAATACTTTTTCACACAAGCTATCAGAGTGATAATTTTCGATAGACGCACATATGTATCCGTAGCAGTCAAAGGGTTAATTAGAACTTGAAGCTTTCGGGTTTAGTTTAAAATTTGCAAAATCAAAGTTTGTCTAATCAACAAAATTTACAAAATCAATCGATTTTACAAAGTCAATAAAGTTTGCAAAATCAAAGTTTTACAAAATTTATCGAATCAACAAAGTTTATAAAGTCAACAAAGTTTGTCGAGTCAATAGAATTTGTAAAGTCAACAAAATCAACAAAGTTTTCAAATTTCCAATGTTCAAAATCAATAAAATCTTCAATCTGAACAGAATATTCAAAGTCAAGAAGGTTTACAAAATCAGTCGATTTTACAAAGTCAACAAAGTTTGCAAAATCAAAGTTTGGCGAATCAACAAAATTTACAAAGTCAACAAAGTTTGCAAAATAAAGTTTTACAAAATTTATCGAATCAACAAAGTTTAAAAAGTTAACAAAGTTTGTCGAGTCAACAGGATTTGTAAAGTCAACAAAATCAACAATGTTTTCAAATTTCCAATGTTCAAAATCAATAAAATCTTCAATCTCAACAGAATATTCAAAGTCAAGAAGGTTTACAAAATCAGTCGATTTTACAAAGTCAACAAAGTTTGCAAAATCAAAGTTTGGCGAATCAACAAAATTTACAAAGTCAACAAAGTTTGCAAAATAAAGTTTTACAAAATTTATCGAATCAACAAAGTTTATAAAGTCAACAAAGTTTGTCGAGTCAACAGAATTTGGAAAGTCAACAAAATCAACAAAGTTTTCAAATTTCCAATGTTCAAAATCAATAAAATCTTCAATCTCAACAGAATATTCAAAGTCAAGAAGGTTTACAAAATCAGTCGGTTTTGCAAAATTAACAAGTTTTGCAAAATTAAGATTTGCAAAGTCAAAATTTACAAAATCAAAATTTATAAAATCAAAATTTATAAAATCAAAAATTGCAAAATCAAAATTTGCAAAGTCAAAATTTGCAAAGTCAAGTTTTGCAAAGTAATCAACAGATTTTGCAAGGTCAAGAGAATTTGCAAAGTCGACAAGGTTTGCAACAGAGTCAGTCATAGCAACAACAAGTTCAATCGATGATTTTGAATCAAGGTTTGCTTCAACAGGGTCAAAGCAGTCAACATCATATGGTTTAAAGTTCGAATTTGGGTCAAAGTCAGTTGGTTTTGAAAAGTTCGCAGGGAAAACGGCAACAACAGGTTTTAACGAGTCAATAGAATTTAGAAAGTCAAAATTTACAAAGTTTGCAAAGTCAAAATTTACAAAGTTTGCAAAGTCAAAATTTACAAAGTCTGCAAAGTCAAAATTTACAAAATCAAAATTTGCAAAGTCAAAACTTACAAAATCAAAATTTGCAAAGTCAAAATTTACAAAGTCAAGTTTTGCAAAGTCATCAACAGATTTTGCAAGGTCAGGAAACTTTGCAAAGTCGACAAGGTTTGCAACAGAGTCAGTCGCAGCAACAACAAGTTCAATCGACGATTTTGAATCAAAGTTTGCTTCAATAGAGTCAAAGTGGTCAACATCAGATGATTTAAAGTTCGAATTTGGGTCAAAGTCAGTTGGTTTTGCAAAGTTCGCAGGGAAAACGGCAACAACAGGTTTTAACGAGTCAATAGAATTTACAAAGTCAAAGTTTTCAAAGTAAAAATTTACAAAGTTTGCAAAATCAAAATTTACAAAATCAAAATTTGTAAAGTCAAAACTTACAAAATCAAAATTTGCAAAGTCAAAATTTACAAAGTCAAGTTTTGCAAAGTCATCAACAGATTTTGCAAGGTCAGGAAAATTTGCAAAGTCGACAAGGTTTGCAACAGAGTCAGTCGTAGCAACAGCAAGTTCAATCGACGATTTTAAACCAAGGTTTGCTGCAACAGGGTCAAAGCAGTCAAAATCATATGGTTTAAAGTTCGAATTTGGGTCAAAGTCAGTTGGTTTTGCAAAGTTCGCAAGGAAAACAGCAACAACAGGTTTTAACGAGTCAACAGAATTTACAAAGTCAAAGTTTGCAAAGTCAAAATTTACAAAATCAAAATTTGCAAAGTCAAAACTTACAAAATCAAAATTTGCAAAGTCAAAATTTGCAAAGTCAAGTTTTGCAAAGTCATCAACAGATTTTGCAAGGTCAGGAAAATTTGCAAAGTCGACAAGGTTTGCAACAGAGTCAGTCGCAGCAACAGCAAGTTCAATCGACGATTTTGAATCAAGGTTTGTTTCAACAGAGTCAAAGCGGTCAACATCAGATGATTTAAAGTTCGAATTTGGGTTAAAGTCAGTTGGTTTTGCAAAGTTCGCAGGGAAAACAGCAACAACAGGTTTTAACGAGTCAACAGAATTTACAAAGTCAAAGTTTGCAAAGTCAAAATTTACAGAATCAACAAAATTTTCAGAATTCAACAAAGTTTACAAAGTCAACAAAGTTTACAAAATCAACAAAGTTTACAAAATCTTTTGAAGAAGGTTGTAACATGGCATCTGAGACGTCAAATGACTTTTTAAAAGATGTACGATTAAATCCGAAAGCTCTTAATTTTAAGTACAAATTTAATCTATTTGTACCTAATATTTGAATCGTTACTATCTTTAAATTAGGAATTGTTAAAATGTAAAGAAAAAGACCTTTCAGGAAAAAAATTAAAAAAAAAATTTTTTTAACGTTGTTTGTTATCTGTATCTAAAGTAAATCAATCGTTCTTTCGATTCCATAATTTCGTTATGTTGGCAACAATGTCGCCGGGAAGCGGACAATATTTCCACCGATAAATCCACTTCGAAATTGAGTCGACAGCCCGTGAAACAGGCCGATTTTTCCGGCGATATTTCTGCGCGACGGCACCAGTGGCGTCGCGGACGAGAGGTCCTCGGGGGCGATCGTCCCCGGGTATTAATTTCAATATCGCGACGGCAGCGGGCCAGCGGCGGCGCCCGCAGCAAACCCCGTTCCGTCCGGCTCGGGAGTCTAAATCGAATTTTACCGTCCCGGTCGGATATCGGGGCACGCACGGCACTGTGCCGGCGTGCAGCGCGCCCTGGTGAGTAATTGCATATTGGCACCATTTGTCATCTGGCCTGGATTAACTCACTGTTGCATTATGGACGGAATGCTACAGCTCAACTCCGTTCGGCGAGCGGAGCCGCCTCTGGGCTTCAATTTCGCATTTTTCAACCAACCCAGTCGCTGAGGGAGAGACGCGAGAGACGGGAGAGCGAATAAATCAATTATACGTTTGCAGTTCGCCGTTGGTTAACGTTGACTAAACTGTGTTTAGACAGTCCGATTAACATATAAATAGCGTTTTCTCCGGAAGAAAATTAGAATTTGTAATTTGTAATAGGCGCGCGGTTGATGGCGTGTCCGGCTCTCGCGCGTTCGAAGATTTGCTTCTCGATGGAATTATACATTCTTAACCTAATCTACCTGCGGTTGCGACAAACCCCGGTTAAGCAAATTGACTTTAACGAACGAGTGGGAAAATCTAATTTCAATACACCTTTTATTGAAATATTACTCTGACTTTACACGTTTACTATTCATTATGTTTTAAATTAACCGTAAATAGAAGCTTAAATCTTCATAAGTCTACTTCTTAAAATAGTATTAAAAAAATAGAAGCTACAAATCCTTGAAGGGGGCAGCAGAAAAACGGTTTTCAAATCCTTGGAATAGCTTGGGTTAAGTCAACAAAAATTGGTATATCGTCGGTGACACAAGAAAAGCTCGTAACTCCACGTTTTGCTTAAATTAAGATTTTAATATCATCTTAAGCTAATGGTAGAGAAGTATGTATGAAATAATTTTTATAAGTCCACAATAAATTTTTCTCTAGTTATTTCGCTTTATGTATTCCTTGTAAGATAAAAAATAACTGTACTTTTTAACTTTCCATTGCCTCTCCTATAAAATTTCGCAAAATTGAGTTACGAGGTTTTCTTGTGTCATCGATGATATACTAGTCTAAAATTTGTCTTGTTGCAATTGCGTAATTGCAACCGTTTTCGAGTAAATCGTCTTTGAAGACCGACTAATCTCGTCTTTGAACTAATTCTAAGTACAGTCCGACAGGCGAGAACTTGCGGCTGAGTAAGCCACGCCTACAGTTGCGCAGTAGACAACAGTACCTTCAGACTAGCACGCTTCATTTAACCGCAATAGCTCACACTGAAGAGATCTGAATATACCAGAGTCGTCTTAAGTATTTTATAGATTTGTAATAATTCCATATATTCCAGGCTTTAGTTTAAACATTTTCTTAGTTTTGTCTTTACGCATTTGTTAAGTTCAGGTAGGTACTCATACCCAAAGTAACAAAGTAATAAATTTGTGTAATAAACATGTCAACGATGTCACGTTCTTCAAGGGTCCCTGGACCCTTGAGGTGGCCCTGGTGGCACTGCAGCTAAAGAGACACGCGTAATTTTATCTCTATTTACCCGAATACTTTCTCACTCTCGCTGTCGCGCATTTTTATGAAATCTCAGCCGCAAGTTCTCGCTTGTCGGACAATAAAATTTTTTGCTAAAAGTGTGCTAAGCACTTTTATAACGCAGTCATCATAATTGGGGTTTTGATTTTATGACTGAATTGCGTAACCATGTAAAGTATAAAATTCTAAGATGGTGCATTTTGTTATTGTTCCCTTTGTCCCCTTTAAGGGGTAACATCTAAGTAAATGTTTGAAAACATGAAGTAGCTTTGGGATCTTTATTTAGCGAAACAACAAGACATGGAAAAATTTGGTTTTATAGGTTTTAATGTACGTCCTTTAAAATATGTAAAAATGAATTCTGCAATTTTTTTCTTTTAATATGGCGGCATTGACGCTGGCCAAGTAGACAAGCGTTTTCATAACAAACTTACACGGCTTGCAGCAGAAGTGACGTATACTTCCACTGAGGACAACGAATTTTTTTTTGTTCAATCTACATTATATTTGCTAGAGAAGTACATAGGTGTTCGTTAAAATATTGATATTTCTACAAACGGCAAGCATTCAAACAAAAGTATCAATTTTACTCAATAATTTCAACAAAAAAACATTTTTTACAACAAAAGTTCTTAACCGATCGTAAAAACCCTATGTACTTCTTTAGAGAATTTTGTTTAGAAGATGCCGTAAAAATTTCAAATCGCTTGAATAAGTTTTTTTAAAGTTATACTGCAAGCCAATTTGAAAACTGTAATTTTGAGAAAATCGCAGTTAAAGTTTACACTAATATTATTTCGTATTGCTTAACCAACCTTCCCATTTTTCCCATTACTCTGCGATCCCTGCACCATACAAGTGCCCTTCTACATGAATATCTTCTCCCTGTTCAGATCCCCTCGAAAAAGTTGAGGCTTTACGTGCCTCCTTGGCGGCATCAGTAAGAGAGGATTCGGAAAACTTGATGCGGCGTGCATCGCTTTCGACGCAGAAATTATGGCAATTATGACCTACAGTTAATTGTAACCTTTGCATTACAACCATAATACTTGATAATTCATCATTAAAAATGCACGTTGCGAGGTTAGTACTGATGTTAACCAATTTCTCCCCACTTGATGATATTTTTGGGGCGATGGACCAAATCGTTGAATTAAAACTTTCATTACTGTTTTGTGTAAAACCTCCTAAACAGCGGTTGAGTAAGTCATCCCTACTCAAATCTTCATAAACCGGTTTTACAGTTCTAACTTAATTTATAAAATATTACCGATATAATTTACACAAAAATCTTGAACGTGTGTCGTATGTTACTTTCTAACTCGCCTGTAAATATCACTTAATTTTTTTTTTGTGTAATAGCAGTTATACATTATTTTTAAGACTTTAAAGCATCATTTAAGGTAAAAAAAAATTTTCAATACGCCGCATTAGTGGTGACGTCACAGTGTTGACCGAGGTTATAGGATTGAATCCAAACAAACTTTTTCTACATAGATTCAGTCCATAAGCGGCGAGAAAATAATTTTTTTAGAGTACTTAGAGACATATTTAAGGTATGAAAAGTTGGCAGTACAGTACAAAATACCGTGTTCTACATCTAAACCCAAAATGGCAAGTTAAATAATTTTTTTAACGCCGTAAAAGCAGAAATGAGTTCGCGTATGCATAACCTCAAAAATCGTATCTGTTAAACGTAAGCTTAAAAAGTTCGTAGTTCGGTAATTATTGAGATTTGGGCCACCAAATTTTACAAATGGGATGGTATTATCCTTAGAATACCTTACAGCCCTTCTTTGGTGAAAAACAATACCCTCGGATTATTTTAGATTCAATGCTAGCAACAGGTATAAATTTGATAAAAATATAAGTATTTTGTTATAAAGGAAGGGATTTTCATAGTTTTATGACCTTTATTATTGCACCCTTTGTAGGTAAAACTTAACAACTATGAAATTTGCTGATAAAAAATGTCTATTAAAAGGTATTTTACCACAAGGCGTAGAAATACAGCAAACAGAAACCTTAGTAAGAGCTAGCATACATGCTAAAAGGACCATACACTCTAACACAACAGTAAAAGTTATTCCAGCTCTTACAAATTTGTAGCCCCCCTTAGTTACATATGTAGAACATTGCCATTCTTCGAGTAACAGAGATTACCGTGGACTATTTTGTACATTTTATTTCTCGAATAACTAACAGTAAGTATCAGTACTACTAAACTAACTTTTTTTCTGTTATAGGATTTCATAGGATCAAACTCTGTTGGGTTATTGTAGTCTTCTATGTTTTGACTTCACGACTTCTGTTTTTTCTTAGGTTTTTGTAATGTGAATGTAATTTTAATTTTAAATATTAAATATTTTTAACTCTGATCTTTAGATTTTTAATATACCAGTGCTCACAGTACTCTCTTATTCTACATCTTATTATAGGAAGGTAAGTATTTTAAATAAATCAACAAAAATCAGAACAGAGGAAGGAAAATGTACAAAACATATTAAAATTATAATAAATCACAACAAAATACTTATATTATTGAAATAAATATCCTAGCTAGTAACAAATGGGGGTGGTAGTAATAACTATAATGGTTAGGTTCAAAAGTTGGATATGAATGTGTAAACCTGAATTAAAAGTAAAACACAGCTACATACACCTTTTAATTTATTTATTAAGTAATTATTCAAGTTAAGTAAAGTAAATCTTTAAGAGTTCTAATAACTTATACTATGATGTCGGAGTGGCTTCAAAGAGTGTATTCGCACTATTCTGTTTGGTGTACATGTACGTCTTGAGGTAAAATGTCTTTTAATAGACATTCTTTATCAGTAAATGTCATAGTTGTTATGTTTTACCTGCAAAGGGTATAATAATAAAGGTCATAAAACTATGAAAATCCCTTCCTTTATAACAAAATACCTATATTTTTATCAAATCTATACCTGTTGCTAGCATTGAATCTAAAATAATCCGAGGGTGTTGTTTTTCACCAAAGAAGGGCTGTAAGGTATTCTAAGGATAATACCATCCCATTTGTAAGATTTGGTGGCCCAAATCTCATTAATTACCGAACTACGAACTTTTTAAGCTTACGTTTAACAGATACGATTTTTGAGGTTATGTATACGCCAACTCATTTCTGCTTTTACGGCGTTAAAAAATTTATTTAACTTGCCATTTTTGGTTTAGATGTAGAACACGGTATTTTGTACTGTACTGCCAACTTTTCATACCTTAAATATGTCTCTAAGTACTCTAAAAAAATTATTTTCTCGCCGCTTATGGACTGAATCTATGTAGAAAAAGTTTGTTTGGATTCAATCTCTTGACCTTCTCAACATTTGACGTCACACTAATGCGGCGTATTTTTTAAAAATTTTACTTAGATGTTACCCCTTAAGGAATTGTAGCTGGAAAGAAGCACTTTTTAACCAATGTTTGGTTTTTTATTCTTATTTTTGAACGTAGAATCCACTGGTATAGTGCATAACCGTCTAATTTTGGAACAATCTATACACACACCCATTCGACCTGCGGATAGACGCATTAGCAATAATTAGGCGATTGTAAGTGGGTGGAGCTTGCGCTCTCAAATATATAGTTTGCACGCATTCGATCTGCGGATAGGGTAGGTCAATGTGTTAGACAAGGAACCATGTGTTAAACAAAAAATTGTTGATGAACAATCAAATTGGACACGTAGATAAAAAAAAATTAATTCAAAAGTCATACTCTATTGTTTATTTGTACATGAAAAATTAATACGAAATAAATCGATTGGCGACCTTATCATTTCGGTTGGTCGGTCGTTTTTATGTCGGGAGCGCAAACGTTACGGCCGCAATGAAAACACACTAATAATTGTCGAAAACGTCGGGGGGAGGGGTTGGAATCGAGGGGGTCGCTCGGGGGTCGACGGGCGGATGCCATCGGATCGCAGGTACGCAAACACAAAAGCTTTCAATAACGTTTCTATTCATTCGCGTTTATTAGGGCCGATTTCCGCGCAAATGCCCGCCATAAAGCCGAAATCTGAACATCGCGATAAACCGACGCTCTCGCCATTGTTTACTTGATTGTTAAATTTATGTCTGTACAAATTAAATCTGCGCCGGTCCGGGACGCGGCCGTTATCTCCGCGCTGCCGCCGCCACACAACAAAAGTCGGCCCCATTCTGCGTTTTGGCTATCTCTCTGCCAACGCCGCGCCGGGCGCCGCCACCGATTTTCGGGGAATACCCGAGGGTCAGCTACGATATCCACCTCTCGCATTGTGCGTAACCATTATCATTGTCGTTGCGTTATTGACGCTATACGAACAATATCCGTGTGAATGTTCACGTTTCATTGGTATACATAGTGTACTATTGTATCAATAGAAGATGCTTTAAATTTAAATTTGGTTGTTTCAAGATTACAATGAATTAATCTTAATTATCATAACAGGCTTATTTATAAGAATTGTGAAATAATTTTTATCTCAAATTAAACTTAAAACATTCTATTTTGATTTAAAAACGACAGAGTTCTTCTAAATTTTACCAAAAAAATTTAAAAAATTATTAAAATTGGATAAAAATTTTTCACAGGTTAACCTAACTTTTTAAAAAATTTACCCAACTTAAAAAAATCGTACAGACTTTATTTTTAAAGATTAAGAAATGATTTTTACGCTAAATTGAACTTAAAAGATTCTATTTTGATTTAAAAAAGACAGATTTGTTCTAAATTTTACCAAAAAAATTAAAAAAATTCTTAAAATTGGGTAAAAATTTTTGAAAGGTTAACCTAACTTTTAAATTTCATCAATTTTAAAAAATCGTCCTGACTTTATTTTTAAATATAAAGAAATGATTTTTTCTTTAAATCGAACCTAAAAGATTCTATTTTAGCTTTAAAAGGTCAAATTTGTTCTAAATTTTACCAAAAAAATTAAAAAAATTCTTAAAGTTGGGTAAACATTTTTGACGAGTTAACTTAACTTTTAAAAAATTTCATCAGTTTTAAAAAAAATCGTCCTGACTTTATTTTTAAATATAAAGAAATGATTTTTTCTTTAAATCGAACCTAAAAGATTCTATTTTAGTTTTAAAAAGTCCAATTTGTTCTAAACTTTACCAAAAAAAATGAAAAAATTCTTAAAGTTGAGTAAACATTTTTGACGGCTTAACCTAACTTTTAAAAAATTTCATCAGTTTTAAAAAAAAATCGTCCTGACTTTATTTTTAAATATAAAGAAATGATTTTTTCTTTAAATCGAATCTAAATGATTCTATTTTAGTTTTAAAAAGTCCAATTTGTTCTAAATTTTACCAAAAAAATTAAAAAAATTCTTAAAATTGGGTAAAAATTTTTGAAAGGTTAACCTAACTTTTAAATTTCATCAATTTTAAAAAATCGTCCTGACTTTATTTTTAAATATAAAGAAATGATTTTTTCTTTAAATCGAACCTAAAAGATTCTATTTTAGTTTTAAAAGGTCAAATTTGTTCTAAATTTTACCAAAAAAATTCAAAAAATTCTTAAAGTTGGGTAAACATTTTTAACGGCTTAACCTAACTTTTAAAAAATTTCATCAGTTTAAAAAAAAATCGTCCTGACTTTATTTTTAAATATAAAGAAATGATTTTTTCTTTAAATCGAATCTAAATGATTCTATTTTAGTTTTAAAAAGTCAAATTTGTTCTAAATTTTACCAAAAAAATTCAAAAAATTCTTAAAGTTGGGTAAACATTTTTAACGGCTTAACCTAACTTTTAAAAAATTTCATCAGTTTTAAAAAAAAATCGTCCTGACTTTATTTTTAAATATAAAGAAATGATTTTTTCTTTAAATCGAATCTAAATGATTCTATTTTAGTTTTAAAAAGTCCAATTTGTTCTAAATTTTACCAAAAAAATTCAAAAAATTCTTAAAGTTGGGTAAAAATTTTTGACCGGTTAAGCTAATTTTTAAATTTCATCAATTTTAAAAAATCGTCCTGACTTTATTTTTAAACATAGAGAAATGATTTTTTCTTTGAATTGAACCTAAAAAATTCTATTTTAGTTTTAAAAAGTCAAATTTGTTCTAAATTTTACCAAAAAAATAAAAAAAAATCTTAAAGTTGGGTAAACATTTTTGACGGCTTAACCTAACTTTTAAAAAATTTCATCAGTTTAAAAAAAAATCGTCCTGACTTTAGTTTTAAATATAAAGAAATGATTTTTTCTTTAAATCGAACCTAAAAGATTCTATTTTAGCTTTAAAAGGTCAAATTTGTTCTAAATTTTACCAAAAAAATTAAAAAAATTCTTAAAATTGGGTAAAAATTTTTGAAAGGTTAACCTAACTTTTAAATTTCATCAATTTTAAAAAATCGTCGTGACTTTATTTTTAAATATAAAGAAATGATTTTTTCTTTAAATCGAACCTAAATGATTCTATTTTAGTTTTAAAAAATCCAATTTGTTCTAAATTTTACCAAAAAAATAAAAAAAATTCTTAAAGTTGGGTAAACATTTTTGACGGCTTAACCTAACTTTTAAAAAATTTCATCAGTTTTAAAAGAAGTCGTCCTGACCTTATTTTTAAATATAAAGAAATGATTTTTTCTTTAAATCGAACCTAAATGATTCTATTTTAGTTTTAAAAAGTCAAATTTGTTCTAAATTTTACCAAAAAAATTAAAAAAATTCTTAAAATTGGGTAAAAATTTTTGAAAGGTTAACCTAACTTTAAAAAAATTTCATCAGTTTAAAAAAAAATCGTCCTGTCTTTATTTTTAAATATAAAGAAATGATTTTTTCTTTAAATCGAACCTAAATAATTCTATTTTAGTTTTAAAAAGTCCAATTTGTTCTAAATTTTACCAAAAAAAATTAAAAAAAATTCTTAAAGTTGGGTAAAAATTTTTGAAAGGTTAACCTAACTTTTAAATTTCATCAATTTTAAAAAATCGTCCTGACATTATATTTAAATATAAAGAAATGATTTTTTCTTTAAATCGAATCTAAATGATTCTATTTTAGTTTTAAAAAATCCAATTTGTTCTAAATTTTACCAAAAAAATAAAAAAAATTCTTAAAGTTGATAAAAATTTTTGGCAGTTAACTAACCTAATCTTTAAAAAAATTTGACCAACTTTAAAAAATCACACAGACTTTATTTTTAAAGATTAAAAAATGATTTTTACCTTAAATTAAACTTAAAACATTGTATTTTGATTTAAAAAAGACAGATTTATTCTAATTGTTAACAAAAAAATTAAAAAAATTCTTAAAGTTGACCAAATTTTTTGACAGTTAACTAACCTAACTTTTAAAAAAAATTGACCAACTTTAAAAAATCGCCCAGACTTTATTTATAAAGATTAAGAAATGATTTTTGGTTTAAATGAAAGATAAAAGATCCTATTTTTAATTAAAAAAGTCAGATTTTTTTTAATTATTACCCAAAAAATTAAAAAAAATTCCAAAGTTGATAAAAAATTTTTGACAGTTCTAACCAAATTTTTTTTAAAAAATCGACCAACTTTACAAAATCCTTCAACTTTAAAAAATTGCCCAGACTTTATTTATAAAGATTAAGAAATGATTTTTGGTTTAAATTGAAGATAAAAGATCCTATTTTTAATTAAAAAAGTCAAATTTTTTCAAATTATTACCCAAAAAATTAAAAAAAATTCCAAAGTTAATAAAACATTTTTGACAGCTGTAACCTAACTTTAAAAAAATCGTCCAACTTTGAAAAATCACCCAGACTTTATTTATAAAGATTAAGAAATGATTTTTGGTTTAAATGAAAGATAAAAGATCCTATTTTTAATTAAAAAAGTCAGATTTGTTCTAATTATTACCAAAAAAATTAAAAAAATTTTTAAATTTCATAAAAATTTTTGACAGTTAACTAACCTAATGTTTAAAAAAAATTGACAAACTTTAAAAAATCACACAGACTTTATTTTTAAAGATTAAGAAATGATTTTTACATTAAATTAAACTTAAAACATTGTATTTTGATTTAAAAAAGATAGATTTATTCTAATTGTTACCAAAAAAATTTAAAAAAATTCTTAAAGTTGACCAAATTTTTTGATAGTTAACTAACCTAACTTTTAAAAAAATTTGACCAACTTTAAAAAATCGCCCAGACTTTATTTATAAAGATTAAGAAATGATTTTTGGTTTAAATGAAAGATAAAAGATCCTATTTTTAATTAAAAAAGTCAGATTTTTTCAAATTATTACCCAAAAAATTAAAAAAATTTCCAAAGTTAATAAAACATTTTTGACAGTTGTAACCTAACTTTAAAAAATTCGTCCAACTTTAAAAAATCACCCAGACTTTATTTATAAAGATTAAGAAATGATTTTTGGTTTAAATAAAAGATAAAGGATCCTATTTTTAATTAAAAAAGTCAGATTTGTTCTAATTATTACCAAAAAAAAAATAAAAAAATTCTTAAAGTTGGTAAAAATTTTTTTTTTGATTTTTTAAGAAATTTCACCAACTTTAAAAAATCATACAGATTGTATTTTGTAAATAAATAGGGGGTAAATACTACCCCCTATTTTACATTAGGCTAACGATTTTTTTTGTGAATTCAGTTGACGTACATACAGTTGGTTTATTTTACGGTAACCATTATTAGATTTGTCGGTGCGCGTTTCAACCCGGTCCAATTTCGCGCGCTAATTTCGTCCATTGTGCGTGCCTACGGCCGCTTAAAAATTAACCCGCCGGAAAAACAATACGGCGACCCCGTCATCGCGTTTTTCCCGGGAAAACAATTGGATCGACGTCGCAATTTTCCCGCGCGAATTGTCGTTTTTCGAACCCCCTCGGACCCCGGACCCGGATCCGGAACCGGCCCATTGTTCCGGATATCTACTATATTTTAATCCGAACGTTGCCTCTGCCGCCCCCGCTAATTAAATAGCGTAAAACTCTCGTTAATTTTATAATTGGAAGCCGCAAGGGGAGAGCGACGGGGCTCCTGAATTCGTTTCGGCCTCCCTTTTACAATGGACGCGGGGGTAATGGCTATGATTTAAGAGAGCCAATTAAAATGTTTATAAAAGGACCTTTCTTCTTTTCCTTTTATCTCTCTCTACGCAACTCTAACAAATAATCTAAAAAAAAGTTCATTTTTACATTCGTCAAATTGATTTTTTTTAACAAGCTTTCGGTAATTGAGTATTTACGGTCGATTATTTGATTTCCTATTAAAAATAAATCTCCCGCAACAATGGTAGCGGTGACGGTCGCTCGACGCGACCGAAACCCTTTAAAATAACCGATTATATTTAAATCAATACCGGGCGATAAATCGCGGACGCGCTGTCGCCCCGTTCGCGTAATTCAATTACGAGCCGTCGGCGTCGGGGGCGTCGCGACGCCCTCAATTTACGCGACTCGCCGTCGGCTATTAGTAACTTTCAAAACGAAAAATATGGTGTGTACATTCGTTTAGTTTTTTTTCACCAACAATCAAATATTATACGAGACGATACTTTTTTAGTTAAGAAAATTGAAAATAATTCAAAATTTTTCGGTGGATTTTGGAATTTTTTTTAATTTTTTGTTAATAGTTGGAATAAATTTGATATGTTTAATGAAAAATAGAATCTTTAACCTTTTTATTCCTAAAATTATTTTCATTAATTTTCATAAATAACTTCTTGGGGATTTTTTAAAGTTGGTTAAAAATGTAAATTTTTGGTCAAAATTTTTCGACGGATTTTCGAATTTTTTTAAATTTTTTATTAATAATTATCTAACATCTAGATTTTTATCTATTATATGAAAATAGACATTTTGATCCGTCTTTGGTGTAAAAATCTTTTCTTAGTTTTTATAAATAAAGTCCTATGGAATTTTTAAACTTTCAAAATTTTAGGTTAGAAATGTCAAATTTTTTAGAGGTTAAAAAAATCTTCTAAAACTCAAAATTTTTATTATCTAACATCTAGATTTTTCTATATTATATGAAAATAGACATTTTGATCCGTCTTTGGTGTAAAAATTTTTCTTAGTTTTTATAAATAAAGTCCTATGGAATTTTTAAACTTTCAAAATTTTAGGTTAGAAATGTCAAATTTTTTAGAGGTTAAAAAAATCTTCTAAAACTCAAAATTTTTATTATCTAACATCTAGATTTTTATCTATTATATGAAAATAGACATTTTGATTCGTCTTTGGTGTAAAAATCTTTTCTTAGTTTTTATAAATAAAGTCGTATGGAATTTTTAAACTTTCAAAATTTTAGGTTAGAAATGTCAAATTTTCTAGAGGCTAATAATATCTTCTAAAACTCAAAATTTTTATTATCTAACATCTAGATTTTTATCTATTATATGAAAATAGACATTTTGATCCGTCTTTGGTGTAAAAATCTTTTCTTAGTTTTTATAAATAAAGTCCTATGGAATTTTTAAACTTTCAAAATTTTAGGTTAGAAATGTCAAATTTTGTAGAGGTTAAAAAAATCTTCTAAAACTCAAAATTTTTATTATCTAACATCTAGATTTTTATCTATTATATGAAAATAGACATTTTGATCCGTCCTTGGTGTAAAAATCTTTTCTTAATTTATATAAATAAAGTCGTATGGAATTTTTAAACTTTCAAAATTTTAGGTTAGAAATGTCAAATTTTTTAGAGGTTAAAAAAATCTTCTAAAACTCAAAATTTTTATTATCTAACATCTAGATTTTTATCCATTATATGAAAATAGACATTTTGATTCGTCTTTGGTGTAAAAATCTTTTCTTCGTTTTTATAAATAAAGTCGTATGGAATTTTTAAACTTTCAAAATTTTAGGTTAGAAATGTCAAATTTTGTAGAGGTTAAAAAATTCTTCTAAAATTCAAAATTTTTATTATCTAACATCTAGATTTCTATCTATTATATGAAAATAGACATTTTGATCCGTCTTTGGTGTAAAAATCTTTTCTTAGTTTTTATAAATAAAGTCGAATGGAATTTTTAAACTTTCAAAATTTTAGGTTAGAAATGTCAAATTTTTTAAAGGTTAAAAAAATCTTCTAAAACTCAAAATTTTTATTATCTAACATCTAGATTTTTATCTATTATATGAAAATAGACATTTTGATTCGTCTTTGGTGTAAAAATCTTTTCTTAGTTTTTATAAATAAAGTCCTAT
Organism: Digitonthophagus gazella; assembly: GCA_036711955.1. Lineage (NCBI taxonomy): Eukaryota > Metazoa > Arthropoda > Insecta > Coleoptera > Scarabaeidae > Digitonthophagus > Digitonthophagus gazella. The sequence goes on along the minus strand of JASCIT010000002.1, from coordinate 3,682,507 downwards.
GGAATTTTTAAACTTTCAAAATTTTAGGTTAGAAATGTCAAATTTTGTAGAGGTTAAAAAATCTTCTAAAACTCAAAATTTTTATTATCAAACATCTAGATTTTTATATATTATATGAAAATAGACATTTTGATTCGTCTTTGGTGTAAAAATCTTTTCTTAGTTTTTATAAATAAAGTCGTATGGAATTTTTAAACTTTCAAAATTTTAGGTTAGAAATGTCAAATTTTTTAGAGGTTAAAAAAATCTTCTAAAACTCAAAATTTTTATTATCTAACATCTAGATTTTTATCTATTATATGAAAATAGACATTTTGATTCGTCTTTCGTGTAAAAATCTTTTCTTAGTTTTTATAAATAAAGTCCTATGGAATTTTTAAACTTTCAAAATTTTAGGTTAGAAATGTCAAATTTTTTAGAGGTTAAAAAAATCTTCTAAAACTCAAAATTTTTATTATCTAACATCTAGATTTTTATATATTATATGAAAATAGACGTTTTGATCCGTCTTTGGTGTAAAAACCTTTCCTTAGTTTTTATAAATAAAGTCGTATGGAATTTTTAAACTTTCAAAATTTTAGGTTAGAAATGTCAAATTTTTTAAAGGTTAAAAAAATCTTCTAAAACTCAAAATTTTTATTATCTAACATCTAGATTTTTATCTATTATATGAAAATAGACATTTTGATTCGTCTTTGGTGTAAAAATCTTTTCTTAGTTTTTATAAATAAAGTCCTATGGAATTTATAAACTTTCAAAATTTTAGGTTAGAAATGTCAAATTTTGTAGAAGCTAATAAAATCTTCTAAAACTTAAAATTTTTATTATCTAACATCTAGATTTTTATCTATTATATGAAAATAGACATTTTGATTCGTCTTTGGTGTAAAAATCTTTTCTTAGTTTTTATAAATAAAGTCCTATGGAATTTTTAAACTTTCAAAATTTTAGGTTAGAAATGTCAAATTTTGTAGAGATTAAAAAAATCTTCTAAAACTCAAAATTTTTATTATCTAACATCTAGATTTTTATCTATTATATGAAAATAGACATTTTGATCCGTTTTTGGTGTAAAAATCTTTTCTTAGTTTTTATAAATAAAGTCGTATGGAATTTTTAAACTTTCAAAATTTTAGGTTAGAAATGTCAAATTTTGTAGAGGTTAAAAAAATCTTCTAAAACTCAAAATTTTTATTATCTAACATGTAGATTTTTATCTATTATATGAAAATAGACATTTTGATTCGTCTTTGGTGTAAAAACCTTTTCTTAGTTTTTATAAATAAAGTCGTATGGAATTTTTAAACTTTCAAAATTTTAGGTTAGAAATGTCAAATTTTTTAGAGGTTAAAAAAATCTTCTAAAACTCAAAATTTTTATTATCTAACATCTAGATTTTTATCTATTATATGAAAATAGACATTTTGATCCGTCTTTGGTGTAAAAATCTTTTCTTAGTTTTTATAAATAAAGTCGTATGGAATTTTTAAACTTTCAAAATTTTAGGTTAGAAATGTCAAATTTTTTAAAGGTTAAAAAAATCTTCTAAAACTCAAAATTTTTATTATCTAACATCTAGATTTTTATCTATTATATGAAAATAGACATTTTGATCCGTCTTTGGTGTAAAAATCTTTTCTTAGTTTTTATAAATAAAGTCCTATGGAATTTTTAAACTTTCAAAATTTTAAGTTAGAAATGTCAAACTTTTTAAAGGTTAAAAAAATCTTCTAAAACTCAAAATTTTTATTATCTAACATCTAGATTTTTATATATTATATGAAAATAGACATTTTGATTCGTCTTTGGTGTAAAAATCTTTTCTTAGTTTTTATAAATAAAGTCGTATGAAATTTTTAAACTTTCAAAATTTTAGGTTAGAAATGTCAAATTTTTTAAAGGTTAAAAAAATCTTCTAAAACTCAAAATTTTTATTATCTAACATCTAGATTTTTATCTATTATATGAAAATAGACATTTTGATTCGTCTTTGGTGTAAAAATCTTTTCTTAGTCTTTATAAATAAAGTCCTATGGAATTTTTAAACTTTCAAAATTTTAGGTTAGAAATGTCAAATTTTGTAGAGGTTAAAAAAATCTTCTAAAACTCAAAATTTTTATTATCTAACATCTAGATTTTTATCTACTATATGAAAATAGACATTTTGATTCGTCTTTGGTGTAAACATCTTTTCTTAGTTTTTATAAATAAAGTAATATGGAATTTTTAAACTTTCAAAATTTTAGGTTAGAAATGTCAAATTTTTTAGAGGTTAAAAAAATCTTCTAAAACTCAAAATTTTTATTATCTAACATCTAGATTTTTATATATTATATGAAAATAGACATTTTGATCCGTCTTTGGTGTAAAAATCTTTTCTTAGTTTTTATAAATAAAGTCCTATGGATTTTTTAAACTTTCAAAAATTTAGGTTAGAAATGTCAAATTTTTTAGAGGTTAAAAAAATCTTCTAAAACTCAAAATTTTTATTATCTAACATCTAGATTTTTATATATTATATGAAAATAGACATTTTGATTCATCTTTGGTGTAAAAATCTTTTCTTAGTTTTTATAAATAAAGTCCTATGGAATTTTTAAACTTTCAAAATTTTAGGTTAGAAATGTCAAATTTTGTAGAGGTTAATAAAATCTTCTAAAACTCAAAATTTTTATTATCTAACATCTAGATTTTTCTATATTATATGAAAATAGACGTTTTGATCCGTCTTTGGTGTAAAAATCTTTTCTTAGTTTATATAAATAAAGTCGTATGGGATTTTTAAAGTTTTGACATTAGGTTAGAAATGTCAAATTTTGTAGAGATTAAAAAAATCTTCTAAAACTCAAAATTTTTATTATCTAACATCTAGATTTTTATCTATTATATGAAAATAGACATTTGGTCCGTCTTTGTTGTAAAAATCTTTTCTTAGTTTTTATAAATAAAGTCGTATGGAATTTTTAAACTTTCAAAATTTTAGGTTAGAAATGTCAAATTTTTTAGAGGTTAAAAAAATCTTCTAAAACTCAAAATTTTTATTATCTAACATCTAGATTTTTATCTATTATATGAAAATAGACATTTTGATCCGTCTTTGGTGTAAAAATCTTTTCTTAGTTTTTATAAATAAAGTCGTATGGGATTTTTAAACTTTCAAAATTTTAGGTTAAAAATGTCAAATTTTGTAGAGGTTAAAAAAATCGTCTAAAACTCAAAATTTTTATTATCTAACATCTAGATTTTTATCTATTATATGAAAATAGACATTTTGATTCATCTTTGGTGTAAAAATCTTTTCTTAGTTTTTATAAATAAAGTCCTATGGAATTTTTAAACTTTCAAAATTTTAGGTTAGAAATGTCAAATTTTGTAGAGGCTAATAAAATCTTCTAAAACGCAAAATTTTTATTATCTAACATCTAGATTTTTCTATATTATATGAAAATAGACATTTTGGTTCGTCTTTGGTGTAAAAATCTTTTCTTAGTTTTTATAAATAAATTCGTATGGAATTTTTAAACTTTCAAAATTTTAGGTTAGAAATGTCAAATTTTGTAGAGGTTAAAAAAATCTTCTAAAACTCAAAATTTTTATTATCTAACATCTAGATTTTTATCTATTATATGAAAATAGACATTTTGATCCGTCTTTGGTGTAAAAATCTTTTCTTAGTTTTTATAAATAAAGTCGTATGGAATTTTTAAACTTTCAAAATTTTAGGTTAAAAATGTCAAATTTTGTAGAGGTTAAAAAAATCGTCTAAAACTCAAAATTTTTATTATCTAACATCTAGATTTTTATCTATTATATGAAAATAGACATTTTGATCCGTCTTTGGTGTAAAAATCTTTTCTTAGTTTTTATAAATAAAGTCCTATGGAATTTTTAAACTTTCAAAATTTTAGGTTAGAAATGTCAAATTTTGTAGAGGTTAAAAAAATCTTCTAAAACTCAAAATTTTTATTATCTAACATCTAGATTTTTATCTATTATATAATAGTAGACATTTTGATCCGTCTTTGGTGTAAAAATCTTTTCTTAGTTTTTATAAATAAAGTCGTATGGAATTTTTAAACTTTCAAAATTTTAGGTTAGAAATGTCAAATTTTTTAAAGGTTAAAAAAATCTTCTAAAACTCAAAATTTTTATTATCTAACATCTAGATTTTTATCTATTATATGAAAATAGACATTTTGATCCGTTTTTGGTGTAAAAATCTTTTCTTAGTTTTCATAAATAAAGTCGTATGGAATTTTTAAACTTTCAACATTTTAGGTTAGAAATGTCAAATTTTGTAGAGGTTAAAAAAATCTTCTAAAACTCAAAATTTTTATTATCAAACATCTAGATTTTTCTATATTATATGAAAATAGACATTTTGATTCGTCTTTGGTGTAAAAATCTTTTCTTAGTTTTTATAAATAAAGTCGTATGAAATTTTTAAACTTTCAAAATTTTAGGTTAGAAATGTCAAATTTTGTAGAGGTTAAAAAAATCTTCTAAAACTCAAAATTTTTATTATCTAACATCTAGATTTTTATATATTATATGAAAATAGACATTTTGATCCGTCTTTGGTGTAAAAATCTTTTCTTAGTTTTTATAAATAAAGTCGTATGAAATTTTTAAACTTTCAAAATTTTAGGTTAGAAATGTCAAATTTTGTAGAGGTTAAAAAAATCTTCTAAAACTCAAAATTTTTATTATCTAACATCTAGATTTTTATATATTATATGAAAATAGACATTTTGATCCGTCTTTGGTGTAAAAATCTTTTCTTAGTTTTTATAAATAAAGTCGTATGGAATTTTTAAACTTTCAAAATTTTAGGTTAGAAAATGTCAAATTTTGTAGAAGCTAATAAAATCTTCTAAAACTTAAAATTTTTATTATCTAACATCTAGATTTTTATCTATTATATGAAAATAGACATTTTGATTCGTCTTTGGTGTAAAAATCTTTTCTTAGTTTTTATAAATAAAGTCCTATGGAATCTTTAAACTTTCAAAATTTTAGGTTAGAAATGTCAAATTTTTTAGAGGTTAAAAAATCTTCTAAAACTCAAAATTTTTATTATCAAACATCTAGATTTTTATATATTATATGAAAATAGACATTTTGATCCGTCTTTGGTGTAAAAATCTTTTCTTAGTTTTCATAAATAAAGTCCTATGGAATTTTTAAACTTTCAACATTTTAGGTTAGAAATGTCAAATTTTGTAGAGGTTAAAAAATTCTTCTAAAATTCCAAATTTTTATTATCTAACATCTAGATTTTTATCTATTATATGAAAATAGACATTTTGATCCGTCTTTGGTGTAAAAATCTTTTCTTAGTTTTTATAAATAAAGTCCTATGGAATTTTTAAACTTTCAAAATTTTAGGTTAGAAATGTCAAATTTTGTAGAGGCTAATAAAATCTTCTAAAACTCAAAATTTTTATTATCTAACATCTAGATTTTTATCTATTATATGAAAATAGACATTTTGATCCGTCTTTGGTGTAAAAATCTTTTCTTAGTTTTTATAAATAAAGTCCTATGGAATTTTTAAACTTTCAAAATTTTAGGTTAGAAATGTCAAATTTTGTAGAGGCTAATAAAATCTTCTAAAACTCAAAATTTTTATTATCTAACATCTAGATTTTTATCTATTATATGAAAATAGACATTTTGATCCGTCTTTGGTGTAAAAATCTTTTCTTAGTTTTTATAAATAAAGTGCTATGGAATTTTTAAACTTTCAAAATTTTAGGTTAGAAATGTCAAATTTTTTAGAGGTTAAAAAAATCTTCTAAAACTCAAAATTTTTATTATCTAACATCTAGATTTTTATCTATTATATGAAAATAGACATTTTGATTCGTCTTTGGTGTAAAAATCTTTTCTTAGTTTATATAAATAAAGTCGTATGGAATTTTTAAACTTTCAAAATTTTAGGTTAGAAATGTCAAATTTTTTAAAGGTTAAAAAAATCTTCTAAAACTCAAAATTTTTATTATCTAACATCTAGATTTTTATCCATTATATGAAAATAGACATTTTGATTCGTCTTTGGTGTAAAAATCTTTTCTTAGTTTTTATAAATAAAGTCGTATGGAATTTTTAAACTTTCAAAATTTTAGGTTAGAAATGTCAAATTTTGTAGAGGTTAAAAAATTCTTCTAAAATTCAAAATTTTTATTATCTAACATCTAGATTTTTATCTATTAGATGAAAATAGACATTTTGATTCGTCTTTGGTGTAAAAATCTTTTCTTAGTTTTTATAAATAAAGTCGTATGGGATTTTTAAACTTTCAAATTTTAGGTTAGAAATGTCAAATTTTGTAGAGGTTAAAAAAATCTTCTAAAACTCAAAATTTTTATTATCTAACATCTAGATTTTTATCTATTATATGAAAATAGACATTTTGATTCGTCTTTAGTGTAAAAATCTTTTCTTAGTTTATATAAATAAAGTCGTATTAGAATAAATTTGATATGTTTAATGTAAAATAGAATCTTTAAGCTTTTTATTTCTAAAATTATTTTTGTTAATTTACATAAATAACTTCTAAGGGATTTTTTAAAGTTGGTTAAATTTTTTTTTAGTTTTCTTAGGTTCGATCAAAATTCTTCGATGGATTTTTTTTAAGTTAACTTTTAAAAATTGAATTCTTTATTTCTTGGTTCTTATGTTACGTTCCTCGAATGTGTAGAAATTTAATATTGACACTCCGAGAATTTGAACGGAGTCTCAGCGCAATCACAAACTCAATATTAACGAAGACGGTGGCCACTTTCGTGGAGAAACAGAGAGACACTTTCGTAGACACATTCGGAGTAGGAGGACAATAAGCAAAAGGAGGGCAGTTAGGTTACGGCTCCTAAGTCAAACGGAGTGGCCGAGACCGTTTTCCCTCTCCTCGGAAGCCGCGCCGGAATGATTTCCCAATTGGCCTGTAAAATGTTTAAAAAGATACCGACGTCCGGGTCCCCCCTTTGATTCGAAAAAATGTCGTCGGTCTCTCGTCAAATATTCAGCGGACGACGTCGGCGGACAGTGCACCGTTGAGACCTTCGTCTTGCTTTTGCTAGGCTTTCTTAGAATAGTTAGGTATCTGGAGGAGAGATACGAGAAGACGGGATTGCATTAGGGATATATGGCACTGAGGGGAGATCGTTTAATGGGGATGGTTAAAATGGAACATCTTTGATAAATTGATCGTCATTATTTCTATACAGGGTTTCTCACGCAACTGGTTCGTTAGAACTTTATTAGGTTCCACTATTAGTACATTTTTGAAATTTTGTCAGTAGGGGTTGTTCATCCGGATCTTTCGATTTAAAATATTTTCAAGATGGCTGCCACTTCCGGTCGACCGGAAGTAGGATACAACTTCGTTATTTTAAATGGAATAGTATAATTTTTACTGCATATTTTAATTCTACGTACAAAAGTAAGTAAACTTCCATAAGGGTTGTTGGTACTTATACCTTTTCATTTTCGAGTTATTTTGATTTTAAGATTTTTTTGACAATTTTTAACCTGATATTTAAAACCACATTTCTCAGTCACTGTTCAAGCAAGAAAGTTGATAACGGGTATGATTACTCTCCAGACATTGCCAAATAGAACGCCACTACCTCCACCCCTCTTTAATATACAGCGTGGTCACAAAGAGAATTACCGTTCTTCCATATTCAATTGCAAAAAAAGGCGAAAATTTTAAATGGAACACCCCATATTTTATTAGCCTATCCGATAGAGAATTTAATTCTCTCCAAATTTGCAGTACATGTCCCTATACCCATCGGTTAATTTTTCCAAGATATAAGGGAATTTGTCAAAATCTTGTATAAAATGTCAGAAGTTTTTCTTTCTTTTATTAGTAGGCTATGGAACTTGAACGATTTTTTTTGCTTGACACGATAGGGAATTTAATTCTCTACCAACCTTCAATACACTTCCCTATACCTATCGATTAAAGTTTTGAAGATATAAGGGAATTTATCAAAAAACTGTTCAAATTTCGTAGCCTACTAACAAATAAAAACTTTTTCTGACGTATTACGAGCAAGTTTTATAAATTCGCTTATATCTTCAAAACTTTTACCAACAGGTATAGGGAAATGTATTGAAGATTGGTCAAGAATTAAATTTACTACCATATCAAGCGAAAAAAAGTGTTCAAGTTTCATAGCCTACTAATAAAAACAAGATTTCTTCTGACATTTTATACGCGATTTTGATAAATTTCCTTATATCTTGAAAACCTTAACCGATAGGTATAGGGACATGTATTGCAAATTTGTAGAGAATTAAATTCTCTATCGGATAGGCTAATAAAATATGGGGTGTTCCATTTAAAATTTTCGCCTTTTTTTGCAATTGAATATGGAAGAACGGTAATTCTCTTTGTGACCAGGCTGTATATTAAAGAGGGGTGAAGATAGAGGCGTTCTATTTGGTAATGTCTGGAGAGTAATCGTACCCGTTATCAACTTTCTTGCTTGAACAGTGACTGAGAAATGTGGTTTTAAAGAACAGGTTGAAAATTGTCAAAAAAATTTTAAAATCAAAATAACTCGAAAACGAAAAGCGATAAGTACCAACAACCCTTATGAAAGTTTACTTGTTTTTGTACGTAGAATTAAAATATACAATAAAAATTATACCATTCCATTTAAAATAACGAAGTTGTATCCTACTTCCGGTCGACCGGAAGTGGTAGCCATGTTGAAAATATTTTAGATCGAAAGATCCGGATGAACAACCCCTCCTGACAAAATCTCAAAAATCTACTAATAGTGGAACCCACTAAAGTTCTAACGAACCAGTTGCGTGAGAAACCCTGTATAGATAAAATTCAATTTGTTTCAATTTTCATAAACGTTATTATTTTAACCACGCTAATGCCACATGAAATGTCAAAACGATCAGTTTATTAATAATCATCAAATATTTAATTTATACAGAGCAAAAATTCGAATAAATTTCACTAAAAACTAATTAAATTCTTGAAAATATCACCAAAAATTTTAGTAAATTTGTAAAAATTCCACCAAAGCTATTAAAATTTTTAATAATTCCACCAAAAACTTATAAAATTTGTAAAAATTCCACCAAAGCTATCAAAATTTTTAACAATTCCACCAAAAACTAAATTTTTAAAAAAATATACTAAAATTAAGATTAATTTCGTCAAGAATTGATTAGATTCTTAAAAATTTCACAAAAATAAAAAAGAAATAATAAAAATTCCACAAAAGTTAGTTAAATTGAATATAATTTCACCAAAAATTATTAAATTTGGAGACAATTCTACTAAAAACTTTTAAACTTTTAAAAATTCCACCCAAAATCAATAAAATTGGTAAAAATTCCACAAAAAACCTACTATATTCGTCAAAATTCCATCAAAGTTACCAACATTTTTAACAATTCCACCAAAAACGTACTAAATTTTTTCAATTTTCCACCAAAGCTACAAAAATGTTGAATAATTCCATCAAAAACTTACTGATTTTTAAAAAATACCACCAAAACTTACCAAATTCATAAAAATTCTACTAAAATTACCAATATTTTTGACAGTTCCACCAAAAATGATTAAAGTTAATAAAAATTCCACCAAAGTTACCAATTTTTTTAACAATTCCATCAAAAACATACTGAATTTTATAAAAATTCCACCAAAAAATTAATAAAATTGGAAAAATTACACTAAAAACTTACTAAATTCGTAAAAATTCCATAAAAAACCCTGAATTTTAAAAAAATTCCATCAAAAATGAATAAAAATCGTAGAAATTCCACCAATGTTATCAAAATTTTTGATAATTCCACCAAAAACATACTGAATTTTATAAAAATTCCAGCAAAAATTAATACACTTTGTAAAAATTCCACCAAAAACTTACCAAATTCATAAAAATTCTACTAAAATTACCAATATCTTTAACAATTCCACCAAAAATGATTAAAGTTAATAAAAATTCCACCAAAGTTACCAACTTTTTTAACAATTCCATCAAAAACATACTGAATTTTATAAAAATTCCACCAAAAATTTAATGAAATTGGAAACATTTCACTAAAAACTTACTAAATTCGTAAAAATTCCATAAAAAAACACTGAATTTTTAAAAAATTCCCTCAAAAATGAATAAAATTCGCAAAAATTCCACCAATGTTATCAAAATTTTTGATAATTCCACCAAAAACCTGCTGAATTTTATAAAAATTCCACCAAAAATTAACACAATTTGTAAAAATTCCACCAAAAACTTACTAAATTCATAACAATTTTATCAAAAACACTGATTTTTTTTTATTCCACCAGAGACTAATAAAATTCGCAAAAATTCCACCAAAGCTATCAAAATTTTTAACAATTCCACCAAAAACTTGGTGAATTTTTAAAAAATATACCAAAATTAAGATTAATTTCGTCAAGAATGGATTAAATTCTTAAAAAATCCACAAAAATAAAAAAGTAACAATAAAAATTCCACAAAAGTTAGTTAAATTGAATATAATTTCACCAAAAATTATTAAATTTCGAGACAATTCTACTAAAAACTTACCGAATTTTTTTAAAATTCCACCCAAAATCAATAAAATTGGTAAAAATTCCACAAAAAAACCTACTTTATTCGTCAAAATTCCACAAAAGTTATCAACATTTTTAACAATTCTACCAAAAACGTACTAAATTTTTTCAATTTTCCACCAAAGCTACAAAAATGTTGAATAATTCCACCAAAAACTTACTGATTTTTAAAAAATACCACCAAAAACTTACCAAATTCATAAAAACTCTACTAAAATTACCAATATTTTTAACAATTCCACCAAAAATGATTAAAGTTAATAAAAATTCCACCAAAGTTACCAACATTTTTAACAATTCCACCAAAAACTTACCAAATTTTTTCAATTTTCCACCAAAGCTACAAAAATGTTGAATAATTCCACCAAAAACTTACTGATTTTAAAAAAAAAAACCACCAAAAACTTACCAAATTCATAAAAATTCTACTAAAATTACCAATATTTTTAACAATTCCACCAAAAATGATTAAAGTTAATAAAAATTCCACCAAAGTTACCAACTTTTTTAACAATTCCATCAAAAACATACTGAATTTTATAAAAATTCCACCAAAAATTAACAAATTTTATAAAAATTCCACCAAAAATTAACAAAATTTGTAAAAATTCCACCAAAAACTTACTAAATTCATAAGAATTTTATCAAAAACACTGATTTTTTTTTATTCCGCCAGAAATTAATAAAATTCGCAAAAATTCCACCAAAGCTATCAAAATTTTTAACAATTCCACCAAAAACTTAGTGAATTTTTAAAAATTTATACTAAAATTAAGATTAATTTCGTCAAGAATGGATTAAATTCTTAAAAATTCCACAAAAATAAAAAAGTAACAATAAAAATTCCACAAAAGTTAGTTAAATTGAATATAATTTCACCAAAAATTATTAAATTTGGAGACAATTCTACTAAAAACACTGAATTTTTTAAAAATTCCACCCAAAATCAATAAAATTGGTAAAAATTCCACAAAAAGCCTACTATATTCGTCAAAATTCTACCAAAGTTACCAACCTTTTTAACAATTCCACCAAAAACGTACCAAATTTTTTCAATTTTCCACCAAAGCTACAAAAATGTTGAATAATTCCACCAAAAACTTACTGATTTTTAAAAAATACCACCAAAAACTTACCAAATTCATAAAAATTCTACTAAAATTACCAATATCTTTAATAATTCCACCAAAAATGATTAAAGTTAATAAAAATTCCACCAAAGTTACCAACTTTTTTAACAATTCCATCAAAAACATACTGAATTTTATAAAAATTCCACCAAAAATTTAATAAAATTGGAAACATTTCACTAAAAACTTACTAAATTTGTAAAAATTCCATAAAAAACCACTGAATTTTTAAAAAATTCCATCAAAAATGAATAAAATTCGCAAAAATTCCACCAATGCTATCAAAATTTTTGATAATTCCACCAAAAACATACTGAATTTTATAAAAATTCCACCAAAAATTAATACAATTTGTAAAAATTCCACCAAAAACTTACTAAATTCATAAGAATTTTATCAAAAACACTGATTTTTTTTATTCCACCAGAAATTAATAAAATTCGCAAAAATTCCACCAATGTTATTAAAATTTTTGATAATTAAACCAAAAACATACTGAATTTTTTTAAAATTTCACCAAAAATTAATACAATTTGTAAAAATTCCACCAAAAATTTACTAAATTCATAAGAATTTTACCAAAAACACCGATTTTTTTTAAAATTTCACCAGAAATGAATAAAATTCGCAAAAATTCCACCAAAGCTATTAAAATATTTAACAACTACACCCAAAACTTACTGAATTTTTTTTGTTCTACCAAAAACTTAGAAAAATCCTAAAAATTACACCGAAATTGTCAATTTTTAAAAATTCCACCAAAAACTTACCAAGTCATCAACATTTTTAACAATTCTACCAAAAACTTACCAAATTTTTTAAAAATTCCACCAAAATGTCCAAATTCTTTTAAAATTCTACCAAAAATCAATCAAATTAGAAACAATTTCACTAAAAATTAACTAAAACTTTGAAAATTCCATCAAAAACTTAGTAAATTCATAAAAATTTCACCAAAGTTACTAAAATTTTTAATAATTCTATCAAAAATAATGAATTTTTTAAAAGTTCTAGCAAAAACTTACAAAATTTGTAAAAATTCCACCAAAAATGTACCATTTTTTTTTTTAAATTCCATCAAAAATTTATTAAATTCGTAAAGCTTCCACAAAAGTTATCAAAATGTTGATAAATTCCACCAAAAACAATAATTTTTTTTAGAAAAATACTAAAAATAAAACTATACTAGTTTACTTAAAGTAACTTTCAAAAATCATATAGTATTTAATAAATAAATTTTAAACCCAACTATATTTATCATGCTCTATTGATTCTATTTTTAATCCACCAAAAACACTCAATCTAGTATTGGAATAAAAACCTTAAAATTCATTAAAATTTAACCGTGAGTCTTTAAAGTTTTTAGATATATTTCACAAAATCAATTCCCAAGGTGATATAAAATTTTCTCAAAATAAATTAGTAAGGAATTTTTCTGTAAGAAATTGAGTACTTACCTATGATTACATTGTTGACAAGCAAAACATTCCAAATGATAAACATTACTCCTAGCTCTCATAACCATTTCAAAAGCGGGAATAATCTTGCTACACGCAGCACAATAACCGATATTACCGAAGAGTCTCAAATAGTCTCTCTTGCACAAAATCAAATTGGCTTTCGTATACAGGGTGGAGCCGACTTCGCCCAACCTGCAGTCGCAACAGCCGCATTTGAGGCAATCCTCGTGCCAGTACAGGTCCAACGCTTTCAGCAGGAACCTGTCGGTGATCGGCTTGCAGCAGCCGGCGCATTCCTGCGGCCCTCCGGAGTTCGGTTTCGAGGATTCGTTCTTGGACACGTCCATTGTCATCATCGGGCCGTTAGCCCTGCGCTTTATCTGCAATAGAAAGGGGAGAGATAAAAATGTTTGCGGTACGGATCGAAAACGGGGATTCAATTATAATTTTGATTAACGTGAGGGTGGGCTTTCTTTCCCGCCGGCTCTATACAGCGTGAATAATTAAAGGCATGGAAACTAAATACGGACCGGGGGCGCCCCCCTTTTGTAATTAACTATTACCCCCGGACCCCCTTTCCAACGTTAATCCTTCCGGTTAAAAATTCAATCGATAAATTTAATTATAAGGGTAGCGGCTTTTAGATACGTCTAGACGAATTTTGTCTAGAATTGGGACTTTTTGATTTCAATTTCGATCGCAACTTAGAGATTTTATTAAATTTGGTTAAAATTCTTGGCTGTTTTAATTTTTTTTAATTTTTTTGGAAATAATGGGAATAAATTTGACTTTTACAATCAAAAATAGAATTTTTAAGTGATAATTTAATGCAAAAATCATTTCTTTATCTTTAAAAATAAACCCAGTAGGATTTTTTTAAGTTGGGAAAATTTTAAAAAAGTTAGGTTAGTTATCTATCAAAAATTTTAGTCAATTTTGGGAATTTTTTTAATTTTTTTGGTAACAATTAGAGCAAATCTGTCTTTTTTAAACCAAAATAGAATCTTTTAGTTTTAATTTAAAACAAAAATCATTCCTTAATCTTTAAAAATAAGCTCTGTGTGATTTTTTAAAGTTGGTGAAATTTTTTAAAAAAGTTAGGTTAATTAACTGTCAAAAATTTTTACTAACTATAACAATTTTTTTTAATTTTTTGGTAACAATTAGACCAAATCGGTCTTTTTTAATCCAAAATAGAATCTTTTAAATTCAATTTAACATAAAAATCATTTCTTAATCTTTAAAAATAAACTCTGTGCGATTTTTTAAAATTGGTCAATTTTTTTTTTTAATTAGGTTAGTTACCTGTCAAAAATTTAGATCAACTTTAAGAATTTTTTTAATTTTTTTGGTAACAATTAGAACAAATCGGTCTTTTTTTAATCAAAATAGGATCTTTTAAGTTCAATTTAACATAAAAATCATTTCTTAAACTTTAAAAATAAACTCTGTGCGATTTTTTAAAATTGGTCAATTTTTTTTTTAAATTGGTCAATTTTTTTTTTAAATTAGGTTAGTTACCAACTTTAAAAATTTTTTTAATTTTTTTGGTAACAATTAGAACAAAACGGTCTTTTTTAAATCAAAATAGAATCTTTTTAGTTTAATTTAATGCAAAAATCATTTCTTGATCTTTAAAAGTAAAGTTTCTGCGGTTTTTTAAAGTTGGTCAATTTTTTTAAAAAGTTAGGTTAGTTACCTGTCAAAAATTTTAGTCAACTTTGGGAATTTTTTTAATTTTTTTGGTAACAATTAGAACAAAACGGTCGTTTTTAAATCAAAATAGAATCTTTTTAGTTTAATTTAATGCAAAAATCATTTCTTGATCTTTAAAAGTAAAGTCTCTGCGATTTTTTAAAGTTGGTCAATTTTTTTAAAAAGTTAGGTTAGTTACCTGTCAAAAATTTTAGTCAACTTTGGGAATTTTTTAAATTTTTTTGGTAATATTTAGAACAAATTTGTCTTTTTAAATTCAAAATAGAATCTTTTAAGTTTAATTTTATATAAAAATCATTTCCTAATCTTTAAAAATATGCTTTGTGAGATTTTTTAAAATTGGTGAAATTTTTTAAAAAGTTAGGTTAGTTGACTGAAAAATTTTAGTCAGCTTTAAGAATTTTTTTAATATTTTTGATAATAATTAGAACAAATTTGTCTTTTTTAATTCAAAATAGAATCTTCTAAGTTCAATTTAACGTAAAAATCATTTCATAATCTTTAAAAGTAAAGTCTGTGGGATTTTTTAAATTTGATCAATTTTTTTTAAAAGTTAGGTTAGTTACCTGTCAAAAATTTTAGTCAACTTTAAGATTTTTTTTTAATTTTTTAGGAACAATTAGAGCAAATCGGTCTTTTTTAAATCAAAATAGGATCTTTTAAGTTTAATTTAAAACAAAAATCATTTCTCAATCTTTAAAAATAAACTCTGTGCGATTTTTTAAAGTTGGTGAAATTTTTTAAAAAGTTAGGTTAGTTATCTGTTAAAAATTTTAGATTGGTAGAAAAAAACATTGATGTCTTTGGGAATTTTTTTAATTTTTTTGGTAACAATTAAAATAAATTGATCGTTTTTAAACCAAAATAGAATCTTTTAAGTTTAATTTAAAACAAAAATCATTTCTCAATCTTAAAAAATAAACTCTGTGTGATTTTTTAAAGTTGGTCAAATTTTTTAAAAAGTTAGGTTAATTAACTGTCAAAAATTTTAGTCAACTTTAAGAATTTTTTTAATTTTTTTGGTAATAATTAGAACAAATCGGTCTTTTTTAAATCAAAATAGAATCTTTTAAGTTAAATTTAATGTAAAAATCATTTCTTAATCTTTAAAAGTAAAGTCTGTGCGATTTTTTAAAGTTGATCAAATTTTTCAAAAAATTAGGTTAAATAACTGTCAAAAATTTTAGATCAAATTTAAGAATTTTTCTAATTTTTTTGGTAACAATTAGAACAAATTTGACTTTTTAAAACCAAAATAACATCATTTAAGTTTTATTTAATGTAAAAATCGTTTCTTAATTCCTATAAATAAAGTCGTTACGATTTTTTTAAATTGGACAAAAATTATGAGGTTATGTTAGATTCGATTCTAATTAAGACAAATAAAAAATTCCAAATTCCATTAAATGTTAATCTATAAACGTGGTGTATAGTCAAAAATAAAAGTTTAAGGAATGAATCACGGGGTAAATTGATCTGGGGGGCGCCCGGTACGTGCACTATACAGGGTGATATCTTAAATGAAATCTGCATGGTTTTACGAGACACGCTCTCACCCCGGGCGCAATTTATAACCGGTCCCGCCTTGCGTTCCCGTCGATTTTTTCCCGTTTCGACGAAATAAAGCCGCCTCCTTCCCCCTTCGCGAACTCGATTTCGTTCAATTTCCTACTAATTACGACGCGCCCTTTACGCCAACTAAAACCCACCCTTTCACGACTGTCGAATCGACCCCGAGGATTGTTCTTTTCCTCCTTTATTCCAAACGTTGTTTAACAACTACACTTAAAGGTATTTTCTAAACGACGTAGGGGTTTGTCTCGATTAAGGGGTTGGTTTTACAGTCTCAATAACCATTTCTATAAAACGAAACAGTCGATTCGATTTAAAACTTTAAAGGATTTTCTTTTTACTTTTAGATTTTTTTTATTTAATTTTTTTTTATTTAAAATGTTTTTTTTATTAAAATTTTTTTTTTACTTAAAATTTTTTTTTATTAAATTTTTTTTTAATTTTAATTTTTTTGGTGAACTTTAAAAAATCCCTACAACTTTATTTATAGGAATTGAGAAGTGGTTCTAATGTTAAATGAATGTTAAAAGATTCCATTTTTGATTAAAAAAGTTGGATTTATTCTAATTATTACCAAAAAAATTAAAAAAATTCCCAAAGATATCAATGTTTTTTTTCCAACTTAACCTCAAAAAATTGATCAATTTTAAAACATCACTACGACTTTATTTATGGGAATTAAAAAACTATTCCTTGTTTAAATGAAACATAAAAGTGTTTAAATTCGATTATAAAAGGCAGATTTTTTATAAATATTTTCAAAAAAATTAAAAAAATTCCCAAAGACATCAATGTTTTCTTCCACCAAGCTAACCTCAAAAAATTGATCAATTTTAAAAAATCACTACGACTTTATTTATGGGAATTAAAAAACGATTTTTTGTTTAAATGAAACCTAAAAGTGTTTAAATTCGATTATAAAAAGCAGATTTTTTATAAATATTTTCAGAAAAATTAAAAAAATTCGCAAAGACATCAATGTTTTTTTCTTCCAACTTAACCTCAAAAAATGGATCAATTTTAAAAAATCACTACGACTTTATTTATGGGAATTAAAAAACGATTTTTTGTTTAAATGAAACCTAAAAGTGTTTAAATTCGATTATAAAAAGCAGATTTTTTATAAATATTTTCAGAAAAATTAAAAAAATTCCCAAAGACATCAATGTTTTTTTCTTCTAACTTAACCTCAAAAAATTGATCAATTTTAAAAAATCACTACGACTTTATTTATGGGAATTAGGAAAAGATTTTTTGTTTAAATAAAACTTAAAAGTGTCTAAATTCGATTATAAAAGGCAGATTTTTTATAAATATTTTCAAAAAAATTTAAAAAAATCCCAAAGTTATCTGTAAAAATGCGTTATACTGATGGAATTCGTACGGGACGAATAGCAATAAAATGCCATTTTCGGGGACGATTCCTTTTTCAATTTCCAGCTGGCATTAATATGAGACGTGAAAGTGGTCCGGCCGTCGTCCGGCGCTATAGCTCGGCCCCCTAAAACCTTCCAGTCCGCCCGCCTCGGCCCCCATTTTTCCGGTGTCGGCACCCCTTTCCATTCACTCGGAACTCGGTGACGTTTTTATTAAACTGGCAGAGGTATGTTACACCGGACCGGTCATATTTTATTATTGCCTTACATTATTTATCTCGTGCACCCTTTGATACGTCTCCGATATCTCACTCCGCCCCCTTTACCAATCGATTTATACGAAACTATTATGAAATTCCTTTACTTTACTATTCATACTTTACTATTCAGTCGACCGAAAGAGAAATTTAAAAAAAATCGTGGAAAATTTATTTATGGAGATTAAGATTTGAATTTTATTTTAAATTAAAGTTTAAAGATTGTATTTTTTATTATAAAAATTAAATTTATTTAATTTAACTTTATGTGTAGGAGAAAACATTCTATAATTGAAATCAATACATTTCATTAAGAAACCTGACTTAGAAATTGATTTTCTAAACACTCTGTATTACCAGTCTAAATGAGATTTTTTTAATCTAATATAAATCATTCTAACATCTTTAGGACAAACTATTAGAGCTTCAGAAAAAATAATTCAGGCTAAAATTAGGGTTTTGTGGTAAGTTTTCGATGAAAAAAACAGGAACTCAAAGTGTTAAATTTAAGCTACATTTAAATTCTTCTCTTATCTCTTTTTGAAAATGAGCAGAATGGGTTTAATTTGTTTAATAGAAAATAGGATGTTTAAGGTTTAAATTAATGTCAAAATTATTTCTTACTTTCAATAATTAAACACTGTACGATTTCTTAAAGTTGGTTAAAAATTTCTAAGGTAATGTTGATATGGAAGAAAAATTTTCGATTTCTTTCGGAATGTTTTAAAATTCTTTGAGAACAATTACAACAAATTTGCTCGTTTTAGCTTAAAATAGATACTTTTATATATTATTTTCTAAAATATTTTTTCTTAATATCTATAAATAAGCTCACAGCGATTTTTTAAAATTGGTGAAAAATCTGTAAAGTTAGGTTAAAATACTTCGATGTCTTTAGGAATTTTTTAAAATTCTTTGTCAATAATTACAACAAATTTGCTCATTTTAGCTTAAAATAGATGCCTTTATATATTATTTTCTAAAATATTTTTTCTTAATATCTATAAATAAACTCGGTGTGATTTTTTAAAATTTATCAAAAATGTGTAAAATTAGATTAAAATACTTCGATGTCTTTCGGAATTTTTTAAAATTCTTTGTCAATAATTATAACAAATTTGCTCATTTTAGCTTAAAATTGATACTTTTATATATTATTTCCTAAAATCTTTTTTCTTAATTTTCATAAATAAACTCAGAGCGATTTTTTTTAAATTACCCAAAAAATTATAAGGTTATATTACATTTAGTTTGAATTTTCCGATGGATTTTAGAATTTTTTTTAAATTTATTCTTAATAGATAGAATAAATTTGATAATTTTTATACAAAATACAATCTTTAAATTTTCTCTACCTAAAATTATTTTTGCCATTTTTCATAAATAACTTCTTGGGGATTTTTTAAAGTTGGTTAAAAATGTACAATTTTAGTCAAAATTTTTCGCCGGTTTTTCGAATTTTTTAAAATTTTTTGTTAATAATTAGAATAAATTTGATACATTTGGTGTAAAATAAAATCTTTAAGCTTTCCATTCTTAAAATTATTTTTGTTAATTTGGATAAATAACTTCTAGGTGATTTTTTAAAGTTGGTTAAAAATTTGTTAAATTCAGTCAAAATTCTTTAATGAATTTGGGATTTTTTTTTTCGTTGATAGTTTGAATAAATTTGATATGTTTAATGTAAAATAGAATCTTTAAACTTGTTCTCTCTAAAATTATTTTTGTTAATTTACATAAATAACTTCTTGGGGATTTTTTAAAGTTGGTTAAAAATTTGCAAAGTTGGGTTAAAAATAGTTAATGTCTTTCGAAATTTTTTTAAATTCTTTGGCAATAACTACAAAAAATCTGTTGATATTAACTTAAAATATATACTTTGGTATATTATTTCTTAAATTTTTTTTTCTTAGAATTCATAAATAAGTTCTGTGCGATTTTTTAAAATTTGTCAAAAATGTGTAAAGTTGGGAGAAAATACTTCGATGTCTTTTAGAATTTTTGTAAATTTTTTGACAATAATTACAACAAATCTGTTAATATTAGCTTAAAATAGATACTTTGATGTTATATTTTCTAAAATATTTTTGCTCAATATCAATAAATAAACTCTACGCATTTTTTCAATTTCCTAAAAAATGTGTAAAATAGGGCTAAAATTTTTCGATGTCTTTCGGAATTTTTTTGAATTTTTTGACAATAATTACTACAAATCTGTTAATATTAGCTTAAAGTAAACAATTTGATGTTATATTTTCTAAAATATTTTTGTTTAATATCTATAAATAAACTCTGTGCGATTTTTTGAAATTTATCGAAAATGTCTAAAATTAGATTAAAATATGTCGATATCTTTAGGAATTTTTTTAAATTCTTTGTCAATAATTACAACAAATTTGCTCATTTTAACTTAAAATAGATACTTTTATATATTATTTTCTAAAATATTTTTTCTTAATACTTATAAATAAGCTCACAGCGATTTTTTAAAATTGGTGAAAAATCTGTAAAGTTAGATTAAAATACTTCGATGTCTTTAGGAATTTTTTAAAATTCTTTGAGATTAATTATAACAAATTTGCTCATTTTAATTTAAAATAGATACCTTTATATATTATTTTCTAAAATATTTTTTCTTAATATTTATAAATAAGTTCACAGCAATTTTTTAAAATTGATGAAAAATTTCTAAAGTTAGGGTTAAAATACTTAGATGTCTTTAGGAATTTTTTAAAATTCTTTGTCAATAATTACAACAAATTTGTTCATTTTAATTTAAAATAGATACTTTTATATATTATTTTCTAAAATATTTTTTCTTAATATCTATAAATAAGCTCACAGCGATTTTTTAAAATTGGTGAAAATGTGTAAATTTAGGTTAAAATACTTCGATGTCTTTAGGAATTTTTTAAAATTCTTTGTCAATAATTACAACAAATTTGCTCATTTTAACTTAAAATAGATACTTTTATATATTATTTTCTAAAATATTTTTTTTTAATATTTATAAATAAGCTCACAGCGATTTTTTAAAATTGATGAAAAATTTCTAAAGTTAGGGTTAAAATACTTCGATGTCTTTAGGAATTTTTTAAAATTCTTTGAGATTAATTACAACAAATTTGCTCATTTTAATTTAAAATAGATACTTTTATGTATTATTTTCTAAAATATTTTTTCTTAATATCTATAAATAAGCTCACAGCGATTTTTTAAAATTGGTGAAAAATGTGTAAAATTGGATTAAAATTTTTCAATGTCTTTAAGAATTTTTTAAAATTCTCTGTTAATAATTACAACAAATTTGTTAATATTAACTTAAAATCAATACTATTACATCTTATTTCCTAATTTTTTTTTTCTTAATTTTCATAAATAAACTCTGTGCGATTTTTTAAAAATTACCCAAAAAATTTTAAGGTTATATTAGGTTTGGTTTGAGTTTTTCGATAAATTTTAGATTTTTTTTTTTAATTTATTGATTTATTCCTAATAAATAGAACAAATTTGATATTTTTTATGTAAAATAGAATCTTTCAACATTCTCTCCCTAAAATTATTTAAATAAATTTTCGTAAATAACTTCCGGATGATTTTTCAAAGTTGATCAAAAAAATTATAATTTATTTAAATATTTCTTCATCAAAATTTAATCATGAGAGTGTTCTACCAAATGAATACTGACCATTTTTGGTAAGTAAAATAAATCCTGACGATTTAATTTCACTTAATGAGGTTTCTAATTAAAATTGAATACCTTGACAGGTTTTTAATTGGGTTCGTTATAAGAACCAAGAAGAAAAAAATTGTTTACCTTGCAATTTTTCATTATTTATAACTAATAAAGTTTTTTTTTTGATCAATAAAAAAATTTTTAATTTCTTGGATCAGCAAATAATAAAAATGATCTTTGAAACAAATTAAAAAATATTTTTAATAGAAGTATATTAAGATTTATTTAAAAATTTTTCAATGAATCGAATAAATCGAATAAAACCTAAAAACCGAATGATTTAATGATAAGGTTCCCCCTTGTTTTAAGAGGGGAAATTCAAGTATCCCAAGAACGGTCTCGTTAATTAAGTTTGTCACTGAAAACTGTGTACAGTCCGAGGGTTTTTAATTATTTTTGTTCAGCGTTTCCTCAGTTAGTTCATTATATAAAATTTAATTAAGCCCCGGGACCGACTTTAATTTAACGCTACTAATCAAGTATGAAGTTTTTTCGTCCGGCCCCCGCTTTTCCCGTGAACTGAAAATTAAGCATAACGACTTCTTGCCTCTCCTCTCCCCAGAACCGACTTTCTTTCCTTCCCCGGACTCTCATTGTTAAAACGTTTGCCCGTTTTCGTACTCTCTACACCTTTTCCCGGTTTTTGTCGCAATTAAGATTTTACGTCCGGTACGACGACCGAACGACCGCGAATAAATTCCTACTTATCTCAAATGGGAATTGAAATTGAAATGAAATCGCCCAATAAAATTAGCTTATAAAGGATAAATGGATATCCTCCAAGTCATTGCTCTTGCTATACAACCCGAACGGTCGATTTTATTACCGAGGAAAAGAAAAAAAGAGGAAAAAACCGACACTTAAATCGCCACAACCCTATTTACAATTGTGTTTTATTATGTTTTATTATGTCTGAGTGGATAAATTTTATGTTACATATACAGGGTGTGTAAACCAAAGCAAAATTTTATTTTATTTTCTTATTTTGTTCGATTTAAAAGATAATAGTAAAACAATTAGGTGGTTGGTGGTCGTAAGATGGGAAAATAATGAAAATTCGTTCTCGTCGAACGTTGAAACTCAATAAGCCAAAAAGTAATATCGCCGAAAACCCCCACAATAAGATCGTCACAATCGCATAAAGCTCTATTCGATTTTCCGGAACGGAATCTCTACAAATTATTAACGAAACCGAACGAAACGAAGAATAAAAAGAAATGATACAATCAAACATTGGTGGAAGTTTAATTCGGTTATTTTTTCGATCGATTCGATTCGGTTAATTGGAACTTAATTATAATGAATTAAGTTGGAATTCTTCGATGTCTTTTGGATTTTTTAAAAATTCTTTGACAATAATTCAAATAAATTTATTGATATTTACTTAAAATACAAGTGTCTCCAAAATGCGTGTACAACGTACGACCTCAGATTCCTTGGCTTGAAACAGGTCGATTTAAGTTAACTTATTAACTTATTAAATTTTGCCGCTAGAGGGCTTTAAAAATAATATCTTCCCTGAGTTTTTCTTAAATTACTCTAAAAATTTGTATTAGATTTTATTAATTTTTTGACCAAGTCTTTATATCATCTGAGCACAGCTTTCTGTGGAACAAATTCGAATTTCGCAACACACAGAGTGTTTAGAAACACTCTTACCGCAAGTTATTTATCCAAATCTTTTTAACCAGCCTGTATTATTTTCTAAGAATTCCTTTTCTGAACAGCTACATTCATTTAGAAACTATTTTCTCTGTTACAAAATTTCAGTTGGGAAACGATTTAGGCAGAAAAGAAGATTTTCTAAATGCCTACAAGCCCAAAACGGTAAATTAAGGTAACATTAACAAAATTCAAAGTAGCAATTTCTTCACGGGATATGAAGATCGAAAACCACATGTTATAGGTTTGGAAGTAGTTTATTGCATAAAATTTTCAAATTTTTGTCAGCATTTGTGAACGTTATCAGGGTTTAGCCCTTTTAATCCGTATTATGTAGATTCTACTGTAGAATCGAAGAAAATAAAGAGGAAATCATGCTCCTGTAAACTGGCCAGCAAGATCAGTAAACCTAGCACCTTCTGATTTTGTTTATTGGGTATCATAAAATCAAAAATGCAACGAAAAGAGCAAACAGTAAAAATTTTGCACACTGTATTATTTTTGCCCTGATAATGGTCACAAATCTTGGCAACATTTTGAGCAATAAACTACTTCCAATTCTCTAAAATGCAATTTTCTTGAAAGAGCTGCATATCTTGTGATGAAATTACTACTTTGAACTGGGTTAATGTTACCTTAACTTACAGATTTGAACTTGGAAGGAGTTAGAAAATGTTTTTCGTTGCTAAACCGTTTGCCCAACTGACATTTTATAAGAGAGAAAATAATGTTTAAATTCACGTAGCTATTTAGAAAAAAGAATTAATTGAAAATTATACATTGTCGTTAAAAAAATTTGGATGGATAACTTTTGGTGAGAGTGTTTGTAAACGTCCTGTATGTTTGGAAATTCGGATTTATTCTACAAAAAACTGTAGTCATCTGATATAAAGATATGGTCAAAAAATGAATAAAATCAAATACAAATTTTTCGAGTAATAGCCTTCTAGCAGCAAAACGAAGCAATACTCTGTATATACTTTGATATATTATTTCCTAAAATTGTTTTTTTTTAATGTTCATAAATAAACTGTGCGATTTTTTGAAATTCACTAACAATATGACGTAAAGTTTGGTTAAAATTCATCGATGTCTTTCGGATCTTTTTAAAATTTTTTGATAATAACTATAAAAAATCTGTTAGTATTAGCTTAAAATAGATACTTTGATATGATATTATCTAAAATATTTTTTGTTAATATACATAAATAAACTCTGTGCGATTTTTTAAATTTGCTCGAAAATGTGTAAAGTTGGGTGAAAATTCATCAATTACTTTCGGAATTTTTTTAAATTTTTTGGCAATCACTACAACAAATCTGTTAATATTAGCTTCAAATAGATACTTTAATGTTATATTTTCTAAAATATTTTTGTTCAATATCCATAAATAAACTCTGTGCGATTTTTTAAATTTTGTCAAAAATCTAAAGTTGGGTGAATATTTTTTGATATCTTTCGGAATTTTTTTGAATTTTTTGAAAATAATTACAACAAATCTATTAATATTAAGTTAAAATAGATTCCTTGATGTATTATTTTCCAAAATCTTTTTCCATAATATCCATAAATAAACTCTGTGCGATTTTTTAAATTTTGTCAAAAATCTAAAGTTGGGTGAAAATTTTTTGATATCTTTCGGATTTTTTTTGAATTTTTTGAAAATAATTACAACAAATCTATTAATATTAAGTTAAAATAAATTCCTTGATGTATTATTTTCCAAAATCTTTTTCCATAATATCCATAAATAAACTCTGTGCGATTTTTTAAATTTTGTCAAAAATCTAAAGTTAGGTGAAAATTTTTTGATATCTTTCGGAATTTTTTTGAATTTTTTGAAAATAATTACAACAAATCTATTAATATTAAGTTAAAATAAATTCCTTGATGTATTATTTTCCAAAATCTTTTTCCATAATATCCATAAATAAACTTTGTGCGATTTTTTGAATTTTGTCAAAAATCTAAAGTTGGGTGAAAATTTTTTGATATCTTTCGGAATTTTTTTGAATTTTTTGAAAATAATTACAACAAATCTATTAATATTAAGTTAAAATAGATTCCTTGATGTATTATTTTCCAAAATCTTTTTCCATAATATCCATAAATAAACTCTGTGCGATTTTTTTAATTTTGTCAAAAATCTAAAGTTAGGTGAAAATTTTTTGATATCTTTCGGATTTTTTTTGAATTTTTTGAAAATAATTACAACAAATCTATTAATATTAAGTTAAAATAGATTCCTTGATGTATTATTTTCCAAAATCTTTTTCCATAATATCCATAAATAAACTCTGTGCGATTTTTTAAATTTTGTCAAAAATCTAAAGTTAGGTGAAAATTTTTTGATATCTTTCGGAATTTTTTTGAATTTTTTGAAAATAATTACAACAAATCTATTAATATTAAGTTAAAATAGATTCCTTGATGTATTATTTTCCAAAATCTTTTTCCATAATATCCATAAATAAACTTAGTGCGATTTTTTGAATTTTGTCAAAAATCTAAAGTTGGGTGAAAATTCTTTGATATCTTTCGGATTTTTTTTGAATTTTTTGAAAATAATTACAACAAATCTATTAATATTAAGTTAAAATAGATTCCTTGATGTATTATTTTCCAAAATCTTTTTCCATAATATCCATAAATAAACTCTGTGCGATTTTTTAAATTTTGTCAAAAATCTAAAGTTAGGTGAAAATTCTTTGATATCTTTCGGA
Source organism: Digitonthophagus gazella (assembly GCA_036711955.1). Taxonomy (NCBI): domain Eukaryota; kingdom Metazoa; phylum Arthropoda; class Insecta; order Coleoptera; family Scarabaeidae; genus Digitonthophagus; species Digitonthophagus gazella. The sequence continues at coordinate 3,656,275 of JASCIT010000002.1, read as the reverse complement.
ATTTTTTTGAATTTTTTGAAAATAATTACAACAAATCTATTAATATTAAGTTAAAATAGATTCCTTGATGTATTATTTTCCAAAATCTTTTTCCATAATATCCATAAATAAACTCTGTGCGATTTTTTAAATTTTGTCAAAAATCTAAAGTTGGGTGAAAATTTTTTGATATCTTTCGGATTTTTTTTGAATTTTTTGAAAATAATTACAACAAATCTATTAATATTAAGTTAAAATAGATTCCTTGATGTATTATTTTCCAAAATCTTTTTCCATAATATCCATAAATAAACTCTGAGCGATTTTTTAAATTTTGTCAAAAATCTAAAGTTAGGTGAAAATTTTTTGATATCTTTCGGAATTTTTTTGAATTTTTTGAAAATAATTACAACAAATCTATTAATATTAAGTTAAAATAGATTCCTTGATGTATTATTTTCCAAAATTTTTTTCCATAATATCCATAAATAAACTCTGTGCGATTTTTTAAATTTTGTCAAAAATCTAAAGTTGGGTGAAAATTCTTTGATACCTTTCGGAATTTTTTTTGAATTTTTTGAAAATAGTTACAACAAATCTGTTAATATTACCTTAAAATGGATGTTTTTATATTACAATTTCGAAAATATTTTTGTTCAATAGCCACAAATAAACTCGGTGCGATTTTTTAAAACTTATCAAAAATGTCTAAAGTGAGGTCAAAATTTATCGATGTCTTTCGGAATTTTTTAAAATTCTTTGAAAATAATTACAATAAATCTATTCGTATTAGCTCAAAATAGATATTTTGGTGTTATATTTTCTAAAATATTTTCATTCAATATCTATAAATGTACTCTGTGCGATTTTTTAAAATTTGACAAAAATATGTAAACTTGATTTAAAATTTTTTGATGTCTTTCGGAATTTTTTAAAATTTTTTAATAATAATTACACCAAATTTGTTGATTTTAGCTTAAAATAGATATATTGATCTATTATCTCCCGAAAACTTTATTCCCTAATATCCATAAATAAACTCTGTAGGATTTTTCAAAGTTGGTCAAAAAATTAAAAAGGTTATGTTAGGTTCGATCAAAATTCTTCGATGGATTTTTGAATTTTTTTTTTTAATTTATTAATATTTGAAACAAATTTATTATATTTAGTGTGAAGTATAATGTTTAAGTTGTTATTTCCTAAAATTATTTTTGTTAATTTTTATAAATAACTTTTCGGGGATTTTTCAAACTTGGTCAAAAAGTTGTAAATTTCTCGATCTATAAAAAATAAAAAATAAAAAAAAAAAAACGATACAATTAAACACTGATACAACTTTAATTCCTCTTTTTTTAGTTATTTTTTGATCGATTCGAACCAGTTAATTGGAACTTCGAATAACCTTAAACCTTAATTGGCCAAAAAGAGGGATTAATTATGATTTTTGATATTAATTAATTTCAAGTCCTAATTGGGTCACCTTTTTTCCAACCGTACGTTAATTACATCAACCACCGGTCCAGAAATTATCGAAAAACAACGCCATATGTGTAAATATCCGATAAAACTAAAACTAAAACTAACCGACTAAACAAAAACGAACATCACAAAACGAACGGAAAATTTTATTTAACCACAAAAAAAATAATAATAAAAAATGATGATAAAATTCCTCATTCCTCCGGTTATTTTTATATGATTTTTTTTACTTTTTTACGTAACACGATTCTTTAATTAACCGCCACAGTCGCCGTATAAAGCGATCGGAGCCGCAATAAAAACGATCATTGCTTAATTACCACTTCAATTATTATTTATGCTCCTTTTAATTCCACTCGAACGAGAAACCTTTGGTTTGTGTATATGCATGCATAGATGTTTTAATATCTCGATATGTGACGCACGACTTTTTAATAACCGATCATTAACAATCATATTAATATACGAAAATCATGACCGATACATCAAACGTTTGAAAATATATAATTATAATTGTGAAAAGGTGTTATTAAGAATTTATTATGGGTATTTAAATAACCCTCTTAAAATGTATAAAAGGTCAGTTCATAATTTGTTGTAGAATTTCAAATAGAGAATGTCAAATTTCCAATATGAGATTAGTAATTTAAATGAGTTGTAAGGTTTAGCAAAGAAATTAAAAATTAGAAGAACTGAAAGAAACAGAAAATCATCGAGAGTTTTGTGTTGTTATTTCATACAAAAATAAATTAATTATTTACATTTTAAGTAGTGATTTTTTAAATGTCAAGACATTTTAAAGGGATTCACTGAAAAAGCTTTTTTTCAGTTTATAAAAAAAGCTTTGGGTTGAGGATATATGATCTTAAGTTATACAACACGTGGAACACTAATAAAAATAATTCTTGGATTCTAGAATTGCCTTCTTAAAACATTCTTTTTGACTTCTAAAAACATTCTTTTTGACTTCTAAAAACATTCTTTTTGATTTCTAAAAACATTCTTTTTGATTTCTAAAAACATTCTTTTTGATTTCTAAAAACATTCTTTTTGACTTCTAAAAACATTCTTTTTGCCTTCTAAAACCATTCTTTTCATATTCCACATAAAACAAACTCCCCAAACAAAATAACCATTTTCAAATCTTCAATTAAAATACAATTTAGATAAACCTCTTACTTTAAAAGTATCTCCAGTGTCCTCTTCAACCTTCTTATTACCACGAAACCCCCCAAAATGATTCTTTTCCATAAACATCTCTGACCCGTCCAACACTAATCGGATTCAAACCGTCCAAAACTACCCAAAATCAAATGAAAATGAACAAACCTCAAGTTCACTCAAGAAATCACTCCGAGATAGAGTTCGAGACGAAAAAGAGCGTGAAACGGAACGCAGAAACATCCGATTCGAACGTCGGAGGGTAACTGGCGTTGACTCCGGTCGTAAACACGAACGATCCCGGTGTTTCCCCTTCCACGGACGTCGGCTCCGGTGCCGTGTCGAAAATTTTCCCCCGGACCCAATTCCGACGATTGTTGAGCCGGCGAAGGGACGAGAATACGGCCTGATTCGCCGATTGTCGGCCGATTCCGCTTTAATTAGGGCCGATTGTGCGGACATTGCATCGATAAATACCGAACAATTACGGCCGGGCGACTTCTGGCTTCCAGCGGACCGAACCCGCTTTTCGCTGATTGAAAAAAAGGAGCGAGAAGACGCGCGGGGCGAACGGTGACCTTCAATTTGCCCCCCATTGTGCCGGATTACGGCGGGTTAAGTTCTTCTTCGCGGGACCGAACGGGAATAATCGGGACAATCAACGCGACGAGAGTGGGTTTTTGAGAGACCATCTCACCATCACATGACGAGTGGATTTCTATTTGATTTCAACTCATTTCATTTCATTTCCATTTGGGAATCAAACTGATTCTATATCTAATTTTATTGGCAGAAACATATACTTAAAGATTTAGAAATTTTTCTCTCGATATTGATATTAATTTCAATTGGCAGAAAAAGCCACTTAGATATTCATAGGTTTGGAAGGTAATATTCTGTAAAAAAATTTAGATGTTCTGTCAAAAGTTTAAAGGATATTCTGTCAAAAATTTAGAAAACATTCTATCAAAAATTTAGAAGACATTCTGTCAAAAATTTAGAAGACATTCTGTCAAAAACTTAGAAGATATCCAGTCTTTAATTTCAACTGGAAACAAAAACAGAGCTTTGGAAATAGAATAGCAATCAATGTAAGAGGAGTTGGTTTCTTAGGAGGGTAACCGATCGATTTTCAAGGACTCATCTCACAATCACATAACGAGTAGATTTCTATTTGATTTCACTTGATTTCATTTCCATTTAGAAGTCAAACTGAATCTATATCTAATTTTATTAGCAGAAAAAAATTACTTAGGAATTCAGAGATTTCCTCTCAATATTGATATTAATTTCAATTGGCAGGAAAGGCCACTTAGAAGTTGATAGGTTTAGAAGATAATATTCTGTAAAAAAATTTAGAAGATGTTCTGTCAAAACTTTAAAAGATATTCTGTCAAAACTTTAAAAGATATTCTGTCAAAAATTTCGAAGATATCCAGTCACTAATTTCAACTGGAAACAAAAACAGAGATTTGGAGGTAGAAGGACAATCAATGCGAGAGGAATTGGTTTCAAGGACTCATCTCACAATCACATAATGAGTGAATTTCTATTTGATTTTACATCATTTCATTTCATTTTATTGTCAGTTTAGAAACCAAACTGAATCTACTTCCAATTTCAATTGGCAGAAAAAAATTACTTAAAAATTCAGAAATTTCCTTTCAATATTGATATTAATTTCAATTGGCAGAAGAAGCCACTTAGAGATTTGAAAGGTTTAGAAGGTATTTTATCAAAAATTTAGAAGATATCCAGTTATTCATTTCAACTGGAAACAAAGACAGAAATTTAGTGATAAAAAGGCGATAAAGTATTTTAAGAAAATCAGTTAATTTCAATCCCCAAAAGAAATTACTTAAAAATTTAATTTTTTTTTAATCGACAGCCGAAGTCAATTGGCAATTTAAGGATCAAAAATATGTTCTGGCAATAATTTCATTTTATGAAAATTTTTTTAGAAAAATTCAAAAAATGTTCTGAAAAGTTGGGTTTAGTGAAAATTTTATGCTAATTTCAATTCACAAAAGAAGCCACTCAAAGAATTAAAGATGTAGAAGATGTTATTTTATTAACTTCTATTGGCAGAAGAAGTCACTTAGCAATTCAGAGATAAAAAGACATTAAAAAAATTAAAAAATGTTTTAACAAGTCAGATTCAATAGATCTTTATGTTAATTTCAATTACCAGAAAAGAATCACTTAGAGATTTAGAGATTTCCTATAGATTTGAACATTAACTTCACTTAGCAGAAGATTCAACTTAGATATTTAAAGATTTAGAAGGTATTCTGTAGATAATTTCAATATACGTAAGAAATGACTTAAAACTTGAGATTGAGAGAACAAAATCTTTATGATATTTTAAGAAATGTTTTGAAAAGTTAAGTTCAATTAAAGTTTTAAGTGAATTTCATTTGAAACAAGGAACAGTTTACAGATTTAAGAGAACCCAAGATGTTCTATTGCTAAATTTTAATTGGCAGAAGAAATTACTTAAAGGTTAACATTAAAATTTCAATTTCTAAGAGAAGTCTATTCAAGATTTATAAATTTTGTCCATATTCTGTCATTAATTTCAATTGGCAAAAGAAGCAACTAAGAGATTTTAAATTCTAGATGTTCTGTCATTAGTTCCAAGTTGCAGACAAAGTTCTTTAAAGATTGACATTGAAATTTCAATTTTTAAGAGAGGTCTATTCAAGATTTATAAATTTAGACCATATTCTGTCATTAATTTCAATTGGCAAAAGAAGTCAAGAAGAGATTTTAAAATCTAGAAGATGTTCTGTCATTAATTCCAAATGGCAGAAGAAATCACTTAAATTAATCTTTAAGTGATTTTTAAGTGACTCTAATATTAATATTAGAGTCTATTCAACATTTCCAAATTTAATCAACATTTTGTCATTAATTCCAGTTGACAGAAAAAATTCTTTAGGTATTTCTAAAGAAGTCTAGAAATCTCATCTATTGGGTTGGCAACTAAACAATTGCGGATTTCACTCATAGATTGCTTCAGTTAAATTTTTAGGTTTGCAGACGTAGTACAAATGTAAAACACATTTTGTTATTCGATAGTTGGCAATTCAGCAGTAAATCAGTAAAAAAAGTTTTTTGGTCGGTTAGTTTTCGTTTGGCCTTCGTTGAAAAATGAAAAATCAGAACATTTTCGTCATATTTTGCTTATTTATTTCCGCAAAGGGAAAAATGCATCGCAAGCTGATAAAAAATGTGCTGTATATGGCGACGAAGCCTTAAAAGAACAGTGTCAAAATTGGTTTGTTAAATTTCGTTTTGGTGATTTTTCACTCAAAGACGAAAAATATGGTCGTCTAGTTTAAGTTGATGAAGTCCTAATTAAAGCAATAATCGATTCGGATCGTTATAGTATATGCACACTCTTACCACCAAACCGAACGATCAATTCTGATGTCTACATTGAACAACTAAGAAAATTAAACAATGCAGTTGAAGAAAAGCGGTCCGAATTGATAAATCGAAAGGGTGTTGTATTTCATCATAACAATGCAAAGCCACATACATCTTTGATCACTTGGCAAAAATTATTTTTGCTTGGGATGTTTTGCCACATCCACCATATAGTCCTGACCTTGCACTATCTGATTACTTTTTTGCTAGTAAAAACCAGAAGTTTTCGGATTATGATGCTGCTTGAAAGATGGCAAAAGGTCAAAAAAGGTTGGCAACTTACTTACAAGGAGACATCGCAGTTGACTCTTCACCAATTTTGATGAATTTTTTTATGGTGAACCTGTATTGAATATAAGTAAGTTTCCCCAAAGCTTTTGATCGAATGGCTCTTCTAAAGGGAGTTATTAATTTTTGAAAGTTACGTTTTTTGGGAGTTGTTGTCATAAGCTATAAAGCGATGTCGTTTGACGTATCTGTCCGTAGTGCAGTTAATGAATGCCGCGCTTCTGTGCAGGAAGCCCAGGATCGGGATTCTGATGTTACAACTTTTTTTTTGTTTTAATTATTTATTGTAATACTCCTAATCTATTCTTTTATTTATATCAACATATACGTATATATATTTATATAATAATTCTATTTTTTTAATTACTTTATTATTATCACTATTTGGATTTTTTTAATAATTCCTTTAAAAAAAAAACTCATAACACGTGTTTTCTGTTTCAAAAAAAAAGTTTTAATATAACAATCCCGATCCTGGGCTTCCTGCACAGGAGCGCGGCATTCATTCACTGCACTACGGACAGAAATGTCAAACGACATCGCGTTATAGCTTATGACAACAACTCCCAAAAAACGTAACTTTCAAAAATTAATAACTCCTTTTAGAAGGGCCATTCGATCAAAAGCTTTGGAGGAACTTACTTATATTCAATATAGAATCACCATAAAAAAATTCATCAAAATTGGTGAAGAGTCAACTGCGATGTCTCCTTGTTAGTTGCCAACTTACTTAGTTGCCAACCCAATAATTGTAAAAGAATACAATTTCTTGAAAAAAAAATCTTCAAACCATTAGAAGAAAAATTCTGCAAACTCTTTAATTGTATAAAATTCATTATAGTACGACTTCTCATTATCGTAATAAAGGACGGGACGGACGTCCGACGACCCATGTCGATCCTCTTCCCCCCGATTCAATGCCACTTATCTCCGTCATAATTAATTCCGATTGATAGCGGAGCAGCGTATTGCGTCAGTTTGTTCTTCCGAAGCCGGTTCGCTTTGTGCCCGCCCTGCGATTAATTACTCGTTAATTAGAGTTTCTAATCCGCTAATTGTGTACACTGTGAAAATATTGAGATACGCGCAGAGACGAGCCGCGTGCGCGATCACGCTGATGATGATGATGATGGAACGGCTCCGCGAGCCGCTCTAATCGAGCCCTCGCCGCTAATTTGCAATTTTGTTATAATTGTGCCGGGAATTAATGGCCAATTAGGACGTTTCCACGCCCACAATCGGCCTAATAGGGGTATTAAATAGAATCAGGTGCGAAACCGCATATAATCATATCCTCACATCTCCTCGTCTTTAAACCCAAAATGTTAAATTACAAACTATTTGGTATTTCTCCAAATTTAAATACTCAAGTAACCCCAAGTCTTAAAATAATCTTAATAAATCGTCAATTTTAAGCCGGTAGTCCCATTAATATCGGACGAAATCATTTTTGGATTAACTCCAGCTTGTTTTCGTACGTTGGAGCACGCTGTAAACCATCTTAATTTTGTTCTTCGTCTTCGTAGCATCGGTGACAAATTTTCGAGTTAATTTAACATTCCGAGACGCTCACGCTCGATTTGTTGTCGGTGTTTAACCGTAAGTTAAGCGGCGACGTCCAGAACGAACTTACTTCAAAGAGACGAGATGTGAGGACAGTTATCGTTGCCAAGATGGTTTAATTGTGTGCTAAATTATTTTTAGCATGTCAAAAAAGATTTTTTTACTCAAATCATGCATTTTTCATTTCCTAGTGTTATTCATCTATCAAACCATAAATGTTAAAATTTGATAGACGAATGTTAGAATGAAGTGAAAGATGCAAAATTGAAGTATTTAGACATCTGGTTGGAGAACAAATCTTGCTTCTTTCTCTTCATGGTGATATTTGTCTATCAAACGATAGTACTTTAAGCGTTGAGGATAGTTTTGAAGACCACAATTGAAGGAGAAGTCATTGAAGGGTATTATCGTTTAATAGAAGAATATCACCATGAAAGATGCAAAATCTATTCCTCATCCAAACGTCTAATACTCAAATCTTGCATTTTTCATTTCATGATGATATTCGTCTATCTAATAAATGCTAATAACGTTTGATGGACGAATGAAGTGAATGATGCAAGATCGAAGTATTTAGACATCTGGTTGAAGAACAAATCTTGCTTCTTTCTCTTCATGGTGATATTTGTCTATCAAACGATAGTACTTTAAGCGTTGAGGATAGTTTTGAAAACCACCATAGTCATTGAAGAAGTCATTGAAGGGTGTTATCGTTTAATAGAAGAATATCACCATGAAAGATGCAAAATCTATTCCTCATCTAAACGTCTAATAATCAAATCTTGCATTTTTCATTTCATGATGATATTCGTCTATTTAATAAATGTTAATAACGTTTGATGGACGAATGAAGTGAATGATGCAAGATCGAAGTATTTAGACATCTGGTTGGAGAACGAATCTTGCTTTTTTCTCTTTATGGTGGCATTCATCTATCAAATAATAGTACTTTAAGCGTTGCGGACAGTTTTGAAGACCACCATAGTCATTGAAGGAGAAGTCATTGAAGGGTATTATCGTTTAATAGAAGAATATCACCATGAAAGATGCAAAATCTATTCCTCATCCAAACGTCTAATACCCAAATTTTGCATTTTTCATTTCATGATGATATTCGTCTATCTAATAAATGCTAATAACGTTTGATGGACGAATGAAGTGAATGATGCAAGATCCAAGTATTTAGACATCTGGTTGGAGAACAAATTTTGCTTCTTTCTCTTCATGGTGACATTCATCTATCAAATAATAGTACTTTAAGCGTTGAGGACAGTTTTAAAGACCACCATAATCATAGAAAGAGAAGTCATTGGAAGGTACTATCGCTTAATAGAAGAATATCACCATGAAAGATGCAAAATCTATTCCTCATCCAAACGTCTAATACTCAAATCTTGCATTTTTCATTTCATGATGATATTCGTCTATCTAATAAATGCTAATAACGTTTGATGGACGAATGAAGTGAATGATGCAAGATCGAAGTATTTAGACATCTAGTTGGAGAACAAATCTTGCTTCTTTCTCTTCATGGTGGCATTCATCTATCAAATAATAGTACTTTAAGCGTTGAGGACAGTTTTGAAGACCACCACAGTCATTGAAGGAGAAGTCATTGAGGGGTATTATCGTTTAATAGAAGAATATCACCATGAAAGATGCAAAATCCATTTCTCATCCAAACGTCTAATACTCAAATCTTGCATTTTTCATTTCATGATGATATTCGTCTATCTAATAAATGCTAATAACGTTTGATGGACGAATGAAGTGAATGATGCAAGATCCAAGTATTTAGACATCTGGTTGGAGAACAAATCTTGCTTCTTTCTCTTCATGGTGGCATTCGTCTATCAAATAATATTACTTTAAGCGTTGATGACAGTTTTGAAGACCACCACAGTCATTGGAGGAGAAGTCATTGAAGGGTATTATCGTTTAATAGAAGAATATCACCATAAAAGATGCAAAATCTATTCCTCATCCAAACGTCTAATACTCAAATTTTGCATTTTTCATTTCATGATGATATTCGTCTATCTAATAAATGCTAATAACGTTTGATGGACGAATGAAGTGAGTGATGCAAGATCGAAGTATTTAGACATCTGGTTAGAGAACAAATCTTGCTTCTTTCTCTTCATGGTGGTATTCATCTATCAAATAATAGTACTTTAAGCGTTGAGAACAGTTTTGAAGACCACCACAGTCATTGAAGGAGAAGGCATTGGAGGGTACTATCGCTTGATAGAAAAATATCACCATGAAAGATGCAAAATCCATTTCTCATCCAAACGTCTAATACTCAAATCTTGCATTTTTCATTTCATGATGATATTCGTCTATCTAATAAATGCTAATAACGTTTGATGGACGAATGAAGTGAATGATGCAAGATCCAAGTATTTAGACATCTGGTTGGAGAACAAATCTTGCTTCTTTCTCTTCATGGTGGCATTCATCTATCAAATAATAGTACTTTAAGCGTTGAGGACAGTTTTGAAGACCACCACAGTCATTGAAGGAGAAGTCATTGAGGGGTATTATCGTTTAATAGAAGAATATCACCATGAAAGATGCAAAATCTATTCCTTATCCAAACGTCTAATACTAAAATCTTGCATTTTTCATTTCATGATGATATTCGTCTATCTAATAAATGCTAATAACGTTTGATGGACGAATGAAGTGAATGATGCAAGATCCAAGTATTTAGACATCTGGTTGGAGAACAAATCTTGCTTCTTTCTCTTCATGGTGGCATTCATCTATCAAATAATAGTACTTTAAGCGTTGAGGACAGTTTTGAAGACCACAACAGTCATTGAAGGAGAAGTCATTAGAGGGTACTATCGTTTGATAGAAGAATATCACCATGAAAGATGCAAAATCCATTTCTCATCCAAACTTCTAATACTCAAATCTTGCATTTTTCATTTCATGGTGATATTCGTCAATCTAAATGCTAACTGTGATGGACGAATATTAGCATGAAGTGAAAGATACAAGATTCAAGTATTAGACGTCTGGTGAGAGAACGAATCTTGCATCTTTTTCTTCATGGTGGCATTCGTCTATCAAATAATAGTACTTTAAGCGTTGAGGACAATTTTGAAGACCACCACCGCCATTGGAGGAGAAGGCAGGCCAACAGATGGTGGTAGTCATTAGAGGACAAGTGTGAATCTTGGCGTTCGAGCGTCCATTAAGGTAATTAGTAACTGGATACCGCAATTACAGGGCATGACGTCTCGAAAAAAAGCGGTCTAATGCATTCCTAACGAACTGGCATTGTCGACGCGTCAACCGTCAGCAGGGTTTCGTCTCCTCCATTTCCAGGCATTAAGTCTGACACTCGAGAAACTTACTCTTTGGTCTTCTACAGTCAGATTGAATAAGGGAGTATTATTTTAGCAACTAAAGATGAATAGTTTTTGCTTGAGATGATTTCAAAGATTGTTAGTTAATTTAGATTGGGTTAGAATGCAAAACTAGAAAAAAAATGTAAGACTTAAAAAAAATTTTTTTCTTCAAAAATTTTTTAATCCAACCTATAATTTTTTTATAGATTATATGAAAAAAGACATTTTAATCTATCATTTTCTAAAAAATCTCGTTTTAATTCCCAAAAATAAAGTTTGGGCGATTTTTTAAAATAAATTTTGACATTTTTAGATTAGGTTAGAATTTAAGACTTTTGAAAAAAAATTTTTTCTCAAAAATTTTATAATCTAACCTATAATTTTTTATAGATTACATGAAAAAAGACATTTTAATCTATCATTTTCTAAAAAATCTCGTTTTAATTCCCAAAAATAAAGTTTGGGCGATTTTTTAAAATAAATTTTGACATTTTTAGATTAGGTTAGAATTTAAGACTTTTGAAAAAAATTTTTTCTCAAAAATTTTATAATCTAACCTATAATTTTTTATATATTTCAAGAAAAAAGACATTTTAATCTATCATTTTCTAAAAGAATCTTTTTTTAATTCCCAAAAATAAAGTTTGGACGATTTTTTAAAATAAATTTTGACATTTTTTGATTAGGAGAGAATTTAAGACTTTTGAAAAAAAATTTTTTCTCAAAAATTTTATAATCTAACCTATAATTTTTTATAGATTATAAGAAAAACGACATTTTAATCTATCATTTTCTAAAAGAATCTGTTTTGAATTCCCAAAAATAAAGTTTGGGCGATTTTTTAAAATAAATTTTGACATTTTTAGATTAGGTTGGAATTTAAGACTTTTGAAAAAAATTTTTTTCTCAAAAATTTTATAATCCAACCTATAATTTTTTATAGATTACATGAAAAAAGACATTTTAATCTATCATTTTCTAAAAAATCTCGTTTTAATTCCTAAAAATAAAGTTTGGACGATTTTTTAAAATAAATTTTGACATTTTTAGATTAGGGTAGAATTTAAGACTTTTGAAAAAAATTTTTTTCTGAAAAATTTTATAATCTAACCTATAATTTTTTATAGATTTAATGAAAAAAGACATTTTAATCTATCATTTTCTAAAAAATCTCGTTTTAATTCCTAAAAATAAAGTTTGGAGGATTTTTTAAAATAAATTTTGACAGTTTTAGATTAGGTTAGAATTTAAGACTTTTGAAAAAAATTTTTTTCTGAAAAATTTTATAATCTAACCTATAATTTTTTATAGATTTCAAGAAAAAAGACATTTTAATCTATCATTTTCTAAAAAATCTCGTTTTAATTCCTAAAAATAAAGTTTGGAGGATTTTTTAAAATAAATTTTGACATTTTTAGATTAGGTTAGAATTTAAGGCTTTTGAAAAAAATTTTTTTCTGAAAAATTTTATAATCTAACCTATAATTTTTTATAGATTTCAAGAAAAAAGACATTTTAATCTATCATTTTCTAAAAAATCTCGTTTTAATTCCTAAAAATAAAGTTTGGAGGATTTTTTAAAATAAATTTTGACAGTTTTAGATTAGGTTAGAATTTAAGACTTTTGAAAAAACTTTTTCTCAAAAATTTTATAATCTAACCTATAATTTTTTATAGATTATAAGAAAAAAGACATTTTAATCTATCATTTCCTAAAAGAATCTCCTTTTAATTCCTAAAAATAAAGTTTGGGCGATTTTTTAAAATAAATTTTGACATTTTTAGATTAGGTTAGAATTTAAGACTTTTGAAAAAAATTTTTTTCTCAAAAATTTTATAATCTAACCTATAATTTTTTATAGATTTAATGAAAAAAGACATTTTAATCTATCATTTTCTAAAAGAATCTCATTTTAATTCCTAAAAATAAAGTTTGGACGATTTTTTAAAATAAATTTTGACATTTTTAGTTTAGGTTAGAATTTAAGACATTTGAAAAAAAATTTTTCTCAGAAATTTTATAATCTAACCTATAATTTTTTATAGATTACATAAAAAAAGACATTTTAATCTATCATTTTCTAAAAGAATCTCCTTTTAATTTCTAAAAATAAAGTTTGGGCGATTTTTTAAAATAAATTTTGACATTTTTAGATTAGGTTAGAATTTAAGACTTTTGAAAAAAATTTTTTTCTCAAAAATTTTATAATCTAACCTATATTTTTTTATAGATCACAAGAAAAAAAACATTTTAATCTATCATTTTCTAAAAAATCTCATTTTAATTCCTAAAAATAAAGTTTGGAGGATTTTTTAAAATAAATTTTGACATTTTTAGATTAGGTTAGAATTTAAGACTTTTGAAAAAAATTTTTTTCTCAAAAATTTTATAATCTAACCTATAATTTTTTATAGATTATATGAAAAAAGACATTTTAATCTATCATTTTCTAAAAAAACTCGTTTTAATTCCTAAAAATAAAGTTTGGACGATTTTTTAAAATAAATTTTGACATTTTTAGATTAGGTTAGAATTTTAGACTTTTGAAAAAAAATTTTTTCTCGAAAATTTTATAATCCAACCTATAATTTTTTATAGATCACAAGAAAAAATACATTTTAATCTATCATTTTCTAAAAGAATCTTTTTTTAATTCCTACAAATAAAGTTTGGGCGATTTTTTAAAATAAATTTTGACATTTTTAAATTAGGTTAGAATTTAAGACTTTTGAAAAAAATTTTTTTCTCAAAAATTTTATAATCTAACCTATAATTTTTTATAGATTATAAGAAAAAAGACATTTTAATCTATCATTTTCTAAAAGAATCTGTTTTTAATTCCTAAAAATAAAGTTTGGGCGATCTTTTAAAATAAATTTTGACATTTTTAGATTAGGTTAGAATTTAAGACTTTTGAAAAAAATTTTTTTCTCAAAAATTTTATAATCTAACCTATAATTTTTTATATATTATAAGAAAAAAGACATTTTAATCTATCATTTTCTAAGAGAATCTGTTTTTAATTCCCAAAAATAAAGTTTGGGCGATTTTTTAAAATAAATTTTGACATTTTTAGATTAGGTTAGAATTTAAGACTTTTGAAAAAAATTTTTTTCTCAAAAATTTTATAATCTAACCTATGATTTTTTATAGATTTCAAGAAAAAAGACATTTTAATCTATCATATTCTAAAAGAATCTCTTTTTAATTCCTAAAAATAAAGTTTGGGTGATTTTTTAAAATAAATTTTGACATTTTTAGATTAGGTTAGAATTTAAGACTTTTGAAAAAAATTTTTTTCTCAAAAATTTTATAATCTAACCTATAATTTTTTATAGATTATATGAAAAAAGACATTTTAATCTATCATTTTCTAAAAAATCTCGTTTTAATTCCCAAAAATAAAGTTTGGACGATTTTTTAAAATAAATTTTCGAAAATCGAAATGAGATGAGATTTTTTTTCGTAAGTTTACGATTCTAGGATTGAAATATAGAGAGCGAAAATCGTAATTTCGTGGATTGGTTGTAAGAACAACACGAAACGGTGATAATAAAATGGATTGGTCGTCATCAGTGATAGGCAAGAGGCCGAAGCCCGAAGCCGAAGCCACAGAGCGGCGACTCCTGGCCACTGTATCTATCCGAACTCCTCTAATACACTTAGAGAGTCCGTGCATATATCAAACATCTGGCCATTATCGAAATTGACTGCCGGTAATCAACTAAAAAGAATTCCAATCCACTTACACCGGGTATCCATATTTCCGCGCTACGCCGTTCTTTATAGATTCGGTCACTTTTACCCCCTTGTTTATAACCGCTAAGAATATTGTTATTCGTTCCTAGATTTTAAACGAAAAGACAAATCCCTCAATCGGGTTTAAAAACACAAACATTACTCTCGTTTCAAAAACTTCCCCGTCCCAAAAACCGAACAAATCAAATTACTCCATTATAATTCGATCGAGTGAATGAGTAACGCGGCCCCATTACGAAGGGGCGTAATAAGGGCGGGTTGGGGAAATTTCTTTAATCAGCTAATAACCGAGCACCGTTCCCGATAACTTAAGGTTATAAGTGTCGATTCCGTTGAGAAGACAGGGCGCCTCTACAGTAGCCAGAGCCTTTTAAGTAAATTGAAAGCCGTCGAGTCGGCCCCAAAACGGGGGCCGCCGTTTCGGACACAAAACAGCTCCACCCCATAAACACCCCTCTTTCCCTTAACCCTCCTCATCCAACTTCTCGCCGCCGTTATAAATTACTTTTATCGAGAACTCGCTACTTGTACTCGCCGTTCTCATACTTCTGTTTTATTACTCTTTAAATCTTATTGTTGATCGATTCCTTAGAGCTTAAAATTCCCCGGAGCTTAAAACGTTTTAAAAACTTTTATTTTAAACAAACGCCTCGGAATTTGTATTAAAACAATGAGTACGCAAATATGTTCGTTCTAGTCTTTTAAGTGTGTCGAAGGGAGCATATGGTTAATGACGGAGATGCAAATGCGAAGCGGAAATTGCATTTTTAACGCCTCTTTTATGATTTTACTCGTTCCTTTTTTCTCTGGTGAGCAAAGAAAAGGGAAAAGGAACTGTACGCCATATGATAAGTACACGCAACAATGCCATTCATAATGAAGGATGGTTAATTAACTTTTACATTCCTTTAATGAAGAATTTTTTTTAATACACTTTTAAAATTTTTTTTTCTTCTAATTTAACTTAAAATCACACCTTGATTCCTATAAATAAAATTTGATTTTTTTAAATTAGCCAAAAAAATTTTTTAATAAAAATTCTTCAATTTTTTCAAAATTTTTTTAATTTTTTTTGGTGAAAATTAGAATAAATTTGCTTTCTATAATTAAAAATAGAATTTTTAAATATTAATTTAAAGCAAAAATCGTTTCTTTATCTTTAAAAATAAATCCTGGGCGATTTTTTAAAATTGATCAAATTTTTTAAAAAATTTAGGTTAAATTGTCAAAAATGTTTACCATTTTTAAGATTTTTTTTTAATTTTTTTGGTAACAATTAGAACAAATCTGACTTTTTTAATCAAAACTAGACTTTTTTAAGTTTAATTTGACATAAAAATCATTTCTTGATCTTTAAAAATAAACTCTGGACGATTTTTTAAAATTGGTCGAATTTCTTAAAAAATTAGGTTAACCGGTCAAAAAATTTCACTAACTTTAAAAATTGTTTTAATTTTTTTGGTAACAATTAGAACAAATCTAACTTTTTAAATCCAAACTAGAATCTTTTAAGTTTAATTTAACCTAAAAATCATTTCTTAACTCCTATAAATAAAATCTGGGCGATTTTTTAAAGTTTATTGATTTTTTTAAAAAGTGAGGTTAGTTAACTGTCAAAAATGTTTACCAAATTTAAATTTTTTTTAATTTTTTCGGTAATAATTAGAACAAATCTGTCTTTTTTAATCAAAACTAGACTTTTTTAACTTTAATTTGACATAAAAATCATTTCTTGATCTTTAAAAATAAACTCTGGACGATTTTTTAAAATTGGTCGAATTTCTTAAAAAATTAGGTTAACCGGTAAAAAAATTTCACAAACTTTAAAATTTTTTTTAATTTTTTTGGTAACAATTAGAACGAATCTAACTTTTTAAATCCAAACTCAAATCTTTTAAGTTTAATTTAACCAAAAAATCATTTCCTAACTCCTATAAATAAAATCTGGGTGATTTTTTAAAGTTTATTAATTTTTTTAAAAAGTAAGGTTAGTTAACTGTCAAAAATTCATACTAACTTTAAAATTTTTTTTAATTTTTTTGGTAATAATTAGAACAAATCTGCCTTTTTTAATCAAAACTAGACTTTTTTAACTTTAATTTGACATAAAAATCATTTCTTGATCTTTAAAAATAAACTCTGGACGATTTTTTAAAGTTGATCGAATTTCTTAAAAAATTAGGTTAACCGGTAAAAAAATTTCACAAACTTTAAAATTTTTTTTAATTTTTTTGGTAACAATTAGAACGAATCTAACTTTTTAAATCCAAACTCAAATCTTTTAAGTTTAATTTAACCAAAAAATCATTTCCTAACTCCTATAAATAAAATCTGGGTGATTTTTTAAAGTTTATTAATTTTTTTAAAAAGTGAGGTTAGTTAACTGTCAAAAATTCATACTAACTTTAAAATTTTTTTTAATTTTTTTGGTAATAATTAGAACAAATCTGCCTTTTTTAATCAAAACTAGACTTTTTTAACTTTAATTTGACATAAAAATCATTTCTTGATCTTTAAAAATAAACTCTGGACGATTTTTTAAAGTTGATCGAATTTCTTAAAAAATTAGGTTAAACAATCAAAAAATTTTTGCTAACTTTAAGAATTTTTTTAATTTTTTTGGTAACAATTAGAACAAATTTGTTTTTTTTAAACAAACTAGCATCTTTTGTCTTCAATTTAAGATAAAAATTATTTCCTAATCTCTAAAAATAAGTTCTGTGCGAATTTTTAAAATTGGTCGATTTTTTTTAAAGTGAGGTTAGTTAACTGTCAACAATTTTTACCGACTTTAAGAATTTTTTTAAATTTTTTTGGTAACAATTAAAATAAATTGATTTTTTTTGGTTCATAATAGAATCTTTTAGGTGCAATTTAAGACAAAAATCATTTCTTAATACCTAAAAGTAAACTGTACGATTTTTTAAAATATGTCGAAAGCGTGAAAAGTTGAGTTAAAATACCTCATTATCTTTTGGAATTTTTTAAAATTCTTTGATAATAATGACAAAAAATCTGTTGATATTACCTTAAAATATATACTTTGATATATTATTTCCTAAAATATTTTTTCTTAATATCCATAAATAACCTCTGTGCGATTTTTTAAAATTTCTCAAAAATATGTAAACGTGATTTTTCATTTCAGAGTTAAAAATTTGAGGTTAAAATTTAAAAAAAATGACATTTTACGTCAAACATTCACATTTTTCATTATAACTCAATTAATAATAAAAATTTCAAAAAATTATTTATTATAAAATATGTTCATAATTAATTAATTTACAACTTTTATTTGAAAACTTTTTCATTTTTGTGTTTAGTTTTTAAAATATTTGAGGTTAAAGGTAAAAAAATGACATTTTATGTCAAAAATTGACATTTTTAATAATAACTCAATTAATAATAAAAATTTCAAAAAATTATTTATTACAAAAAATGTTCAAAATTAACTAATTTATAACTTCTATTTGAAAACTTTTTCATTTTTTTGCTTACTTTTTAAATTATTTGAGCTTAAAGTTAAAAAAATGAAATTTTGCGTCAAAAATTTTTTACCAACTTTGAAAATTTTTTTAATTTTTTTGACAACACTTGGAATAAAACGGTCTTTTTAAATCAAAACTAGAATGTTTTAAGTTTCATTTAGAAAAAAAATCAAATCAAAATCTTTAAAAATGAATTTTTGATGAATTTTTAAAATTGATCGATTTTTCTTATTTAGGGTAGAATTGTCAAGAAATTTTTCCCAACTTTGAAAATTTTTTTAATTTTTTTGACAACACTTGGAACAAAACGGTCTTTTTAAATCAAAACTAGAATGTTTTAGGTTTTATCTAGAAAAAAAATCAAATCAAAATCTTTAAAAATGAATTTTTGATGAATTTTTAAAATTGATCGATTTTTCTTATTTAGGTTAGAATTGTCAAAAAATTTTTCCCAACTTTGAAAATTTTTTTAATTTTTTTGACAACACTTGGAACAAAACGGTCTTTTTAAATCAAAACTAGAATGTTTTAGGTTTTATCCAGAAAAAAAATCAAATCAAAATCTTTAAAAACGAATTTTTGATGAATTTCTTAAAAAGTGGTTAATTTTCTAACCTAAAAAAATTTTTACCAACTTTGAAAATTTTTTTAATTTTTTTGACAACACTTGGAACAAAACGGTCTTTTTTAATTAAAATTAGAATGTTTTTAGTTTCATTTAGAACAAAAATCAAATCAAAATCTTTAAAAACGAATTTTTGATGAATTTTTTAAAAAGTGGTTAATTTTCTAACCTAAAAAAATTTTTACCAACTTTGAAATTTTTTTTAATTTTTTGACAACACTTGGAATAAAACGGTCTTTTTAAATCAAAACTAGAATGTTTTAAGTTTCATTTAGAAAACAAATCAAAACAAAATCTTTAAAAATGAATTTTTGATGAATTTTTAAAGTTAGAAAAAGTTAAAAAAGTGTAAAAAATTTTTTCCAACTTTGAAATTTTTTTTAATTTTTTTGACAACACTTGCAATAAAACGGTCGTTTTTAATTAAAACTAGAATGTCTTAAGTTTCATTTAGAAAAAAAAAATCAAATCAAAATCTTTAAAAATGAATTTTTGATGAATTTTTAAAATTGATCGATTTTTCTTATTTAGGTTAGAATTGTCAAAAATTTTTTCCCAACTTTGAAAATTTTTTTAATTTTTTTGACAACACTTGGAACAAAACGGTCTTTTTGAATCAAAACTAGAATGTTTTAGGTTTTATTTATTTTTGATGAATTTTTTAAAAAGTGGTTAATTTTCTAACCTAAAAAAATTTTTACCAACTTTGAAAATTTTTTTAATTTCTTCGACAACACTTGGAACAAAACGGTCTTTTTAAATCAAAACTAGAATGTTTTAGGTTTTATTTAGAAAAAAAATCAAATCAAAATTTTTAAAAACGAATTTTTGATGAATTTTTTAAAAAGTGGTTAATTTTCTAACCTAAAAAATTTTTACCAACTTTGAAAATTTTTTTAATTTTTTTGACAACACTTGGAACAAAACGGTCTTTTTTAATTAAAACTAGAATGTCTTAAGTTTCATTTAGAAAAAAAAATCAAATCAAAATCTTTAAAAATGAATTTTTGATGAATTTTTAAAATTGATCGATTTTTCTTATTTAGGTTAGAATTGTCAAAAATTTTTTCCCAACTTTGAAAATTTTTTTAATTTTTTTGACAACACTTGGAACAAAACGGTCTTTTTGAATCAAAACTAGAATGTTTTAGGTTTTATTTAGAAAAGAAATCAAATCAAAATCTTTAAAAACGAATTTTTGATGAATTTTTTAAAAAGTGGTTAATTTTCTAACCTAAAAAATTTTTTACCAACTTTGAAAATTTTTTTTAATTTTTTTGACAATACTTGGAACAAAACGATCTTTTTTAATTAAAACTAGAATGTTTTTAGTTTCATTTAGAAAAAAATCAAATCAAAATCTTTAAAAATGAATTTTTGATGAATCTTTAAAATTGATCGATTTTTCTTATTTAGGTTAGAATTATCAAAAATTTTTTTCCAACTTTGAAAATTTTTTTAATTTTTTTGACAACGCTTGGAACAAAACGGTCTTTTTAAATCAAAACTAGAATGTTTTAGGTTTTATTTAGAAAAAAAATCAAATCAAAATCTTTAAAAACGAATTTTTGATAAATTTTTTAAAAAGTGGTTAATTTTCTAACCTAAAAAAATTTTTACCAAGTTTGAAAATTTTTTTAATTTTTTTGACAACACTTGGAACAAAACGGTCTTTTTTAATTAAAATTAGAATGTTTTTAGTTTCATTTAGAACAAAAATCAAATCAAAATCTTTAAAAATGAATTTTTGATGAATTTTTAAAATTGATCGATTTTTCTTATTTAGGTTAGAATTGTCAAAAATTTTACCAATTTTGAAAATTTTTTTAATTTTTTTGACAACACTTGGAACAAAACGGTCTTTTTTAGTTAAAACTAGAATGTTTTAAGTTTCATTTAGAAAAAAAATCAAATCAAAATCTTTAAAAATGAATTTTTGATGAATTTTTAAAATTGATCGATTTTTCTTATTTAGGTTAGAATTATCAAAAATTTTTTTCCAACTTTGAAAATTTTTTTAATTTTTTTGACAACGCTTGGAACAAAACGGTCTTTTTTAATTAAAACTAGAATGTTTTAGGTTTTATTTAGAAAAAAAAATCAAATCAAAATCTTTAAAAACGAATTTTTGATGAATTTTTTAAAAAGTGGTTAATTTTCTAACCTAAAAAATTTTTTACCAACTTTGATAATTTTTTTAATTTTTTTGACAACACTTGGAACAAAACGGTCTTTTTTAATTAAAACTAGAATGTTTAAAGTTTCATTTAGAAAAAAAAATCAAATCAAAATCTTTAAAAATGAATTTTTGATGAATTTTTAAAATTGATCGATTTTTCTTATTTAGGTTAGAATTGTCAAAAATTTTTTCCCAACTTTGAAAATTTTTTTAATTTTTTTGACAACACTTGGAACAAAACGGTCTTTTTAAATCAAAACTAGAATGTTTTAGGTTTTATTTAGAAAAAAAATCAAATCAAAATCTTTAAAAACGAATTTTTGATGAATTTTTTAAAAAGTGGTTAATTTTCTAACCTAAAAAAATTTTTACCAATTTTGAAAATTTTTTAAATTTTTTTGACAACACTTGGAACAAAACGGTCTTTTTTAATTAAAACTAGAATGTTTTTAGTTTCATTTAGAAAAAAAATCAAATCAAAATTTTTAAAAATGAATTCATTATTTGGATTTCCATATTTAGCCGGAAGTTGGTAATTTTTAAACTGGGGAAAATAATTTTCTAATTTTTTTCCATCTTCAATCTTCTTCTTTAAAATATCTTGTCAAATAACATAAAAGTACTAATCACAACTATAAATCGCAAACCCAATAAAACACCATCCAACATAAGTAATCGTACATCAACGATCTGTATATAATTTTAGAAGTGAAGTACTTGAAGCCCTTGAATATAACCTTGTTTGCCTCCGATCTAATAAGTTTACGTTCCCACTAACGACACCAATTAGTCACGTGGGGTGCGGTCGACTTGACATCCTAGCCCTTCATCGCTCGTTCTGTTTTCGTCCCGACAACGTCTGCTTTCTGTTATCCATAACCATTCGATGGCCTCTAAACAAACTCTTCCGAGAGATATCGGGCGGACAACGTCGTGAAAGATTTATTAGAAATTCCCGACTAGAAAAAACTAACAGACTCAGTTTACGTTTACGCTAAACACAACGTTAAAAAAATCGATGAGAGTCATCTTTTCAAAATAAAATATTATATTTTTTTTTAGTCAGTTGTAAATTTTTTTAGTCATTTTGTAAATTTTTTTAGTCAGTTGTAAATTTTTTTTTAGTTAGTTATAAATTTTTTTAGTCAGTTGTAAATTTTTTTTAGTCAGTTGTAAATTTTTTTTGTCAGTTGTAATTTTTTTCAATTAGTCTAATTAACTATTAAATTAATTAACCATTAAATTAATTAACAATTAAATTATTTTTACCATTAGACTAATCACATTTCGATTTTTTTTAAATTCCTCTTTTCGACAACGATTTTCGGAACTAATTCCTTCCGGAAGAAGTAAACAAATCGCGTCTCAACCTTAAGCAATTTAAATAATTGCGCTTCCAGGGTCAATTTAAAAGTTTCCGACGTTTCCCGGATCGATGAGTCTCCTAGTTTCGTTCATTTCAGACACAAACACGTTGATTACGCCCGGTTAATCGCGAATTGGATTGATTTTCCTCGCGTAAACATCACGTTTTCGGTATTATAGATGACGGGCTTAATGGGGGACGACGCGAAAATAATAAATTTTAGTCTAGTCGCCGGTTAAGGAGAGGCGAAAACGTCGAAGTAACGAAGGGTTAACGATTTTAGTTCGGTCTCCGTCTTACGCCCAATTAAAGATGCCAACCGGTGCAGACGCAGAGTTGGATGGTAATTCATTCTGAACAACCCTCTTTTACACCTTAAATGCTGTCGACAAGTTGACAAACAAGAGTTTATCGAACGAGCAAATTCGATTAATGTTAAATTTCTTCTTGTTTAAGTTTAAACTTTAAACTTTATACTTTATAATCTAAATCTACAATCTAAAAAAATTTTCAAAGTTGGAAAAAATTTTTGACACTTTTTTAACTTAAGAAAATTAACTTTAAAAATTCATAAAAAATTCATTTTTAAAGATTTTAATTTGATTTTTTTCCTAAATGAAACTTAAAACGTTCTAATTTTAACTAAAAAAGACCGTTTTATTCCAAGTGTTGTCAAAAAAATTAAAAAAATTTTCAAAGTTGGTAAAAATTTTTTTAAGGTTAACAACTAACATTTTTTAAAAAATTCACCAAAAATTCATTTTTAAAGATTTTGACTTGATTTTTTTTCTAAATGAAACTTAAATCCTTCTAATTTTAATTAAAAAAGACCGTTTTATTCTAAGTGTTATCAAAAAAATTCAAAAAAAAAAATTCAAATTTGGTAAAAATTTTTTAGGTTAGAAAATTAACCATTTTTTAAAAAATTCATAAAAAATTGAATCTTATATATTTTAAGCTGATTTTTTTTCTAAATGAAACTTAAATCATTCTAATTTTAACTAAAAAAGACCGTTTTATTCTAAATATTGTCAAAAAAATTAAAAAAAATTTCAAAGTTGGTAAAAATTTTTGACACTTTTTAACTTAAGAAAATTAACTTTAAAAATTCATCAAAAATTCACTTTTAAAGATTTTGATTTGATTTTTTTTCTAAATAAAACTTAAAACGTTCTAATTTTAATTAAAAAAGACCGTTTTATTCCAAGTGTTGTCTAAAAAATTTAAAAAAATTTCAAAGTTGGTAAAAATTTTTGACACTTTTTTAACTTAAGAAAATTAACTTTAAAAATTCATCAAAAATTCATTTTTAAAGATTTTAATTTGATTTTTTTTCTAGATGAAACTTAAAACATTCTAATTTTAATTAAAAAAGACCGTTTTATTCTAAATGTTGTCAAAAAAATTAAAAAAATTTTCAATGTTGATAAAAATTTTTGACACTTTTTTAACTTAAGAAAATTAACTTTAAAAATTTATCAAAAATTCATTTTTAAACATTTTAATTTGATTTTTTTTCTAAATGAAACTTAAATCATTCTAATTTTAATTAAAAAAGACCGTTTTATTCCAAGTGTTGACAAAAAAATTAAAAAAAATTTCAAAGTTGGTAAAAATTTTTTTAGGTTAGAAAATTAACTTTTTTTAAAAAAATTCATAAAAAATTGAATTTTAAATATTTTAAGCTGATTTTTTTTCTAAATGAAACTTAAAACATTCTAATTTTAATTAAAAAAGAGCTTTTTATTCCAAATGTTGTCAAAAAAATTAAAGTAATTTTCAATGTTGATAAAAATTTTTGACACTTTTTTAACTTAAGAAAATTAATTTTAAAAATTCATCAAAAATTCATTTTCAAAGATTTTGATTTGATTTTTTTTCTAAATGAAACTTAAATTATTCTAATTTTAATTAAAAAAGACCGTTTTATTCCAAGTGTTGACAAAAAAATTAAAAAAAATTTCAAAGTTGGTAAAAATTTTTTTAGGTTAGAAAATTAACTTTTTTTTAAAAAATTCATAAAAAATTGAATTTTGAATATTTTAAGCTGATTTTTTTTCTAAATGAAACTTAAAACATTCCAAATTTAATTAAAGAAGACCGTTTTATTCTAAATATTGTCAAAAAAATTAAAAAAATTTTCAAAGTTGGTAAAAATTTTTGACACTTTTTAACTTAAGAAAATTAACTTTAAAAATTCATTAAAAATTCATTTTTAAAGATTTTGATTTGATTTTTTTTCTAAATGAAACTTAAAACATTTTAATTTTAATTAAAAAAGACTGTTTTATTCCAAGTGTTGTCGAAAAAATTTTAAAAATTTTCAAAGTTGGTAAAAATTTTTGACACTTTTTTAACTTAAGAAAATTAACTTTAAAAATTCATCAAAAATTCATTTTTAAAGATTTTGATTTGATTTTTTTTCTAAATAAAACTTTATCTGCTTTCTTGGAAGGACGATAAGAACATCAGGATTCTAGCTATCCTATTAAATGTATTACTTATTTAGACTCATTAATATTAATAGATTAATAGATAGAGTATAAGTATGTATAGTAGTTTTTAAAGTTTTAAAGTAATTTTTGATAGTTAGATAATCGTCTTGTCTGTAATAGTCCTGACCGCGGTGACCACTGTTTACTAATAAAACACATCGGTAATTAAGCGTCGCTAATTTCGTAATAAGCATCCGCAAACACGGAATTCAATTAACGTCGGCCGCCCGATGGCCGAAATTGGAGCCGGAGCCCGGCACGTGCGCTAATTATTGAAATTACATAGTACCTAGATTTTATGGGTGGTCGTACCGCTTAGCTAACGACCGACGCGGGCCGTCGCGACGCCCCCCGACCGTCGTTATACGTCCCGCCGATATTACATATTAACATCGAACTAAACCACCTAAACTTTAACCACACAGTATCATCCCAAATTTCACATAACTTACAATCCTAATACAATGCTAAATTAACAAAGACAGACAAAAAGAAGAGGATTGAGTTTTTTTCTTCCTTTTATACAAAACCATCTTAAATTTCATCTAATTTAAGATAAATCTAACTTATGATCTAAATTAGCAAATAGGGAGGGTTAGAATTTTTTTCTTTTTTTCTTCCTTTCTTGATTTTTTGTTTGGATATTTTGGGAACCCTCGAAAAGATTTCTTTATACGACGCGACGTCTTTCGGCATTTTTATTTCCGTCCGCCGTCAATTGACATACATCGTTCTGAAACTCGGTGTGTTTAAATAGCAGTAAACGTTCAACGGGCGGTACGTAAACAGCGATAAATCCCGGGGCCCTCGGGAGGGTATCGCTGTCACCGGTTGCCGAGAGTCGAGAGTTTTCCCGGTCCCTTCGCGTCCCGACCACCCTGTATAAAGAAGGATACAAGACGACTACGACTACGACTACGACGTTTCTTCTTATATTTAGACAGCTGTCCCAGTCATTTAGCAAACATCCACACGACGACCGACATCGACCCAACTTTCTTGTGATCTCCTCTTTCAAGTCTTTCAAGTCTTCTACTTCTTTTTTTCTAAAACCTTAGTTGAATTTGAAAGTTGAGGAACACTAAATTATCTTTAAAATAATTCTTTTAATTTTATTTTTTGGACGAAAATTGGGTTTCGAATTGAGGTTAAAACGAAACGGTTTTATTAGAAAATAACTTTAAGGTTCGGTTGGAAATAGTATAAAGTGGAAGAGTCCCGTTTAAAGGGATGGCAGCAACAGGTCGCTCTTCTCGCCGAGGGAATATTAGGTTCCGCGAAAACAGACCAGAAAATCGACGGGTTTCGACTTGAGATAATCCCGGATTTTGTTTTGTTACGGTTCCGTTTGAGGTGTTTACACTAAACTTAATCCTAACCTAACTTGATGTTCATGTCGATTAAAATTTGTCAACTTTTTAAAATTCATATCTCAGAAACTAATTGTTCTAGAGATTTGAAATTTGATCAGGATTTAAAATGAAAGCATGTTTTTATTTTTACCAAAGATGAATTTTTTTACGATTTTTAGTTTTTTCTTTAGGTGAGAAAATCTAACTTAACTTATTAGGTTAGATAGTAAAGTACATACAGTACTGTACGTACAGAGAACGTCTTGAAAAATATCGTCGTATATTCCTGAATTGGTTTGACCACCCAAAGAATCTATCAACAATAAGAATTTTTCTTTTTGGACATCCTGGATCACAGTTTATTATAAAACTTGGATATACAATTGCGTGGTCAATTTCTATCAATTTCAATTTCGACGATGTTGATATCTTTCTGCATCAACTCCTTATTATTATAATAAAATAGCAAACGAACTAACTATTTTTGACGTTTTTAAACGTTAAACCAACCGCTATTTAAACGTTAAACCAACCGCTACTTTTCTCATTTTTTTTCTACCTTGCAACCTTTGTTACCCTAGAAGTTGATACAAAAATTGTTAGAATCAAATTTATTTCTTAAGTTTCAACTCTTTTATTGGCATAAATCGATTAAAATAACGTTTTTTCGGACGATTTTAAGGGATCACATTTCATAACCTTGACGCCAGTACAATTATAATATTTATATTGATCGTTTTTTGAATATCGCGGCAAATAAAACGCTTATGACATTCCGCTATTAACATTTCATCTTTGCAAAAATTGTAAATAAAAATTCTTCCAAAATCCCTTGAAAATGGTATAAACCGCATTTGAAGACGTTTATTATCTCCGTCCAAAGCTTTCAAAACGGGTTAGTTATGTTTATAAAACTTTATTATCTCTTTAGGAAGTTTGCCCACCACTGAAATGTCTCTCGACGAGGTTAGTCCACCCCTGAAGTTCATTCGAAAAATCAAGGATTTGCCCAACCTCAAATCAGATCCCTACGAAGTTTTCCCATCCCTGAAATGTCTTTCAACGACGTTTTCCTACCCCTGAAATGTCTCTCGATGAGGTTAGTCCACCTCTAAAGTTCTTTCGAAAAATCAAAAGATTTGCCCATCCTCAAATCAGATCTCTACGAAGTTTTCCCATCTTTAAAATTTCTCTCGGCTAAGTTTGTCCACCCCTGAAGTTTATTCGAAAAATGAAAGATTTGTCCATCCTGCATTCGGATCTCTAAAGTTTTCCCGCCCCTGAAATGTCTCTCGGCAAGATTTCCACACCCCCGAAATGTCTCTAGACTAGGTTTGTCCACCCCTGAAGTTCATTCGAAAAATCAAGGGTTTGCCCAACCTCAAATCAGATCCCTACGAAGTTTTCCCATCCCTGAAATGTCTTTCAACGACGTTTTCCTACCCCTGAAATGTCTCTCGATGAGGTTAGTCCACCGCTAAAGTTCTTTCGAAAAATCAAAAGATTTGCCCATCCTCAAATCAGATCTCTACGAAGTTTTCCCATCTTTAAAATTTCTCTTGGCTAAGTTTGTCCACCCCTGAAGTTTATTCGAAAAATCAAAGATTTGTCCATCCTCAAATCGGATCTCTAAAGTTTTCCCGCCCCTGAAATGTCTTTCGGCAAGATTTCCACACCCCTGAAATGTCTCTAGACTAGGTTTGTCCACCCCTGAAGTTCATTCGAAACATCGAAGATTTGCCCATCCTCAAATCGGATTTTTACGAAGTTTTCCCACCTCTGCAATCCTGTTTTTCTCTTTCGGCGTTTATCCATTCCTAATAGACAAGTTTCAAACCGCATCTTTACTAATGGATTTTTAGCTAGTGTATAATAAAGTTGTAAGTTTTAAACGACAGGTTTTAATGTAATCCAAAGGAAATTCCATTTTTAGAATGTAGCCTAATTTTTAAAATGTCAAAAATTCAGTTAAGGACATTAAATTACATTTTCTCTTCTGAAGCAAAAACTAAAAGTCATAGAAAATTCTCCTTTGGTAAAAATAAAGATTGAATTTCAATCTAAATCATCATAAAATTTTATATCTCTAGAATAATTAGTTTCTCAGATATGAATTTTTAAAATTTGCCAAGTTTTAATAAACATGCTAATTAAGTTAGGTTAGAATTTTGTTTAAACAGACAAAACTGAAAATCGTAGAAAATCCCTTTTTGGTAAAACTAAAGATTAAGTTTTGTACTAAATCCTCATAAAATTTCAAGTCTCAGCAACAATTAGTTTCTTAGATATGAATTTTTAAAACTTTACAAATGTTAATTAACCTTATGATACATTTTCTCCTCTCAGGGAAAAACTAAAAGTCGTAGAAAATTCTTCTTTGACAAAAATAAATACTAAGTTTTAATCTAAATTCTCATCAAATTTCAAATCTCAACAACAATTATACTTCATTTAATAACTAGGAGGAGTGAATCTCAAAACCCCATTTACATAGGAAAAAGTAACTAAAACATACACTAAACATTTTTAGCGGCAAATTTGAATTCTAAACTTCAAACCGGTCACATTTATGCAACCAACAAAACACCAAGCGTTTGAGCGTAGTATTCTAGAACATACCAAATAGCTCTATGGCCGTTTATCTATAGGTACATTGTTCAAAATTTATCCAAAAGACGTTCCTTGTGTTGACGTATTATATCCAACAGATGACATCGCACCAAGCCTTCTTCGAACTTAATATTTTTTGATCGCAACCATTTGAGCACAACGAAAAAGCGAGAAACAAGTTGACAAATTAGGTAAAGCACCTAACCTCAAACGTCAAAAGCAATAAACGACAAAAACCAAATTTTTCGTCTTTGTAAACTTGACTGCGCAGCGACCAATAATAGTTCACTATTTTAGCGCGCAAAATTCAAATCACTCCTCCTAGTTATTAAATGAAGTATAGCTTTTTAGATATGAATTTTTTTAATTTGAGAAGTTTTAATTATGTTAGGTTAGAATTTTATTTCTGAAGAAAACAACTAAAAATAGTAAAAAAACCCAACCCAATCTAATCTTGAATAAGATTTGAGATAATAAAACAAATTTTTATTGCAAAAAAAAATAAACATGACCTCAACACAACTACTTCCTTCCTTTTTTGCTAACTTAAGATAAAATTCCCTATAAAATGACATAACTACTAAGAAATGAAATTATCCTGTTTATGAGTCAGACTGTTTCCTCTTTAAATTTCTTATCTATAAATTTAATTATAAATAGGTTATGTTTATTTTTTAGAATTTCGTTTAAAAATGTTTCGGCTTAAAGCCATCTTCAAATATAAGATGAGTAATAAGACAGATACAAAAACACGTTAAAATCTAAAACGATAATATTTAAATGTAAAACAATATATTCACATCAATAGGTTAAAACAATTATTTTATTATTATGTCAATAATACAATAATTCAAATAATTCAAATGGATTTTTAATCCTTCAGTCTTATTATTTAAGAAGAGATAAAATACCAACTCCTTAATTTTTTTTCCTTTGTCTTATAAACTATAATTTCATCATGGTATTTATTATACAGTTATCAAAACGTATGATTAACCGGATATTAAAGAATAAAATGAACTTAAAAAACCTATCGTTTACAGCAAAACCTTTAAGCATTTAAGGATTTACAGTTATTTAATCGATCGCTCCGTTGAACTGTTACACTAACTCAAAAAAAAGTTTATCCGGAAAAGAATACATTTAGTAAACGTATTAATTTTTTTTTTTAAAGTATAAAATATTTTTGTATAAAATATTTTTCTTTAAATTTTATGTTTTGAAATCTTATAAAAATTAAATATTTTATTTTATTTTTTTAAGTTGGGCTAACAAGGAGACCACAAGATGTTGTATTCACCGATTTTGATCAAAGTGGTATCAATCGATAGGTATTCATACACAACACAAATCTGTAAAATATTAGGGCGCACTATTCAGCGATTCGGGAATAAATCCTTATTAAAGTTATTAATAAATTGCGTTTCGAGGCCCAATAACTTGTTAGCCACTCCCGCTCCCCCTCCAAGCGCCGCCCACGGATGAGGTGGCATGCTTCTATTTCCAGTGAATTTCCAGTCGCGCACTGTGCTAGTTCGAATCTCGCAATTTACCGCTTACTCTCTCGTAATTTTAATTTAATATTTCACTTTTTTTTATAATGTTTTGGTTATATTTTTTTACATTTAAAAAAATTACCAAACGTTTTACAACCTTGATTTTCAATTTCTGCTCCTTTTCGTTTAGGACTTTTTTATATTATTTTTAATAGAATATTTCTCATTAATTTTTAGTTAACATTTAAAAAGTTATACTTTTGGTTAATGCATAAAAAATACAAATAAATATTAATTATTTTTTCCTTACCATCTAACAGGTTATCTGTTAATAAAAATAGACTAACGTACGTAAATAATATAAAATAATTTATTAAGCTCTTTTTGTAACGTTTACAATAAATACATTTATATTTGAACATATATGATATTTTTCTATACATTCAAATAAAATTTCCAGATCTGTATATTATTTGGTATTACTTATATCGATTAATTTTAATTTCAAACGTACTAAATTTTGAATGTTATGTTAAAAAATATGCGCGATTGGAAATTCACTGGAAATAGAAGCATGCCACCTCATCCGTGGGCGGCGCTTGGAGGGGGGGCGGGAGTGGCCAACAAGTCATTGGGCCGCGAAACGCAATTTATTAATAACTTTAATAAGGATTTATTCCCGAATCCCTGAATAGTGCGCCCTAATATTTTACAGATTTGTATTGTGTATGAATACCTATCGATTGATACCACTTTGATCAAAATCGGTGAATACAACATCTTGTGGTCTCCTTGTAAGTTGGAACTCTTTAAGTTGAGATAAGTAAACATTTTAAGATATAATAAAACTAGTATTAAGAAAAACAAAGTTAATTCGGTTTGCTTCGACGTTTCAATATAATGATATACAATTAAGTGAATTTTATAATTACTGAGGTCGCGGCTATCTCTCCGGACGAGACGAATTAAGACTTCATTAGGCGGCAATTTACGCTAATTGAAAATCGAAGGGTCTTAATTGACGCGCCCGGTCGTTTTCTTTTTCGGGTTTTTCGATTTCGGGATGTGTCGCCGGTTATGATAATGAGAGAAGAGAAGAGAAGAGAACCACCGACCGTCGATATTTACATCTTGAAAACGAGGGAGGTAATTAAAAACCACTCCGGCTTAGGTTAACGTCTTCGTCTTCATCTCAACGTCTTACCGCGATTTTATTTCATACCATATCAATTTTATTTTATCCTCACAATCAATCAAATTTTATTTTACTTTATCAATTTTTATTTTATAAATTTTATTTTATATCATATTAATTTTATTTTAAATCATAAACCCAAATACAATAAATTAAATGCTCACATTTTGGTTTCATTTGTGGAGTGTCCTCAAGATGTTTCTAAAATTTACACACAGGATGTTGATACAAATCGCTGTCGACAAAAACGGAACACGAGCTCGGTTGAAAAACTCTCGGGGAGAAGAGACAGAGAGAAAGAGATTTATGCCAGCCAAAACATCCTAATCATAAGCGGGTGGAGCAGGTGGTGTTAACGATTTGTTTGCAGTTTATAGCTAATTTCTCACGAGCGAGGGGGAGAAAAAGAACGACCTCAGTTTAACCGACTCGTCGGCTTCAGACTATTTATTCCCGGAATTATTTTAATTGGCTGCCGCATCAATCCAAAGAGAGGACGTTGAGATATAAGCTCCCCGATTCAATGCCGTTCTGTTTGTTTTACAGCTAATTTTATGATGGGGTCGATTTCCTTTTTTAAACATATGTGAAGTATTTAATTTTACATATGAGTGATTATGAAAAATTGAAGTGGAAAATTTGAAAATCTCGATCTAATAAACTACTTTAATTAGCCCGTTTTAAAAGGTTTTAATTTTAACAACCCGACACACAATGACAGTTGGTCTTTCGATCTTTTTTTCCTCTCTGTCTTTCTCCTTTTATAATCGGGTATCTCGCGACGGTAATTAGCGTTATCTAATCAACGCGGACCATTCACGAACTCATTAATAATGCAACGAACGAATGAACGAACGAACTAACGAATCCGTCCTTTACTTATCCACTTCGCTGCCCACACTGCTTCCCTATCCCCTTTAAAAAAGTTGATTTTAAAAAATGAATCAACAGGATATTCATTACCAAAATTTTTTGGTCTTTTCAAAAATTTGTTTTAATTTTTTTGGTAATAATTGAAAAAAATCTGACTTTTTTAATTAAAAATATGATCTTTTATCTTTCATTTCAACCAAAAATCATTTCTTAATCTTTATAAATAAAGTCTGGAGGATTTTTTAAAGTTGGTCGATTTTTTAAAAAAGTTAGGTTAGTTAACTGTCGAAAAATTTTTCCAACTTTGAGATTTTTTAAAATTTTTTGGTAATAATTGGACAAAATCTGACTTTTTTAATTAAAAATATGATCTTTTATCTTTCATTTCAACCAAAAATCATTTCTTAATCTTTATAAATAAAGTCTGGGTGATTTTTTAAAGTTGGTCGATTTTTTAAAAAAGTTAGGTTAGTTAACTGTCAAAAATTTTTTCCAACTTTGAGATTTTTTTTAATTTTTTTGGTAATAATTGGAAAAAATCTGACTTTTTCAATTAAAAATATGATCTTTTATCTTTCATTTAAACCAAAAATCATTTCTTAATATTTATAAATAAAGTCTAGGTGATTTTTTAAAATTGGACGATTTTTTAAAAAAGTTAGGTTAGTTAACTGTCAAAAATTGTTTCCAACTTTGAGATTTTTTTTAATTTTTTTGGTAATAATTGGAAAAAATCTGACTTTTTTAATTAAAAATATGATCTTTTATCTCTCATTTAAACCAAAAATCATTTCTTAATCTTTATAAATAAAGTCTGGGTGATTTTTTAAAGTTGGTCGATTTTTTAAAAAAGTTAGGTTAGTTAACTGTCAAAAATTTTGGTCAACTTTAAAAATTTTTTTAATTTTTTTGGTAAAAATTATAACAAATTCGTCTTTTTTAAATCAAAATAGAATCTTTTAAGTTTAATTTTAGATAAAAATTATTTCTTAATCTCTAAAAATAAACTCTATGGGATTTTTTAAAGTTGATCGAATTTTTTTAAAAAGTTAGGTTAGTGTCAAAAATTTTGACCAACTTTACGAATTTTTCTAATTTTTTTGGTAACAATTAGGAAAAATTTGTCTTTTTTAAATCAAAATAGAATCTTTTAAGTTTTATTTGACATAAAAATCATTTCTTAATCTCTAAAAATAAACTCTGTGCGATTTTTTAAAATTGGTCAAATTTTTTAAAAAATTAGGTTAGTTAACTGTCAAAAATTTTTACCAACTTTATAAATTTTTTTAATTTTTTTGGTAAGAATTATAACAAATTGGTCTTTTTTAGATCAAAATAGAATCTTTTAAGTTTTATTTGACGTAAAAATCATTTCTTAATCTCTAAAAATAAACTCTGAGCGATTTTTTAAAGATGGTCAAATTTTTTAAAAAATTAGTTTAGTTAACTGTCAAAAATTTTTACCAACTTTATAAATTTTTTAAATTTTTTTGGTAAGAATTATAACAAATTGGTCTTTTTTAGATCAAAATAGAATCTTTTAAGTTTAATTTAAGGTAAAAATCATTTCTTAATCTGTAAAAATAAACTCTGTGCGATTTTTTAAACTTGATCGGATTTTTAAAAATATTAGGTTAGTTAACTGTCAAAAATTTTTACCAACTTTATAAATTTTTTTAATTTTTTTGGTAAGAATTATAACAAATTGGTCTTTTTTAGATCAAAATAGAATCTTTTAAGTTTAATTTAAGGTAAAAATCATTTCTTAATGTTTGAAAATAAACTCTGGGTGATTTTTTAAAATTGGTCAAATTTTTTAAAAAATTAGGTTAGTTAACTGTCAAAAATTTTGGTCAACTTTAAGAATTTTTTTTAATTTTTTTTGTAATAATTAGAACAAATTTGTCTTCTTTAGCTCAAATTAGAATCTTTTGAGTTTAATTTTATATAAAAATTATTTCTTAATCTTTAAAAATAACCTCTGTGCGATTTTTTAAAGTTGGTCGAATTTTTTTAAAAAGTTAGGTTAGTTAACTGTCAAAAAATCTTTATCAACTTAAAGAATTTTTTTAATTTTTTTGGTAAGAATTATAACAAATTGATCTTTTTTAGATCAAAATAGAATCTTTTAAGTTTAATTTAAGGTAAAAATCATTTCTTAATCTGTAAAAATAAACTCTGTGCGATTTTTTAAACTTGATCGGATTTTTAAAAATATTAGGTTAGTTAACTGTCAAAAATTTTTACCAACTTTATGAATTTTTTAAATTTTTTTGGTAAGAATTATAACAAATTGGTCTTTTTTAGATCAAAATAGAATCTTTTAAGTTTAATTTAAGGTAAAAATCATTTCTTAATGTTTAAAAATAAACTTTGGGTGATTTTTTTGAATTTAAAATTTAAAATTTAAAATTTAAAATTTATTTGGGTAAATTTTTTTAAAAAATTAGGTTAGTTAACTGTCAAAAATTTTGGTCAATTTTAAGAATTTTTTTAATTTTTTTGGTAATAATTAGAACAAATTTGTCTTCTTTAGCTCAAATTAGAATCTTTTGGGTTTAATTTTATATAAAAATTATTTCTTAATCTTTAAAAATAACCTCTGTGCGATTTTTTAAAGTTGATCGAATTTTTTAAAAGTTTGGTTAGTTAACTGTCAAAAATTTTGGTCAACTTTAAAAATTTTTTTAATATTTTTGATAACAATTAAGAAAAATTTGTCTTTTTTAAACCAAAATAAAACCTTTAAAATTTAATTTAAAATAAAAGTAAATTCATAAATTTCTTTATAGACATACATAATAGAAATAATAATAACTTATGGTTGACAAAAAAGACCCTCTCTTCTATAGCTCTTTCTTTTTCAATTTCCTGTCCCTATTTGAGCGTAAAAAGCAAATTTGCCTTTCTCGAAAGGAGAGGAGAGGGTCGAAAAGACCGAATACCGATCAACTGACCCCCAAGTTTCGGTAGATTTCCCGTCTTTCTCTCTCCTTCCAGCAAACAATCAACTCCCCGTCTAAACACATCCTCGTCGGTTAATTTCGTACGGAGCAGTACGAAAATTGTAGTGTGTTTTCTGGCCCGGGGCTCGATATTCTCGCCGCGTTCGGGATACAAAAAGGCAATTACCGCCGAAGGATCGTGTTTCGATATAATGGGAAAAAGGATGAATGCGTTTTTGGGGTGGGTCGGTTACGTGAAGAGAGAAGGGACCCGAAACGTCTCTACGCGCCCGCCAAGGAAAGGAAACGAAACGTATTACCGTAATAACTCGATGGGGACAGCGAGGGGATTGAAAACCAATTTCGGGCAGACAGTTGCGTCCGAAAAAATTGAAATTTACATATACCGTGACAAATTCATCCGATCCACGCCATACGTGGCCATTTCTAAGTATTATTGAATTTCCCTTCGCAAGATATAAGCATATCTCAAAGAATATTTTCAATTTATTTTAAAATTTAAATTAAAAAAAGAAAAAAAAAGTTATAAATTAAAATCACCCTGTATATGATAATCACCCCGTATATTTAAAAACGTTCGTAGCAAATATAAAGATAAACAAAGACAGAAACTATATACTAACTTATTGTTAGTGATGCTCGTATTGAAAGAGTATGGGAGAGAAAGAGACGGCGAGATAATCTGGAGAGGAAATCTGCGATATTTGATCGCAGTTCCTCGTCCCGCCGCAACGGGGCGCTATTCCAATAATTGAATCGCTCTCCAATAGCCGTAATGCGCTAATAATACGTCATAATGTGCGATGCTATCGCCTGATGGGATTGCTTTGTTTCGGACGGGACGCAGCTTCTTAGCTCTCAGATAGATTGGAGAGATGTAATACAATTTAGTGCGGGGCGCGGAGAAGAAGGGGGCGAAAAGGGGGCCCGCCGAAACCGAACGGGGGGAAAGGGAAAAGACTGCGGCGGCCGATCGGGGGGCAGGAAGGCGACGGGGTGCCCGAAATAATGGATTGGGTTGTGGATACCGCTCGCGGTTATAGGTATGATTTCATTTTGAAATTGACCGAAATATTTCACTAAATGCTATAATAATAAATGAAATAATAAAAGTACCAAACTTTAAAACACCTTATTTTAGGTAAAATATTAAAAAAAAAATTTTTCACCTTCTTTTTTATAAACACCCTGTATATTAATATAGATATTGATACATATTAAACATAACAATGATAATTGACAGTCTTAAAGGATTTTATTTTCAAAAATATTAGTAAATATGGTAGTAAACGATGTTTGCTTTACTTTTATTTATCGACACCCTGTATATTAAGAGTATATTGATACATATTAAACATAAAAATTATGATTGACAATCTTAAACGATTTTATTTTAAAAAATGTTATAAAAATGATACTAAATAATATTTGCCTTCATTTTCTTTATCGACACCCTGTATAATAACATATATATGGATTATAACAAACGGAATCATAAAAATTAGTAAATTTACATCATCTTATTTTTCATATAACTTTGATTATTTGAATTTCATTCGTCTATTAGATGACTTTATCTTTTCTTTATCGACACCCTGTATATTGATACAAAAAATGGAATAATAAAAGTCTTAAAAGATCTTATCTTTTACAAAATGTTAAAAAATGGTTTTAAAAGACAATTTAATTGGTCTAATAAAAATTTTTATCTTTTTTTCTTTATCAACACCCTGTATATTAATATAAAAATTGGAATAATAAGACTTAAAAGTCATAAAAGATCTTGTTTTTTACAAAATGTCAAAAAATTGTTTTAAAAGACTGTTTCAATCATCTAGTAGAAATTTTTATCTCATTTTTCTTTATTGACACCCTGTATATTGATATAACAAATGGAATAATGATACTTAAAAGTCTTAAAAGATCTTGTCTTTAGCAAAGTGTCAAAAAAGATTGATTTTAAGGAATTTCAATCGCCTAATAGAGATTTTTAACTTTGTTTCCTATATTGACACCCTGTATATTAATATAAAAAAATAGAATAATAAGAATTAAAACTCTTAAAAAATCTTGTCTTTTGCAAAATGTTAAAAAATGGTTTTAAAAGACAATTTAATTGGTCTAATAAAAATTTCTATCTTCCTTTTCTTTATTGACACCCTGTATATTGATATAAAAAATGAAATAATGAAATCTAATCGTCTTAAAAGATCTTTTCTTTAACAAAATGTCAAAAAATTGGTTTAACAAACAATTTCAATCGTCTAGTAGAAATTTTTTTCTCATTTTTCATTATCGACACCCTGTATATTTATATAAGAAATGGAATAATAAGCCTTAAAAGTCTTAAAAGATCTTGTCTTTAATAAAATGTCAAAAAAAATGATTTAGAGGACAATTTCAATCGTCTATTAGAAATTTTTATCTTATTTTTTTTTATCGACACCTCGTATATTGATATAAAAATGGAATAATAAGACTTAAAAGATCTTATCTTTAACAAAATGTTAAAAAATTGTTTTAAAAGACTATTTCAATCATCTAGTAGTAATTTTTATCTCATTTTTCTTTATTGACACCCTGTATATTTATATAAAAAAAGGAATAATAAGACTTAAAAGTCTTAAAAGATCTTGTCTTTTACAAAATGTCAAAAGATTGTTTTAAAAGACTATTTCAAACGTCTAGTAGAAATTTTTATCTCATTTTTCTTTATTGACACCCTGTATATTGATATAAAAAATGAAATAATGAAACTTAAAAGTCTTAAAAGATCTTGTCTTTAATAAAATATCAAAAAAATTGATTTAGAGGACAATTTCAATTGTCTATTAGACATTTTTATTTTATTATTTATCGACACCCTGTATATTGATATAAAAAACAGAACAATAAGACTTAAAAGTCTTAAAAGATCTTGTCTTTTAGAAAATGTCAAAAGATTGCTTTAAAAAACTATTTCAATCGTTTAGTAAAAAATTTTATCTCATTTTTCTTTATTGACACCCTGTATATTGATATAAAAATGGAATAATGACACTTAAAAGTCTTAAAAGATCTTGTCTTTAACAAAATGTCAACAAATTGTTTTAAAAGACAATTTCAATTGTTTAGTAAACATTTTTACCTCATTTTTCTTTATCGACACCTTGTATATTGATATAAAAAATGGAATAATGAAACTTAAAAGTCTTAAAAGATCTTGTCTTTTAGAAAATGTCAAAAGATTGTTTTAAAAAACTATTTCAATCGTTTAGTAAAAAATTTTATCTCATTTTTCTTTATTGACACACTGTATATTTATATAAAAAATGAAATAATGACTTCTAATCGTCTTAAAAGATCTTGTCTTTAACAAAATGTCAAAAAATTGCTTTAAAAAATTATTTCAATCATTTAGTAAAAATGTTTATCTCATTTTTCTTTATTGACACCCTGTATATTGATATAAAAAATGGAATAATGAAACATAAAAGTCTTAAAAGATCTTGTCTTTAATAAAATGTCAAAAAAAATGATTTAAAGGACAATTTCAATTGTCTATTAGAAATTTTTATTTTATTTTTTTTATTGACACCCTGTATATTGATATAAAAATTGAATAATAAGACTTAAAAGTCTTAAAAGATCTTGTCTTTTACAAAATGTCAAAAAATTGTTTTAAAAGACTATTTCAATCGCCTAGTAGAAATTTTTATCTCATTTTTCTTTATTGACACCCTGTATATTTATATAACAAATGAAATAATAAGACTTAAAAGTCTTAAAAAATCTTGTCTTTTACAAAATATAAAAAAAAATTATTTTAAAGAATTTCAATCACCTAGTAGAAATTTTTATCTTATTTTTTTTATCGACACCCTGTATATTGATATAAAAAATGAAATAATGAAACTTAAAAGTCTTAAAAGATCTTGCCTTTAATAAAATCTCAAAAAATTGTTTTAAAAAACTATTTCAATCGTCCAGTAGAAATTTTTATCTTATTTTTCTTTATAAACACCCTGTATATTGACATAAAAAATGGAATAATAAGACTTAAAAGTCTTAAAAGATCTTGTTTTTTACAAAATATCAAAAAAAAAATTATTTTAAAGAATTTCAATCGCCTAGTAAAAATTTTTAACTTCGTTTTCTATATTGACACCCTGTATATTGATATAAAAAATGAAATAATAAGACTTAAAAGTCTTAAAAGATCTTGTTTTTTACAAAATATCAAAAAAAAAATTATTTTAAAGAATTTCAATCGCCTAGTAAAAATTTTTAATTTCGTTTTCTATATTGACACCCTGTATATTGATATAAAAAATGAAATAATAAGACTTAAAAGTCTTAAAAGGCCTTGTCTTTAACAAAATGTCAACAAAAATGATTTAGAAACAATTTCATTCGTCTACTAAAAATTTTTATCTTTCTTTCTTTATTGACACCCTGTATATTGATATAAAAAATGAAATTATGACATCTAATCGTCTTAAAAGATCTTATTTTTGACAAAATTTTAATAAAAATGGTTTTAAAATTCTTTTCAATCGCCTAGACTTTATTTTTTATTTTTATTCACACCCTGTATATTAATACAATAAACAGAATTATCAGTATTAAGACTTAAAGTCTTATTTTTTACAAAATAATTTAAAAAAAATGTCTCAAAGATAATTTCACTCATCAAATAAACGCCTTCACCTTCATTTTTAATCATCACCCTGTATATTAATATTTCCCTACATATTCCAAAAAAAATCAAACCAATTTTAATACAAATTATTATTATTTATATAATGTTTCCATTTCTCATTTAATCCATTTTGTTCATTTTAGTCATTTTATTGTCCATTTTAGTCGTGATAAGAAAAAACCCTTCATTATTAACATTCATCTTCAGGTATACAAGGACTATCGACTTCGCGTTTAATAAATCCTGCGGCGCAAATACATCCGCTCTTACAAATTCCTATGCAAAACGGTTGGGGGTTATCGCAGGTGCGATGGCAATGTCCGTAACACGAGCTGTATTCTTCGTTTTCGCCACATTCTTTAAAAATATGGAGTGAAAATAGTAATTAATAAGAATAAGATACAATAGGAATTGAATTAAGCTACTTACGTTCGTCTTGGGCTAAAACAGCCACAAAAAGGGCAATGAAAATAAGAGCGAGGACCTTCATGGTATTTTTTTGAACGTTTGAGCAGGTGTGGGTAAAAATTTAAAAGGTGTGGGTATTTATACGAATTTGTTTTGAAAATTTATGGTACGGATTAAGTAAGATACGGTGACGGATTAAGTTTTGAAAAGTATAATCTTTTCCTTTTTTGACTTTGCACCCAGGATGTGGTGAAGGTGTTTGTTTAGGATCTTTATCTCTATAAGAATTTCTAGGGAGTTAAAGGGATATTGTCAATCTGTGAAATCTGTTTGTATAGGTTTTGAAAGGATGGTTTTTGGCTTCCTTTCGCAGAATCAGGCAAAAAGGATCTTAGAAAATTTTATTTTAATAAACAGGAAATATTTAAAAACTATTTTAGAATGAAAACGAACTCTAATAACAATACTAATTTTATGACATATGATAAATCTAATTTATGATATTTACTAAAAGATAAAAATAATCGTAAATTATCAATTATCAAAAATTAAAACTTAATTTTCCATTTAACCAAGTACTAAAATCTATATGAAATTGGTAGATAGATACTTCCGTTTTATACACTCGATGGATTCCAAACCCAATTACTTCTCTACTAATCGCCCCTTTTCGTTTCCACACGCGCCTTTCAATCAAGGATCATTCACCCGAAATTACATTAAACTTGACTCACACAAGAAATAAAAAAACTTACATTTTCTCAAGACAAAGACTTAAATTATTACAAATGGCAATCATTTCAAATTGTTAAATTATATGAGACGTTTATAACTAATGTCTTATGAATGTGTAAAGATGGTTGTGTGTAGATAGATGTTGAGATATTTGGGTGAGGTCGGTGCGTGTCGTGCCGCGGTAGAATCAATTCGGGACAGGAAATGAAGCCAGAAACTGTCCGGAACAACAATTTCAAGTGTGATAAACGCCGCCTCGGCTACCGGAAGTGGACTATGCCTGCGTTAAGCCGCAGGACCTTAATCATCAGCTTATCAATGAGCTAGAACGCCACCATGGTCTTCTCCGTGTATGCGGAGGTTCTCCAATCTACCCTCTTTGTTCGATTAAAACGAAAATAGGGTCCTATCTATTCAATCTATTCACTATACACATCTATAATAAGTCAAATTTTAATTTGAAAGTGAAGTTTAAAATAAATTAAGTTGGGTTTTTACGTTTATAGATTAAGT
The DNA here is from genome assembly GCA_036711955.1 of Digitonthophagus gazella. Taxonomy (NCBI): domain Eukaryota; kingdom Metazoa; phylum Arthropoda; class Insecta; order Coleoptera; family Scarabaeidae; genus Digitonthophagus; species Digitonthophagus gazella. The sequence continues at coordinate 3,614,269 of JASCIT010000002.1, read as the reverse complement.
GAAAATGTAGAGGTTTAGAAAAAAATTATTTTCTTAAAATTTTTTAAAAATAAGTTGGAAATTCTTATGTTATATTAAAAAGGATATTTTAGTTTATAATTATCCAAAAAATTTCTTTGTTATTCCTAAAACTAAAGTCTAGGCGATTTTTTAAATTTCATTTTTGACGTTTATAGGTTAAGTGAAAATGTAAATGTTTAGAAAAAAATTATTTTCTTAAAATTTTTTAAACCTAAGCTGGAAATTCTTATGTTATATCAAAGAGGATATTTTAATTTATAATTATCCAAAAAATTTTTTCGTTATTTCTAAAATTAAAGTCTAGGCGATTTTTTAAATTTCATTTTTGACGTTTATAGGTTATCTGTAAATGTAAAGGTTTAGAAAAAAATTATTTTCTTAAAATTTTTTAAACATAAGCTGGAGATTCTTATGTTATATTAAAGAGGATATTTTAATTTATAATTATCCAAAGAATTTTTTTGTTATTTCTAAAATTAAAGTCTAGGCGATTTTTTAAATTTCATTTTTGATGTTTATAGGTTAAGTGAAAATGTAAAGGTTTAGAAAAAAATTATTTTCTTAAAAATTTTTAAACCCAAGCTGGAAATTTTTATGTTATATTAAAAAAGATATTTTAGTTTATAATTATCCAAAACATTTTTTCGTTATTTCTAGAACTAAAGCCTAGGCGACTTTTTAAATTTCATTTTTGACGTTTATAGGTTAAGTGAATGTAAAGGTTTAGAAAAAAAATATTTTCTTAAAATTTTTTAAACCTAACCTGGAAATTCTTATGTTATATTAAAAAGGATATTTTAGTTTATAATTATCCAAAAAATTTTTTCGTTATTTCTAAAACTAAAGCCCAGGCGATTTTTTAAATTTCATTTTTGACGTCTATAAGTTAAGTGAAAATGTAAAGGTTTAGAAAAAAATTATTTTCTTAAAAATTTTTAAACCTAAGCTGGAGATTCTTATGTTATATTAAAGAGGATATTTTAATTTATAATTATCCAAAAAATTTCTTCGTTATTTCTAAAATTAAAGCCTAGGCGATTTTTTAAATTTCATTTTTGACGTTTATAGGTTAAGTGAAAATGTAAATGTTTAGAAAAAAATTATTTTCTTAAAATTTTTCAAACCTAATCTGGAAATTCTTATGTTATACTAAAGAGGATATTTTAGTTTATAAATATCCTAAAATTTTTTTCATTATTTCTAAAACTAAAGTCTAGGCGATTTTTTAAATTTCATTTTTGACGTTTATAGGTTACGTGAAAATGTAAAGGTTTAGAAAAAAATTATTTTCTTAAAATTTTTTAAACCCAACCTGGAAATTCTTATGTTTTATCAAAGAGGATATTTTAGTTTATAAATACCCAAAAAATTTTTTCGTTATTTCTAAAACTAAAGTCTAAGCGATTTTTTAAATGTCATTTTTGACGTTTATAGGTTAAGTGAAAATACAGAGGTTTCGAAAAAAAATTTTTGTTAAAATTTTCTAAACGTAAGCTGGAAATTCTTATGTTATATCAAAGAGTATATTTTAGTTTATAACACAGGCCGACGATGAAAAAACTTTTTCAATAATTTTATCTAATTCCTATGCTTTTTTGTATGCTGAGTCCGAATATAATAATAAAAAAGTTGTATCACCCACCAATTTTTCATATTTTAACATTCAATCTGTGAAAAGTTTAGTTTTGATCATTCAAATGTTATTAGGTTGGCAATAAAATCTTCATGTTATAGGGTTGGCAGTAAAATCAAATGTTATTAGATTATAGTTATGATAAATGGCAGAGCTGTTCGTTTCCTTTCAGTTAATTATAAAGTTGTTATACAGTGTTTAATTCATGTGCTTTAACTCAAAATTTAAGTATGGCTAATCGCGGTTGTAAAAATTCTCCCAACACTTTTTGTTATATACAGGGTGTCCGGAAATAACGTTCGTATATTGAAGGGGGTAATTCTACAACTAAAAATATGAAGAAAAGTTCATATGAACATGTGTCCGCAAATGCTTCCCAAAGGAGCTACAGCTCTTAGAAGTTGATACTCATGGTGTGGTTTTTTTAAATTACTTCACTTATCCTACAGAGTAGGATGTTGAATTTTGGAACATCCCCTATTATTTACATAAGAAATATGGTGATGGTAACCAAAATAGTCTACGATGAATAGGCTTCGGTACCGAGGCTGAGGAGCGCATTTAAAGTCCTGTATCTTTTTTGGTTGATAATTTTTTGAAAATCTGATCTCAAAATTGGAATGTTTAGACAAAAATACAAAAAAAAGTTACTAACATACGATGTCCTACCATGCACCCATTTCGAGAAATTCGACAATTATGCAGTAGTGCACAAGGTTTTATGTTAAAAAAAATCTCTAAATATCGTAGTAGGTTCGCGCCATATTATTTGACAATTAGTATGTGTCACTCCTGAATAAAAAATAATGATAAAAACCTAATTTTATAAGCAAAAACAAGTACATAACTAAACAGGAAAAGATTTATTTAAGCAGAAACACAGAAAATGTACTCGTTTTTGTTTATAAAATTAAGTATTTATCATTATTTTTTATTAAGGAGTGACACATACTAATTGTCAAATAATATGGCGCGAACCTACTACGATATTTAGAGATTTTTTTAACATAAAATTTTATGTCACTACTGCATAATCGTTGAATTTCTCGAAATGGGTGCATGGTAGGACATCGTATGTTAGTAACTTTTTTTTGTATTTTTGTCTAAACATTCCAATTTTGAGATCAGATTTTCTAAAAATTATCAACCAAAAAAAATACAGGACTTTAAATGCGCTTCTCAGCCTCGGTACCGAAGCTTGTTCATCGTAGATTATTTTGGTTACCATCACCATATTTCTTATGTAAATAATAAGGGATGTTCCAAAATTCAACATCCTACTCTGTAGGATAAGTGAAATAATTAAAAAAAACCACACCATGAGTATCAACTTCAAATAGCTGTAGCTCCTTTGGGAAGCATTTCCGGACACATGTTTATATGAACTTTTCTTCATAATTTTTGCTGTAGAATTACCTCCTTCAGTATACGAACGTTATTTCCGGACACCCTGTATGTGGTGAATTTATGGTTAAAAAACATCAAAGAAACTGACTTTGCAAAGAAAGTATACTTTGCATATTTTGGTGTAGAAATCGGTAATCAAGAAAAATGTTGGGCTCCACACAAAGTATGTTATGTTTGTGTCGAGGATCTTAGGAAATGGTACAAGAAAGAAAAGAGAGCTTTTAGATTTGCAATACCAATAGTCTGGAGGGAGCAAAAAGATCATTTAAATGATTGCTATTTTTGCAGCATTGATGTTTCTGGATATAACTCCAAAAATAAGAAAGTAATTGTTTATCCCAATCTTACTTCAGCTAATCGGCCAGTCCCAAATCGAAACTTCCTGTACGTGAACCACCTCAATTTCTTGATAACATTCTACAATCCAGTCTTGAATTTAATGAGAGCATACTGGATGATGAAGAGTTTGAATGTTCTCTAGAAAATTTTAAACTAGAGTTGTTTACGCAAACTGAGTTAAATGATTTGGTGAGAGATTTGGGTTTAATTGTAAGTAAAGAAAAAGCAGAACTGCTCGGTTCTAGGCTGAAAGAAAAACATTTATTGAAATCAGGAACATCTATTTATTATTACAGAACAAGAGATTTTTGCTCAGTTTTTCAAATAGGAAGAGGATTTGGTTTAATGTCATGATATTGATAGTCTAATGAATGAATATGGCATTGAATACATGAAGGAAGGCTTTTTATAGACTCATCAAAAACTAGCTTAAAAGATGTTCTCTTACACAATGGAAATACGTATGCTTCATTGCTTGTTGCTCATTCCATATGAAGGAAACTTACGAAAATCTTAATATGATTATAGAGAAAATTAACTATCCGGCTTACGATTAGAAGCTGTGTGGAGATTTAAAAGTCATCTCTATGATCCTTAACCAACAAAAAAGGGATTTACAAAGTTTCCATGTTTTATATGTGAGTGGGACAGCAGAGCAAGGGATGAACATTGGTCCAAAAAACAATGGGCCGTAAGAAAAACTTTAACACCTGGCAAGAAGAACATTTTAAATAAAGCTTTAGTAGATCCAAAAAAAATTCTATCAAATTAGGCTTAATGAAGCAATTTGTAAAAACTTTGCCTAAAAATGGTGACTGTTTTAAATGTTTGAACAAAAAATTTCCCCATTTGTCACAAGCTAAATTGAAGGAAGGGATTTTCACTGGACCTGATATTCGTAAAATGATGTTGGATTCTAACTTTGAAGGAAGGATGGTTAGAAAGGAAAAGGAAGCTTGGATATCATTTAAAGAAGTCGTAACTAAGTTTCTGGGTAGTGTGAGAGAAAATAATTATGAAGTTATTGTAGCTAACATTATAAATAAGTTTAAAAATCTGGGTTGTCTGATGAGCCTTAAAGTCCACTTCTTGCACAACCATCTTGACTTCTTTCCTAAAAACTTGGGTGATGTGAGTGAAGAACAGGGGGAACGGTTCCATCAGGACATAAAAGTGATGGAGAAACGGTACCAGGGACGGTGGAATACCAAGATGATGGGTGATTACTGCTGGTCACTTCATAGAGAAGAACAAAATGCATCACATCGAAGAAAGAGTTACACAAGAAACTTTACAGAGAAAAGGGAAAGGAAATACAAAAAAATCAGCACCTAAAATATTCGCATTAAAGTAATAGTTATTTATAATAAGTAAAAAATTGTAGCCTAATCAAATAAAAGTATGTTTTTTTTCTATTCTTCATGTATCAAATTTTCCTTATTTACAATAATCGATGTCATATTGTGAGAGAACTGTGGGTGATAAAAAAAACTGATGCCAAATACGGTTTCAGCATCTAAAAATTCATAAGATTTAGATGTTTTGGTTTAAAAAGTTTTTACAAATTTTTTTTGTTGGCCTGTGTAATTATCCAAAAATTTTTTTCGTTATTTCTAAAACTAAAGTCTAGGCGATTTTTTAAATTTCGTTTTTGACGTTTATAGATTAATCTCTCTTTTCCATCAGACCAATTCTATCAATAAGAAGAGGAAAAAAGTAATAAACGGTTAAAGTAGCAGGTAACAGATCACGTAATAGCAGTCAGTTCCCTAATCAAAACGATTTTTCGAGTTTTATTGGCCGTTCCCTTTCGTTATTCCGGAACGGTAGCTCTCACTCCGGTCCGTACGTAGCAGTTAATTAAACGGGGGGCCGTCCGGGGCCCATGGGTAACACAGGGTGTTGCATTCCGCACGATAAAACCGGTTAATTATGTGAGATACGGTCGTGTATAATTACCGAACGTCAGACCGGTATCGGATTGCGGCCCGCCGTTATTAGGAAAAAACGCGACCGACGCCGCCGTCGGCGTCGCGACGCCACGCCACCGCGCGGTACAACGCGATCCAACGCGATCGCGCCCCCGGGCCCCCCCATTCCATTCCAATCCCTCCGATAAATTGGCCCCGATTTCGAAACGCCAATTTTAACCATCCGACTTTTAAACGCAACTATTATTATTACCGACAACCATCCATCACATTATTTACACAATTATTTTTATAAATATAAATTGTTATTATTCTACGATGAAAATTGGTAATGTAAACCCGAAAATGACGACCGGACAATTATTGTATGTAGTTTAGCTTTAGGGTTTCGAGTCACCAGGTAAAACGTAATTACGCGGTTCGAATATAAAACTAATTAAATTATACGGATGTGACGGGAACTCGAAAAATATTCGACGCGCACAGTTCGACGAATTTGTACGAATTCGAATTCGGTGGAGTGAAGCGGGGAGATTCCCCCCTCGAAAACATCGGGGGCCCGGAACAACGTGGCCTCTCCGGCCGAAGCGAAATAATTGAAAACGTTAGCGGCCGCATAAAACAACGGCCAGAAGTAAATTACGGACAAATTAAAAGCGACTAATTAAAATATATATAAAATTTAATTACTCCTGGCCCCCCGAAAACATAACGTAACATAGCGCGGAGCAATTAATTTGCGCTCTCGTTCGAAACGTCATATTGCGTACCGGGGCGCGCGATTCAACCCCCTGCGAATCAAAACCCCGTCCTGTTCATTTCCCCCCATGAACCCCCCGCAAACCCTCAGCAACAAATTCGTTTCGATGCAACGCGTTTTTGAAATTTTATTTAGTAAATGTGGAAAGTTTCGATTGTTAATGCTTTACTAATTGTTATTGTGTTTAAATTAAACAATATAATATGTATAATATTAAATTTGGGGGAAACTTTAAATTCAATATGTTAAAAATTATGTCGAAGTTTAATAATTATTTTCAGTACATTAATCATTTTTATTAGAATAAAAAGAAATTATTAAATTTTTATTTTATTTTTTTTTTATATTTTTAGAAGAGTTGTAGAAATAACTTGAAATATGATAAACTTAATCTTAAAAGTTTTGACTAAGAATAAATATTTTACCCAATGTAAAAGATAAGAAATCATAAGATTCATTCAGATGTACTAAACAGATCAACATTGCGAGTTCATTTAAAATAAAAATTGAGTGCATCTCAAACCTATCACGTGGACGCCGCAATGTCGTCTGACGGAAATCTTTTATACAGGGTGTCCTGGAAAATGTGGGAAGTCTCTTGGATTCTGATAGAACATTAAAAAATATGATTACAAGTTCCCATATTTTTTTTTCCTAGCGGCCATCCCCTCGGAGATACGGCCTTCTAAAGGAAGCCACTGGAAAACAATTTTTTTTAAATAAGTTTTAAAGTACTTTTTAATTTAACGAAAATTTAATATGATAAACAGTAGTAAGGACCTCTTAAAAAAATGACCTTAAAACGTAATTAGAATCTTTAGTTTACCATGGGCGTACTTGGTTATGCATTTTAATGCTTACATTTTTAACACCCTGTATGGTAAGGAGTTAAAACAAATAAATTTAGATACCTTGAATATTTAGCTAAAGAAAATGTACTCTTATTCAGTGTCAGTAAAATGAACCGTTTTCGAGAAAAAAATTATAAAAGAAACCATCAAGATTAAAAATTTATTAATATTTCCTATTAATAGTAACGTTACCATAGTAACGTTTGTAAAAGCAGCGCTTTTTTAAAACTGATGTTGCAGACAAAAAATTTAGCGCTGTTTTTACAAACGTTACTATGGTACCTACGAAATATTAATAAATTTTTAATCTTGATGGTTTCTTTTACAATTTTTTTCTCGATAACGGGTCATTTTATCGACACTGAATAAGAGTACCTTTCCTTTAGCTAAATGTTCAAGGCATCTAAATCTATTTTTTTTTTTAGCTCCTTACCATACAGGGTGTTAAAAATCTAAGCATTAAAATGCATAACCTAGTACGCCCATGGTAAACTAAAGATTCTAATTACGTTTTAAGGTCATTTTTTTAAGAGGTCCTTACTACTGTTTATCATATTAAATTTTCGTTAAATTAAATTAAGTACTTTAAAACTTATTTAAGAAAAATTGTTTTCCAGTGGCTTCCTTTAGAAGGCCGTATCTCCGAGGGGAGGGCCGCTAGGAAAAAAAATTATGGGAACTTGTAATCATATTTTTTAATGTTCTATCAGAATCCAAGAGATTTCCCACATTTTCCAGGACACCCTGTAGAGGTCGTTTTTATCTAAACTGTTAGCAAATTTGATTTATGACACTTTTTTGCCAGAATTTCCAAATGCAGTGGTGTGTTCAAAAGTTGTTATTTTCAATATCCTTGCCTTGTTGTCAAAGTAATTAACTCCGTTTGATTGTTGAATGTTTATTTGATTTTTAAAATGTTTACTCAACGACCTGTTTAACCGCATTTATCTACTGCGATTTTTAAAAAATGATAAATTGAAAATGTGGAAGACTTATTCATTTTTAAATGGCAACCCCTATTTATTATCATATTGGTCAAAAGTTATTCTGACAGGCTTATTTTACTTTATTGTGGATGGAAAGTTTGTCAGAATAATTTTTGATCACTACAATGATAAATCGGGGGTGGCATTTAACTAATTTGACTCATCATGTTTAAAAATTCGCAGTAAGCAATTGCGACTAAGCAGGTTATTGAGTAAACATTTAAAAGATGCAGCAAACATTTAGCAATCAAACAACGTCACTTACTTTAAAGTTAAGCCAAAAATTTGACAGAAAAGAATTTTTGAACAGATCATTGAATTCGAAATTTTGACAAATTATAATATATTAAAGTAGTAAGCAAGCAGCGCCTCTTTAAAAGAGGGCGCCGCAGGCGCCTAGCTCTTTTTTTAATAGATTTTTTGGAAATCGCTTTCCGGACGATTCAATGGTTTTACTTCATTCTGCCGACCATTATCTTCACCTCCCCGACGATTTTGGGGGGTCCGTGACCGATTTCGGAAAAACGGCCCTGAGAATCGAACGACGTTGCGGTAGCCCTAATTGAAATTAAAATTCTCGATCGTCCGCCTGTCATTTTCGTTAATTTTCGAACGCACTTTTTGTCCAAAAAGCCACCGGCTCCGCGACTCTGCTTCCGGCTAACCTTCTGAACGGCTTTATAACGCAACGTTATATACGAATCGGGGCTCCTTTGGACCCGAAACGGCCGATTTAAGCCCTAAACGAAGTCCCCGTTTTCCGTCATTTTCGATTTGGGCCGATAAAACAGTTGGTTCAATTTTCATAAACGTTATTTATTATTCTAACCACGCTAATGCCACATGAAATGTCAAAACGATGGGATTATTAATAATTATCAAATATTTAATTTATGCAAAGCAAAAATTCGAATAGATTTCATTAAAAACTAATTAAATTCTTGAAAATATCACCAAAAATTTAAGTAAATTTGTAAAAATTCCACCAAAGTTACTAAAAATTTTTAATAATTCCACCAAAAACTTATAAAATTTGTAAAAATTCCACCAAAGCTATCAAAATTTTTAACAATTCCACCAAAAACTGAATTTTTAAAAAATATACTAAAAATAAGATTAATTTCGTCAAGAATTGATTAGATTCTTAAAAATTCCACAAAAATAAAAAAGTAATAATAAAAATTCCATAAAAGTTAGTTAAATTGAATATAATTTCACCAAAAATTATTAAATTTGGAAACAATTCTACTGAAAACTTAGTAAATTTTTTAAAAGTTCCACCCAAAATCAATAAAATTGGTAAAAATTCCACGAAAAACTTACTATATTCGTAAAAATTCCACCAAAGTTACCAACATTTTTAACAATTCCACCAAAAACGTACTAAATTTTTTCAATTTTCCACCAAAGCTACAAAAATGTTGAATAATTCCACCAAAAACTTACTGATTTTTAAAAAATACCACCAAAAACTTACCAAATTCATAAAAATTCTACTAAAATTACCAATATTTTTAACAATTCCACCAAAAATGATTAAAGTTAATAAAAATTCCACCAAAGTTATCAACTTTTTTAACAGTTCCATCAAAAACATACTGAATTTTATAAAAATTCCACCAAAAAGTAATAAAATTGGAAACATTTCATTAAAAACTTACTAAATTCGTAAAAATTCCATAAAAAAACACTGAATTTTTAAAAAATTCCATCAAAAATGAATAAAATTCGCAAAAATTCCACCAATGTTATCAACATTTTTGATAATTCCACCAAAAATATACTGAATTTTTTAAAAATTCCACTAAAATTAATACAATTTGCAAAAATTCCACTAAAAACTTACTAAATTCATAAGAATTTTACCAAAAACACTGATTTTTTTAATTCCACCAGAAATGAATAAAATTCGCAAAAATTCCACCAATGTTATCAAAATTTTTGATAATTCCACCAAAAACATACTGAATTTTTTAAAAATTCCTCCAGAAACTTACTAAATTCATAAGAATTTTACCAAAAACACTGAATTTTTTTAAAATTCCACCAGAAATGAATAAAATTCGCAAAAATTCCACCAAAGCTATTAAAATATTTAACAACTACACCCAAAACTTACTGAATTTTTTTTATTCCACCAAAAACTTACAAAAATCCTAAAAATTACACCGAAATTGTCAACATTTTTAACAATTCTACCAAAAACTTACAAAATTTTTTAAAAATTCCACCAAAATGTCCAAATTCTTTTAAAATTCCACCAAAAATCAATCAAATTAGAAACAATTTCATTAAAAATTAACTAAAACCTTGAAAATTCCATCAAAAACTTAGTAGATTCATAAAAATTCCACCAAAGTTACTGAAATTTTTAATAATTTTACCAAAAATAATGATTTTTTTTTAAATTCCACCAAAAAACTTACGAAATTTGTAAAAATTCCACTAAAAATTTACCAATTTTTTTTTTAATTCTACCAAAAACTTACTAAATTCGTAAAGCTTCTACCAAAGTTACCAAAATGTTGATCAATTCAACCAAAAACAATATTTTTTTTTAGAAAAATACAAAGAATAAAACTAAATAAACTAGTAAATTGTTATAAATCAAATTTCCTCACAGTTTAGGTAAAAACGATCTCTATAAAAGTGATATGTGATGATAAGTATTTTACCATAGAATGCGAAAATAAAATAAAATTGGGTACGTTCCATTTAAAAAATAGTAATTTTAGTATTTTTTGTAATTTTGGGACACCTGTATATAAATCGCAATATTTTAAAAATGTGTACTACCATTGCAGCTATAACCAAAAAAAAGGAGAAAGTTAACATTTCCAATAATAAACAAGTTTAGGAGCTTTTTCGGACCGTTGGAACACCCGGTATACAAATTAAAATATTGAACATTTTTACATCTTTAAGGTCCGTTACTACCAGTCATAGATAAAGTCGTGAATAGCTTTATCCTATAAATATAATAAAAATTGGTTCCTACCACTGCATTTATATTGTAGTTAACCCTTTAACGGTCAAGACTCTGGGTGTGTAAAATAATCAAATTTTTTCTAACGTACATGTTGTTTAAGCTTCTCGGGGAAACTATGACACCCGTATGCATAGTCGATCGCCGGCGATTCGCCGGAGATTCGCCGGAGATTTGCCGGAGATTCGCCGGAGACTCGCCGGCGAACGGTCGGAATATAATTTGTGATGCATAGTCGATCTCCCAGCGATATTCGTTTTGGTGAATCGCCGGTGATTTGTAACGTGATTTGTGTTGTATTGGCACTATACATCCAATTCAAATCCCTATCGATTTTAAATATACAATATTAATCTGACATAAATTATGATTTTATTGACGTTTTTGACATCGACCGATCTCCGGCAAATCTCCGGCAAATCGCCGGCAAATCTCCGGCGCGTCGCCAGAAAAAACAGCATAACGCTCGTGAATGATTCCATGGCGATGACTATGCATCGGAATTTTCTATTGGCGGATGGAGAATCTCCGGCGAATCGCTGGCGAGTCTCCGGAGAATCTCCGGCGAATCGCCGGCGATCGACTATGCATACGGGTGTAAGACTTTGAGCTGTATGGTACAAATGGTACATATTTGTACCAGCAAGAGTTAAAGGGTTAATACTATTTTAGAGACAAATTTGGAGGATTGTTTATGTCTGTTTTGACAAGATACGTTGAAAATACCTGATTATTAGTTCTTCTGACTGTTTAGTGTTGCCATTTGGAAAAAAATCCCTAAAATTGACCCTAGATTATATTCTTATCTAATAGGTAGCCCCTTTATTAGATAAATGGAAGTGGTAGTACTCGCTACACTCCTATCTATCGGTTAAATTATATTTCATAGGTAGCCCATCTTTTAGATAGTATTAAATTGGTAATAACGATCCTAAGAATCCTAACAATAAGCTGTGCATTATAGACCTAGCGAAAGTTGTACTTTTTCTTCACAAATTATGGATTTAATAATCATTGGAATCAATTAATTCTTTCGGGGAAAGGTTACTAAATGTATTCCTGTTATATTAGAAATTCTTCGAACGCTCTTAGATTTTTGATTTTCCTTTTATTAAAACAATAATTAACAATCACACCTATTAATACAATATTTTCAAGGTGTAGTGGTGGAAAACTAAACGGTCATTTTTACGACCGTCTGTAAATAGCCTCATGAGATACAGATTGGATTTCGTTATGTTCTGTTACGTATTTAATAGTATAAAACAAATATTTACATAACATAACTTCATATAATAAAAAAAGTTTGTTGATTTTTTTTTACTTTATTAGCACCCAAACCCAAAGTATTTCTGATAATCATAAACATGATATTAACTCAATTTACAAATATCCCAACCAACCCAACTACAATCTCTTTTTAACCTTTGAATCTCATTTTTTTAAATCTGAATGTACATCCAAAAAGCTATCTTAATAAGTATCTATTTAGCACCATAAACTAAAAACTTACAATTATCAATAAAATGAGGTTAGTAAATATAATTTCTTTGATGTATTTTCGAAATTTTAGACTGCACTAATAATCTAAATAATAATACATGTTTTCAAGAAAATTTAAATATGGTAAGAAATTAACTTAATAAATTTAAGTCAGGTACCAAATTTCAACTTTTCATTAAGATGGAGTTTAAAATTATCGATGTGATTTAAGTTAGATAAACGTTAATAATTTTTGAATACAGAAATAAAATAACATAATCCAAATTTACTCAAATTTAGGATTTAATACGATCAAATTCTAAACTTTAGATTATTTAAAAAGAAAAACTCTAAAAAATATTATCTATAACTTTGGTGACTGTGCGCTACGTTTATAAACTCGTCTAACGCCACGTGGTACTTTATACACAACGTGGATTGTCCCGGAACATCCAAATCTAACAGAATAATTCTTCTAAATCAACTAAACAACATCCTTTTATAAATTTAAACAACCTTAATATAACTATTTTAGTAAAATTTTTAAAATTACTTACAGCTGTAATATTGACGTTGATGAATCAGCTTCTCGAACCCAATTTCTCGTTCAAAGTTCAAAATTCAAACCAAAACCACTAAAATCACCGTAAGTAAAAATCAAAATATATCTTGAAAAATTAAAACAGTTCAAAGACACAAAAATCTAGTCCAATTCAAAATTAAAAAAGACCAAAATTAATTTATCAATTTGTTATGTTGATAAATCTAAATTTTAAATCTCCTATTTTAAATTTAATACTCTTAATAAAAATTTTTTTAACCGTATTGAAAATTTAAAACAAGTCTAACAAACGTGTTGGAATTACGATCGCGTTTCAGAGTGGAAAGGAGCGTCGCGACGCCTCTAAAAAGCTCGACCGGACTGCGAGGGCTCGACGGAGCTTTTGGGCGGAGGAGCCGGAAAGCTTTGAGCCGCGTCGGCGGCGGCGGCGATGGTGGTGGCAACCGCCGCCGAATGGTGGGGGAATGGAAACCCGCGAAGATCTGTACCGGTGGCGGCACGTCAAGTACGTCATGTCATCCGTTTAGACAGCACTGTAATGGGGTTTAATGCAACGGAACGTTTTATTCAATGTATTCTTCAAATAATATCATTACTACATTTTTTTTCTGTTAGAAATAATGATGTTCTAGATTAAAAGTATAAAGAAAAAATTATAGTAAAAAAATATGTGACTTTGTTTAAAATTTTTTGTTAAATTTTGTATACTTTTAAAATTATGTACAACCTAGAAAAAAAAAATTTGTACATTTTTTAAGTTAATTATTGTTTAGACTTAAAATTTTATGAGGATTTAGATTGAAACTTAATGTTTATTTTTACCAAAAATGAATTGTCTATGACTTTAAATATAATGCGGCACATATAATAAAGTAGTAAACGAGCAGCGCCGTCTTTTTTTGCCCTTAGTTTGCACCGAACTAACGAAAATCGACCAATTTCGGCGCAGAATTGGAGACCCTGGTGCAAGAAGGGGATATACGCCAAATTAAAAAAAAATGAGATATTTACTGAAAACAGTTTAAAAATTTATTTTCCTTTGTTTAGTCGAAGTATGTGTAATATATGATTAGCTGAATAGAAATTATAAGAGAAAATCACCAATCCCATGCAGTAGACTGGTGCAAGAATGGGATAAGTTACGCAGCACTTATCCCGTTGTTGCACCGAACAATCCTGTATCAATTTTGTATTAATAGTGTCGAAAAAGAAGCCGAAAAATCATTTTTCGACTTTTGTCTGTTCCATCGCCTAATTTTAATCTACAAAGTCAATGTATTTTAATATGTTCAACCTTGTTTCTAAAGTTCCGGGGATTAGTTTTAAATGACATCGTTTCTAATACGTTTTACCTTGCTTTAAACCCTGAAGAAGATCAAAATAAATAGATCGAAAGCTGGGCTTAATAAAAAGGAGGTTTTTTAATTCTCCCCTTTGTTGGTTGAATTCCCAAGAATTATCTTAATTTGTTATTTATGTTTTTCAGTCACTTCTCAAAATCATTATATCCCAGATAATCACATATCCCGTTCTTCCACCACAATTTGTTCTTTGCTATTAAATCACCATTTCTACCAAAATTATGCTCTGACCAAACATAAATGCTCATACTTATTTCAATAAACCATTATAATTCATTTAAACACTAACATAAAAATGAAAATGTTTTTTTGGCTTTGCTGAAAAATGAACATATTGTTACTTATCCCGTTTTTGCACCAGGCTCTTCAATTGCTGACAAGCGAATTTTTGACGTTTCTAAACGTCAAAGTAACCGCTCTTTTCGACCTCGACGCCTTAGGTGTCGTTCATGTTGACAAATAAAACGTTAAAATACAACTTGATTTATAAGTTTGATGCCATTTCTAGGCTCAAATTGGTTAAATAGTGCCTTTTCGAACGTCCTTTTCTGGGTCTGATTTCGGGACATTAGAATCGCGACATCTAGGTTTATCAAACATGATAAACCTAGATTTTAAACCTAGGCAGATTTTATAAAAATGCTACTTAGGTACTTCTTGCACTCCACCCTTCAACTAAATCAATTTAGGTAGTTTTCTACAAAATCTGACAAAAATTTTAATAAAATTCGATGATTTCAGAAGAAACTTTGAAAATTTTTTAAATTTTTTTTGGTAACAATAGGAAAAAAAATCTCTTTTAATTGAAAATAGAATCTTTTAGCTTTAATTTAAACCAAAAATCAATCTCTAATTCCAAAAAAATAAAATCTCAGTGATTTTTTAAAGTTGGTCGATTTTTAAAAAAAAGTTGGGTTGAAACCGTTAAAAATTTTTACCAACTTTCGGAATTTTTTTAATTTTTTTGGTAATAATTATAAAAAATCTGCCCTTTTTAAATCAAAACAGAATCTTTTATTTTTTATTTAAACCGAAAATCAGTCCTTAATTTTCAGAAATGAAATCTGGACGATTTTTTAAAGTAGGTCGATTTTTTTTTAAAGTTAGGTTAGTCACCTGTCAAAAAATATTTCCAACTTTAAGATTTTTTTTAATTTTTTTTGATAATAATTAGAACTAACCTGTCTTTTTTAATTTAAAACAGAATCTTTGAAGTTTCATTTAAACCAAAAATCTTTCCTTAATCTTCATAAATAAAGTCTGGGTGATTTTTTAAAATTGGGTGATTTTTTAAAAAAGTTTGGTTAGAACTGTCAAAAATTTTCACCAATTTTAAATTTTTTTTTTAATTTTTTTGGTAATAATTAGGAAAGATCTGTCATTTTTTATTCAAAACAGAATCTTTTATCTTTCATTTAAACCAAAAATCAATCCTTAATCTTCAAAAATAAAGTCTGGACGATTTTTTTAAAGTTGGTCGATTTCTTTTTAAGTTAGGTTAGTTACCTGTCAAAAAATTTTTCCAACTTTAAGAATTTTTTTTAATTTTTTTGATAATAATTAGAACTAACCTGTCTTTTTTAATACAAAACAGAATCTTCAAAATTTCATTTAAACCAAAAATTATTCTTTAATTCCAATAAATAAAGTCTGGGTGACTTTTTAAGAAAGTTAGGTTAGTCACTTGTAATATATTAAAGTAGTAAGCAAGCAGGGCCTCTTTAAAAGAAGGCATCGCAGGCGCCAATTTTTATTTTTAATATTTTTTTTTGGAAATCGCTTTCCGGACGATCCAATGGTTTTACGTCATTCTGACGACCATTATCTTCACCTCCCCGACTAATTGAAACTAAAATTCTCGATCGTTCGTCGATCGAGATCCGTCTGTCATTTTCGTTAATTTTCGAACGCACTTTTTGTCCAAAAAGCCACCGGCTCCGCGACTCTGCTTCCGGCTAACCTTCTGAACGGCTTTATAAGGCAACGTTATATGCGAATCGGGGCTCCTTTAGACCCGAAACGGCGGATTTAAGCCCTAAACGAAGTACCCGTTTTCCGTCATTTTCGATTTGGGCCGATAAAACAGTTGGTTCAATTTTCAACAATGTTATTTATTATTCTAACCACGCTAATGCCACATGAAATGTCAAAACGATCGGTTTATTAATAATCATCAACTATTTAATTTATGCAGAGCAAAAATTCGAATAAATTTCACTAAAAACTAATTAAATTCTTGAAAATATCACCGAAAATTTAAGTAAATTTGTAAAAATTCCACCAAAGTTACTAAAATTTATAAAAATTCCACCAAAGTTACTAAAATTTGTAAAAATTCCACCAAAGCTATCAAAATTTTTAATAATTCCACCAAAAACAAAATTTTTAAAAAATATACTAAAATTAAGATTAATTTCGTCAAGAATTGATTAGATTCTTAAAAATTCCACAAAAATAAAAAAGTAACAATAAAAATTCCACAACAGTAAGTTAAAGTGAATATAATTTCACCAAAAATTATTAAATTTGGAGACAATTCTACTAAAAATTTACTGAATTTTTTAAGAATTCCACCCAAAATCAATAAAATTGGCAAAAATTAAAAAAACTTACTATGTTAGTAAAAATTCCACCAAAGTTACCAACATTTTTAACAATTCCACCAAAAACGTACTAAATTTTTTCAATTTTCCACCAAAGCTACAAAAATGTTGAATAATTCCACCAAAAACTTACTGATTTTTAAAAAATACCACCAAAAACTTACCAAATTCATAAAAATTTTACTAAAATTACCAATATTTTTAACAATTCCGCCAAAAATGATTAAAGTTAATAAAAATTCCACCAAAGTTATCAACTTTTTTAACAGTTCCATCAAAAACATACTGAATTTTATTAAAATTCCACCAAAAATTAATAAAATTGGAAACATTTCACTAAAAACTTACTAAATTCGTAAAAAGTCCATAAAAAACACAGAATTTTTAAAAAATTCCATCAAAAATGAATAAAAATCGTAAAAATTCCACCAATGTTATTAAAATTTTTGACAATTCCACCAAAAACATACTGATTTTTTTTTTTAATTTCACCAAAAATTAATACAATTCGTAAAAATTCCACCAAAAACTTACTAAATTCATAAGAATTTTATCAAAACCACTGATTTTGTTTTATTCCACCAGAAATTAATAAAATTCGCAAAAATTCCACTAATGTTATCAACATTTTTGATAATTCCACCAAAAACATACTGAATTTTATAAAAATTCCACCAAAAATTAATACAATTTGTAAAAATTCCACCAAAAACTTACTAAATTCATAAGAATTTTATCAAAACCACTGATTTTTTTTATTCCACCAGAAATGAATAAAATTCGCAAAAATTCCACCAATGTTATCAAAATTTTTGACAATTCCACCAAAAACATACTGAATTTTTTTAAAATTTCACCAAAAATTAATACAATTTATAAAAATTCCACCAAAAATTAATAAAATTGGAAACATTTCACTAAAAACTTACTAAATTCGTAAAAATTCCATAAAAAAACACTGAATTTTTAAAAAATTCCATCAAAAATGAATAAAATTCGCAAAAATTCCACCAATTTTATCAAAATTTTTGATAATTCCACCAAAAATTAAATTTTATAAAAATTCCACCAAAAATTAATACAATTTGTAAAAATTAAACCAAAAACTTACTAAATTCATAAGAATTTTATCAAAACCACTGATTTTTTTTATTCCACCAGAAATGAATAAAATTCGCAAAAATTCCACCAATGTTATCAACATTTTTGACAATTCCACCAAAAACATACTGACTTTTTAAAAATTCCACCAAAAATTAATAAAATTGGAAACATTTCACTAAAAACTTACTAAATTCGTAAAAATTCCATAAAAAAACACTGAATTTTTAAAAAATTCCATCAAAAATGAGTAAAATTCGCAAAAATTCCACCAATGTTATCAAAATTTTTGACAATTTCACCAAAAACATACTGAATTTTTTTTTAATTCCACCAAAAATTTACTAAATTCATAAGAATTTTACCAAAACCACTGATTTTTTTTATTCCACCAGAAATGAATAAAATTCGCAAAAATTCCACCAATGTTATCAAAATTTTTGACAATTCCACCAAAAACATACTGAATTTTTTTAAAATTTCACCAAAAATTAATACAATTTGTAAAAATTCCACCAAGAATTTACTAAATTCATAAGAATTTTGCCAAAAACACAATTTTTTTTTTTTAATTCCACCAGAAATGAATAAAATTCGCAAAAAATCCACCAAAGCTATTAAAATATTTAACAACTACACCCAAAACTTACTGAATTTTTTTTTATTCCACCAAAAACTTACAAAAATCCTAAAAATTACACCGAAATTTAACAACTCATCAACATTTTTAACAATTCTACCAAAAACTTATCAAATTTTTTAAAAATTCCGCCAAAATGTCCAAATTCTTTTAAAATTCTACCAAAAATCAATCAAATTAGAAACAATTTCAATAAAAATTAACTAAAACCTTGAAAATTCCATCAAAAACTTTGTAAATTCATAAAAATTCCACCAAAATTACTAAAATTTTTAATAATTCTACCAAAAACAATGAATTTTTTAAAAATTCCACCAAAAAACTTACAACATTTGTAAAAATTCCACCAAAAATTTACCAATTTTTTAAAAAATTCCACCAAAAATTCATAAAATTGGAAACATTTCACTAAAAACTTACTAAATTCGTAAAAATTCCATAAAAAAAACACTGAATTTTTTAAAAATTCCATCAAAAATGAATAAAATTCGCAAAAATTCCACCAATGTTATCAACATTTTTGATAATTCCACCAAAAACATACTGAATTTTATAAAAATTCCACCAAAAATTAATACAATTTGTAAAAATTAAACCAAAAACTTACTAAATTCATAAGAATTTTATCAAAACCACTGATTTTTTTTATTCCACCAGAAATGAATAAAATTCGCAAAAATTCTACCAATGTTATCAAAATTTTTGACAATTCCACCAAAAACATACTGAATCTTTTTAAAATTTCACCAAAAATTAATACAATTTGTAAAAATTCCACCAAAAATTTACTAAATTCATAAGAATTTTACCAAAAACACTAATTTTTTTTTTTAATTCCACCAGAAATGAATAAAATTCGCAAAAGATCCACCAAAGCTATTAGAATATTTAACAACTACACCCAAAACTTACTGAATTTTTTTTATTCTACCAAAAACTTAGAGAAATCTTAAAAATTACACCGAAATTGTCAAAGTTTTTAAAAATTCCACCAAAAACTTACCAACTCATCAACATTTTTAACAATTCTACCAAAAACTTACCAAATTTTTTAAAAATTCCGCCAAAATGTCCAAGTTCTTTTAAAATTCTACCAAAAATCAATCAAATTAGAAACAATTTCACTAAAAATTAACTAAAAGTTTGAAAATTCCATCAAAAACTTAGTAAATTCATAAAAATTTCACCAAAGTTACTAAAAGTTTTAATAATTCTACCAAAAACAATGAATTTTTTAAAAATTCCACCAAAAAACTTACAAAATTTGTAAAAATTCCACCAAAAATTTACCAATTTTTTTAAACATTCCACCAAAAACTTACTAAATTCGTAAAGCTTCCACCAAAGTTACCAAAATATTGATCAATTCCACCAAAAACAATAAGTTTTTTTTAGAAAAATACTATAAACAAAACTAAACTAGTTTTTTTAAAAGTAAACAATAAATAACATAACAAATTTAAAATCAAACTACAATCATGTTAAAATCTATTTTATTTTTTTTTAAACGTATATTTTTTAGTACAATATATTTAAATCAATACTTCTACCTGAATTCTAAAACAACATAAGGTGTCTTTTGGACACCACCTGAAAGAATAAATCCAATATCTATAAAAATAAATAAGATGCAGATGTAGGATGTCAGCCAAAAAACTTAAATCGAAATTCAATGAAAATCCTTTTATCAAAAACGATTTAACCTTAAAAAAAGAAATTTCAAACGGTAATAGTTTAACCAGTAATTTTCTAATATCGATTCACCCCGACAAAAAGAAATTACAATAAATCTCGATCGATCAATCACGTAAGTCGGATCACTTAAGCCTCCATTGTACCCAAATACGCCTTTTGTTCCCTTATCAAACCGCTTCGGGGTTGAAAAGCCAGTTGAAAAGAATCGTGCTGACCGTTCTAGGCGTTATACGTGAAGAAATGGAGGGTTGTTACCTTTTCAAACTCTTTAACTACCGGAAAAGACTTTAATACTTTTAAACACGTTTAGTTTAATCTAGATAAACTAAAAAGATTTTTTTAACTTTGATTTGTATTCTTAGAATTAATCTAAAAAGACCAAAAAAATTTTTTTTCAATAATCTCAAAGAAAAAATAATAAAGAAAAAAAAATTTGACTTTTAGAAAATATTTGTTAATTAAAACCTTGGAAAGTAAGAGACAATTTTCATTTCGTAAGCAGTTTTGTTTGTTTGGTAAACTTTATGAAACTCCACGTAATAAACATTCCGTTGGAAGACGTTGGAAGATGTTGAAAGTCTAAAGAAGGAGTTTGTAAGAACATCTGCTACCTATTTATTTCCCGTTTCCTAAAATCGTTTAGTTTTACTTTCTAAGAAATTTATATTCGAGATGATTTGTATTATTAATAAAATTTCCGTCGGGATTTTCGTTTATTATCTTGGCGCGTATGTTTGCGAATTGTCGAGGATGCGTGAAATCGCAATACAGGACGTTCAAATTTACACAACGGCTATTCATCATTGAACACAGTAAGCAATAGCATCCGCATGGATATCATTTCTGTATTTAAATATTTACACTATTGCGATAATAATAGACGCGTTTACAACTTTTAAATAGATTCAATGTGATTTTGTTCAAAAATTTTCGTTCAATTTTGTACTTTCTTAGAAATTTTATACAAAATGAAACAAAAGTTTTTGTACATTCGCTAATAATAAGTTTTCTTTTTTAATTAAAAGTCATTTTTTAAGTCATTTTTTTAATTTCAAACAATAAATGTGATTTTTTTTTTAATTAAAGAGTTTTAATAAACATGTTAATTAAGTTAGGTTAGATTTTATTTTCTATGGAAAAAACTAAAAGTTAAAATTAAAGATTAAGTTTTAATCTAAATTCTGATAAAATTTCAAACCTCTAAAACAGTTAGTTTTTGAGATATGAATCTTTTAAAATTGAAAAATTTTTGAAATTTTCATTAAGTGAGGATAGAATTTCTCTTCCAAGGGAAAAACTAAAAATCGTAGAGAATTCATTTTTGATAAAAATAAAGATTAAGTTTTAATCTAAATCCTGGTCAAATTTCAGATCTCTAAAATAGTAAGTTTTTGAGATATGAATTTTTTTAAATTGAGAAATTTTTGAAATTTTGATTAAGTGAGGTTAGAATTTCTCTTCCAAGGGAAAAACTAAAAATCGTAGAGAATTCATTTTTGGTAAAAATAAAGATACAATTTTATTCTAAATCCTGGTCAAATTTCAGATCTCTAAAATAGTTAGTTTTTGAGATATGAATTTTAAAAAATTGAAAAATTTTTGAAATTTTGATTAAGTGAGGTTAGAATTTCTCTTCCAAGGGAAAAACTAAAAATCGTAGAAAATTCATTTTTGGTAAAAATAAAGATTAAGTTTTAATCTAAATCCTCATTAAATTTCAAATCTCTAAAACAGTTAATTTTTGAGATATGAATTTTTTAAAATTGAAAAATTTTTGAAATTTTGATTAAGTGAGGTTAGATTTTCTCCTCCAAGTAAAAAACTAAAAATCGTAGAGAATTCATTTTTAGTAAAATTGAAGATTAAGTTTTAATCTAAATCTTGATCAAATTTCAGATCTCTAAAACAGTTAGTTTTTGAGATATGAATTTTTTAAAATTGAAAAATTTTTAAAATTTTGATTAAATGAGGTTAGATTTTCTCCTCCAAGCAAAAAACTAAAAATCGTAGAGAATTCATTTTTGGTAAAAATAAAAAAATAATTTAATCTAAACCCTCATCAAAATTCAAGTCTCATTGGTAATTAGTTTTTGAGATATGAATTTTTAAAAATGATTGATTTTGCAAACACAAAAAATTTTTTTCCAACTTTACAATTTTTTTTAATTTTTTTAACAACACTTGGAATAAAACGGCCTTTTTTAATTAAAATTAGAATGTTTTAAGTTTCATTTAGAAAAAAAATCAAATCAAAATCTTTAAAAATGAATTTTTGATCAATTTTTAAAGTTAATTTTCTTAAGTTAAAAAAGTGCCAAAAATTTTTACCAACTTTGAAAATTTTTTTAATTTTTTTAACAACACTTGGAATAAAACGGTCTTATTTAATTAAAATTAGAATGTTTTAAGTTTCATCTAGAAAAAAATCAAATCAAAATCTTTAAAAATGAATTTTTGATGAATTTTTTTTTATTGTAAATTTTCTAACCAAAAAAATTTTTACCAACTTTGAAAATTTTTTTAATTTTTTTGACAACACTTGAAATAAAATGGCATTTTTTAATTAAAATTAGAATGTTTTAAGTTTCATTTAGAAAAAAAATCAAATCAAAATCTTTAAAAATGAATTTTTGATCAATTTTTAAAGTTAATTTTCTTAAGTTAAAAAAGTGTCAAAAATTTTTACCAACTTTGAAATTTTTTTTAATTTTTTTAACAACACTTGGAACAAAACGATCTTTTTTAATTAAAATTAGAATGTTTTAAGTTTCATTTAGAAAAGAAATCAAATCAAAATCTTTAAAAATGAATTTTTGATCAATTTTTAAAGTTAATTTTCTTAAGTGAAAAAAGTGTCAAAAATTTTTACCAACTTTGAAATTTTTTTAAATTTTTTTAACAACACTTGGAATAAAACGGCCTTTTTTAATTAAAATTAGATTGTTTTAAGTTTCATTTACAAAAAAAAATCAAATTAAAATCTTTAAAAATGAATTTTTGATGAATTTTTAAAGTTAATTTTCTTAAGTTAAAAAAGTGCCAAAAATTTTTTCCAATTTTGAAAATTTTTTTAATTTTTTTGACAACAGTTGGAATAAAACGGCATTTTTTAATTAAAATTAGAATGTTTTAAGTTTCATTTAGAAAAAAAATGAAATCAAAATCTTTAAAAATGAATTTTTGATCAATTTTTAAAGTTAATTTTCTTAAGTTAAAAAAGTGCCAATAATTTTTACCAACTTTGAAAATTTTTTTAATTTTTTTAACAACACTTGGAATAAAACGGTCTTTTTTAATTAAAATTAGAATGTTTTAAGTTTCATTTAGAAAAAAAATCAAATTAAAATCTTTAAAAATGAATTTTTGATCAATTTTTAAAGTTAATTTTCTTAAGTTAAAAAAGTGCCAAAAATTTTTACCAACTTTGAAAATTTTTTTAATTTTTTTAACAACACTTGAAATAAAATGGCATTTTTTAATTAAAATTAGAATGTTTTAAGTTTCATTTAGAAAAGAAATCAAATCAAAATCTTTAAAAATGAATTTTTGATGAATTTTTAAAGTTAATTTTTTTAAGTTAAAAAAGGGTCAAAAATTTTTTCCAATTTTGAAAATTTTTTTAATTTTTTTGACAACAGTTGGAATAAAACGGCGTTTTTTAATTAAAATTAGAATGTTTTAAGTTTCATTTAAAAAAGAAATCAAATCAAAATCTTTAAAAATGAATTTTTGATCAATTTTTAAAGTTAATTTTCTTAAGTTAAAAAAGTGCCAAAAATTTTTACCAACTTTGAAATTTTTTTTAATTTTTTTAACAACACTTGAAATAAAATGGCATTTTTTAATTAAAATTAGAATGTTTTAAGTTTCATTTAGAAAAAAAATCAAATCAAAATCTTTAAAAATGAATTTTTGATGAATTTTTTTTAAATTTTAAAAAATTAACAAGTTTTTGACATGTTAATTAAGTTAGGTTAGAATTTTCTTTTCTGGAGCGAAAACTAAAAATCATAGAAAATCCATTTTTGGTAAAAATAAAGATTAAGTTTCAATCTAAATCCTGATAAAAATTCAAATCTCAATAACAAATAATTTCTTAGATATGACTTTTTAAAAAAAACAACTTTTAATCCAAATCGTGTAACGGTTAAACTTCAATAACACTCCAATAACTTTTTTTTATCAATACGATATGTAAAATAGTTTTTACAATTAATCTATCTTAATAAATAAATGTCCACGATTATGTCCGAATCTTAGTATAAATTCGTCCATTTTTTTTAATAAGTTACACAACGATTCCAACTTCCAAAATGAAAGTATTCGTATTCTTACTTCTTGCCACCTTTTTCGTCGCTAGCTTAGCCGACGAAGGTGTTGGTAAGTCTTTTTAATAATTTAACTTCTCCAAATTTAAATTGAAATTATAATCAAAATTAAAATTAAATTAAAATAACAATTTCATAAAAGAAAAAATTTCTTTCAGTCTGTCCTGATGGTGAAGTAGCAACTGATTGTTACGCTCATTG
Organism: Digitonthophagus gazella; assembly: GCA_036711955.1. Classification (NCBI taxonomy): domain Eukaryota; kingdom Metazoa; phylum Arthropoda; class Insecta; order Coleoptera; family Scarabaeidae; genus Digitonthophagus; species Digitonthophagus gazella. The sequence goes on along the minus strand of JASCIT010000002.1, from coordinate 3,589,382 downwards.
CCAAGGAACTTGCGAAAATCCTTACGCAACATGCCTTCCAATTTGCGTACCCGGATGTGTTTGCCCAGATGGATTTCTTAGAAATGGTGATGATGGACCATGCGTTCCATACGCTGAATGTTAAATTTTAAATTCCAACAAAAAATAATTATAACTATAATTATCCAGACTTATCAAATTGTACACACTACCCTTAAAATATAAAGTAAGATAAAATAAAATAAAATCTCTACATATTCCCTAACAAAAAAAAATTAATTATTTAATCAACTCCTATTTTGCAAAACACGTTCCCTATATAAATTTTAGTCAGTTTTAACTGTATAGGTATAGTTTTGTGTGTTTGGTGAAAGAATGAAAGCCATATCCGGCCTTCGCAGAACGGAGCGTGCGGATTACGGTCGAGATCTGGCGCAGATAGGAGCCACGTGACTCCTGCGGCCACTGATACGGACAGGTCACGTGGCTTTCCTATTGCCCATTCGGATCCGATTATCCGATACCACCCCGTGCCACCCGCGCGAAGGCAATCGCAACCCCTAAACGTCCACCGAGCGAACCACCCTCGATTACGCTAATTCGAATTGACGGACGTAAATGTGCCGGCAAACAGATTTTTCTGACAGCCCACGGATATGGTTTTAATATTTTGTCTCTCTACAATTAGACGAACGTCGAAATGTTTGGGTTTGATTTAGTGGAAATTTTCAATTGATTGTCAAAATGAATAGACAAATAAAATGTGTATAAAAATTATGAATAAATGTGAATAAATATACAGGGTGTTTAAAAAAAGATGTTAATATTAAAAGGGGTGATTGTCCAGGTCATTTTATACAAAAAAGTTTATAACAAAAGAACTTTTTTAAATTTTTATTCAAGGATAAAAACAAATATTTTACCAAACCAACAATTTTACCAAGCAAAAATTACAAAAACAAAGTGACCACCTCGAATTCGAATCTAATCTTCTCCTCATTGACTGGCAAACTCTCTCAAAAACACTAGGATCTGTTTTAATTGAGTTGCACCCAACAATGATTCGATTTCTTAAGTCTTCTACGTTTTCCAATGGAGTAGCGTAAATCAAGGACTTCAAACGGCCCCATAGGAAAAAATCCAGGGGATTTAAGTCCAGGGATCGTGCAGGCCATAAGTATAACCTGGGCCAATCCGATTTCCATATGCTTGTGTTAAGAAATCACCAGCTACTTGACTAAAGTTGGTGCGTCATCGTGCATATACAGTGAAATTTCCCCTCGCGGACACCCCCTTTGAGCGGACACCCCCCTTGAACGGACAGTTTCTCGTGAAACCGACCGACTCTCATTTAATTTGCATTGTGTTAACTCTCTCTTGGACGGACGTTCTCTTGGACGGACGCGGACACTACCAAGTGTTCTCTTAAACGGACAATCGCGGCGCGCGCAGACTTGGCTGTCTCCCTTTAATAAAAGATTTTCTTTAACCGGCGTTTTACCGACTTCAATATTTGCAAGGTACAAGCGCAGCCTATGTCGTACCTTTCTGTTTGACTTGAATGAGGGACTTCCCCAACTAACCGATATTTAAACGTTCTTATTTCTTCGGTACATACGAGGTTCAATACTAGTTTGACATCTATGCCGAAAAAGATATGCGGATGTATTGTACATTGCAAAAACCGTTTGAGCCCAAGTAACCAAGGAAACAGTTAAAAATTTCTTCCGTAGAACAGGATTTAAGCACAGCAATATGCAAAGTGAAGACCAGCTAAATGAGGTTTTTACATCTGATCCAGAAGATGACTTACTTAATGTACTCTGCAGATATTCTCAAATATAAGAATTTGTTGAAAATGACTGATAATAAAAACCTTAATGATTTTTTAAAACTGGATGAAAATTTGTATGTTAAGGACCTAGATTCAGGGCAAGAAATTGAAAATCCAGAAGTGCAAGAACTATCTGAAGATTCTGATGTCGATGAGGTTCCAGTACTAGCAGAGAATATCTAAAATTATGGTATAGTCTTTGAAGCTTTTTTCTAAATTAAAAATACGATTTCTGGACGCCAGTTTAAAGAAAAAGAGGAGGAGATGGATTTAGTTTCATATTTTGTATTGTTACATATGTTCCATTATATGTATGTATTTTAGATGTACTTTGTAAGCTAACAAATCCTTTTTTCGCAAGTTTTTAAAAAAATGCCGGTACTATTTAACCTTTGAAAGAGAGTTTCAGTCCCTTTAAGTTAATACTTACATCAATTTGTTAATACAGAGAGCAAGAATACTTTGAATTTTACTTAATAAGTGAATTTAAGCTTTAAATTTTTTATTTATTTTAAAAACATTCACATATACGTTTTAAATATCCGATTTTTTAAATAATATTTTTCATTAAAAAAATAGGATATTTACTTCGGATTTCTCTTAAGCGGACACCCCTCTTGAACGGACACCTTTCGTCGGTCCCGTTGGTGTCCGCCCAAGGGAGATTTCACTGTACCACATTGCATCTCTAATTGCTAATGGTACGTCCTCCAGAAAAGCAAGGAGCGTGTTTTCCAAAAAGTTACGATACACCTCTCCTGTAAGTTTTCCTTGTAAAAATACCGGTCCAATTAGGCAGTCACAATTCCAAGCCAAACGTTCAAAGAAAACTGATGTTGAAAACCATCATCAACAATTTTGGATTTTCGTCACACCATACATGGTTATTATGAAAATTGCGTATTGTATTTCTTGAAAAATTCGCTTCATCGGTGAACAGAATCAACATCAGGAATTGAGAGATTTCAACTATTCTCTGCAAAAGCCACGGACACAATGCAATGCAAGGAGGAAAATCAGCAGGAAGCTTGAACGCGTTATATATGGAATGGGTACAATTTTTCCTTCCGAATGTGCCAAATAGTCCCATTACTTACATTCAAAGCGTTGGCAATTTTTCGAGTACACCTTGATCTTCTTCAATCATGTCTAGCACATCCTCATCACTACCATTCTTGTTGTCCTTGGCCTTCCTGCTTCTCCATTTCGTCTAAATGTGCCTGTTTTATAAAAACGCCGATGAATTCGAAAGTTTTTCAATCAGGAGCAATACGGCCAGGAAATCTTTTGGTATACAACCGCCTAGCTTCTAATGCATTGCCATCAGCAAGTTCATAAATGTAGTGAAGGTCGGTCATCTCCATATAGCGATTCATAATAAGGAAATTCAACAAATACATACAAAATTATTAATCAAATGTCATTCAACATGTCAGTGAATAAAATAGGACTGTTTCAAAATATGTACATTTTTACTGCTTTCTTTTAATTAAACTTCAACACACTCTAGATTGGTAACGAAGCGTTTCCAGACCATGTTTATTATAAACTTTTTTGTATAAAATAACCTGGACAATCACCCTCTTTAATATTGTCGCATCTTTTTTAAACACCCTGTATAATGATAACTTTTCAAAAGCCTTCATATAGTTACAATAGAACCCCGATTATCCCAGTCACAATTATTCAAGCTCCGGATTAATCAAGCCAATCTAAAGACCCAATCAAAGACCTTATGAAAAGGTCAATGAAGCTTTATTCATATGGTTTAACCAGCAAACATCAAAAGGTGTGCCTCTGTCAGGTCCAATTTTACAACAGAAAACAATAATGATTAGTAGACAATTCCCAGAAACACATACGTTTACCGCCAGTTCAGGATGGCTTGTAACTAGAATATGTTACTAGATATTATAAAAAATTATCAGTTTTGTTACATGAATAACATTACGTGCGTTTGGTACGCATAACGTTGGTCAACAATAAATCATCGGCGTTTTATAGATGGGTCGCGCGAAGAATACATATACAACGTATGTCGCTAATAAAGCATTTATTACGTTTATATCCATTAGATCAAATCGATTTATGATGGCGATCCGATAATAAATGATAACAGAACGGACTGAGCCGATAATGTAATGGGTACAAGGTGATTTAACTGCGAATACATTAACTAAATCATATAAAAAAAAAAACTTGTCATTAGAATTTTTTTATTCTGGATGATAATTTTTATACTAATCAAAGTTTTTTATCAAATTAAGTTTCAATCTAAATCCTGATAAAATTTCAAGTCTCAATAACTATTAGTTTTTGAAATATGAATTTTTAAAAATTGACAAAATTTAATAAACAAGTTCATAAAGTTAAGTTAGAATTTTCTTTCTGGGGGAAAACTAAAAGTCATAGAAAATTCATTTTTGGTAAAAATAAAGATTAAGCTTCAATCTAAATCCTTATAAAATTTTAAGTCTCTACTACAATTAGTTTTTGAGATATGAATTTTTAAAATTGACTTTTTATTAAAAAATAAAAGTAATAATAGAAAATAGTATATTTCCTATTTAATAAACATGGATTATTGACCGACGACGTAATTATTTATAGCGTTTAAACGGACGATGGTGGGATGGCAGAGCGCAATAGTTATTTGTTAATGCCGAAATCGAAAATATGCGGAAATTAGCTATTTATTGTCGGTCGAAATTCGCAAAATTAACGACCGTTCGGTGCGTTGGATTTACCAGTTTTGGCCCCGCCCGAAATACAAAATGAATAATACATGGATAATACCGTGCCGGCACATAATAATAACTCGGTAATTATATAATTCGCGTAATAATTTTCGGTGATTACACGTGTAAAAGTACACGTGTAATGCGAGCGTTGAAAACGCAAAAATCGCGCGTCGAAAATATACTATACACTGTGTGGCTGGTTGTGGAGAAACCGTTGCGGGGCTGCCAACGTTTTAATTAAAAGTTACCGAACGTCCGGCCGCCCGTCACCGAAACGAAACCGCCCCGCTAATTGGAAAATCAGAAAAATGCAGAACAGATGACGTTTAATTTGCGATAAAAACAAAGTGAAATGACCGAGGAAGCCAAGGAGATCGAAAAATGCCACCCAGTACGTTTGTTCGTTTCGTTCTTTTGTTTTCCGACGCCGTTCAAATGTCATTTTTAACGTCCGATATGTATCAAATTTCTCAAAAACAAACATACCAACCAACCAAAAAAAAAAATTGATAATAAAACAATCGTACGGAAACTATATTCAGATGAAATAGGGGATCGTTTTATTCGGTGGATTTTTTTAAAGTTGTGAGATTTTTTAAAAATGAGAGATTTGTTTGTTTATAGAAAGTTATCATACTTTGTTTATTTTTTTTTTTTACTTTAAGTTGGTTGCATTGATATAAGGTTGACTTGTTATATGGTTAAATTGACATACAAAACGTCAAAAATTTGACGTTTACTTATTAAATCTAACCTCAAACCCATAGGAATTTATTTTAAGTAAAAAAATAATTATTACATATTAGAAAAACCAACCTAAATAATTTTATGTATCAAGTGGAGATTAATCTAACCTCTTAATGTTTTGAAATTCGAACCACACTGTATATCATATAAGTATTTCGCTCCTTCTCGTACTCTTACAGAAGGAAAATTATTATTTCATTTTGTATCTTCGACTCCATGCATTTTCTAATGAACAAATTAAAAGGACAAATACGTATTAACACAGTACAAAACTTTTTTGTGAGCTAGAGATCCGGTGACTCGACTTACATATAAAACCAAGAGCAAATCTTGGGTTTTATAACTAAACAAGGATTTAAGAGTTAATATTTAAGATTCAGAACTTTTACATCACATCCTATTACAGTATACTATATGTATTGTTCATTTAACTGGGTATAATTGAGCAATATTTCTAACTAACTAAAAATTCATTGATGAAAACATGGTTTGAAACTTAGCTATCAGGAGTGGACAAATCCCGAAAAGAAAAAATGGGATTTCAGGGGTGAGCCAACCTCGCCGACAGACTAAATTGTACAGAGTATTACAAGGTAAAAATTCATTGATAGAGACATGCTTTGAAACTCGGCTATTAGGGGTGGGCAAATCCCGAAAAGAAAAAATGGGATTTCAGCAGTGAACCAACCTCGCCGAGAGACTAAATTGTGTAGAGTATTCTAAGGTAAAAATTCATTGATAAAGACATTGTTTGAAACTTGGCTATCAGGAGTAGGCAAATCCCGAAAAGAAAAAATGGGATTTCAGGGGTGAGCCAACCTCGCCGAGAGATTAAATTGTACAAATTATTCCAAAGTAAAAATTCATTGATAAAGACATAGTTTGAAACTCGGTTATCAGGAGTGTGCAAATCCCAAATAGAAAAAACGGGATTTCAGGGGTGTGCAGACCTCGTAGTGAGATATTTCAAAGGTGGGCAAAATTCATAAAGGGATATCAAAGATTTGTAAACATAACTAACCTATTTCGAATGCTTTAAACGGAGAAAATAAACGTTTTCAAGTCTGGTTTATACCATTTTTAAGGGATTTTGGATTTGGAAAATTTTAAATTTAGAATAGATGCGAAAATGAAATGTTAATGAGGAAATGTCATACTATGAATGTTTTATTAGCCGCGATATTCGAAAGCCAGTGATTTATTGGCATCTTTAAGAATTTTCATGTTTACCTTGTAAGGGGAAAAGTTTAGAATTTGAGTTAAAAGTATTTTTATAATTATGTGATAACGGTGCTTATGCATTGAATGGATATGCATCAGCAATAATGCCAATAAGTTGACGACGTTGCATAGTTAAGCCGTGCAATGTACTTAGAGTTAAGGAACGTTTTGTAAAGGCTAAAATGATTTATAAACCTTCAATAGATCAGTATGTATCCTCAATTTAGTTTTATTAATTAAAACCAACAACCATCAACGTCTACGAAAGAGATATTATTGCAATCTGATGGCGTCCTGACATCGCTCTTTCACATTCTGCACTAACCAGACTTAATGCTATGTGAACTCACATTCAAATAAGTCAAAATGTATAAATACGCGTGTCAAAAGATTGCAGCGATGCTTTTATAAGAAGTGCAGCTCTCATAAAAGAGTTAATTTAACTAAAAAAATATGTTAAAACGTCTAAGAGCAATAAAATTAAATTACATCACAAAATTTCGTGCCCCTTGTATTCATTCGCCTATAATTAAGTAAAGAAGGAATACAGTGAAATTCCTATTCGCGGACACCCCCTTGAACGGACACCCCCTTGAACGGACGCCCCCTTGGACGGACCCCCCTTGGACGGACAGTTTCTCATGGAATGGACCGACTCCCATATAATTTGCATTGCGTTAACTCTCTCTTGGACAGACATTCTCTTGAACGGACGCAGACACTAGAAGATATTTGACGTCTATGCAGAAAAAGATATGCAGATGTATTGTATTTTGCAAAAACCGCTTGTGTCCAAGTAACCAAGGAAACAGTTAAAAATTGTCCCCTAAAACAGGATTTAAGCACGACAATATGCAAAGTGAAAACCAGCTAAATGAAGCTTTTACATTTGATCCATAAGATGACTTACCACTTAATAAACTTACAGATATCCTCAAAAATAAAAAATTGTTGGAATTGACTGACAACGAAAGCCTTAACGATTTTTTGGAAATGGATCAAAGTTTATATGTTGGAGATCCAGGTTCAGGACAAGAAATCGAAAATCCAGAAGTTGAACAATTGTCCGAAGATTCTGACGTCGATGAGGTACCAGTTCCAGCGGAGGATATCAAAATGTATGGTGAAGCTATTACCCTAACCAATCAGCTTAAACGTTTTGCCGAAAATTACGAAGATGTAGGATCTTTGGAGCTGCTTTCCAAATTAGAAATAAGTATTCTGAACGCCTATTATTATTATTATTATTTAATACAGAGGGCAAGAATACTCTTAATTCTACTTAATGAATCTTAATCTTTTGTTTATTTTAAAACCTTTTTGGACACACAACAAAAATAAGTTACTGACTTTGGTTTTGGAATACTCTGTACTGGCGCCAAGGATATAAAATCGTCCGAAAGAGTATTATTTGATCAATTTATGACGATAACAGATTTGAAATTAAGCAATAGACTTAATTCGAACAATTTTTGTATCAACATGTTACATAACAGAGATTGCAAGGACGAAAAAAAGGGAGAAAAGAAACAGTTCGTTTGATATTTAGAAACGTCAAAAATACTCGTCAGCAATTCTGCTCTGCGTTTGATCGATTTTCATTACTGTGTTTACTATTTTGTTGGACTATAACTTAATACAGGTTATATTGAATTATATTTCCTATTAATTTTGAAATTTTGAGACATTAACACGTTGAGTGTCACGCAGTTTTATAACGATTTGCCCGTCAGGCCATTGTCAACCACTCTCGACCTGAATGAAAAGTTGTGTCAGTCACTGATGACTGACGCGACCTGAAACGTGTTAACTGAAAGTGAAACACACACTAAAAAAACTTTTGATGTTCCAACATTTTAGTGGCACAGATGGTACAACAATTAATTAGCAATGTCATCTGAACTGTTTTGGAAGTCTCTTTCATTAGTCAAATTGACAATCAAATGTTATAACATCTTAATAAATTATTGATTACTGATTAACATATTCACGCCGGCGCGTACCACCGGTGGCCCGCACTAAACTGTTTCATCGGGCGACGCGTACCACCGGTGGTACGCATAATATACGATTATATTTTTTGCCGCCAAATGAAGCGCATTATGAAAATCAGTCCCGGCGTGAACGTGTTAATAAATCTCAATCTATACATAACAATAATAAGTTCAATTTACAATAAAAACCATGAAATTTTAGAACAAAAATGTCAAAATTTCCTACTAGTTTATTTTCCTCTCAACTGTATGTATTACATTTTAAAAGGTAATAAAAACTTATTTCACAGTATCATCCAGTTATTGCCCCAATAAATCATTGTTTTTATCACGCGATTTTTTACCAGGTATAAATACACGAATCCCATTTAAAAAAACAGTTATTGGTTAGCCTAAGCTTCTACCAAACAAATTAATTAAAAAAAATCGATTATAAGTCTTATCAAAGAGACTAAAAATGAAAACCGTATTCTTCCTATTTTTCATAACTTTATTCGTCTTCGTTTCCTCCCAAGAAGGAGCTGAAGAAGGTAAGAATTTACTTTCAATTTCTTAAATCAATTTTATAACTAATTAATTTAACTATTTAGACGGGGAATGTTTCGGAGATAACGAAGAATGGTCTAGTTGTTATTCAAATTGCCAAGGAACTTGCGACGAACCTACTATTCCTTGTCCAAGAACCCCAAGATACCCTTGTTACCCCGGATGTGTCTGTTTAGACGGATTTTTAAGAAAATATGAAGATGGACCTTGCATACCCGAAGACGACTGTTAAAAAAAATCATATTTTCATTTCTATGACTAATCAAATAAAATAAATAATAAAAAAAATATAAAAAAATATATAAAAAAAATTGTTTTTCTTCTTGTATGTACTTTGTCTTATAAAACCAGAATTTCTATCGGTGGGAACAACAAGAAAAACAAGTCGCATAAATCAACGCGTAATTTGATTAAAATATAATTCCATTATTATCTAGGTGAAGCGTGAAAAGTCACACTGCGACACAATGCCGGATCATCCTTTCCGCGCATAATGACAGCGGCATACAGAAGTTGGTAAAATAGGGGGGCCCCCTTGGCGCTTATTCCCACGATTCGAAAGCGAGAGAGGGTCGCTATGACCCCGGTTAATCTATCTTTTGTACGCGCCGCCGAAAATCTCGATAGCGGTAATATAAGCGAGCCGGGGGTAAAAAAAAATCATTAGAATTACAATAAGTAATGTAGTGGTGTAAATAACACGCCTTGTTATTAGAATTAATAGTTGGTTTTTTGAGTAACTCTTTTGCTTTTTTAATAAATGAGATCATATTTAAAGATAAGTAGTAAAAACATGCATAAAGACTTACCGAGTGAATGCCGTTTCCCCAACTAACTAAAAAATAGAAAAAAAGAAAAGTTTATATCATCTTTATTTATATTAAATTACAATCATTTTTTACCTCCTGGCAATCGCAAAATAGCAATCCGACAACAGCTACATCTTTTACTACAGCTTCCAGAAACACAAACACTGAAATTAAAGAAAATTAAAATTATAAAACCAATTTTCTTAATATTATTAACCTTAAAATATAATTTTTGACAGAATATTTAACGCATGCGCACAAGTCACTTATGATAATGTGATAACGCTATATCAAAAACACTCATTTTTTTCAAATTATATCATTTACTTTAAATTAAAACCGGAAAACACTTAGATTGATCTATTAACTAACTAACACGAGTAAAAGTGACACGTTTAAAACGATTTTTACCGGGTAAAATTCTTAAAGAAACTCGGACATGAAAACGACGCTTCTTAAAATTGGAAAATTGACAGTTCAAGTATAAAGTGGTTAAAATGAAAATCTTCTTTACCGGCAACACATATCTTGGCTTTAATGTATACTCATGGTCATTGGAAATGAACTTTAAATTTAGTCTATTACTAAAAATTTTGGTCAATTTTAAAAAATCCCTCAGACGTTATTTATGCAAATTAAGGAAAATTAATTTAAACTAAGATAAATTAAAGTATCTATTTTTTCTTAAAATAGTCACATTTTTTGTAAGTGTTACCAAAAAAATTAAAAAAATTTTTAAAAAACCAAGAATTTCGACCGAAACCTTCAAAATTTTTAGTCAATTTTAAAAAAATCTCCCAAAGTTTATTTATGCAAATTAAGGAAAATTAATTTAAACGAAGATAAATTAAAGTATCTATTTTTTATTAAAATAGTCAGATTTTTTGTAAGTGTTACCAAAAAAATTAAAAAAATTTTTAAAAAACGAAGAATTTCGACCGAAACCTTCAAAATTTTTAGTCAATTTTAAAAAAATCTCCCAAAGTTTATTTACGCAAATTAAGGAAAACTAATGTAAACGAAGATAAATTAAAGTATCTATTTTTTATTAAAATAGTCAAATTTTTTCTAAGTATTACCAAAAAAATTAAAAAATTTTTTTTAAAAAACGAAGAATTTCGATCGAAACCTTCAAAATTTTTAGTCAATTTTAAAAAAATCTCCCAAAGTTTATTTACGCAAATTAAGGAAAACTAATTTAAACGAAGATAAATTAAAGTATCTATTTTTTATTAAAATAGTCAAATTTTTTCTAAGTATTACCAAAAAAATTAAAAAATTTTTTTTAAAAAACGAAGAATTTCGATCGAAACCTTCAAAATTTTTAGTCAATTTTAAAAAAATCTCCCAAAGTTTATTTACGCAAATTAAGGAAAACTAATTTAAACGAAGATAAATTAAAGTATCTATTTTTTATTAAAATAGTCAGATTTTTTGTAAGTGTTAGCAAAAGAATTAAAAAAATTTTTAAAAAACGAAGAATTTCGACCGAAACCTTCAAAATTTTTAGTAAATTTTAAAAAAATCTCCCAAAATTTATTTACGCAAATTAAGGAAAATTAATTTAAACGAAGATAAATTAAAGTATCTATTTTTTATTAAAATAGTCAGATTTTTTGTAAGTGTTAGCAAAAAAATTAAAAAAATTTAAAAAAACGAAGAATTTCGACCAAAACCTTCAAAATTTTTAGTCAATTTTAAAAAAATCTCCCAAAGTTTATTTACGCAAATTAAGGAAAACTAATTTAAACGAAGATAAATTAAAGTATCTATTTTTTATTAAAACAGTCAGATTTTTTGTAAGTGTTACCAAAAAAATTAAAAAAATTTTTAGAAAACGAAGAATTTCGACCGAAACCTTCAAAATTTTTACTCAATTTAAAAAAAATCTCCCAAAGTTTATTTACGCAAATTAAGGAAAACTAATTTAAACGAAGATAAATTAAAGTATCTATTTTTTATTAAAATAGTCAGATTTTTTCTAAGTGTTACCAAAAAAATTAAAAAAATTTTTTTAAAAACGAAGAATTTCGACCGAAACCTTCAAAATTTTTAGTCAATTTTAAAAAAATCTCCCAAAGTTTATTTATGAAATTAAGGAAAACTAATTTAAACGAAGATAAATTAAAGTATCTATTTTTTATTAAAATAGTCAGATTTTTTGTAAGCGTTACCAAAAAAATTAAAAAATTTTTTTTAAAAACGAAGAATTTCGACCGAAACCTTCAAAATTTTTAGTCAATTTTAAAAAAATCTCCCAAAGTTTATTTACGCAAATTAAGGAAAACTAATTTAAACGAAGATAAATTAAAGTATCTATTTTTTATTAAAATAGTCAGATTTTTTCTAAGTGTTACCAAAAAAATTAAAAAATTTTTTTTAAAAACGAAGAATTTCGACCGAAACCTTCAAAATTTTTAGTCAATTTTAAAAAAATCTCCCAAAGTTTATTTACGCAAATTAAGGAAAATTAATTTAAACGAAGATAAATTAAAGTATCTATTTTTTATTAAAATAGTCAGATTTTTTGTAAGTGTTACCAAAAAAATTAAAAAAAATTTTTCAAAAACGAAGAATTTCGACCGAAACCTTCAAAATTTTTAGTCAATTTTAAAAAAATCTCCCAAAGTTTATTTACGCAAATTAAGGAAAATTAATTTAAACGAAGATAAATTAAAGTATCTATTTTTTATTAAAATAGTCAGATTTTTTGTAAGTGTTACCAAAAAAATTAAAAAAAATTTTTCAAAAACGAAGAATTTCGACCGAAACCTTCAAAATTTTTAGTCAATTTTAAAAAAATCTCCCAAAGTTTATTTATGCAAATTAAGGAAAACTAATTTAAACGAAGATAAATTAAAGTATCTATTTTTTATTAAAACAGTCAGATTTTTTGTAAGTGTTACCAAAAAAATTAAAAAAATTTTTAAAAAACGAAGAATTTCGACCGAAACCTTCTACATTTTTAGTCAATTTTAAAAAAATCTCCCAAAGTTTATTTACGCAAATTAAGGAAGACTAATTTAAACGAAGATAAATTAAAGTATCTATTTTTTATTAAAATAGTCAGATTTTTTCTAAGTGTTACCAAAAAAATTAAAAAAATTTTTAAAAAACGAAGAATTTCGACCGAAACCTTCAAAATTTTTAGTGAATTTTAAAAAAATCTCCCAAAGTTTATTTATGCAAATTAAGGAAAACTAATTTAAACGAAGATAAATTAAAGTATCTATTTTTTATTAAAATAGTCAGATTTTTTTGTAAGTGTTACCAAAAAAATTAAAAAAATTTTTAAAAAACGAAGAATTTCGACCGAAACCTTCAAAATTTTTAGTCAATTTTAAAAGAATCTCCCAAAGTATATTTATGCAAATTAAGGAAAACTAATTTAAACGAAGATAAATTAAAGTATCTATTTTTTATTAAAATAGTCAGATTTTTTCTAAGTGTTACCAAAAAAATTAAAAAAATTTTTTAAAAAACGAAGAATTTCGACCGAAATCTTCAAAATTTTTGGTCAATTTTAAAAAAATCTCCCAAAGTTTATTTATGCAAATTAAGGAAAATTAATTTAAACGAAGATAAATTAAAGTATCTATTTTTTATTAAAATAGTCAGATTTTTTGTAAGTGTTACCAAAAAAATTAAAAAAAATTTTTAAAAACGAAGAATTTCGACCGAAACCTTCAAAATTTTTAGTCAATTTTAAAAAAATCTCCCAAAGTTTATTTACGCAAATTAAGGAAAACTAATTTAAACGAAGATAAATTAAAGTATATATTTTTTATTAAAATAGTCAGATTTTTTGTAAGTGTTACCAAAAAAAATTAAAAAAATTTTTCAAAAAACGAAGAATTTCGACCGAAACCTTCAAAATTTTTAGTCAATTTTAAAAAAATCTCCCAAAGTTTATTTACGCAAATTAAGGAAAACTAATTTAAACGAAGATAAATTAAAGTATCTATTTTTTTATTAAAATAATCAGATTTTTTATAAGTGTTACCAAAAAAATTAAAAAAATTTTTTAAAAAACGAAGAATTTCGACCGAAACCTTCAAAATTTTTAGTCAATTTTTAAAAAAATCTTCCAAAGTTTATTTACGCAAATTAAGGAAAACTAATTTAAACGAAGATAAATTAAAGTATCTATTTTTTATTAAAATAGTCAGATTTTTTGTAAGTGTTACCAAAAAAATTAAAAAAATTTTTAAAAAATGAAGAATTTCGACCGAAATCTTCAAAATTTTTAGTGAATTTTAAAAAAATCTCCCGGAGTTTATTTACGCAAATTAAGGAAAATTAATTTAAACGAAGATAAATTAAAGTATCTATTTTTTATTAAAATAGTCAGATTTTTTGTTAGTGTTACCAAAAAAATTAAAAAAAAATTTTAAAAAACGAAGAATTTCGACCGAAACCTTCAAAATTTTTAGTCAATTTTAAAAAAATCTCCCAAAGTTTATTTACGCAAATTAAGGAAAATTAATTTAAACGAAGATAAATTAAAGTATCTATTTTTTATTAAAATAGTCAGATTTTTTGTTAGTGTTACCAAAAAAATTAAAAAAAAATTTTAAAAAACGAAGAATTTCGACCGAAATCTTCAAAATTTTTAGTGAATTTTAAAAAAATCTCCCAAAGTTTATTTACGCAAATTAAGGAAAATTAATTTAAACGAAGATAAATTAAAGTATCTATTTTTTATTAAAATAGTCAGATTTTTTGTTAGTGTTACCAAAAAAATTAAAAAAAAATTTTAAAAAACGAAGAATTTCGACCGAAACCTTCAAAATTTTTAGTCAATTTTAAAAAAATCTCCCAAAGTTTATTTACGCAAATTAAGGAAAACTAATTTAAACGAAGATAAATTAAAGTATCTATTTTTTATTAAAACAGTCAGATTTTTTGTAAGTGTTACCAAAAAAATTAAAAAAAAATTTTAAAAAACGAAGAATTTCGACCGAAACCTTCAAAATTTTTAGTCAATTTTAAAAAAATCTCCCAAAGTTTATTTACGCAAATTAAGGAAAACTAATTTAAACGAAGATAAATTAAAGTATCTATTTTTTATTAAAATAGTCAGATTTTTTGTAAGTGTTACCAAAAAAATTAAAAAAAAATTTTAAAAAACGAAGAATTTCGACCGAAACCTTCAAAATTTTTAGTCAATTTTAAAAAAATCTCCCAAAGTTTATTTACGCAAATTAAGGAAAACTAATTTAAACGAAGATAAATTAAAGTATCTATTTTTTATTAAAATAGTCAGATTTTTTGTTAGTGTTACCAAAAAAATTAAAAAAAAATTTTAAAAAACGAAGAATTTCGACCGAAACCTTCAAAATTTTTAGTCAATTTTAAAAAAATCTCCCAAAGTTTATTTACGCAAATTAAGGAAAACTAATTTAAACGAAGATAAATTAAGGTATCTATTTTTTATTAAAACAGTCAGATTTTTTGTAAGTGTTACCAAAAAAATTTAAAAAATTTTTCAAAAACGAAGAATTTCGACCGAAACCTTCAAAATTTTTAGTCAATTTTAAAAAAATCTCCCAAAGTTTATTTATGCAAATTAAGGAAAATTAATTTAAACGAAGATAAATTAAAGTATCTATTTTTTATTAAAATAGTCAGATTTTTTGTAAGTGTTACCAAAAAAATTAAAAAAATTTTTAAAAAACGAAAAATTTCGACCGAAACCTTAAAAATTTTTAGTCAATTTTAAAAAAATCTCCCAAAGTTTATTTATGCAAATTAAGGAAAATTAATTTAAAACGAAGATAAATTAAAGTATCTATTTTTTATTAAAATAGTCAGATTTTTTGTAAGTGTTATCAAAAAAATTAAAAAAATTTTTTAAAAAACGAAGAATTTCGACCGAAACCTTCAAAATTTTTAGTCAATTTTAAAAAAATCTCCCAAAGTTTATTTATGCAAATTAAGGAAAACTAATTTAAACGAAGATAAATTAAAGTATTTATTTTTTAATAAAATAGTCAGATTTTTTCTAAGTGTTACCAAAAAAATTAAAAAAATTTTTTAAAAAACGAAGAATTTCGACCGAAACCTTCAAAATTTTTAGTCAATTTTAAAAAAATCTCCCAAAGTTTATTTATGCAAATTAAGGAAAATTAATTTAAATGAAGTTAAATTAAAGTATCTATTTTTTATTAAAATAGTCAGATTTTTTCTAAGTGTTACCAAAAAAATTAAAAAAATTTTTAAAAAACGAAAAATTTCGACCGAAACCTTCAAAATTTTTAGTCAATTTTAAAAAAATCTCCCAAAGTTTATTTATGCAAATTAAGGAAAATTAATTTAAACGAAGATAAATTAAAGTATCTATTTTTTATTAAAATAGTCAGATTTTTTGTAAGTGTTATCAAAAAAATTAAAAAAATTTTTTAAAAAACGAAGAATTTCGACCAAAACCTTCAAAATTTTTAGTCAATTTTAAAAAAATCTCCCAAAGTTTATTTACGCAAATTAAGGAAAACTAATTTAAACGAAGATAAATTAAAGTATCTATTTTTTATTAAAATAGTCAGATTTTTTGTAAGTGTTACCAAAAAAATTAAAAATTTTTTTTTTAAAACGAAGAATTTCGACCAAAACCTTCAAAATTTTTAGTCAATTTTAAAAAAATCTCCCAAAGTTTATTTATGTAAATTAAGGAAAACTAATTTAAACGAAGATAAATTAAAGTATCTATTTTTTATTAAAATAGTCAGATTTTTTGTAAGTGTTACCAAAAAAAATTAAAAAAATTTTTTAAAAAACGAAGAATTTCGACCGAAACCTTCAAAATTTTTAGTCAATTTTAAAAAAATCTCCCAAAATTTATTTACGCAAATTAAGGAAAACTAATTTAAATGAAGATAAATTAAAGTATCTGTTTTTTATTAAAATAGTCAGATTTTTTGTAAGTGTTACAAAAAAAAATTAAAAAAATTTTTAAAAAACGAAGAATTTCGACCGAAACCTTCAAAATTTTTAGTCAATTTTAAAAAAATCTCCCAAAGTTTATTTACGCAAATTAAGGAAAACTAATTTAAACGAAGATAAATTAAAGTATCTATTTTTTATAAAAATAGTCAGATTTTTTCTAAGTGTTACCAAAAAAATTAAAAAAATTTTTAAAAAACGAAGAATTTCGACCGAAACCTTCAAAATTTTTAGTCAATTTTAAAAAAATCTCCCAAAGTTTATTTATGCAAATTAAGGAAAACTAATTTAAACGAAGATAAATTAAAGTATCTATTTTTTACTAAAATAGTCAGATTTTTTGTAAGTGTTACCAAAAAAATTAAAAAAATTTTTAAAAAACGAAGAATTTCGACCGAAACCTTCAAAATTTTTAGTCAATTTTAAAAAAATCTCCCAAAGTTTATTTATGCAAATTAAGGAAAATTAATTTAAACGAAGATAAATTAAAGTATCTATTTTTTATTAAAATAGTCAGATTTTTTGTAAGTGTTACCAAAAAAATTAAAAAAAATTTTAAAAAAAACGAAGAACTTCGACCGAAACCTTCAAAATTTTTAGTCAATTTTAAAAAAATCTCCCAAAGTTTATTTATGCAAATTAAGGAAAACTAATTTAAACGAAGATAAATTAAAGTATCTATTTTTTATTAAAATAGTTAGATTTTTTGTAAGTGTTACCAAAAAAATTAAAAAAATTTTTAAAAAACGAAGAATTTCAACCGAAACCTTCAAAATTTTTAGTCAATTTTAAAAAAATCTCCCAAAGTTTATTTACGCAAGTTAAGGAAAACTAATTTAAACGAAGATAAATTAAGGTATCTATTTTTTATTAAAATAGTCAGATTTTTTGTAAGTGTTACCAAAAAAATTAAAAAAATTTTTAAAAAACGAAGAATTTCGACCGAAACCTTCAAAATTTTTAGTCAATTTTAAAAAAATCTCCCAAAGTTTATTTATGCAAATTAAGGAAAACTAATTTAAACGAAGATAAATTAAAATATCTATTTTTTATTAAAATAGTCAGATTTTTTGTAAGTGTTACCAAAAAAATTAAAAAAATTTTTTAAAAAACGAAGAATTTCGACCGAAACCTTCAAAATTTTTAGTCAATTTTAAAAAAATCTCCCAGAGTTTATTTATGCAAATTAAGGAAAACTAATTTAAACGAAGATAAATTAAAGTATCTATTTTTTATTAAAATAGTCAGATTTTTTCTAAGTGTTACCAAAAAAATTAAAAAAATTTTTTTTTAAATGAAGAATTTCGAACTAACCTAACCTTCCAAATTTTTGGTCAATTTTAGGCTCAAATGGAACACAAAAAAAACCAATAGAGATTATGATGATGACGGTAAAATAAAAAAAACAGAAGTTAATTATTTTATGATATACAATTACTTTATAGATTATTAATTTTTATCTTTATTTGAGATAATACCAAAAAAAAAGTTACGTAAAATTAAAATTTTTATTATACATGTTTTTTTTTATTTAAATTTTTTTATACATTCACGTTAACAATGAAATCTATTACAGAAGGAATTTCATATGAAAATTTACCGTCTGTAAACAAATCGTAATAATAAAATTGAATTTAATTATCCGGGTTGGGTAAAACTCGGTGTGCCTAAAACTAAAACCAGAGCGGTATATGATTCCCAAATGCAGTGAGGGCAAGGGGCGGAGAATTTAATACCTGTAATGAAAGAGGAACTATTTGAGTTATTTTCAATTTTAGCCTGTGAGGCCAGGCCGTCGGCGGCGCCGGTCCGTTTTGATATTTCGTTTGCAATTTGTCGATATAATTAAATGTTTTGCAAGCGGGTTCGCTTTGTTAGAGTTTGATCGCCGCTTCGGGCAAACCACCCGATAAAAACTTTGTTCTTTACTGTTAATCGAAAAATTAACAAAAATTAAATTTCAAACATCTACTTTAATTTTTTTTATAAGTAGATGTTATAAACCTATTGGATAATCTGAAATTAATACGGGTTATCGTAAATAATCTGAAATTTATTGTAATTTAGCCTGTGCGACCGCGCTCGTTGTTTACCCTGTTTTAAAATGTAAATATTGCTAATGGGTTCGCGTTTTTGCCCGCATAGGTTGT
The DNA here is from genome assembly GCA_036711955.1 of Digitonthophagus gazella. Lineage (NCBI taxonomy): Eukaryota > Metazoa > Arthropoda > Insecta > Coleoptera > Scarabaeidae > Digitonthophagus > Digitonthophagus gazella. The sequence goes on along the minus strand of JASCIT010000002.1, from coordinate 3,570,419 downwards.
GTTATTATTTTATAAAATACCAAAATGCGTAATGCATATTTAATTCGATTTTACTTTTCGAATTTGGCTTCGTATCGTTTATACGATCGATGTTTTAACTCACATTAGGTATTATAAATTTGATTTTTGTACGATAAAGTTACATAATTAAATTATAAAATAATTAAACGATTTTAAGACACTTGAAATTATTATTATTTGAAGGTAAATTGAGATTTCATGTCTCTATTTCATGTTAATTTGAGCCTAAAACGATTTTAATATCAAGATTATAAAAAAAATTGATTGAAAAATATAAAATTGGAAAATAATCAATTTTGACATTTTAAATATCAAATTTTATTAAAAAATATCAATTTTGACATCTTAAAAGGTACATTTTATTTAGAATTGTCAATTTTGACATTTTAAATGTCAAATTTTATCAAGAACTGTCAATTTTAACATCTTAAACCTGAAATTTTACATAAAATTGTCAATTTTGACAGCTCAAACGTCAATTTTGATTAAAAATCGTCAATTTTGACATCTTAAACGTCAAGTTTTATGTAGAACTATCAATTTTAACATCTTACAGGTCAAATTTTATATAAAATTGTTAATTTTAACGTTTTAAACCTGAAATTTTACATAAAATTGTCAATTTTGAAAGCTCAAACGTCAATTTTTATCTAAAATCGTCAATTTTGACATCTTAAACGTCAAGTTTTATATAGAACTATCAATTTTAACATCTTACAGGTCAAATTTTATATAAAATTGTCAATTTTAACGTTTTAAACCTGAAATTTTACATAAAATTGTCAATTTTGACATCTTAAACGTCAAGTTTTATGTAGAACTATCAATTTTAACATCTTACAGGTCAAATTTTATATAAAATTGTTAATTTTAACGTTTTAAACCTGAAATTTTACATAAAATTGTCAATTTTGAAAGCTCAAACGTCAATTTTTATCTAAAATCGTCAATTTTGACATCTTAAACGTCAAGTTTTATATAGAACTATCAATTTTAACATCTTACAGGTCAAATTTTATATAAAATTGTCAATTTTAACGTTTTAAACCTGAAATTTTACATAAAATTGTCAATTTTGACAGCTCAAACGTCAATTTTTATCTAAAATCGTCAATTTTGACATCTTAAAAGTCAAGTTTTATATAGAACTATCAATTTTAACATCTTACAGGTCAAATTTTATATAAAATTGTCAATTTTAACGTCTTAAACCTGAAATTTTACATAAAATTGTCAATTTTGACAGCTCAAACGTCAATTTTTATCTAAAATCGTCAATTTTGACATCTTAAAAGTCAAGTTTTATATAGAACTATCAATTTTAACATCTTACAGGTCAAATTTTATATAAAATTGTCAATTTTAACGTCTTAAACCTGAAATTTTACATAAAATTGTCAATTTTGACAGCTCAAACGTCAATTTTTATCTAAAATCGTCAATTTTGACATCTTAAACGTCAAGTTTTATATAGAACTATCAATTTTAACATCTTACAGGTCAAATTTTATATAAAATTGTCAATTTTAACGTCTTAAACCTGAAATTTTACATAAAATTGTCAATTTTGACAGCTCAAACGTCAATTTTGATCTAAAATCGTCAATTTTGACATCTTAAACGTCAAGTTTTATGTAGAACTATCAATTTTAACATCTTACAGGTCAAATTTTATATAAAATTGTCAATTTTAACGTTTTAAACCTGAAATTTTACATAAAATTGTCAATTTTGACAGCTCAAACGTTAATTTTTATCTAAAATCGTCAATTTTGACATCTTAAACGTCAATTTTTATATAGAACTATCAATTTTAACATCTTAAAGGTTAACTTTTGTATAAAATTATCAATTCTGACGTTTTAAACGTCAAGTTTCCTATAAGATTGTCAATCTTGACATCTTAAACGTCAAGTTTTATATACAATTATTAATTTTGACATTTTAAATTTCATTTTTTTTCTAAAACTGTCAAATATCGCATATTAAACGTCAAGTTTTATATAAAATTGTCAACTTTGACATCTTCAACGTAAAATTTTATCTAAAATTGTCAATTTTAACAACGTAAATGACAAGTTTTATAGAAAATTGTCACTTTTCATATCTTAAAAAGCAAATTTTACTTCGAATTGTCAATTTTAACATCTTAAACGTCAAATTTTACATAAATTTGTCAATTTTGGCATCTTAAACGTCAAATTTCACATAAAATCGTCAATTTTGACATCTTAAACGACAAGTTTTACATAAAATTGCCAAATATCACATCGTAAATGTCAGGTTTTATATAGAATTATCAACTTTGATACCTTAAAGGTTAAGTTTTCTATAAAATTGTCAATTTTGACATCTTAAACGTCAAGTTTTATATAAAATTATCAATTTTGATATTTTAAACGTCTAATTTTACATAAAACTGTCAAATATCACACCTAAATCGTCAAGATTCATATAAAATTATCCATTTTGACATCTTAAACGTCAAATTTCACATAACATTGTCAATTTTGACATTTTGAACGTCAAATTTTATCTAAAACTGTCAATTTTAACATCGTAAATGACAAGTTTTATCGAGAATTGTCATTATTCATATCTTAGAAAGCAAATTTTATTTAGAATTGTCAATTTTAACATCTTAAGCGTCAAATTTTATATAAAAGTGTCAATTTTGACATTTTAAACGTCAAGTTTTATCTAAAACTGTCAAATATTACATCTTAAATGTCAAATTTTGTATAGAATTGTCAACTTTGACATCTTAAAGGTTAAGTTTTACACAAAATTGTCAATTTTGATAACTTAAACGTCAATTTTTTTATAAAATTGCCAATTTTGACATTTCAAACATCAAATAGTACCTAAAACTTTCAATTTTAACATCATAAATGACAAGTTTTACCTAGAATTGTCATTTCCCAGATCTCAAAAAGCAAATTTTATTTTCACCTTTCAATTTTAACATCTTAAACGTCAAATTTTATATAAAACTGCCAATATTGACTTCTTAAACGTCAAGTTTTATCTAAAACTGTCAAATATCGCATCTTAAATGTCAAATTTTGTAGAGAATTGTCAACTTTGACATCTTAAAGGTTAGGTTTTATATAAAATTGTTAATTTTGACATTTTAAACGTCAAGATTTATCTAAAACTGTCAAATATTACATCTTAAACGTCAAATTTTATATGAAATTGTTAATTCTGACATTTTAAACGTCAAGTTTTCTATAAAATTATCAATTTTGACATCTAAAACGTCAAGTTTTATGTAAAATTGTCAATTTTGACATTTTAAACGTCAAATTTTACCTAAAACTTTCAATTTTAACATCATAAATGACAAGTTTTACCTAGAATTGTCATTTTCCAGATCTCAAAAAGCAAATTTTATTTTCACCTTTCAATTTTAACATCTTAAACGTCAATTTTTACTTAAATCTGTCAAATATCACCATAATCGTCAAGTTTCATATAGAATTATCAATTTTGATATCGCTGAAATAGAGAATAAATAAAATAAAATAAGAAATTTCGAGTTAAAATTTCTATTACTCTTATAAGATTAAAAAAAAAGTTTTTGCGTGAAAATCAAAAAATAATTTTCCTCCTAATTTACTTTTCCATTTGATAACCTAACTATACTCTTTTCGCGGATAGATGTCTCATACGTTATTAATTAATTATATTATCCTAGACTACTATTTTCGGTTTTCGTCTCTATCTCACATATATGATTGAATAAAGAAAAAAATATTTGACATATGTCGAGAAAACGGTGACAAGTAATGACGCATGAGACATCTTTCCGCGAAAAGAGAGTAAAAATTAAACGTCAAACTTGTGTTTCGATTCATAGTTTTGAAAAACAACGCCATCCATTGACACGTTTCTTACCTTCGATTCGCTTCTCGAAATCTTGGACGCTTCCAAATTTATTTATTAAAATTTTACCAAAAAAACGTTTTCGAGGCACTTAAATCGATGTGAATTAATCACTTGGATGTTTTAAGTTCGCGTTTCGATTATTTTTATAGAGTTTTAAAAGTTTTCCGAGTGAAAAATCTTTAAAATAAATTACCGGCGAAAAATGATTCAATTGAGTCAATTGATTGACGTTTCAAGCAGGGTTGTCAACATAGTCGTCAGATCGTTCGATTAGATTTCCCCAGTTACAATTAAAAAATACCCTAAATTTAGAAGTTTTCAATAAAAAATCCCCAGAAAATAATTTTACTATTTTAAATTTTAATTATTTTAATTTTATTATTTTTTTTTATTATTTATTTATTTATTATTTAAAAAAAATTATTTTATTTCAAATATTAATTTGTAATTTAAGAAATGATATCATTTGATACCTTTTAGGTCATTGTTGTATTAAAAAGTTTCAATGATCTGTCAAAACTATTCATACGAAATACGTAAACAAAAAAACAAGAAGCCAGATGTGCGTAAAATGCGACCGACCGATCGATTCATCGGCCAAAAAAAATACCCCGAATTCCGACGAAAATTGCAATCTTAGACATATCTTAGAGCTGGCGAACGAAGTAGGTGAGAACCGCGTTGGTTTACGTCTCGAATTGGGGCCTTTGGCCGACGTAAACCAACGCGGTTCTCACCGATACTTTGGGTTCAACAGCGTTTTCCTGCTCTGAGAGGGCGATCTTCGTCGTTTTAAGCTTCAATTTAAATCCTCATAAAATTTTCTCAACAAGTCTTTAAAGTTTTCTCTTAAAAAGTCTCAACAATTACTTTAGACATGAATTAATGAATTAATTAGACATGACTTTTTTAAAATTAACAAAATTTTATTTAGAATTGTTAACTTTGACATCTTAAATGACCAGTATGATTAATTCAAATTATTTTATTATTTGATAAATGTATATATACTCAAGAGTAAATTTTGATTTGGTTAATCACGGTCGTAACGGATGATAAACGAGTGAGAACGCGGGGGGTCGAGCGGTAAATGGTGCCTCAAGGAGGCCCCCGAACGACAGATTACACCTTCGGGATTCGAACTTCGAACGGCGCTCCGCGAACCGACCGACCGACCGACCTTAAGTTCGGTAATCCGTGATTTGCAAACCGGAGGAGGTTCTCCCCGCGGAGACCTCGCCTCTCCAAGGCCCCAAACGAGACGGCCCCCGACGCAAATATGCTAAGGACGATCTCACCTCCCATTTTCAACCCAACCCCACAGATGATAACCGAGATTACCTTCCCTTTAACTTGTACGGGAATTTTCTTTCGTCCGGGTGGGACTACTTTTCAAAAAGTTTAATGCATTTATGAGATCTTATTTTTATATTTAGAAGGGAGGATATTTTTTCTTTTTGAGTGGAAAAGAAGTTTTATAAAATGATAAATGTGAATGTTTAAGAAATTCAATTCAATTCCATAAATTAAATTAAAAAAATATTATATAAGATTTAATAAAAACCATAGATTTTAAAAATATCCAAAACACATTGAAATCTTTTACTAATCTTTGCATTTTTAATGCAATTTAATAACAAATTGAAATTAACTTAATTTTTCATCCAATTTATACAAGTAGCGTCCTCTTTTGGTTTCATATAAAATTACGAAACTCTTAAAAGGTATCTAACCATTCAAATATTTAAAAAACACTGATTCTAGAGTTTTTCAATTAGTCTTATTGGCATTTTAAACTAATTTTAAAGTTTTTTCAATCAATACCTAAATTTTAGTCATTAGACTTAATTAGTTTGTGTGTTATTTCTATCTAATAAATTGTTAGTTCTGGACAATTTAAAGGGTTTTATCGAATTATTTTAACACTTCAATTGAGAAGTTTAAGGATCTTTTAAAAGATATTTAGCGATTTTTTTTGAAAAATTTCGGTTTAATTCGATTGATTTTAAGTAACTAGTTTAGTTTTATTTATAGTAGTTTTCTAAAAAAATGTATTGTTTTTGGTGGAATTGATCAACATTTTGATAACTTTGGTGGAATTTTTACAAATTTTGTAAGTTTTTTGGTGGAATTTTTAAAAAATTCATTATTTTTGGTAGAATTATTAAAAATTTTAGTAACTTTGGTGGAATTTTTATGAATTTACTAAGTTTTTGATGGAATTTTCAAGGTTTTAGTTAATTTTTAAAGAAATTGTTTCTAATTTGATTGATTTTTGGTGAAATTTAAAAAAAATTTGGACATTTTGGTGGCATTATTAAAAAATTTGGTATGTTTTTGGTGAAATTTTTAAAAAATTTGATAAATTTTTGGTGGAATTGTTAAAAATTTTGGTAACTTTGGTGGAATTTTTACAAATTTTGTAAGTTTTTTGGTGGAATTAAAAAAAAATTCATTATTTTTGGTAGAATTATTAAAAATTTTAGTAACTTTGGTGGAATTATTATGAATTTACTAAGTTTTTGATGGAATTTTCAAGGTTTTAGTTAATTTTTAGTGAAATTGTTACTAATTTGATTGATTTTTGGTGGAATTTTAAAAGAATTTAGACATTTTGATGGAATTTTTAAAAAATTTGGTACATTTTTGGTGGAATTAAAAAAAAAATTGGTATATTTTTGGTGGAATTGTTAAAAATGTTGGTAACTGGTGGAATTTTTACAAATTCTGTAAGTTTCTTGGTGGAATTTTTAAAAAAATCATTATTTTTGGTAAAATTATTAAAAATTTTAGTAACTTTGGTGGAATTTTTATGAATTTACTAACTTTTTGATGGAATTTTCAAGGTTTTAGTTAATTTTTAGAGAAATTGTTTCTAATTTGATTGACTTTTGGTGGAATTTTAAAAGAATTTGGACGTTTTGGTGGAATTTTTAAAAAATTTGGTAAGTTTTTGGTGAAATATTTAAAAAATTCATTATTTTTGGTAGAATTATTAAAAATTTTAGTAACTTTGATGGCATTTTTATGAATTTACTAAGTTTTTGATGGAATTTTCAAGGTTTTAGTTAATTTTTAGAGAAATTGTTTCTAATTTGATTGACTTTTGGTGGAATTTTAAAAGAATTTGGACGTTTTGGTGGAATTTTTAAAAAATTTGGTAAGTTTTTGGTTGAATAGTTAAAAATGTCGGTGACTTGGTAAGTTTTTGGGGGAATATTTAAAAACTTTGACAATTTCGCTATAATTTTTAGGATTTTTGTAAGTTTTTGGTGGAATAAAAAAAAATTCAGTAAGTTTTGGGTGTAATTGTTAAATATTTTAAAAGCTTTGGTGGAATTTTTGCGAATATTATTCATTTTTGGCGGAATTTTAAAAAAATTCAGCGTTTTTGGTAAAATTCTTATGAATTTAGTAAGTTTTTGGTGGAATTTTTAAAAAAATTCAGTATGCTTTTGGTGGAATTGTCAAAAATTTTGATAACATTGGTGGAATTTTTGCGAATTTTATTCATTTCTGGTGGAATAAAAAAAATAACTGTGTTTTTGGTAAAATTCTTATGAATTTAGTAAATTTTTGGTGAATTCTTTTAAAAATTCAGTATGCTTTTGGTGGAATTATCAAAAATTTTGATAACATTGGTGGAATTTTTGCGAATTTTATTCATTTCTGGTGGAATAAAAAAAAATCAGTGTTTTTGGTAAAATTCTTATGAATTTAGTAAGTTTTTGGTGAAATTTTTATAAAATTCAGTATGTTTTTGGTGGAATTATCAAAAATTTTGATAACATTGGTGGAATTTTTGCGAATTTTATTCATTTCTGGTGGAATAAAAAAAACAGTGTTTTTGGTAAAATTCTTATGAATTTAGTAAGTTTTTGGTGAATTTTTTTAAAAATTCAGTATGCTTTTGGTGGAATTATCAAAAATTTTGATAACATTGGTGGAATTTTTGCGAATTTTATTCATTTTTGATGGAATTTTTTTAAAATTCAGTGTTTTTTATGGAATTTTTACGAATTTAGTAAGTTTTTAGTGAAATTTTTCCAATTTTATTAATTTTTGGTGGAATTTTTATAAAATTCAGTATGTTTTTGATGGAATTGTTAAAAAAGTTGATAACTTTGGTGGAATTTTTATTAACTTTAATCATTTTTGGTGGAATTGTTAAAAATATTGGTAATTTTAGTAGAATTTTTATGAATTTGGTAAGTTTTTGGTGTTTTTTTTTTAAATCAGTAAGTTTTTGGTGGAATTATTCAACATTTTTGTAGCTTTGGTGGAAAATTGAAAAAATTTGGTAAGTTTTTGGTGGAATTGTTAAAAATGTTGGTAACTTTGGTAGAATTTTTATTAACTTTAATCATTTTTGGTGGAATTGTTAAAAATATTAGTAATTTTAGTAGAATTTTTATGAATTTGGCAAGTTTTTGGTGGTATTTTTTAAAAATCAGTAAGTTTTTGGTGGAATTATTCAACATTTTTGTAGCTTTGGTGGAAAATTGAAAAAATTTAGTACGTTTTTGGTGGAATTGTTAAAAATGTTGGTAACTTTGGAATTTTTACGAATATAGTAAATTTTTCGTGGAATGTTTACCAATTTTATTGATTTTGGGTGGAATTTTTATAAAATTCTGTATATTTTTGATGGAATTATTAAAACAGCTGATAACTTTGGTGGAATTTTTATTAACTTTAATCATTTTTGGTGGAATTGTTAAAAATATTGGTAATTTTAGTAGAATTTTTATGAATTTGGTAAGTTTTTGGTGTTTTTTTTTTTTTAAATCAGTAAGTTTTTGGTGGAATTATTCAACATTTTTGTAGCTTTGGTGGAAAATTGAAAAAATTTAGTACGTTTTTGGTGGAATTGTTAAAAATGTTGGTAACTTTGATGGAATTTTTACGAATACAGTAAGTTTTTTTAATTTTTACCAATTTTATTGATTTTGGGTGGAATTTTTAAAAAATTCACTAAGTTTTTAGTAGAATTGTCTCCAAATTTAATAATTTTTGGTGAAATTATATTCAATTTAACTAACTTTTGTGGAGTTTTTATTATTACTTTTTTATTTTTGTGAAATTTTTAAGAATGTAATTAATTCTTGACGAAATTAATCTTAATTTTCGTATATTTTTTAAAAATTCAGTTTTTGTTGGAATTGTTAAAAATTGCTTTGGTGGAATTTTTACAAATTTTTAAAGTTTTTGGTGAAATTATTAAAAATTTTAGTAACTTTGAATTTTTACAAATTTACTTAAATTTTTGGTGATATTTTCAAGAATTTAATTAGTTTTTAGTGAAATTTATTCGAATTTTTGCTCTGCATAAATTAAATATTTGATGATTATTAATAAACCGATCGTTTTGACATTTCATGTGGCATTAGCGTGGTTAGAATAATAAATAACGTTTATGAAAATTGAACCAACTGTTTTATCGGCTCAAATCGAAAATGACGGAAAACGGGGATTTCGTTTAGGGGTTAAATCGGCCGTTTCGGGTCCAAAGGAGCCCCGATTCGCATATAACGTTGCGTTATAAAGCCGTTCAAAAGGTTAGCCGGAAGCAGAGTCGCGGAGCCGGTGGCTTTTTGGACAAAAAGTGCGTTCGAAAATTAACGAAAATGACAGACGGACGATTGAGAATTTTTGTTCCAATTAGGGCTACCGCAACGTCGCTCGATTTTCAGGGCCGTTTTTCCGAAATCGGTCACGGATCCCCCAAAATAAAACCATTGGATCGTCCGGAAAACGCTTTCCAAGAACAAGATTTTCAGTTATCTCTAAATATTTCAATCAAATTCGGTTATTATTGAATCTATTCTTTTAAAAATTTCAATAAACCGATTTTAAAACAATAATTTTTTTTAAATAAGAAGAGATATTTTTAGATAATTACTTACCCACAGTTTAGTTTACTTCTGGGATGATTTTTGGAATGGTTTTTCAAGGATTGTTAACTTTGGACAACTTAAGGAGTTTTTTTTTGGATTGATTTCGATTAGGAATTAAAATCATCTTAAAATTATCCTAAAATAAAGAATTAAAAGAGTACTTTATTGATTGCACAATAAATTAGATCATCAATAATAAATACAAACTACTATACTACTTGTAATAAATACACAGCAGAAGAGGACGGATGAATTTACCTTATTTAAATAAATTAAATCTTATTCAATCATCAAATAAAAAATAATACTAATAATTCTTAATTCTTAATTAATTAAAAAAAAAGAGATCATTCGAAATTCAAATAGAGATCTTTAATATCCACCAGCTTTAATTTTTTAACGTCTATTTTTTCCGTACACATTGGACAACTTTCATTTGTACTCAACATCCTAAAAAATAAATATGAAATAAATACATAATTTTCCAAAATAAGACAAAAGAGTATTTATTTTTAAAAACTCACTCTTTAAATTCCGTAAATATAGCTGGAAAATCACATTCCGGACAAACCGTAAGATCATCTTTAACTATATGTCGACCCTAAATAACAAAAATAATAAATTAATTCAATTCACAACAATCAACAATAAGTAAATGTAAAATTTTAGCATTTCAAATACTGTAGTTCAAAATGTAACCTTATAAAATTTTTATCAACTTTAAAAAATCGTCCTGAATTTATTCATGAGAATAAAATAAAGAAATCTTTAAAAGATAGATTAAAATATCTATTTTTTAGTAAATTAGTCGTATTTGTTCTACATATTCCCAAAAAAATTTTAAAAATTCCCAAAGACATCAACATTTCTTTATTTAAAATTTTGATCAACTTTAAAAAATCGTCCTAAATTTATTTATGAGCATAAAATAAAGGAATTTTTAAGAAATGATAGATTAAAATGTCTATTTTTTAGTAAAACCATCAAATATTTTTTAATTATCACTGAAAAATTAAAAAAAAATAAAATAAATAAAGAAGAAATTTTTGACATAACCTCAAATTTTTATCAACTTTAAAAAATCATAGTGGATTTATTTGTAGGAATTTTAGAAAGAAATTTTCAGAAAAGATAGACTAAAATATCTATTTTTTAGTAAATTAGTCGTATTTGTTCTACATAATCCCAAAAAAATTTAAAAAATTCCCAAAGATATCAACATTTTTTTATTTAAAATTTTGACCAACTTTAAAAAATCGTCCTGAATTTATTTATGAGCATAAAATAAAGAAATTTTTAAGAAATAATAGATTAAAATGTCTATTTTTTAGTAAAATCATCAAATTTTTTTTAACTATTGCTGAAAAATTAAAAAAAAAAATAAAATAAATAAAGAAGAAATTTTTGACATAACCTCAAATTTTTATCAACTTTAAAAAATCATAGCGGATTTATTTGTAGGAATTTTAGAAAGAAATTTTCAGAAAAGATAGATTAAAATGTCTATTTTTTAGTCAATTAGTCGTATTTGTTCTACATATTCCCAAAAAAATTTAAAAAATTCCCAAAGATATCAACATTTTTTTATTTAAAATTTTGACCAACTTTAAAAAATAGTCCTGAATTTATTTATGAGCATAAAATAAAGGAATTTTTAAGAAATGATAGATTAAAATGTCTATTTTTTAGTAAAATCATCAAATTTGTTTTAACTATTACTGAAAAATTAAAAAAAAATAAAATAATTAAAGAAGAAATTTTTGACATAACCTCAAATTTTTATCAACTTTAAAAAATCATAGGGGATTTATTTGTAGCAATTTTAGAAAGAAATTTTCAGAAAAGATAGATTAAAATATCTATTTTTTAGTAAATTAGTCGTATTTGTTCTACATATTCCCAAAAAAATTTAAAAAATTCCCAAAGATATCAACATTTTTTTATTAAAAATTTTGACCAACTTTAAAAAATCGTCCTGAATTTATTTGTGAGCATAAAATAAAGGAATTTTTAAGAAATGATAGATTAAAATGTCTATTTTTTAGTAAAATCATCAAATTTGTTTTAACTATTACTGAAAAATTAAAAAAAAATAAAATAAATAAAGAAGAAATTTTTGACATAACCTCAAATTTTTATCAACTTTAAAAAATCATAGTGGATTTATTTGTAGGAATTTTAGAAAGAAATTTTCAGAAAAGATAGATTAAAATGTCTATTTTTTAGTAAATTAGTCGTATTTGTTCTACATATTCCCAAAAAATTAAAAAAATTCCCAAAGATATCAACATTTTTTTATTTAAAATTTTGACCAACTTTAAAAAATCGTCCTGAATTTATTTATGAGCATAAAATAAAGGAATTTTTAAGAAATGATAGATTAAAATGTCTATTTTTTAGTAAAATCATCAAATTTGTGTTAACTATTACTGAAAAATTAAAAAAAAAATAAAATAAATAAAGAAGAAATTTTTGACATAACCTCAAATTTTTATCAACTTTAAAAAATCATAGTGGATTTATTTGTAGGAATTTTAGAAAGAAATTTTCAGAAAAGATGGATTAAAATATCTATTTTTTTAGTAAATTAGTCGTATTTGTTCTACATATTCCCAAAAAAAATTAAAAAATTCCCAAAGATATCAACATTTTTTTATTTAAAATTTTGACCAACTTTAAAAAATCGTCTTGAATTTATTTATGAGCATAAAATAAAGGAATTTTTAAGAAATGATAGATTAAAATGTCTATTTGTTAGTAAAACCATCAAATTTGTTTTAACTATTACTGAAAAATTAAAAAAAAATAAAATAAATAGAGAAAAAATTTTTGACATAACCTCAAATTTTTATCAACTTTAAAAAATCATGGTGGATTTATTTGTAGGAATTTTAGAAAGAAATTTTCAGAAAAGATAGATTAAAATATCTATTTTTTAGTAAATTAGTCGTATTTGTTCTACATATTCCCAAAAAAATTTAAAAAATTCCCAAAGATATCAACATTTTTTTATTTAAAATTTTGACCAACTTTAAAAAATCGTCTTGAATTTATTTATGAGCATAAAATAAAGGAATTTTTAAGAACTGATAGATTAAAATGTCTATTTTTTAGTAAAACCATCAAATTTGTTTTAACTATTACTGAAAAAGTAAAAAAAAATAAAATAAATAAAGAAGAAATTTTTGACATAACCTCAAATTTTTATCAACTTTAAAAAATCATAGTGGATTTATTTGTAGGAATTTTAGAAAGAAATTTTCAGAAAAGATGGATTAAAATATCTATTTTTTTAGTAAATTAGTCGTATTTGTTCTACATATTCCCAAAAAAAATTAAAAAATTCCCAAAGATATCAACATTTTTTTATTTAAAATTTTGACCAACTTTAAAAAATCGTCCTGAATTTATTTTTGAGCATAAAATAAAGGAATTTTTAAAAAATGATAGATTAAAATGTCTATTTTTTAGTAAAATCATCAAATTTGTTTTAACTATTACTGAAAAATTAAAAAAAAAATAAAATAAATAAAAAAGAAATTTTTGACATAACCTCAAATTTTTATCAACTTTAAAAAATCATAGCGGATTTATTTGAAGGAATTTTAGAAAGAAATTTTCAGAAAAGATAGATTAAGATATCTATTTTTTAGTAAATTAGTCGTATTTGTTCTACATATTCCCAAAAAAATTCAAAAAATTCCCAAAGATATCAACATTTTTTTATTTAAAATTTTGACCAACTTTAAAAAATCGTCCTGAATTTATTTATGAGCATAAAATAAAGGAATTTTTAAGAAATGATAGATTAAAATGTCTATTTTTTAGTAAAATCATCAAACTTGTTTTAACTATTACTGAAAAATTTAAAAAAAAATAAAATAAATAAAGAATAAATTTTAGACATAACCTCAAATTTTTATCAACTTTAAAAAATCATAGCGGATTTATTTGTAGGAATTTTAGAAAGAAATTTTCAGAAAAGATAGATTAAAATGTCTATTTTTTAGTAAATTAGTCGTATTTGTTCTACATATTCCCAAAAAAATTAAAAAAATTCCCAAAGACATCAACATTTTTTTATTTAAAATTTTGACCAACTTTAAAAAATCGTCCTGAATTTATTTATGAGCATAAAATAAAGTAATTTTTAAGAAATGATAGATTAAAATGTCTATTTTTTAGTAAAACCATCAAATATTTTTTAATTATTACTGAAAAATTAAAAAAAAATAAAATAAATAAAGAAGGAATTTTTGACATAACCTCAAATTTTTATCAACTTTAAAAAATCATAGCGGATTTATTTAAAGGAATTTTAGAAAGAAATTTTCAAAAAAGATAGATTAAAATATCTATTTTTTAGTCAATTAGTCGTATTTGTTCTAAATATTCTCAAAAAAATTAAAAAAATTCCCAAAGACATCAACATTTTTTTATTTAAAATTTTGACCAACTTTAAAAAATCGTCCTGAATTTATTTATGAGTATAAAATAAAGGAATTTTTAAGAAATGATAGATTAAAATGTCTATTTTTTTAGTAAAATCATCAAATTTGTTTTAACTATTACTGAAAAATTTAAAAAAAAAAAATAAATAAAGAATAAATTTTTGACATAACCTCAAATTTTTATCAACTTTAAAAAATCATAGCGAATTTATTTGTAGGAATTTTAGAAAGAAATTTTCAAAAAAGATAGATTAAAATATCTATTTTTTAGTAAATTAGTCGTATTTGTTCTAATTATTCTCAAAAAATTTAAAAAAATTTTCAAAAGTACTAAAATTTTTTGATCGAGCATAACATAAAATTATCTTCAATTAAAAAAAATCGATTAATTTTTAAAAAAATACTCACCGTTACAATACAAAAAGGTATATTAGTCTTACACTGATTACAAAACGTTTCCGTTTCGCTCAATAAAACCTCACAATACGGACAAGGAGTTAATTTCTCAGGTGGGTCATCATTTTTCCCATCACCACCTTTCGGAGGCTTTCTTACAACCCCCTCAATTCTTTTAGCATACTTCTGATCGATTTGTTTACGATATTCGGGGTTCATTAAAGTCGTAGCGAATTTATAAGCGGCAAATCTTAAATCCGCTCTGTGACATTCAATAACTGTTGAAGTTAATATCGGAACAACATCTAAAATTATTTTTTTTAATTATTTATGTTTATAAAGTAAAATTCTTGTTAATTTACGTGAAGGAAATTTTGAAATATTACTAGCAACTCGAATCAACATCCGAGCACCTTTTAAATGATCCCCATTTCTCACATGTAACCTAACTAAAATATAACTATGCAACAACATTAAATTCGAGTACATTTCAAAAGGGATTTTAATCCCATTTTGTCTTAATTCTTGATACATAGCAAAAAGCACATCGTGAGCGTTTCTATAATTTCCGTTTATTTGTTCTTCTTTAGCTATAATAACAGCTGATTTTCCGGCTTCTTTATATTGTTTTCTAGCCATGTACAGTCTAAAAAGGTGTTTTGGATCTTTCGGTACGCCATCCAATTCCCCCAAAAGAAATTCAATAAGTTGGTTTGAAAGTACATCATCGTTTGAAGACGCTACGACGTCTATTGCTGTTGATATTGCTTCTTGTTCATCCGTATGGGATTTAGCAGCTTTTAAAAGATGTTTCATAGCCTAATTACAAAAAAAAAAAATAATTAAAAATAAATAAATTAAAAAAAAATAAAATTAAAAAAATAAAATTAAAAAAATAAAATTAAAAAATAAAATTTAAATAAAAGGAAAAATTTTTTTTCTAACCTTTTGATAATCTTTTCCGTGAAATCGATATCTCCCAGCTAATAAATAATTCCGTTCGTTTTCAAAATAAACAGCTAGATTATTAAAATCATCTGGGTTTATTTCATCCGGTGTTAAAGTATTAAGTAATATATCTCCGTATAAATTTAATTTTCCATGTTTTCTTGCTAATTCGAAAGCTTCATCGTTACATTTAGAGATTACTAAGAATCTTATCGCTGATGAATAATCGTTTAGTTTTAAAAAGAATCTAAAAAAGGAAAGAAAGTATATTTTAGCAAAATATGACTTTAGTACGCTTAAAATTGTGCCTTAAGACGTTTAAAATTTTCTCAAATTCCTCTAAACACCCTAAAAAACACCCTAAAAAGCACCCTAAATTTTCTCCTTTTAATATTTTAGATTCAAAGTCGTGTAAAATTTCCTGAAAGTCGTCTAAAATGGATCTAAATAGTCTAAATATGTAAAAATTTTAATTTATCTAAAAATCAACGTAAATCGTATAAAATTCCTTTCAACTTGTTTACAACCAAACTAAGTCATGTAAAATATTCTGAAAAACGTCTCAAGGTATCTAAAATCGTGATAAATGGTTTAAAATCGTTCTAAATAGTCTTAATATGTCATAATTTCCATCTAACTCGTCTAAAATCATCCCAATTCGTATAAAAATTTCTTCTAACACGTCTAGAATCGAAGTAAATCGTGTAAAACTTCCTAAAAATCGTCTAAATTATATATCAAAATTCGAAAATCGTCTAAAATAGTCCTTAATTGACTACAATCCTACTGAATAACCATAATATGTCAAAATTTCTACCGAACTCGTCTAAAATCGTCCTAATTCGTATAAAATTCCTTTTGACACGTTTACAATCGAACCAAGTCATGTAAAACTTCCTGAAAATCGTCTAAAATAGTCCTCAACTAACTACAATCGTACTAAATAGCTTTAATATCTCAAAATTTCCCCTCAACTCGTCTAAAATTATCGTAACTCCTATAAAATTCCTTTTGGAACGTCTAGAATCGAACCAAGTCATGCAAAACTTCCTGAAAATCGTCTAAAATAGTCCTTAATTGACTACAATCCTACTTAATAGCAATAATATGTCAAAATTTCCACTTAACTCGTCTAAAATAGTCCTAATTCGTATAAAATTCCTTTTGACACGTTTACAATCGAACCAAGTCACGTAAAACTTCCTGAAAATCGTCTAAAATAGTCCTCTAATAACTACAATCGTACTAAATAGCTTTCAAATGTCAAAATTTCCCCTCAACTCGTCTAAAATCGTTGTAACTCGTATAAAATTCCTTTTGACACGTTTACAATCAAACCAAGTCATGTAAAACTTCCTGAAAATCGTCTAAAATAGTTCCTAATTGACTACAATTGTATTAAACAGTTTTAATATGTTAAAATTTCCATTTAATTCCTTTAAAATCATCCCAACTTGTATAAAATTCCTTCTAATGCGCCTACAATCAACCTAACTCGTGTAAAACTTCCCGAAAATCGTCTAGAATAGTCCTCAATTGACTACAATAGTACTAAATAGCCTTAATGTGTCAAAATTTCCATTCACTCGTCTAAAATCGACCTAACTTGTATAAACTTCCTTTTAATACGTTTACAATCGAACTAAATCTTGCAAAACTTCCCGAAAATCGTCCAAAATATCCCTCAAATAACTAAATAGACCTAATTTGTCCAAATTTCCACTCAATTTGTCTAAAATCATCATAACTCATATAAAATTCCTTCCAATTTGTTTACAATCGAACTAAATTTTGTAAAACATTCTGAAAATTATCTAAAATAGGCCTCAACTCGTTTAAAACCGTCTAAACTCGTATAAAATTCCTTATAATACGTCCAGAATCGAACTAAATCTTGCAAAACTTTCTAAAAATCATCTTAAATTATCTAAAATCGTCTCAAATATTCTAAAATCGTCTCAAATATTCTAAAATCGTCTCAAATATTCTAAAACAGTCCTAAATAACCTTAACATATCAAAAACTTCCATTCAACTTGCTGAAAACATTTCTAACCTGTACAAAACTCCTTCCAATACAAATAGAATCAAAAGTCTTTCAAAACTTTTAGAAAATCGTTTAAAATTATCATAAATTAGCTAAAACCATCCTAACTGGTATAAAATTTCCTAAAAATTGTCTAACATTGTTCTAAATTATTATTTAGAAGTGTTTGAAATTGTTTATATTCTTTTCGTTTGTATGACAGATGACAGCGTTAGTGAATTGAATACCAACCGTAAATAATAAAATTCCTATAAAAAAAATTAACATTTCTAATTTTATTACAAATTTATTATAATTTGATTAAGAAAATATTTCTGATGTAAATGTAAATTAAAATATCTACTTTAAATTAAAATCATCAAATTGGCTTTAATCGTAATTAAAAAAATTTAAATAATTTCCAAGAACCAAGATTTTTAACCTAACCTCACTTTATATTACTACCTAAATTTTATAAAGTTTGGAGCATTTTACAAAGTTTATTTAATTTATTATTATTAATTATTTTATTTAATTTAATTTCGAAAAACACCAAAATTTGATTTAATCAACAAATCAAAATACCAACCTTGCTACTAATTTAGCACCTTCAACACTTTTCGTCTCCTGTACCAACTCAACAGCTAATTCCGGATTATTTAAATGATCCAATTGAAGTCTCACAACCGAATCAACATCTTTCGCCATATAATAAGCTTTAACGGCTTCTTCATATTTCCCTTCGGCTTCTTTTGCTTTAGCATATTGTAAAAAAATCTTCGGGGAGGTAATTTCAGGTAATAATTGACCGACTTTATGCCAATTTTTTTGCTTTATATAATTAATAGCGGCTTTTTCATACGATTGAGCTTTTTCATAAAAATTGGCAGCGTCGTTATATTGCTTTTTATTCTCTAATAATTCCCCGCATTCTTTATATAAAATCTGATTGTTGAGATCTTGAGCTATGTTTATTCCGTGTTTAAAATTCCCCGAACGTATCGCCGTTCTTGCTATTCCCGATTTACAAATTATTATGTGATCGGGTGATGAATTATCTTGAAGGCCTTTTTCGTAGTGTAAAAAAGCTTCGGAATAATTCCCCCTTTAACAAAAAATCATTTAAAAAAATTTGTATATCTTTACAATAAAAATAAAAATACAATAAAATAAAGTAAAATAAAATGATATAAAATAAAATTAAATTAAAATTAAATTAAATTAAATTAAATAGAATTAAGTTAAATAAAAAATAATTACGTAAATTCTAATTGTTGAGCATATTCCCTAGAAATAAACGGAATTTGTTCCGGAGCCATTTTTTTAGCTAATTGTAAAGCGTGATCCCATTGTAAAAGATCCCTTCGCATTTCTAAAGCGACTTCCGGTTTGGATGATTTTAAAAACCACTGTTGAGCTTGATCGAAATCGTTTAAAAACATGGCTATATATCCGGATAATAATTTATAATCTTCCACGTCGGAAATTTCTTCTAAAGCCATAACCATCGCGCAATCTTCTAATTGTTTATAAACTCGAATCGCTAAGTCTATATCTAAGTTAGTTATAGCTTTTTTAGCTAATTTTTTCCATTGTTCTTTCGAGTTGAGTAGTAAACATGATTGCCAAGCGGAGGAAAAACTAGAAATTAAATTAAGATTTAATTTAATAAACTGAGATTATTAATTTAAGAGTATTTAATTAACCTGTGTAAAGCTAATTGTTTGCTAAAATTTGCTTCTATGTTTGCTGTATCTTCTATTGCGTTAATTTGATTTTCGTGGGTGTTTAATGTAATTCGGGTGATTTGTCCGGCTGATGTAGCACAAATAACTTCTCCGGAATAAATTAATAGTGGGATTTGTTTGGATAAAAATGGTGTTTTACCTAGTTTTTGTACAGATGGACCTAAAAAATAATTAAGAGCTATTAAATAATTATAATTAAGGTTGTTTGTTATTTTTTAATTATGTATTTTTAATCCTTAATTGGTTCGGTGTCTTATTACTATAGGTAAAAGTAATGTGTAGTAGTCTTGAAGACTACTATTTTAATGTCGATATAAAAAAAACATTTATTTTTCATATTTATAATCAAGACGGGGAAGTTTAGAAATCTGGCTATAAAATTCTCACTTCAATGCTTGGACTACGGTCTGATTTAAAATTCATTGCTTTACACTGTCTTTAGTCCACCGTTTGACTTTTACTTTTTTTTTGTCAAGTAATTTTTATGTCTACATTTGTATTAAGTTTTTATAAGAATTTTTTGGGTAATATTTTAACCTAAAATGGTTACAAAGTCGCAGTGAAATATTAGTCACAACACTGATTGCTTTTTATGGTGGGGTTTTGCCTAAGATATTCGCCCTCTCTTTATAATGCTGGGAAATGTAGGGAATTAATTAGAAAATTAGGTTTGCAAGAGTATAGTCTAACAGACTACATCGGATCAGTTAAGACATTAAAGGCCGCTTATGAATTTTTTTTGTACGTCCCGTTTGTCATAATTCATAAATTGCCCGAAAACGTGAGGTCTCTTATATCTTATAGAAATCTTTGTGGTCCTTAGTGTGTTACAGGTTAAGAATATTTGTAGAAAATATTTTAAAAAACGGAAAGCTTCAAAATAAAAATCTATATGAATTGAAAGAAAAGTCAACCTAATCGACTTTTAGATCAAAAACTTATTAATCCCTTAAGTACATTTGACGTCTCGTTTGAAATTCATCATTAGTTACATTACATTCGAAATATATCAGTACCCAAAAAGTTAAATATTAGCTTTGTTCGTTGGGTTAAAACTTGCACTGCACTAACTTACACTATGGTGCAAAGGTACAGTTTCATGCAGCATTTAAAAGGGATTGCTCTTTAGTTCAGGTCTAAACTGTGATCCAAGAAATGCATATGTAACCAAAATTTAATAATGCACTGAACTGCTAAGTGCAAGCAGTGCAGCCTTAACGAACAAAGCTATTGCCACGATCAAATTAGTAGCCTAAAAGAGGGTCATTATAAATGCAGAGTTGTATGTATGTAGGAGTGCGGGGCAGGGTAATATCACCCTAACATTTAGGCTTCAGTAGGCCCCTTGTATTAAACCCCAGGAGGTTTGTCAGTATTTAAATAACCAATACCGCTTCCTCGCAGGCCCCCCGCAACCAAGGTGGCGCGAGCCACGCCTTGGCTCCGGTCCGTCTTGTCTTATCCGCGAGGTGCTCAGCGAGCGCAAACGCGCATCTTGTTATACAAACCCCCCACACACAAGTTGTGTATCACACAACTAGAGATCTTTGACTGGTTGCGGGACCGAGGGCTTAACGACCCTTCCGAAGGTCGGTGGAGCGACTAGGCGTTGGAAAGACTCGGGCTTGAACCCGGAACACCAAGCGTGCTTACTCAAGAGTTAGTCGCTGAGCCATCAGCTCCACAAATGCAGAGTTAGTATAAAAACTTGAATATGAAACTGGTATAAGAAGGTGCCTAACACAAGGATGAAGATCTTTAACCGCAAAGTTGCTTGTAATAGTATACAGTGTTCCGCAATCATTGGGCCGCGACCCAATTTTGAGTCGTAAAAAGTCGAAAAATGGTCCGCATAAATATTTATTTTCATCGAACATAAATGCCATTTTTTCTACATTATAGCAATAATAACGAAATTAATTATCACAATGTTTTCTTTACTACGGCTGGAGGAAATCCCCGAGGATCAGCTGACGAAGCCCAGCGCAGACTCTAATTTGACCGGGGATTCCCTACAAATTAACCTTTAATGGCTTTCATTCTGACACGGCACGGATAAAAAAATCAATTTTGCTACTCTGCATTTTCGATGTAAAAGTTGACTTAAGAACAGAAATAGACCCAAGCAGCAATTTTAGACACATGGTCGACACTGTGTCGACACATAAGCCTGGACACGACACATTTTATGGGCACAGTGTCGACACTGTGTCCGCTATGTTTGGGAAATGTGTCCAAAATGGTGACAGAAATGTGTACCATATAGTGCCCAAAATGTACCCAAGTTAGTGTTTAAAATGCGTCTTTAATTGTACTAAAATGTCTCCAGAATGTGTCGCATTTGTGTCGTATATGTTTCCAAAGTGAACGTTTAATGTGTTCAAAATGTTTCTCTTTTGTTACCAAATAGATTTTCATGTGTCCATTATGTTCCTACTGCTAAAACTGCTAAGGTATTTTATAATGGTATGTTATAATTGAAGTTTTGCTATGTCTGAGGGTTAAAAATATTACGGATTCAAATTTTCTGATAATAGTGTGTATGATACCTTTAAATAACGAAAGCGCCTCAAAAATATTGATTATTTTTAACAAACTAAAAAAGTCAAACATTTTTAATTATTGCAAATTTCAAGAAATGTTGTCAGAAATTAGTGTGGTGATATTTGGGGTGACGCAAAAAAATTATTTGCTCGAGTATTTATGTTTATTAACCCCAAATATTGTAATTCAGAGCAAAATATAGATATCCGCCATTTTTTTTCATCTCGTTGACACAACTTTTCAACGAAAATATGGCGGATTTAATGATTGCGTCCAAATAGAAACACGTGTCCCATATTTAACCAATTATTTTCTGAAAATGGTTCAAAGTAACACAAGAAACATAAGGGCTATAATTTGGACTCGTGTTTCCAAAACTTGACCGATATGTTGCCTAAAAGTGTCTATGCACACAGAACAAATTTGGGCACATCGTGTCAATTAAGTGTCGACTCATCTGGGATTAAATTGCGTCTACTTAACACATTTTGGAAACAAATTAGAAACGCAAACTTAAGAACAAATTCAAGCACATTCTGTCAATTAAGTGTCGACTCGTCTGTGACTAAATTGTGTTTTGAAGTCGAAAGTAACACATAATGGAAACATATTAGACACATGAATCCAAAATGTGTCTGTTTAGACACGCATTTTTTTTCTGACACACTGTGTCCATGATTTGTCAACACATAGCGGCTACATTCTTATAAATTGGATACAGAACACAAAAAGTCCTATAAGTGTCGACTCAATTCGGACTCAAAAAAATTGTGCCCGATATCGGACACAATTTGCTGCTTGGGGAAATACTTTTAAATGGCCAAAACTCACCACTAGCAGAACACTTCAAAAACAACGTTTGGGTTGCAAAGGTTGCTAACCTTGCTGATATTTTGTCATTAATTAATGAATTACCTATTCGTGTGCAACAACAAAGTCGATGCTTTTATCAAAAAAATTGATATCTGGAGAGGTCGAATGGATAAGGGAGAATTCGAAATGTTCGCATGATACCTTCAAATAATCGAAGATAAGGTTCTGCAGAAAGAAGACGATGATGATATGAATACTATACTTCAAAACCGTTTGCTTCAATTAAAAGAAAGATTTCTTAGTTATTTTCCTCCGGATAAAGACATCTGCTTAGGCAACATGTGGATTCAAAATCCGTTTTTAAAAGGTGAAGGTAATATTTTGTCTTCGACAGACGAAGAAAAACTAATAGAACTATTGTGCGATAAATTACTTCACGCGCAGTTCATTAATCAAAAAAATTTAGGAAAATTTTGGATACAAATACGAAACGAATACCAAACATTATTTGAAAAGGAAATGAAATGTTTACTACCATTCGCAACAACATATTTAGCGGAAAGTTGCTTTTCAGCTCTCGCTGCAATTAAGAATAAATATATAAACCGTCTTGAAAGCATTGATGCGACAATGAGAATATCATTAAATCAGTCAATTCAACCTAGGATAGACAAACTGATGAACGAGATGCAGCAGCATAAAAGCCATTGAAGAAATACTCATATAAAACTTAATATTATTTTTGTTTGTGCCTTAAAAATATATTTTATTTTAGAAAATTTATGCTGAAATTTTGTTCCATTTTCTATAATAGTAATTATTCCCTCCTTTAATTTCTTATGAGTCACATAAAGATTTTGTAGATATTTTTGGGTCGCTAGTTAAAAAAGTTTGCGGAACGCTGGTATACAACCTATTTTCATATGGACTCAAGAGCCCCCCTTCAGCAGTTTTCACAACATAACTGACGATGACCTGACGGCGATGACGAACCAACTCCCTCTGAAGGGCGGATAAGCTGAGACCATGGGACATTAGAAGGGGGTGCCTCTTGAGGTCTTAAGACAGCCCCTCCTTGCACACCTGAGATGCCCCGGACATGGCAGGTGAAGAGAGGACGTACATGATGGTTCCCGACTTTGGTTCCATGAAGTTATATCTTCTAGGTAGTCCCAGGGGAAGAAGACGGGGAATTTATCATGCGTTGTTATTGTTGATTTGAGTATTTTAATAAATAATATACATATAGAATCCATAGTGCTATAGATCATTGTTCGAGGTCTTCACTCCCCATCCTGTTGACTCACCGCTTGCTCGAGAAGGTCTAGCAAGGAGACCACACAACAAAGAAATTACATCATGAGGTTGGAGGTATCTGAAGCTGTATGTAGGAGCTGGTTTGTGGTCCCCAAAAATGGGCGACTTCGAAAAGCCATCAACCATTGACAGCAATGTGGCCTAGATCAGAAATTTTAATCCCGACTTAATGACAAATCACTGACAATGAATAGCGCATCCTAATATTTTAGAAATTTGTACTACGTACTGATATCTATCGATCAGTACTACTATTATAAAAATCGGTGAGTACAAGATCGTGTGGTCCCCTTGTAAATGCAAACTCCATCATCTCCAATAAATGCAACTTCCAAGCAGCACTGAGTATCTATTTCCCCCATCACCTCAAAGCTTGAGTATAACCAGGAATAAGCGGAATCGAAAGAAGTAGGTACATCGGTATGAAGGCTTTCACGGCCTGAGTTAACTAAACTAAGATTAAAACCAACATTAGCACTGCCTCTAATACTAGACCTAGAACTGAGATCAAATTCCCCCAAAATTCATATGCCTCTGAAGTTATACCTTGATGGGTGGTTCCGGAGGCGGAGGGGAAAAGGTTTTAGTTGGTCGATATATTCACGATGAGTACATCAACCCAACACAGAGTAGTCTATGAGACGGTCACTTAGATAGTGATTGAGACTTCTCGACTGTCAACAGGTTTCCTATACATACAACATAATCTATTTTAACGATTGAAGAAACTTCTAGAGTAAGGATATAAATGTGAAAAAATTCTTTAATTATTCTAAACTTACCATAAACAGAAAACTTAACATAAATATAAGTATAAATATCTTGATTATCGTAAACCACAAAAACGTTTCTATCTGAAATACAACTTTCCCAAAGCACACCTTTTACATCGTGAGTCATATCCGGTATTAAAATGACTTCATTATTTACCTGCAAGTTTCAAAAAGATTTATAAATCAATTTTTAAATTTATTTAAAGATTTATTTCTAATTTATTTTTAGTTTATTTACGTACCGCATTAAAAATATATCCCTGCTTTTTGGTATCAATAAAAACCAACCTTGTACCTGCCGGATCAACGTAAATATCTAAAATCCCCATTGTGTGTTTATATTGTAAAGAATTCGACCACTCTTCAATACAAAAATAAATTATATCACCCATCTACAACCACAATAAATAACCACTTAACAAACATAATACAAAAAACTTTTTAAATAGATCATACATCTGTTCCGTAAATTAAAAAGTCCGTTGATATAACATGACAAGTTATAAAAACATTCGAGGAGTTTTCATTTGGAAAAATTATACTTTCACGTTCTTCATGATCCACTTCAGGAGTTTCAATCTAAAATCAAAATAGATCATTAAATTCAAAACGAAATCTTTTTTGAATTAAATAAAATTCAATTATTAATTCTTATAAATAAAGTCGGAGCAATTTTTTAAAAATGGTCAAAATTTTAGGTTAGGTGAAAAATCTTCGTTGTCTTTAAAAATTTTTTTAATTTTTTTGACACTACTTAAGAAAAATTCGCCTATTTTAAGTAAAACTAGATATTTTAATTTACATTCAGTTCAAAAATCTTTCATTAATTCCTTTAAATAAACTCTTGGGGATTTTTTAAAGATGGTCAAAATGTTAGGTTATGTGAAAAATCTTCGTTGTCTTTAAGAATTTTTTTAATTTTTTTGACACTACTTAAGAAAAATTCGCATATTTTAATTGAAACTAGACATTTTAATTTACATTCAGTTCAGAAATCTTTCATTAATTCCTATAAATAAAATCAGGGCGATTTTTTAAAGATGGTCAAAATTTTAGGTTATGTGAAAAATCTTCGTTGTCTTTAAGAATTTTTTTAATTTTTTTGACACTACTTAAGAAAAATCCGCATATTTTAATTGAAACTAGACATTTTAATTTACATTCAGTTCAAAAATTTTTCATTAATTCCTATAAATAAAATCAGGGCGATTTTTTAAAGATGGTCAAAATTTTAGGTTAGGTGAAAAATCTTCGTTTTTGGGAATTTTTTAAATTTTTTTAAAACTACTTAGAAAAAATCCGTCTTTTTTAATTAAAAATAGACATTTTAATTTACATTCTGTTCAAAAATCTTTTATTAATTCCTATAAATAAACTCTTGGAGATTTTTTAAAGATGGTCAAAATTTTAGGTTAGGTGAAAAATCTTCGTTTTTGGGAATTTTTTTAATTTTTTTAAAACTACTTAGAAAAAATCCGTCTTTTTTAATTAAAAATAGACATTTTAATTTACATTCTGTTCAAAAATCTTTCATTAATTCCTTTAAATAAACTCTTGGAGATTTTTTAAAGATGGTAAAAATTTTAGGTTAGGTGAAAAATCTTCGTTTTTGGGAATTTTTAAAATTTTTTTAAAACTACTTAGAAAAAATCCGTCTTTTTTAATTAAAAATAGACATTTTAATTTACATTCTGTTCAAAAATCTTTTATTAATTCCTATTAATAAAATCAGGGCGATTTTTTAAAGATGGTCAAAATTTTAGGTTAGGTGAAAAATCTTCGTTTTTGGGAATTTTTTTAATTTTTTTAAAACTACTTAGAAAAAATCCGTCTTTTTTAATTAAAACTAGACATTTTAATTTACATTCAGTTCAAAAATCTTTCATTAATTCCTATAAATAAAATCAGGGTGATTTTTTAAAGATGATCAAAATTTTAGGTTAGGTGAAAAATCTTCGTTTTTGGGAATTTTTAAATTTTTTTAAAACTACTTAGAAAAAATCCGTCTTTTTTAATTAAAACTAGACATTTTAATTTACATTCAGTTCAGAAATCTTTCATTAATTCCTATAAATAAAATCAGGGCGATTTTTTAAAGATGGTCAAAATTTTAGGTTAGGTGAAAAATCTTCGTTTTTGGGAATTTTTTTAATTTTTTTAAAACTACTTAGGAAAAATCCGTCTTTTTTAATTAAAACTAGACATTTTAATTTACATTCAGTTCAGAAATCTTTCATTAATTCCTATAAATAAAATCAGGGCGATTTTTTAAAGATGGTCAAAATTTTAGGTTAGGTGAAAAATCTTCGTTTTTGGGAATTTTTAAAATTTTTTTAAAACTACTTAGAAAAAATCCGTCTTTTTTAATTAAAACTAGACATTTTAATTTACATTCAGTTCAAAAATCTTTCATTAATTCCTATAAATAAAATCAGTGCGATTTTTTAAAGATGGTCAAAATTTTAGGTTAGGTGAAAAATCTTCGTTTTTGGGAATTTTTTTAATTTTTTTAAAACTACTTAGAAAAAATCCGTCTTTTTTAATTAAAACTAGACATTTTAATTAACATTCAGTTCAAAAATCTTTCATTAATTCCTATAAATAAAATCAGGGCGATTTTTTAAAGATGGTCAATATTTTAGGTTAGGTGAAAAATCTTCGTTTTTGGGAATTTTTTTAATTTTTTTAAAACTACTTAGGAAAAATCCGTCTTTTTTAATTAAAACTAGACATTTTAATTTACATTCAGTTCAGAAATCTTTCATTAATTCCTATAAATAAAATCAGGGCGATTTTTTAAAGATGGTCAAAATTTTAGGTTAGGTGAAAAATCTTCGTTTTTGGGAATTTTTAAAATTTTTTTAAAACTACTTAGAAAAAATCCGTCTTTTTTAATTAAAACTAGACATTTTAATTTACATTCAGTTCAAAAATCTTTCATTAATTCCTATAAATAAAATCAGTGCGATTTTTTAAAGATGGTCAAAATTTTAGGTTAGGTGAAAAATCTTCGTTTTTGGGAATTTTTTTAATTTTTTTAAAACTACTTAGAAAAAATCCGTCTTTTTTAATTAAAACTAGACATTTTAATTTACATTCTGTTCAAAAATCTTTTATTAATTCCTATTAATAAAATCAGGGCGATTTTTTAAAGATGGTCAAAATTTTAGGTTAGGTGAAAAATCTTCGTTTTTGGGAATTTTTTTAATTTTTTTAAAAGTACTTAGAAAAAATCCGTCTTTTTTAATTAAAACAAGACATTTTAATTTACATTCAGTTCAAAAATCTTTCATTAATTCCTATAAATAAAATCAGTGCGATTTTTTAAAGATGGTCAAAATTTTAGGTTAGGTGAAAAATCTTCGTTTTTGGGAATTTTTTTAATTTTTTTAAAACTACTTAGAAAAAATCCGTCTTTTTTAATTAAAAATAGACATTTTAATTTACATTCTGTTCAAAAATCTTTTATTAATTCCTATTAATAAAATCAGGGCGATTTTTTAAAGATGGTCAAAATTTTAGGTTAGGTGAAAAATCTTCGTTTTTAGAAATTTTTTTAATTTTTTTAAAACTACTTAGAAAAAATCCGTCTTTTTTAATTAAAACTAGACATTTTAATTTACATTCAGTTCAGAAATCTTTCATTAATTCCTATAAATAAAATCAGGGCGATTTTTTAAAGATGGTCAAAATTTTAGGTTAGGTGAAAAATCTTCGTTTTTGGGAATTTTTTTAATTTTTTTAAAACTACTTAGAAAAAATCCGTCTTTTTTAATTAAAAATAGACATTTTAATTTACATTCTGTTCAAAAATCTTTTATTAATTCCTATAAATAAAATCAGGGCGATTTTTAAAGATGGTCAAAATTTTAGGTTAGGTGAAAAATCTTCGTTTTTGGGAATTTTTTTAATTTTTTTAAAACTACTTAGGAAAAATCCGTCTTTTTTAATTAAAAATAGACATTTTAATTTACATTCTGTTCAAAAATCTTTTATTAATTCCTATTAATAAAATCAGGGCGATTTTTTAAAGATGGTCAAAATTTTAGGTTAGGTGAAAAATCTTCGTTTTTGGGAATTTTTTAAATTTTTTTAAAACTACTTAGAAAAAATCCGTCTTTTTTAATTAAAACTAGACATTTTAATTTACATTCAGTTCAGAAATCTTTCATTAATTCCTATAAATAAAATCAGGGCGATTTTTTAAAGATGGTCAAAATTTTAGGTTAGGTGAAAAATCTTCGTTTTTGGGAATTTTTTTAATTTTTTTAAAACTACTTAGAAAAAATCCGTCTTTTTTAATTAAAACTAGACATTTTAATTTACATTCAGTTCAGAAATCTTTCATTAATTCCTATAAATAAAATCAGGGCGATTTTTTAAAGATGGTCAAAATTTTAGGTTAGGTGAAAAATATTCGTTTTTGGGAATTTTTTTTAATTTTTTTAAAACTACTTAGAAAAAATCCGTCTTTTTTAATTAAAAATAGACATTTTAATTTACATTCAGTTCAAAAATCTTTTATTAATTCCTATAAATAAACTCTTGGAGATTTTTTAAAGATGTCAAAATTTTAGGTTAGGTGAAAAATCTTCGTTTTTGGGAACTTTTTTAATTTTTTTAAAACTACTTAGAAAAAATCCGTCTTTTTTAATTAAAAATAGACATTTTAATTTACATTCTGTTCAAAAATCTTTTATTAATTCCTATTAATAAAATCAGGGCGATTTTTTAAAGATGGTCAAAATTTTAGGTTAGGTGAAAAATCTTCGTTTTTGGGAATTTTTTTAATTTTTTTAAAACTACTTAGAAAAAATCCGTCTTTTTTAATTAAAAATAGACATTTTAATTTACATTCAGTTCAAAAATCTTTCATTAATTCCTATAAATAAAATCAGGGCGATTTTTTAAAGATGGTCAAAATTTTAGGTTAGGTGAAAAATCTTCGTTTTTGGGAATTTTTTTAATTTTTTTAAAACTACTTAAGAAAAATCCGTCTTTTTTAATTAAAAATAGACATTTTAATTTACATTCTGTTCAAAAATCTTTCATCAATTCCTTTAAATAAACTCTTGGGGATCTTTTAAAGATGGACAAAATTTTAGGTTATGTGAAAAATTTTCGTTGTCTTTAGGAATGTTTTTAATTTTTTTTGACAGTGCTTAAGAGAAACCCGTTTATTTTAAGTAAAACTAGACATTTCAATAAAATTAAAATAATTAAAATAAAATAATTTTTTTTTTAACATTAATGTCTTTAAACTATGTAAATAAATAAAAAACATTTCATACCATGTGCATTTGTATTTTCCCTTCATAAAGAACCGAAGCGTACTCCGCATTCATTTTCATACTAGAAACACCCCCTAAATACTGTCTATCCTTCAATAACAAAGGTGCATCTTCCGAATATGGTTGAGAACGGGTTAAATCATAAATCCATGCTCGATTATTTAACCCAGCGGATAGATTATACGGACCAACTGAGATAAAGCTTGGTTCGACTTCTAAAGTTATCGGAATTGGAACTAATTTAGCCTTAAATATTAATTAAATTAAAAATTAATAAAAATTTAAATTAGAAATTAACAAAAAAATTCTTTTTAATTAAATAAATTTAATAAATTCAAATTTTTAAACTTCTAACCTTATCTGTTGTAAAATTATATAAACTAACTTCCATCAAACTCGATAACACAGCTATTCTAGCTCCACAAACACTAACTAAAGTCGGCATGTAAGAAACATAAACGTTTAAAGATCCACTTCGAGAACAAACTGATAAAAGTTGTCCGTCGGAGCTCCAAGCAACTCTATCAACACCCATTTCTTCGTTTAGAGTTATAACACCCGATGTTTCTTGTAAATTAGATAAATCATGAATTTTTACTCTAAAATAAGACTCATTTAAATTATTTTTAATAAAAATTAAACTACTTTTTTTCATTTTTATTTTTATTTACACATTATCACCGCAAGTAGCAACTTTTCCAGCTTCCGTAGACACGGCAATATCAGCCAAGTTCATTTTATGATTACGAACTTGAAAAAGTTCCTGTCCGACTTCCTTTATATGAGTTGAAATTGCTATAAAATAACCGGTCGCAAAACCTACCAAAATATAACCATCTCCAAACCATTTATATGTTACTATCGAACCGTAATGTTGTTGAAATGCTAATTCTATTGGATTTTCCGGGTCTAAGAGGTTGTATAAGTATAAAGTTCGTTTTCCAACGATAACACTTACCTAAAATTAATTCAAATATATATTAAATTCTTAAAAATTAAAAATACAAAAAAATTTTTATAATAAATAATGTTTAGAATAAAATAAGCTACAATTTTTATTCGAAAAAATTTTTTCTATCTAATTTGGTTTTTGAGTTATTTCAATTTAAGTTGAAAATTGACATTTTAGGTTATAATAAAATTTTAGGTTATAATAAAATTTTAAATTTACTTCATAAATATTAAAAATGCAAAAAATTGTTTATAATAAATAATATTTAGAATAAAATAAGCTATAATTTTTATTTGAAAAATTTTTTTCTATCTACCTCAGTTTTTGAGTTATTTCAATTTAAGTTGAAAAATTGACGTTTTAGGTTATAATCAAATTTTAACTTATAACTCCCTTAATATCAAAAATACAAAAAATTGTTTATAATAAATAATGTTTAGAATAAAATAAGCTACAATTTTTATTCGAAAAATTTTTTTCTATCTAACTCGGTTTTTGAGTTATTTTAAATTAAAGTTGAAAAATTGACATTTTAGGTTATAATCAATCTTTAGGTTATAATAAAATTTTAAATTTACTTCATAAATATCAAAAATACAAAAAATTGTTTATAATAAATAATGTTTAGAATAAAATAAGCTACAATTTTTATTCGAAAAATTTTTTTCTATCTAACTCGGTTTTTGAGTTATTTCAATTTAAGTTGAAAATTTGACGTTTTAGGTTATAATCAAATTTTAGGTTATAAAATTTTAAATTTACTTCATAAATATTAAAAATACAAAAAATTGTTTATAATAAATAATGTTTAGAATAAAATAAGCTACAATTTTTATTCGAATTTTTTTTTTCTATCTAACTCGGTTTTTGAGTTATTTTAAATTAAAGTTGAAAAATTGACATTTTAGGTTATAATCAAATTTTAGGTTACACCTTCATAAATATTAAAAATACAAAAAATTGTTTAGAATAAATAATATTTAGAAGAAAATAAGCTACAATTTTTATTTGAAATTTTTTTTTCTATCTAACTCGGTTTTTGAGTTATTTCTAGTTTAGTTGAAAAATTGACATTTTAGGTTATAATTAAATTTTAGGTTATACCTTCATAAATATTAAAAATACAAAAAAATGTTTAGAATAAATAATGTTTAGCATAAAATAAGGTACAATTTTTACTCGAAAA
Organism: Digitonthophagus gazella; assembly: GCA_036711955.1. NCBI lineage: Eukaryota > Metazoa > Arthropoda > Insecta > Coleoptera > Scarabaeidae > Digitonthophagus > Digitonthophagus gazella. Next base: position 3,538,166 of record JASCIT010000002.1, on the reverse strand, counting down.
TTTTTTTCTATCTAATTTGGTTTTTGAGTTATTTTAAATTAAAGTTGAAACATTGACATTTTAGGTTATAATCAAATTTTAGGTTATACCTTCATAAATATTAAAAATACAAAAAAATGTTTAGAATAAATAATGTTTAGAATAAAATAAGCTACAATTTTTATTCGAAAAATTTTTTTCTATCTAACTCGGTTTTTGAGTTATTTCAAGTTAAGTTGAAAAATTGACATTTTAGGTTATAATAAAATTTTAGGTTATACCTTCATAAATATTAAAAATACAAAAAAATGTTTATAATAAATAATATTTAGGATAAAATAAGCTACAATTTTTATTCGAAAATTTTTTTTCTATCCAACTTGGTTTTTGAGTTATTTCAATTTAAGTTGAAAAATTGACGTTTTAGGTTATAATCAAATTTTAACTTATAACTCCCTTAATATCAAAAATACAAAAAATTGTTTATAATAAATAATGTTTAGAATAAAATAAGCTACAATTTTTATTTGAAAACTTCTTTTCTATCTAACTCGGTTTTTGAGTTATTTCAAGTTAAGTTGAAAAATTGACATTTTAGGTTGTAATCAAATTTTAGGTTATACCTTCATAAATATTAAAAATACAAAAAATTGTTTAGAATAAATAATGTTTAGAATAAAATAAGCTACAATTTTTATTCGAAGAATTTTTTTCTATCTAACTCGGCTTTTGAGTTATTTCAATTTAAGTTGAAAAATTGACGTTTTAGGTTATAATCAAATTTTAACTTATAACTCCCTTAATATCAAAAATACAAAAAATTGTTTATAATAAATAATATTTAGAATAAAATAAGCTACAATTTTTATTTGAAAAATTTTTTTCTATCTAGCTCGGTTTTTGAGTTATTTCAATTTAAGTTGAAAAATTGACATTTTAGGTTATAAACAAATTTTAGGTTATAAACAAATTTTAGGTTATAATCAAATTTTAAATAGGTACATGCATTTCAAAGACACCTTTATAATTTTTTTTATATATTATAAAATACCTACTGTATTTTCACCTCCAACACGTTCATCTAACTTTATTTCCGAGAACTGTATCTCAGCCGGCTCGGAACGTAACGAAACAACCCTCAAAGTATCTCCATCGATATTACTAATAGAAATTGTTTTGTCTTCGGATCCTAAAGCTAATAAATTCTCCATACTCCAAGCTCCGCATGTGATTTTTTTTGTATGTTTACCAATAATAGGAACACGTCTAATGAAATATTTTATTTTTATTTTATTTTTCAAAATTCTCATTCACGGTAGTAAAATAAATAATACTTACTTCGATGTATGATGATTATAAATAGAAACATTCCCTTTAATAGTTCCAACGGCTAAAATCGGATCAGTTTTATTCCAAACTAAGAAAGTTAAGATGTCTCTTAACCCGACATCGACAGTTTGCCGTCGTGTTGTATTCGCATCCCATAAAATCAATTGGGAGGTTTGTGAAAGCATCGCTAAGATGTCTCCATCATTATCCCAAGCAAATCCATTACATAAGCTTTATTAAAATAAATTTAAATCGTTTAAATCATTTAAAATTTACCTCGTCTTTAAAAAAAATGTATTTATTTACCTTTGTAACTTAATTCTTTCTTTTATTTGTCCGTATCTATCAAATATATTAATATTACTATCTATTCCCGTTGTAACAAGGTAATTTCCAGATCCTTTTTGCCAAGCTGCATAAATATCCCCGGTTCCGTGGGGTTGTTCTAAATGAAACAACAACTACCAAAAAAATTAAGAAAAATAGTGAGATTTTTTATTAATTAGAAGTAAAATAATCATTATTACCTTTTCACTACTCATTTTGTACCTTAATCTAACAACATTTCCACAAAAGAATCAATAACTTTTTAAATAACCCTATTTGTTGATTTGTTGACATCGTTCGTTGTTGTGGTATCCATGTTTTCAAGATTTTCAAGATGGCAACGTTAAAATTTTTAAAACTTAAACCTAATTTCCCTTTAAATTTATTTTTTATTTTATTTTTAATTTACATATTATTTTTCTTGAGTGTTTAATTAATTTATTTATAAAAAAATTGTATTTTAATTATTTCATTAAATTTTAAATGAATTTTATATGAAAAAAGTTCAACCAAAATGTAATAGATGGCGCTATCTGAAGTTACTTTATTTTTATAAACTTAAACTTAATTTTTCTTCAAATTTATTTATTAATTTATTTTTGATTCATATATATGTTTTCCTGAATAATTAATTAATTTATTTAGAAAAAAAACTGTATTTTAATTCATTAAATTTTAGATAAATTTTACTAAAATAAAGTTCAACGAAAATTTAATAGATGGCGCTATCTGAAATTACTTTATTTTTATAAACTTAAACCTAATTTTTCTTTAAATCTATTTGTTAATTTATTTTTAATATATATTCTTTTTCTTGAGTATTTAATTTATTTAGAAAAAAACTATACTTTAATTCATTAAATTTTGGATGAATTTTATAAGAATAAAATTCAACGAAAATTTATTAGATGGCGCCAATACAAATTAATCTATTTTTAATTTTAATTTATTTTTAAACTTCAACCTAATTTTTTTCTTAATCAATTTTTAAATCTATTAATAATTTATATAATTTTGTTCTTGAATATTAAATTAACATATTTAAACAATATTGTATTTTAATTCATTACATTTTGGATGAATTTTATAAAAATAAAGTTCAACGAAAATTTATTAGATGGTGCCACTATGAATTATTTTACTTTTATAAATTTAAATATATTTTTTTCTTTAAATCTATTTTTTAATTTAATTTTAATTAATATATTCTTTTTTTTGAGTATTAAATTAATTTATTTAGAACAAAACTATATTTTAATTCATTAAATTTTCGATTATTTTTATAAGAATAAAAGTTTAAGAATAAAGTTCAACGAAAATTTATTAGATGGCACCACTATGAATTATTTTACTTTTATAAATTTAAATATAATTTTTCTTTAAATCTATTTTTTAATTTAATTTTAATTAATATATTCTTTTTCTTAAGTATTAAATTAATTTATTTAGAACAAAACTATATTTTAATTCATTAAATGTTCGATTATTTTTATAAGAATAAAGTTTAACGAGAATCTATTAGATGGCGCCACTAGGAATTTTTTAATTTTTATAACTTTAAAGATAATTTCTCTTTAAATCTATTTTTTAATTTAATTTTAATTAATATATTCTTTTTCTTGAGTATTAAATTAACTCTTTTAGAAAAAACGGTATTTTAATTCGTTAAATTTTCAACGAACTTTGAAACTTTGAAAGAATAATTTTTTAAATAAATTAACTTCAAGATTTTCAAGATGGTAACATTAAAATCTTTTTATGGTAATTTAAAGGAAATTTTTATATAAATTAAAATTAAATAAAAAAGGAAACATAAATATAAAAATATTTTTAGTTTTAAATTTACTAAAATTATATGTTGGTTACCCTGATTTTATAAAATCTGACAATTCCAACTTGACACTTAATTAACCTAAAATATATTAAAATGTCATCGAAGAAAAATAAAGATGTTTTTGAAAGAAACGATTTGGTGCAAGCGGTGGTTATAGCAAATACATTCGGACATGAATTCTTACCGATTTCGGATGATATCCCTTTAGTAAATCATCAAATTAAGGGAATTTTAATCCCCTAACCTCACTTTTTTTTTTGAAGGCATTATTTTCGGTCGCTAATAAACCCCTAATCGCTTCAACGTTGGAATTTTTAGCTTTAGGAGGTGTCGAAGAAGTGTTTTTATTTTGTACGGCCCATGTGGATATCGTTAAAGAATATATAACGTAATAAAAAGAATTTTTAAATTACATCATCTTAAATCGTATGGTTTAAAGTGTTTTATTTCTTTAAATTGAGTTATTTTTAGAAGAAAAGAAAATGCTAATACTATATGGTGTTTATCGTTAAAGATACATATAATTGTATCGGAAAGTTGTGTGTCTTTCGGAGATTGTATGAGAGATTTAGACGCTAAAGGTTTATTACGAGGGAATTTTGTTTTATGCGATGCTGGTGTTATATCAAATATTAATTTGTTACCGATTATTCAAAAACATAAGTAAATTAAATACATTTCTTTAATCGATTTAGAATTTTTTTTGTAATGTATTTTTTTTATTTAGAGAAACGTGTCAAAAAGATAAAGGAGCCGTAATGACCTTAATTTACGAAGAATCAACCCCGGGGCAATTCGGTCGTTGTCCAACGGAAGAATTTGTCGTTGCTTCAAACCTCCACAATCGAATTTTATTCCATAAAAAAATCGGATTGGAAAAAATAAAAAAAATTGATTTTCCTTTAGAGATATTTTTAGAAAATAACTGCGTTTCAATTAATCACAATCTTAAAGACACTCGCATAGCGATTTGTTCCCAGGAAGTTTTACCGTTGTTCTCGGATAACTTTGACTTTCAAACGAGAGATGATTTCGTTAAAGGTTTATTATTAAACGAGGAAATTATGAGAAGTACGATTTATTGGCATCCGTTAAAAGGAAATGAACATAGCGGAGCGATTACTAATTGGAGAATGTATCAAGCGACTTGGTAATTGTTTAAATAAAGATTTTCTTTAATCGGAATATCTAAACGTAACCTTAAAATCATTTATTTTTTAGCCGTGAAATGATGAATAATTGGTTCTGTCCCATAACAGCAGATATAACGTAATATATTCCATTAAACGTAACCTAAAAGTAAGTAAAAACTAATTAATTCCTTTTTTAGTCCGTGTTATCCGATCGAACATGAAGTTTTAATCGGAAAAAACTGCACGATATCAAAAACTTGTACAATAACAAACTCAATTATTGGCAATAATTGTAAAATTGGGGACAACGTACGAATTGAAAATGCTTTCACTATGGATAACGTTGAAATCGGTGATAATTGTACGATTACTCATAGTGTAATCGGACCTAAATGCATCATTAATGAGAACTGTACCTTCACAATTGGGAGTGTTTTAGGAAATGGGGTTGTTTTACCGAAAGATTCGTTCATTGAGAATACTCTCATTCAAGCAAACGAACCGAGTGAAAGTAAGTAAATGATCGGAGAGTAAAATGGCTTTTTTTTAGCTTTTTTAGGTTAATAAAAATTTTTACCAACTTTGAAAATTTTTTTAATTTTTTTGATAACATTTAGAACAAAACGGTCTTTTTTAATTAAAAATAGAATGTTTTAGGTGTCATTTAGAAAAAAAATCAAATCAAAATCTTTAAAAATGCATTTTTGATGAATTTTTAAAAAAATGGTTAATTTTCTAACCAAAAAAATTTTTTCCAACTTTGAAAATTTTTTTAATTTTTTTGACAACATTGAGAATAAAGCGGTCTTTTTTATATAAAATTAGACTGTTTTAAGTTTCATTTAGAAAAAAAATCAAATCAAAATCTTTAAAAATGAATTTTTGGTGAATTTTTTAAAAAATGGTTAATTTTCTAACCAAAAAAATGTTACCAACTTTGAAAATTTTTTAAATTTTTTTGACAACATTTAGAATAAAACGGTTTTTTTTAAATAAAACTAGAATGTTTTAAGTTTCATTTAGAAAAAAATCAAATCAAAATCTTTAAAAATGAATTTTTGGTGAATTTTTTAAAAAATGTTAATTTTTAACCAAAAAAATTTTTTCCAACTTTGAAAATTTTTTTACTTTTTTTGACAACACTTATAACAAATCGGTCTTTTTAAATCAAAACTAGAATGTTCTAAGTTTCATTTAGAAAAAAAATCATATCAAAATCTTTAAAAATGAATTTTTGGTGAATTTTTTAAAAAATGGTTAATTTTCTAACCAAAAAAATGTTACCAACTTTGAAAATTTTTTTAATTTCTTTGACGACATTGAGAATAAAACGGTCTTTTTTAATTAAAATTAGAATGTTTTAAGTTTCATTTAGAAAAAGATCAAATCAAAATCTTTAAAAATGAATTTTTGATAATTTTTTTAAAAAATGGTTAATTTTCTAACCAAAAAAATTTTTACCAACTTTGAAAATTTTTTTAATTTTTTTAGCAACATTTAGAATAAAACGGTCTTTTTTAATTAAAATTAGAATGTTTTAAGTTTCATTTAGAAAAAAAATCAAATCAAAATCTTTAAAAATGGATTTTTGATGAATTTTTAAAAAAAATTGTTAATTTTCTAACCTAAAAAATTTTTTAAAAACTTTGAAAATTTTTTAAATTTTTTTGGCAACATTTAGAATAAAACGGTCTTTTTTAATTAAAATTAGAATGTTTTAAGTTTCATTTAGAAAAAAAAATCAAATCAAAATCTTTAAAAATGGATTTTTGATGAATTTAAAAAAAAAATTGTTAATTTTCTAACCTAAAAAAATTTTTAAAAACTTTGAAAATTTTTTAAATTTTTTTGGCAACATTTAGAATAAAACGATCTTTTTTAATTAAAATTAGAATGTTTTAAGTTTCATTTAGAAAAAAAATCAAATCAAAATCTTTAAAAATGAATTTTTGATGAATTTTTAAAGTTGATTGATTTTTTAACTTTGAAATTTTTTTTAATTTTTTTGATACAATTTAGAATAAAACTGTCTTTTTTACTTAAAACTAGAATGTTTTAAAACTAGTAATTAAATTTTTATTGAAGTTAATAAAAATTATAAGGAATTTTTAACGAATTTGGACGAATTTAATTAAATTAAGACGAATTTTTAACAAATTTTATCATTTTTCAACGAATTTGATCGAATTCTGACGAATTTTTAATGAATTTTATAAATTTATGGGGAGTTTTTAACGAATTTGGACAAATTTGATCAATTTTCAACGAATTCGATCGAATTTTTAATTAATTTTATAAAATTATGACTAGTTTTCAACGAATTTAATGGAATTAAGACGAATTTTTAACAAATTTGATCAATTTTCAACGAATTTGATCAAATTTTTAATGAATTTTATAAAATTATGAGGAATTTTTAACGAATTTGGACGAATTTAATGAAACTAAGACGAATTTTTAATAAATTTTATCAATTTTCAACGAATTTGATCGAATTCTGACGAATTTTTAATGAATTTTATAAATTTATGAGGAGTTTTTAACAAATTTGGAGAAATTTGATCAATTTTCAACGAATTCGATCGAATTTTTAATGAATTTTATAAAATTATAAGGAATTTTTAACGAATTTAATGGAATTAAGACGAATTTTTAACAAATTTGATCAATTTTCAACGAATTCGATCGAATTCTGACGAATTTTTAATGAATTTTATAAATTTATGAGGAGTTTTTAACAAATTTGGAGAAATTTGATCAATTTTCAACGAATTCGATCGAATTTTTAATGAATTTTATAAAATTATGAGGAATTTTTGACGAATTTGGACGAATTTAATGAAACTACGAAGAATTTTTAACAAATTTGATCAATTTTCAACGAATTTTTAATGAATTTTATAAAATTATAAGGAATTTTTAACGAATTTTGACGAATTTAATGAAACTAAGACGAATTTTTAATAAATTTTATCAATTTTCAACGAATTTGATCGAATTCTGATGAATTTTTAATGAATTTTATAAATTTATGAGGAGTTTTTAACGAATTTGGACAAATTTGATCAATTTTCAACGAATTTGATCGATTTTTTAATGAATTTTATAAAATTATGAGGAATTTTTAACGAATTTGGACGAATTTAATGAAATTAAGACGAATTGTTGACAAATTTGATCAATTTTCAAAGAATTTGATCGAATTCTGACGAATTTTTAAAGTTATTAATCTCGTATACAATTTTTACAGATGATGAAAGTTCAAAATTAGGTGATAAAGCTTATAAATTAAGATTAATCGATGACTCGGAAGAACCAGACATTTTAGGAACCCGTCTAGCCGTTAGATTTTCAAAAATGCACCTTTGCGATGTCCAAGAACAGTCCGAAGAAGAAGATTTAGAAACTAGTGATTCCGAAGGTTCCTTATCACATACTCATTCACCTGTTCCGGATGATACAAGCAGTACGTCAATGAATACACTTTAATTTTTTAACTTTTATTTCATTTAAATAGATTTACTTATTAAAAAAATAAATAAATCAATTTCAGTGTTCTTTAATGAAGTTATGGACAGTTTATCGAGAGGATTTGAAGATAAATTACCCTGCGACAACTTAATACTTGAGATTAATTCATCACGATACGCATATAATGTTACTTTAAAAGAAGTAATTTTTTTTTTTTTTGACTTTTTTTTCTAATATATTCTTAAATTTTAAATTTGTACACGTTTTATGTAATTTGTATAATTTATTAATTTTGTATAATCATTTTTAGGTAAATTACTTCGTTGTAAAAGCAATTTTAAACCTGCCGTTCCAATGCAAAACCAACACAACTTATTTACAAGCTTTACGATCATCATTTTTATATTTCTCTCCGATCCTTAAAAATTACATTCGAAATATAAGTGCAATGGAAGATTGTCTTCAAGCCGTTGAAGTAAATTAACTTAAATATTATAAATCTTAAAGAATTTATTAAAAATTTATTTATTTTTAATAGGATATGGCTTCCGGGAATAATGAAGTCTCCGATTACATTTCAAACATCTTAAATTTCTTCTACGATAAAGATTATTTATCCGAAGATGCTATTATAACTTGGTCTAAGAAATTAAAAAAAGGTACTCGGTTAAGTGAAAAAGTCGCACCGTTTATTGATTGGTTACATGAAGCCGAAGAAGCTAGTTCTTCTGAAGAAAGTGAATAAAAATAAAAATGTCTTTTTAAGCTGTTAATATTTTTTATAAATCATGGTACCTATCATAAATTTATGGTATATATTATGTATTTATGTTTAATAAAACGATCTTTCAATAAAATTAGTTTTTATTTTATTAAATTATAAATTAATTTCTTTAAAAAAGTCATTATGTCAAATTTTCAGCGTCACAATTTTTTGACATTTACTACAACTTACAGGTTATAATTCTAATTTATTAATAAAAATCGTTAATAAAAGAAAAATTAATTAATTTTAATTCATAAATCAGTTAATTTTATCAAATAAATATCTTTTAAAAGGATTTCTTTTATATATTAAGTTAAATTATTTTTTTTTTATTTTTTAAATCTAATTGTCAAGATGTCGCCATCTATTAACATTTAGTAGAATTTTATACTTATAAATCTGAAATTTTAAATAAAAATCATTAATAAAAGAAAAATTAATTAATTTTAATTTTTAAATTAGATAATTTTATTTAATAAATACCTTTTAAAAGATTTTTTTATATATATTAAGTTAAATTAATTTTTTAAATATTTAAAATTCGTCAAAGTTTCGCCATCTATTATCTTTTAAGAGAATTTTATACTTATAAATCTAATTCATTAAATAAAAATCATTAATAAAAGAAAAATTAATTAATTTTAATTCTTAAATCAGGTAATTTTATTAAATAAATATCTTTTAAAAGGATTTTTTGTATATATTAAGTTAAATTAATTTTTAAAATATTTAAAATTCTTCAAACTTTCGCCATCTGTTATCTTTTAAGAGAATTTTATACTTATAAATCAAATTTTTTAAATAAAAATCATTAATAAAAGAAAAATTAATTAATTTTAATTCTTAAATTAGTTAATTTTATCAAATAAATATCTTTTAAAAAGATTTCTTTTATATATTAAGTTAAATTAATTTTTTTAATATTTAAAATTCGTCAAACTATCGCCATCTGTTATCTTTTAAGAGAATTTTATACTTATAAATCCAATTTTTTAAATAAAAATCATTAATAAAAAAAAAATTAATTAATTTTAATTCTTAAATTAGATAATTTTATTAAATAAATAGTTTTTAAAAGGATTTTTTTATATATATTAAGTTAAATTATTTTTTTTAATATTTAAAATTCGTCAAAGTTTCGCCATCTGTTATCTTTTAAGAGAATTTTATACTTATAAATCTAATTTTTTAAATAAAAATCATTAATAAAAGAAAAATTAATTAATTTTAATTTTTAAATCAGATAATTTTATCAAATAAATATCTTTTAAAAGTTTTTATAAATATATTAAGTTAAATTAATTTTTTAAATATTTAAAATTCGTCAAACTTTCGCCATCTGTTATCTTTTAATAGAATTTTATACTTATAAATCTAATTTATTAAAAAAAAATCATTAATAAAAGAAAAATTAATTAATATTAATTCTTAAATTAGTTAATTTTATTAAATAAATATCTTTTAAAAGGATTTTTTTATATATATTAAGTTAAATTAATTTTTTAAATATTTAAAATTCGTCAAAGTTTCGCCATCTGTTATCTTTTAAGAGAATTTTATACTTATAAATCCAATTTTTAAAATAAAAATCATTAATAATAGAAAAATTAATTAATTTCTCTTTTTAAATCGAATAATTTTATCAAATAAAGGTTTTTCAAACCATCTTTTTTTATATATTAAGTTAAATTAATTAAAAAAAATTTAATGTCAAAGTGTCTACATCTATTAACTTTAAATAAAATTTTATATTTATAAATCGGATTTTTTAAATAAAAATCTTAATAAAAGAAAATTTTATTAATTTAACTTTACAAATTAATTATTTTTATCAAATATTTATAAATTTTATCAAAACTTTCAATAAAAAAACATGAATTACGTTTTTATCTTTATAGAGATAAAAATTATTTAAATTTCCCGCTAAAAGTTCAATAGCGCCGTCAAACGTGAACGATCGGAATTAGTATTTTGGTAAAATATTTGCGTTGATTATGCGTAAAAAGCGCTGGTCAAAACAAGCATTTGCGATAAACCATTCGATTACAAAACGTTAGAACGCGTTAAAAAATCAAAATTAGAGACTCGCGCGGACCTTTTAACCCGCGTTTACCGTTCGGATCGCTTATAATACGTTCGTGTACATGTGAAACGTGTAACAAATCGTACGGAATAGGTAACGTTCTAATTTTACGGTTTTAAGGTAAGTTTTAAACGTTATTACCTAATTAATCGATAAAAATTTAACTGTGGAAACGTAACGTTTCGATTTTTTATCGGGTAAAAGGGCTGTTTTGGTTAGGTTTTTTACGAAATGTGTTTCAAAACAAACTGCGTACATAACCTTTACAGATTGTACCAGTTTGTGTATTTTTTACGACTCTTTCAATTAATTAATTGAAATTTTGGATTTTTTTTAGGTGATTTTTAGGTTTTTTATTGAATTTAAACCGGATGTTTTGTAAAACTGTTCGATTCTTGGAAAATTAGGTTTGTTTTGATCTTACAAACAACGATTACGTCATATTATGACCTTATAAATAATAAATTCACGCGTTTTCTCGGTTTATTTCACGTGTTTTATTAAGTACTTGTTATATTAATCTTTAAATTTAAAAAAAAGTCTGTATTTTTAATAAAAAATGTTTATTTCAAAAAATTCTAACCTTATTTTTTTAATTTTGACATATGTCATGTGTCAAAAAAATTTGTATTAATTTTTTTATAATAAATTAAATTTTTTATAAAATAAATAAAATTTATACACGTTTTATGTAAAAATAGATTTTTTTTTAACGTCCGGTTTGTTTTTATATCTTTTTAATAACCGATGATGACTACAGAATCTTATCGCTAATTAAGCAACTTTGTAGAATGCGAACACTGCAGTTTTTTTCTAGACACAATTATAAATAAGTTTTTGTATGATACATTATTTTTATATTATTTTTAAGTTTTTTTTATTGAATTACTTTTATTAAATTAAATTAAATTAAAGAAAAAAATAAAAAAAAAATAAATTAATAAACAATTAGTACAAATAAAAATTAGCAGAAATGAATTTCATTCAAAGTGATGTTAGCTACATTTTTTGACATTTATTTTTTGACATTTACAAAATTAATAAAACTAAAATAACCTCTTTAAGAATTTATTTTATGATTTTAATAAATAAATATGTAATAATTTTCTTTTTGTTTTATTTTATTTAGTCATGAATGACACAAACATGGACACTACGTTCGAACGGAGTGAGATTGTAAAAGAAGGTTGGTTGTACAAACGAGGAGAACACATCAAAAACTGGCGACCCCGGTATTTCATCCTGTTCAGTAACGGCGACCTAATCGGATTCAAAAACAAGCCGGATCAGGGCTTTAACGACCCCTTGAACTGTTTCACCGTCAAACAGTGCCAAATTATGTCTGTGGATCGGCCTAAACCTTACACTTTTATCATTCGAGTACTTCAGTTAACTACGGTTATCGAAAGGATGTTTCACGTTGAAGGAAAAACCGAAAGGTGGTTTTTAATTAAATGATTTAATTAAATATAAGTATTTTTTTAATTTTTGAATGTAAAAACTTTCAATTAATACAATTTTCATTTCTTAATTAAAAAAATAAAGTCTCCACGATTTTTTAAAGTTGGTCAAAATTTTTTAAAAGTTAGGTTATAAAAAATTTTAGTCAACTTTAAAATTTTTTTTAACTTTTTGGGTAATATTTAGAACAAAATTGACTTTTTTATTACAAAACAGAATATTTTAGCTTTCAATTAATACAAATTCCATCTTTTAATTTAAAAAAATAAAGTCTCCATGATTTTTTAAAGTTGGTCAAAGTTTTTTAAAAGTTAGGTTAAAAAAAATTTTAGTCAACTTTAAATTTTTTTTTAATTTTTTGGGTAATATTTAGAGAACAATTGATATTTTATTAAAAAATAGAATATTTAAACTTTCAATTAATACAAATTCCATCTTTTAATTTCAAAAAATAAAGTCTCTATGATTTTTTAAATTTGGTCAAAATTTTTTAAAAGTTAGGTTATAAAAAAATTTTAATCAACTTTATGAATTTTTTTAATTTTTTGGGTAATATTTAGAAGAAATTTGACTTTTTTATTAAAAAATAGAGTATTTAAACTTTCAATTAATACAAATTCCATGTTTTAATTTCAAAAAATAAAGTCTCCACGATTTTTTAAAATTGGTCAAAATTTTCATCACTAAATTTGACGATTTTAGCAAATTTTAGATAAAATTTTCAAATTTTAATAAAAAAATAAAGTTATTTTTCAATGAAATTTGACAACTTTTGTCGAAATCTGGTGAAATTTCAGACGAAATTCGATGACTTAAGGAAATTTTAGATGAAATTAGACGAAATTCAATCATTTTAGGCAATTTTATACAAAATTTAGCGAAATTTTAGAAGAAATTTGACAATTTTAAGAAATTTTAGATGAAATTTCACAATTTTAATCTAAATAAAGTTATTTTTCAATTAAATTCAACAATTTTAGACGAAATTTAGTGAATTTTCAAACGAAATTGGACGAATTTAAAAAATTTTTTGTCGAAATTTCACAATTTAAAGCTAAATTGAGTTATCTTTCAATGAAATTCGAAAAAGTTTAGGTGAAATTAAACGAAATTCAACAATTTTAGATAATTTTACACCAAATTTCGTGAAATTTTGGGAGAAAAAATCGGATTTTAAAAAATTTTGGATGAAATTGCACAATTTTAAGATAAATAAAGCTTTTTTCAATGAAATTCGATAATTTTAAACGAAACTTCGTGAAATTTCAAACGAAATTCGACAATTTTAAGAAATTTGAGATAAAATTTCACAATTTTTAGCTAAAATAAGTTATTTTTCAATGAAATTCAACAATTTTAAACGAAATTTCGTGAAATTTCAAACGCAATTCGACAATTTTAAGAAATTTGAGATAAAATTTCACAATTTTTAGTTAAATTAAGTTATTTTTCAATGAAATTCGACAATTTTAAACGAAATTTCGTGAAATTTCAAACGAAATTGGACGAATTTTGAAAATTTTGGTCGAAATTTCACAATTTCAAGCTAAATTAAGTTATTTTTTAATGGAATTCGAAAAAATGTTGATGAAATTAAACGAAATTCAACAATTTTGCACCAAATTTCGTGAAATTTTGGAAAAAAATCGATGATTTAAAAAAAATTTAAGTGAAATATTACAATTTTAGACTAAATTAAGTCATTTTTTAACAATTTTAATATAAATTAAGTTACGTTCACTTTAATTCGTAAATAATTTTCTATTTTTTTCATCTTTTTTAATCTTTTTTTAGGTTATAAAAAATTTTAGTCAACTTTACGAATTTTTTAAATTTTTTGGGTAATAATTAGAACAAAATTGGCTTTTTTATTACAAAATAGAATATTTTAGCTTTCAATTAAAACAAATTTCATTCCTTAATCTTCATAAATAAAGTCCGGGCGATTTTTTAAAGTTGGTTAAAATTTTCAAAAAGTTAGGTTATGAACTGTCAAAAATTTTGATCATATTTGTAAATTTTTTTAATTTTTTGGGTAATATTTAGAGAAAAATTGATTTTTTTACTATAAAATAGAATATTTAAGCTTTCAATTAATACAAATTCCATGTTTTAATTTCAAAAAATAAAGTCTCTATGATTTTTTAAAGTTGGTAAAAATTTTTTAAAAGTTAGGTTAAAAAAAATTTTAGTCATCTTTAAGAATTTTTTAATTTTTTGGGTAATAATTAGAACAAAATTGGCTTTTTTGTTAGAAAATAGAATATTTTAGCTTTCAATTAAAACAAATTTCATTCCTTAATCTTCATAAATAAAGTCTGGGCGATTTTTTAAAGTTGGTTAAAATTTTCAAAAAGTTAGGTTATGAACTGTCAAAAATTTTGATCATATTTGTAAATTTTTTTAATTTTTTGGGTAATATTTAGAGAAAAATTGACTTTTTTATTACAAAATAGAATATTTTAACTTTCAATTAATACAAATTCCATGTTTTAATTCCAAAAAATAAAGTTTCCATGATTTTTTTAAGTTGGTCAAAATTTTTTAAAAGTTAGGTTAAAAAAAAAATTAAACTTAATTTTAAATCGATTTTTTTCTTTTAATATAGAGACGAATGGGTGGCAGCTATAAAATCAGTATCAGAACGTTTATCCCTCTCGGATCAAAGTTGCGATGATATAGATATGGTTTCAACGTTAGAAGAAGTAACAACGGAAAACGATTTAAGTGAAAAATTCTCGGTACAAGGCACAGCGATATCAAAATCAACCGGTAGGAGAAAAGTAACATTGGAAAGTTTCGAGTTTGTAAAAGTCCTCGGTAAAGGAACGTTTGGAAAGGTGATTTTATGTAGGGAAAAAGCAACCGGTCGATTGTACGCTATAAAAATCCTTAAAAAAGAAGTGATTATTCAAAAAGATGAGGTGGCTCATACCCAAACGGAAAGTCGAGTTTTACGGTCGACCAATCATCCATTTTTAACATCATTAAGGTACTCGTTTCAAACCAACGATAGGTTATGTTTCGTTATGGAGTATGTAAACGGAGGCGAGTTGTTTTTCCATTTGTCCCGGGAGAGGATTTTTTCAGAGGATCGGACGAGGTTTTACGGAGCGGAGATTATTTCCGCTTTGGGTTATTTGCATTCGATAGGGATTATTTACCGGGATTTAAAGCTGGAGAATTTGTTGTTGGATAAAGACGGTCATATTAAGATCGCAGACTTTGGGCTTTGTAAGGAGGATATTACTTACGGAAGAACTACGAAGACTTTTTGTGGTACTCCGGAGTATTTAGCACCGGAAGTTATTGAAGATAATGATTATGGTCGAGCGGTGGATTGGTGGGGAATTGGTGTTGTTATGTACGAAATGGTGGGTATAAATAATCATATACAGTGACATCTCCTTTGTGCGGACACCAACGGAACCCACTACAAGTGTCCGTTTAAGAAGGCTGTCTGCTTAAGAGAAATGCAAAGTAATTATATGAGAGTTGGACGGTTCCATGAGAAACTGTCCGTTCATGGGGGGTGTCTGTTCACGAGGGGTGTCCGCAAAGGGGAATTTCATTGTATTATTAATCAAAAATTTATTTTGTTTTTGTTTTATTATTTTTATTTTAAATTTGAGTATATTTCAATCAAATTTAAAGATGTATATTTAAAAATTTTTAAATCTTTGGAATTTTAAGGTTATGTTTTTATATGTCTATCCTTTTTATGTTAAAAATTCAATATTTTAGACATTTTGATATTAAATTTCAATAAAAAATATGAAATTTTGGTCCATTTATGGTATTTTAAATCAAAATTTCGTTATTTCTTAAGTTTTTAAATGAAAATTTTAGTATTTTTTGAATTTTTATATAAAAACCTTAACCTTTTAAGGTTAGAATTATCGTATTTTTCATATTTTTATGTTAATTGTCACTTTTCTTCAATTTTTTGAGATTTTAAGGCCAAATAGTTCAATATTTCTGGAATTCTTAAGCTAAATTTGAATATTTCTCTCATTTTGAGGTTAGAATTCTAATATTTCAAACATTTTATTCAATATTTTAGACATTTTTATATTAAATTTTAATAAAAATTATGAAATTTTAGTCTATTTATGGCATTTTAAGTCAAAATTTCGATATTTCTTAAGTTTTTAAATGAAAATTTTAGTATTTTTGGAATTTTTATATCAAAATCTTAACTTTTTAAGGTTAGAATTATCGTATTTTTGATATTTTTATGTTAGATGTCGCTTTTCTTCAATTTTTTGAGGTTTTAAGGCCAAATAGTTCAATATTTTTGTAATTTTTAAGCTAAATTTGAATATTGCTCTCATTTTGAGGTTAAAATTCTAATATTTCAAACATTTTATTCAATATTTTGGACATTTTTATATTAAATTTTAATAAAAATTATGAAATTTTAGTCTATTTATGGCATTTTAAGTCAAAATTTCGATATTTCTTAAGTTTTTAGATGAAAATTATAGTATTTTTGGAATTTTTATATCAAAATCTTAACTTTTTAAGGTTAGAATTATCGTATTTTTGATATTTTTTATGTTAGATATCGCTTTTCTTCAATTTTTTGAGGTTTTAAGTCCAAATAGTTCAATATTTCTGGAATTCTTAAGCTAAATTTGAATATTTCTCTCATTTTGAGGTTAGAATTCTAATATTTCGAACATTTAGTCAATATTTTAGACATTTTTATATAAAATTTTAATAAAAATCATGAAATTTTGGGTTTTTTGTGGTATTTTAAGTCAAAAGTTCGATATTTCTTAAGTTTTTAGATGAAAATTATAATATTTTTGGAATTTTTATATCAAAATATTAACTTTTTAAGGTTAGAATTATCGTATTTTTGATATTTTTTATGTTAGATATCGCTTTTCTTCAATTTTTTGAGGTTTTAAGTCCAAATAGTTCAATATTTCTGGAATTCTTAAGCTAAATTTGAATATTTCTCTCATTTTGAGGTTAGAATTCTAATATTTCGAACATTTAGTCAATATTTTGGACATTTTTATATTAAATTTTAATAAAAATTAGGAAATTTTAATCTATTTATGACATTTTAAGTCAAAATTTCGATATTTCTTAAGTTTTTAAATGAAAATTTTAGTATTTTTGGAATTTTTATATTAAAACCTTAACTTTTTAAGGTTAGAATTATCGTATTTTTGGTATTTTGATGTTCATTGTCACTTTTCTTCAATTTTTTGAGGTTTTAAGGCCAAATAGTTCAATATTTTTGTAATTTTTAAGCTAGATTTGAATATTTCTCTCATTTTAAGGTTAGAATTCCAATATTTTGCACATTTTATTCAATATTTTGGACATTTTTATATTAAATTTTAATAAAGATTATGAAATTTTAGTCTATTTATGGCATTTTAAGTCAAAATTTCGATATTTCTTAAGTTTTTAAATGAAAATTTTAGTATTTTTGGAATTTTTGTATTAAAACTTTAACTTTTCAAGGTTAGAATTATCGTATTTTTAATATTTTGATGTTAGATGTCGCTTTTCTTAAATTTTTTGACGTTTTAAGGCGAAATAGTTTAATATCTCTGAAATTTTTAAGCTAGATTTGAATATATCTCTCATTTTATGGTTAGAATTCCAATATTTCGAACATTTTATTCAATATTTTGGACATTTTTATATAAAATTTTAATAAAAATCATGAAATTTTGGGTTTATTGTGCTATTTTATGTCAAAAGTTCGATATTTCTTAAGTTTTCAGATGAAAATTATAGTATTTTTTGGAATTTTTATATCAAAATATTAACTTTTTAAGGTTAAAATTATCATATTTTTGATATTTTGATGTTAGATGTCACTTTTCTTCAATTTTTTGAGGTTTTAAAGCCAAATAGCTCAATATTTCTGGAATTCTTAAGCTAAATTTGAATATTTCTCTCATTTTGAAGTTAGAATTCTTATATTTCAAACATTTTATTCAATATTTTAGACATTTTTATATAAAATTTTAATAAAAATCATGAAATTTTGGGTTTATTGTGCTATTTTAAGTCTAAAGTTCGATATTTCTTAAGTTTTTAGATGAAAATTGTAGTATTTTTGGAATTTTTATATCAAAATATTAACTTTTTAAGGTTAGAATTATCATATTTTTGATATTTTGATGTTAGATGTCGCTTTTCTTCAACTTTTTGAGGTTCTAAGGTCAAATGGTTCAATATTTCTGAAAATTTTAAGCTAGATTTGAACATTTCTCTCATTTTAAGGTTAGAATTCCAATATTTCGAACATTTTATTCAAAATTTTGGACATTTGTATATTGAATTTTAATAAAAATTATGAAATTTTAGTCTATTTATGGCATTTTAAGTCAAAATTTCGATATTTCTTAAGTTTTTAAATGAAAATTTTAGTATTTTTGGAATTTTTGTATTAAAACTTCAACTTTTTAAGGTTAGAATTATCATATTTTTGATATTTTGATCTTAGATGTCGCTTTTTTTAATTTTTTGAGGTTTTAAGGCCAAATAATTCAATATTTTTGTAATTTTTAAGCTAGATTTGAATATTTCTCTCATTTTAAGGTTAGAATTCTAATATTTCAAACATTTTATTCAATATTTTAGACATTTTTATATTAAATTTTAATAAAAATTATGAAATTTTAGTCTATTTATGGCATTTTAAGTCAAAATTTCGATATTTCTTAAGTTTTTAAATGAAAATTTTAGTATTTTTGGAATTTTTGTATTAAAACTTTAACTTTTTAAGGTTAGAATTATCGTATTTTTGATATTTTTATGTTAGATGTCGCTTTTCTTCAATTTTTTGAGGTTTTAAGGCCAAATGATTCAATATATCTGGAATTTTTAAGCTAGATTTGAATATTTCTCTCATTTTAAGGTCAGAATTCCAATATTTCGCACATTTTATTCAATATTTTGGACATTTTTATATTAAATTTTAATAAAAATTATGAAATTTTAGTCTATTTATGGCATTTTAAGTCAAAATTTCGATATTTCTTAAGTTTTTAAATGAAAATTTTAGTATTTTTGGAATTTTTGTTTTAAAACTTTAACTTTTTAAGGTTAGAATTATCATATTTTTGATATTTTGATGTTAGATATCGCTTTTCTTCAATTTTTTGAGGTTTTAAGGTCAAATAGTTCAATATTTCTGGAATTTTTAAGCTAGATTTGAATATTTCTCTCATTTTATGGTTAGAATTCCAATATTTCGCACATTTTATTCAATATTTTGGACATTTTTATATTAAATTTTAATAAAGATTATGAAATTTTAGTCTATTTATGGCATTGTAAGTCAAAATTTCGATATTTCTTAAGTTTTTAAATGAAAATTTTAGTATTTTTGGAATTTTTGTATTAAAACTTTAACTTTTTAAGGTTAGAATTATCGTATTTTTGATATTTTTATGTTAGATATCGCTTTTCTTCAATTTTTTGAGGTTTTAAGGCCAAATAGTTCAATATTTCTGGAATTTTTAAGCTAAATTTGAATATTTCTCTCATTTTGAGGTTAGA
The DNA here is from genome assembly GCA_036711955.1 of Digitonthophagus gazella. Classification (NCBI taxonomy): domain Eukaryota; kingdom Metazoa; phylum Arthropoda; class Insecta; order Coleoptera; family Scarabaeidae; genus Digitonthophagus; species Digitonthophagus gazella. The sequence goes on along the minus strand of JASCIT010000002.1, from coordinate 3,518,247 downwards.
ATTCTTATGTTTCAAACATTTTATTTAATATTTTACACATTTTTGTATAAAATTTTAATAAAAATCATGAAATTTTGGGTTTATTGTGCTATTTTAAGTCTAAAGTTCGATATTTCTTAAGTTTTTAGATGAAAATTATAGTATTTTTGGAATTTTTATATCAAAATATTACCTTTTTAAGGTTAGAATTATCGTATTTTTGATATTCTTATGTTAGATGTTACTTTTCTTCAATTTTTTGAGGTTTTAAGACCAAATAGTTCAATATTTTTGTAATTTCTAAGCTAAATTTGAATATTTCTCTCATTTTAAGGTTAGAATTCCAATATTTCGCGCATTTTATTCAATATTTTGGACGTTTTTAATTAAAATTTTAATAAAAATCATGAAATTTTGGGTTTATTGTGCTATTTTAAGTCAAAAGTTCGATATTTCTTAAGTTTTTAAATGAAAATTTTAGTATTTTTGGAATTAAAACTTTAACTTTTTAAGGTTAGAATTATCGTATTTTTAATATTTTGATGTTAGATGTTACTTTTCTTGGATTTTTTTTACGTTTTAAGGCCAAATAGTTCAATATTTTTGTAATTTTTAAGCTAAATTTGAATATTTCTGTCATTTTGAGGTTAGAATTCTAATATTTCGAACATTTAGTCAATATTTTAGACATTTTTATATAAAATTTTAATAAAAATTATGAAATTTTAGTCTATTTATGGCATTTTAAGTCTAAAGTTCGATATCTCTTAAGTTTTTAGATGAAAATTTTAGTATTTTTGGAATTTTTATATCAAAATATTAACTTTTTAAGGTTAGAATTATATTTTTGATATTTTGATATTTCTGAAAATTTTAAGCTAGATTTGAATATTTCTCTCATTTTAAGGTTAGAATTCCAATATTTCGCACATTTTATTCAATATTTTGGACATTTTTATATTAAATTTTAATAAAAATTATGAAATTTTAGTCTATTTATGGCATTTTAAGTCAAAATTTCGACATTTCTTAAGTTTTTAAATGAAAATTTTAGTATTTTTGGAATTTTTTGTATTTAAACGTTACTTTTCAACTTTAAAGTGTCACTTTTGACGTTTAAAGATCAAAATTCTACCGTGCGTTCAGAAATGATTGTAGATCGTTTGAATTTGGCGCGCTATAGATTAATTTTTAAGGTTGGTATAAATACAATAATGTTAATCATATCTCATAGGCGTGTCATAGAAAATATTGAAAGCTGTCATAAATTGTCAAAAAACCGTAAGACAAAGGTATTTTATTGAATTTATTAACCAATGCCATTGCAATTGATATCCGATCTCCAATAATTATGAGTATATGTGCATATACACTTAATACTGAAAAGGATACATCATGAATAAATCCGGCTACGCCACTGATATGCAAGACACGACTTAGGTAATTCACAGGTAACAATATTGACCATCAAAAATCACTAAATTACGAGCGCGCCAAATTCAAACGATCTACAATCATTTCTGAACGCACGGTAGTATTTTTATCATTTTGAGTTTATAATTATAATATTTCCGACGTTTTGATGAATTTCAATAAAAATTGTGTAATTTTGCGATCGAAATTTTAACGTTTCTGGTATCTTGAGGTTAAAGTTCAACATTTCTCGAATTTTGGGATTAAAATTTCAATATGTGGAAAACTGGGGTTTGTGTGGGGAATAAAATGCTCACAAACAATAAGTGCTTTAATAACAAATTGTTGTACACCACTTTGGTTAACGGTAATAACAGTATACACCACTTTGGTAACGCACAACCTTGCACCACAATATCTCAAACCTTACTCTTCGATATCTCAGACCTTACTCTCCGATATCTCAAACCTTACTCCTCAATTCCCTTTTACTAGCAGCATAAACAGCCCTTCTTCCTCCGCTCTCTCCTGCTTCTTAATACGTACCTTGGTGATTGTGATCGCACAATATTTTTGTTATATGTTGGGTTAAAACTTTGATATGTTTAAAATTTTAAAGTTTTTTTCGAAATTTTCGACTATTTCAATTTATAATTTAATATTCCTAAAGTTTTAAAGTTAAAATTTCAATGTTTTATTATTTAAAATACCATTAAATTCATTTTTAACACGTTGGGTCCGGCGCCGGTCCCCGGGGACCGGCAGCGAACTTTCCCTGTGGCTGGCGTGGCTTGTCCCTGCCGGCTGAACACAGAGGACAGCAAATTCAGCGCCGGGCTGAAGGTGTTAAGTATAAAATTTAAATATTAAGTTGTAAAATCCTAAGTAATTTTAATCTAAAACGTGTGACGCAATTTAAACGTTTATATTTTTTATATTTATTTATTAAATGTTTGATGTTATAGATGTGCGGTCGATTGCCTTTTTACAATAGAGACCACGACGCCTTATTCGCCTTAATAATAATGGGCGATGTAAAATACCCCCGAACGCTAAGCTCGGAGGCCAGAGATCTTCTCTCAGGTTTATTAGTAAAAATCCCCTCGAGACGACTTGGAGGCGGTCCGGACGACGCTAAAGAAATTATGGCTCATCCGTTTTTCAGTTGTATCAATTGGAGAGACTTAGAACACAAAAAGGTAAATATTAAAACTAATCTTAACACTTTATTGACCAGTATCACTAGCTATCGGTAAAGTATTAAGATTCAACAACATATGCACATGCAATAAACCGCTCGGTTTCAGATAATGAGATTTTCATTTAGACCAAAAGCCGATAAATAGGCTACTGGTTAGTAAAGTGTAAGTCCACATTCTAAAAAAAAAATTTTTATAGATTCCACCACCGTTTAAACCTCAAGTAGACAGCGATACCGATACAAGATACTTCGATTCGGAATTTACCGGTGAAAGTGTCGAATTAACCCCACCGGATAATGCAGGTCCTTTAAGTTCAATCCAAGAAGAACCGTATTTCCCCCAATTTAGTTTTCAAAACCCCTCAACGCTCGGTAGTTCAGCTCAGATTAGCGGGAGCATCAGTAGCATCGCTCCGATGCAGTGACTTTGTAAATTAAGTAAGTATTCACTCTTTACATTCACTTAAAACTAAAACATAAAAAAAAACCTAAAAATTATTTTTTTTTACTTTATAATAATTTTTCTTTTTTAGATTTTCCTGTACTTATTTTTTTAAGAACTGTATATGTTTAAACGGATAAGTTTTTGAATGAATTGTGATAGTATTCGTGTACTATGTATATTTAGGCGTAGATTAAGTCAACTTTTTTTTCCTTTAATAAGTTTTCCTATTTTTTTTCCTTTTTTTTTAAATAATAATTAAAAAAATAGAGTTGTAAATACCCAACGATCGATTTTTGAGAAACGAGGGCTCAAAATATCATAACCCGTCAATTAATGTCTAATAAAAGATAAAAAATCTTACTCTCGAAGATCGTTCGCTTTGTTTAACACAAATTTACTTATACATATTATATATATATCTCATAATGAGAAACTCGGGAAAAAAATATATAAACTAAGCACAACTCGTATCATCTAAGGTGTTCATCGTTATGTATATATTTATTATGTATACATAAGCGTTAACTTATACATTTCCGAAAAAGAAAATAAACTTAAAAAAAAATAAATAAAAAATAAACTAATAAATATGTGGACGTGGAGTGAATATAATTAGATTTAAGTTTTCGTTTAATTTTTTCCTTTTTTTCTTGTTAATTTGCTTTATAAACTTTATACTTCATAAAAAAAAAAAAAAAATTTTTTTCGGCATTTGAAAAATGTAATAATATATTTATAACACATTAAAATTTATATTTGTATTTTTTTCTTTTTAATTTTACTTTTTAAAATTGTGGCTAGGAAAATTGTACTCATATGTATATTAAAAAAAAAAAGTTACTAAAGAAGTAAAAAAAAATGTTGTATACGAAAATACTGTAAACGAGATAAAAAAAAAGTTGTTGATTTGTTGTTATTTAATTATTTTTACTTTCCTTTTCGTACATATATATACAAAATATATTATGATGAATTTGTGAAAAAATAAATTAAAAAAAATGGGTGAAAGCATGAGAAAATGAAAGTACGTTGATATATTATAGTTATTGTTGGATGCATATATGTAACGGAATGTATTTTCGCTATTACTTTACATTATTGCTTTTTAGTAAGTGAAAAATAAAGTGAATATTCTATATTTTTGTGTATTTAAATAGTTTATTTTGTGTTTATTTATATTTATGATGATATATCTTTTTTTGAAATCTCCGTTAGGTTATGTGTACCTACTAAGCGTATTCTGCTATAATTAATTGCTCCGTTTGTTTGTATGAGATTATGTTTGTTTTTTTTGTTGTTACTTAGTTGTTGTTTGTTGTTATTTAGTTTGGTCATTTTATCATCTGGTCATTGTACAGACCCAGTTTGATTCTTTGCCGAGTAACCAGCGGTATAACTTAAAATCTTTACCCTAATTCGTTAAAATATCGAAAAGGAAAATAGAAAACTTCTTAAAGAACCAAATAGCAGTGTACAAAAAACCTTTAGAAATAGAAATGTAAGAATTATATCTTCTGATACCGATTTGGATATTGATCAGTACAATCGTAGTGATATTGAATGTAATGAAGATTCCATTGACGAGATTTTGCAAGAATGGGCCTGTCCACCATTTTTCAATTTTTATTGCATTGGATGGAGCAGAAAAAAAAGTTTCTCCGTATTTTTGCGTTTTTTTCATAGCTTATCCCATCGTTCAAAAAAAAATCATAAAATCGGCCAATTTAAAAGAGCGTTTAAATAAGGTAAAATCACCAGATGCTAATGATAATATGTGTTTTATGGCTAAGTTATTTTTTGCGTATTTACGTGTTGTTTACTTCCTTATATGAACTTTTGAGATGTATATAGCAAATAATACACATATTAACAACAAAGAAAAATAATTTGTCCATCGACTTCTTAACGATAACTACTAGGTTATTAGAGAGAGATAGGTACAACGAGTTCCTATAATAGAAAAGGATGGATATATATCTTTGCGTCGGATTTTTCTTTTGCCAACTCATAAGTACTGTATTAAATCTGTGGCAATTTAAACAACACCAACTTCACAGAGAATTTCAGCATGGCCGACGGATTCAGCCAATGAGCGATCAATTAACGCTTCGACGTCATCAACAGGTCACGTTATGCATTTGAACGCATCAACAGGATTTTGAACAGCATTTCAAAAATATAGAAGCGTTTTCTGGCGATGCAGCGGTTTGAAAGCTTTTGAAATCTTTTTATTCTCGCGTCAAACCGTGACGTCACTGACGAAAACGCTTGAACCGTTTCAAAATGCTCTACGATCTCGGTTCAAAACTTTACACACACATGCGCACATTGAAAGATGAACATAACCTCCTAACGTAACCTAATTTCTTAGTGAATTTAGTTTCTAATAAAATTGTAATACTCAAAATGCAATAAGCAGGTGAAAATAAACTAGTCGACGTAGTAGTGGACGATATTCAGATAAAGGTCGACGAAATCTTTTCCCCAGATATAGGCAGATTATCAATAAAATTTTTATTACATTCAAGGCAATTGATCTTTTCTAACAGAGTTTTAAACGTAGCTGTTCCCATTTGGAATAATTGAAAAAGATCGTGCCCAAGGTACAAAGTTAACCATTCCTCATAATATCCTCTAATGCAAGGGTGGGCAACCTCCAGCCCGTTGGCCAACTCCGGCCGATGTGAGAGTCTTATCCGGCCCGCGAGATCTTTAGAAAGAATAATAAATAATTTTTGTTTAAACTCGAAAGTTTTCGACAGAAAGAAATGATCAAAGAAAGGTTTTTATAACTAATGCAGTACAGAAGAAAAATGTCTTGTTGCTGCACTGGGATTCGAACCCAGATCTCTTTCTTTCCGGTTAGTTGTTATACCAAGGAAAGCAGAAGATCTAAAATGAACTTTATTTTTTATATAAAAAAACTTATAAGTAACACAAATTTGCCAACTTTGTATTCCGGTCAGAGTAGGAAAAGTAAATCATAATCTGGCTCACACTACAAAAGATGCCCACCCCTGCTCTAATGGTTAAGTATTGAGTTTTTTATAATAAAATAGAAAAGTGTGGCATTTCTTTTCCATTATTCAACATTCACAACATTACCATTTCCCTGTTCGTATTAAAATTATTGTTAATTAAACATAATTCCGAAGTTCTGAGGTCCATTTTTGAAAATAATAGAAATAATAATTTGTAGGTTATGTAACGATTGTTGATAATCGAATGGTTCGAATGCGGTTTAAAAACACGCATTCGCGCGAGTGCACAAACTATGACGTAGCGTTTCAAACCGATTTGAATGCACGTTCGAAAGCGCTGCACGCCAGAAAACGCCTTTAGTTTTAAGATCGTTTTTTGACGTAATACCGTAAAAATAAATACTAAAACCTTGACATATATGATCATCGCCTTTTAGAGAATGGATTCCGCCCAAAAAAACCTATACTTTGGAAAAAGTGGACAGGCCCATTGGTTATTGATGAAAAAAGAACTGATGATATCGAGGAAGATATAATTCAATTTAGCAAATGGAATGAATTTAGTGGTCGGCAGAAGTAATTTTTTTTCTGAATTCGGGTCGACACGGTCGGTACCTCGCGCCTTTACCATCTCGGCTATCGTCCTTGCTGGGAAAAGTATTAAATCACCGGATAACTACATACGTATATTTTTTTGACGATTTCAAAAATTCATAACTCAAAAATGCCTGGCCATCTCCCGGAAATACTTTACCATGAAGCTTTACATACATGTCTCTATCTGTAAAAAAATCGAGAACAAGATCTGGAGGTTACATGTCTGGTGGTCCCCTTGTGAAATGGATGGCTTCATTTTTTTTTTTCTGTTTCACCATCCTTAGTTACACCACAAAATACAATAGCAAAGCATGATAAGTTTTCCACCTTCTTCTCCTGGGACCACCATGTAGGTATAACTTCAATGATTCAAAGTCGGAAACCATGTATTATAACCCGAAATGAAGCTGCACCGTGAAGAGAAATATAAAAGAGTACTCGGCTATGTTACGGAGAGAAGACTTTTTCATCCTTCCTTTCATGGTGTAGATCAATTTCTTGTTATAGGACCCTGGCGTCATGTTCAGGGCAACTCAGGTGCGGAAGGACCCCCCCTTCTTTGATCTTGGGGAGGTCTTGGTACCTCAAGAGTTACTCCCTTTCAGTATCTCATAGTCTCAGCTTTTACACCCCATAGAGGGAATCGGTTCGTCATTGCCAGTTATGTCGTGAAAATTCCCGAAGGGGGACCCTTAAACCCGTATGAATCTCCCTTCTTTATGTGTCTTCTAGATCTATGGAGGTTTATAGTAGCTGTAATAATTCCATATATTGTGGGCTTTAGGTTAAACATTTTTTAGTTTTCTCTTTGCGCATTTGTTAAAGTCATGTAGGAACTTGTACCCAGTCATAAATTTGTGTAATAAATATGTCGACGATGTTTTATTCTTAAGTGTTTGAAATCGTTTTAAGAATTCTTAAGTTTAAGTAATAAATAAACGAGGCGAACGTTAGGAAAGTTTTTAAAAGGGCTTTTGAGTATTGTTTTTTTGAGCTTTTGGTAAAGAGTCGGGCATCTGGTCCCCAGATTGAGTTTCGGGAATTTTCCTTAAGAAAGTACCGTCTTAAAAAACTCCGCCAACCGGTTGTCAAAAACAACCAATCGTTAGGAAGGTCCAAAATGTTCATTCACCACTTCTCCAAGGGCAAAGTTACTAGGGGAGAATTCGCGTTTGTAAAATTACTGAGACTCTTAAGGCTGTGGTCTCGGGCCCGAAAAAGTTGTTCCAATATTTCGCGTTAACCGTTTGATAAATCAAAAAAAACTTTCAAACGAAAGTTGGATAAAAATGAAAAATCTAGACATGCAAATAGAGATATTTTATAAATTATTGTTAATAACTGAGATTATTAAGAAAGATTTTGAAAAGGGCTATTTGCATGAATATATAAATATTCAAGATATATTTTTTCCATTTACCGTTTTTTGATATTTTAAAAGATAAGCGAGAAATTTTGGAAATTCCCACGGTACAAACTTGGGAATATTTTTCAATTTCGCTAGATAACTCCGCCCTGATTGACCACGTGGTATGGCCGGCGGAGTTGAGTAGGTGCCGTAAGTAAACAAACAAGTTTTTTGTGTAAGTCGATTCTGCTTCGTGCATTTCTGGAGATAAATACTTTGGAGAATTATTCGAGTTTGGACTTCACAGATTTTATGGCTAGTAAAAAATTTTAGAATTTTAGTAAACTAAAATGAATGAAAAGTTCATTTCATAATTTTACTAATCTTTTTGTTATATAAATACCTCGACCTCATGAAAATAAACTTCGATATTGTAATTTTGAACACTAACTTTTTCTTTACATACACTACATGTAGCAGAAAAAGTATGTACAACTGGGCCAAATTGGTCACTTTTCAAGGGATACTCCTGTTTCTATAAGAAATAGAGGAAAAAAAATATAGGTAACTGATGTTCGATTTTTATAAGAAATCAAATGCTGAAAACCTCATATTGATATCTTTTATGGTTTCAGAGATATTGGGGATGCTTTTCGAGAAAGTGCATTTTTGAAGTCTTCATAATTTTTTTCCTATTGGAAAATGTTTAATTTTGTGAAAACATTCTCGTGGAAACTTTTTATTAGATTTTGACGGTGTAGATTAGTTTTCTCTGTAAGCAATATTTTAATAGCTACATACAAAAAAGTGTTTTTTTAATGGAACACTATATTATTACATATTATACGAGAGCCTAGAATTCCCTTTCCAAAAATATGCCTATAAAATTTGAAAAACGGTATAGATGCGATAATTTCTTTCAGAGAATCTGGAGAAAATGCAGAGGTTGTATTTACATAAACGGTATACAGAGAGAAGATAACGTTTAAACTCATTTTTTTCGATGTTAAAAAAATGTAGATTGTTTGAAGCCATAATCTGAACCAAAAAGGCTAAGTGATATCGCAAGCAAGGTAACATGTGTGGCACACTTTTGGAAAGGCAATTTAAACTCCCGTCGAATATGCAAAAATGTATAGGTGTTCCATTTGAAAAACAAATATTTGTTTGCATCTATTAGAATATTGCTTACAAAAAATCTAATTTACACCAACAAATTCTACATAAAAAGTTGTTTCGGGAAACTTTTCACAGAATCAAATATTATCCAATAGAAAAAAAGTTATGGAGATTTTTAAAAAATGCACTTTTTCGAAAAACACCTGTATTTCCGAAACCGTAAGAGGTATCAATTTGCGGTTTTCACTATTCGATTTCTTATAAACATCGAGCAAGACACCAATATTATTTTACCCTATCTCTTATAGAAACAGGGTGTCCCTTTACAAGTGTCCAATTTGGCCCACCAGTACAGTACAGTCGATTATCCCATCTGTACTACAAACTGTTGTACCATTTTAAAACATTTAATTTTTTTGCACATTATTTATTACATATACTAAAATTAGTCAGGATCTTATTAGGATTTAGTAAGAAAGATACGTCTAATGTTTCCGTCTTTTTCTACTTTACTAAAACGAACTGAACCTCGATTCATGTATTCACTTCTAGACAAAAGATAAATAAACACATGAGTTTCGAATATAAATCCTTTGTCTCTTATCTACAAAGGGCGGAGCGTAGTCCAGAATTAAGGTCCACCTTCCTGCTTCCGCACGTCCGTCTCCTGCGCCCCTGAGAAACTCGATGACCGTAAGACCACAGCCTTAAATGATATACACTCTTAACGAGACTCTTAAACGAGATACATTTTGAACGAGATACTCTTAAACGAGACTTTCTTTCTGAATCTTGAATACTACAGTCATTTTGTGTGTGTGATTAACTTTTCTTTGGGTGGGCTCTTAGCAGATGTAATAATTCAGATTATTCGGCTGATTCAATTATAACGGGTTGAATTTAAAGACCTTTTTTTAAATTAAATTTTAGTTTTATATTTGGTGTTTTCACTTCAAGTCAGGTACGGGGGCTCGAATATCTCAAAGCGATAAAAATGTCATTTTTAAAAGAGTCCGTTTGCAGATAGTAAAATTTTTTAAAACAAGGGTTTTTTTCTAGAAATTGTTAAACTCGAGACGTACGTGTTTGGAATTTGACTTACAATTAGTAGGAAAAAACGTCTAAAGATATTCTCCCACCACCTTTGAAAGCGTTTTACTTAAGGGAGAGCTCTCTCTTCCCGGGGTTCTTTTCGAGTCAAGAAGAATTTCTTCTTCGCGATAATGTGTTGGATATGCTTTGAGAAGCTATTCAACACATTGACGGTTTTTCGCAGGCTCAGATTTCGCGACCGAGTTTGAGTGTTCCTCCGCGGTTATGTCCGTATGATAGACTTGAGCGTGCTCCCATTCGGAGTTTATCTCCGTTATGGTAATCTCACCATCTTCGAGGGCCGCAACTGAGGGCATAACCGCAAACCAATGGGTTTTGTTGTTGAGGAAAAAGGGTGAGTTTTCTAAGTCTGAGTAAATATTTACTATTAGACAAATCTCTCCGGTTAATAATTATTGAGTTATAATTATTCGCATAGCTATCCTCTTGATTAATTGAGGCTGTCAGAAACCAATGTGACTAACTCCATATAATGACAATTTTCAATCCGAAAAGGTAAAGCTAAAAGTTCATAAAAAAACAGGTGGTGAAGTGTTCAGTTGCCAAAGCAGTTAGCACATTTTGGTGGCAAACGAGTGAGCTGTTGAGTCAATCAGGTTGTACACCGAAATAATATTGAAATTTGCAACCAAACAATGTTATTATCTAAATTTTGAAAAAAATGGAGTTAGTCACATTGGCTTCTGACAGCCTCAATTGAACTATAAAGTTTTGCATTTTCCTTAATAAACTTTTAAAGCTAGGTTTGTGTTTTTATTCAATAAAGATTAATTTTCCTATTTTCTGAATCTAGTTTAATTAAAGTTTTTGATAATAAAAATAAAATAGTTTTTTTTAATATCATTTTCTACCCTACAACACTTTTGCATTTCGAATCAGAGCCTTGGTGCAAGAATCCACGGATTTTCCGGAAGGTTTTCCCGGGGAAAAACCTTGCCCTGGTGGCGGCTACGTTACCCCGTTCATTATAATAATGACGGTACAGCAATGGGGTTTTAATTACTTAAATATCGAGCCCCAAGATTTCTACACAGACACTTAACGAAAAGTCGAGTAAAGTTTCAGCTGGTCAACATTTTTCGATTAATTTCGGCGTTTATGTTCGTATAATCGAGATTGTGCGCGCTCTTCTGTAGTGATTATTCTAGCTAAACCTGACCTCTGTCCTGACATCGTTCTGTAGGCGCTGGCGACTCGTAGCATCCCCCTCCGCTGAATATTGCAGAGACGTTTCCATTTCATGGCAGTCAGATCTGCCGACCATATCTCGCATCCGCCACCTTTATTAGCAATCCTCGTACGTTCGCGGTTGACCCCCCGATGTTCGTCATCATCCTTGACAGGTTCGACACAACTCTAGCCGCTTTATCGCAGGTCGCCCAAATATGATCCCTAAAAACGGCTTTGCTGTCAATGGTCAGACCCAGATATTTCGTGCTTTTAGATGTTACCTCCACATCATGGATCCAAAATGGGATTATTTTTCGGGTTAAGAGTAGGGTGTACGAACCAATAATTGACCAGATAAGCAAATTGTTGAAATTGAAAATTTACAACTCTTTTGTTAATAGTTTTACCTGAAATTAAAACTTACTAGCAAGAAGGGGAGCATTTTAATTATGAGAAAAACCTATTTAAGCAGAATTAAAAGGGTTTTGCCAGATGATAAAAGAAAAGGTTAAAAAAAAATGAAAATGTCTAGTAATTAACCATAAGCAACTCCATAGTTGACCACAGCCTTTACCAGTAATTGACCAACATTTGAAAAAGCAATGAAAGTTCTCTTTCTTGCATCTAGTACTTTTTATTTATAGAAAAACGGGAATGTAACATACTAAGTACCGCAAAATTATTTATTAGAAAGGCCAGGGGTAAATAGAAACAAATATTCGAAATTAAATAATAATAATTACAGGTTCTCTTTGTCTTTTCCTTCGTTCGAAAACTCCTGAGAGTGTTACAGATTTTTTAAACTAGTTTTGAATTTGTATTTATATTTGCGCTCGGTGTTTCTAATAACCCCATATTACGATACCTCAAACAATACAAAAACTAAAATAGTAAACCTTTATGAAAAAATACTGGTAATTGCCTATTCTTTATGACAACAATATTTTCATTATCATCGCGTACAAAGATAGGAAGAAAATATAATGTTCACAATATTTCTTTAGAAAATCTATACTTAATTCTGTTACCCGACCTAATAATTTGGGGTTGTTCTAGTTTACAAATAAGTTGATCTTGTGTGACTGTAATAATATCATTTTCAATTATTTTAAATGTTCTCTTATTTCCTGCAATTGGCGAAAATGCTTGCACCTCCAGTTCATTGGTGTTAATAATGTTTTTCACAGAGCAAACATATTTATGTACAACCTTTTTTCCTGGAAAGCTAACTAAGTAAAAATCTCCCTTAGCTCTAATCGTATTTATCCCAGTTTTTGTTCTTATTGTGACAAGAGGAAAGAAAGTCGTTATTAACCACCTTTCACAACCAGTAATTGACCACTCTGTTTTGTGTGGTAAAATACTGGAAACGGTTAAAATACAAAGCTTTTATCAAACAAGATTCTATCTGTATTTAACAACTAATTGATTGCTGCCGAAAAAGTGAGAAAGCAACATGGTTTACTGAAATACTAGTAATTGACGAAGGTGAACAATTACTGGAATCTAAAAGTATAATCCGCAGCACTAATTGACCACTCCGTTTTTTTCTATAGAAATGTGAGGTATAAATTATATACATAGGAAAATTCTTAATTCCATGTGTTTAGCGGTCACCAAACTCAAAATAAATACGTATTACTCCCTAGAATTTAGGGTAACTGCAAATTTAAGTATACATACGCACTCACCTTGCTTATTACAAAAACACACTTTTAGCAGTTCAACACCGCATTTGAGAATTACATCAGCTCTCAAACACCTGATCGCGTAAAAGACAAAATTCAAGTCGCACCCTCAATTAGTGAATGGATCAACCATTATATCAAGTCTCCAAAAGCCGTAAAAAGGTAAAAGTTAACCTTATTTCCGATTTTTCAAAGATGTTTGGTCAACTAGTGGGTACTGGTCAATTGCTGGCTCATCCACCCTACTATCTTCTGGCAAGAGTTGACCCCCGATCGTGCATCCAGGTAAGTATGAGCCGCATTACTCCATTTAATTTCCTCTGTGTTTTAGATACGTCCCTCCCCATGATAACAACCGCCAGGTCGTCTGCGAAACCCATCAAGGAGCAATCATGCGGAATCCCAATCTGGAGGACTGGGAAGACGAATCCGGACGACGTAGAAGACAAATGTCTTCTATGATAAGAGGAATACACGGTCAGCTCCAAAACAGAACCTTGAGCGACTTCGCATATTTTCCTAGTCACTGGTCCATTGGACGTCTTGTAAGTAACTATCCTATCCTTGAAATAATCTTCAATAATTCTCGTTATGTATACTGACACAAAAAATCTCTCTTAGAGCGAATTGAATCCCAACGCACAAAGTTAAATGCATTTCGAACATCCAGAGTCATCAGAACCACCATCGGCAGAGAAAATGGATTCACTCATTCCAATATTTTTTTTAAGTATTAAAAAAATAAAAACATAATTTAGTTGAAAAGATTTTATTAATATACTTTTAAAGGTGTATTGTATACAATTCAAAAACAATTTTCACAACGTGTAAGATAACCATTATACAAATTTCAAAGGGAAATTACTTAAAAAGGATGTTCATTTCAAAAAACGAAAACCAAAATGTACACCCGTATAAAACAGTATCACAAGAAAGAAAACAAGACATCGGAAAGAAAAGACATTATTGCAAGAAAAGACGAAGGTAAAATATTAAACTTACATCATACAAATACAATTATAATAATATAATAAATGCGCGTGTAAAAAACTATATTTAGAAGCATTAATTGGAAGATTTCGCCTCTTTTTGCTCTTATTAATAATAATTTTAATGTTTTAGTTTAGAAATTTTTTGGTTTTTTCTTTTGTATTAACGTCTAAAGCACACACAAACACGCACCAATTTATTAACCCATCAAAAAATTATATTAATATTTTTTCCTTTTTTTTTATTTTTAATTTACAATTCATTTTTAATTTATAATTGATTTTTAATGTATAATTCATTTTTAATTTATAACTCATTTTTTATTTATAACTCATTTTTTTATTTAATAACCATATTGCACATTAGCTCCCCGATTAACTTTTCTTCACCCCTATTTTTATTTAAGGTACACACATTTCTAAACCATATAAAAATACGTTCGGCACACCATCTCTTTAAAAAAAAAGACATTGATTAACAATAAATAGAAACTGATGTTTTTTCCGCTTTGATTTTATTTATTTTTTTCTAATCTTTATTTCTCGGTTTAAGTAGTATTTAAAAGTAACAATATTAACATAATAATAAAAAAACAAACTGTTAAAAGTACATGGATATAAGAGTCAGACTCGTGATTCTCCCGTCACCCAAAACCCAACTTTTTTTTTACTTCTTTTTTCAGTTTTATTCTATTTTATTTAAGTCTAATTAGTTTTCTTATCTTTTGCGTCACCACCGCTTGATCCTCCGGTTTCTTCCTCTTCGTCTGAATAATTTGTTGGTTCTTCACCAGGTTTTAATAAACGTCCTACTAAATCATATTTTTCTAAAAAAAAAAAATACAAATAAATAAATAAATAAAGTTGAAATAAAGAAAAATTTTAAGTATTAAATGTCAATTTGACGTTTAAAAAAGTTAAATGTCAATTTGACTTTTAGAGGTTAAGTGTGAAATTTAAAATTTAGAGGTTAAATATTAATTTGACGTTTAAAAAGTCAAGCGTTAGATTTGACGTTTAGAAATGTCAATTTTACGTTTAGAAATGTCAATTTGACGTTTGGAGGTTAAGTGTCAGATTTGAAGTTTAGAAATTTTTAAAGTTGACGTTTAGAAGTTGAATGTCAATTTACGTTTAAAGGTTAAATGTCAGATTTGAAATTTAGAGATTAAATGTCAATTTCACGTTTGGAGGTTAAGTGTGAGATTTGAAGTTTAGAAATTAAGTGTTAGATTTGACGTTTGGAAGTTGAATGTCAATTTTATGTTTAAAGGTTAAATGTCAGATTTGAAATTTATATGTAAGTTAAATGTCAATTTGATGTTTAGAAGTTAAACGTCAACTTGTCGTTTAAAGGTTAAATGTCAGATTTGAAATAAAGGTTACATGTCAGATTTGAAATTTAAAGATTATAAATGTCAATTTGACGTTTGGAGATTAAGTGTCAGATTTGAAGTTTAAAGGTTAAATGTCAAATTTAAATTTATTACTTGTGCTATCGCGATGATTCTTTCAGTATATTATAGTTTTCAAAGTCTACTTTCCAACTATGTACTATAATATACTCTAAAACCAAGAACTTGGAAGATATGTTGAAAAAATTGACTCAAATTCCAAAAGTATGACAAAAACAGACTTCCGATCATCCATAACTTACTTATTATTTGTGCTATCGCGATGATTCTTTCAATATATTATAGTTTTCAAAGTCTACTTTCCAACTATTTGCTATAATATACTCTAAAACCAAGAACTTGGAAGCTATGTTGAAAAAATTGACTCAAATACCAAAAATATGACAAAAACAGACTTCCGATCATCCATAACTCACTTATTACTTGTGCTATCGCGATGATTCTTTCAGTATATTATAGTTTTCAAAGTCTACTTTCCAACTATGTACTATAATATACTCTAAAACCAAGAACTTGGAAGCTACGTTGAAAAAATTGACTCAAATTTCAAAAATATGACAAAAACAGACTTCCGATCATCCATAACTCACTTATTACTTGTGCTATCGCGATGATTCTTTCAGTATATTATAGTTTTCAAAGTTTACTTTCCAACTATGTACTATAATATACTCTAAAACCAAGAACTTGGAAACTACCTTAAAAAAATTGACTCAAATTCCAAAAATATGACAAAAACAGACTTCCAATCATCCATAACTCACTTATTACTTGTGCTATCGCGATGATTCTTTCAGTATATTATAGTTTTCAAAGTCTACTTTCCAACTATGTGCTATAATATACTCTAAAACCAAGAACTTGGAAGCTATGTTGAAAAAATTGACTCAAATACCAAAAAGATGACAAAAACAGACTTCCGATCATCCATAACTCACTTATTACTTGTGCTATCGCGATAATTCTTTCAGTATATTATAGTTTTCAAAGTCTACTTTCCAACTATGTGCTATAATATACTCTAAAACCAAGAACTTGGAAGCTATGTTGAAAAAATTGACTCAAATACCAAAAAGATGACAAAAACAGACTTCCGATCATCCATAACTCACTTATTACTTGTGCTATCGCGATGATTCTTTCAGTATATTATAGTTTTTAAAGTCTACTTTCCAACTATGTGCTATAATATACTCTAAAACCAAGAACTTGGAAGCTACGTTGAAAAAATTGACTCAAATTCCAAAAATATGACAAAAACAGACTTCCAATCATCCATAACTCACTTATTACTTGTGCTATCGCGATAATTCTTTCAGTATATTATAGTTTTCAAAGTCTACTTTCCAACTATGTGCTATAATATACTCTAAAACCAAGAACTTGGAAGCTATGTTGAAAAAATTGACTCAAATACCAAAAAGATGACAAAAACAGACTTCCGATCATCCATAACTCACTTATTACTTGTGCTATCGCGATGATTCTTTCAGTATATTATAGTTTTCAAAGTTTACTTTCCAACTATGTACTATAATATACTCTAAAACCAAGAACTTGGAAACTACCTTAAAAAAATTGACTCAAATTCCAAAAATATGACAAAAACAGACTTCCAATCATCCATAACTCACTTATTACTTGTGCTATCGCGATGATTCTTTCAGTATATTATAGTTTTCAAAGTTTACTTTCCAACTGTGTGCTATAATATACCCTAAAAGTAAGAACTTGAAAGGTATGTTGAAAAAATTGACTCAAATACCAAAAATATGACAAAAACAGACTTCCGATCATCCATAACTCACTTATTACTTGTGCTATCGCAATGATTCTTTCTGTATATTATAGTTTTCAAAGTCTACTTTCCAACTATGTACTATAATATACTCTAAAACCAAGAACTTGGAAGGTATGTTGAAAAAATTGGCTCAAATACCAAAAATATGACAAAAACAGACTTCCGATCATCCATAACTCACTTATTACTTGTGCTATCGCGATGATTCTTTCAGTATATTATAGTTTTCAAAGTCTACTTTCCAATTATGTACTATAATATACTCTAAAACCAAGAACTTGGAAGCTATGTTGAAAAAATTGACTCAAATACCAAAAATATGACAAAAACAGACTTCCGATCATCCATAACTCACTTATTACTTCTGCTATCGCGATGATTCTTTCAGTATATTATAGTTTTTAAAGTCTACTTTCCAACTATGTACTATAATATACTCTAAAATCAAGAACTTGGAAGCTACGTTGAAAAAATTGACTCAAATACCAGAAATATGACAAAAACAGACTTCCGATCATCCATAACTCACTTATTACTTGTGCCATCGCGATGATTCTTTCAGTATATTATAGTTTTTAAAGTCTACTTTCCAACTATGTACTATAATATACTCTAAAACCAAGAACTTGGAAGCTACGTTGAAAAAATTGACTCAAATACCAAAAATATGACAAAAACAGACATCCGATCATCCATAAAACACTATAACAATAAAAACGTAGAAGCTACATTTAAAAAACATCAAAAATTTTATTTAAAAACTAATAAAATTTTTTTTTTATTTTATTATTTTTTTCTTTCTTTTTAAAAACATGATTACAACTTAAAAAACATTATAAACAAAAATAATCTTCAAGGTAAACTTGGTAAATACACAAAACAATTAATATCAAACACGGTCAAAGTTCAAGACCGTTCGAATCATATTAAAATCTCAATTTAACATCAATTTAAAACGAAACCCACCGTTTTTAAACGGGAAGAGGTTAAAGGGTTCCGATAAACAGACGGTTATCATAAATTGATATTCATTTATACGATAGCCGTTTAAAATTTAAATTTTACCTTTAAATTGCGCCTCCCACTCTTTTATCGAGTCCATTTCGACCGTATTAAGGTCACTTAAATCGTCGTATGAATTATCTTCCCGCGCCGAGACGCTAAACGTTGCTAAGCCTCTCGAAGCGTCTCTACCGGCGAATGGAGCATAAGGACCACCTAAAAATGATCTAATTTAGTTTAAAATGATATTTTTTAAGGTTAAGTTTACCCGGTCCGTAAAACCTCTTTCCTCGGGTTACATCGAAAACGTTTCCGTTAACCGCAACGAGTACTCTACCGTCCGGTTGGGTCCCGTCGTATTTTCTAAGTTCCTCGACGGTGAAATCTCGTCGTAATTTCGGTAATTGTTGTTGAGGAGGCGGCGGAGTCGGTTTGTTACCTTTGAATATTTTGTAAGCTAATAGCGCGATTAAAGCGACTAAAATTAGATTAACCGGGCTGTAGATGATGTCCGAGATAATCGCCATCAAAAAACTTTCTTGGGTTTCCGTTTGAGCCGGCTTTTCTTCCATTTTTTTTATCGTTAATGAATTTCGTTCGGTTTTCGGTTGACTTTACGGTTTTGAAGTTCGTCGTACACTCGCTGCGATGTCACCACTGTCAACCTCTATGTGTAAACACGCTCACGCATGCGCTATTTTCTCCTCCTTATTAATAAACACCTATTTAAACTCCGTTTTAATACGATCCAAACGATTTTATATAATTTTTCACTCCGTAACGATGACAATTAATAATTCATTAAAAATTAAACTGTCAAATGTCAAAATTAAACGTCATTAATTATTTTCATTGAAATTAGCGACATCTATTAACGACAATTTAAGTTAAATTTGAAATTATTAACTTTTTAAAAATACGTTCTGTAAAATTATTTCTTATTAATAAAATTAAAAAAATAATTAATTATCAAATTAACTAGAATTAATAAATATTTAATTTCATTTCGTATTAAATTTATTCAATTTTTAACTTTGGGAATAGTGACATCTATTGGTAACAACTTAAATTAACTAATTAAAATTTTTTTTATTACCTTATTTTAATCTTTTTAATAAATTATTTTGTGTTAATTCCTAATTTAGTAAGAATTTATTTTATTATAATTAAATTTTTAATTTAATTTAATTTTAATTTATTAGTGACATCTATTAGCGATGGCTTATATTAATTGATTTAAAAAAAAATAATTTTTTATTTTATTTTAATCATTTTAACATATTAATACTTTATATTTATAAAGTAAAAGTTAAAATCAACAATTAAATTAGTAAGCATTAAAGGGTTTTAATAATAAAATTTATAGATTTTATTTTTTAATTAATTACAGTTTTTTTACCGACATTTTATGGGTATTTTAAATTTGGCTTTTTTGTCAAAATAAAAGGATTTAATTTACAATTTCTTCTAAAAATATTTAAAAATAAATAAAAAATATAAATTTCGTCTTGAATTAAAAATTTAAAAAAAATTTAAATTTAAAATTTTATTTTATTTGTATTTTATTATATTATTGATTACAGTTTTTTTACCGACATTTTATATGAATGTTAAGAAAGATTTTTTTACTAAAATAAAAGGATTTAATTTACAATTTTTTGCAAAAATACTTATAAATAAATAAAAAATTTAAATTTCGTCTTGAATTAAAAATTTAAAAGTGGAATTTTATTTTATTTGGATTTAATTAAATTATTAATTACAGTTTTTTTTACCGACATTTTATATGAGTTTTAAAATCGATTTTTTTTACTAAAATAAAAGGATTTAATTTACAATTTTTTGTAAAATTACTTATAAATAGATAAAAAATTTAGATTTCGTCTTGAATTAAATGTTTAAAAACGGAGTTTTATTTTATTTGTACTTAATTAAATTATTAATTTTATATTTTATTAGTGACATCTATTGGCGATGACTTATATTAATGAATTTTAAAAAAAATTAATTTTTTATTTTATTTTAAACTTTTTAAGATATTATTCCTTTATATTAATAAAGTAAAAATTAAAATAAATAATTAAATTAGTAAGAATTAAAACATTATTTTTTTAATTTTATCTTTGACAGTTTATGTCATTTATGTTTTTATAGGTTATGTATAAATGTTAGTTTTAATCAACGATGTGGCAACGCAGCCAGCCTACTGCTGTCTGGATGAATAACTCGAGCCAAATCCTGTCCCGAACATAGAGTCGGTTTGTTTGCAAACAAGTCTCTGTTATTGTTTACACACTGAGTTTACGTTTTACTGGCGACATCTATCGCTATATACATTAAACTTTTGGGTTTCTTAAGTTCTTTGTTTTATTCTTTGTTCTTGTGTTGTTACTCTTGGTCATCTTCGCGTTTATTTTTGCTTTTTATATTATAATATTCTTCATTTTTGGTTTAATATAAGTGTAGTTTTAGTATTTATTATACGTAAGGTAATTATAGGTATATTAATAATTAGGTAAGTAAAATTAATTACATATAATGCGCGTTTTATTACATTAAATATTATGTTAATTATGTTAATAGGCTAGCAATAATGTCTTCGTCATCAACTGAGACAGCAGACTCCTCTCCTCTAAAAATTCAAGATGAGAGTACCACGTTCAGGTAATAATACTTTTTTAATAATTGCATGCAAAAAGGGCCTTTATTTATTATTAAATTATATCAAGAAGAGTTATGTTTAGTTTATTTATTACATTAAAATAATATAATGTTAATAGAAAATGTTCTTCATCTACTGAGACGGCAAGCTCTTCCCCTATGAAGATTCAAGATGAAAACCTTATGTTTAGGTAATAATGTTGAATTTATAAATAATTGTATAAAAAATAGTCAGTTAATTATTAAATTGCATCAAGAAAACTTTACGTCCCATTTTTTACAATAAATGTTATGTTTATAGACAAAAAATAGTACATTCTTCGTCAACTGAGACAGCAATGTCATCTCCTGTGAAAATTCAAGATATAAATACCATAACTAGGTAATAATGTTTGTTAATAACTGCATGAAAAGGTAGCTTTTATCAACTGTTAGTGGATAATATAAATAAAAAATAAAATAGATCATAACTAGAAAGGGATTTATTTGTCCTTGAATCAGTAAAACTCATGTCTAAACACAATTGTTGATAACAGCTTAATTTGTTATAGTTAATATCTACATTAGCGTCAGATATTTTTTTATACCCATCTTTTTAGATATATTGCTCCATCATCCCCATTAAAAAGTATGCAGTCATCTGGTACTTTATCAGCTGTGGGTGCTTCAGAAGAAACATTGACTGCCTCATCGCCTTTAGATGATCAAATGGAAACACAAACTATCGAGGAAGATAATATAAGTGTAGAAAAAGAAAGAAAAATAAGAGGCAGGAAAAGGTATTGACTTATTGTTATTTTTCTACTTAAAGATTTGACAATTTCAAATTGCTTCAGGTTGAGATACTTTGGAGATATAAGATCTTCAGATTTTGAATCTCCCGTTCGTCGTAAAAAAGCCTTTTTAATTAGTAAATCCTATGTTGAGAAGCAAAGGAGGACTATTGATCGATTGAAAAAGGCAAAAAAAAGATTAGGAAATAAAATTGCTTCCTTAAAAGAACTGGCTACTCATTTGCGACAAAAACTTTTAATTTCCGAAGACGCAGAAACAGTTCTAATGGTAAATGATTTTTATGTCACCTTAAAATTCTTAAGCAAATGTGCATATTGTCCTTAATCTAATTGTTGATTTACATTTTTAGACATGCACATCAAAATCATCCCCAATTTTGCGTCGTATTTTAACAACCAAACGGAAAATCAAATATTCCCCTGAAATTAGACGTTTTGCCATTACCTTAAGCTTTTATTCTAGAAAAGCGTATAATTATGTAAGGGATACATTCAATAAGAATTTACCACATCTTTCTACAATATCAAAATGGTTTCAAAGTATTAATGGCAAACCTGGCTTTTGCACAGAAGCTCTTAATGCATTAAAAATAAAAATTCAACAAGCAAGTATCAACAATAAAAAGCTTGTATGTAACTTAGTGGTTGATGAAATGGCAATTCGGAAACAAGTGGAATTTGTTGAAAATAGATACATTGGTTTTATCGATTTTGGAGGAGAACTTGAAGGTGATGATTTAATGGAGGCTAAAGAAGTTTGGGTATTAATGTTAGTACCACTAAATGACCACTGGAAGATACCGCTTGGATATTTTTTAATGGCAGGTCTTAGCGGTTCTGAACGTGCAAATTTAGTTTGTAAATGTTTAGAATTTATTGGTGATCTGGACATAATAATTTCGTCTCTAACTTTTGATGGCGCACCAGTAAATTATAATATGGTTACTTATTTAGGGGGAAACGTATCTGATGGCAGTGGAAAAATTTCTTTTTTAAATCCTGCAAACAATACAGAGATTGTAGTGTTTCCTGATCCTTGCCATATGTTAAAGTTAATTCGTAACTGTCTTGGAAGCCAAGGAAAACTAATAGCGCCTAGCGGTGAACTTATAGAGTGGCGTTATTTTGAAGAATTGGCCAAAATTCAGGACATGGAGGGTCTTCATTTAGGAAATAAATTAAGAAATCGCCATATTAATTGGATAAAGGAGAAAATGAATGTAAAACTGGCTGCCCAAACGTTTAGTAAAAGTGTGGCTGATGCCCTGAAATTTTTAAGTTATAATTTAAAAATCGAGCAGTTTATTGGAGCTAATGCAACAATAGAATTTTGTGAAATAATAAATAATGTTTTTGATATATTAAACACCAGAAATGCACTTTCCAAAAATGAGTACAGAATACCACTAAATAGAAAAAACTGTAATAAAATATTTATGTACCTGAACAAATGTATAACATATTTTAAAAATTTAAAAGCATGTAGTGGTGCTCTATTAATACAAAGTAATAGAAAGACAGGGTTCATGGGATTAATAATATGCATCGAAAGTTTAAAAAAATTGTACGAAAAATATATAATAGAAGAGCCCATCCTTAATTATATTTTAACATACAAATTGTCCCAAGATCATTTAGAGTTGTTTTTTAGTGCTATACGTGCAAAAGGAGGTAATAATAATAATCCAACAGCTCGACAATTTGAAGCAGCATTTAAAAGATTACTAGTACATTCAGAAATAAAAGGGGGAGAAAATGCCAATGTGATAGCACTTGATGCTACTAGCATTTTACATACATCGTCTGTAATAACAGTCACCACTACCAACATGGGTGAAAATTTATATGAAGACATTAATAATGGGGATATTGATACTTTACCACCTGACCATGACTATTTGGTATCAAAAAATTGGTCTTTGACGCTTTATGTAAAGGAAGTGATACATTATATTGCAGGTTTTGTTTTAAAGAAATTAAAATCGTACATCACTTGTGATATTTGCTTAGAGAGTTTAATAGGAGATTGTAAGATCAATAACTTAGTAGAAACAAAATCCCGGGGATATCTACATAATTGTTCGCAAATGTTGTATAACATCTGCGAAATAACAGAAAGAAAAATTCGTTATTTCAAAAGCGTAGGACAATTGTTTAAAAAGAACATAGTTGTAAAATTATATTTAAGTATAATAAACAATATCTATGATGATATGTTTCAACAAATGGGGCCTCATTTAATGGAAGAAGATGCTCTAAATACCCACATTACGCAATTATGTAAAGAAATAATAAAAGTATACCTAAAAGTTAGATTGCATTATGAAGCTAAAACTAGAAGTGATAAATGTATTGATTCCAGAATAAGAAGTCAGTTGACTAAACAAATTTTATTTAAAAATCAATAAATTATAATGAGTAGATTTAGGTTTTTGTACTTTTATATTGTTTTATTTTTATGTTATTTGAACTTTATTATGTAAAGAAGTTAATATACACATACGTCTTATACTACCGGATTTGTAAGCCCGCACATTATATTAGTTTTATTATGAAAACCTTTAATAACATAAAAATTAATAATAGTAATTTAATTTTATGATAAAAGTTAGAATTCAATTTTATGTTAAAAGACTAGGTTACAGTTTTTTTACAAAAATCTTTTTATGTTACTATTATAAAATTCGACTTTTCACACTACACCTAATTCTGTTTTTACGCGAATTTGATTCAACGCGATTTAAAAACTGTATTTCAGTCTTTTTTTACGCGATTTAACTTGATTTAACGCGATGCAAGAAATTTTAATCTAGAATAATTTTGGTATTAATCAAACATGCTGGATTAGCACTATCTGAATTGAGTCCATCAACTTTAAACGCATGTTGAAGATCTCTTTGACCAGAATGTATAAAAAATGAAGATCATGTGTCTTCTAATATAGATCAATACCCTAACATCATTGCTTTAGCTCATAAAATAGGCGGAGAAAGATTTGATGATATATGATTTGCAGATATTGATTAACTTCTAGAACTGTGATGGAATCATTAGTTTAGCACTTGAGACTCCTGATGCTAAAGAATGTAGTGATAATGACGAAGAGGTTCCCTTCCTTACTGCAGATTTAATCAAAAAATGACTACAACTGGCTGCCAAATTAGGCAGTCATTTTCAGAAGCATGATCATATCGAGGGAAGATCCAGCAAATTTCAATGTGAAATTAAATTATCATTGGGCAATTATCGTGAATTGTACAACAGCCTCACCAAACCAGGAACACAACGATCAATAACAGAATTTGTGACTAAAAGTACTGAAGTGACAGTACAGGTTGAGAAGGAAAGCGCTCCGAAAAGTGCTAGTTGTTAGAAATTCATTTTGGTTTCACTAAATAATGAATTTTTGTTTACTTTTGTTTTTCCATTTTTTTTTTTTTTTTTTTTATTATGAATTATTTCTTATTTTCTTTTTAATTATTTAAATAAGTTTAATTTAAATAAAAGCACTTAAAAAAAGATAAATTCGTTTGCTTTAATCTTAACATTTTAACCGATTTCTTGAATGTTGGAACCTATCCCCTATTTTTACATAAGTACTATATCTTTTTTTACGCGAATTTATTGGAAACGTATCTGTCGCGTAAAAACAGAATTGACTGTATTTACTATTAAAAGTAATTTTTAACAACTAGTTACAAATTTTAAATTTTACTTTAAATCATGATAGCTTAAATTTAGTATGTCATTTTTAATCAAAATAATTTTTGATAACCACTGCACATAAAATTTTAAATGAAAATATGGCGCCGTTCTGATTGTAAACACAAAATGTCAACAATAACACAGCATTGAGGTTTATGGAGGGGATAATGCTGGGGAAAAACAAACCAGTGTAAAAAGATAGGGCATTACTCATCCAGAGAGAGCGTAGCGAGCGACGTTGCCAGATCGTTGGTTTTAATTTTTTTTAATTATTCAAATTTAAACTAAAATATTAACAATATTAGCATGAGTAATGATAAAAATCAAAGTTTTCATGAAGATAAAGGTTATATAAACTTGGAAGATCTTTTATTAAAGTTGGTACATGCTGAAAAGTGTTCGAATGAAGATTGCTCGGAAACGTTTTGCAAACCTTTTAAATTAATTTAAGAACATATTAAAACTTTTGATTTACAAGAAAAATGTCCGAATAAACATTGTAACGCTTCTCGAGTTATTATGAAACGTTTTAAAGGTTGTCAGAGTGTTGAATGTCCGTTGTGTTTATCCGTTAGAAAGTTTTATTATAAATACAACTAGTAGGGTGTAATTTAAAGTGTTTATTGGATTAATATTGTTATAATATATATTATTATATTTAATTATTTATGCTTAATAACTAAAATAAAGTTTTTATGTTTAAAATTTGTTGTTTTATGAGTGTCATTTTACGATCGGTTTTAAGACATCAAATTATCAAGTTTTTAAGTCTCATTAACGTCTTTTAATAAATATAACTTATCAAAAATCTAAAAAATAAAGTTATTTTTGCAGTTTGTTTAATTTTATAATCATAATTAAAATATAAAGTGTTATCGGAACATCTTAAAGATAAATTATGCTTCGTACACACTAAATTAATATTAAACTAGAGTCAAATTTACGTATTTTAATCTTTTTTAAGAATTTAATCGGCGTAAAAACAATTTATCTTAAAGTATTTCGCGTTGGTGTATTTAATTCTAAATTATTCCTAGAATTATTATCAATTCTTGCGGTTTTAACCGACTTTAACCGGACTTGTGTTTAAAAAAATAACAATAAAATGTCACATTTAATTCATTTTGTGTTAGTTTTTAACAATAACTCTTTAAATTAACTTCCTTAAAGATTGGTATATAAAAAATTAGTTTAATTATGGATTGGTTTAAACAATTCTTTTGTAAAAACGATTGTGAACAAAAAAATTGCGAACAAAAAAGTAATTGTGAACAAAAAAGTGAAATGAATGAAGTTAAAAACACCCCAATGTTTACCGCACAAAGTGATAATCATTCAGAATTAAAAAAAATTCAATCGGGTAAATTAAATTTCTTTTTATAATCTTTATTTTAATTTAATTTATAAATAATTTACATTTGTTTAGATGAAGAAGTAGAAAAACTCATCCAACTTCAATTAATCTTATTATTACACGCTTACAACTGTAAAACGGAATGGGGATGTAATTTTCTTCTTTGTAACACTATGAAAATCACATTAAATCATTTATCTTCATGTCAATTAATAACTACGTGTCCTCAATCGCTTTGTAAGTCGTCAAGAAGAATTTCCATTCATTGGCAATATTGCATAAAGGAAAACTGTCCGATTTGTTTACCGGTAAAAGAAGTCGTTGAGAAAAAATTTTCTTTCATCGAACAAACTATTTCTTCTTTAATTATTAACTTTAAAAAAGAAAAACCAGAACATTTTGAAAATACTGAAAGTAAAGAAGATATTTTATGTGATCTTTTAAAAAGATTACAAATAAATTCCAACGTAGAAGTTTTAAACGGAGAATTATCAATTAAAAATGAAATAAAACAAGAACCCGATTATATGGATTTATATACTTATGATGATGATTTCAATCCTAACTTTGAAGATACATTTTCAACTAATTTAGAAAGTATAAAAGAAGAAAGCGATGATCGATCAAATATAAACACAAATACTTCTTTAAATCCGAATGAATCTCTAATTAAAGAAGAAATTGATGATGATGCACTTTCAAATGTTGATTTAGACATTAATAATTTATTAAATGATATAAAACTAATAAAATTAAATGAGATTAAAGCGATTCCGATGGAATTAACGAAAGAATGGCATTGGGAAATGACAACCGATATGAGAAATTATCTAATAAATACGTTAATATTCTCCAGGGTTAATTTTCAAGAACATTTAGATGAAAAAATGGATAAATTTATCGGTTATGCTAGAAGATTGGAAAGTTATTTGTACGAAGTATGTAATTCTAAATCCGAATATCATAATCGGCTTGCTGAAAAGATTTCTCAAATACAAAACCAATTAGAAGTTTAAAATTAGTTTAAATCTACACTTTTTACTTATTTTCTTTAGTTAAAAGTAGTTTTATATTCCAGATAACCTAAAATCGAGATTTGTAATTTTTGACATTTGAGGTTAGGTTAGACTTTTTTATTTTGAACGATAAAATACATTTTAGAACAGTATTAAATAAGAAAAAACGTTTAATATAAAATTTCTGACGAATTGTGACGAATTTTTAAAGAACATTGTCGAATTTTAACGAATTTTTTCAAATTTAAACGAATTTCATAAAAAATTACACGAATTATGACGAATTTTATAAAATTATTGACGAATTTTTAAAGAATTTTGTCGAAGTTTAACGAATTTTGTTGAATTGGAATGAATTTTATAAGAAATTATACGAATTATGATGTATTTGATAAAATTTTGTCTCATTTTATAAAATTACTGACGAATTTTTATAGAATTTTGTCGAATTTGAACGAATTTATGAAATTTCAGACGAATTGTGACGAATTTTTAAAGAATTCCGTCAAATTTGAAGAAATTTTGTCGAATTTTATAAAGAATTACATGAATTATAACGAATTTTATGAAATTTGGTCTCAGTTTATAAAATTAGCAACGCATTGTGACGAATTTTTAAAGAATTTCGTCGAATTTGAACGAATTTTGTTGAATACGAACGAATTTCATAAAGAATTACACGAATTATGACGAATTTTGTAAAATTTAGTCTCATTTTGTAAAATTATTGACGAATTCTTAAAGAATTTTGTCAAATTTGAACGAATTTATAAAATTTCTGACGAATTGTGACGAACTTTTAAAGAACTTTGTCGAATTTGAACGAATTTCATAAAGGATTACACGAATTTTGTAAAATGTAGTCTCATTTTGTAAAATTATTAACGAATTATGACGAATTTTTAAAGAATTTTGTCGAATTTTAACGAATTTTGTTGAATTTGAATGAATTTTATAAGAAATTACACGAATTATGATGTATTTGATAAAATTTTGTCTCATTTTATAAAATTACTGACGAATTTTTAAAGAATTTTGTCGAACTTGAACGAATTTCATAAAGGATTACACGAATTTTGTAAAATGTAGTCTGTAAAATTATTAACGAATTATGACGAATTTTTAAAGAATTTTGTCAAATTTTAACGAATTTTGTTGAATATGAACGAATTTCATAAAGAATTACACGAATTATGACGAATTTTATAAAATTTAGTCTCATTTTATAAAATTATTGACGAATTTTTAAAGAATTTTGTCGAACTTGAACGAATTTCATAAAGGATTACACGAATTTTGTAAAATGTAGTCTGTAAAATTATTAACGAATTATGACGAATTTTTAAAGAATTTTGTCAAATTTTAACGAATTTTGTTGAATATGAACGAATTTCATAAAGAATTACACGAATTATGACGAATTTTATAAAATTTAGTCTCATTTTATAAAATTATTGACGAATTTTTAAAGAATTTTGTCGAATTTGAATGAATTTTATAAGAAATTACACGAATTATGATGTATTTGATAAAATTTTGTCTCATTTTATAAAATAACTGACGAATTTTTAAAGAATTTTGTCGAATTTGAACGAATTTCATAAAGGATTACGCGAATTTTGTAAAATGTAGACTCGTTTTGTAAAACTATTAACGAATTATGACGAATTTTTAAAGAATTTTGTCAAATTTTAACGAATTTTGTTGAATACGAACGAATTTCATAAAAAATTACACGAATTATGACGAATTTTATAAAATTATTAACGAATTATGACGAATTTTTAAAGAATTTGAAAAAATTTTATAACAAATTTCACGAATTATGATGAATTTGATAAAATTTTGTCTCATTTTATAAAATTACTGACGAATTTTTATAGAATTTTGTCGAATTTGAACAAATTTCATAAAGAATTACACGAATTTTGTGAAATTTAGTTTCATCTTGTAAAATTCTTAACAAATTATGACGAATTTTTAAAAAATTTTGTCGAATTTTAACGAATTTTGTTGAATATGAACGAATTTCATAAAGAATTACACGAATTATGACGAATTTTATAAAATTTAGTCTCATTTTGTAAAATTATTGACGAATTTTTAAAGAATTTTGCCGAATTTGAACGAATTTATAAAATTTCTGACGAATTGTGACGAATTTTTAAAGAACTTTGTCGAATTTGAACGAATTCTTTCAAATTTAAACGAATTTCATAAAAAATTACACGAATTATGACAATTTTATAAAATTATTAACGGATTATGACGAATTTTTAAAGAATTTGAATAAATTTTATAAAAAATTTCACGAATTATGATGAATTTGATAAAATTTTGTCTCATTTTATAAAATTACTGACGAATTTTTACAGAATTTTGTCGAATTTGAATGAATTCCATAAAGAATTACACGAATTTTGTGAAATTTAGTTTCATTTTGTAAAATTATTAACGAATTATGACGAATTTTTAAAGAATTTTGTCGAATTTGAACGAATTTATGAAATTTCAGACGAATTGTGACGAATTTTTAAAGAATTTCGTCAAATTTGAAGAAATTTTGTCCAATTTTATAAAGAATTACACGAATTATAACGAATTTTATGAAATTTGGTTTCATTTTATAAAATTAGCAACGCATTGTGACGAATTTTTAAAGAATTTTGTCGAATTTGAACGAATTTTGTTGAATATAAACGAATTTCATAAAGAATTACACGAATTTTATAAAATTTAGTCTCAATTTATAAAATTAGCAACGAATTATGACGAATTTTTTAAGAATTTTGTCGAATTTGAACGAATTTTGTCGAATTTGAACGAATTTTGTCGAATTTGAACGAATTTTGTCGAATTTGAATAAATTTTATAAAAAATTACACAAATTATGATGGATTTGATGAAATTTTGTCCCATCTTATAAAATTACTGGCGAATTTTTAAAGAATTTTGTCGAATTTGAACGAATTTCATAAAAATTACACGAATTATGACGAATTTTGTGAAATTTAGTCTCATTTTTTAAAATTATTAAGGAATTATGACGAATTTTTAAAGAATTTTGTCGAATTTGAACGAATTTATAAAATTTCTGACAAATTGTGAGGATTTTTTTTTTATTTCATAAAGAATTACACGAATTATGACGAATTTTAAGAAATTTAGTGACATTTTATAAAATTACTAACGAATTGTGACGAATTTTTAAAGAATTTTTGTCAAATTTGAACGAATTTTGTTGAATTTGAACGAATGTCATAAAGAATTACAAGAATTATGACGAATTTTAAGAAATTTAGTGTCATTTTATAAAATTATTAACGAATTATGACGAATTTTTAAAGAATTTTGTCGAATTCGAACGAATTTATAAAATTTCTGACAAATTGTGACGAATTTTTTTTAATTTCATAAAGAATTACACGAATGACGACGAATTTTAAGAAATTTAGTGTCATTTTATAAAATTACTAACGAATTGTGACGAATTTTTAAAGAATTTTTGTCAAATTTGAACGAATTTTGTTGAATTTGAACGAATGTCATAAAGAATTACACGAATTATGACGAATTTTAAGAAATTTAGTGTCATTTTTTTAAATTATTAACGAATTATGACGAATTTTTAAAGAATTTTGTCGAATTCGAACGAATTTATAAAATTTCTGACAAATTGTGACGAATTTTTAAAGAATTTTTGTCAAATTTGAACGAATTTTGTTGAATTTGAACGAATGTCATAAAGAATTACACGAATTATGACGAATTTTAAGAAATTTAGTGTCATTTTATAAA
Organism: Digitonthophagus gazella; assembly: GCA_036711955.1. Classification (NCBI taxonomy): domain Eukaryota; kingdom Metazoa; phylum Arthropoda; class Insecta; order Coleoptera; family Scarabaeidae; genus Digitonthophagus; species Digitonthophagus gazella. The sequence goes on along the minus strand of JASCIT010000002.1, from coordinate 3,486,658 downwards.
ATTATTAACGAATTATGACGAATTTTTGAAGAATTTTGTCGAATTTGAACGAATTTATAAAATTTCTGACAAATTGTGACGAATTTTTTTTAATTTCATAAAGAATTACACGAATTATGACGAATTTTAAGAAATTTAGTGTCATTTTATAAAATTACTAACGAATTGTGACGAATTTTTAAAGAATTTTAGTCAAATTTGAACGAATTTTGTTGAATTTGAACGAATTTTATAAAAAATTACATGAATTATGACGATTTATTAAGAAAAAACATCAAAAAAGAAATAACAATTAATATTATTAATAAATTTAATTTTAAGATGTGTAATTGAACACAATCGCCATCTATTAGAAAGTCATAAAACTTATTAGTTCATCATTTCTATAATAGATGGCTTTTAACTCGAATTATTTTTCAAAATATTTAAGAATAAAATTCATCGAAAATTTAACAAATTAAAATAAATTTGTTAAAAAATAAGTTACTTTAATAACAAGAATCAAAAAAAGAATTTATCAATAAGACACAAATTCAAAAATAAATTTAAAGAGAAATTATGTTTAATTTTTATACAAATAAAGTTTAATGAAAAATTGTTAGATGGCGCCACTTAGTTATTATATTTTAAAAATTTTAGGTTAGATTTAAAAAATCATTTTATATACAAATATTTATTAAGAATAAGAAAGTACATCAAAGAAGAAATATCAATATTGTTAATAAATCTATCTAGTTATAACTTAAGCGATGATTTTCTTCTTCCTTAAAACAACCGGAACACTAGTACTCGGCAAATACCCCAATTCGGTAACAACCACCGTAACAAATTCCGGGGGTGTAATATCATAAATCAATGTTAAAGGTTTCAAATACTTTCGTTGCTTCCAATTTTTTAAAACGCACTGTTTATCATCATTCGTACACTCTTTATTTATCACTTTATTCGGATCATCTAAAATAAAACTTAATAAATACCTTCAGACACGTTAAAATTTTAAATTTTCTTACCAATTTCATTATAAACAAAACAGTCCATTTGAACTTTTTCATGAAACTTGTAAGTTTCGCAACAAACTAAGATTGGTATTCGAAATTTCCTCGCAACCAATGCTACTTGAGAGGTTCCAGCTCGGGACATAACCGCACCGTTAGCCAGTAGTGCGTGGGCCCCAAAAAGTACTTTTGTTGCTCTACGCATTACATGACTAACGATATGAATAAGCGCGTAAGTACAATCGATTCCGTGGACGTGAAGGCGACGTAACATCTCTCTACCTTCCAAAAGAGGCTTTGCATCTAGTACGATTACATGGAAACGTTTTCCAGCATCGTGGGCATCACAAAGAATCGTTCGGATTAAAGATGAACTAAAAATAATTTGTATTATTTATATAAATCGATTTTACTATTAAATTTGGCGTTTAGAAATGTCAATTTGACGTTTAGAGGTTAAGTGTCAGATTTTAAATTTAGAGGTTAAATGTCAATTTGACGTTTAGATTGAAAAGACTTTTAGAGACTTATTACATCTAACTAGTGTAAAAATTGTTATATCTCGGAAACTATTTAAGCTAGATTTAATAATTCGTCATAATTCATGTAATTTTTTATGAAATTCGTTCAAATTTGACAAAAATTCTTAAAAAATTCGTCACAATTCGTTAGTAATTTTAGAAAATGACACTAAATTTCTTAAAATTCGTCATAATTCGTGTAATTCTTTATGACATTCGTTCAAATTCAACAAAATTCGTTGAAATTTGACAAAAATTCTTTAAAAATTCGTCACAATTCGTTAGCAATTTTATAAAATAACACTAAATTTCTTAAAATTCGTCATAATTCATGTAATTCTTTATGAAATTAAAAGAAATTCGTCACAATTTGTCAGAAATTTTATAAATTCGTTCAAATTCGACAAAATTCTTTAAAAATTCGTCATAATTCGTGTAATTTTTATTACATTCGTTCAAATTCAACAAAATTCGTTCAAATTTAACAAAAATTCTTTAAAAATTCATTACAATTCGGTAGTAATTTTATAAAATAACACTAAATTTCTTAAAATTCGTCATAATTCGTGTAATTCGTTATGAAATCAAAAAAAATTCGTCACAATTTGTCAGAAATTTTATAAATTCGTTCAAATTCGACAAAATTCTTTAAACATTCGTCATAATTCGTCAATAATTTTATAAAATGAGACTAAATTTTATAAAATTCGTCATAATTCGGGTAATTTTTTATGAAATTCGTTCATATTCAACAAGTCGTTCAAATTTGTTAAAAATTGTCTTTAATTTCATAAAATTCGTCAAAATTCGATAAGATTTGTTAAAGATTCGTCGAAATTTAAATAAATTCGTTAAAAATTTGCAAAATTTCGTCAAAATTCTCTAAAATTCGTTAATAAATTCATCAAAATTCGTCCAAAATTAAAAAGATTCGTTAAAAATTCTTGACTATTCGATCAAATTCGTTCAAAATCAATAAAATTTGTTAAAAATCCGTTGAAAATTCATCAAAATTCGTCCAAAATTGAGAAGATTTGTTAAAAATTCGTTGAATATTCGTCAAAATTTGCCAAAATGCTCTAAAATTCGTTATAAATTCATCAAAATTCGTCCAAAATTAAGAAGATTTGTTAAAAAATCGTGACTATTCGATCAAATTCGTTTAAAATCAACAAAATTCTTTAAAAATTCGTCAGTAATTTTATAAAATGAGACAAAATTTTATCAAATACATCATAATTCGTGTAATTTCTTATAAAATTCATTCAAATTCAACAAAATTCGTTAAAATTCGACAAAATTCTTTAAAAATTCGTCATAATTCGTCAGTAATTTTATAAAATGAGACTAAATTTTATCAAATTCGTCATAATTCGTGTCATTTTTTATGAAATTCGTTCATATTCAACAAAAGTCGTTCAAATTTGTTAAAAATTCTCTTTAATTTCAAAAGTTCGTTAAAAATACGCTTTAATTTCATAAAATTCGTCAAAATTCGATAAGATTTGTTAAAGATTCGTCGAAATTTAAATAAATTCGTTAAAAATTTGCTAAATTTCGTCAAAATTCTCTAAAATTCGTTAATAAATTCATCAAAATTCGTTAAAAATTAAGAAGATTCGTTAAAAATTCGTCACTATTCGATCAAATTCGTTCAAAATCAACAAAATTTGTTAAAAATCCGTTGAAAATTCATCAAAATTTGCAAAAATTCGTCAAAATTATCTGAAGTTCGTTATAAATTCATCAAAATTCGTCCAAAATTGAGAAGATTTGTTAAAAATTCGTTGAATATTCGTCAAAATTTGCCAAAATTCTCTAAAATTCGTTATAAATTCATCAAAATTCGTCAAAAATTAAGAAGATTTGTTAAAAATTCGTGACTATTCGATCAAATTCGTTCAAAATCAACAAAATTTGTTAAAAATCCGTTGAAAATTCATCAAAATTTGCAAAAATTCATCAAAATTATCTAAAGTTCGTTATAAATTCATCAAAATTCGTCAAAAATTGAGAAGATTTGTTAAAAATTTGTGACTATTCGATCAAATTCGTTTAAAATCAACAAAATTCTTTAAAAATTCGTCACAATTTGTCAGAAATTTTATAAATTCGTTCAAATTCGACAAAATTCTTTAAACATTCGTCATGATTCGTTAATAATTTTAAAAAATGAGACTAAATTTTACAAAATTCGTCATAATTCGTGTAATTTTTATGAAATTCGTTCAAATTCGACAAAATTCTTTAAAAATTCGTCAGTAGTTTTATAAAATGAGATAAAATTTTATCAAATACATCATAATTCGTGTAATTTCTTATAAAATTCATTCAAATTCAACAAAATTCGTTAAAATTCGACAAAATTCTTTAAAAATTCGTCATAATTTGTGTAATTTTTTATGAAATTCGTTCAAATTTTTTAAAAATTGATTTTAATTTATCAAAATTTCATACTAATTTTTATTAGTTTTACAAATTTCGTTAAAATTGGACAAATTTGTTTAAAAATTTTTATGAATTTTTTTAATTTTTTGGGTAATAATTAGAACAAAATTGACTTTTTTATTAGAAAATAGAATGTTTTAGTTTTCAATTAATACAAATTTCATTTATTAATTTCAAAAAATAAAGTCCCCACGATTTTTTAAATTTGGTCAAAATATTTTAGAAAAGTTAGGTTAAAAAAATTTTAGTCATCTTTAAGAATTTTTTTAAATTTTTTGGGTAATATTTTGAGAAAAATTGACATTTTTATTAGAAAATAGAATGTTTTAGTTTTCAATTAATACAAATTTCATTTCTTAATTTCAAAAAATAAAGTCTCCACGATTTTTTAAATTTGGTCAAAATTTTTAAGGATAGGAAAAATTTTAGTCAACTTTATGAATTTTTTTAATATTTTGGGTAATATTTTGAGAAAAATGGACTTTTTTATTATAAAATAGAATATTTTAGCTTTCAATTAAAGTAAATTTAAAACCTATAAAATAAAATACCTATTTTTTTAAATTTATTTTAAATTCTAACCTAAAAATAACCAATTTACTAACCATCCGAATGTAATAATAACATCCCCGTTACAAATTTTTTCCTGAGTAGTTAAACTAATAGCTTTTCCGGCAGTTTCAATTTCATCTTTAATATACATCTCGATGTATCTAAGCAAGTGTTCCTTCTTTTCGATTTCACTACTATTAACCGGCATTTGAGTTAAGGCGATTTTAAAATGTCGATAAGCATTTGTCATCGATACGGAAATTGGTCGGCAGGTTTGTAAGTAATCTAATTGAGTTTTTAACACGGCTTCTAATCCCCGACAAAATTCTGTGTTTGCCGGTGGTTCGTAGTCTTCTACGAGATCTTTTAAAGCGGCTAAAAATCCCAAAGCTCTCGCATTCGATCCGCAGATTATTTTCTCCCTGTATTTTATTCCTAATTTAATAAACGTCGGATGAACACCTTTTTCCACGCAAAATTGACGGTCGTCTTCTTCCGGATAAGATTTAAATTGAAGGTGGTTAAATAAATAAACTTGATCTTCGTATTCGGAATCTATTTTTTGTACCACTTTTTTAGGAGTTACTTTTTTAATTTCTAAAACATCAGGTTTTTTAACCAAATCAATTTTTTCCCCATCAGTCTTTTTAATTTCTTTTTTTGTATTTATCGTCTCATTTTTAACCTTTGCTAAACGTTGTTTTTCTTGTAACGCTCTCCGTTCAGCTTTTAATTGAGCTTTACTCGGTCCTAATTCTTTCACATCTTGTTTTATTTCACTAGAAACCTTTTCTTGTTCTTTATTTACATCTTTAACCTCTATATTTGTCGATAAATCTCCGTTTATAAGACTTTGTTTTTGTTCCGAAGATTCATTCCCTAATTTTTGAGCAACTTTTAAAGCTCGACGTTCCTTTTTTGATAATCCATCTCCTCCGACCTTTTTTGTAACTATTTATTTAAAAAAAAAAACGTGTTTTTAAAAAATTTTAAGGTTAGGTTAAATTTTAAGGTTGTGTAAAATTTTGAGGTTATGTTAAATTTTTTCCTTTCAAATCAAAATTAACACCTTACTTACGGTTTTTTGTTGAAGATTGAGTCTTTTCTTCTTCCATTTATTTACTTTTTCTTTGATAAAATATATATAAATACTTTTAAATGTTATTTTAAGGGAATGATGCAATAATTTAGGACATCAATAATTTACCTTTAATTTGTAACTGATGATTTATGGTATTAAAATATAAGTTAATATTAATCGATTTTGAACAATTGTGACCTAAAAGATGTTAAAAATAATGAGAAATTAGTAATTTTCTAGTAAAAATATTGAAATGACAGAATAACGCCATCTATACCTTGTCAAAATGTTTAATGAACTAACTTAAACGTCATTTTAAATAAATAATAAAAATATTTTATAAATACAACTATAATTAAAAAAAAATTTTAATGGATTATATATTAATTAATTATTTATAAAAATTATATTAAAGTTAAAATTTAAATTTATTTAATAGTAAAATAAAAATTGGTTGAAAAATAAACGTTAAGCGCCATCTAGTTTTAATGAATTGAACTTTATATCAAATACGTCAAATCTGTCAAAAGGGAAAAACGTGCAAATTTTAATCAATTTCTTAGTTATTTCGAAGCATTTAAAACGATTTAGAAGCAAAAGAGCTTAGAAAAAGAGTAAATTTATCAATTTAAAATGAGAAGAGTTCAAGGAGGTTTCGGTTCTCGCGATCCGGAAGAGGAAAAGAAGAAAACCAGAGAAGCCGTACTTTCTAACCTATTATTATTTGGAGTTTTCATCGGTGTTATTAGAACAGGTAATTTAATCTTAAAATAAATAAGATTAAGTTCAAATCACATCGACTTTATCCAATATGTTCAATTAATCTTAGTTAATTAGATTTATTAGTAATTTTAAGAATTTTTAGGTTATAACCTAAAATTTACCTTTTTTTTTAACCTAACCTCAAAATTTATTTTTAAAAACGTATTTTTCCTTTTTATTTATTTTAATACTTTAAATACTTAATTAATTAATCTTAGTTAAATTAAATTTATTGACTTTTTTTTAAAGAATTTTAAGGTTATGTTAATAATCTAAAAAAAACCTAACTTCAAAATTTATTTTTAAAAACGTATTTTTCCCTTTTAATTATTTTAATACTTTAAATACTTTATTAATTAATCTTAGTTAAATTAAATTTATTGACTTTTTTAAAGAATTTTAAGGTTATGCTAATAATCTAAAAAAACCTAACCTCAAAATTTATTTTTAAAAATTTATTTTTCCCCTTTTAATTATTTTTTATTCTTATTTTACAGCCCCGTTTATAATAAAACAATTTTCTTAGTGGTTTCAAGATAAAAGAAGACATGAAGAAGTGTTTTTATAGATTTTATATGTTCGATCGTGATTAGTGAAAGAAGCAATTTGATACAATTTAATTATTTGTAATTTTGTACATGTAATAAATTAAATTATATACCATTACATGAGACTGAAAAAGTAGTTTTATTTCTTTTAATTGTAAATCTTTTAATGAAAAAAATAAATAAATAAATAAAATTTTTAATTAATTTAAATTTTATATTCGTGGCGCCATCTATTATGTGATAGTTAAAATTAAAGATTTGGTTTGAAATTTGATTTTAAAAATTTAATTTCTTATTTATCAAAGTTATCCTTTATTTGATTTATGTCAATTTTAATAATTTCATTTTATTTAATTTAATCATTTTGTAATTTTATTTTCTATCTGTTGACTTTGTAAAAATGAGACGAGTACAAAACGGATCTAATTCTCCGGAAGAAGACAAACAGAAAACCCGAGAAGTTGTCTTATCAAATCTTTTAATGTTTGGAGTGATAGTCGTAGCCGTTAGAATAAGTATTGATAATAAATACTTTTTTTTTCTTTAATTAAAAAATGATATTTTATTCTAGCACCGTTTATCCTCCGATTATTCAACTAACCGTGGCTAACTTCAACTCAATCGGAAGAAACTAAAATGTAAATTAAAAATTCTCATTAAATAAAGAAGTACCAAAAGTATTTTTTGTTCTCAGTATATTTCAAAAACAATTAGAACATCTCACAAATCGATATAAATTAAAAAAAAGGAGATTATTTTATATAAACAGGTTTTTCTAATCATAAGATGTAAATGATATACACTTAGTTTGTGTGTGTGTATGTTGGAAAGAAAATTAATTATGATCGAATGATGTATTTTTTTTTTTAGCTCGGTTTGCTGTTAATTAATTAATTAATTAATAAAATAAGAAAAATAATTAGAATAAGAAAGGGTAGTAAGAATAAAAAGTAATAAGAATGAAGATCAATAAGAAATAAGAAAAAAAATTTCAAAATACGTCGCGCGATTATCCTATAAAATTAAATAATAATACGAGGTCAATATACAAGATGTCTATTATTATAACCTATAAAAAAAACTTTAAAAATTACTTACGCTTAATAATTATTAATTATTAATATAAATTTTGGAGATCACGGTTTTTGTTTCGTTTTTTAAATTTAATATTTATTCATTAGTAAGTATACAGTTGATTTCTTCATTATTATATTTTAATATTTAATTTTTATTCGAAGTAAGTATTAAAATATAAAAGAAATCATCCGATACAAACGTGACGGACTATTGCGTGATGTTAAAAAGTCTCATAATTTCATTTTGTTGCAATAATTTATAATAGTTATCCATAATAAACGTTATTTATAATAATTATTTATAATAAATGTTATTTATACTTGTTATTTATAATTATTATTTATAGTTATTTATAATTATTTATAATATTTACATCGGTGGAGCGCCGACACCTACATAACTCGCAGGCACGATCGACAATTTACAGCCATCGGTATTTATACACAACATATTAAAAGAAAAACAGTTTGTGTATTTATTTTTTAATGAGTGAATGTGTTTTTGTGATTTATTTACAGTGAATTTTTATAGATTTATTGAAATAAAAATTAAATTAATTAAATTAACTAAATAATTATTACTAAATGATAATAAAATAAGAATTAAATAAAAATTAAAAATAAAATTAAATAAAAATTAATAAAATTAAATAAAAAATTAAGAATAAAATTAAGAAAAAAAATAAAAAAAACGACGTATCTTTTTTTGATAATAAGATTTTATTCTCTCTTCATAATATATTCCTTAACACTACGCAAAGTACTTAATTAAATGTATGTTCAAATAGCAAATAAATTAAGGAGGGAGTGTTTATCGTTTTTTTGTGTTCATTCTAAAATTATTTTTTTTTTACCTTTTACTTTTTATTTTTTTGTAAATTAATTTATTTTTTTAAGTATTGCACTGGCGAGGTTTGCGATTGTCAGGTGCCAGCACCACTCCACGGGGGTGGAATGTACACATGATACGAGTTAATATATAAATTATAAATACATACAGGGTGTTAAATTAAAAAATATATATAGAAAACCTAAGTATTTTTTTTATTTAACACCGTGTATCTAAAGCAAACAAAAAAAAGGTGGATAAAAAAAATCAACACCTTCACAAAAGGTGTTAAAAATTCAAATTGGGGGCTTATTATCATCACAATAGTTACCGACACGAAATTTCGGTAAATACGAGCCCTATACATCATTAAATTCTCATCATTCAATCAATCAATCAATCGTATTTACTTACTATATATATTAGATACAATATAAACGTGAAAAATAATAATAATTAAAAAAAAAAAAAAAATTATGGGAAGATAAAACTTAAGGAAAACGATTAATAAAACATAAACAACAAAAAAAAATTTCATTTTTCCTTTTTTTAGCGGTGCGAAAAAACGGTACAGCGTAGCCGAGAAAGTGTTCTTTTTTTCTAAACTATACCACATTTCGTAATCGTCATTTATAGGTAACAATCCGTTAAGATAATTGTAAACACAGCCTCGCAAAGCCAAATACTTTTTAGGTATATCATTCACATCCTAATGTAGGTAAACATTTCACTAACATTGTATATAATACATTGTATGAAACATATGTACAATTTTTAAAAGTAATACGTCCATCAGTATTAAAATCTAAACTTTATACATAACTACACGGCGGGGGATCGGCGACGGCTTCGCAACGGGGCCCCCAAAACGCCCCAAACGGAAGCCGCACGGTCAATAAGTATACGTTTTGTTTTTATCTTTCTTACTATTACTTTTTCTTTTTATTTTTTATTTTTCACTTCTCTCTCGTACATTTCTTCATTGTACATATACACTTTTGTACGGGTTAGCACAGCACCAAAACTTTGTCCTATGGTTTGTTTTTTATTCCCCTTATTTTTTGGAAAATGTGCTTAGGTTTTAAATTTATTTTTATTTTGACGCGTGGTTTGCAAATTTGAAGATTAAACGGGAAATGATTTTTTATAATTTTTGTGTTTATTCAATTGGAAATAAATACTAAATTATAGTATTAATTTTTTAATATGTAATAAAAAAAAAATTTAAAACGTGATATATAAATATACAAAATTACATTGTTTAATAATAATAATTTAATTCAAAATTTGAGTAACATAGATAATGTTTTATATTTTAAAAAATTTCTAATAATCATGATAATTAAGATGATTTAATTCATAAAAAAGTACTTAATTTTTACATTACCACAATTTAATTTTCATAATTTTATATTAATTACCATTTTAATTTCAAAAACACAATCAATCAAAAAAAAAAACTACCCTAAGTACCTAATCGTAAACTGTTAAAACCTTTCCCATCAAACCTTCTCACCTTGTTAACCGCGCGTCAACATCCTTCAAAACGCGGTCTTCTCTCACTCTTCCTCTCTCTCTCTTTTATACAATTAAAATATTGATTTAAAACAGGATTCACCACTAAAGCTGTTCGACGAACTTAGTCAGTTGGTCCTGAGGGGTCATGTCGGCGGCGTCCTGGGGCTGGGAGGCGGGTGACGCGTGCGGATGGAGTCCGGCGCCGTTATTCTGTCCGAGGAGCATCTCGGTGAGGTCGTGCGGAGACGGTTGGGGGCCGCGGGGACTCGGCGCCGGCTGCCGCGGACTGGGCGCCGGCCTAGGGGACGGGTTCGGCTGCGGGCTGGTGATCGGGGGCGGGCTGCGCACGCTCTGTATCAACTGCTGTTGAAGGGAGATCCCGCCTTGAGGTGGACCCATTACGCCACCCTGAGGTGACGGTACCGGGGGCGGTGTTGGTTTTAAACCGGCCATCGGAGCAAAATTTTGTTCCTGGAACTGGTTTGTATAACCTAGGTGTGGCCTAATACCCGGTAACCTAAATTACAAATATTATTATTATTAAATTAAAATAAATTAATTTTATATCAAGTGTTTATTTAAATTCATGCTCAAATAACTTAGATTTTTCCTGAATTTTTGACGTATATCCAATAAAAATTAAAGCGATGTCACAAAACTAAAATATTTAATAAGTTATCCTAAACCTTAATCTTTTTAGTAATCATCCTCTAAAATTTCATAGGGATGCTCAAATGTTCAATAAAATTATACAATAAATACAGTAGAAACTCTAAAATTCTCTAAAAAAGTAGGGTGAATTAACAAAAAGTGAGGAAGATATTCCAAGGGATCTCCGAGAGGCTCTTTTTATGACATACGGCAGTTGATTGGATAGTTCAATAGATTAACAACTATTATTGTGTTAATTCTAATTTCATCTGTCATCCCGTCTAAGTGAAAGGCTTTTATTTGAAGTAGATAAAACAATGTATGTATCTAAATACATAGTGTACTGCCGGCCCATTTCATTTTGGCCTACCAGGGTCAAGTGCGCAGGAACAATCGGTGGGTGGTTCCTTGGGAGCTCATTTCCATAGTACAGGGAACGCTCTATATAAGCAACTCATTTGAACCAATTTCAATAAAAAAGTTTCTTATTGGGAAAAGTTGCTTATAGGGAAAAAAGGAGTTTAAAAATGCTTACCGCCTAGAAAATATTTTTACTTATTTCTTTTACTAACTAAACTGTGTAGAATAACGTTAGTTTTATTGGGCAAGCTTTTACAGACGAGACCAGTTTCGTCGCAATTATATATTTGTTCAGGCAAAAAGCCATTTTCAGCAATATAATTTTTAAAAGAATTAGCTAGCTCCACATTGCAAGACATACTCTCTCCATAAACAGACAAAATCCGTATACCCTGACGTTTGTTATATTTCGTTAACCATCTATCATTTGCTATAAATGTTTCAGGTCCATTATTTAATCTATTTACGTCGAGTGCTTTTAATTTTATCATTTCATTTGGAACTAAATCGTTTAATTGGCGTCGCTCCAAGAACCAAGAAAAATTTCGCACACTTTTGGTGGGCCCAATTTGTGTCCGCACAAGAGAGATTTCACTGTACATACGTTTTGGGTGCATATTTTTCTAAATTTTCTTTAATTTCTTTTACTCTACTTATTGTAGATTTAGCAACTTCATGTTCGTTAGAAGTGTCCTTTGTTTTCTTATTATTTTCAATGTCCCTTAAAATGAATAATTTATCTTTTAACGAAATTGAACGTCTTTTCTTCTGATTCATATTTTATGGTTAATTTTAAAGGACAAAAATATTAATTAATTAATTAATACAAACTAACAGAATTCAAGTAACTATTCTATTTAATACTTCCAATTCACTTCATTACTGGCAGCACAAAACTCAAACATATTCTAATAACAGAATTTTTTACAAGTTGAGATTATGTTGTTGTGAACAGCTGATTTTACTTCTAAATTGGCCTAAACTTAAGTTAAATATTTAGCTTTAAAAAAATAAGTTGCTTATACAGGTCAGTTGAACTAAGAAAAGTTGCTTGTATAGAGGTTGCTTATAAAGAATGTTGCTTATAAAGAATGTTGCTTATAGAGAGGTTGCTTATATAGAGCGTTCACTGTATATTCAACGGGGTAATGATCGTATACATATCAAAGCAAAAGTTTGTGTATAAGTGCATGAGATAATATTTAAGTTCGAGATGACGGAAAGTAAAGTGAACCAATTTGAGTTTTTTTAATTGCATGTCATTGTTCAGCATTCGATGCACTTTCAAATACACCTATTTCCCAAAAGCCCGTAATACCTCATTGTTGAACAGGCAATGTATGGCGCACAGGGTACATATTTTTCTACAGGTCAACTTTTGCCATGCTTTATACCTGCCGTTCTCTGTCTAACGAATACACCCATCTTTGTCCAATGATTTACTGTCGCACTTCTTCGTCTGTGCATTTTTGGTGACCTTTATAGGCTAAGATGGATTGGGTCGGATGTATAATATTGCCACAATCAGGGCAAAGCCTCTAAAAGGGGTCATTGTATATTGCGGAGGTAGCACAAACGCCTAATCGAATAAGTATAAAAAAGTAAGGAATTCAATAGAAGGGACTTTTTGGTTCTTGGTCATCAGCCCCAAAAGTCAGCTCGTTCAAAGAGGTTCCAGGTGCTAGCTCCACCTGTGAGGTAAATAAAGACAAGTTAAAAGAATGTCAGCTGGTGTATTACTTGTACGTCCCTCTCCCCTGCGAGTGTTAGTGCAGCTTCAAGGGAAGCCCCCAACAAAAAAAGAAAGTACAATGAAATCTCCTTTGTGCGGACACCAATGGGATCCACCAAAAGTGTCCGTTTTACAGGGGTGCCCGCTTAAGGGAAATGTGAAATAATTATATGAGAATTGGATGGTTCCATGAGAAAATGTCCATTCAAGAGGAATGTCCATTCAAAAGGGGTGTCCATTCAAGAGGGGTATCCCCGAAAGGAAATTTCACTGTGGTTAAAGGGTTAAATAAGCAAAAGATAGCTTATTTAACCCCGTAACCACAAACAAGCAAGTGACTCGTGACAATAAGGTCTTTTTTTTACATAATTTTTTTATTTTGATTTACATACAGTAAAGCTTCGCTAATCCGAACTCCAATAATCCGGATTCCCTAGTAATCCGGACGAAATTGAAATATTAATTATTTACATTATGTATAATAATCTGGATTTCCAGATTAATTGTGATTCCATAATCTGTATTGTAGGTAGGTCACGCTGTTCGTGTAAAAAGTAGTTCGTTAAAAAGCATCATGGCGTCAAAGAGAACACACAAAACATTAACTCTAGCGGAAAAACACGATATATTGCAAAAATTAAAAAGTGGTGTTAGTGGAAATGTGTTGGGTACTAAGTATGGAGTTGGTACATCGATGATTTTCAATATGTTAGTAGTGTGTGTTTTGATTTAATAAATCCCTACATATATTTAACGTACTTTTGTGACTTTTAAAAAAGTTCCAATAATCCGGATGTTTCACTAATTCGGATTGCCTCGGTTTTCATTGATCCGGATTAGCGGAACTTCACTGTACATAAATTTGTAACCCCACATTCATTATAATAGATTACACATTTTATACCCCTTTTAAATACGAAAATAAATAAATACAATTTCCTTGTAAACAAGATTCTATCTAGCGATTTTTTCCCTTGGAACCTTCAAATTCGTTATACGGACTACTATATTTATATTTATATATGTTTTACTATACTTCCAAACTTCATCGACTTTCAAATCACCTTAAAAGTAAGACTTACCATCAAGTTTTTTTGTTATAAGTTAAACATATTATCGATAAATAACCAATATTAGCCGTTCAGCGTAGTTTAACTAGATTTGACGTCTCTTAAATTTGAATTTTAAGCCTGTTATTGCTAATTTACTGTTCTCCAAGAGATAGGTTACATATGAGATATAATTTAACTGATAGATAAAAGTGTGGCAGGTACTATTTCAATTTATCTAACTATGACTTTCTGTCTCTGTTTCAATGATTCAAATCGAGAACTAATTTTTATTAAAACTCCTTTAAATCTATAAGATAAAGTTATAGGATCCACGATTTGAACTATAACTGGTAATAATGGATCTTAATTGATTAGTCTAATAAAATTTCAAAACGAATTTGAGCACAAATTTAAATAAAAACCCGATATAATACAACCTTTGATATGCAGGTGGTTGTTGGAATTGTTGTTGCTGCTGTTGATGTTGTTGTTGTTGCTGCTGCTGTTGTTGTTGCACTCGCATCATCAGCTGACTTTGTTTAAACCACTGCTGATGCTGTTGCATGTTAGGTTGGCCGGCGGCGCCTCCTTGTCCGGCTCCGCCTTGCAGCACGTTTTGCGCTTGCATCCTGTTAGGGTGTTGCGCGACGGATTGTTGTTGCTGCTGCTGTTGTAACATGTGGGGTAATTGCTGAGACGCGTTTCCTGCCACGTTTGTCGATCCGCATTGGGATGCTTGGACGTGTGCTTGCTATTTAATAAATAACCAATTTAATAATTAATTTAATAAATAATTAATTTAATAAATAATTAATTTAATAAATAATCAATTTAAAACATAAATTTTAAAATTTTCGAAATACGGAACAAATTTAAACTTAAGAAATAACTTTAGCATACCGTAAAGGTTAGATTTCTTTTAAGGAAGGTTAAAGGTCTTGGAATAAAAGGCGGATAAATCGGGAAATGCAGGTTTTCATATGGATCATCCATATTTCATTTCACTTGACGGGAAACCGTTAGAATCTTTTCTTAAAGGTCGATTTTTTTTTCTTGAGGATTCTAAGTCTGATCTAAAAGAAATTCATTCTAAAAGAAAAGGAATTATTTTAAATGATGGGGAATTTGTTTGGAAAATACCATGGGTACAATCTATATTATTTTATAAAATAATTAATCGGTTTTTTAACACTTTGTTAACCGATGATGTTACCCAGTTACAGGGTTGCCAGATTAGGGGATTTTCCCCAAAAATTAGGGTTTTTTTTCTTTATTGGGGTATTTTTTGGGGATAGTTTTTATTGGGGATTATTTGTGGGGAAAAAAATTTTAGGTGGGTATTAACAGGGGATTTTATGTCTGGCACTACTCGATGATACAAAAACTTCATAAATATAAAAATTCAATTCTGCACTATAAAACGCAAGAATACGTGCAGTAGAATTTTAGTTTTGTTTATTTTTTTTAGTCTTCAACTGGCACTATGTTGCAGTGTTTTTGTGTGCATTGCTGTTATAAGATATTTTTTTAATTTGAAAAATTATTTTCTGAATATTTCCCAATTCTTGGGGATTCATTTCTGAATTGGCTTATTTTTGGGTATTTTAGAGATATGCTTCAGTCACGAAAATTGATTAAAAGTTAAAAGTAACAAATTATAATCTACAAAAACTATAATATTATTTTCTGGAGATTTTTTATTGAAAACTTCCAAATTTAGGGTATTTTTCAATTATGACTGGGGAAATCCAATCGAACGATCTGGCAACCCTGCCCAGTTAATCATCAATTACAAAATAATAGCTGAGGATATGAAATTCCCGACAAACAAAGTGTTAAATTTATACAATTATTCTTACTTGTCTTTGTTTAATAAAAGCAGCCATCAACTGTGGGTTAGCTTTTAGAATATGAAGTATTTGCTGTTGTTGTTCAGGCGTCGAAGGTGACTTCAACGCCATCATCAACTGTTGCAGAGCTTGTTTATTATTAGCACCCGGCGTGAAAAGCGGCGACGCGGACTGCCGCACTCCCACCGCCGGATTGCCTTGCTGCATTAACCCCGTTGGAAGTGGGCCCTGCGTTTGCCCCACTTGAGGTCCCGGTTGTCTAAGGCCTTGAGCGGGACCGGGATACCTTTGCCATTGGTCCATTGGTAATAAATTTCCTGCACCTAACAAGATAAATTACCCATAAATAAAAATATGATAAAAATAAAAAAAATTTAATCTAAAAATAAAAATAATTACCTTGTCCTGTAGGTATATGACCTCCAAGTCGCATTTGCATCTGTGGCGGTGGCATATTTTGTCCTGGAACGCCTGTACCTGGATTAACCTTCCCGAATCCAACACCATGAGGCGCTTGTTGTCGGGCGGCTTCTTCCTGGACTTGCTTCACGACTTGTAGGACGTTAGCCGGCGGCGTTTGCGTACCAGGTTTGAGTCCAATTCCCGGCTGGTGAGGTTGTTGCATTCCGGCTCCGGTTAGCGCGTTCGCACCCATCGTACTGTTCATCGTTCCTACGGGACTTACGGCCCCCGGAACGCACACCGGCGGCACTCCGGACCCGCTACCGATCTGCATATTACCCCCGCCGCCCATAACGTTCGTAGCGGGAACTCGCGTATTCATCACGGCCATTCTTCTCCTGAGCAGCTGCGCCTGTTGCAGCCGTTGTTGTATTTGCTGTTGTTTGAGTTTGTGCCGAATGTTGAGACAGAACGGCACGGGACACTTGGTCTCCTGGCAGTGTTTGGCGTGGAAACAGCACAGGGCGATGAGTTGCTTGCAAATCGGACAGCCGCCGTTCGTTTTCCGTTTGCACACTTTGGTATGAGTAACTACGCGTTTCATCTTTTGGCAGCTCGCTAAGCGACAATTGGCGTCCCTGCACTGACACGCGTGCACCAACGACTGTATGCACCTTTGTATCGAGAGCTTTCGCGCGTCGTTCGGATTCGTTTGCTTCTCGCTCGGCGACGAGCCGTCGTCCAGATCGAAGCCGAGCTTTTCCATTTTGTGCGGATGGCCCTCCTTCTCGTAACACTGCACGCACAGGTCAAAGTCTTCGCAATAAGTGCAATGGTACCGAGTTTCCACGTGCTTTTTACAACTGTTACACGTGTACACGAACTTATCTTGTCCCTGGTTATGTAACTCGTACAACATCGCCATCGTGCTGTACTTTGCGCGTCGAAGCGATGAGAATTCATAATGTTTTTCTCTCGCTAACGTTAAGAACGCGTCGCGACCGTCCATTAAATCACACGGAATGAATTGATCAGGGTCTTGAATAGGCTATTATAAATAAAAAAAATTAAATAAATAAATTTTAGTTTTCATTAAGGTACCATAACCCGAAATGGAGCTGCACCATGAAGAGAAAGATAAAAAAGTAAGACCCAGCTTCGTAACATTGCCGAGCACTCTTTCATCTTTCTCTTCATGGTGCAGCTCCATTTCGGGTTATAGTACATTTCACATTGAGGCAACTAGCAACCAACAACAAGCGATATTGCCACTTAATGACATTTTACATAGAATGAAAGCAGACGTCTCACATTGGAGCAATTCGATATCGCAAATAGAGAGGCGAGAGACGTCATTTAATTATACAGTTGCTCCCAAAAGTATCCGGCCGCCTGGAAAATTCTCACATTTAACACTATATTACTTAAGAATTAAATAATATAACCAATAGTTATTTTTTTTATGATGCTAGTATATTATCATTCAACTTTTGATACATTGCAAGTATAACAACAGCAAACAATGTAACAAAGAACATAAATAACATTATTATAGGCACACAAAAGTATCCGGCCACCTATACAAAATAGCTTTAAAAAAACTAAATATGTAACTCTTAAAAGCTATTAAAACAGCTTTTTAATATTTTGTGGGGTAACCTTTTGAATTTAAAACATCTCTCAATCTGTTGGGCATTGACTTAACCAATTTATTCGCTAATAAAGAGTTTATCATCTTCCATTCCAGCAGTGAATGGTTTTTAAGCATTTCTTTACTGGAAATGCGCTTTTTGTTCAGACTAACAAAACTTTCAAAATTGCCCATAAATGCTCTATTGGGTTGAGATCTGATTTGTTGCGTTATATAATAAGCATTCTCCCGTTCTCATGCCACAATATGTATTAAGTAATATAGTCTTAAATGTGAAAATTTGCCAGGCGGCCGGATACTTTTGGGAGCAACTGTATGTAAAATGTCAACATGTGGCAATATCGCTGGTTGCTAACTACTGTTACAGAGACAAACAACTGTTTGTTGTTGGTTGTCGCAGTGTAAGATCCGTCTAATTGTAAGATAAAAATTGTTGACGTAAAAGTATTGATTATAATGAGATACTTACCCCTAAGCTGGCAGCTGATTGTACTGAATGTAATCTAATGACGAAGAACACTTCTTTGTGTTTGTCCATTGTGGCGTAGATTTTCGCGGAGAGATCATTGCCCGTTTGGGGAGTATTTGATTTCTTATTACTATTTTTTCGTTGATTTGCTTTGGACTTATTGCTTTTCTTTGCTTTCTTCTGACCCTTCTTTTTACCATCCGGACCGATTTCACTTTCGTTTTCAATTGAGAAGATCTAATACAACCAAAATAATTAGTAATTTATACTTATTTTCTTAACACTTAATTCTAAGTTTAACAACAACAGTTAAAACATAAGCTTAACCCTTGCCACTCCTCACATTTTTGCACGTTATGAGGAAAGGCTCCATAGAGGAGCCAGTGGAGCGGTAAGGCTTAATTTTTATTTATTTATTTGACATGAATTTCTTCAATTATTGTCGACTAAAGCAAAATGACTTTAAAAAAATTGAGGAATAATCTGAAGAATTAGAAAAATAAAAGTCAGTTAATTGAGGATTTATTGTACATTTTTCTCTTGTGATTTTTGAGACATTTCTGTACAAAGAATAGAAAACCTTTAAAGAATGGAAAATTTTAAAAGAATGGAAAGCCATAAACGAAGTGAATTTTTTTTTTTTTTGGAAAAACCACTCGTTCTAATTTTAGTAAAAATCGATAATTTTAACTCGATTTTCGAATTAATAAAAAATTCTAACTTACCGCAGCAGCTTCAGCCGCTTCTTGCTTCCGCTTCTCTTCCTCTTCTTGATCTAATTCTTTGATACTTTCTTCCAATACATTCGGCCAAAAATCACCCTCAAAGTATGGTAATTCCGCCGCAGAACCTAATTTGTCTTCCATTGCTTGTTTTAAAATATCCTAAATAACAAAAATAAATTAAAAATCACAATTTTATCACTTAGTCTTATATGACTTCTATTTCATAATAAATGAGTCATTTCCTTTTGCCATCCACAACTTTAAGAAACAGGTAGAAGGTTGTATCCCAATTTTTTTCTTTTAATTTTTTTAATAATGGTATTTATATGATGTATAATCTTTGGAGTTTCATAAAAACACTTAAAAAGTATTTGAAAAGAATAGAGAAGAGACGTTTTATATTTTTTGGTTAAATATACAGATGACTCACTTATGAAACAGGGTTATATTCTCTATATACAAGAGAAATTGACTAAAATGAAAGTATAAAATTCTAGATTTTCATATTTTCTCTATTATCAAAATTAAAATAATAACTCAAAAGTACTATCTGTGGATTTGGTTATTTTCTCTTATACTAAAACATTTATACTATCATTTTCTCTCAACTTAACCCAACTTAAAAAAAAATTGGTAATTAAAAAAAATTGGTAATTAAAAAATCGTACCGAACTTATTTATAAGAGTAAAGGAACGATTTTTATATCAAATGAAACCTAAAACATTGTATTTTATTTTAAATCGGTCAAATTTGTTCCAACTTTTATCAAAAAAATTAAAATAAATCCGAAAAACAACTATAATTTTTGACAGGTAACAACCTAATTTTTAAAAAATTAAAAAAAAATCGTACTGAACTTATTTATAAGAGTAAAGAAACGATTTTTGTGTCAAATGGAACCAAAAACATTCTATTTTATCTTAAATTGGTCAAATTTGTTCCAACTTTTCCCAAAAAAATTAAAAAAATTCCGAAAGACAACTAACCTAAAAAATTTTTTACCAAGTTTGAAAATTTTTTTAATTTTTTTGACGACACTTGGAATAAAACGGTCTTTTTTAATTAAAATTACAATGTTTTAAGTTTCATTAGAAAAAAAATCAAATCAAAATCTTAAAAAATGAATTTTTAATGAATTTTTTAAAAAATCAATTTTTTAACCTAAAAAATTTTTTACCAACTTTGAAAATTCTTTTAATTTTATTGACAACACTTGGAATAAAACGGTCTTTTTTATATAAAATTAGAATGTTTTAAGTTTCATTTAGAAAAAAAATCAAATCAAAATGGTTAAAAATGAATTTTTGATGAATTTTTTAAAAAATAAATTTTCTAACTTAAAAAATTTTTCACCACCTTTGAAAATTTTTTTAATTTTTTTGACAACACTTGGAATAAAACCATCTGTTTTAATTAAAATTAGAATGTTTTAAGTTTCATTTAGAAAAAAAATCAAATCAAAATCTTTAAAAATGAATTTTTAATGAATTTATTAAAAAAATGTTAATTTTCTAACCTAAAAATTTTTCCCAACTTTAAAAATTTTTAAAATTTTTTTTAAACACTTGGAATAAAACGGTCTTTTTTAATTAAAATTACAATGTTTTAAGTTTCATTAGAAAAAAAATCAAATCAAAATCTTAAAAAATGAATTTTTTAAAAAATCAATTTTTTAACCTAAAAAATTTTTTACCAAATTTGAAAATTCTTTTAATTTTATTGACAACACTTGGAATAAAACGGTCTTTTTTATATAAAATTAGAATGTTTTAAGTTTCATTTAGAAAAAAATCAAACCAAATGGTTAAAAATGAATTTTTGATGAATTTTTAAAAAAATAAATTTTCTAACCTAAAAAATTTTTCACCACCTTTGAAAATTGTTTTAATTTTTTTGACAACACTTGGAATAAAACCATCTTTTTTAATTAAAATTAGAATGTTTTAAGTTTCATTTAGAAAAAAAATCAAATCAAAATCTTTAAAAATGAATTTTTGATGAATTTTTTAAAAAATTGTTAATTTTCTAACCTAAAAAATTCTTCCCAACTTTAAAAATTTTTAAAATTTTTTTTAAACACTTGGAATAAAACGGTCTTTTTTAATTAAAATTAGAATGTTTTAAGTTTCATTTAGAAAAAAAATCAAATCGAAATTTAAAAAAATGAATTTTTAATGAATTTTAAAAAAAATCAATTTTTTAACCTAAAAAATTTTTTACCAACTTTGAAAATTCTTTTAATTTTATTGACAACACTTGGAATAAAACCGTCTTTTTTAATTAAAATTAGAATGTTTTAACTTTCATTTAGAAAAAAAAACAAATCAAAATCTTTAAAAATGAATTTTTTATGAATTTTTTAAAAAATTCTTAATTTTCTAACCTAAAAATTTTTTTTAATTTTTTTGACAACACTTGGAATAAAATGGTCTTTTTTAGATAAAATTAAAATGTTTTAAGTTTCATTTAGAAAAAAAATCAAATCAAAATCTTTAAAAATGAATTTTTGATGAATTTTTTTAAAAATTGTTAATTTTCTAACTTAAAAAATTTTTCACCATCTTTGAAAATTTTTTAAATTTTTTTGACAACACTTGGAATAAAACGGTCTTTTTTTAATTAAAATTAGAATGTTTTAAGTTTCATTTAGAAAAAAAATCAAATCAAAATTTAAAAAAATGAATTTTTAATGAATTTAAAAAAAAATCAATTTTTTAACCTAAAAAATTTTTTACCAACTTTGAAAATTCTTTTAATTTTATTGACAACACTTGGAATAAAACCGTCTTTTTTAATTAAAATTAGAATGTTTTAACTTTCATTTAGAAAAAAAAACAAATCAAAATCTTTAAAAATGAATTTTTTATGAATTTTTTAAAAAATTCTTAATTTTCTAACCTAAAAATTTTTTTTAATTTTTTTGACAACACTTGGAATAAAATGGTCTTTTTTAGATAAAATTAAAATGTTTTAAGTTTCATTTAGAAAAAAAATCAAATCAAAATCTTTAAAAATGAATTTTTGATGAATTTTTTTAAAAATTGTTAATTTTCTAACTTAAAAAATTTTTCACCATCTTTGAAAATTTTTTAAATTTTTTTGACAACACTTGGAATAAAACGGTCTTTTTTAAATAAAATTAGACTGTTTTAAGTTTCATTTAGAAAAAAAATCAAATCAAAATGGTTAAAAATGAATTTTTGATGAATTTTTTAAAAAATAAATTTTCTAACCTAAAAAATTTTTCCCAACTTTGAAATTTTTTTTAATTTTTTTGACAACACTTGGAATAAAACGGTCTTTTTAAATTAAAATTAGAATGTTTTAAGTTTCATTTAGAAAAAAAATCAAATTAAAATCTTTAAAAATGAATTTTTGATGAATTTTTAAAGTTGATCGATTTCCTTAAGTTATTTTTTTAATGTTTAGTTTTAGAAGTAACTTTTGAAATTCCCGCCAAAAATAATAAATTATTATTTATTTTTCATACCTTATAATCTAAAACAATTCGTTCAATAATGCCCTTATCGAGCATTTTCTTATACCAGTCTTGGAGTCTCTTGGGTTTGGGTATCTTTTGTTCCGTCGGATGACAGTGGAAGATGTAGTCGTCGCCCTCCGACGGCGGACACGCCCAAATGTGCGCCATCGTGTACCCCAATTGCTTCACATAGTCCATATAACCAAGCAGAATCTCATGGTACACAGCCGTCCGAAATTGACGCGGTTTAAAGAAATGCACCGAGTCCAAGTACGCGATGTAAACGCGCCGCGTATTCGGTGCCGGACACTCCGACCCGTACTCTTGCACGTGCATCCCAAAGAAGCACACATCAACACCATCGATTTCCTCAAACGCAAACAGCGCTTTCGCCCTATAGGGAAATTCACCGGCCATTTCTCCCGTTTCAACAAATTTACTTCGCATTCCCGGTTTTACTTCGACCATTTTTTCCGAACTGGATACAACGCGAACGGAAACTTCCCCGGCGCCGGCTTCTTTCTTCTTTAGGAAATTATTAACGCGCGTTTCGATATACACACCGAGTTTTGTAACCGGTAGACGTTTAGCGTTAAATTTGTTCTCGCGCTTTTTCGTTCCTTTCTTTTTATGACACTCGTCGCAAACGAATCCACCCGGCCATATTTGTTCCATGTGAAGCACGCAAATTTGATGGAGTTTTCGGTCGCATTCTTGACAAAGTACGAATTGTTCTAATTCTAGATGGTCGTTTTTCATTTCTTTAAATTGATCCTTTTTAATAGCCCTATATTTTAATATTTTAATTATTAAATGATTTTTTATAGAAATAAATAGATGCGTTTAGCGTACACAGTTCTATGTATGGATAAATCTGTATACACCGAACACATCTAATGATAGTTTATAAAGTAATAAAAGTGACTTACGTTTGAGCTTGCGTCGGATCATCTCCCAACGTGACGGTATCCCCTTGGAAATCGTTAAAACACTTCTGGCAGAAGGTGTATCTGTTGGATCCGAGTCCATACGCTTTTAGACTGAGTGTTTTTGATTTTTTCGTTCACAACACCGAGCAGAAGCAAGCAGTGAACAGTGTTAGGTGGCGGGTGGGAGAGACGGGAAAAAAAGAAGACACCAAAATCGTGTTAGAAGCGAATTTTTTACGTGCCAGGCCCAATAAATAAAGTTATTATTTTGACCGGCAGAATAAAAGAAAAGGGATTAAAAAAACCCTTAGTAAAAATAAGCTTTTAAGCCATTTCTATCTTCTACAAAAAAAAAATAATTTCATTTCCTTATTTATTATTATTTTTTTTTTTTACTAAAAGTTTATATCTCCCAACTTATAACCAAAAAAACTCATCCTTATTAAACCATTAATATTGAAAATTATAGACAAAAAATTTTTTTGACAACAAAATATCTTATTGACTGTTAATATAACAATTAAATATAATGAAAATAAGCATGCTTCGAAAATCGGTTTTGAACTTGAATATTGTTAAAAAAAAAAATGATCTAAAAATTTTTCTTAGGCCCAATATAATAATTTATTATAAGTAATCATTTATATCACCTCGTATACATACCTGTTTTGATAACTGTAATATTTAGCTTCTCTGGGAATGGTACAAAGTTGTTTTCCAAAACAGCACAACACTTGGGGATTGAACGTGTACTTTCTTCCGCAACAATATCCCATCGATTGCATAACCGGGTCAATTTCTTGTTCAAATACTTCCGAAAGCTACAAAAAAACAATTTTTATTAATTTAAATCGGTAAAAACTAAGCAAGATGTTTCAAGATTATTCATCCGATGTTATTTGGTTATATTTTAGAAATGGTAATAGTTATAGTTTTAGAAAGGAATTTTTTATGGTTTTTTTTTCTTAAAGCTTGTTGACTATAAAAAAAAAAAGTTTTGTTGAAAATGTCAACGTTTATGTTGTTATCTTAGACGATTCTAAACGATATTTGAACAATTTTAGAGGATTAATGATGAATTCAGACAATTTTTTAAGGATATAAGAAAAATTAATGATCTTTTCAGACGATTTTTAAACAATTTTAGACGATTCTTGAACAATTTAACAAAATTAACTATGAGTTCAGTCGATTTTCAACGATTTTTTTAAGATTTGAGGGGATTACTGATAATTTCAGGCGATTTTTAAATGATTTTAGATGAATAATGATAATTTCAGGCATTTTTTAAACGATTTTAGACGAATAATGATAATTTCAGGCGATTTTTAATCTATTTCAGAAAATTTATGATCATTTCAGATGATATTTAAACGTTTTTAGACGATTCTTGAACAATTTCCCAAAAATTAAGAATGAGTTCAGGCGATTTTTAACGATTTTTTTTTTAATTTCAGGGGATTACTGATAATTTCAGGCGATTTTTAAACGATTTTAGACGAATAATGATAATTTCAGGCAATTTTTAAACGATTTCAAAAGATTAATGATCATTTCAGACGATTTTTAAACGTTTTTAGGCGATTCTTGAACAATTTCCCAAAATTAATTATCAGTTCAGACGATTTTCAACGATTTTTTTAAGATTTGAGGGGATTACTGATAATTTCAGGCGATTTTTAAACGATTTTAGACGAATAATGATAATTTCAGGCAATTTTTAAACGATTTCAAAAGATTAATGATCATTTCAGACGATTTTTAAACGTTTTTAGACGATTCTTGAATAATTTCCCAAAATTAATTATGAGTTCAGACGATTTTCAACGACTTTTTTAGGATTTGAGAGGATTACTGATAATTTCAGGTGATTTTTAAACGATTTTAGACGAATAATGATAATTTCAGGCAATTTTTAAACGATTTTAGACGAATAATGATAATTTCAGGCAATTTTTAAACGATTTCAAAAGATTAATGATCCTTTCAGACGATTTTTAAACGTTTTTAGGCGATTCTTGAACAATTTCCCAAAATTAATTATCAGTTCAGACGATTTTCAACGATTTCAAAAGATTAATGATAATTTCAGACGATTTTTAAACGATTTCAGAGAATTTATGACGATTTTTGATGATTCTTAAATAATTTCAAAGGATTAATGACAATTTCCGACTATTTTTGGATGATTTACACGATTTCAAAAGATGAATGATCATTTCAGGCGATTTTTGAACAATTTCAGAGAATTTATAACAATTTTTGATGATTCTTAAATAATTTCAAAAGATTAATGATAATTTTCGACTATTTTTGGATAATTTTAGATGATTTCAAAAGATTAATGATCACTTCAGGCGTTTTTGAAAGATTTCAGAAGATTAGTGAAAATTTCAGACGATTTTTTAAACAATTTTAGAAGATTAATTATGAGTTTAGACGATTTTAGATAATTTTTTAAAGATTTCAGGGGATTACTGATAATTTCAGGCGATTTTTAAACGAATAATGATAATTACAGGGGATTTTAAACAATTTCAGAAGGTTAACAATAATTTCAAATGATTTTTAAGTGATTTCGGAAAATTAACGATCATTTCAGACGATCATTGAATAATTCCAGGGGATTAATGATAATTTCAAGTGATTTTTAAACGATTTCTGAAGGTTAATGATCATTTCAGTCGATTTTTAAACAATTTTAGAAGATTAATTATAAGTTTAGACAATTTTAGACAATTTTTTAAAGATTTCAGGGGATTACTGATAACTTCGGGCGATTTTTATACGATTTCAGAAGATTGATGATCATTTTAGAAGATTTTTAAACGATTTCAGAGAATTTATGACAATTTTCGATGATCCTTGAATAATTTCAGAGGATTTTAGACGATTTCAAAAGATTAATGATAATTTCAAGTGATTTTTAAACGATTTCAGAAGGTTAATGATCATTTCAGCCGATTTTTAAACAATTTTAGAAGATTAATTATGAGTTTAGACGATTTTAGACAATTTTTTAAAGATTTCAGGGGATTAGTGATAACTTCGGGCGATTTTTATACGATTTCAGAAGATTGATGATCATTTCAGATGATTTTTAAGTGATTTCAGAAGAGTAATGATCATTTCAGACAATTTTTAAACGATTTCAGAGAATTTATGACAATTTTCGATGATCCTTGAATAATTTCAGAAGATTAATGATAATTTCCGGCGATTTTTGGATGATTTTAGGCGATTTCAAAAGATTAATGATAATTTCAAGTGATTTTTAAACGATTTCGGAAGGTTAATGGTCATTTTAGCCGATTTTTAAACAATTTTAAAAGGTTAATTATGAGTTTAGACGATTTCAGATAATTTTTTAAAGATTTCGGGGGATTACTGATAACTTCGGGCGATTTTTATACGATTTCAGAAAGTTGATGATCATTTCAGATGATTTTTAAGTGATTTCAGAAGAGTAATGAGCATTTCAGATTATTTTTAAGTGATTTCAGAAGAGTAATGATCATTTCAGACGATTTTTAAACGGTTTTAGAGAATTTATGACACTTTTCGATGATCCTTGAATAATTTCAGAGGATTAATGATAATTTCCGGCGATTTTTCAATGATTTTAGACGATTTCAAAAGATTAATGATAATTCCAAAAGATTTTTAAACGATTTTAGAAGAGTAATGATTATTTCAGCCGATTTTTAAACAATTTTAAAAGATTAATTATGAGTTTAGACGATTTTAGACAATTTTTTAAAGATTTCAGGGGATTACTGATAACTTCGGGCGATATTTATACGATTTCAGAAAATTGATGATCATTTCAGATGATTTTTAAGTGATTTCAGAAGAATAATGATCGTTTCAGAAGATTTTTAACCGATTTCAGAGAATATATGACAGTTTTCGATGATTCTTAAATAATTTCAAAGGATTTATGATAATTTCCGGCGATTTTTCGATGATTTTGGACGATTTCAAAAGATTAATGATAATTTCAAGTGATTTTTAAACGATTTCAGAAGGTTAATGATCATTTCAGCCGATTTTTAAACAATTTTAGAAGATTAATTATAAGTTTAGACGATTTTAGATAATTTTTTAAAGATTTCAGGGGATTACTGATAACTTTAGGCGATTTTTATACGATTTCAGAAAATTAATGATCATTTCAGATGATTTTTAAGTGATTTCAAAAGATTAATGATCATTTCAGTCGATTTTTAAACGATTTCAGAGAATTTATGACAATTTTCGATGATCCTTAAATAATTTCAGAGGATTAATGATAATTTCCGACTATTTTTCGATGATTTTAGACGATTTCAATAGATTAATGATAATTTCAAGTGATTTTTAAACGATTTCAGAAGAGTAATGATCATTTTAGCTGATTTTTAAACAATTTTAGAAGATTAATTATGTGTTTAGACGATTTTAGACAATTTTTTAACGATTTCAGAAGATTCATAATAATATCAAACGATTTTTTAACGATAATACATTAATTCTAACTTCAGACGATTTTTGAACAATTTTAGAAGATTAATGATAATTTCTGACGTTTTTTACACAATTTCTAAAAATTAATACTAATTTCAGACGAATTTTGAATGATTTCAGAGGATTTATGATATAGTTGAGAGTCGTTCATAAGATATAAACAACGAAAAATTGAGTTGATGAAATCTATTAATGCTCTTTGTGATTTAGAAGAAGCATTAACAAATACCCCAGGTTTAGAACTAATTTATACTCTAGAACCACTAATTTATACTCTAGAATCATTAATTTATACTCTAGAATCACTAATTTACACTATAGAAGCATTAATTTATACTCTAGAATTATTGAAGTGTCTGAAAATACCCAAATGTGTTCTTTAAAATGACTCCAGAATTGGTTAGAAATGATATGTAAACAATATCGGATGAATAATTTCTAAACACCTTCTAACATTAAATATTTTACCTTTGTACAATATCGATATACTCTGCTAGTCTTCCTATTATACAACCAAGCATTATCGAACATCAACCATACATCATCGACATACTCCCAAGGATCAGCATATTGCCCAATATCCAATTTCTTTTTAATCGTCGATAAATCCATCGGTTTCTTTACAATATCAAAATAGTCCGGAATTCCTAAAGTTTGCGGATCGACGGGTTGTCGAAACGGATGACTTTCCGGATCTTGCCTGTACAATTTCTCCAAAGTCGGCATTAATTTCTGTCTTAATTCATCTGGTTTAAATATGTGACCTTTCCGAGGTTTTCCTTGCGGGGGAATTATATCCATCTGAGGCGGTTTAACATCTCCCGAAGCTTCCGAAGGACTCGCCGGTTCCATCTTCGGCTCTTCCTTTATCTCAACATCTTCCATTTTAATCTCACGTTTAATTTCCGTTTTAATACCGCCCTTCCCGCATATTTCCATATGCCCGTTCATCTCCTCGTCCTCTTGTTTTATTTCCATAGGAGTTTCTTCATTCAATCGGTGTTTATTTTCTTGTTCGAGTTTACCTTTAATATCGCCTTCGGTCGCGGACGGAGAGTCCTCACCATCCGCGTTAGTCGCGATAGCCGTAATCGCCGCAAATTGCGAAGACATCGATTGCGAAGACCTAACCGGAGCGGATAAAGCCGCCCGTTCTTGACTCGTCATACCTTTACCTAAACTAGCGGCCGTCGATTGTGGCGAATTGACTACAGGCGTAGCGGGAGCCGGGGAAGGCCCCCGCGATGAACTCACGGACGTCGGTCCGGCGATTGACTGCGCAATATTCGTTACTTCGGTTGGGGTGGAAGCTGGTAATCGAGTGGTTGCGTTATTCACCTGGTTATTCATCGATGATGATAAACTAGTTGGAAGAGTATACGAAGGCGATTGCGCTAGTCTATTTTTCAGTACGTCGTTAAATTGTTGACTACCGGCCGGGGAAGTTGAAGGTAAATTAGGACCATTGCTTGTCGTAGTAAACTGAGGCGTGTGAGTTGGAGTTGTGGACGTTTGTTGGGAAAGTGATTGAGCGAACGGTGAAAGGCTGGGGTTATTGACTGTCGTGGGTGAAGGACCTGGAAGTCCGACGTTTTGCGGTTGATTTTGTTGTTGGGTTTGTTGAATTTGTTGCCCCGTTTGTTGTTGAGGACCGGGGAAGATCACCCTCGGTCCACCCGGTTGATTCGAAATGTTAATATTTTGTAATTGAGGGGAATTACTCCCAAGCACTTGTTGAGGTTGAGTTATAGCGCCGGGCGCTCTTATTCCCGGCCCTAATCCGGCTAATTGGCTTTGTAACGGCTGCCTCGGAATACTACCCGGATGTTGCACCTGTTGTAATTGTTGTTCTTTCCGTTTTTGTCGTTTCTCCTCCAATTCTTTTTGTATCTTGTATATTTTCTCTGCGAGTAGGTGATAATACTCCGATCTAGAATTCGCCATTTCGTACATATCGCCCTCTACTTTCCGCGCGTACGCGACAAGATTGTGCATTCTCTTATCGAGCATCGCTTGCGGATCGGGTGTAGGAAAAATGGCTTGCACCAACTTATGTACCAAATGATTTCGTAGATCGGGAGTCACAGATTGATGCCATTCTTTTGTATCTTGTACCGGCGTTGCCGTAACTTGACCCGGTTGTAAACCTCCCAATCTTCCATCAGCACCGAGGTTTACGTTTTGAGCGTCCGTACCGCTTACGCCAAATAAAGTATTATTCGTCATGTTTTGTTGTATGGAAGAGGGCGCTATTTGAGTGGCCGGCGCCGCGACGGCCGAATCTCCACTACCCATCGGTAAACTAACAATAGTAGTCGTTTGTTGTGAAGGTAAAGCCCTCACGCTAGTCATGGGCATTGTCGGACCGGGTAATCTCACTCTAGGACCTAAATTCGGCGTTTGTAAAAGACCACTTAAAGGTGCGGCTTCCGGCCTTAACCCTAGTACATCGCACGTCTTTTTAATATCCTGAGTAGTCGCGTTATTTGGTGATTGGGTGGTTTGAGGCGTCGTCGTCGCCGTCGCCGTAGCCGCGTTTGGATTATTCCTATTTTTATCCGCTTGTTTTAAAGGTAAACAAACCGGACAATCGCTTCTCGCGCAATGTTTCCAATGACTTATAATCTGTCTGGACGAGCTGCAATGCGGCATTGTACAATTCTTCCCCAATTGGCACGACGTCATGTGATTCAACACCGCTTTCATCGTTTTGCAGTGCGGCAACGTGCACTGCCACACTTCTCCGTTCGCCTGAGATTCCCGCCTTTGGCATTTATGCGCGTGCAACAACAGCACCAATTGCTGCTGGATCAACTTCCGCTTTTCCGGATCTATACCAATTTTTGAAAAATTATTACAAACTATTACGGAAGGAAAAGTGATTATTTCGTTCGGTTTGTTGTTTTTACCTGTCGATGGCGCTGCTTGACCACCAGCTTGACTTTGAGCGGCAGCTTGAGGAACCGGCTGAGAGCTGCTCGGCGCGCCGGATTGGGGTTGAGCCGGCGACGGTGCCGGAGGTTGCGTTTGGGCTATTCCGCCTTCGCCGCCCGCTCCCGGACCTACCTGACCTGTTGGCGAGACGAATCTTTGGGGGATATTCATTCCACCAGGTCGTTGTTGAGGTGTTACTACACCTATAAAAAAAATATTTAAAAGAATTAGTCATATTTAAAAGAATTAGTCATATTTAAAATTCTAAAAAATGAGTTATCGTAAAATAGAGATAGAAATTACAAGAAATTATTATGTTAAAAAATGTAAAAAGGAGGATTATTTTCAAAATAAAAAAAATTTTTAATACTTGTTATTTTCAAAGGAAATTGTTTTGATAATTTGGGTTTTAGATCAATTCTGCTAAATGTAGTTATTAGTTGTCGTTCTTTTTGAAAGTTTATAATACTCATTTTAGTTATTTCTTAAGAATCTTTAAAAAAATGTTACCTTACATGACAAAATTTTACCCGTTTCAATGCCAGAAAATCGTCGGTTATAAAAGGAAACTTTGTTTTATTCAAAATTGTGAAATGATTTGTAATAATGACGTTATTTTTAAATATTGGGAAGTATAAATAACATTGGAGATCATACCGACCTATGCAACGAAGAATATTGTAAGTCATTTTTGATAGAACTGAATGAGATATAATTGTTTAAAGGTTTTGAACCGCTTGCATTTTAAGAAATAAAATTTTCTATGTAAAAATTTCCTACTTGGTTGCTATAGATATCTTATAGAGGATTCCGAAAGGTTTCACCATAGAAGAATAGCAATTAATTCTGTTTTCTTTTCAAATTTTTCAAAATCAGCATTTTTGACTTACGACAGTTTTCGTTGGATAGGTCGATACAATGTTAGAAACCCATCTAATTAGAGACTTCTAAATCACATTTCGTCTGACAATAAATGTCTCAAGCGTAGTTACTTGTCAAAATTTTTTGAACTTAATATACAGATTGAAAAAATTGAGATTGAACTAAAACTAGAATTAACATCAGCGTTAACTCTAACACTAAACCTAGAACTAGGAGCTTTTGGGCTTAGCCGTGCGTCTAAACCCGACGTTTCGGATGTCATGTTGCAACTTTCAGAAACGAAGTCACTTTGAAGTCGAAACCCGAAAGCTCCTAGTTCTAGGTCTAGTGTTAAGGTTAGCGGTAATGTTAGTTAGTAGTCTTAATTCAGTTAACACCAACCGTGAAAGCCTTCGTATTTAAAATTGAGATTGTATAGTACGGGATGCGGCAATATAAACAATACTGAAATGCGCATGTGTCAAATTCAATGTGTCAAAAAATTCAACGTTTTTTTCGTGCCATGCAACAACCTGTGTTCACAGACATGTTTATGAACCTTCGCGAACGCTACGAATGCTGCTTGGAACTGAACGGAGGGCATCTTGAACATTTGTTTTATCGGGAACGTCGTCGACGTGAATAATGCTTTCAAGTATATTTCAGTATATATGTAAAGTAAATACATAAATAATAAACGTTTCATAATTTCAGTACTGTTTATTTTGCCGCATACTGTAGAATAAGTTAAGCTTCAAGCTCACTACATGACATGATATTAAAGATTCTGATTTACTTACCAACTTGTACATTTTGTGCTGGTCCACCAGCCGGATTCTGATAAGTATTATACGGAGTATTTCCAGGCATATTCTGGTTGATAGAATTTAACGGCATTTGCATGCCGGGAGGTTGCATTCGAGCGCCCATCGCCCCGTGCGGAACCGTGTGCGGTCCTTGGGGCCTCGGCGTCATATGGGACATGTTGACGGATCTTTGCGCGATCATAGGACCATTTTGGATACCCTAAATATGCAAAAAATTAATCAATTCACTCTCAATTCTGATTATAATTAGTATTACTATAAGCTAAACTACTCAAATCTTGGTCCCTCAAAAAAAAAAAGCCTTCTTAAATTTGGTCTTTTTCTATAAATCCATATAGAAAAAATGGAAGGTTGACCTTGAGCGAATCGCCAAAATTTGGTAAGTTTACCCTGGTATTTCTAATTTTATAATTTTACCTGAGCCACTGCATGATTTTGCCCGTGATGAGGTTGTCCGGCCATCATCCCCGTCGCATTTAACGTCTTATTATTAACAGTACTGCTCACAACTAGGCCACCACCGGCCATACTAATATTGCTCATGTTACTATTGGTCATTACCATATTTCCTCCGGTGTTGTTCATACCTTTAATCCAAATTAAAAATTATTTTATAACAATTATTATAATTATGTATTTCAATCCAAACACCAGTGACTCAATTCTTTAGAGTGTTCAAAAATTGGTATCACTGAAAATTCAAATATTCCTTCAACATCTAATTATAAGTAGGTGAACAAAAAGAACAAGAAATTTTCTAATATAATTTAATTTAATTGATTTTGGATACTTTGACACAATCTTTTAGTTAAATTAATTCTTTTATAAGTACAGGACTTCTGATGAATGTATCGCTGCCATCTTTTAAGACGCATATTTATACATTTTGATTGGATTTAGTGCTCATCGGTACTGATCTCAGTACTAAAGAAACGCGCTCACAGTCGTGAGTCTTGTTCAGTGCTTGGCTGATTGACAAACGGATGCAAATTTGTACATTCTCAAGAAAAAGTTGATGTTCTCCGTAATATTAGCAAAATTAAGAAACAAAGCTTGACACACCTCAAGCCAAGCTTTTAATTGTGTATGACGGTCTTTATACAAATTATGAGAAAAGTCCTATAATTCTGGATCCAATCGGATTCCGGTTATTAGCCATTCTGTAGCAATGTTTATTTTGTTGATTAAAAGGAGTGTACACGCACTGACGAATCTGCCAAATATTGAACGTTGTAATACAATAGCTGTGTTCGTTGGGTTAAAACTTGCACTGCACTAACTTACACTATGGTGAAAAGGTGCAGTTTCATGAAGCATTTAACAGGGAATGACTGCAATTCAGTGTACTTTGGTGCTCTTTAGTTGAGGTATGAAATGTGATCCAACGAACTTATGTATAATCAAAATTTAATAATGCACTGAACTGCTAAGTGCAAGCAGTGCAGCCCTAACAAACAAACCTAATGTAACAATCTGTCAGCTGACTGACGTACGTCAAGAAGACGCCTTTGACTAATGGTGGGTTTAGGATGTCATATTTAAAGGCTGTAATCGTAACCGTAGCAGTAATTCTAGTATTTAGAAACAGTTCAACCATTTTGTTTCAATAGAAGCGTTAATCAACGTCTAGGAATTACGGCAAATTTTGTGGTTATTACAGCTAAGGTTACGGTTAAGTTTGACATCCTAAACCCACCATAACAGTCTAGATACGCGCCGCGTTGCCATACGCGCGTTGCAGTTCATCACTGTAGTAATTGAATAGACTCATGCACATATCGCTGCTCCAGTAAAACACGAACCCAACTGCAATTTTTTTAAAAAATGAGTTACTCGTGTAAACTAACGCAGAATATTGCTATTTATCCGCTAAAAAAACGCCGTACATGTACTTGCCCAATTGGCTGCAAGAGAGCCGTTACGTCCTTGTCACATTGCGCGGGTCGTGATTCATTCTTACTTACTTTCAGAAGAACAAGGAAGTAAGTGCACTTTACGTCTATGTTTTACTAATTGTAAGTATAGGTTCTATGAAAAGTCATAACTAATAATTATTGGAAAAGTAGCACAAAATTGATGTTAAGGAAAATAAACCAGTGTTACAAGGAATACTGCGATTCTGAAAAGGAACTTTTTTCTGCAGGATCAAGTGATGATTACAGCTCTAATGATAGTAATACTGGTGATTCATCTTCTTCAAGTGAAAGATCAATAAATCTCGAAAATATTGGTAAGGATAATGGTGATGACAATGAAGAAGAATCTACGAATTCCCCAGCCAAAAAAGGAAAAAAAGGATTAAAAATGTGAACAATTGGAAATAGGTGAAAGCAAAACGTTTGAGAAACTTAGGTCAACAATACACTTCTTTAAGAACTGGAAAAATTGTCAAAGCTAAGTCCATGAAACCTGCTTGCTCCGATAAATGCATTCGCTCTTGTTCACAAAACATCTCTGAAGATTTTAGAAGCCAACTGTTTAAAAAATATTGGGACTTAGGAAACTTGCAACGCCAGCGAGATTTTCTTGGCTCATGTATCGAAAAACTGATGCTTAAATATAGGCGAGTTTCATCTGCATTTTTATTTTCAAATTTATACAGTACAGTACGGTGTTTAGACTTTATTGTATTTGTAGTCGTTATTGTCAATATCAGCGTTTTATCTTAATTTAGAGCACCCTATTCAGTTTGTATTTTCCAAAGTTTAATAAAAAAGACTGAAATGTATCAAATTTAAAATATTTTTCAGGTAAAACAAAGACGTAACTTCAAACTTCAGGTTACGGTTAATTTTGATATCTTAAACCCACCATAACTTATTTGAAATAGAGTTGATACGAAAATAGTTTGGTTATTTCAGAATTTGTTTGAGAGAGATGTTAAAATGCTAATAGGTAAACATGAAAATTCCCAAAGACTCCAATGAATCACTGGCTTTCAAATACTCTACAGGCTTAACGTTTTCTTTTGGCAAAATTGGTACACACCAGTGCATAATAGCGGCTGCAGAGTTGGGTTGCATTCTATTGGTAAAAGAGTGCATCGAGTTTTGAGCTCAGTGCAACTTTTACGACACAAGATCCGACAACAAGTGTAAGTATCAGTCTCAATAAATAAGTGTTAAGGCCCTTACAAATCCTCTGAAGTTATACCTTGATGGGTGGTTTCAGATGCGGAGGGGAAAGAGTTTTAGTTGGTCGATGTATTCAAGATGAGTACATCAACCCAACACAGGGTGGTCATCGATACGGATCACTTAGATAGTGATTCGGACCACTCGTCTGTCAACAGATTTCCTAAACCCCTCCATAAAAAAAGGCCCCTACAGACGTTCCAACTTACCTTCCATTACCATTAGCTCAGTTTTTCAGAACGCAGGGAACTACTTAGTGATGTTTTATTATTAAGCGCTCTAATAAATTGGAGTGTCTGTAGGGCCTTTTACTAAAACTATTAACATTATCGAGAAATAATGAGAGGATCAATTTTTTACTGAAATGTTCAAGAAAGGAAATTCCAAAAATTAACTACTAATTTTTCATAAGTTATGTTGTAATGAGATCGCAGACCAGAAGTATTGTCTGGCTTATAACACCTTCGTATCTGCATTCGAATAATTTTGAAACGCTACGTCATAACTTGTGCTCCTGAGCAACTATGCACTTAAATTGAAATTCTGATGCACACTAATTTAGCCAAAAGAAAACGTTATTAACCCTTTGAGCGCTATGAATTCATATATGGGTTCGCACATAACCACTCAATTTTGGCTATGAAGTCATATATGCGTTTTCGCACAACCATTCGATTTTGGATATGAACCGTACACAACCATACGAGTTCTGTCACAACCATCAATCAATTTGAGTTGTCTAATTCAATCTGCAAGTTTTGATCTTTCATAAAAAAACTACACAACCCATAATAGGCTACCCATAATAGCACTCAAAGGGTTAAATAACCAAAGTAACTTTTTTTTTGTACCTTGTATTGAGCTCATAACTTGTGGTGAACTCCCATTATTCGCAATGGTCGGTAACCCAACGTTATTCGCCATACTAGAAGGTAAACTACCTCCCATCGAAAGCGAATCAACAACACCCCCATTTCCCTTCGCTATCGAAACGTTCGGAGGCGACTGAAGATTAGGACTCTTACTACCAAGCTGATTACCGGCCATCGAAAGCGCATTGTTGACCAAATTCTTATTGCCCTGGTGTTGGATAATATGATGGATCTGTTGACGGAGAGCGCTTTGCCCATCCGCCGTATCAATCCCATTCTGGAGGACGCCCGGACCCGGTCCTTGGGGCCCCTTGTTCGCCAAATGATCCGGCAGACCCCATCCGTGATCCCCAATCAGTTCGTCCGGGAGGTTCTTTTCCAAATCGAGCATGTCGACGTTTGCCAATACATCTACACAATAAAAATTAATAAGAAAAGTTTTTTTTCCCCGATTTAAGGTGGACAATTTTTTTTTTTTTCTTTAAATTAAATTAATTTTTTAATCGTCTTACTAAAAGAAACTAGTTTGAAGGGGTGAAAAAAAAAACGTTTTCATGCAAAACTACGAGTCGTAAAGCTCTCTACGTGCAAAACTAAAAGAATTACATCGGGTATTTAGCATTTTATTTTTTTAAATTGTATCGAGATTAGTGTTTAGTTTATATTAAGTAGTAGTAAGTACGCTGAATGTTCGCCTAAAGATAAAATGAAATCGTTTTTTATAACAATCCAATTGTCTATATACAATTTTTTTTATTTAATTTAAAAAATTAAATACTATACTTACCCTTATTTTACTTTTAATTTTAACTTTAAAAAATCAAATTTTATCTCAAATAATATAATAATATTTATATTTACACTTCCTTATAGAGTATTAAGTTTCAAAAGATAAAAACTTAAAAACAAAATTAGAAAAACATCCTTTTACGATTTCGTTTCATCCCCAAAACGAACGTTCAGCGTAAAAATTGAACTAGTTATAAGTCGTATTTACTTTGCTGCTGGCGTAAAGTCCATTGTTGGAGCGGGATCGACGAACCGTCACCAAGTATTTGTCCCTGTCCAGGCCCCAAGCCGTAGGTGAAATGTTGCATTGTCACTATATCGGTTAATCCAACATTACTAAAGTGGTTTTTATCTATCGTACATTTTTTCAAAAATTTTTAATTATTTGCGGGGTGAGTTGAAAAAATTCCAATCGAAAAATTCATTTTGATTGTAAATCTTTAAGTGAAATGATTGACAGTTTCGTTTTGACTGTTGTTGTTTAGATATAGATATAGTTATAATTATTAAATAGAATATGAAGAAATTGAAATGGAATTCTGTGGTTATTATTTCTCTTTTTGATTTGATTTCATTTATTTGTTTTATATTTTTATCTTAATTTTCTTTTTTCTTGTTTTATTTTTTAACTTAAATTGTAATATTTGTGAGAATTTTAAGAATTTTTCAGTTATACAGGATGTTTGAGAATTGCAGGGCACCATTTCTGGGATATGTTCTCCAGCACAAAATAAACAATAAAGTTTATGTAAACATAAGTCTCAAATTAATTTTTTTATCGAGATATTGAAAAGTTAATTTATTTAACAATAAAACATTCAGAGTAACTGTTCAAAGTGCTCTCCGTTTTGTTGAATGCAGCATTCAGCACGAGGAATCCATGATTATAGCACGGCTTATAGCATCGGGACAATCCCTCATAAGCTGCTGTTTTTTCGATGCGATTTCTTAGCTTTTAGGTGGCAATAGACGTAGAATAAACCACAAACTTCATCTAGCCCCATACAAAATAATCTAATAAGATCAGCAGATCGTGTTGGCCATTTAACAGGTCCGTTTCGGCCAACCGGGTTACCATATGCTCTGTTTAAAAATGCTCTGCATAAACCACATGCCCTGCCTGTAGGCAATCGGAGTATCTTCTAGAAGTACATACAGATTATTTTGAAAAAAATTCAAATAAGATATTCCAGAAAGCCTTGTTGGTAAAAAGAAAAGGCCGGTGAGATTATCACCAAGAAGACCACGCCAGACATTTAATGAAAGTATGAGTGTTTCGAAAATTAGTGATTCCATTTCTGGTAAAGTAAGATTCATCGGCAATTAGCAGGCAGCTCAGGAAGTTAGGATCTCATGTGCATTGTTGAATCAACCACTGGCAGAAATTTATGCGCTTGTTATAATCTTCTAGTAACAAATTTTGCACACACGTAACGTGATATGGATACCATTGTTGCTCGCGCAATGTTCGCCATATGCAGATGAAACATTAAAATGTGACAATTTTCTGGTGGTAATAGTAGGAAATAGAACAGCATTGAATATCCCTTCTTCAACGTTAGCAGTTCGTCAAAATCTTTGTCGACCAGCGTTTTCTCATTGTGGTTTTAGCATGCCTTCTAAGACGTCTTTCAATGGCTTCAAACGTTTTCCGATTTGGTATCCTCCTAGTTGGAAATGTTTCATATTTTTGAACGGCAGCATCGTTTTTATGTACCTCGAAATAAATTAAGTGCATGTTTTGTTCTTCAAAGGTAAATAAATTTGTGGTGTCTCCCATGATAATACAAAATGGAAGTCTTCTTTTTAACTCATACGAAAACGCGCAGAAATAGTAAAACAGGTTACTTATTTACAAGAACAGTATTTAATAGTAATCGGTTTAATCATGTCAAACACAAAAGCGCTTTGCAATTGCAATTCACTATCTGATTAAATTCAAGACTTTTAGATATTTATCTTTAACTTTTCAATATCTCGATAAAAAATTAGAGACTTATGTTTATATAAACTTTCTTGTTTATTTCGTGCTGGAGAAGATATCCCTGAAAAAGTGTCGTGCAATTCTGAAACACTCTGTATTAATTAGAGTTATTAGTTAAACATCTGTATAACATAAGATTTTTTTAATGAAAATGTGGTGAAACTTATTTAACTCGAACCATCAAGAGAATTGAAAAATATTTTGAGTTAAACAAAAATCGAATTTTACTTAGAATTATTTAAAATTATCAATGAAACACCCTGTATAATATAAGATTTTAAAAATATTAAATACGATGAAACTTATCTAATTTAAACCATCAAGAGAATTGAAAAATACTTTGAGTTAAAGAAAAATCGAATTTTACTTAGAATTATTTAAAATTATCAATAAAACATTCTGTATAATATAAGATTTTTAAAATGTAAAAAATAATAAAACTTATCTAACTCAAACTGTTAAGAGACTTGAAAAATACTTTGAGTTAAAGAAAAATCAATGGAATTTTAGTTTCATAAACAAGAATTTTTAAATATTGCGTTCCTGACATAAAATTAAGACGAAAAAAAAAATTAAATAAATAATAAAATGAACCATAACCTTTAAAATTAAGCAAGTTTATAACATGTTCTCTTAATTCTACTTTTAAAACTTGGATAATGTGTTCCACTGATGTATTTTTATGGTTTAAAACTAATCGGAAAGCTAAATAGCGACCGGGATTATTAAAAAAAATCTAGTTTAAATTCCATCTTTAATAAATTACCATTACCATTTACTATTTTAACAGAAACCAAAATATTATCTTAGTTCGATAGAAAAATTTGTGAATTGCATAAATTTAACATAAAGAAACCATATTAAAAAACTAATTAGTATTAATTGAGTAATTTAAAAGTTACCCAAAGGAATTTAAGTGATAATTCTTATGATTTTTCTTATTATTATTGTTATTATTATTATTACTGTATTCATTGTAGGACAAAGCTACAATTTTTTTAATGATTACAAAATATTAATAAAAAAAAATCAAAATTTGATTTAAAAATTTCATATAACAAAAAAATCAAATTAATATTTTCATATTTCTAAAGAGTTTTAATCCAAATTATATTAAAACGTAAAATTGTACTAAAAGAAATAATTAAAGAAAAGTGTTTTACCATTAATACGTTAAAGGATTAATAGAGGAGATTAATACATTACAAAAAAATGTCTCATTACTGCACTGAGATCTGAACCCAGATTTGCTAGATTTTAGGATAAGCTTGACGTTGGTAAGTAATCGTACGCATAGGGTAAACCATAATTATTGGCCACTATACAGTTATTGGTCGTCCAATGAATTTACATAAATAATAAACTTTCCAAGCTTCCAAGCAGTTTTCACTGTTAATTCTTAACATATGAAAAAAAAAAAAAGAAAAACTAGAAACTTCTAACTTATGGGAAGCTTATTATTTATGTAAATTCATCGGAGAGCCAATAACTGTATAGAGGCCAATAACTGTACGGTTTACCCTATACTTGTGACATTACGTATCCAGAAATGTGAGAAAACTTGTCGAGCTGAGTAGTTTAAATGGTAGAAATGCCTGAAAGGCAGGATACCTGGGTTTGAATCCCAGTACAGTAATGAGAATTTTTTTCTCCTCTAATGTATTAATGGTAAAAAACTTTTCTTTAATTACTTCTTTCTATTAACCCTTAACGGTCCGTTGTCCACACGTTGTGGACACTGCATTATTCCTGTCAAGTCCTATGTCCAGACGTTGTGGACATGACATTTAGACACAACAAATTTAATGTTTGAAGCATCTAGACAAATAATTTAATAGTTTTTATTGTTATGAAGGCTTGTTCTACTAATTGTCCAGACGTTCTGGGAATGATTACGAAAAGAAAATTGGTAAAGAAAAATATATACAGTGAAATTTCCCTTCGCGGACACCCCTCTTGGATAAACAGTTTTCATGGAACTGTCTGACTCTCATACAATTACTTTGCATTTCTCTTAAGCGGACACCCTTCTTGAACGGACACTTTGTTGGGTCCCGTTGGTTTCTGTCAAGGGAGATTTCACTGTATAGTTATACACTTTTTAATTGTAAACCCCCTAATCTTAGACAACCAATATTTCATAAAAAAATACATGTGGACTCAGCTAATAACATATCGCACCCCGGCGAGAATAGTGTCACAACTCAAAAAATGACCATTTTGGAATTACCATCAGTAATGATATGTACGGTGTGCCTCTGACTGCAGAGAAATGTCACATCTCTAACTCACAATTTATCCTTCGAAGAGGAATTATGTCAGTTTTTTCTTATGTTAGTTCATTACTTATTATGGCCAGAACAGTGTCACTTTATTTGTTATTACTCAAATACTGCATTTTTGAGTTATGTCATTGTTCTTGCCAGGGTGAGATATGACAAAATAGTAGGACCGTTAAGGGTTAATATTCATGCGTTAAAAATTCCCAAATATTTCATTACATAAAATTTTAACATATTACAATCAATAAGTATTTTAGAATTAAAATTTATTTCATAAAACTAGTTTATAAAAGCTAGTTTCTAAATTAAATTAATAATGATTAAAACTTATTTTAAAAAAAATCCTCAAAAACTCTCATATTTCAAAAATCTCCCTTCAAAAATCAATCCATAATGTTTCATATTCTCATTTAATGTTAAAATTTATAAAATTAAAGAATAATTCAAGTTTGAAAAGTTTCAATGGGTAAATTTTCATATTGATTCAAATATTTCATCGGAACGATTTATACAAAATGTCCTCTTTTGATTGTCCGATCCTTACTGATATATTCTCTGACTGAATACTAGCAAAAAAGTCCTAATGAAAATAGATCAAAAAATGGTTCGTATTCGAGATATTCAAAATTTCAATTCCATAAGTTGATCTATTATTAACACTTTGTTGACCGGTAATTTTACATAGAAACTATGTCATGTCACTGCAATGTAATGAAGTAAGTGTAATGATAACAAGTTAACTCGTCACTGGTCAGCAATGTTTGGATATGAAAAGACGAGTTATCTTTTCCCCGGTCAGCAAAGTGTTAACATTATCACAGTGTTACATTTAAATCAAATTATTAATTAGTTGCCACGGTTTCAACTTTTGTAGCTGATCAGTGTAACCTACTAAGGCTGACTTTTATGAATCTCCGGTTAATGTAATCAGTGGTTTATTACCATGGTTATTGGCAAAGTAGCCAATCGCATAAATTGAAATTGAAATTAAACCGCTGATTAACCCTCATCCGGACTTCGTTTCTAGAACCAAATCCGGACTTGGTGTATCAAATTGACACAATGCCAGGTAATAATTGTATGCCTATTTTTCTTATGATTGGTTGATTGAATGCATTTGAATAGTTGAAAATAAGGATCTTTCTTTAGATTTTTATATTTTATTGACTATTGGCTATTTCACTGAGCCAAAATATCTGGTGGATTCAACCATAAATAACAAAAAAATTAACAACTAACTTTGAAAATTGTGTCAATTTGACACAAAATCCGGATGAGGGTTAAATTAACAGGAGGTTGGTAAAAGTCAGCCTAATAACAATTTATTGAAAGCATCACAACAAATTAATAATTTAACTTAAATGATTCTCATCGATTATGTTAATAACAGGTAAACTTAGGGAACTAAACTTCTAATATCACGAAAGCGAATCACTTTTCATCCCATGTTCATTAGGACTTTTCGGCTTATTTCTAACCAAGGAATATGTCAATAATGGATCATCGGAGAATCAAAACGGGACACCATTATTAAAGTGTTAACTCTGACATTTCAAAAATCTCCCTTTAAAAATCAATCCGTAATGTTTCATATTCCCATTTAATGTTAAAATTTATAAAATTATAAAAATAATTCAAGTTAGAAAAGTTTCACCGTATAAAATTTTCATATTCATTCAAATATTTCCTCGGAACGATTCATATTGTAAATAAATCTTGAAATCAAATTTCAATTAAAATCCTTTGACAGAAAATTTTATCACATCTGAAAAAACCAAAAGAAATTATCAATAAACACACAAAATATTTAAAAAATTTAAATAAAAAAAAAATTTTTTTTAATAAAAAATAAATAAAAAATAATAATAAATAGGTTTTCAATTTTCAAAATATAAAACCACAAAACTCCACACAATTTCTTCACTTCCAATTATTAACAACGACTATTCTTCAAAATATTCGACCCCTAAAATAAATATTTATAGAGTTTATTAATAAATTTATTTTATTAGGTAATTTTTTTTAAATAGAAAATAAAAAAATAGTTGTATAATAGAAAGATATGTCAATATAAATAAATAAAATAAAATAAATAAATAAATAAAATAAATTAATAAATAAGTAAATAAATAAATATACATGGGAATAAATAATAATAAAAGACACGATAAACGCATGCAAATACAAGCGTAACCACAACCAACCATCATGCCTATAAGAAAAAGTTCAAGAGCAATAAATGTTTATTTACTACAACACGCGATCGAATCGGGACAAACATTTTAATAAAACTATAACTAAAAAAAAGGTAGATTTCGGTTTGTTTACGAATGTTGTATATTTACAAGTAACGTTTCTTGTGCTTTTCTTTCAATTAATTGGAAAAAGTTGTCATTT
Organism: Digitonthophagus gazella; assembly: GCA_036711955.1. Classification (NCBI taxonomy): domain Eukaryota; kingdom Metazoa; phylum Arthropoda; class Insecta; order Coleoptera; family Scarabaeidae; genus Digitonthophagus; species Digitonthophagus gazella. Next base: position 3,442,439 of record JASCIT010000002.1, on the reverse strand, counting down.
TTTAGAAATTGTCATTTTTTAGGTTAAAAAATTATCATTTTTTGAGGTTAAAAAATTTGAAACGTCAATTTTGACGTTTAAATGTCAACAAAAATGTCAAAATTGAAATGTCAATTTTGACGTTTAAATAAAAAAATTAACATGGGGAAAATGTAATAATAATGGTAAAAAAGCAGTGTTGGTAAAACAGCTGTTCTATATTTGTGTTTTGGCGATAATGTTTAGCAACATGTCAAAACAGGGCGCGCGTTTCTCTCCAACATGCTATATACACTCAGAGTGTAGAATTATAATCTTACCGGAGGAATCTGAGGTCCCCTGAAACGGGGACAATTTCGGCCTTTTGGCATTAGACGGCCCATCTACTAGATGATCGGCCATATCAAATAAAAAAACTGGGTGAAATCTCGCTGTTTACCAAGCCGAAAGTGAGCGAAAAAAAAATAACAGAACTCCAAGCCGAGGCACCTTCTTTAATATAGGTAGTTGGCGTAATCGGCGGGTTTAGCGCGTTCGCATTCGAAAATACAATAAAATCCGTTTCGAACAGTCCAAGTACGTAGCGTCCTGGTGCCGATGCATCTCACAAGGCACATAATTTTTTTTTAATTAAGATATACGAACGTTCACGGACATCGCACGCACTACTCAACCATCGGCCATCATGAAGTACGAGTACCGCAACTTGCCGAACCTTACACTCCGCCGCCGTCGCCGCTCACCATCTTCTTCTCGTCGCTCGGTCGCCGATGCCCGTACTACGATACTCCCTTTTTCTCGCTCGTATAACAAACATCGGCCCGATCTTTCGACCGGACGCGCCCGTCACGAACGATCCGAACGGTTCGCGAAAACTTTCATTTAACCCGGACCCGCGATGCTTTTAACAATTTATCGAAAATTGAACGCGTTCCCGACGAGACAATATGGCGGCTGTTTGATGCAACTTTTTCTACGCTTGTCAGAAGTGTTCTGTCTATTAAGCCCGAACGGGGGCGCTATTGGCCGAACGTGTACACGTGACCGCGCGCCCTCTCGCGATTGGACGCTTTGCCGGAAGAATGTCGTGACGCTTCGCTACGTCACGACTGACGTCGAACGCGATCTAACTCTCTCATTCTACTCCATTCGAGAATCCAGAATTTCATTACAATATAATTTTAACCAAAAATTCATCCCAAAAAACATAAAAAAATTATTTTCTAATCATCATGCCTTTTTTCCCCATACAATAAAATAAATACATTCACCTAATTTTAAAATTTTAGGTTATTTTATATCATATACGAAAAGTGAAATCAAAATAATATAAACAAAGATTTCGCGGTCAGATTTATTACTTAGGTCATTCACCCGAATTTATATTTATTAATTTTTTTAATCATAAACAAATCTAAAAAATATAATATAAAATAATTTTAATTCTTTTCTAGGTTGACATTTTGATTTTTAGTAACTCGGTGGTTATTTAGAACAAAGGCTAAAATCTGTCAACTTTTTTTACGTTGGTGTATAAAAAGTTGCATACTTTAAGGAGTATTTAGAAATGTTATTTTAAAAAATTTATAAATCTGGATAAAAGTTTTTTGATAAAATTTGGGATAAAACGGCCTTTTTTAATTGAAATTAGAATGTTTTAAGTTTCATCTAGAAAAAAAATCAAATCAAAATCTTTAAAAATGAATTTTTGATGAATTTTTTAAAAATTATTAATTTTCTAACCTTAAAAAATTTTTTACCTACTTTGAAAATTTTTTTAATTTTTTTAACAACACTTGGAATAAAACGGTCTTTTTAAATCAAAACTAGAAGGTTTTAAGTTTCATCTAGAAAAAAAATTAAATCAAAACCTTTAAATATGAATTTTTGATGATTTTTTAAAAAAATGGTTAATTTTCTAACCTAAAAAAATTTTTTACCAACTTTGAAATTTTTTTAAATTTTTTTGACAACACTTGGAATAAAACGGTCTTTTTAAATCAAAACTAGAATGTTTTAAGTTTCATCTAGAAAAAAAATCAAATCAAAGTCTTTAAAAATGAATTTTTGATGAATTTTCTAAAAAATAGTTAATTTTCTAACCTCAACAAATTTTTACCAACTTTGAAATTTTTTTTGAATTTTTTGACAACATTTAGAATAAAACGGTTTTTTTAAATCAAAACTAGAATGTTTTAAGTTTCCTTTAGAAAAAAAAAATCAAATCAAAATCTTTAAAAATGAATTTTTGATGAATTTTTTAAAAATAGTTAATTTTCTAACCTAAAAAAATTTTTACCAACTTTGAAATTTTTTTTGATTTTTTTGACAACACTTGGAATAAAACGGTCTTTTTTAATTAAAACTAGAATATTTTAAGTTTCATCTAGAAAAAAAATCAAATCAAAATCTTTAAAAATGAATTTTTGATGAATTTTTTAAAAATTATTAATTTTCTAACCTTAAAAAATTTTTACCTACTTTGAAATTTTTTTTATTTTTTTGACAACACTTGGAATAAAACGGTCTTTTTAAATCAAAACTAGAATGTTTTAAGTTTCATCTAGAAAAAAAATTAAATCAAAATCTTTAAAAATGAATTTTTGGTGAATTTTTAAAAAATAGTTAATTTTCTAACCTTAAAAAATTTTTACCAACTTTGAAATTTTTTTAATTTTTTTGACAACACTTGGAATAAAACGGTCTTTTTAATCAAAACTAGAATGTTTTAAGTTTCATTTAGAAAAAAAATCAAATCAAAATCTTTAAAAATGAATTTTTGATGAATTTTTAAATTTGATCGATTTTTTTTTAAATTAAAAAAATGTCATAAATTTTTTCCAACTTTGAAAATTTTTTTAATTTTTTTGACAACACTTGGAACAAAACGATCTTTTTTAATTAAAATTAGAATGTTTTAGGAGTCATTTAGAGAAAAAATCAAATCAAATTCTTTAAAAATTAATTTTGATGAATTTTTTAAAAAATGCTTAATTTTCTAACCTAAAAAAATTTTTACCTACTTTGAAAATTTTTTAAATTTTTTTGACAACATTTAGAATAAAACGGTCTTTTTAAATCAAAACTAGAATGTTTCAAGTTTCATCTAGAAAAAAATCAAATCAAAATCTTTAAAAATGAATTTTTGGTGAATTTTTAAAAAATAGTTAATTTTCTAACCTAAAAAAATTTTTACCAACTTTGAAATTTTTTTTTATTTTTTTGACAACACTTGGAATAAAACGGTCTTTTTTAATTAAAATTAGAATGTTTTAAGTTTCATTTAGAAAAACAACCAAATCAAAATCTTTAAAAATCAATTTTTGGTGAATTTTTAAAAAATAGTTAATTTTCTAACCTAAAAAAAATTTTTACCAACTTTGAAATTTTTTTAAATTTTTTTTGACAACATTTAGAATAAAACGGTCTTTTTAAATCGAAACTAGAATGTTTTAAGTTTCATCTAGAAAAAAAATCAAATCAAAATCTTTAAAAATGAATTTTTGATGAATTTTTTAAAAAATAGTTAATTTTCTAACCTAAAAAAATTTTTACCAACTTTGAAATTTTTTTTATTTTTTTTTGACAACATTTAGAATAAAACGGTCTTTTTAAATCAAAACTAGAATGTTTTAAGCTTCATCTAGAAAAAAAATCAAATCAAAATCTTTAAAAATGAATTTTTGATGAATTTTTTAAAAATTATTAATTTTCTAACCTTAAAAAATTATTTACCTACTTTGAAAATTTTTTAAATTTTTTTAACAACATTTCGAATAAAACGGTCTTTTTAAATCAAAACTAGAATGTTTTAAGTTTCATTTAGAGAAAAAATCAAATCAAAATCTTTAAAAATGAATTTTTGATGAATTTTTAAAAAATAGTTAATTTTCTAACCTAAAAAAAATTTTTACTAACTTTGAAATTTTTTTTGATTTTTTTGACAACACTTGGAATAAAACGGTCTTTTTAAATCAAAACTAGAATGTTTTAAGTTTCATTTAGAAAAAAAATCAAATCAAAATCTTTAAAAATGAATTTTGAAAATTTTTTTAATTTTTTTAACAACACTTGGAATAAAACGTTCTTTTTTTATTAAAATTAGAATGTTTTAAGTTTCATTTAGAAAAAAAATCAAATCAAAATCTTTAAAAATGAATTTTTGATGAATTTTTAAAGTTGACGATTTTCTAAAATTAGATTAGAAGTGTCAAAAATTTTTACCAACTTTGAAATTTTTTTTAATTTTTTTGACAATACTTGGAATAAAACGGTCTTTTTTAATAAAAATTAGAATAATTTAAGTTTCATCTAGAAAAAAAATCAAATCAAATTCTTTAAAAACGAATTTTTGATGAATTTTCTAAAAAATAGTTAATTTTCTAACCTAAAAAAAATTTTTACCAACTTTGAAATTTTTTTTGATTTTTTTGACAACACTTGGAATAAAACAGTCTTTTTTAATTAAAATTAGAATATTTTAAGTTTCATCTAGAAAAAAAATCAAATCAAAATCTTTAAAAATGAATTTTTAATGAATTTTTAAAAAATAGTTAATTTTCTAACCTAAAAAAAATTTTTACCAACTTTGAAATTTTTTTTAATTTTTTTGACAACACTTGGAATAAAACGGTCTTTTTTATATAAAATTAGAATGTTTTAAGTTTCATTTAGAAAAAAAATCAAATCGAAATCTTAAAAAATGAATTTTTGATGAATTTTTAAAGTTAATCGATTTTCTAAAATTAGGTTAGAAGTGTCAAAAATTTTTTCCAACTTTGAAAATTTTTTTAATTTTTTTGACAACACTTGGAATAAAACGGTCTTTTTAAATCAAAACTAGAATGTTTTAAGTTTCATTTAGAGAAAAAATCAAATCAAAATCTTTAAAAATGAATTTTTGATGAATTTTTAAATTTAATCGATTTTCTAAAATTAGGTTAGAAGTGTCAAAAATTTTTTTCAACTTTGAAAATTTTTTTTAAATTTTTTGACAACACTTGGAATAAAACGGTCTTCTTTAATTAAAATTAGAATGTTTAATCCAAATCGTCATAAAATTTCAAGTCTTAACAACAATTAATTTTCGAGATATGAATTTTTTAAAATTGGCGAGTTTATATTTTAAATATACTTACCACTTTAAGGAATAAAAAAAATCTTAAATTAATCGGTAGATAACAGAAAAATAGGTTGGTTAATCGAGTTAAAACACAATAACCATCTAAACATTTTAAACTGCAAGTAATCGTAGAATCGTAGTTCTATTTTGGTGCACTATTAAGTAAATAGTTACATGTTCTTGTCAATACATAATTATTGCGTCTTTAATTTTTCTCTTTTTCTTAAAAAATGGTTATTTTTTAAAATACAGGTGGTTTAAAAGAATGTTTTTAAATTTTTAAAAAAGGTTCATTTCCACGAGGCTACAAAACATCAACACAAAGTTGTGTGAGTTATGAAATAACATCGACATTGACGAATCTCATAAAATATTATTTGAAAAGATTTTGTATAATAATTTTATTAACAAACTTAATAATTAGTTAACATTATAAGACTGCTTGCCCATTGAATTGGTCCGATTAAAACCGATAAAGTTTGATTATGATTTAAATCGTCCAATGAAGGTAGTGGTTATGTTTTTATATAGATGTTTGTTCACTAACATGATATTAGTTGGCTCCGATTGAAATCGAATGGTGATTAATTGAGTTTAACTCTATTTGCAAGGTTATGGTTGGTAGTCATTATCCGATTTGAGAGTTTTTTCTAAATTTGAGTCATATTTGAACACTTTTGTTCCCGTGTAAATATAAAAACATTCCTGGATGGGTTGTTTTTTATATACGGATGTATCTAGAATCTGTAACGATGGTTCCTTTTCTTTCAATGGCCTCTACTTCATTTGAGGATATGTTGTTAAAACTAGCAATGGATATATACTGAAAATTTCTATCATTTAGACTAAATAAACATAAATTCAATGGATTATAATTGGTATTAAATTTATTTCTCTTCTTCGGAAACTTCTTCGTCTCTTATACCTTCCTTTTGAATGCTATACCATTTCTCAGCGATCATATTATAATAATCACCCCTATCTTTAGCTGTATTAAAAAACATTTCCTCCAAATTAAAAGCTTCATTCTTAGCATTTTGAATAAATTGATTTTTTAAAAGCATTTCGCACAAACTCTTTCTATACTTTTCCCTTTGATCGTATGATAAATGTACTTGCCAATCTTTAATTATTCGATTAGGATTAGATTCCCCTACTAAAATAAACACATACGATACAAAGAAATACAATTGAAAACCTAAATCTAACTTTACCGTTTAAATCTTGAAAATTTTTTGATAAATCTAAAACCTTACTTTCTTTTTTATTCATAATTATAACAAAGATACAAAATATAACGTTAAAAATAACTATAATAATGTTTTATGTTCAAATAAGATACAAATTGTGTAAAAGCATTTTATGTTTGGTTTCTTGAATTTTGAGGTTATGTTTACTTGTTTGTTAATCTTTAAAATTGATTTTGTAATAAGTTATTTTGAAATAACTACTAATTTCATAAACTAAAGCAATAATCTAGAATAATATACCAATCTAACAATTAATTAAAATGATTATCTCATTTTAAATTTGTAATTTTGAGGTTATGTTTACTTATTTGTTAATCTTTAAAATTGATTTTGTAGTAAATTATTTTATAATAACTACTAATTTCAAAAAATAAAATTGGGAAATAGTCTAAAATACTATATCGCTAGTCGAATAGACTAGAAAAACGATCTTATTTTAATCTTATAAACGAATGTAATTAATTTATGGTAATTTTTATTTATGGTAGGAAAAAAATCTTTTTTTAATAAAAAAAAATAATATTTTGAACTGATTTTTTTTCTAAATGGAACTTAAAACATCCTAATTTTATATAAAAAAGATCGTTATGTTCTAAGTGTTGTCAAAAAATTTAAAAAAAATTTCAAAGTTGGTAAAAATTTTTAACACTTTTAACTTAAGAAAATTAACTTTAAAAATTCGTCAAAAATTCATTTTTAAAGATTTTGATTTGATTTTTTTTTCTAAATGAAACTTAAAACATTCTAATTTTAATTAAAAAGACCGTTTTATTCTAAATGTTATCAAAAAAATTAAAAAAATTTTCAAAGTTGGAAAAGAAAATTTTGAAGGTAAAAAATTTTTAATCGTTAAAAAATCAATCATTTTTTAAAAAATCATAAAAAATTGAATTTTCAATATTTTGAATTGATCTTTTTTCTAAATGATACCTAAAACATTCTAATTTTAATTAAAAAAGACCGTTTTGTTTTAAGTGTTGTCAAAAAAATTAAAAAAAAATTCAAAATTGATAAACATTTTTAACACTTCTTAACCTAACTTTAGAAAATCGATCAACTTTAAAAATTCATGAAAAATTCATTTTTAAAAATTTTGATTTGATTTTTTTTCTAAATGAAACTTAAAACATTCTAGTTTTAATTAAAAAAGACCGTTTTATTACAAGTGTTGTCAAAAAAATTAAAAAAATTTTCAAAGTTGATAAAATTGTTGACACTTTTTTAACTTTAGAAAATTAACTTTAAAAATTCATCAAAAATTCATTCTTAAAGATTTTGATTTGATTTTTTTTTCTAAATGAAACTTAAAACATTCTAATTTTAATTAAAAAAGACCGTTTTATTCCAAGTGTTATCAAAAAAATTAAAAAAATTTTCAAAGTTGGAAAAGAAAATTTTTAAGGTTAAAAATTTTTAAGCGTTAAAAAAATCAATCATTTTTAAAAAATTCATAAAAAATTGAATTTTCAATATTTTGAATTGATTTTTTTTCTAAATGAAACTTAAAACATTCTAATTTTAATTAAAAAGGACCGTTTTATTCCAAGTGTTGTCAAAAAAATTAAAAAAATTTTCAAAGTTAATAAACATTTTTAACACTTCTTAACCTAACTTTAGAAAATCGGTCAACTTTAAAAATTCATGAAAAATTCATTTTTAAAGAATTTGATTTGATTTTTTTTCTAAATGAAACTTAAAACATTCTAATTTTAATTAAAAAAGACCGTTTTATTCCAAGTGTTGTCAAAAAAATTTAAAAAATTTTCAAAGTTGGAAAAGAAAATTTTTAAGGTTAAAAATTTTTAATCGTTAAAAAATCAATCATTTTTAAAAAATTCATAAAAAATTGAATTTTCAATATTTTGAATTGATTTTTTTTCTAAATGAAACTTAAAACATTCTAATTTTAATTAAAAAAGACCGTTTTATTCCAAGTGTTGTTAAAAAAATTAAAAAAATTTTCAAAGTTGGTAAAAAAAAATTTAAAAATAAAAAAAATAAGTACATATAAAATTAATATAAAAATCATTTAAGATGACAAAAAAATGTATTAAAAAAAAATATTCTAATACATTGTTTACAATTTTATGCTTGTTTACATCTTCATTTTAATCAGAAAAGAAAAAAAAACCACATACATTATTCGCAATAAATACTACGCTTTGACAAATAATAAAAAAAAAATCTAAATTCCCATTTGAAATCATTTCTTCTTCTTTTTCTTATCCGGCATTCCTCCGGTAGAATCATTCTTTCTTTTCTGTCCGGTTTTAGAAGAAGTTTGAGGTGTTCCAACAGCCCCGGCTTTCGGATTCTTCTTCTTCCTCTCAGCTCTTTCCCGTTCTTCTAATTCTTGATTTTCCCTCTCGATCAACGTAATTAAAGTATTACATCTTCTCTGTAACTCCATAGCCGTACGTGACTTTAAAAACCAATCGAATCTAAATTGAGGCGAAGCTCTAATAGCAGCTCGAAGTTCCTCATAAACATTTTCCCGATCAAATCCTAATTTATGTAACATACAAACTAAAAATCTATCTTCATCTTCCATATAATTCTTTCCTTTATTAGTTCCATATGAAATTCTTAATTGATGAAATGGTGCTCGATAACGTGCCATTTTAGCATCTAAAGCTCTTTTAATACTAGCTCGTCTTTGTATTTTAGCTTCACCGCGTTCAATTTGCGCCATAATCCTATCAATATCGGTTAATTCATGACAACGTTCCCAAAACACCGCCGAATACTCCATAACTTCTTCCGGAGTCTTCCCTTCAACTTCTTTTGCGATATTTTCAATATCATCTCTTCCATATTTCTCATTCGCTTTTATAAATTGATTAAAATCGCGTTTCGACCAATTTGTAAATCCCTGAGTTAATAAACTCTCTTTTTCTTGTTGTTCCTCTTCGGTTAAAGGTTCCGATTCATCAATTTTTTTCTGTTCTTCTTTTTGTTGTTTACTCGCTTCGGGACCAAGCTCAGGATTTTTTGGAACTTTATAACCCAACGTTTTACGATAATAGTAGATTTCTTGATCGAGTAATTCGAATAAACGTGGTGGAAAGAATTGAAAATCTTGTACGATGGGTTGTTTCGGAGGACGTGGAGCCTGAAATTACAAAATGCAAAGTACAAAGAAAAAAAAATAATTTTTTTAATTTATTTATTGGTGGGTTTGGATTACTTTATTAAATTTAATTACTTTATTAAATTAAAATACCAAAAAAATCTTTAATTTCCTATTTTACTTTTTATTATATTTACCTTCTCAGTTGTCTGCGTAATTCATCGGATTAATTAATTTTAAAATTAATTAATTTACGTGTGCATGACAAAAAAAATTTTTGAACGGTGAACACAAGATACACAAGAACACAAGACACGGATATGTGATTAAAACATCACGATTGAATTGAATTTTCAAGACAATCTTATCAAAATTGAAAGTTGGAAAAAAATTTTTTTAGGTTAAAAATTCTTGTTCATTAAAAAAGTAATTTTAAAAAAATTCATGAAAAATTGAATTTTAAATATTTTGAACTGATTTTTTTTCTAAATGAAACTTAAAACATTCTAGTTTTATATAAAAAAGACCGTTTTGTTCTAAGTGTTGTCAAAAAAATTAAAAAAATTTTCAAAGTTGGAAAAAAATTTTTTAGGTTAAAAATTTTTGATCGTTAAAGAAATCAATCATTTTTTAAAAAATTCATGAAAAATTGAATTTTAAATATTTTGAACTGATTTTTTTTCTAAATGAAACTTAAAACATTCTAGTTTTATATAAAAAAGACCGTTTTGTTTTAAATCTTATCAAAAAAATTAAAAAAATTTTTAAAGTTGGAAAGAAATTTTTTAGGTTAAAAATTTTTGATCGTTAAAGAATCAATCATTTTTTAAAAAATTCATGAAAAATTGAATTTTAAATATTTTGAACCGATTTTTTTTCTAAATGAAACTTAAAACATTCTAGTTTTATATAAAAAAAACCGTTTTGTTCTAAGTGTTGTCAAAAAAATTAAAAAAATTTTCAAAGTTGGAAAAAAATTTTTTAGGTTAAAAATTTTTAATCCTTAAAAAAAATCAATCATTTTTTTAAAAAATCATAAAAAATTGAATTTTAAATATTTTGAACTAATTTTTTTTCTAAATGAAACTTAAAACATTCTACTTTTAATTTAAAAAGATCGTTTTTTCCTAAATCTTATCAAAAAAATTAAAAACATTTTCAAAGTTGAAAACAAGAAGAAATGGGAGTTAAACTATATTGAAGAAATAAGAAATGGGTATTTTATACTAAAATAATAATAATAAAAAGAAAACTAGAACGAATACTAACAGATACCTTTGGTGCCTTCGGTTCGGACACCCTCAAAGCCTCCCTGAAGTATGCGTCCACTGCGTAATTAGCTTTGCGTTCACGTTTTGGCGGCTCGATCCAATTACTTAAACCTAGGGTTTTTTGCTTCTCGCGGTAATCTTCGCCTTCGAATTTATAAACGGATTCGGTTGGCGTGTCGACTGTAAAGTTACGGAGAGATGATTCTCCTAGAGATTCGAATTTTTGGTTCAATTCTGCGGTCTGAAAATAAAATAATTAGATTGTTTTTTTATATTTAATGTATAGTGTTATAAATTGAATAAACCAGCTCTTAAATTAGTTAAGAATCTGTTAATTATCATAGTTACACCTAATTTAGCTGGTACGATAAGGTCTATTTATTTTCTCTTTACGTTTCTTATGTATTTAGGAACGTGGGGCATGTTATTATCATCCTAAGGCTGGTTTTAGCGTTTAACTGACAGTCAACTCTGAGCTATATTAAAGTATGTGTATGTAGTTGATCATCAGTACAGAAGTGAATATAGACACATATGCACACGTTGACATAGCTGCACACAACCAATGTCAGGGGTGATCATTGGTTGAGCACTAAAATCAGCCTTACATTTATTCCTTAGTGCGCTGCTTTTATTAAACCCTAAGTTTGTTGGCATTCAATAATATAAATAATCAGTACTGTTTCCTCTTAAGTCACCCGCAACCAAGGTAGCCCCTAACCATACCTTGGCTTGGGTCAGTCTAATCCGCAAGGTATAAATCTCCTACACACAAGGATGGTACATAATCAGAGGAGACCGATTGCAGGATCCACGGCTTTACACCCCTCCGAAGATCAGGGGAGCGATTCGGTGTTAGAATAACCGGGATTCGGACACAAAACAAGAAGCACACTAACTAGAGCAGTGATGGCGAACCTTTTGGCGCAGTGGGTCACATTTTGTTTACTATATTGTTTTGGTGCTAGCTCGTGGGTCACAGTATTAAGTCACATGCAAAAGGGAAATGTGTTTTTAATAAACTTACTTTTTATATCCTTACTTCTAAGATTAAGGACTAAAAGAGCTTTTTTCCTTTTTGTTTTACAACTTTTACATTAGTAAGTAAAGATTAAAAAATAATAATCGATTACAAGTGGATAATATCATTGGGATCACACTATTTAGTACTCCCTACACTAAATATTTGACTGAACAAGATAAAATTACATACATACTATGACATAATGGTATTATTTATTAATAAATAGATAGTTGAAATAAAATTATTTATTCTCTTTCTAGGACATAAAAAATAAATTTGCAAAAATCATGGTATAGATCGCTTAAAAGGATTGTGTGGGTCAGTGTCTGGCCCATGGGTCATAGGTTCGCCATCACTGCTCTAAGCCCTAGACCTCTGGGTAGAAGACAGTTTTTGCATTTTTCTCTTACAGCACCATGAAAAGAAAGGTGCAAGATCCGAGCAGTAGAACTCTAGGTTGAGAACGGATCTTGTCTCCTCCTCTTCATGGTGTTATAAAAGAAAAATGCAATATTTGAGCGCTAGACCTATGAATTGAGAACAGACTTTGCATTTTTTTCTAATAGTACCATGAAGAGGAAGGTGCAAGATCCGAGCACTAGACCTCTGGGTTGAGAACAGATCTTGTTTTCTCCTCTTCATGGTGTTATAAGAGAAAAATGCAAGATCGGAGCGTTAGACTTCTGGGTTGAGGACGGATTTTGCATTTTTCTCTAATACCACCATGAAGAGGAAAATTCAAGATCCGAGCACTAGACCTCTGGGTTGAGAATGGATTTTATCTTCTCTTCAATGTGTTATAAGAGAAATCTGTAAGATCTGAGCGTTAGAGCTCTGGGTTGAGAATGGATTTTGCATTTTTCTCTTCAATTTCATAAATAATAGGACATAAAAAATAAGTTTGCAAAAATCAAGGTATGGGTCACTTAAAAGGATTGTGTGGGTCAGTGTCTGATCCATGGGCCATAGGTTCGCCATCACTGAACTAGAGAGTTAACTACGAGTTATCAATTCCACCTTCTAATAGTATGTTATGAGCAGGGCGCATATGTTTTAAGTATAGCACACCTCACCACACCAAACAACCAATGTTGTAACTAAGGTAAACTGAGTCACATTTTTACCAAAAAATTAGATTTTAATACTACTTTGTAACCATTAACTTTTACGTTCAAATTTTGTCTAAAAAATTTTTGTAAAAGGTTGATATTAATATAGGCTTAGAAATAAGTTGACAAATGGAAACGAAATTCAAACAGCGAGTTAAAGACAGACCAAAAGAACAAATTTTAAATCAGGTTGTAACCTGAACACATAAGTGAGGGTACATCGGGTTAATTTTGTAAGTTGTTTCCTAAATTATTCGTGCCTTGGTTATAACAAATTATTCGACTTAAAATTTAATCAAATAATTCTTTTTCGTACCTTTGTTTCTCCCTTTAACAAAATGGTATCGATGTCTTCATCTGTGATATCGGAATCTTTCGATGCAAACACGTGATTGGCTCCGTGACGGATCATACTCAACATCTCATCTTTATTAAGAGCGTTCGCTTTACTATCCGCTAATCTACCTTGTTGAATAACCAATTTATCTAAACGCAGCTTTACTTCAGCTCGTTCTACAATTTTTTCTTCTACTGTATTCTCAGTTATAAACCTAATTTAAAACAAATAAACATCATTATAAATATGAAGTCTTTCACAGCTGGTGTTAATTAAACTAAGACTACTAACATTGGCATTAACTCAACTAACACTAATACAAGATCCAGAACTAAGAACTTTCAAGGTTTAGACGTTTAACGTTTCCGATGCTATGTTCCAACCCTCTTCAGAAACAAGTTTGACTCCCGCTATACTAAAAGGAGCACAAATCTATCAGTTATCGTACAATTATGGGAAGTATTGCGTTGGCTAGACCGGATGTAATATGGACTACCGGAACAAAGAACATAACAGAGACGTCAAATTGAAGAAAATCCAGTATTTGACAGTTATAGATTGCTACACTGAAGGATACAGGATAAAGTTTGGCAAAACCAAATTTATTAGCTAGGTCTAATTTATAAACAGGTCTAGGTTATTGTATAGGTTATGAGTAGAGAAGAAATAGAATAAAATGCACAGACTGCCATCAGGAAGATCACTGAGAAAATGGAGGAAATGGGCCTGGAAGTCGCACCTGAAAAGACAGAAGCAGTTCTATTAAAGAGCAGAAAGACAAAAAAGGAAGCGAAGGTGGTGATTAAGGATTGCAAAATTAAAAGCAAAAAGGAACTGAAATACTTGGAGGTGATTATGGGGAAAGATATGAGATGGAATCAACATATGGACTACGTAACGCAAAAAGCGCAAAATACAGTAAGAGCTTTGCAGGGAATCATGGGAAATACACCTAGTGGACATGGAAATGGACCTAGTGCTGAAAAATGAAAATGTTGGGAGCGGTTATATATTCGCAATTGCTGTACGCCTGTGGAGCATGGAAGGACGCGGTTAAAATTAAAAACAGTTTAATAAAACTGACAAGAATACAACGTGGAATACTGTTGAGAATAACCAGTGCATATAGAACGGTATCAACTGAAGTGTTACAGATCATAGGGGATTGCCCATGTATTTGATGATCGCGGAACGAGCTGCTTTTGGAGACGATACTCAAGACAAGAATGAAGTAAAAAGAAAAAACATAGAGGATTGGAATAATAGATGGAAACGAGATACTGGGAAAGGCGGATGGACTAAGAAAATATTACCTAATATTATACCTTGGTTAACAAGAAAATGGGGGGAAACCAACTACTTTGTGAACCTGTTTTTGTCCGGACATGGGTGTTACAAAGCCTACTTGTTTAAACATAACGACCTATCCAACGAAAACTGTCGTAAGTTAAAAATGGTGATTTTGAAAAATTTGAAAAGAAAACAGACTTAATTGCTATTCTTCTATGGTGAATCCTTTTGGAATCCTCTATAACAACGGTGGCCAAACGGCAGCTCGCGAGCCACATGCGGCTCTTTTAGAGTTTTAGTGCGGCTCAATTAAAAAATGTCATAAATATTATCTACTAGGTTTTGAATGACTAACAAAATTTGTTCCCTATTTTCAAAGGGAATCAAGAGGTATAATTCACTGGATCTCCTTGTTTTTTCGAGGGCGAATTTTCTGATGTGGCTCTTCAAAATTTTCGACTTTGCAATGCGGCTCTAAGTACCACCAAGTGTGGCCACCCCTGCTCTATAAGATATCTATAGTAACCAAGTAGAAAATTTTATTTTTTAAAATTCAATCGGTTCGAAACCTTTAAACACTTATATCTTACTCAGTTCTATTAAAAATGACTTACAATAGTCTTTGTTGCATAGGTCGATAAGAGAGAGGAAAATGAGGAATGCGTCTATTGTGGCGCTAAGGATGACGTGGAGTACACCTTCTTCCGATGCCCTCGCTTGGAAACTGAGAGAGAAAAGGTAAACAGGCAGCTGAGGAAAACCGTTACGCCCATGAAGTGCATGGAGATAATGCTGGAATGTGAGGAACATTGGAATGTAATGGAGGTTTTCATAAGAGAAGTCATCAGCAATAAGGAGAAGGAAGAAAGGGAGACCGCGTGAAATTGTAAGAAATAAAGGACGGAACCAAAAGAAAAAACAGTAAAGATGATATACAACTCCGAAGCAACGCCACACCGGCGGATTCCAGAGGAAGACGAGGATAGGGGGTTTTAGTGGGTCGGTACCCAAAGATGGGATCCAACCCCACACTACCCGGCTGCCTACCATCCCAGGTCGGGTGTCTGTTTGCAGATTTCCCCCGACAACTGGGGAAACAACTCGTTAAAAAAAGGTCTAAGTTATTAACACTTGACAAGGGAGACCATAAAGATTCATCCAACCCCACACTACCCGGCCGCCTACCATCCCAGGTCGGGTGTCTGTTTGCAGATTTCCCCCGACAACTGGGGGACAACTCGTTAAAAAAAGATCTAAGTTATTAACACTTGACAAGGGAGACCATAAAGATTCATAGGCACAGGAATAACGTTAATTGAGAAAACAGTCTGGAACCAAGCCGTATTTGGAAAATGGTGGTAAACCCGATGAAGAAGGCTGCCCTCCCACACCGAACCTGTTGAAACAATCAGTTTTTAATTAGTTTTACATTGACAAATTATTAACCGCTAACCAACATCATCACATTGAATTTGTTTCTGAAGAAGATTACAGTGTGGCATCTGAAACGTGTAAACCTAAAAACTCCTAATTCTAGGTCTAGTCTTAGAGTTAGTGCTAATGTTAATTCTAGTCTTACTTTAGATATTATTAATATACAGGGTGGGGCGTGGTAACTTCTTTTTTTAAAAACGTAATAAAACACTGTGCATATTTCATACAATATTCTTATTTTCAGCCCGTCACACAACATTGGAGATTTGAATTTACACAGTTTTAAAAAGAATTTGTGGCAAATGTCGCCCTCCATTGTCAATACACTGATTTAATCGAATTTTAAAGTTTTGGTGTACTCTTTCAAGCATATCGTCTGGGATATTGACAATTTCGGCTTGAATGTTGTTCTGTAAGTGTTCCAGAGTATTGGGACGATCATTGTAAACTAGGGACTTGAGATAACCCCAGAGGAAGTAATCAGGGGGAGCTAAATCGGGTGAGCGCGCATGCCAGTTTATATTCCCTCGCAGGGAGATCAGTCGTTTGGGGAAAGCTGCTCTCAAAACATCCATGGAAGGTGGATGGATGTTGGAACCAGACGTTCTCAAGATTCATTTCTTCGAGAGCCGATAAGAAGAATTGCTGGATCATTGCCATATGCCGGTCTGAATTGACGGTAATAGCACGACCGTTTTCTTGAAAAAAGTAAGGGCCAATGATCCCTACCCTTGATATGGTACACCATACCGTAACGCGATCTGAATGAAGGGGCCTCTCATACAGTTATTTGGGATTTGTGTCACTCCAGTACCGCATGTTCTGTTTATTTGCACAGCCACTAAGGTGAAAATGTGCTTCATTAGAAAAGAACATAACTGCGTCGTTCGGCAAGGTGTCACATAGCTGCTCACATGATGTTTGTCGGGTTGGATAATTATGTGCTGTCAGTTGTTGTACCCCAATTATTTTGTACGGGTGAAAATTGAGCTCATCGTGGAGAATTCGACGAAGAGAACGGCCCGACATCCCAAGGGAAACTGCATGTTTACGCGTAGAACGCTTGAGTGACCGCTGAACAGACACACGAACTCTTTTCACATTTTCAGGTGTCGAAACAGACTTCGGAGGTCCTTTTCTCCTTTTGGAGACACCTCCCGTTTCTCTGAACATATCCACCCACAATAAAACAGATTTTCGATCAGGAACACGACCCCTTATCGAAGTAACTACGAAAGGCACGTTGTACCGCAATTATTGAGTCACCATTAGAAAAATACGCCTCTACAGCAAAAGCGCGCCGTTGATTAGACCAAAGCATGCTTGCAACTGAGGAGGGTAAAAACACAAACCTCCCACTCTACCCCTTCCATTGAACACTTCCTCGCCCCTCTGTTATCATCGCTAACTGCACTATAGTATATTCAAAAAAGGAAGTTTCCACGCCCCACCCTGAATAAAATTTTAAAATGTTTTTACAATTTTAATCATACCTAAACACCCTAACTTGTTTCTTCTGACCGATTCTATGCGCTCGGTCCATAGCTTGAAGATCCATTTGTGGATTCCAATCGGAATCATAGATTATAACAACATCGGCTGTTGCTAAATTAATTCCCAAGCCTCCAGCTCTCGTCGATAACATAAAAATGAATTTCTTACTTCCGTCTTCGTTATACTCGTTTATTTGACGTTGACGGTCTTCGTGTGGAGTTTGACCATCCAAACGACAATACTATTCAAAAAATGTATTCATTAAAAAAAAAATATTTATTAAAAAAAAATATTTATTAAAAAAAAATTATTTATTAAAAAAAATTCTTTATTAAAAAAATCTTTATTAAAAAAAATCTTTATTAAAAAAAATCTTTATTAAAAAAAAAATTCTTTATTAAAAAAAAACATTTATTAAAGAAAAAAAAACCCACCTGATATTGTTTCCAATGACAAAAATCCTCCAAAATATCCAACATCCTCGTCATTTGAGAAAAAATAAGTACCCTCGAACCCTGTTCTTGCAACTTCGGTAAAAGTTTATCCAAAATAACCATCTTCCCACAATTATAAACCAAATGCTCATCCGTAGTATACGGCGGACCGGGTTCAGCCCCATCAAACAAATACGGATGATTCGTACACTTCCTCAATTGCATAAGAATATTTTGCAAACGCATTTTTTCAATTTTCCCCGCTCCGTTTACAACGTCAATATCCTTCATTAAAACTTTAGTATACCATTCACGTTGCATTTTACTTAACCCAACATAAATCTTAACCTCCTTCTTCGGTTTTAATTTTTTCTCCACCTCGGACTTTAACCGTCTCAATAAAAACGGTTTTAACACCGCGTGTAACCTTTCAATCAAAGCATTATCACCCAAACATTGATTCGTATTGAACCAAGAGTCAAAATCATCGGAAGAATTAAATACATCGGGTAATAAAAAATTTAACAAAGCCCATAATTCATGTAAGTTATTTTGTAAAGGTGTTCCGGTTAGTAAAAGTCTATTTGTCGTTTTAAATTCTCTCAAGATTTCGGAAAGTTTAGATTTTTCATTTTTAATACGATGCGCTTCGTCTATAACCATATAACGCCAATTGAACTTTTTAAAAACTGATTTTTCTTTTATACACATCTCGTATGATGTTATACAAACGTCCCATTCGCCCGGCATCATTACGTCTCTTATAAAAGCACTCTAAATACAAAGAAAAAAAATATAAATAAAAATTATTATTATTATTACATGTAAAATATTAAAAATTTTCTTTGTGAATTTTTTTAATTTTTTGGGTAATATTTAGAACAAAATTGACTTTTTTATTAAAAAATAGAATATTTAAACTTTCAATTAATACAAATTTTATGCCTTAATTTCAAAAAATAAAGTCTCTATGATTTTTTAAAGTTGGTCAAAATTTTCAAAAAAGTTAGGTTATAAACCGCAAATTATTTTAATCATCTTTGTGAATTTTTTTAATTTTTTGGGTAATATTTAGAACAAAATTGACTTTTTTATTAAAAAATAGAATATTTTATCTTTCAATTAATACAAATTTTATGTCTTAATTTCAAAAAATAAAGTCTCTATGATTTTTTAAAGTTGGTTAAAATTTTTAAAAGTTAGGTTAACCATCAAAAAATTTTAATCATCTTTGTGAATTTTTTTAATTTTTTGGATAATATTTAGAACAAAATTGACTTTTTTATTAAAAAATAGAATATTTAAACTTTCAATTAATACGAATTTTATCCCTTAATTTCAAAAAATAAAGTCTCAACGATTTTTTAAAATTGGTCAAAATTTTCATCACTAAATTTGACGATTTTAGCAAATTTTAGATAAAATTTTACAATTTTAATCTAATTAAAGTTATTTTTCAATGAAATTTGATAACTTTTGTCGAAATCTGGTGAAATTTCAAACGAAATTCGATGACTTAAGGAAATTTTAGATGAAATTAGACGAAATTCAATCATTTTAGGCAATTTTATACAAAATTTGGCGAAATTTTAGAAGAAATTTGACGATTTTAAGAAATTTTAGATGAAATTTCACAATTTTAATCTAAATAAAGTTATTTTTCAATGAAATTCAACAATTTTAGACTAAATTTAGTGAAATTTCAAACGAAATTGAACGAATTTTGAAAATTTTGATCGAAATTTCACAATTTCAAGCTAAATTAAGTTATCTTTCAATGAAATTCGAAAAAGTTTAGGTGAAATTAAACGAAATTTAACAATTTTAGATAATTTTACACCAAATTTCGTGAAATTTTGAAAAAAAAAATCGGATTTTAGAAAATTTTAGATGAAATTGCACAATTTTAAGATAAATAAAGTTTTCTTCAATGAAATTCGACGATTTTAAACGAAATTTCGTGAAATTTCAAACGAAATTCGACAATTTTAAGAAATTTGAGATAAAATTTCACAATTTTTAGCTAAATTAAGTTATTTTCAAATGAAATTCAACAATGTTAGACGAAATTTCGTGAAATTTCAAACGAAATTCGACAATTTTAAGAAATTTGAGATAAAATTTCACAATTTTTAGCTAAATTAAGTTATTTTTCAATGAAATTTGACAATTTTAGACGAAATCTCGTGAAATTTCAAATGAACTTCGACAATTTTAAGTCATTTGAGACAAAATTTCACAATTTTTGTCTAAATTAGGTTATTTTTCAATGAAATTCAACAATTTTAAACGAAATTTCGTGAAATTTCAAGCGAAATTCGACAATTTTAAGAAATTTCAGATAAAATTTCACAATTTTTAGCTAAATTAAGTTATTTTCAAATGAAATTCAACAATTTTAGACGAAATTTCGTGAAATTTCAAACGCAATTCGACAATTTTAAGAAATTTGAGATAAAATTTCACAATTTTTAGCTAAATTAAGTTATTTTCAAATGAAATTCGACAATTTTAAACGAAATTTCGTGAAATTTCAAACGAAATTGGACGAATTATGAAACTTTTGATCGAAATTTCACAATTTGAAGCTAAATTAAGTTATCTTTCAATGAAATTCGAAAAAGTTTAGGTGAAATTAAACGAAATTCAACAATTTTAGATAATTTTACACCCAATTTCGTGACATTTTGAAAAAAAATCGAATTTTAGAAAATTTTAGATGAAATTGCACAATTTTAAGATAAATAACGTTTTCTTCAATAAAATTCGACAATTTTAAACGAAATTTCGTGAAATTTCAAACGAAATTCGACAATTTTAAGTAATTTGAGAGAAAATTTCATCATTTTTGTCTAAATTAAGTTATTTTTCAATGAAATTCGACAATTTTAGACGAAATTTCGTGAAATTTCAAGCGAAATTGGACGAATTTTGAAAATTTTGATCGAAATTTCACAATTTCAAGCTAAATTAAGTTATTTTTTAATGGAATTCGAAAAAATTTTGATGAAATTAAACGAAATTCAACAATTTTGCACCAAATTTCGTGAAATTTTGGTAAAAAATCGATGATTTTAAAAAATTTTAAGTGAAATATTACAATTTTAGACTAAATTAAGTCATTTTTTAACAATTTTAATATAAATTAAGTTATATTAATTTTAATTCTTAAATAATTTTTTATTTTTTTTCATGTTTTTTAATCTTTTTTAGGTTATAAAAAATTTTAGTCAACTTTATGAATTTTTTTAATTTTTTGGGAAATATTTGGAGCAAAATTGACTTTTTTATTAAAAAATAGAATATTTAAACTTTCAATTAATACAAATTTCAATTTTTAACTACAAAAAATAAAGTCTTCACGATTTTTTTTAAGTTGGTCAAAATTTT
This sequence comes from Digitonthophagus gazella, assembly GCA_036711955.1. Classification (NCBI taxonomy): domain Eukaryota; kingdom Metazoa; phylum Arthropoda; class Insecta; order Coleoptera; family Scarabaeidae; genus Digitonthophagus; species Digitonthophagus gazella. The sequence continues at coordinate 3,421,235 of JASCIT010000002.1, read as the reverse complement.
CAAAAAGTTAGGTTAACCGTCAAAAAATTTTAGTCACCTTTAAGAATTTTTTTAATTTTTTGGGTAATATTTAGAACAAAATTGACTTTTTTATTAAAAAATAGAATATTTAAACTTTCAATTAATACAAATTTCAATTTTTAACTACAAAAAATAAAGTCTTCACGATTTTTTAAAGTTGGTTAAAATTTTTAAAAGTTAGGTTAACAGTCAAAAATTTTAGCCACATTTAAGAATTTTTCTAATTTTTTTGATATTAATTAGAGAAAATCCGTCTTTTTTAGATTAAAATAGAATGTTTTAGCTTTAATTTAATACAAGAATCATGTTTTTATTCCTATAAATAAAGTCCGTACGATTTTTTTTAAATTGTAATTTTCGAAAAATTAGGTTATATCAATAAACATAATCTTTAAGAATTTTTTTAAATTTTTTTGATACTAATTAGAGAAAATCCGTCTATTTTAGATTAAAATAGAATGTTTTAGATTTAATTTAATACAAGAATCATAACTTTATTCCTATAAATAAAGTCTGTACGATTTTTTTAAATTAACTAAATTTTCGAAAAATTAGGTTATATCAATAAACATAATCTTTAAGATTTTTTTTTAATTTTTTTGATACTAATTAGAGAAAATCCGTCTTTTTTAGATTAAAATAGAATATTTTAGTTTTAATTTAATACAAGAATCATAACTTTATTCCTATAAATAAACTCTGTACGATTTTTTTAAATGTACTAAATTTTCAAATTTAATACATAATAAATTGACTTATATTCTAATAGATGGCACTAAACGTCAAAATTTTTATATAATAAAAATAAAAAAAATATAATTAAAATCTTTAAATTTAAAATAAATTAAGTTATTTTAATGATTAAATCTTATTTTAAAACATTTCCAAATGAGATTTTTTAATTTTTAGTGTTTAAAATGAAATTTAAGTTTTAAAATCTTGGATTTTCGATAAATGTCAATTTGACGTATTTGTTAATATTCTAATAGATGGCATTAAACAAACGTCAAAATTAAGTTTTATAACCTTAAAATCTAATCAAAAATCAAAATTTAAGGTAAATTAAGTTATTTTAATTGTTAAATTATTAAAATGTAATTAAATTTGATTTTATTAATATTTTAAATTGTTTAATATTTTTTTTAGGTTAAAGTTTAAAAAAAAAACCTACTCTCGCTTCTTGGTCACCGATTAAACAAACGGCTCTAATCGATGGACACCACTTAGCGAATTCGTTCATCCAATTTTGTAAAGTTGATTTTGGAACGATTACAATATGCGGACCGCCAATATTCTTATAATGTTTCATAAAACCGAGCAAGGAAATCGTCTGTAGGGTTTTTCCGAGACCCATCTCGTCAGCCAATATTCCGTTGATGCCATTTTCGTAAAGGGAGATCATCCAATTAAGACCGCGGATTTGGTAATCCCTCATTTCACCTCCTTTAATGTACGGAGGTGATACTTCGAATCGAATCGTGTTTTTACTCTTTGTATTTGACTCGGCGAGGAGTTCTTCATCTTCTTCTTGTTCCGTTTTACGATGTCTATGACTATTTTAAATGTATAAATTAAAATAAATGTATTTACTAATATTAATAAACTAATTAAAAAAGAAAAAAAGAATTTTTATGAAAAAAACTTACTCGCCGAGCGAATCATCAGGTTTCGATTTCTTCGGTCGTCCCGTTTTAGGTTTATCTTTCGAACGTTCTTTTTGACTCGTCATAAAATGAGAGAAAATCTCAGTTTGTTTTAATAAAAAGTCAAACCTTTTGCTTCGATCCGTTTCGATTTTTGTCTCGAAATCTTCCTTCCCCCTCGAAGATAAAGTATCCGAAGATGACTCGTTCTAAAAGTAATCAAAAGAATCGATCAAACCAGATTAATATTTAATTCGAACAATTTTACGTAAACATTAGCCTACTAAAAGCCAAACAAACAAAAAACCGCTCAAATCCATAACCTTAATAATGAAAGTGTAACTTTTTACGCAAACTTACCGAATTTTCCCCAGTGTCGGGGACTTCGCTTCCTTCCTCCTCGGTTTTCGACATGTTTTTAATGAGTTTTAGAGATAATTTAGGGTTTAATTAAGAGTAATTTTGTTAAAAACACGACTTTGAACTCGATTGAACGCTACGGTTGTATGGTTGACATAATTGATACTTAGAATTAGTACCAACATAAAATTTACAACATTTTTGTTTTACAATTATTAAACTTATTTACTTTTATTTTTAATAATAACTTTGAATTGTGTTTCAATAAAGATTAATTGTATTAAATTAAATTGTTGTTTAAATTAAAATTGTTAAAATTTAAGATTAACGTTATAATTGATACTTAGAATTAATACCAACATAAAATTACAACATTTTTATTTTATATTTAATGATGTTATTTATTTTTAATTTTAAGAATAATCTTGTACATTGTTTCAATAAAGATTAATTTTATTTAATTTGATTTTTGTTTAAATTAAAATTGTTAAAATTTAAGATTAATATAATTGATACTTACAATTAATACCAATATAAAATTACAACATTTTTATTTTATATTTATTGAAGTTATTTATTTTTAATTTTAAAAATAAGTTTGTATATTATTTCAATAAAGATGAATTGTATTAAATTAAATTGTTGTTTAAATTAAAATTGTTAAAATTTAAAATTAATATAATTAATACTTGGAATTAATACCAACATAAAATTTACAACATTTTTATTTTATATTTATTAAACTTATTTATTTTTAATTTTAAAAATCACCTTGAATTTTGTTTCAATAAAGATGAATTCTATTAAATTAAATTGTTGTTTACATTAAATTTGTTGAAATTTAAAATTGACATAATTAATACTTAGAATTAATACCAACATAAAATTACAACATTTTTATTTTATATTTATTAAAATTATTTACTTTTAATTTTAAAAATAATTTTAAATTTTATTTTAATAAAGATAATTTTTATTTAATTTGATTGTTGTATTAATTAAATTTGTTAAAATTAAAAAAATAATTTTTATATTTAGTAATATAAACGTCAAATTAAACATCAAATTAAAAATAACATGTCAAAATTTGAAAATATAATTTTAAAAATTATTTTATTTTAATTTATTGCTTTAAAATATGTAATAATTCTTAATTGAAAATACTTTTTAAAAATTATTAATTAATAAAATTATTTTTAATTTTACTTCCTTATTTTATGTTGGTAACTCTGCTTTATTCACCATTTCCAGTTTTTAAAGTAAGTACCACAAAAAACTCGTTTTATCTACGTTTTAACCCAAAACTATTAACTTTTAGCACTACATAGCACGTAAAATGGACGTAAATTACACCCCGTTAATTCGAATACCATCTCGCGTGGTTGTAAGCGAACCGAAATTGAAGAAAATTAAGCGAAAATGTACCTTGGATTTTTCTTTACCGAAAGTGGTTACAAAAAACGTGGATAATAAGACTCCTAGTTGTGTATCAAGTCGGAAAAGGTCTTCAAACTCACCGGAAAGTTTAAATACACCTACTTTAATTAAAGAAACAACTAAAAGTATACATAATATAACTCCTGTAATACATCGGAAGAAACGACAAGGAACTCCGGATTGTTTATTTACTCCCTTAAAAAGTAGTTTAACTACTCCGGGAAAACGTAAATTTGATGGGGATGAGGAGTTTTGTAAAGTTAAGAGGTTTAAAAAGGATAAAGATAAGTCAATTGTATGAAAATTGGGTATTTTGAGGAGAATTTAGGGGTTAATTTGTTGTTTTTTAGGTTCCGATGTATGAAAATTATCAGTTATTAGGAGATAGTCAATTTATGAGATTTTCTGAGAAGTTGTTATCGTTAAAAGTTGAATTCTTAGGTAAATTAGTAGGTTTAATATTAAATTTTGATGTTTAACGATGTAAATTTTTGTATTGATGTGATTTTGATTAAAGCGATTTATATTAAAGCGAGTAATCAAAATTGACTTTATTATTAATTTATATTATTATAGATGGTTTTAGAAGAATTGGTTATTGCGTAAGTGGACAAAAAATTGAAAATTTAAGACAACGTTTACAAGAACAAGAGTTTAATATTCATTCGCATGTAATTGTGTTAATCGGAACTAATGATTTTATCCAAGTAATGAATAAATTGACTTTAAAAAGTCAAAAATATCTAATGGGAAACTTTTGTAACGTTTTTAATTTTATTTTTGGTGTTTTAGAGAACCGAACATCGTCTAATGTGTGCATCGTATACCAGAATGTTGCAATTTTTAAAACAAAAATGTAGTAAAATCATTTTATTGACTGTTCCTCCGGTGGCTAAGTTTGAAAATGATAAGAAACATTGGAAATTGTTAGAAGAGTTTAATCGGTTTATTGGTGAATTTGCAGATGGTATGTGATATACAGGTGTCCTAAAATTAAACGGCCATATGCTACCAGCTATTTTACGTTCAAAACTAAAAAACCTCAAATTAACATGGTTGAAAAATGTTTCCTAAAGGAGTTACAATTTCTAGAATGGGGCAATGGAAAAAAAACATTTTAGAATTTTCATCAATCAATCAAATCCTAAACAATAAGGACACACTGTGTTTTTAAAACACACTCTGCAAATATATCCTACTTTGTTAAAAAATGAGATTAGTCAGTTTTAAAAGATGATTTACTTGTAAACAGTTGCAGTTATGCAATTGTAATAAGACGACCATTCTTAGAAAAGCCTAAGATATCAAAATTTTAAGTCAAGGTAGTAAAAAGTTAACATGCAAAATTGTTAGATAAATAATTTGCCAAGTCACCCCTTTACATGCACGCCACTGATGAGTTTCATGCAAAAATGATACTACCATCTAATTTTTCTTGAAATTTTAAGCTAGTGTACCAATTTTTGTTGACTTAACTCAAGTCATTCCGAGATATTCCTTAAAAACCGTTTTTCTATTGCCCCCTTGAAGGGTTTGTAGCTCCTTAAGAAGTATTTTTCAACCAATGTTTATTTGAGCTCTTATTCTTATTTTAAAACTAGAAAATATTTTTGAAGGCTGATAGCATATGACCATTTAATTTTGGAACACCTATATTAAATTAGTAGTAATTCACAAGTTTAGTAAAATTGAGAAGTAGCCCGTTAATTAATTATACCCATTTTATTTTACCTGAGTTGGGGTATAAATCATAACAATTATTTTTGTTTGAAAAGAATTGATGTTGGATCTCAAAATTAAGGTGCATTCTTATAGAACGTCAAAACGAAAGTGTATTACGCTTTCGTAGTTGCTATTGTGAAAATGCTAAAGGAACCTTGTCAGTGGTGGAACGTGGATCATTCACACAGATTGCAGTATCAATGAAAACGTGATTTAGTTGATCGTAGAAAGCCGAACTGCTCATCGAGGCTTGTACTTTGGTGAGTTCAGGTTTTGGTGTTATTTTAACACAAAGAAAGAATCAGTTAAAATCTAAAGAGAAACAGAAGAAAAGACGATGGTTGGTTAGAAAGATTTTTGACAGGAAATCGGAAGCACATAGTTTGGCAGACAGAGAACTAAGAAGTTATTACACAGTTCATACAGGGCGTATTCCTCAAACGTGTGCCTCTCGAAAGCATATCATGCTTCATAGGAACGTACCTTTAGGTATGGTGTGTGAAACACATGTTAGATTTGTGTGTATTCATAGCAAAAGTTGCCTCTATAAGTATCCTTAATAACACAGAGAGGAAAGTCAACCTAAGTAGATGTCTAACTACCGCTGTACAAAATGGATGTAATACCAATCCACTTTTGGACATTCGTCAATGCATGTTACACACTTTGCTGCAATTTTTTTGCAGATGCAAATCATTCTTCAAAATCTATGATGCGTTTTTCCATTGTACTTTCCTTCTGTAGCTTAAATAACGTCCAACGTCTGTCTCTTTTAGTTTTTAAAAGAACAACTATTTAGATGAATGTACTCTGTTCGACTCGAGTTCTATCCATTTCACACGCCAATAGCCAGATATCTTTAACTTTCCTCTCTGTGCTTTTAAAAGGCACCTAATATGTCTTTTACACACCAAACGTAATTTTGTAACCCGGCATTAATTTTCTTCAAACAAAAATGATTACCTTGACTTATATCTCAACCCGAATATTTTATCTTTTTGTTTAGGAGAACGAGTTGAAGTTATCGACTTATGTAGCATCTTTATTAGTTATTCGAACACCGTTTCTAAAAATTACTATGAAAAGTAAGTTATTAAACTGTCAAAAATGGATAGTAAGTTATTTATATACTTCGTAAACATTTAGAATATACAACATAAATAAAATAGTTCAAATTTCCAATTAAAAAATGGTAACTTTTAACCAAATTCCTAAAAATTTATTGTATATTCTAAAAGCAAATATAAAAACTAATAACTTGGTTTATTTTATTTATATATTTATTATTTTTTTGTTTTTAGAGTCTATTTTAATCCAACTCGTCCGGATTTAATCCATTTAAACGAAAAAGGCTTCAAAATGTTAAAATGCCTAATCGACTTATCTATTTTAGAAGATAAAAAACCAACCCAACCTTTAAACAGACAATTATTTTAAAAATCTTGACTAAAAACATAACTAAAGTTTTTCATAATTTTTTTACGAATAACATTTTTATTTTAAATTTATGTTTACGACAAAGAATTTTTTTTTTAAGTTATTGTTATTATAAAAAAATATATTTTTTAAGAAATAAATCAGTTTAAAAAAATCTTAAATTTCTTTTTTATTTTATTTTATTTTTTCCTTTTTATTTTATTTTATTTATATTTTAATTTCTTATTCCTTCTTAATCGTAGAAAGTAATTTAAGTAACGGACGACTACACAAATCCAAAGGTGTCTTCTTTTCCAAATTAGCTCCCTCTAAATCACCTCCATTCTCCACCAATAACTTCGCAACTTCCTGTCTATCTTCTTCACACGCTAAATGTAAAGGAGTATTTCCGTAAATATCCCGAGAGTTTATTCTTAAACCCGTTGTATCTTTATATTTTAAAAGTAGTTCGACGATTGAAAGCATTCCTTTCGAAGCTGCCCGATGTAAAGGAGTAGCTCCTCGTATATCAGATATATTTATATCGGAGGAATTTTCTAATAAAATTTCGACTATCTAAAATTTATCAAAACATTAACAAGAAATCTATAAATAGATGAATAAATTTTACTTCTTTCCATCCTTTCGAACAAGCGTATTGTAAAGCCGAGTGTCCTTGATTAGTTTTATGATTGACATCCGCTTTATTTGAGATTAAAAACTTTACGATTTCAACTCGACCGGCTGAAGCCGCTAAAATTAAAGGTGTTGAATCTGTATCATCGGTTGGATTGATAGGACTATTTTTTTCCACTAAATACTCAACGAGTTTTAAATTACCACTTAAAGCCGCCCAATGAAGTAAAACTCTTTGATTCTAGAAGAAAAAAATTAATTATAATAAATTTATTGTGAATAATAACAAAAATTTTTAGGTTATGTCTAAAATTTTGAGGTTATGTCAAAAATTTCTTTTAAATATAATAAAGTCCAAGTTAATTTTAAACCTACATCATCTTGTTTGAGTACTAATAAAGGATTATCATCAACCGCGACTCGAATTACTTCAAAATCACCATTATATGCTGATTCATACACAGAATTTTGACTTGCCATTTTTGAAATAAACAAAGAAGTTTTACCAACATTAAATTTTAATAAATAAAAAATCTAACAAGAAAAATCAATTCTTTTAAATTTCATTATTTATTTTAATGATTTTATTCTTTAATATAAAGCAATTATTTATTTATTACTTTTTTTATTATTTTTTATTATTATTTTAATTTGATATTTTTTAAAAAAGTCTAAAAAAGATTTTTTAAGAAAAAGTTTTGCCAACCTTTAATTAATCAAAAAAAGTTAATAAATTTTAAAAATAATTTATTTTTATTATATAATCTTTTTATTTAATAAAATAAATCAAATATAAAACGATTTATATCATAAAAATTAATTTAAAAAATAAATTTTATAATTTATCACTTTTCTAATAAACATGAAGTTAGTTTGACAGAAATGTCAAAATAAATCTAACCTAAAAAACACATGGTTTTTGAATTGTAAATCAAAGGTTTTTATTCATATTACTCATATTATTTATAAAATTAATTAATTATTTTAATAATGAGTGACCTAGAATTACAAAATAACAATAAGAAAAATAGAACGAGATTTCGAAGGAAGGTTAAGTTCGAAACCGAAACGATTTCAAAAGAAGATGCTCAAAAATTATTAGACACCGATAATAAAAAACACAAGCAAAAACCACCTAATAAAAAGAAAAAGAAATTAAATCAAGATAATGGGGTTGAAATTGTATCGGAAAATATTAACGGAGTTATAGAAAATACTAAAAAGAAGAAAAATAAATTAGAAAATGAAGAAATTAACGATAACACAGAAAAACTTAAAAAAAGGAAAAACCAACCTGATGAAATAAATCAAAATACTTTAGAAATAGAACCTAAAAAGAAGAAAAAAAGAACTAAAAACATCTCAAATACGGAAGACGAAAACCCTTCAAATAATGAAACGGAAGATTTAAATCTTTCCGATGATCCAAAAGTACCTAAAACTGAATCGATAAGATCACAAAAACGTAAAAAGTACCAACAACTTTTAGAAGATAAGAGAATAAAAGCCGAGTTAAATCTCCAACAAAAATGTTTAAATTATTTATCGCAATGGAAACATAGTAAATTAACTTGGAAATTTGAAAAATTAAAACAAATCTGGATACAACAGAATATGTTTGACGATGGTAAAATTCCCGATGAAATGTGGGAAACTGTCGTGGAATATTTTAATAATTCTAAAGGAAAGATTAAGTCGACTATTATGGCGGAAGCTTTAAAAATCATCGAAGGATGTAAAAATGAGGAAAATGATAAATATGAGGATGAAAATGTTAAAAATATGGATGAAAATGGTAAAAATAAGGATGAAAACGATGAAAATAAAGCAGCTGACGTGAAATATAAAAGAGCTAGATTTATTATACAAAATTTAGAAGAATAAGTTGTATTTATTTATATAATTTTGTAAATAAATTTAATAAACGTTTAAAGTCGTTTGAATATTTTACATTTTTAATTAAAAAAAAAAAGTTAGGTTAAGTTTAAATTCTGTCGAACTTTAAAAAATCATGGAGACTTTATTTTTTGAAATTAAGACATAAAATTTGTATTGATTGAAAGATAAAATATTCTATTTTGTAATAAAGAAGTCAAATTTCCTCTAAATATTACCCAAAAAATTTAAAAAATTCACAAAGATGATTAAAAGTTTTGACGGTTCATAACCCAACTTTTTTAAAAAATTTGTCGAACTTTAAAAAATCACGGAGACTTTATTTTTTTAAATTAAAACATGAAATTTGTATTAATTGTTAAATTTAAAAGTTAATAAAGTTAAATTTATTCCAATTATCCTCAAAAAGAATAAAAAATGAAAAATACTGAAAAGTTTTAATCAAACATAACCTCAAAATTAGTAATTTTAAAAAATCGACTTTATTTATAAGAATTATACAGTGGTTCTTACCTTAAATTAAATCTTAAAGACTCTATTTTTACTTATAAACGTTGTTATAGTATAAAACAAGATCTTACTTATTAAATTCTTGAAATCGTGATTGTTATAAGTTTCCGAGACTTTCTATATAGGAATTGTAAAGTGATTCTCAAATTAAATTAAATCTTAAAGATCCTATTTTTACTTATAAAACTTACTGTAGTATAAGAAAAAGTCTTATTATCAAAACTTTTAAAATTCTTCAAATTTCCATCACCTTAAGTTTGTGAGACTTTATTTATAGGAATTATAAAGTGATATTTACCTTAAAATAAAGCTTAAAGAATCTATTTCATCCTCTAAAAGTTAAATTTATTCAAATCATCCCTAAAAAGAATAAAATATTAAAAATACAGGAATTCTTTATCAAACATAACCTCAAAATAAGTAATTTTTGAAGATATAGGTTTATTTATAAGAATTAAAATATAACTTTTACATAAAATTAAACGTAAAAAACTCTAGTTTTATTTATAAAAGTTGCTGATATATAAAAAAAGTCTTATTATCAAAAATTTTTAAATTTTTTATATTTCTATCGCTTTAAGGTTGTGAGACTTTATTTATAGGAATAGTAAAGTGATTTTTACCTTAATATAAAGCTTAAAGCTACTATTTCATCTTGTAAAAGTTAAATTTATTCAAATCATTCCTAAAAAGAATAAAAAATTAAAAATACAGAATTTTAATCAAACATAACCTCAAAATTACAAATTTAAAAAAATCGACTTTATTTATAAGAATTAAATTTTTACATAAAATTGGACGTAAAAGACTATTTTTACTTACAAAAGTTGCTGTAGTATAAGAAAAGATCTTATTTATTAAATTCTTCAAATTGTCATCGTTATAACTGTTTGTAACTTTATTTATAAGAGTTGTGAAGTGATGCTTACGTTAAAATAAAGCTTAAACATTCTATTTTATCTTGTAAAAGTTAAATTTATTCAAATTATCTCCAAAAAGAATAAAAAATTAAAAATTCTTTTTAGAGTTTTTATTAAATATAACCTTAAAATTTTTGGAGGTACTTTAATAAATTGTAAATTAATGTATACGAATTGAGTAAAGATTTTTATATAAAATTAAACGTAAAATACTCTATTTTAGATTTAAAAAGTTAAATTTATTCTAATTGTTATAAAAAGAAAAAAGTTCTTAAAATTTTTTGACAGTTAACTAACCTAAAAATTTAATCTTTAAAAAATATTTTTTTTATTTATATTAAAATTCCTTTTTAATTTTTTTTTACTTATAAAAGTAAAATATAACTAATTTTTCTTCTTTTAATCCAAATATTTTACTACTTTTTAGACAATTCAAGTGAATCGTAGTCAATTATATAAAATTTTACTTCGGATTATTATCGGATAAAATTAAAATTTATTTTAAATAAAGTTAAATATTAAATAAAACACAAGTAAATTCTAAAATTCAACGTGCACATTTTATTGCTGAATTTACTGTACAAGAGAAAAAGGATAATTACTTTATAATACATATTAAAAATGAAAATCTGTTCCTTATTCGTTATATTTTTCTCATCATATGTATAATATATACCTAGTATATGTATGTACACAGTAAAAATTAAAAAAATGTAGTCTGCTTAGCAGTATTTTTCTTTCTGTATATTAAATAAAAATTAATTAAATTAATAAAACGATCTACGATAAAAAGAAATTCACAACTGGCAGAGAAAAAGATGGCTTCCGAGCCGATCTCATTTTCTTTCTTTAATCGGTATATATAATATACAATCGTATCGATCGACTTACATACAAATGGAACCTGGTTACTTCTTTACATACAAACGTCGAACGTAATACTACTTAAATAAATATTTAACTTTGTACATTTTATATAATATATAAAAATTAACGAAATAAAATTACTATCACATAAGTGAACTATAAATAATAAAGGGTTTTTTTTTCTTTAAAAAAATATACATAATTTACAAACGTTTAAACCGTTTTAACCGTAAACATTCTTCTTTCTTTCTTTTTTATTTTATTTATTTACTTTTTTTTGGCACAATTCGAAATCCATTCAGTCAACACTTAAAAAGGAAAAAAAAGTTTCTAAAGTACAAATAAAATAACCTTTCTTGTTTTCGTAAAGAAGTAAATCACTTTTATCTTTTTTTTTAACGACTAAATTTAAAATCTTTAGGAACCGAAATAGAAAAACTATTTTTATGGCGGAAGTTTTTCTATAAATTAAAAAATTCAAAATGAAAATCGACTGAAAGAACACATCGAACTCAAAAACCAAAAAAAAATCAGGTCTTGTTCGTTTTACGCGCGAGCCGTTTCCATCTCAGGCCCCAGTTCTTCCTCCTCCGACCGCATTCTCTTGAATTAACACGACACGCCGCATCCGGACTAAGTAAAGTTCATAAACTCTCCCTCGATTGATAAAATAATATGTAGCCCGTTTCTGATGATTTCTGTGTGTCCGATGTTAAACCGTAAAAGTCTTCTATAGTCGATGCATCAATTTTCTACATTTATTACAAAAAAATTCTCATTAATGACTTCATTTACTGCTCTTGATATGATTTATACTTACATCTACTTGATCATCATCAAATAGTAACCAAAATCCGTGACTTTTTACTATACTGATATAGTGACCTCGGTTGGGACCACTTCCGCAATGAATTACTACAGCTATTAGATCGTATAATCTATCAGGATTTACGGCGTCGTCAGACTGTAAAAAGAAAATAAAATAAATAAAATAAAATCTTTCAATTAATACAAATTTCATGTTTTAATTTCAAAAAATAAAGTCTCCATGGTTTTTTAAAGTTCGACAAAATTTAAAAAAAAGTTAGGTTATGAACCGTCAAAAATTTTAATCATCTTTGTGAATTTTTTTAATTTTTTGGGTAACTTTTAGAAGAAATTTGACTTTTTTATTAAAAAATAGAATATTTTATCTTTCAATTAATACAAATTCCACGTTTTTATTTCAAAAAATAAAGTCTCCAGGATTTTTTAAATTTGGTCAAATTTTTTTAAAAGTTAGGTTATAAAAAATTTTAGTCACCTTTATGAATTTTTTTAATTTTTTGGGTAATATTTAGAGGAAATTTGACTTTTTTATTAAAAAATAGGATATTTTATCTTTCAATTAATACAAATTTTATGTCTTAATTTCAAAAAATAAAGTCTCCACGATTTTTTAAATTTCAACAAAATTTTTAAAAAAGTAGGGTTATAAACCATAAAATTTTTAATCATCTTTGTGATTTTTTTTAATTTTTTGGGTAACTTTTAGAGGAAATTTGATTTTTTTATTAAAAAAATAGAATATTTAAACTTTCAATTAATACAAATTCCATGTTTTTATTTCAAAAAATAAAGTCTCCAGGATTTTTTAAATTTGGTCAAATTTTTTTAAAAGTTAGGTTATAAAAAATTTTAGTCACCTTTATGAATTTTTTTAATTTTTTGGGTAATATTTAGAGGAAATTTGACTTTTTTTTATTAAAAAATAGGATATTTTATCTTTCAAGTAATACAAATTTCATGTCTTAGTCTCAAAAAATAAAGTCTATATGATTTTTTTAAGTTTGATAAAATTAAAAAAAAAGTTAGGTTATGAACCGTAAAAATTTTAATAATCTTTGTGAATTTTTTTAATTTTTTGGGTAATATTTAGAGGAAATTTGATTTTTTTATTAAAAAATAGGATATTTAAACTTTTAATTAATACAAATTACATGTTTTAATTTCAAAAATAAAGTCTCTACGATTTTTTAAAGTTGGTAAAAATTTTTAAAAGTTAAGTTAACCGTCAAAAAATTTTAATCATCTTTGTGAATTTTTTAAATTTTTTGGGTAATATTTAGAGGAAAATTGACTTTTTTATTAAAAAATAGAATATTTTATCTTTCAATTAATACAAATTTTATGCCTTAATTTCAAAAAATAAAGTCTGCACGATTTTTTAAAATTGGTCAAAATTTTCATCACCAAATTTGACGATTTTAGCAAATTTTAGATAAAATTTCACAATTTTAATCTAAATAAAGTTATTTTGCAATGAAATTTGACAACTTTTGTCGAAATCTGGTGAAATTTCAGACGAAATTCGATGACTTAAGGAAATTTTAGATGAAATTAGACGAAATTCAATCATTTTAGGCAATTTCATACAAAATTTGGCGAAATTTTAGAAGAAATTTGACAATTTTAAGAAATTTTAGATGAAATTTCACAATTTCAACCTAAATAAAGTTATTTTTCAATGAAATTCAACAATTTTAGTCGAAATTTCGTGAAATTTCAAACGAAATTGGACGAATTTTGAAAATTTTAATCGAAATTTCACAATTTCAAGCTAAATTAAGTTATTTTTTAATGGAATTCGAAAAAATTTTGATGAAATTAAACGAAATTCAACAATTTTAAATAATTTTACACCAAATTTCGTGAGATTTTGGAAAAAAATCGGATTTTAGAAAATTTTAGATGAAATTGCACAATTTTAAGATAAATAAAGTTTTTTTCAATGAAATTCGACAATTTTAGACGAAATTTCGTGAAATTTCAAACGAAATTCAACAATTTTAAGAAATTTGAGATAAAATTTCACAATTTTTAGCTAAATTAAGTTATTTTTCAATGAAATTCGACAATTTTAGACGAAATTTCGTGAAATTTCAAACGAAATTGGACGAATTTTGAAAATTTTGATCGAAATTTCACAATTTCAAGCTAAATTAAGTTATTTTTTAATGGAATTCGAAAAGATTTTGATGAAATTAAACGAAATTCAACAATTTTAGATAATTTTACACCAAATTTCGTGAAATTTAGGAAAAAAATCGGATTTTAGAAAATTTTAGATGAAATTGCACAATTTTAAGATAAATAAAGTTTTTTCAATGAAATTCGACAATTTTAAACGAAATTTCGTGAAATTTCAAACGAAATTCGACAATTTTAAGAAATTTGAGATAAAATTTCACAATTTTTAGCTAAATTAAGTTATTCTTCAATGAAATTCGACAATTTTAGACGAAATTTCGTGAAATTTCAAACGAAATTCGACAATTCTAAGAAATTTGAGATAAATTTCACAATTTTTAGCTAAATTAAGTTATTTTTCAATGAAATTCGACAATTTTAGACGAAATTTCGTGAAATTTCAAACGAAATTCGACAATTCTAAGAAATTTGAGATAAATTTCACAATTTTTAGCTAAATTAAGTTATTTTTCAATGAAATTCGACAATTTTAGACGAAATTTCGTGAAATTTCAAACGAAATTCGACAATTCTAAGAAATTTGAGATAAATTTCACAATTTTTAGCTAAATTAAGTTATTTTTCAATGAAATTCGACAATTTTAGACGAAATTTCGTGAAATTTCAAACGAAATTCGACAATTCTAAGAAATTTGAGATAAATTTCACAATTTTTAGCTAAATTAAGTTATTTTTCAATGAAATTCGACAATTTTAGACGAAATTTCGTGAAATTTCAAACGAAATTCGACAATTCTAAGAAATTTGAGATAAATTTCACAATTTTTAGCTAAATTAAGTTATTTTTCAATGAAATTCGACAATTTTAGACGAAATTTCGTGAAATTTCAAACGAAATTCGACAATTCTAAGAAATTTGAGATAAAATTTCACAATTTTTAGCTAAATTAAGTTATTTTTCAATTAAATTCGACAATTTTAGACGAAATTTCGTGAAATTTCAAACGAAATTGAACGAATTTTGAAAATTTTGATCGAAATTTCACAATTTCAAGCTAAATTAAGTTATTTTTTAATGGAATTCGAAAAAATTTTGATGAAATTAAACGAAATTCAACAATTTTGCACCAAATTTCGTGAAATTTTGGAAAAAAATCGATGAATTTAAAAAATTTTAAGTGAAATATTACAATTTTAGACTAAATTAAGTCATTTTTTAACCATTTTAATATAAATTAAGTTACATTAACTGTAATTCTTAAATAATTTTCTATTTTTTTCATCTTCTTTAATCTTTTTTGGGTTATAAAAAATTTTAGTCAACTTTATGAATTTTTTTAATTTTTTGGGTAATATTTAGAGGAAATTTGACTTTTTTATTAAAAAATAGAATATTTTATCTTTCAATTAATACAAATTTCATGTCTTAATTTCAAAAAATAAAGTCTACATGATTTTTTAAAGTTTGACAAAATTAAAAAAAAAGTTAGGTTATAAACGTAAAAAATTTAATCATCTTTGTAAATTTTTTTTAATTTTTGGGTAATATTTAGAATAAATCTGATTTTTTTATTAAAAAATAGAATATTTAAACTTTCAATTAATACAAATTTTATGTCTTAAGTTCAAAAAATAAAGTCTCCATGATTTTTGAAAGTTCTACAAAATTAAAAAAAAAGTTGGGTTATGAACCATAAAAATTTTAATCATCTTTGTGAATTTTTTTAATTTTTTGGGTAATATTTAGAAGAAATTTGAATTTTTTATTACAAAATAGAATATTTTATCTTTCAATCAATACAAATTTTATGTCTTAATTTCAAAAAATAAAGTCTCCATGATTTTTTAAAGTTCGACAAAATTTTAAAAAAAGTTAGGTTATAAACGTAAAAAATTTAATCATCTTTGTGAATTTTTTTAAATTTTTGGGTAATATTTAGAGAAAATTTGAATTTTTTATTAAAAAATAGAATATTTAAACTTTCATTTAATACAAATTTCATGTTTTCATTTCAAAAAATAAAGTCTCCACGATTTTTTAAAGTTTGACAAAATTTAAAAAAAAGTTAGGTTATAAACGTAAGAAATTTAATCATCTTTGTGAATTTTTTTTAATTTTTGGGTAATATTTAGAAGAAATATGAATTTTTTATTAAAAAATAGAATGTTTTATCTTTCAATTAATACAAATTCTATGTATTTATTTCAAAAAATAAAGTCTACACGATTTTTTAAATTTCGACAAAATTTTAATAAAAGTTAGGTTATGAACTGTCAAAAATTTTTATCAACTTTGTGAATTTTTTTTAATTTTTGGGTAATATTTACGAAAAATTTATCTTTTTTAATTAAAAATACAATCTTTTAAGTTTTATTTAATATAAAAATCATTCCTTAATCTTTAAAAATAAACTCGGTAGGATTTTTTAAAGTTCGACAAAATTTTAAAAAAAGTTGGGTTATGAACCGTAAAAATTTTAATCATCTTTGTGAATTTTTTAAATTTTTTGGGTAATATTTAGAGCAAATTTGACTTTTTTATTAAAAAATAGAATATTTTATCTTTCAATTAATACAAATTCCATGTTTTTATTTCAAAAAATAAAGTCTCCACGATTTTTTAAAGTTTGACAAAATTAAAAAAAAAGTTGGGTTATGGAAACACTCAAACGTCAAAAAATTTAATCATCTTTGTGAATTTTTTTAATTTTTTGGGTAATTTTTAGAGGAAACTTGATTTTTTTATTAAAAAATAGAATACTTAAACTTTCAATTAATACAAAATCCATGTTTTTATTTAAAAAAATAAAGTCTCCACGATTTTTTAAATTTCGGCAAAATTTTTTAAAAAATTAGGTTATGAACCGTAAAAATTTTAATCATTTTTGTGAATTTTTTTAATTTTTTTGGTAATATTTACGAAAAATTTATCTTTTTTAATTAAAAATACAATCTTTTAAGTTTTATTTAATATAAAAATCATTCCTTAATCTTTAAAAATAAACTCGGTAGGATTTTTTAAAGTTCGACAAAATTTAAAAAAAAGTTGGGTTATGAACCGTCAAAAATTTTAAGGTTATACCTTAAAAAAACCTTACGTACCGTATTAAACAGTCGTAATTCTAATGGAAAAACGACCCGATGCGAGACCTTAATATGCCTATTATACTGTTCCATGTATTTAAACCGTTTTAGATGAAGCGCGAGGATCATCGGAAGCTTCTTCACTCTGACCCTTTTCTGCGCCTCCTGGTAACTACTGCAGTTATCACACTTGAACTTGTTATCACTACACAACGTCTCCGTATTACTGAAACACTTTAAACAGTGCGAGATGCTAGTGTTCTGTTCAATGTCCACCTGCAGGTCGAAAAAATCTTCGTCTTTACTGCTCACCGTCTCGCAATTTAAACAACGTGTTTCACTCGTCATTATACCCTAAATATATATATTTTTTTTAATTAGAAAAATCAAATAACATTGTTTTTTTATGTAAAATAAACTACCTGAAATATTTCATGAACCCAAGTAGGTTCGGGCGGATTATGAATAATACCATTCTCTCCGGAAGCTTTCGTTTTAATTGGATTCGCGTTCGCATTCGTAACAACATTCGTGGCGTTTTGCTGCCTTTCCGCGAGGATTATCTCGCTGATCCGATTGATCAGAAAGTTGAGGAACTCGTGCGCGTCTTGCTGCATGTAATTATCGAACTCTTCCTTTTCTTTTCGTAGCCTAGCTATGAATTTTTTAGGTGCGATCGAACCTACTTTTTTCTTTTGCGTCGCTATACTATGAAAAAGGTCCGCTAAACATGTAAGAAGTGTCTCTTTCGTACGTTTATTCTTCGCTTTATACTCAAGGACTTTTTCTCTAAACGGTTTACAGAAATATAAAGCTTGTAATACCGAATTACTATAACACGTATTTCCAAACTGAAATAAATTATTAATTAATTAATATTATTAAATAAAATTGGTTTTTTTTCCTTAAAAAATTTTAGTAAAACAATTTACATTTACTAATCCAAAGTAGTGTTCGTTGGAAGGGAATTGTTCAGAGCCAATATCTCGTTCCAATTGGGATATGTTGGCACCCTAAAATTGAAATTTAAATGAAACGTCGGGCGGTTAATTCGATAATTGCGGATAGAAAACAGATAGAGAGACGTGGGATCGGCGAATTGTGCGGGGTTAAGTAAGAAAATCGCGCAGGAATTGACGGTTATAAGGCGTCGGTTCGCGGACAAACGCGTCCCCGATAAAACTAACCATTATTTCCCGACTAATCCATTCCGTTCGTTCGGCGAAGGTTTAAAATAAACACGTTTGTAATATAAATCGACTCCATTATCGCATTTTGACAGCTGTTAAACAACCCGATAAAACATCAAACTGTCAACGACGGGTAAAATTTAATTCCCCTAGATTCCATAATTACTTTTTTATAATTATTTTTTAAATTAGTTTTTAATTTTATAATAAATCAACATTTTTAGAAATTAAAAGAAATATTATACTTAAATAAATACGATTCGTATATAATACAATAAAATAAAACGCGATAATTTATCAAACCGTCTTCAATGGGTAAATTTAATTCCCCTAGATTTTTTAGTTACTTTTTTATAATTATTTTTTAAATTAGTTTTAATTTTCTTATTTTAAATTTTAATTTTAATTTTGGAATAAATCAATGTTTTAATAAATAAAAATAAATATTAAATTAGAATACTTTTTAATATTAAATATTAAATTTTATAAATAAAGTATTTGAAATTATCAATAGATGGCGCCACTTAAAATACATCAATGTTGAATAAAACATAACTTTTTTTAATTTTACTTTTAATTATGGATAATTCTATATAAATTGTTAAATATAAATTAATTACAATAGAACTTTGTGAAAATAGTTAATAAATAAAAAGAAATTTGTATTTTTAAATTATATCTCGTTATTAATTACCAAATAATGTTTTAAATTAGTTTTAATTTTTTTATTTGTAATTTTAATTTTAATTTTGGAATAAATCAATGTTTTTATAAATAAAAATAAATATTAAATTAGAATACTTTTTAATATTAAATATTAATTTTATAAATTAAGTATTTGAAACTGTCAATAGATGGCGCCACTTAGAATATACGTCAATGTTGAATAAAATTTTAATTCTTTTTTATTTTACTTTTAATTATGGATAATTCTATATAAATCGTTAAATACGTATTAATTACAATAGAATTTTGTGAGAATTGTTAATAAATAAAAAAAATTTGTATTTTTAAATTATATCTCGTTATTAATTACCAAATAATTTTTTTAATTAGTTTTAACTTTCTTATTTTTAATTTTGGAATAAATCAATGTCTTTATAAATAAAAATAAATATTAAATTAGAATACTTTTTAATATTAAATATTAAATTTTATAAACAAAGTATTTGAAACTATCAATAGATGACGCCACTTAAAATATACGACAATGTTGAATAAAACTTTAATTTTTTTTAATTTTACTTTTAATTATGGATAATTCTATATAAATCGTTAAATACACGTTAATTACAATAAAACTTTGTAAAAATTGTTAACAAATAAAAAGAAATTAGTATTTTTAAATTATATCTCGTTATTATCAAATTATTTTTTAAATTAGTTTTTAATTTTGTAATAAATCGATATTTTTATAAATAAAAATAAATATTAAATTAGATTACATACGTTTATTATATAAATATATTTATAAATTTGTTAAATAAATATATTTATTAAATTTTATAAATAAAGTATTTGAAACTGTCAATAGATGGCGCCACTTAGAATATACGTCAATGTTGAATAAAATTTTAATTCTTTTTTATTTTACTTTTAATTATGGATAATTCTATATAAATCGTTAAATACGTATTAATTACAATAGAATTTTGTTAGAATTGTTAATAAATAAAAAGAAATTAGTATTTTGAAATTAAATAATGGATATGGTTGGGTAAATTTAATTCCCCTAGATTAATTTCTTTTTGATTATTATTTTTTAAATTAGTTTTTAATTTTGTTATAAATCGATATTTTCATAAATAAAAATAGATATTAAATTAAAATAAACACATTTATTTTATAATATAATAAAATATGATAAATAATCTGTTAGTATGGGTAGGTTTAAATTCCCCTAGATTTTTAGTAACCTTTTTTTGAGGTTAGTTTTTAATGCCGCCAACCAAGCGTTTTTAATAAATTCTCTTTTTAATATAAAATTGGGTAGGTTTTTTACATCTAGATTTACAATTTATTTAGAATACAATCGTAGAATTATTAGTTTACGGTTTAATTTACGTTTTTAGCACACTAACTCGACTGAACAATAAAAAAAAAATGGCTTTGCCCAGCAATTATAAACAAGTTTCTATGAGCGTTCCGGCCCCGCAATCGGCAAACCGTAAGAAAATAATCCTAATGAAACCTCCAACCCAATTTAATCCCCCCTTTTTTTTAATATATTCGTAGTATTATGTTACTAAATATCGATACCGCATATAATTTACCAAACTCAGTTTTTACTTCGATACTCAACCCCTTGTTCGCTTGACGATCGCATGCGGTAAATTTTGTATATTGCAGTAAAAATAAATAAAGTATATACCACAAACTACTTATACATATAACTTAGCATGCCGTTATTTCAGTAATTAGACTTTTTTTTTAAATCGATTGTAAATTTTATGGTGTGATAAGTATTTTGTACAGAGAAATGGAACCGTAAAACTTACAACCTTTTTGATTTTGATCGTAGACTAGTGCTCATGATCTGCTTTGTTTGTGTTTGTTGTTCAGATTTGCTGTCCGCAGGTTCCCCCATGACTTTCAACATTCTGAAAGGTAAACGCATCACCTATACATTTTATATTAACACATATTCTACAGATAAATACTTTTGCTTTTTACGATTATTTACTATTAGGATTTTATTTTTTAGAAAAATAAAATGTACTTTTTTTTTTACTTATTTTTTTTAATGCTTTAGCTTACGTTAGGTATTTTTTTATTAATTATTCTTATAATTAGAGATAATTTATTGAGTTTATGAGCTTACTTTTTGTAAATTAGAAGGAATTTTAAGTGAATTTAGTGTTTTTAAAAAAAAATTGACGTTTAAAAAGATGTTTGACGTTTTATTTTAATAGGTTATTATACAGGTGGTTTAAAAGGATCATATGAAGTAAATTCGCTTACTAAAAAAAATTTTTTGATAAAAAATTATGTAATTGATTCATTTTTAAGTTTTATTTTAAAGTTTTTTTTTTCTATTTTTATTACTTTTTGAGTTATTTGAGGTTAAAGTTGGATTTTAAGGTTAAGTTAGTTTTTTGGTTATAACTCATTTAGTATTAAAAGTTCAAAAAAAATATTTATAACAAATAATATTCTTAATTGATTGATCTTTAAGTTTTATTTGAAATTTTTTTTTAATATTTTTATTAATTTTTGAGTTATTTGAGGTTAAAGTTGGATCTTAAGGTTAAGTTAGTTTTTTGGTTATAGCTCATTTAATATTAAAAATTAAAAAAAATATTTATAACAAATAATATTCTTAATTGATTAATCTTTAAGTTTTATTTGAAATTTTTTTTTTAATATTTTTATTAATTTTTGAAATATTTGAGGTTAAAGTTGGATTTTAAGGTTAAGTTAGTTTTTTGGTTATAACTCACTTAATATTAAAATTTCAAAAAATTATTTATAACAAATAATATTCCTAAATGATTAATCTTTAAGTTTTATTTGAAAATTTTTTTTCTATTTTTATTAATTTTTGAGTTATTTGAGGTTAAAGTTAGATTTTAAGGTTAAGTTAGTTTTTTGGTTATAACTTATTTAATATTAAAAGTTCAAAAAAATATTTATAACAAATAATATTCTTAATTGATTGATCTTTAAGCTTTATTTGAAATTTTTTTTTCTATTTTTATTCATTTTTGAGTTATTTAAGGTTAAAGTTGAATTTTGAGGTTAAGTTAGTTTTTTGGTTATAACTCATTTAATATTAAAAATTCAAAAAAATATCTATAACAAATAATATTCTTAATTGATTGATCTTTAAGTTTTATTTGAAATTTTTTTTATTATTTTTATTAATTTTTGAGTTATTTTAGGTTAAAGTTGGATTTTAAGGTTAAGTTAGTTTTTTGGTTATAACTCATTTAAAATTAAAAATTCAAAAAAAAATATTTATAACAAATAATACTCCTAATTGATTGATTTTTAAGTTTTATTTGAAAATTTTGTTAATATTTTTATTACTTTTTGAGTTATTTGAGGTTAAAGTTAGATTTTAAGGTTAAGTTAGTATTTTGGTTATAACTCACTTAATATTAAAAATTCAAAAAAATATTTATAACAAATAATATTCTTAATTGACTAATCTTTAAGTTTATTTAAAAATTTTTTAAATATTTTTATTAATTTTTGAGTTATTTGAGGTTGAAGTTGAAATTTGAGGTTAAGTTAGTTTTTTGGCTATAACTCAATTAATATTAAAAATTTCAAAAAATTATTTATAACAAATAATATTCTTAATTGATTGATTTTTAAGTTTTATTTGAAAATTTTTTTAATATTTTTATTAATTTTTGAGTTATTTGAGGTTAAAGTTGGATTTTGAGGTTAATTTAGATTTTTGATTATAACTCATTTAATATTAAAAATTAAAAAAAATATTTATAACAAATAATATTTTTAATTGATTAATCTTTAAGTTTTATTTGAAATTTTTTTTTCTATTTTTATTAATTTTTGAGATATTTGAGGTTAAAGTTAGATTTTAAGGTTAAGTTAGATTTTTGGTTATAACTCATTTAAAATTAAAAATTCAAAAAAAATATTTCTAACGAAAAATGTTCCTAATTGATTGATTTTTAAATTTTATTTGAAATTTTTTTTTCTATTTTTATTAATTTTTGAGTTATTTGAGGTTAAAGTTGAAATTTGAGGTTAAGTTAGTTTTTTGATTATAACGTATTTAGTATTAAAAATTCAAAAAAATATTTATAACAAATAATATTCCTAATTGATTGATTTTTAAGTTTTATTTGAAAAAATTTTTTCTATTTTTATTAATTTTTGAGTTATTTGAGGTTAAAGTTGGATTTTAAGGTTAAGTTAGATTTTTGGTTATAACTCATTTAAAATTAAAAATTCAAAAAAAATATTTATAACGAAAAATGTTCCTAATTGATTGATTTTTAAATTTTATTTGAAATTTTTTTTTCTATTTTTACTAATTTTTGAGTTATTTGAGGTTAAAGTTGAAATTTGAGGTTAAGTTAGTTTTTTGATTATAACTTATTTAGTATTAAAAATTCAAAAAAATATTTATAACAAATAATATTCCTAATTGATTGATTTTTAAGTTTTATTTGAAAAAATTTTTTCTATTTTTATTACTTTTTGAGTTATTTGAGGTTAAAGTTGAAATTTGAGGTTAAGTTAGTTTCTTGGTTATAACTCATTTAATATTAAAAATTCAAAAAAATATTTATAATAAATAATATTCTTAAATGATTAATCTTTAAGTTTTATTTGAAAATTTTTTTTCTATTTTTATTAATTTTTGAGTTATTTGAGGTTAAAGTTAGATTTTGAGGTTAACTTAGTTTTTTGGTTATAACTCATTTAGTATTGAAAATTCAAAAAAATATTTATAATAAATAATATTCTTAATTGATTAATCTTTAAGTTTTATTTGAAAATTTTTTTAATATTTTTATTAATTTTTGAGTTATTTAAGGTTAAAGTTCGATTTTAAGGTTAACTTAGTTTTTTGGTTATAACTCATTTAATATTAAAAATTTCAAAAAATTATTTATAATAAATAATATTCATAATTGATTGATCTTTAAGTTTTATTTGAAAAATTTTTTTCTATTTTTATTAATTTTTAAGTTATTTGAGGTTAAAGTTAGATTTTAAGGTTAAGTTGGTTTTTTGGTTATAACTCATTTAATATTAAAAATTTAAAAAAAATATTTATAATAAATAATATTCTTAATTGATTAATCTTTAAGTTTATTTGAAAATTTTTTAAATATTTTTATTAATTTTTGAGTTATTTGAGGTTAAAGTTGGATTTTAAGGTTATGTTAGTTTTTTGATTATAACTCACTTAATATTAAAAATTAAAAAAAATATTTATAATAAATACTATTCATAATTGATTGATTTTTAAGTTTTATTTGAAAATTTTTTTTCTATTTTTATTAATTTTTGAGATATTAGAGGTTAAAGTTTGATTTTAAGGTTAAGTTAGTTTTTTGGTTATAGCTTATTTAATATTAAAAATTCAAAAAAAATATTTATAATAAATAATATTCTTAATTGATTGATCTTTAAGTTTTATTTGAAATTTTTTTTAATATTTTTATTAATTTTTGAGTTATTTGAGGTTAAAGTTAGATTTTAAGGTTAAGTTAGTTTTTTGGTTATAACTCATTTACTATTGAAAATTCAAAAAAATATTTATAACAAATAATATTCCTAATTGATTGATTTTTAAGTTTTATTTGAACATTTTTTTAATATTTTTATTAATTTTTTAGTTATTTGAGGTTGAAGTTGAAATTTGAGGTTAAGTTAGTTTTTTGGCTATAACTCAATTAATATTAAAAATTTCAAAAAATTATTTATAACAAATAATATTCTTAATTGATTGATCTTTAAGTTTTATTTGAAAAATTTTTTAATATTTTTCTTACTTTTTGAATTATTTAAGTTTAAAGTTGGACATTAAAAAAATCACCCTGTATAATAACAAATAGGTTTTTTTTAAATTAAAAAACACTTTTATTATCTTAATTAGAACTTTAAATTATCTCAAATTTAAATATATATTAAAACATAATAATTTTCTACAAGATTTTTAACCAAAACCTTAATATTTTTATTTCTTACTTAAAAAAAAATAATTATTTATTAAAAAAAATAAATAATAATACAAAATCACATGGTAAGTAAGTAAATAAAATAATTATTTCAAGTGTAATGTTTTTCATGTTGTTATTGCATGAATGAAAAACGATTTTATTTACCAAAAATATTTTTCACCAAAAAGTTCCTAAAACTCCTCGTTTTTTCTTCTCTCTATCTACTTTTAGAGCGTTTAAGAGCTTCCGGAAGTGCAAGTTCCGGTTCTAATGTAAGTATTAAATGAAAACTTAAAAGTAGTAGATAAAAATAAATCTAAAACTAAATTCTCTTTTGTAATTAGAAAGAAACAAACCCTTTTATAACGACTCCGAGCGGAAATCCGAATTTTCTACCACAAAAAGCTGGAAAAAACACGAGCGTAAGTAAACACACGACTAGAATTCTCGTAGTTTACTAAGTCCTCGTTATCTTCGCGAGTTTGAACGTTGATAAAGCTATTTTATCTAAACGTATCGACTTCTATGTGTACATTTCGAAAACATAAAACCTAAATATACCTGAGTTCGTACGATTAACTTAAATAAATTCAAATAAAGTGAATTTAACTTAAAAGTAAAGTGTGAGATGTTTTATAGGGTATTTTTAAAAAATTATTTTATGATTTAGTTTTAATTTGATCTGCCTGATTTTTTTTAGAATGAATCTCGAACGCCTAAACCTCCAAAACCACCGGAAAAACCTCTTATGCCTTATATGAGATACAGTAGGAAGGTTTGGGACACTGTTAAAGCTCAAAATCCGGAATTAAAGTTATGGGAAATTGGAAAAATTATCGGACAAATGTGGAGGGAGTTACCTGAAATGGGTAAAAATGAATTTGTTGAAGAGTATGAAATGGAAAAGGTAAATAAAGTTTTTTTTTTGTACTTTTGATATACTTTTGATATATTTTTTTGTTGATTTTATGGTTTTTTAGGTTGAATATGAGAAGACACTAAAAGCTTATCATAATTCCCCGGCTTATTTAGCATATATTGCTGCTAAAAATCGAGGTGAGGATATTTCTTTACTGAATTTATGATTATTTATTTATTTATTTGTTCATCTTTAAAAAATTCATATCTCAGAAACTAATTGTTGTTAAGGTTTGAATTTTTGTGACGATTTGAATTAAAAATTATAGTTTTATCTTAAAAAACCGTTTTATTCTAAGTGTTGTCAAAAAAATTTAAAAAATTTTCAAAGTTGGGACAAATTTTTTAGGTTAGAAAATTAACCATTTTTTAAAAAATTCATCAAAAATTCATTTTTAAAGATTTTGATTTGATTTTTACTCTAAATGAAACTTAAAATATTCTAATTTTAATTAAAAAAGACCGTTTTGTTCTAAATATTATCAAAAAAATTAAAAAAATTTTCAAAGTTGGGAAAGATTTTTTAGGTTAGAAAATTAACCGTTTTTAAAAAAATTCATCAAAAATTTATTTTTAAAGATTTTGATTAGATTTTTTTTCTAAATGAAACTTAAAATATTCTAATTTTAATTAAAAAAGACCGTTTTGTTCTAAATATTATCAAAAAAATTAAAAAAATTTTCAAAGTTGGGAAAGATTTTTTAGGTTAGAAAATTAACCATTTTTAAAAAAATTCATCAAAAATTCATTTTTAAAGGTTTTGATTTGATTTTTTTTCTAAATGAAACTTAAAATATTCTAATTTTAATTAAAAAAGACCATTTGTTCTAAATATTATCAAAAAAATTAAAAAAATTTTCAAAGTTGGGAAAAATTTTTTTAGGTTAGAAAATTAACCATTTTTAAAAAAATTCATCAAAAATTCATTTTTAAACATTTTGATTAGATTTTTTTTCTAAATGAAACTTAAAACATTCTAATTTTAATCAAAAAAGACCGTTTTATTCTAAATGTTGACAAAAAAATCAAAAAAATTTTCAAAGTTGGGAAAAATTTTTTTAGGTTAGAAAATTAACTATTTTTTAAAAAATTCATCAAAAATTCATTTTTAAAGATTTTGATTTGATTTTTTTTTCTAAATGAAAGTTAAAATATTCTAATTTTAATTAAAAAAGACCGTTTTATTCTAAATGTTATCAAAAAATTTAAAAAAAATTTCAAAGTTGGTAAAAATTTTTGACACTTCTAACCTAACTTAAAAGAAATCGATCAACTTTAAAAATTCATCAAAAATTCATTTTTAAAGATTTTGGTTTGATTCTTTTTCTAAATGAAACTCAAAACATTCTAATTTTAATTAAGAAAGACCGTTTTATTCTAATTGTTGTCAAAAAATTTAAAAAAAATTTCAAAGTTGGAAAAAAATTTTTTAGGTTAGAAAATTAACAATTTTTTAAAAAAATCATAAAAAATTGAATTTTAAATATTTTAAGCTGATTTTTTTTTCTAAATGAAACTTAAAACATTCTAGTTTTATATAAAAAAGACCGTTTTATTCCAAGTGTTGTCAAAAAAATTTAAAAAATTTTGAAACTTGGTAAAAATTTTTGACACTTCTAACCTAACTTTAAAAAATCGATCAACTTTAAAAATTTATCAAAAATTCATTTTTAAAGATTTTGATTTGATTTTTTCTCTAAATGAAACTTAAAACATTCTAATTTTAATTAAAAAAGATCGTTTTATTCTAAATGTTATCAAAAAATTTAAAAAAAATTTCAAAGTTGGTAAAAATTTTTGACACTTCTAACCTAACTTAAAAAAATCGATCAACTTTAAAAATTCATCAAAAATTCATTTTTAAAGATTTTGGTTTGATTCTTTTTCTAAATGAAACTCAAAACATTCTAATTTTAATTAAGAAAGACCGTTTTATTCTAAATGTTGTCAAAAAAATGAAAAAAATTTTCAAAGTTGGGACAAATTTTTTTAGGTTAGAAAATTAACCATTTTTTAAAAAATTCATCAAAAATTTATTTTTAAAGATTTTGATTTGATTTTTTTTTCTAAATGAAACATAAAACATTCTAATTTTAATTAAAAAAGACCGTTTTATTCTAAATGTTGTCAAAAAAATCAAAAAAATTTTCAAAGTTGGTAAACATTTTTTAGGTTAGAAAATTAACATTTTTAAAAAAATTCATCAAAAATTCATTTTTAAAGATTTTGATTTGATTTTTTCTCTAAATGAAACTTAAAATATTCTAATTTTAATTAAAAAAGATCGTTTTATTCTAAATGTTATCAAAAAATTAAAAAAAAAATTTCAAAGTTGGTAAAAATTTTTAACACTTCTAGCCTAACTTTAAAAAATCGATCAACTTTAAAAATTCATCAAAAATTCATTTTTAAACATTTTGATTTGATTTTTTTTCTAAATGAAACTTAAAACATTCTAATTTTGATCAAAATAGACCGTTTTATTCCAAGTGTTGTCAAAAAATTTAAAAAAATTTTCAAAGTTGGAAAAAATTTGGTAGGTTAGAAAATTAACAATTTTTTAAAAAATTCATCAAAAATTCATTTTTAAAGATTTTGATTTGATTTTTTTTCTAAATGAAACTTAAAACATTCTAATTTTAATCAAAAAAGACCGTTTTATTCTAAATGTTGACAAAAAAATCAAAAAAATTTTCAAAGTTGGGAAAAATCTTTTTAGGTTAGAAAATTAACCATTTTTTAAAAAATTCATCAAAAATTCATTTTTAAAGATTTTGATTTGATTTTTTTTCTAAATGAAACTTAAAACATTCTAATTTTAATTAAAAAAGACCGTTTTATTCCAAGTGTTGTTAAAAAATTAAAAAAAAATTTCAAAGTTGGTTAAAAATTTTTGACACTTCTAACCTAACTTTAAAAAACTCGATCAACTTTAAAAATTCATCAAAAATTCATTTTTAAAGATTTTGATTTGATTTTTTCTCTAAATGAAACTTAAAACGTTCTAATTTTATATAAAAAAGACCGTTTTATTTCAAGTGTTGTTAAAAAATTTTAAAAAAATTTCAAAGTTGGAAAAAAATTTTTACACTTCTAACTTAAAAAATCGATCAACTTTAAAAAATCGTGGAAACTTTTTTTTTTTTAATTAAGAAATAAAATTTGTATTATATTAATTAAATCATCTCATCAATCATCCGTTCACATTTTAATGTCAACATATAACTAATAAATCAGCTCAAGGTACCGAGGATAGAGATACTCACGAAAGAAGTAGTGGATCTTCAAAACAACAAGCTGCCGATAGAAGGATTGATATTCAACCGGCTGAAGATGAAGACGGTAAGTAAATAAATTCATTTAAACTGACTTTTTAACTTAACCGTTTGAGTCCCAAGCAGCGCGATCGCGCTGTTCAGATTTTATGTCGAGAAAACCCAGGATACGTAAATATACATATAGGGAAAGCGCGATCGCGCTGCTTGGACAGTGTTCGACAGTGTTTTTTCAAAACCGTCTGGGACTCAAACGGTTAATTAAAACCTAATTTTAATATTTTTTATTTAATTATTTATTTTTAATTAATAAAAATAATTATTTTAGATCAAGATGATGGATATTCTATAAAACATGTGGCTTATGCGAGATACCTTCGAAATCATCGATTAATCAATGAAATTTTCTCCGATACTGTTGTTCCGGATGTAAGATCTGTTGTAACGACAACTCGGATGCAAGTTTTAAAACGTCAAGTGCAGTCTTTGACGATGCATCAGAAAAAATTGGAGGCTGAGTTGCAACAAATCGAAGAGAAATTTGAGGCGAAGAAGAGGAAGTTTGTTGAAAGTAGCGATCAGTTTCAGGAGGAGTTAAAAAAGCATTGTAAACCGGCTGTTGATGACGAGACTTTTTTAAAAATGGTTGAGAGGCAGTATGACATTTTAAGACGGGAGAAAATGAGGGGAATTGAGGAGCAGAAGAGTAAAAGTGATGAATCGGGGAGTAATAATGGGGATGGTGAAGAAAATGGACGTGAAATTGTTCGGGAGGGTGAAAAGATTGAAGCCGAGAAGGTTTCTCCTCAACATTTACAACAACAACCGACTTCTAATGGAATACCTGTTGAGGTTAAACACGAAGAGAGATCTACTTTACCACCACAATCAACCCCTCCGAATCAAGACGTTGAAGTTGGATCACCACAACCGACAAGTTTGATTCATCATCATCCGACAAATCCTCCACCGCATATTTCACCTAATCATATCCCACAAAATCAAATCCCTCAAAATCTCCCACAAAATCAAATCCCTCAAAATCAAATTCCAAGTCAAATCCCTCAAAGTCAAATTTCTCAAAATCAAATTTCACAAAATCAACTTTCACAAAATCAAATTTCACAAAATCAGATATCTCAAAATCAAATCCCTCCACAAAACCACTCCGGAATCCCTCCTCAAACCGGTCCTCACCCGGGAGCAACACCTCATTCAATCTCACCTCATCCGGGTAGTCCCCTCCCTCCATCATCTCAACATCCACCGATTCACCCTCCACCTCCTCATGCGGGAACTCCCCCTCATCCGGGAGTACCTCCAACTCACCCGGGTTCACCATCTCATCCAGGGGCTCCACCTCATATGGGTGCTCCTCCACACGGTACACCTCCGCACGGTACTCCACCTCATGGAACACCTCCTCATGGAAGTACCCCACCTCATCCGGGTCAATCTCATCCCCCGGGTCAACCGATGATGCCTCCTTCGCAAGTTCCGTATCAACAGTATCCACCGGGGAGTCCACAATCGGTTCCATTACCACCAAGACCACCGCATGCACCGTACGGATATCCTCAACAGCAAGGGTATCATCCTCAACCGTATCCGCAGTATCCCCCACATCCGTATTATCATCAGCCGTATGGACAATATCCGCCTCATATGGGGAGGCCGCATCCGTATCCGCATGGTGGACCACCTGAAGGGCAACATGTACCACCTGGACCGGAAGATCACGGACCGCCTAGAATGTATGGGGCTATTCCGGAAAGTGATAGACCTCCGAATGAAGCTGATGGGGCGCCGGCTACACCTATGGAAATGCAAGATGAACGTAAGTATTTTATTCAATTTTCATAAATAAGGTTTTAAATGCCTCAAAAAGTTGTATCTCTATGATTCTTTAATTTATTGTTAAATAATTACTGATTATGAAAGAAGTAATAGTAAGATTTCTGGTTTGTAACCAAGGAGGACGGACAATTATAAATAATAACGGTAAATTCACGTTGGTAAATCGTAAACGGTAAATCGTCGACGAACAACCGAAAAGGGAGACGAAAAAGGTTTCCAGATTAATCATCGATTTCGATGAGTTGGAACAAAATATCAATCACCGGAGCGACAGTAAATTTCTTCTCTCTTCTTTCCTTGTATTACATTTGGGATTTTTATCGGGAAGTAACTCACATAGTTCTATTTTAATACATAATAAGAAAGGTGTGTTTGATTTCCTTTAGAAAATTTCTTAGAAAAAAGAAAGGAACGGTTTGATAAATGAAACGGTTAAAAAATCTTTGAAAATTTTTAAAATTTTTTTGATGAACTTTGTAACAAATTTAACTTTTTTAATATAAAATAGAATATTCAATTTTTCATTTGGTATAAAAATATGATGTCAATTTCAATAAATAAAGTTCCTACGATTTTTTTAATTTTATTAAAATTGTAAAAAATTTAGGTTATAAACCGTCAAAAATTTTAATCATCTTTGAGAATTTTTTTAATTTTTTTGATAACAATTAGGGTAAATTTGACTTTGTTAGCATAAAATAGAATCTTTAAGTTTTCATTTGGTACAAAAACCATTTCTTAATTCCATAAAATAAAGTCCCTACGATTTTTCAAATTTCATTAAAATTATTAAAAAGTTAGGTTAAAATCTGTCACAAGTAAAGTCATCTTTGTGAATTTTTTAAATTTTTTGCATAATATTTAGAGGAAATTTGACTGTTCTATTAAAAAATTGAATATTTTATCTTTCAATTAATACAGATTCTATGTTTTAATTTCAAAAAATAAAGTCTCCATGATTTTTTTAAATTCGACAATATTTACAAAAAAGTTGGGTTATGAACCGTCAAAAATTTTAATCATCTTTGTGAATTTTTTTAATTTTTTTGATAACAATTGGAGTAAATCTGTCTTATTTAGCATAAAATAGAATCTTTCAGCTTTCATTTAGTATAAAAATCATTTTTTAATTCCAAAAAATAAAGTTCCTACGATTTTTCAAATTTCATTAAAATTATTAAAAAGTTAGGTTATGAACCGTCAAAAATTTTAATCATCTTTGGGAATTTTTTTAATTTTTTTGGTAACAATTAGAGTAAATCTGATTTTTTTATCATACAATAGAATCTTTCAGCTTTTATTTAGTACAAAAATCATTTTTTAATTCCACAAAATAAAGTTCCTACGATTTTTCAAATTTCATTAAAATTATTAAAAAGTTAGGTTATGAACTGTAAAAAATTTTAATCATCTTTGTGAATTTTTTTAATTTTTTGGGTGATATTTAGAGTAAATTTGACTTTTTTATTAAAAAATAGAATATTTAAACTTTCAATTAATACAAATTTCATGTCTTAATTTCAAAAAATAAACTCTCAATGATTTTTTAAAGTTTGACAAAATTTTTTAAAAAAGTTGGGTTATGAACCATCAAAAATTTTAATCATCTTTGTAAATTTTTTTAATTTTTTGGGTGATATTTAGAGGAAATTTGACTTTTTTATTAAAAAATAGAATATTTTATCTTTCAATTAATACAAATTTTATGCGTTAATTTTAAAAAATAAAGTTTCCATGATTTTTTTTAAATTCGACAATATTTACAAAAAAGTTGGGTTATGAACCGTCAAAAATTTTAATCATCTTTGGGAATTTTTTTAATTTTTTTGATAACAATTAGAGTAAATCTGATTTTTTTATCATAAAATAAAATCTTTCAGCTTTCATTTAGTACAAAAATCATTTCTTAATACCATAAAATAAAGTTCCTACGATTTTTCAAATTTCATTAAAATTGTAAAAGTTAGGTTAAAACTTCTCAAAAATTAAGTCAACTTTGAAAATTTTTTTAATTTTTTTGGTAACAATTAGGGTAAATCTGACTTTTTTATCATAAATTAGAATCTTTAAGCTATCATTTGGTACAAAAACCATTTCTTAATTCCAAAAAATAAAGCTCCTATGATTTTGCAAACTTT
This sequence comes from Digitonthophagus gazella, assembly GCA_036711955.1. Taxonomy (NCBI): domain Eukaryota; kingdom Metazoa; phylum Arthropoda; class Insecta; order Coleoptera; family Scarabaeidae; genus Digitonthophagus; species Digitonthophagus gazella. Next base: position 3,387,728 of record JASCIT010000002.1, on the reverse strand, counting down.
TTAATTGGTATTAAAAGTTGATTGAGTTAAAAAAAAGTTAGGTTAAGTAACTGTCAAAATTTTTACTAACTTTAAGAATTTTCTAAATGTGTTTATTTGTTTTAGCTCCGAAAGGTGAAATAAACGAAGAAAACCGAGATAGAAAAGAAGGAGAATAAGATTAATTTATAAGATTTTTCTTTTTAATTGATATAAAAATCATTTTTATTATTGTACCGATATAGTAATTAGATATAACTGGTGTAGTAATAATAAAAATCAACAAATAGAATTGTACTAGTAATAATAATCGTGGATAATGGAAATAAATGTTTTGCAGTAATTTGTTTCTTAATTTCTTTCCTTAAAAATTTCCCTTCTTTAAAAGTTTCTTTTCTTTCCGTATTCAATCACCATCGGTTTATTATTTATTATTAAGCCGTTCAAACTTTCCGAAGCAAGATTAGCTTGGTTTATATCTGTAAAATAAAAATATTTATTATTATAAATTTATTTTTAAACTAAAAATGAATCATTTTTTACCTGGAAATGTTGCAAAAACTTGTCCTTTCATCCTTCCGCTCATAATTCTAAACTTAACCTCACTAAACTCTTTAAAAATTTCTTTCAAGTCGATTTCTTTAATATTTTTAGGTAAGTTTTTTATAAATAATACGTTTGAAGGTTCTCCTAAAGTATATTTTTCAAATCGAGGTAATTTTTTAATTTCTTCGATAGTCAATTTGTGTTTACTTATTTCTAACCCCTTTTCTTTCATTTCTTTTTCATCTAATTTAATAATTTCTCCGTTTTTAATTGTATAATAATTTTGTGGTTTACACGTAAAAACTTTTGTTGGTTTTTTCTCTTTTATTTGAGTATTTTCCGTTTCTTTAATATCCCATTTACTATTTTCAACAAAATTGGTGTTCCTTTCTTTGTTAATTTTATCATTTTCATTTTGTAAATTTGATTGAAGATTATTTATTCTATTATTTATATTCCGAATTCTTTTTTGAATCTTTTCCGGATTTAAAACTTCATCGTCTAAATAAGAAAATCTATCTCTTTCGATATCTCTAATACAATCCATTGAAGTTTTAAAGGATATTTCATCTTTATGTTCATTATCCATCGCAAACTTTAATAGTTTTGTTGTCGTACTATTTGGTTTTTCCGATAACAATATTTCATCATTTAAACTTCTAATTTTTATTGTATCGTTTAAATTAAATACATTTTTATCATCAATAGACTTCTTTTTATCAAATTTAGATGAAAATTCTTGTAAAGTATCCAAAATTTTTTTAATTTTACTTTGTAAAACCGACCGTTCTACATTTTTATATTTAACGTCTAAATTATCTTTTTGATAATCCCATAATAAATGTATATCTTCATTTTCTAATCCAGCCGATCTTAAATACTCTATATTTTCAATTTTATCAATAATATTTTTAAATTGTTTTAATGAAGATTCCCCGGAATGACATGTCGTTAAAGAAATATGTTCGGAAACTTTTTCGAATTGTTTTTGATGTTTTAAATAACTAAAATTAATAAATTTTTTTTAATAATTGATTTAAATAGACTTAATAAAAAATACTTACTCGTTTATATTTAAATTTTTACTTAATTGCTTTTGTGAGAGGTTTTTAATTAAAATATCACCTTCCGTAATTAATTTCTTCGGAGGAGGTTCATCTTCTTTCAAAGCTAAATACTTTGTTGTTTCTCTAATCATTTTTATTAGTTATATTAATGTTTTAATATAAATAAATAAATTATTAAGAAAAGTATGAAAATTATAACAAAAATATAATTAAAGTTAGGTTATGTTTATGTCAAATCTACCTAAAAAAACTTGCTTTTAGGATTAAAAATTAAATTAATTAAATTAAGTATTGAAAAATAAATAATTATAGATTTAAAATGTATTAAAAATTTGATATAATCTACTTATAATGTATAAATCTTTAAAAATGTAATCGTAAATAGGTTATGTATCTGTCAAAGTTGTCAAAATTTAACCTAACTTTCTTTAAAAATTAAAAATAAGGTATAGATTTTATCGTTTAATTAATACAAATTTTTTCTTAATTTCAAAAAATAAACTCTCAAAATTTTATTTAATAAATTAATTACAATAACAATTTTTATATAGAATATTTTAATTAATAATAATCCTTTTTTTTTAATCGCTTTCATTTACTTTATCCGGAGGTATCATTCTTCGAAGAATTTTATTTCTTTTTTCATGTATTTCATTAATTTCATCTTCATTAAGAAACATTTCCTCTTCGATACTATCAAGTTCGATGTCTTCGCCTTTTTTATATCTCTAAAATTAAAATTACATTAAAACGATAATAAAAATTAATTAAAATATTATTTACATTATATCTTTTTAATCGAAATTGTCTCTCTTTTTCAACCCATTTTTCTAATACTTTGTATATATCATAAATAATACCATTAACGTTGCTATCATTAACACCGGTAAATCTTTTATCGTTGGGTGATTTTTTTAGATAAAACCATTTCGAAACCAACGGTTTAACATCTCGAGGGAACGTATCTCTTTTAATCCTCCAAAAGTTTAATTTATACCATAACGTACAATAAAATATGTATCGTTTAGAAACATCGTTGATGAGCGACGGAGTAAAACTAAATTTTATCTTCTGGTGAGTGTATTTGCAAAAATTAAAAGCTGGAAGGTTTAAGAAAGAGTCTGCATTTTGTATTTCACGATTGTAAAAGTCTTCAAACATTTTTTTTCGATGGGTTTCAATTTCTTCGGCTTTTAATCGTCGTTTTCTTCGACATTCTTTCAGCATGTTTTCTAAAAGAAATTTTAATTAAAAAAAAGACAAATTTATTTTTTTAAAGTAATTTTATTTACTATTTTAAAATTATTTTTTAAATTTAAAAGATTTTTTTAATTTAAAATTTAATTTAAAATTTTTATTTAAATTTATAGTAATTTTATTTTTTTGATGTTGGTAGTAAAATAAGAGTGAAAGTAGTTATTTATAATTAACAGATAAATAAAAAAGAAAGTTTATAATTTCAATTTAATAATCGCATTTTTACAGCTTCTCACTCATACTTACCCTTCTTATATTCCAGGTAATTAATTTTTAAATAAAGCAAAACCCAACTTTTAATTAAAATTATTAATTTAATACTTAAAATTGTTTTAAATTAACAGAATGAACGTTTTTTAAAACTTACCAACTCTTTCATCACCACTTATCGTGTTAGCATAATCGGAGTCACTTGAAATTATCATGATTATTAATAAACGGTAAGTTAAGAATAAGTACTCATGGTTTTCTTAAGACGTAGTTTAAAAACTGGTTTGGAATTTACGCATTTGTGATGATCTAATATAAAGTAAAGAAAATCTTCCATTTTACTTTAAGTTAGTGTCAAAAGATGGCGCTAAATTATTTGAAAAATGTAATTTTTTAAATATTACATTTAATTAATATTAATTAAATTGTTAACTTAAATAATCTAAAAATTAATACGAATTGGTATTAATTGAAAGATAAATTATTCCATTTTTTAATAAAGAAGTCAAATTTCCTCTAAATATTACCCAAAAAATTCACAAAGATGATTAAAATTTTTGATGGTTCATAACCCAACTTTTTTTAAAATTTTGTCGAACTTTAAAAAATCCTGGAGACTTTATTTTTTGAAATGAAAACATGGAATTTGTATTAATTGATAGTTTAAATATTCTATTTTTTAATAAAAAAGTCATATTTCCTCTAAATATTACCCAAAAAATTTTAAAAAATTCACAAAAATGATTAAAATTTTTGACAGGTTTATAACTTTTTAAGAAATTTGTTCAGTTTTTTTAAGTTGATTTTTTAAGATATAACTCTTTAAAAAATCTAAGAAAGATAAAAGATAAATAAAACAAAATTAATTTAATATATTTTTTTATTTCCTTAAAGTTATTTTATAAAACTTAAGCAATGAACTCGTATTGTACCGGAGCCAAAAGAATCGGTTCGACTTTCCCGCTAACAATATGAGCCGGTCTAGGTTGTGCGGGTTGTCTCTTCAAGCAAACCCTTTCACCCTTTTCTTTAGCTTCCTTACGCAACTTCTCGTTTTGCTTAACACGTTGTAAAAAGTCTTGACGGCACTTTGAGTGCTTGACGTGTTCGATACGGATGTTAATCCTTTTCGGGATGATTTTTCCCCGAACCCTCTTGTTTACGATAACTCCCAAAGCATGAGCGGTTACATTAAACACCCTACCGGTCTTTCCGTGGTAAACTTTATGAGGCATTCCTTTTTGAACCGCACCATTACCTTTGATATCAACGATATCACCTACTTTATAAGTTCTCATGTACGTTGAAAGTGGGATAACTCCATGTTTGCGGAATCTACGCGAGAATAAATCTCTTGTACCGCGTCTATAACCTTTTGAGTTCGTCATTTTTTATGACCTAAAACATAACCTCAAATTAAACAAGCCACATGTTGGGGTTATGTTATCAAATTTGGATTTAGAAGGAAAGTTTTATGTTTATTTGGATTGATTGGAAGGTTTTTAATAAGTTTATAGTTAAAATAAGGAAGGAATTAGGTTATTATTTTTAGAATTAAATAAAAAATACCCACCGTAAATTGACAACGTGAAATCGTTGACGGAAAGGAAATGGCCGAGTTTGTTTGGTTTGTGGCTCCCTCTATTTAGTAACTTTTAGTTAATTTTAGTGACTTTTAGTAACTTTTATTTTTAATCTGTCAAGCCATATGAGTTAACCTCAAAAAATTAATAAAAATGTCTAAAATTAGAGAAAGTATAGTTTCAAATTGTGAAAAAAAGTTTATATTAAAAATCTTATCAGAATATAAAGTAAGTTAAATTCTTTCTAACCTTTTAATTAATGTTATTAAGATTAAATTATAATCTTATCTTGTTTTTAAAAAGAGGTTAGATGGAAGAGCTTTCGAGGAATTCCGAGACTTAAAAATCGAATTTGGAAAAGATTGGGGGTCTTGTCATGTTACATTAGGAGAAACAAAGTAAAAAAAAACTCAAAATATTACCTTTCCGATGATTATACAATCTATTTTTAAATCTAAAGAGTTTTAGCTCAAGTTTCGTGCGAAATCCAACAACCGAAAGCTTCCCGACCGAGCGAAGGCTTACTTAATATAAATTTAGAACTAAATCCTTTAGCCGCACCACATTTCGAACCTAGTCGACAATCGGATTTGTCCGTACAATTAAATCGTCTCTTAGAAAAAGGTTTAAAAGATGCTAAAGCCGTCGATTTAGAATCTTTATGTATTAAAGTAAACGAAAAGGTAAATAATATAAAAAAAATATATATCAAATTTATTTATTGTATTTTAATTATAAATTTGATAATTTTTGATTTTTTATTAAAATTTTTGATGGTTCATAACCCAACTTTTTTAAAAATTTTGTCGAACTTTAAAAAAATCATAGAGACTTTATTTCTTGAAATTAAAATATGGAATTTGAATTAATTGAAAGTTTAAATATTCTATTTTTTAATAAAAAAGTTAATTTTTTTCTAAATATTACCCAAAAAATTAAAAAAATTCGCAAAGATGATTCAATTTTTTGACGTTTTATAACCCAACTTTTTTTTAAATTTTGTCCAACTTTAAAAAATCATGGAGACTTTATTTTTTGAAATAAAAACATGGAATTTGTATTAATTGAAAGATAAAATATTCTATTTTTTAATAAAAAAGTCAAATTTTTTCTAAATATTACCCAAAAAATTAAAAAAATTCCCAAAGATGATTAAATTTTTTAACGTTCTGGGTGTTTTCATAACCCAACTTTTTTTAAAATTTTGTCAAACTTTAAAAAATCATGGAGACTTTATTTTTTAAAATAAAAACATGGAATTTGTATTAATTGAAAGTTTAAATATTCTATTTTTTAATAAAAATGTCAAATTTTCTCTAAATATTACCCAAAAAATTAAAAAAATTCACAAAGATGATTAAATTTTTTGACGTTTGGGTGTTTTCATAACCCAACTTTTTTTTAAAATTTTGTCAAACTTTAAAAAATCGTGGAGACTTTATTTTTTGAAATTAAAACATAAAATTTGTATTAATTGAAAGTTTAAATATCCTATTTTTTAATAAAAAAGTCAAATTTTTTCTAAGTATTACCCAAAAAATTAAAAAAATTCACAAAGATGATTAAATTTTTTGACGTTTGGGTGTTTTCATAACCCAACTTTTTAAAAATTTTGTCAAACTTTAAAAAATCATGGAGACTTTATTTTTTGAAATGAAAACATGGAATTTGTATTAATTGAGAGATAAAATATTCTATTTTTTAATAAAAAAGTCAAATTTCTTCTAAATATTACCCAAAAAATTAAAAAAATTCACAAAGATGATTAAAATTTTTGACGTTTTATAACCCAACTTTTTTTTTAAATTTTGTCGAACTTTAAAAAATCATGGAGACTGTATTTTTTGAAATTAAAACATAAAATTTGTATTAATTGAAAGTTTAAATATTCTATTTTTTAATAAAAGTCAATTTTTTTCTAAATATCACCCAAAAAATTAAAAAAATTCATAAAGATGATTAAAATTTTTGACGGTTCATAACCTAATTTTTTTTTTAATTTTGTCGAATTTTTTTTATTAGGTTTGGGCATTTAGAGTTGATATAAACGTTTTAAACCACGAAGGAAACATTTTAGACGCCGCTTCAGTTGCTGCTTTATCCGCTTTGGCTCATTTTAGACGTCCGGATGTTACTTCCGACGGTGAAGAGTTTGTCGTTCATACTTACGCACAAAGAGATCCAATTCCTACAGTTATACATCATTATCCGGTTTGTGTGTCTTATGCTGTCTTTAATAGTGGGTGAGTAATTATTAAAAAATAGGTTTTTTTAATAATTTTTTATTTAAAATTTTTTAATTTGAATTTAATTTAATATATCCTGAAAGATATACAACCCAACATACATCTTAAGTTTAAAGTTTGTTGGGTTGCATATCTATCAGGATTAATTTTTATAAATTTTAATAAATTTATAAAATTTAATAATTTATTATGATTTTAGTGAAATAATATTAGCTGATCCAACCTTATTAGAAGAAAATGTATCCGAAGCTCAGTTATCTTTAGGATTAAATGCGTACCGAGAGCTTTGTGGAGTTCATTTGGGTGGAAATGCGGCGATGAGTATCGATGCGATTTTAAAAACTACAAACAGCGCTTCTAGAAGAGCTAAAGAGATTATTGATTGTATTAAAAAAAGTGTTGAAGAAGATACATTAAATAGGTTAGTTTAAAATATATATTTAAGTGGAAGATTTTAATTAATAATTTTAGACAAAAGAAACAAATCGGTTTTCATCAAAGTCTCTACGAATCAACTAAAGTTTTACCAACGTTGGCAAATGAAGAATTAACGAAATGTTTGGATAAATGGAGCATAAATAAGAAGAAAAAAGGTCAAAAACGAAGAAGATCGGGGGAAAATAATAAAACAAAGACGGTTATTGAAAATTTGGGTAAAAATGCTGTTGCGTTGATTCCCGATGATGATGAAAAGAATAAATGGGTTGCTAGTAGTGATGAGGATGTTCCGAAAGAAGTTCCCGATAAAAATAAAAGTAAGAATAGGAATAAATCTCAAATGAAAGGTAAATAAAAGGCTAAGTATATGAAATTTTTTTTAAATATCAATTAAAAAAATTACCTTTTTTTATTATATTACTTATTTATTATTATATTACTTATTTATTATTATATTACTCATTTATTATTATATTATAGAAGAAAAAATGGAACTTGGTGATAGCGAAGAAGAAAACGTAATCATTTTAAACCCCACTAATCAAAAGAAAGAAAGAAGAAGAAAGAAACGATAAATTTTCTTTTTTTAAATAAAACAAATCATTTAAATCTCGTTTTATATATTATTAAATATAAAATGTCATCAAAATAATAAAAAAAAAACTCAAACTGAAGTAATGTTATAATACCATAATACACTGTTACTTTTTTATTACTAATTTTAGTTAATTATTAGTAAATAAGAAGTACGAATAAGTCCTAAGTGTTATCACTGCTGATTCCGTTCTTTTGATCCAATTTATTACCTTGAGTTTTTACGGTGTAAATGAAGAAGGTTAAAACGTCTTTTTCTTTCACCGGAATTTGCTTGAAATGCTTCATTAATTGCTGAAAAGATAAATTTAAGAAGTGTTAGTTTATGTTCGTTGATAAAAGTTAGGTTATTTTTTTTTAAATTTGATATAAGATTATAATTTTTAAATTTATTTATAATTTTTAAGTTTGTTTATAATTCTTAGTTTATTTTTTAAAGAATAATATGAGAATTCAAGTAATTTTTTAAGTTATAATTTTTTTATTAAACTTTTAAATTTTGACATAAAATCTAACCCTAACCTCAAAAAATATATAAAAATTGTCTATTTTTGGTTTATTTTAAGCAAATTTATAATTATTTACATGTTTTATTATAAAATTTTTCATATAAATTTATTTTTTGGCCAAAATTAAATTTTACATAATCTTAAATAAGGTATAAAAAATTATCAATTTTTAAAAAATCATTTCTCGTTTATTTATAGAAATTAAAAAAAGATTTTTTAACTAGTTATAGATTGAAATGTTTTCTTTAATTTAAATTAAAATTATTGATGTTTTAAAATCATTTTTTTAAGTTATAGATTTTTTACTAAACATCTACATTTTGACATAAAATATAACCTCAAAAAAATCATAAAAATTGCCCATTTTTTGATATATTTTAATCTAATTTATAATTATTTACATGTTTTATTGTAAAATTTTTCATATAAATTTATTTTTTGATCAAAATTAAATCTTACATAACCTTAAATAAGGTATAAAAAATGATCAATTTTTAAAAAATCATTTCTCATTAATTTATGAAAATTAAAAAAAGATTTTTTAGCTAGTGATAGATTGAAATGTTTTCTTTAATTTAAATTAAAATTATTGATGTTTTAAAATCATTTTTTAAGTTATAAATTTTTTACTAAACCTCTACATTCTGACATAAAATCTAACCTCAAAAAATGTATAAAAATGGTCTATTTTTGGTTTATTTTAAGCAAATTTATAATTATTTACATGTTTTATTGTAAAATTTTTCATATAAATTTATTTTTTGACCAAGATTAAATTTTACATAACCTTAAATAAGGTATAAAAAATGATCAATTTTTAAAAAATCATTTCTCGTTAATTTATGGAAATTAAAAAAAAGATTTTTTAACTAGTGATAGATTGAAATGTTTTCTTTAATTTAAATTAAAATTATTGATGTTTTAAAATCATTTTTTTAAGTTATAAATTTTTTACTAAACCTCTACATTTTGACATAAAATATAACCTCAAAAAAATCATAAAAATTGCCCATTTTTTGATATATTTTAATCTAATTTATAATTATTTACATATTTTATTATAAAATTTTTCATATAAATTTATTTTTTGACCAAAATTAAATCTTACATCACTTAAAATAAGGTATAAAAAAATTATTAATTTTTAAAAAATCATTTCTCCTTAATTTATGGAAATTAAAAAAAGATTTTTTAACTAATGATAGATTGAAATGTTTTCTTTAATCTAACTTATAATTATTGATGTTTTAAAGTTATTTTTTTAAGTTATAAATTTTTTACTAAACCTCTACATTTTGACATAAAATCTAACCTCAAAAAATGTATAAAAATGGTCTATTTTTGGTTTATTTTAATCTAATTTGTAATTATTTACATGTTTTATTGTAAAATTTTTCATATAAATTTATTTTTTGACCAAAATTAAATCTTGCATAACTTAAAATAAGGTATAAAAAAATTATTAATTTTAAAAAAATCATTTCTCCTTAATTTATGGAAATTAAAAAAAGATTTTTTAACTAATTATAGATTAAAATGCTTTCTTTAATCTAACTTATAATTATTTATATTTTATAGTTATTTTTTTAAGTTATAAATTTTTTAGTAAACCTTTACATTCCGATGTAAGAAATAACCTTCATAATCTCATAAAATGTATAAAAATTGTCCATTTTTTGGAATATTTTAACCTAATTTATAATTATTTACATGTTTTATTATAAAATTTTTGATATTTTTAACTTTTTCTTTTAATCGAGACTAAATTTTACATTTTGACATAAAATATAACCTTAAAAAGGTATAAAAATGATCTATTTATGGTCTATTTTAATGTGATTTATAATTATTTACATGTTTTATTATAAAATTTTTGATATTTTTAACTTTTTCTTTTAATCGAGACTAAATTTTACATTTCAACATAAAATATAACCTTAACAAGGTATAAAAATTGTCTATTTTTTAGTCTATTTTAATCTAATTTATAATTATTTACATGTTTTATTATCAAATTATTTATATTTTATTATCATTTATTGATATATTTTTTTTATTTTTTGATCAAAACCAAATTTTACATTTTGACATAAAATATAACCTCAAAAAGGTATAAAAATGGTCTATTTTTTGATCTATTTTAACCTAATTTATAATTGTTTACATGTTTTATTATAAAATTTTTGATAATTTTTACTTTTTCTTTTAATCGAGAGTAAATTTTACATTTTGGCATAAAATATAACCTTAAAAAGGTATAAAAATGGTCTATTTTTTGGTCTATTTTAACCTAATTTAGACTTATTTATATGTTTTATTATAAAATTATTTATATTTTATTATCATTTATTCATATATTTTTTTATTTGTTGATCGAAACTAAATTTTACATTTTGACATAAAATATAACCTCAAAAACGTATAAAAATGTTCTATTTTTTGGTCTATTTTAACCTAATTTATAATTATTTACATGTTTTATTATAAAATTTTTGATAATTTTTACTTTTTCTTTTAATCGAGAGTAAATTTTACATTTTGGCATAAAATATAACCTTAAAAAGGTATAAAAATGTTCCATTTTTTGGTCTATTTTAATCTAATTTAGACTTATTTACATGTTTTATTATCAAATTATTTATATTTTATTATCATTTATTTATATATTTTTTTATTTTTTGATTGAAACCAAATTTTACATTTTGACATAAAATATAACCTCAAAAAGATATAAAAATTTTCTATTTTTTGGTCTATTTTAACCTAATTTATAATTATTTACATGTTTTATTATAAAATTTTTGATATTTTTTACTTTTTCTTTTAATCGAGAGTAAATTTTACATTTTGGCATAAAATATAACCTTAAAAAGGTATAAAAATGTTCCATTTTTTGGTCTATTTTAATCTAATTTAGACTTATTTACATGTTTTATTATCAAATTATTTATATTTTATTATCATTTATTTATATATTTTTTTATTTTTTGATTGAAACCAAATTTTACATTTTGACATAAAATATAACCTCAAAAAGATATAAAAATTTTCTATTTTTTGGTCTATTTTAATCTAATTTATAATTATTTACATGTTTTATTATAAAATTTTTGATATTTTTTACTTTTTCTTTTAATCGAGAGTAAATTTTACATTTTGGCATAAAATATAACCTTAAAAAGGTATAAAAATGTTCCATTTTTTGGTCTATTTTAATCTAATTTAGACTTATTTACATGTTTTATTATCAAATTATTTATATTTTATTATCATTTATTTATATATTTTTTTATTTTTTGATTGAAACCAAATTTTACATTTTGACATAAAATATAACCTCAAAAAGATATAAAAATTTTCTATTTTTTGGTCTATTTTAATCTAATTTATAATTATTTACATGTTTTATTATAAAATTTTTGATAATTTTTACTTTTTCTTTTAATCGAGAGTAAATTTTACATTTTGGCATAAAATATAACCTTAAAAAGGTATAAAAATGTTCCATTTTTTGGTCTATTTTAATCTAATTTAGACTTATTTACATGTTTTATTATCAAATTATTTATATTTTATTATCATTTATTTATATATTTTTTTATTTTTTGATTGAAACCAAATTTTACATTTTGACATAAAATATAACCTCAAAAAGATATAAAAATTTTCTATTTTTTGGTCTATTTTAATCTAATTTATAATTATTTACATGTTTTATTATAAAATTTTTGATAATTTTTACTTTTTCTTTTAATCGAGAGTAAATTTTACATTTTGGCATAAAATATAACCTTAAAAAGGTATAAAAATGTTCCATTTTTTGGTCTATTTTAATCTAATTTAGACTTATTTACATGTTTTATTATCAAATTATTTATATTTTATTATCATTTATTTATATATTTTTTTATTTTTTGATTGAAACCAAATTTTACATTTTGACATAAAATATAACCTCAAAAAGATATAAAAATTTTCTATTTTTTGGTCTATTTTAATCTAATTTATAATTATTTACATGTTTTATTATAAAATTTTTGATAATTTTTACTTTTTCTTTTAATCGAGAGTAAATTTTACATTTTGGCATAAAATATAACCTTAAAAAGGTATAAAAATGTTCCATTTTTTGGTCTATTTTAATCTAATTTAGACTTATTTACATGTTTTATTATCAAATTATTTATATTTTATTATCATTTATTTATATATTTTTTTATTTTTTGATTGAAACCAAATTTTACATTTTGACATAAAATATAACCTCAAAAAGATATAAAAATTTTCTATTTTTTGGTCTATTTTAATCTAATTTATAATTATTTACATGTTTTATTATAAAATTTTTGATATTTTTAACTTTTTCTTTTAATCGAGACTAAATTTTACATTTTGACAAAATATAACTTTAAAAAGGTATAAAAATTGTCTATTTTTTTATCTATTTTAACCTAATTTAGAATTATTTACATGTTTTATTATCAAATTATTTATGTTTTATTATCATTTATTGATATATTTTTTTATTTTTTGATCAAAACCATATTTTACATTTTGACATAAAATATAACCTAAAAAAGGTATAAAAATTGTTTATTTTTTGGTCTATTTTAACCTAATTTATAATTATTTACATATTTTATTATAAAATTTTTGATAATTTTTACTTTTCTTTTAATCGAGATTAAATTTTACATTTCGACATAAAATATAACCTCAAAAAGGTATAAAAATTGTCCATTTTTTGGTTTATTTTAATCTAATTTATAATTATTTACATGTTTTATTATAAAATTTTTAATATTTTTAACTTTTTCTTTTAATCGAGACTAAATTTTACATTTCGACATAAAATATAACCTTAAAACGGTATAAAATTTGTCCATTTTTCTGGTCTATTTTAACCTAATTTAGACTTATTTATATGTTTTATTATAAAATTATTTATATTTTATTATCATTTATTGATATATTTTTTTATTTTTTTGATAAAAACCAAATTTTACATTTTGACATAAAATATAACCTAAAAAAGTATAAAAATTGTCTATTTTTTGATTTATTTTAATCTAATTTATAATTATTTACATGTTTTATTATAAAATTTTTGATATTTTTAACTTTTTCTTTTAATCGAGACTAAATTTTACATTTCGACATAAAACATAACCCCAAAAAGATATAAAAATTGTTTATTTTTGGTCTATTTTAATCTAATTTATAATTATTTACATGTTTTATTATCAAATTATTTATATTTTATCATCATTTATTGATATATTTTTTTATTTGTTGATCGAAACCAAATTTTACATTTTGCCATAAAATATAACCTAAGAAAGGTATAAAAATTGTCCATTTTTTGGTATATTTTAATCTATTTTAATCTAATTTATAATTATTTACATGTTTTATTACCAAATTATTTATATTTTATTATCATTTATGATAATATTTATGATAATATATGATATACTTTTTGATCGGAACCAAATTTTACATTTTGACATAAAATATAACCTCAAAAAAATACTTTTTTTTAGGTTAGTTTAGATTTTGAATTTTGAAAATTAACATGTTAATCGATTGGAAAGTTTTAAATATTATTTAAATTCTTTTTTTTAAGTTTTTTTAGTTTTTTTAAGTTTTTTTTTTTAATTATCGGTTATTATATAAAAATAACAAAAATTTTTTTTAATTATACTTACATCGGCTAATTGAACTTTATTCAACCCCGGCCTCATCGAAACCTTATAATGTTTCTTATACCTTCTTAGAGTATTCACTTGAAGCTGATACAAATCAACTTCAGGCACATCTGTATCGGTTTCGTTACTATCATCTTCGGAATCCTTCCTTCGTCTTTTATTCCGAGCCGATTGAATAATCATCTTGTGAACATCACAAATATAGGTGTGTCCGGCCTATTTTAACAATTAATTGATTATTTAATGAGGTATTTTAACAATTAATTGATTATTTAGTGAGGTTAGTAATCTTCGGAAAGATTAAAATTTTTTTTTAGTTTACCGATTGTTATTCAAATACAGTGAAATTCCCTTTCGTGGGCATCCTGAACAGAACGATTAATAAACAGAATCATTTGAATTAGAAATCTCTCATATAAATACTTCGCATTTCTTTTAAGCAGACACTCCATCTTGAACGGAGACTTTTGGTGAGTTCCGTTGGAATCCGAACAAGGAAAATTTCACTGTATTGATCAATTACTCAGTTTTAGATATAGAAATTTTTCTTTAAAAGCCGATTAACAGTATTAATTGATACCGATTGAGAGCGATTCAACTATATATATACATCCGATCAATTACTCGCTTTTAGATATCACTCGGTTTTTATATATTTCCATTTTAATCACATCGGCAAAGCTTTTAATATACTTACACTACTATCAATACTTAATTGTAACTTTCTAACAGCTTTTTGAATCCTTTTACTGTAAGAAGCGTTACCTGCTGGTTTTGAACATCGAATACCAGCGTCAACAAGACAACAAATTTGATCGGTAGGCCCCCTTGAATCCTCCTCACCGGTACTAAAACCGTTCATTTTTAAACAACGATCGATTCCCCAACAAGGTTTTAAATTAAAAAAGTCTATTTTAGTATGAAAACGTCAGTAGAGTCAAGTAAAGTCAATAGAAACGCTTAGATAAAACCGTTCATAAGGTTCAAAGTTGCAAAACGTAACGTAAATAGGCGATCATGTGTTTCCTGTAATAATAAAACATCAAAAACTTAAATATCCCCAATTTTTATTAGGAGCGGCACAAAAACTAACCAATTTCGAACTTATTTTATATAAATGTTGATAAAAATTGATTGAAAATGTATAAAAATTTAGTTAAAATTGATTGATTTGGTTAAATGAAATGAATAAAACGTAATTTTCTTTTATTGCGCATTTGAAAACATTATTAGCTGTCAAAAAATTGTAACCAAACTTAATAACGTTGTCATCATTGGGTTATTTTCTGCGGCAAGTTCAAATCGGACCAATCGGGTAAAAGAAACGGTCCCTATGTTACTCTCGTACACCGCATAAGTGGCGTGGGGTCACGAAATACGAAGCCGTACTCAGTTTGTTCGAGGCTTGTTCAGGTAAGTTATTTTTTAAAATTTCCTTTATTTTAACGTGTCACCGTTTGATATTTACATCGCGATACGTTCCCATTATTTTACGCTTTTACCTACGTCTATTCGATCGTTAGCCGTTTGCTTACGTTAAAACTTAAATACCCACAACCGTGTGTACTCTCCATATAACGAATACAGCAAATGGCTGCCATAAGCTTACTATAACCGAACGTGTACGTTCGGTGTATTTTATTTTTTTACTCCATCCCACGACGATATCAAGTTATTTTACAATCGGTAAGTAAAAGTTTAATTATTTAAGTAATTATTTTTATGGGGGGAATTCCTCTATTTATTGAGATAAGTTGGTAAAAAATTTTTTAAGTTGGGTAAGCTTTGTTTCATATGGCGTGTACGGTTTTAGCCTCCATTAGACCAATGTATTATAACGCGCTTATATAGGCGTGTTTATACGGGTTGGGTTATGAAAAAAATCGTTTTCCGGGGGGATTTTCGTCGGTTGTGGTGAAAAATTAACGCGATTTAAACGCGTTAAGGGAATTTCGGGGACGGGTTTTATTGATGACGTAGCGCGTTTTTGCTCGCTTTGTTCTATTTCGTCGGATTTTATTTCAACGGTCGTTGTCGGTGTGGTGGACGATTTTGCCGCCAATAATCGGTACGCTTGGGATAACCTAACCTAACCCTAACCTCATCGCGAGCATTCGAAAACTTTCCAAACGGTCTCTTATTATTTTCCAAGCCTTTTTTTCGATGTTGCGTTTATCGCGTCAAGGTTAGTAATGGCCGACATTTTGTTTATAAAATTTGTCACGAACGACGCCGTTTTATATTAAAAAAAAAAATCAAAGTGTGCGTTGAATCTTTGAATCTTTTTTGGGGGGGTTTTATACATACAGGGTGGTTTTATTTAATACTACAAAAATAATTAAAAAAAATTTTTTTTTTATTAATATTAGAATTTTTTTACAATTTAAATTAAATTTAAAAAAAAATAAAAATAAAATAAAAAAAATAATAAAAATAAAAAAAAATGGAATTAAATATAAAAAATTTCAATATACAGGGTGTTTTAATTAAGTTGTATTTAAATAAAAAAAATAAAATAAATAAATAAAATAATTTTTTTTTGATTTTTTTTTAAAATATATAAATGAAAAATTAAAAATAGGGTTAAAATTTTAATAATTTTTATTAAAATTAGTTAAGTTAACATAACCTAACATTTGAAATATGATTTTTACTTTTTTTTTTCTGTAAATAATTTATGATTTCTTTTAAAATGTTTAAAAATAAGTCAAAATTGAATAAAAATATCGATTTTTTTTTATGATTAATGGTAAATAAGTTTAGTTTTTATGATTAATGATAAATAAGTTAAGTTTTTAAGGATTTTTTTGACAGTTTGGGTTTAAAATAATCGAATATTCAACATTGTAGCTTTAAATATACAGTTTTTTCTTTATACAACCTATAATTTCTTTTGAAATGTATAAAAATAAGTCAATATTGAATAAAAATATCGATTTTTTACAATTAATAGTAAATAAGTTAAGTTTTTAAAATTTTTTTGACAGTTTATATTTAAAATAATCGAATATTCAATATTGTAGCTTTAAATATACAGTTTTTTCTTTATAAAACTTATAATTTCTTTCAAAATGTTTAAAAATAAGTCAATATTGAATGAAAATATCGATTTTTTTAATAATTAATGCTAAATTAATTAAAATTTTAAACATTTTTTGACAGTTTGTGTTTAAAATAATCGAATATTCAACATTGTAGCTTTAAATATACAGTTTTTTCTTTATACAACTTATAATTTCTTTGAAATGTATAAAAATAAATCGATTGATCGATTTTTTTTATGATTAATGGTAAATAAGTCAAGTTTTTAAATTTTTTTTGACAATTGGGGTTTAAAATAATAAAATATTCAACATTGTAGCTTTAAATATACAGTTTTTTCTTTATACAACTTATAATTTCTTTTGAAATGTATAAAAATAAGTCAATATTGAATAAAAATATCGATTTTTTTATAATTAATGCTAAATAAATTGAAATTTTAAACATTTTTTGATAGTTTGGGTTTAAAATAATCAAATATTCAACATTGTGGCTTTAAATATACAGTTTTTTCTTTATACAACTTATAATTTCTTTTGAAATGTTTAAAAATAAGTCAATATTGAATAAAAATATCGATTTTTTTACAATTAATAGTAAATAAGTTAAGTTTTTAAAATTTTTTTGACAGTTTCTCTTTAAAATAATCGAATATTCAACATTGCAGCTTTAAATATACAGTTTTTTCTTTATACAACTTATAATTTCTTTGAAATGTATAAAAATAAATCGATTGATCGATTTTTTTTATGATTAATGGTAAATAAGTCAAGTTTTTAAATTTTTTTTGACCATTGGGGTTTAAAATCACCAAATATTCAACACTGTAGCTTTAAATATACAGTTTTTTCTTTATACAATTTATAATTTCTTTTAAAATGTATAAAAATAAGTCAATATTGAATAAAAATATCGATTTTTTTATGATTAATGTTAAATGAATTGAAATTTTAAACATTTTTTGGCAGTTTGAACTTAAAATAATCAAATATTCAACATTGTAGCATTAAATATACAGTATTTTCTTTATACAACTTATAATTTCTTTGAAATGTATAAAAATAAGTCGATTGATCGATTTTTTTATGATTAATGGTAAATAAGTCAAGTTTTTAAATTTTTTTTGACAATTGGGGTTTAAAATAATAAAATATTCAACATTGAAGCTTTAAATATACAGTTTTTTCTTTATACAACTTATAATTTCTTTTGAAATGTATAAAAATAAGTCAATATTGAATAAAAATATCGATTTTTTTATGATTAATGTTCAATGAATTGAAATTTTAAACATTTTTTGGCAGTTTGAACTTAAAATAATCAAATATTCAACATTGTAGCATTAAATATACAGTTTTTTCTTTATACAACTTATAATTTCTTTGAAATGTATAAAAATAAATCGATTGATCGATTTTTCTTATGATTAATGGTAAATAAGTCAAGTTTTTAAATTTTTTTTGACAATTGGGGTTTAAAATAATAAAATATTCAACATTGTAGCATTAAATATACAGTTTTTTCTTTATACAACTTATAATTTCTTTTGAAATGTTTAAAAATAAGTCGATATTGAATAAAAATATCGATTTTTTTATGATTAATGCCAAATTAATGATAAATAAGTTCAGTTTTTAAAAATTTTTTGACAGTTTCTATTTAAAATAATCGAATATTCAACATTGTAGCTTTAAATATACAGTTTTTTCTTTATACAACTTATAATTTCTTTTGAAATGTATAAAAATAAGTCGATATTGAATAAAAACATGGATTTTTTTATGATTAATGCTAAATTAATGCTAAATGAATTGAAATTTTAAAAATTTTTTGACAGTTTGGGTTTAAAATAATTAAATATTCAACATTATACCTTTAAATATACAGTTTTTTCTTTATACAACTTATAATTTCTTTTGAAATGTTTAAAAATAAGTCGATATTGAATAAAAATATCGATTTTTTTAAATAATTAATGGTAAATAAGTTAAGTTTTTAAGGATTTTTTGACAATTGGGGTTTAATCGAGACTAAATTTTACATTTTGACAAAACATAACCTCAAAAAACGTATAAAAATGTTCCATTTTTTGGTCTATTTTAACTTAATTTATAATTATTTACATGTTTTATTATAAAATTTTTGATATTTTTAACGTTTTATTTTAATCGAGACTAAATTTTACATTTTGACAAAACATAACCTAAAAAAACGTACAAAAATGTTCCACTTTTTGGTCTATTTTAACTTAATTTATAATTATTTACATGTTTTATTATAAAATTTTTGATATTTTTAACTTTTTCTGTTAATCGAGACTAAATTTTACATTTTGACAAAACATAACCTCAAAAAACGTATAAAAATACTCCATTTTTTGGTCTATGTTAAGTTAATTTATAATTATTTACATGTTTTATTATAAAATTTTTGATATTTTTAACTTTTTCTTTTAATCGAGACTAAATTTTACATTTTGACAAAACATAACCTCAAAAAACGTATAAAAATATTCCATTTTTTGGTCTATTTTAACTTAATTTATAATTATTTACATGTTTTATTATAAAATTTTTGATATTTTTAACTTTTTCTTTTAATCGAGACTAAATTTTACATTTTGACAAAACATAACCTCAAAAAACGTATAAAAATGTTCAATTTTTTGGTCTATTTTAACTTAATTTATAATTATTTACATGTTTTATTATAAAATTTTTGATATTTTTAACTTTTTCTTTTAATCGAGACTAAATTTTACATTTTGACAAAACATAACCTCAAAAAACGTATAAAAATGTTCCACTTTTTGGTCTATTTTAACTTAATTTATAATTATTTACATGTTTTATTATAAAATTTTTGATATTTTTAACTTTTTCTGTTAATCGAGACTAAATTTTACATTTTGACAAAACATAACCTCAAAAAATGTATACAAATGTTCCATTTTTTGGTCTATTTTAACTTAATTTATAATTATTTACATATTTTATTATAAAATTTTTGATATTTTTAACTTTTTCTTTTAATCGAGACTAAATTTTACATTTTGACATAAAACATAACCTCAAAAAGATATAAAAAGTTAAGTTTTTAAGTTTTTTTTTGACAGTTTGTATTTAAAATGATCTAATATTCAATAATATAGTTTTTAATATCTATTTTTTTTCTTTATACGGTTTAAATTTCTTTTAAAATCGATAAAAATAAATCAAAAATATAGATTTTTTTTTGTGTTGAATGAAATATGTTTTGAGATTTTAAAGATTTTAATAAATTATTGACATAATTTATTAATTTAATTTAAAAATTTGAAAGAAAAATTGTAAAAAAATCTATTGAAAATATAAAATTAAAGAAATTAGTTGTTAAATTTTCGTATGTACCAACTTATAAAAAAAAATTATGTCGTTTTAGAGGTTTTATTTGATTGAATGTATGTTTTTTAAACGTTTTTTATACGTTTTTATAAGTTTTTATACTTTGTTCATTAAAAAAATGGTATAATTTCTTTTGGAATATCTAAAAATAAATAAAAAAACCTAAAAAAATAAAGAATTATTTTGAAACTAATAAATTTGAGGTTAAAGAAATGTCATTTTTAAGCGTCAAACGCTTAAATATTGTTAAATAAGAGTAAAATGTTGTCAAAAAAATTTTAAAAAAATTTCAAAGTTGGTAAACATTTTTTTAGGTTAGAAAATTAACCATTTTTTAAAAAATTTGTTAAAAATTCATTTTTAGAGATTTTGATTTGATTTTTTTTCTAAATGAAACTTAAAACATTCTAATTTTAATTAAAAAAGACCGTTTTGTTCCAAGTGTTGTCAAAAAAATTCAAAAAAATTTCAAAGTTGGTAAAAATTTTTGACACTTTTTTAACTTTAGAAAATTAACTTTAAAAATTCATCAAAAATTCATTTTTAAAGATTTTGATTTAATTTTTTTTCTAAATGAAACTTAAAACATTCTAATTTTAATAAAAAAGACCGTTTTATTCCAAGTGTTGTCAAAAAATTAAAAAAAAATTTTAAAGTTGGTAAAAATTTTTGACACTTCTAATCTAACTAAATTTTTACAAACTTTGAAAATTTTTTAAAATTTTTTGACAACACTTGGAATAAAACGATCTTTTTTAATTAAAACTAGAATGTTTTAAGTTTCATTTAGAAAAAAAATCAAATCAAAATATTTAAAAATGAATTTTTGATGAATTTTTTAAAAAATTGTTAATTTTCTAACCTAAAAAAATGTTTACCAACTTTGAAAATTTTTTTAATTTTTTTGACAACACTTTGAATAAAACGATCTTTTTTAATTAAAATTAGAATGTTTTAAGTTTCATTTAGAAAAAAATCAAACCAAAATCTTTAAAAATGAATTTTTGATGAATTTTTTAAAAAATTGTTAATTTTCTAACCTAAAAAATTTTTCCCAACTTTGAAATTTTTTTTAATTTTTTTGACAATACTTGGAATAAAATGTTCTTTTTTAATTAAAATTAGAATGTTTTAAGTTTCATTTAGAAAAAAATCAAATCAAAATCTTTAAAAATGAATTTTTGATGAATTTTTTAAAAAATTGTTAATTTTCTAACCTAAAAAATTTTTCCCAACTTTGAAAATTTTTTTAATTTTTTTGACAACACTTGGAATAAAACGGTCTTTTTTAATTAAAATTAGAATGTTTTAAGTTTCATTTAGAAAAAAAATCAAATCAAAATCTTTAAAAATGAATTTTTGATGAATTTTTTAAAAAATGGTTAATTTTCTAACCTAAAAAATTTTTCCCAACTTTGAAAATTTTTTTAATTTTTTTAACAATACTTGGAATAAAACGGTCTTTTTTAATTAAAATTAGAATGTTTTTAGTTTCATTTAGAGAAAAAATCAAATCAAAATCTTTAAAAATGAATTTTTGATGAATTTTTTAAAAAAATTGTTAATTTTCTAACCTAAAAAATTTTTACCAACTATGAAATTTTTTTTGATTTTTTTGACAACACTTGGAATAAAACGGTCTTTTTTAATTAAAACTAGAACATTTTAAGTTTCATTTAGAAAAAGAATCAAATCAAAATCTTTAAAAATTAATTTTTAATGAATTGTTTAAAAAATGATTAATTTTCTAACCTAAAAAATTTTTCCCAACTTTGAAAATTTTTTTTAAATTTTTTGACAATATTTAGAATAAAACGGTCTTTTTTAATTAAAACTAGAATGTTTTAAGTTTCATTTAGAGAAAAAAATCAAATCAAAATCTTAAAAAATGAATTTTTGATGAATTTTTAAAAAATTGTTATTTTTCTAACCTAAAAAATTTTTCCCAACTTTGAAAATTTTTTTAATTTTTTTGACAATACTTCGAATAAAACGGTCTTTTTTAATTAAAACTAGAATGTTTTTAGTTTCATATAGAAAAAAATGAAATCAAAATTTTTAAAAATGAATTTTTGATGAATTTTTAAAAAATTGTTAATTTTCTAACCTAAAAATTTTTTCCCAACTTTGCAAATTTTTTTAATTTTTTTAACAATACTTGGAATAAAACGGTCTTTTTAAATTAAAATTAGAATGTTTTTAGTTTCATTTAGAGAAAAAATCAAATCAAAATCTTTAAAAATTAATTTTTAATGAATTTTTTAAAACATTGTTAATTTTCTAACCTAAAAAATTTTTCCCAACTTTGAAAATTTTTTTAATTTTTTTGACAACACTTAGAATAAAACGGTCTTTTTTAATTAAAATTAGAATGTTTTTAGTTTCATTTAGAAAAAATCAAACCAAAATCTTTAAAAATGAATTTTTGATGAATTTTTTAAAAAATTATTAATTTTCTAACTTAAAAAATTTTTCCCAACTTTGAAATTTTTTTTAATTTTTTTGACAATATTTAGAATAAAACGGTCTTTTTTAATTAAAACTAGAATGTTTTTAGTTTCATTTAGGAAAAAATGAAATCAAAATCTTTAAAAATGAATTTTTGGTGAATTTTTAAAGTTGATCGATTTTTTAAAGTTAGGTTAGAAGTGTCAAAAATTTTTCCCAACTTTGAAATTTTTTTTAATTTTTTTGACAACATTTGGAATAAAACGTTCTTTTTTAATTAAAATTAGAATGTTTTAAGTTTCATTTAGAGAAAAAATCAAATCAAAATCTTTAAAAATGAATTTTTGATGAATTTTTTAAAAAATTGTTAATTTTCTAACCTAAAAAATTTTTCCCAACTTTGAAATTTTTTTTAATTTTTTTGACAATACTTGGAATAAAACGTTCTTTTTTAATTAAAATTAGAATGTTTTTAGTTTCATATAGAAAAAAAATCAAATCAAAATCTTTAAAAATGAATTTTTAACGAATTTTTTAAAAAATGGTGAATTTTCTAACCTAAAAAATTTTTCCCAACTTTGAAAATTTTTTTAAATTTTTTGACAACATTTAGAATAAAACGGTGTTTTTTAGTTAAAACTAGAATGTTTTAAGTTTCATTTAGAGAAAAAATCAATTCAAAATCTTTAAAAATGAATTTTTGATGAATTTTTTAAAAAATGATTAATTTTCTAACCTAAAAAATTTTTCCCAACTTTGAAAATTTTTTTAATTTTTTTGACAACACTTGGAATAAAACGGTCTTTTTTAATTAAAATTAGAATGTTTTAAGTTTCATTTAGAGAAAAAATCTAATAAAAATCTTTAAAAATGAATTTTTGATGAATTTTTTAAAAACTTGTTAATCTTCTAACCTAAAAAATTTTTCCCAACTTTGAAAATTTTTTTAATTTTTTTAACAATACTTGGAATAAAACGGTCTTTTTTAATTAAAATTAGAATGTTTTTAGTTTCATATAGAAAAAAAATCAAATCAAAATCTTTAAAAATGAATTTTTGATGAATTTTTTAAAAAATTATTAATTTTTTAACCTAAAAAATTTTTCCCAACTTTGAAAATTTTTTAAAATTTTTTGGCAAAATTTGGAATAAAATGGTCTTTTTTAATTAAAATTAGAATGTTTTTAGTTTCATTTAGAAAAAAATCAAATCAAAATCTTTAAAAATGAATTTTTGATGAATTTTTTAAAAAATTATTAATTTTTTAACCTAAAAATTTTTTCCCAACTTTGAAAATTTTTTTAATTTTTTTGACAATACTTGGAATAAAACGGTCTTTTTGAATTAAAACTAGAATGTTTTGAGTTTCATTTAGAGAAAAAATCAAATCGAAATCTTTAAAAATGAATTTTTGGTGAATTTTTAAAGTTGATCGAACTAACTTTAAAAAATCGATTTTTTAACCTAAGTTTAGAAAATCGACCAACTTTAAAAATTCATCACGACTTTATTTATGAAAATTAAGGAAAGATTTTTTATACTAAAGATAGATTAAAATGTCTATTTTCATATAATAAATAAAAATTTAGATGTTAGATAATAAAAATTTTTAGTTGTAAATTTTTTTTTAAACCTCTACAAAATTTAACTGACAATGAGAGAAGTTTTGGCGGGAAACGACTACCCGCCATATTGAAATCGGTTAGAAGGACGCTTCTTGTAAAGAGAAAGAGAGAGATCTTGGTTCGAGATACCCACATAATAAAACCTAAAAGAACCGAAGGAGAAACTAAAAGAAAAAAATAAAATAAAAGAGAGAGAAAGAGAGATGGTCGATGACGCGTTAAAAAAACCAAAAATTTTTTTTTAAACTTAAAATTTCTATTAAACAAACGGATTTTTTCGATTTAAAAACGTTAGATACGGCGTGTGCGTCGTTGTAGGGTTTTTCCCCTTCATCCCCCCGTTTGGTCGTCTACCCCTAAGCCAAACCCCGGGAATGTCTTATTGACCGGACTCGAAAACTGGTAGGGGTGGAGAGGGAAAGTTCGAGGACTCGCCGCTGCGTGTGATGGCGCTCGAAGCGCTGGCGTCCTCTCTTCTTGTACTGCGTTGCCAGATTTTAGCAACACTCACCGCGTTCGGTGTTCGTAAGTTTTAAAACCTCGTGCGATCCAACCATTCGGGAAAAAACGGTTCGTTCCATCGCGTTTCTTATTTTAAATCATCGCGAGGGTGTTTTTACCCGAACCACATTTTATTTAATTAAATAATGGACGATGTGGAATTTACCCGGCTCGTTCGACAAGACTCGTAAGGTGGTAGTGTAAAAGGAAGAAAAAAATAGGTGCTTGAATTTGAAATAAATAATAAAAAAATCAAAAGAAGAAAGAAAGAAAGAAACAAAAGGAAGGAATAAAAACATTGGGTGTATTTTTTAATTTGAGAAGAACACAAAGGTAATTTCGTTTTTTTCCACCCAATGTACGAAGAAGACGGGCGCATACATTCGGCGTTCGTCTGTTTTCGGTTTTAGTCCGGGTCTTTTAGTTATGTCCGAGCATAACAGGGGCGCTTGGGGTGGTAGAGAAGACGGAGGCGGAGGCGGCGGCGGCGGAGGAGGAGGAGGTGGAGGCATGTGGTGGCCCGGGTCCATAACCGCCGAGCAACAGCAATCGCTCCAGCAACAGCATCAACAGATTTTGCACCAGCATCAGCAACAGCAGCAACAACAGCAGCAGCTGCAACAGCTGCAGAATAGTAGTACGTCGGCCGCCGCTCCCGCTCATCAGCAGATCTTCTCGTATAAGATGGCCAGCAGCTTCCAGAATCCGCCCACGAGCGTCTCTTCGAGCGTCCGGGGGTACGATTACCGCGGCGGGATGGGGGGAAACCCGACCATGAGCCCCACGCCGGCCTCGCAATGGTGGTATCCTAGTGCAATGGACTCATCTATGCAAAATAACGCGCAGACTAATATGCAGAACATGTCGAATGTACATACACCTTCCCCGCCAGTGGTAAGAATTAATAAAACCACCCCCTATATTTATATAAAAAAAAATTAATTAAAAAAATTAAAAAAAAAATGGAAGAATTTACAACCAGCCTTTATATAAAAAGACAAATTTAAAAATAAAGAAAAATGGAAGAATTAATAACCAGTCTTTATATAAAAAAAAGAAATGTAAGAATTAATAAACTACCTTTATATAAAAAAAGGAATCTAAAAGTTAATAAACCACCTTTATATTTAAAAATTTTTCTTAAAGAGGTGAAAAAAAAAAAATATGGAAAATTTTTCTTAAAAAAATGAAAATTCTTTTATTAGAAATTTGAGGAAAAATTTTTTAAGGTCGATTTTATTGTCTATTAAAATCGATTCGATTTTGGTTCTTTATTAAAATTGATTGGATTTTTGTAGTAAAATTGATTGGATTTTTGTAGTAAAATTGGTTGGATTTTTGTATCAAAATCGATTCGATTTTGATTCTGTATTAAAATTATTTGATTTTTTTTTATTAAAATCGTTTCGATTTTGAGTCTGTATCAAAAATTGGTTGGATTTTTGTATCAAAATCGATTCGATTTTGAGTCTGTATCTAAAATTGGTTGGATTTTTGTATCAAAATCGATTCGATTTTGAGTCTGTATTTAAAATGGGTTAGATTTTTGTATTAAAATCCAATTTTTTAAAAAATGTATTTGATTTTTTTATTAAAATTGTTTTTATTTTCTTTTAAAGTTGATTTGATTTTGTGTTAAAATTGCTTCGAATTTAATTTTGTGTTAAAATTGATTCAATTTTGATTCTATATTAAAATCTATTTGATTTTTTTTTATTAAAGTAGTTTCGATTTTGATTCTTTATTAAAACCTATTTGATTTATTAAAATTGAACTTAAAATTGATTCGATTTTTATTCTATATTAAAAATCTATTTGATTTTTTTATTAAAATCGATTCGATTTTGATTCTATATTAAAATTGACTTGATTTTTTATTAAAATTGATTCGATTTTGATTCTGTATTAAAATTATTTAATTTTTTTTTATTAAAATCGTTTCGATTTTGATTCTTTATTAAAACCTATTTGATTTTTTATTAAAATTGAACTTAAAATCGATTCGATTTTTATTCTATATTAAAAATCTATTTGATTTTTTTTATTAAAATTGATTCGATTTTGATTCTGCATTAAAATCTATTTGATTTTTTTTATTAAAATCGTTTCGATTTTGATTCTTTATTAAAACCTATTTGATTTTTTATTAAAATTGAACTTAAAATCGATTCGATTTTTATTCTATATTAAAAATCTATTTGATTTTTTTTATTAAAATTGATTCGATTTTGATTTTGTATTAAAATCTATTTGATTTTCTTATTAAAATCGATTCGATTTTGATTCTATATTAAAATCTGTTGGATTTTGTATTAAAATTGATGCGATTTTGATTCTGTATAAAATCTATTTGATTTTTTTTATTAAAATCGTTTCGATTTTGATTCTTTATTAAAACTTATTTATTTTTTTGTTAACCCTCCGGTGGGCGCGTAGGCGGCAGTTAGCCGCACTTTTTTTCCCAAAATATTTCTAAGTTCACTGTGAAACCATTAAAAATCCTATTGCGGTGTAAAAGCCGCAACGCGCCCATTCGTGTAAGTCCGATAGGCGCGCCCACCGGAGGGTTAAAATTGATTTTAAAATCGATTCGATTTTGATTCTATATTAAAATCTGTTGGATTTTGTATTAAAATTGATTCGATTTTGATTCTGTATTAAAATTGACTTGATTTTTGTATTAAAATTGGTTGGATTTTTGTATTAAAATCGATTCGATTTTGATTCTGTATTAAAATTGACTTGATTTTTTATTAAAATCGGTTCGACTTTGATTCTGTATTAAAACATTTGATTTTCTATTAAAATTGATTTTAAGGTCGATTCGATTTTGATTCTATATTAAAATCTATTTGATTTTTTTATTAAAATCGATTCGATTTTGATTCTGTATTAAAGTTTCTTTGATTTTCTATTAGAATTGATTTTAAAATCGATTCGATTTTGATTCTATATTAAAATTGGTTTGATTTTTTTATTAAAATCGATTCGATTTTGATTCTGTATAAAAACCTATTTGATTTTCTTATTAAAATCGATTCGACTTTGATTCTATATTAAAATCTGTTGGATTCTGTATTAAAATTGATTTGATTTTGATTCTTTATTAAAATTGACTAGATTTTTTTATTAAAATCGATTCGATTTTGATTCTATATCCAAATTGGTTGGATTTTTTTATTAAAATCGATTCAATTTTGATTCTGTACTAAAACTTATTTGATTTTCTATTAGAATTGATCTTAAAATCGATTCGATTTTGATTCTATGGTAAAATTGATTTGATTTTTTTTATTAAAATCGATTCGATTTTGATTCTTTATTAAAACCTATTTGATTTTCTATTAAGATTGATTTTAAAATCGATTTGATTTTGATTCTATGTTGAAATTAGTTTGATTTTTTTAATTAAAATCGATTCGATTTTGATTCTTTTTAAAACCTATTTGATTTTTTATTAAAATTGATTTTAAAATCGATTCGATTTTGATTCTATATTAAAATCTATTTGATTTTTTTATTAAAATTGATTCGGTTTTAATTCTGTACTAAAACTATTTGATTTTATATTAAAATTAATATGATTTTGTATTGAAACCGATTCGATTTTGATTCTGTATTAATTTTGACTTGATTTTATATTGAAATCTATTTGATTTTGTGTTAAAATTGTTATTAATTTTGGATGAAAATATGTGAGATGTTTTGAAATCAAAAAAATATATCTCGTCGTTGGTTCTTTTCTGAACGTGAGGAAGGAGGAATTTATTATTATACTATCGAACCGAATCAGGGTCATTATCTTTGGAGGCCGAGATACAGGTTGTTTGGTTGCTTTTGTTTTTGGGCGCGCCTTCGATCGGTCTATCTAGAAAAAAAATCTAGGAAAAAAAAAAGTTTATAAAATAAAATGTAGATAGATAAAAAAAATATCGGTTTTAACGTTTTAATGAACGTCGTTTTTATTAAAAACTTTGAATACGTTTGGGATGGAGTTAATTTTTTTAAATTAAAGGCAGAAATCTCTCTTTCTCTCTATTTTTTCTCAATATGTGTAATAATTTGATTTATTAATTTTATATTTTTCGTGTGTCTTTATTTTTTATGTTTATTGACATAAAAAAAATGTCTGGAAATTTTTTTTTTTTTTATTTTTGAAATTTTTGTAGAAATTATTTTAGCTAAATGAAAAAATTTAGGAAATAAAAAAATTTTGAAAATAAAAAAATTTAGAAAATAAAAAAATTTAGAAAATAAAAAAATTTAGAAAATAAAAAAATATATACAGGGTTTTTCATGCAACTGGTTCGTTATAACTTTATTGGATTCCACTATAAGGACATTTTTGAGATTTTCCAATTTAAGTTGTTCATCCTAATTTTTCGATCTTATTTTAAATGGAATGATATGATTTTATTGCGTATTTTAATTCTACATTTAAGAATAAGTAGACTTTTTTGACAATTTTCAACCCGTTGTCTAAAAAAGTCGGAAATTTTAAATGAAACACCCCGTATTTTATTAACTTATCCGATAGAGAATTTTATTCTTTACAAATTTGCAATACATGTCGGTTAAGGTTTTCAAGATATAAGGAAATTTGTCAAAATCAAATTTTATACATAAAATGAAAGACGTATGGTGTTTAAAATTTCAGTCTAATTTTAAAATTTTTCATTAAGAGTCAAGATATAATAGTTAATAAAACGTTATTATACTTATTTCCGGTTTAAAACAACTCATATTTTAAAATGAGTAACGCTCGTGTATTAAAATTATTTTAAAGTGCTGCGTTTTAAAAGGGTATCGATTTGTACGTTTTATAGAATTGAGTGCTTTTAGTTGGAATTATTATTTTTTTTTTAATCTTTAAAACGTGAATCATATTCATATTTACGTTGATTGTTCAGGTTATATTTATTTTTATATTAATTAATGAATTAATATAATAAAATTGTAAATAAACTTTCTAAATGATAGTTTTAAAATTACAGTTTTGACGTTTAAAAATCAATTTATCGTTTTAAAAAAATGTCAATTTTGACGTTTAAACGTCTTTTCTCATCTTTAAAATGTCACTTTTGACGTTTAAAGATCAAAATTTTCTTTAGAAATGTCAATCTTGACGTTTAAATGTGTAAATCCGTTTTGAAAATGTAAATTTTAATGTTGAAACGTTACTTTTTAGCTTTAAAATATCAGTTTTGACGTTTGAACGTCATATTTTAACTTTAAAGTATCACTTTTAACGTTTCAAGAACAAAATTCTCTTTCGAAATGTCAATTTTGACGTTTAAACGTCATTTTTCATCTTTAAAATTTTACTTTTGACGTTTAAACGTCATTTTTTAACTTTAAAGTGTCACTTTTGACGTTTCAAGATCAAAATTCTCTTTCAAAATGTTAATTTTTACGTTAACATGTCTAAATCCGTTTTGAAAATGTCAATTTTGACGTTTAAACGTCATTTTTCATTCTTAAAATGTCACTTTTGACGTTTAAACGTTACTTTTTAACTTTAAAGTGTCACTTTTGACGTTTACAGATCAAAATTCTCTTTCGAAATATCAACTTTGACGTTTAAATGTCTAAATCCGTTTTGAAAATGTCAATTTTGACGTTTAAACGTTACTTTTCATCTTTAATGTGTCACCTTTGACGTTTACAAATCAAAATTAACTTATTATCAAGGTTAATTTATTTCAGATTTAATAATGTAATAATTGAATTACAAAATGCAGCTCCAATTATATTGGAAGTAGTAAAAAAAACATTGACTTGATTACAAACATTGACTTAATATTTTATATCCGTTGTCTTACGTCATCTGATTTTTTTTTTTGTAAGTTATTTAAATATTTAAGTTTGGTGTTAAAATCGAGCGGCGTTTTACGTTTTACATTTTACATTTCATAGCAGCAACTGCGGTAGTTTTCCGTAGTGCAGGTGGGACCTAAATACAGGTGTTCGAAAGGTTCCAAGGGTCTTTGTTTCGTTCTATTTCAGTCCCTAACTGTTTTTTTTTTTAACTTTCAAGTTGTTTTTATTTTCTTTCTTTTGGTGTTTTTCTTTTTAGAGCAAATAGAAAAAACATCTTTTAAATAAAATTTATAGCTTTGTTAATTATAATTAATTTTGTTTGTTGACTTTTGAAATTTTAATATTTAAGAATTTAGAAATTTTTAATGTAAATAACACATTTGGTTAATGTAAACTGTCAAATTTGACATATGTCAAAAAATTAAGTTGGTAAAATGAGGTTAAGTTGGTAACTAAGTCAAAAATTTGTAAATTTATTAAGATTTTATGGTTAACAACCTGGTTGCTAAGGTAAATGATACATTAAATTAATGTAAACCGTCAAATTTGACATACGTCAAAAGATTAAGTTAGTAAAATGAGGTTAGGTTGATAATTAAGTTCACAATTTCTAAATTTATCAAGATTTTATCGTTAATAACTTAGTTGCTAAGGTAAATAATACATTTTATTAATGTAAACTGTCAAATTTGACATATGTCAAAAGATTAAGTTAGTAAAATGAGGTTAGGTTGATAATTAAGTTCACAATTTCTAAATTTATCAAGATTTTATCGTTAATAACTTAGTTGCTAAGGTAAATAATACATTTTATTAATGTAAACTGTCAAATTTGACATATGTCAAAAGATTAAGTTAGTAAAATGAGGTTAGGTTGATAATTAAGTTCACAATTTCTAAATTTATCAAGATTTTATCGTTAATAACTTAGTTGCTAAGGTAAATAATACATTTTATTAATGTAAACTGTCAAATTTGACATATGTCAAAAGATTAAGTTAGTAAAATGAGGTTAGGTTGATAATTAAGTTCACAGTTTCTAAATTTATCAAGATTTTATCGTTAACAACCTTATTGTTGAGGTAAATAAGACATATAATTAATGTAAACTGTCAAATTTGACATACGTCAAAAGATTAAGTTGGTAAAATAAGGTTAGGTTGACAACTAAGTTAACAATTTGTAAATTTATTAAGATTTTATCGTTGACAACTTGGTTGCTAAGGTAAATAAGGCATTAAATGAATGTAAACTGTCAAATTTGACATATATCAAAAGTTAAACTGATAAAATGAGGTTAGGTTGGTGACTAAATTCATAATTTCTAAATTTATCAAGATTTTATCGTTGACAACCTGGTTGTTAAGGTAAATAATACATTTAGTTAATGTAAACTTTCAAATTTGACATACGTCAAAAGATTAAGTTGGTAAAATAAGGTTAGGTTGGCAACTAAGTTAAAAATTTGTAAATTTATCAAGATTTTATCGTTAACAACCAGATTGCTAAGGTAAATAATACATTTAGTTAACCTAAACTGTCAAATTTGACATATGTCAAAAGATTAAGTTAGTAAAATGAGGTTAGGTTGATAATTAAGTTGACAATTTCTAAATTTATCAAGATTTTATCGTTAATAACCTAGTTGCTAAGGTAAATAATACATTTTATTAATGTAAACTGTCAAATTTGACATATGTCAAAAGATTAAGTTGGTAAAATAAGGTTAGGTTGGCAACTAAGTTAACAATTTGTAAATTTATTAAGATTTTATCGTAAACAACCTGTTTGCGAAAGTAAATAACACATTTAATTAATGTAAACTGTCAAATTTGACATATGTCAAAAGATTAAATTGATAAAATGAGGTTAAGTTTGTAATTAAATGAACAATTTGTAAA
Source organism: Digitonthophagus gazella (assembly GCA_036711955.1). Taxonomy (NCBI): domain Eukaryota; kingdom Metazoa; phylum Arthropoda; class Insecta; order Coleoptera; family Scarabaeidae; genus Digitonthophagus; species Digitonthophagus gazella. The sequence continues at coordinate 3,354,871 of JASCIT010000002.1, read as the reverse complement.
TATAATAAGATTTTATCGTTAACAATCTGATTACTAAAGTAAATAATACATTTAATTCATCTAAATTGTCATATTTGACATATGTCAAAAAATAAAATGAGGTTAGGTTGATAACTTATAAATTTATTAAGATTTTAGCGTTAACAACCTGGTTGCTAAGGTAAATAAGACATTAAATTAATGTAAACTGTCAAATTTGACATATGTCAAAAAATTAAGTTGATGAAATAAGGTTAGGTTAGCAACTAAATTAACAATTTATTAAGATTTTATAGTAAACTGTCACATTTGACAAATGTCAAAAGATTAAGTTGGTAAAATGAGGTTAGATTAACACTTTCACTGCCATGTGTACCATATATGGACACAGTTGCATTAACTTAACATTAGTTAATTTTTTGATGGCGCTTAACGTGTTAATAACTAAGTTGATAATTTCTAAATTTGTTAAGATTTTATTGTTAACAACTTGGTTGCGAAGGTAAATAATACATTTAATTACTATAAACTGTCAAATTTGACATATGTCAAAAGATTAAGTTGATAAAATGAGGTTAAGTTGGTAATTAAATGAACAATTTGTAAATATAATAAGATTTTATTGTTGACGTATTATTTACTAAAGTAAATAATACATTTAATTCATCTAAACTGTCATATTTGACATATGTCAAAAAATAAAATGAGGTTAGGTTGATAACTTATAAATTTATTAAGATTTTGGCGTTAACAACCTGGTTGCTAAGGTAAATAAGACATTAAATTAACGTAAACTGTCAAATTTGACATATGTAAAAAAATTAAGTTGATGAAATAAGGTTAGGTTAGCAACTAAATTAACAATTTATTAAGATTTTATAGTAAACTGTCACATTTGACAAATGTCAAAAGATTAAGTTGGTAAAATGAGGTTAGGTTGGTAACTAAATTGACAATTTATAAATTTGTTAAGATTTTTTCGTTAACAACTTGGTTGCGAAGGTAAATAATACATTTAATTAATGTAAACTGTCAAATTTGACGTATGTCAAAAGATCAAGTTGATAAAATGAGGTTAAGTTGATAATTAAATGAACAATTTGTAAATATAATAAGATTTTATCGTTAACAACCTGGTTACTAAAGTAAATAATACATTTAATTCATCTAAATTGTCATATTTGACATATGTCAAAAAATAAAATAAGGTTAGGTTGATAACTTATAAATTTATTAAGATTTTGGCGTTAACAACCTGGTTGCTAAGGTAAATAAGACATTAAATGAATGTAAACTGTCAAATTTGACATATGTAAAAAAATTAAGTTGATGAAATAAGGTTAGGTTAGCAACTAAATTAACAATTTATTAATATTTTATAGTAAACTGTCACATTTGACAAATGTCAAAAGATTAAGTTGGTAAAATGAGGTTAGGTTGGTAACTAAATTGACAATTTATAAATTTATTAAGATTTTTTCGTTAACAACTTGGTTGCGAAGGTAAATAACACATTTAATTAATGTAAACTGTCAAATTTGACATACGTCAAAAGATCAAGTTGATAAAATGAGGTTAAGTTGGTAATTAAATGAACAATTTGTAAATATAATAAGATTTTATCGTTAACAACCTGGTTACTAAAGTAAATAATACATTTAATTTATCTAAATTGTCATATTTGACATATGTCAAAAGATAAAATGAGGTTAGGTTGATAACTTATAAATTTATTAAGATTTTTTCGTTAACAACTTGGTTGCGAAGGTAAATAATACATTTAATTAATGTAAACTGCCAAATTTGACATATGTCAAAAGATTAAGTTGGTAAAGTGAGGTTAGATTGATAGCTAAGTTAATGACTTGTAAATTTATTAAGATTTTGTTGTTAACAACCGGGTTAAAATGTTAATTTTGACGTTTCATAACCTAAAATAGTCAAATTTTCGAATTTAATTTGAAAGAATTCAAAAATTAAACCCAATACAAACATTTTTACCAAATAAAACTTCTAAATTAATTCATTGTAAACAATTTTGTTTATAAAAACCCTTTCTAGAGTGTTTATTATTAAAAAAAATTGAGGTAAAAATATCAATTTTTATATCTTATAGCCTAAAATGTACATTTTTCAACTTTATCTTCAAATAATTTCAAAAATAAATTCGATAAAAACTTTTTTTTCGGATAAAACTTCTAGATTCATTAATTATAAACAATTTTATTTATAAAAAACATTCCGAATTTTTTATATTAACCAAGTTAGAAAAAAAAACGTAAATCCTTACAATTTATAACCTAAAATATCAATTTTTCAACTTTAACATAAAATAATTTAAAAACTAAATGCAATAGAAGATATATTTTCAAATAAAACTTAAAGTTTAATTAATAATAAACAATTTTAATAAAAAACTTTTTCAAATTTTTTAATATTAATCGATTTAGAAGTGAAAAAAGAAATTATTACAATTTATAACCTAAAATGTCAATTTTTCAATTTTAACTTCAAATAAATAAAAAACTAAACCCGATAGAAAATATGTTTTCAAATAAAACTTAAAGTTTAATTAATAATAAACAATTTTAATAAAAAACTGTCTCAATTTTTTTAATATTAATCGATTTAGAAGTGAAAAAGTAAATTTTCACGATCTATAACATAAAATGTTAATTTTTCAACTTTAATTCAAAATAATTCAAAAACTAAACTTATTAGAAGGTATATTTTCAAATAAAACTTAAAGTTTAATTAATAATAAACAATTTTAATAAAAAACTTTTTCAAATTTTTTAATATTAATCGATTTAGAAGTGAAAAAATAAATTCTTACAATTTATAACCTAAAATTTTTCAACTTTAACTCAAAATAATTCAAAAACTAAACTTATTAGAAGGTATATTTTCAAATAAAACTTAAAGTTTAATTAATAATAAACAATTTTAACAAACAACTTTTTCAAATTTTTTAATATTAAAAGAATTTGAGATAAAAATATAAATTTTTACGTTTTCAATGTAAATTGAAATTGATGTAATTTCAATTTTAACCTCAAATAACTTGGTACTTTTCTTAGTTTTGTAGTGTTTATTGAGTATTTTCATTTTTATTTATAATTTTAAATTTTGAATTTATTGTCGATTTTTTGTTGTATTCAAAGACAGATTTCTTGTCTTTTGTAAAATTTTCTCATTCAATTCTTGAATACTTTTCTACTTCTTATGTTCTACTTTTTCACAAAACTGTAAACTCCGACTTTTGTGTTCTAAAAATAGCTTTTCTATTGTGTCTTCAATCTTTGTTGTCAGTTAGGTTTGAATTTTGTTAAAACTACCTGGTTTTCTTTAGACTTTGAAAGGTTTTCTTCGAACTGACAATAAATCACCCTTATTTTTTTTCTTTCTTCTTTCCATTTCTGCCTTCTGTTTCTTACCTCATTTTAAAATCTTTATTTAACTCGAATTCTTCATTTCATACAAATAAATTTTATTTATTTTTATTTTTTGATTATATTAAAAATGAAACGGTGATATCGATATTATTTTTTGATAATTTTTTTCTTTTAATATTTACTTATTTATTTTGAAATAATTATTTTTACAAAATAATTTTTTTTTATAAAATAATTTTTTTTATAAAATATTTTTCTTATAAAATAATTTTTTTAATTATAAAATTGTTTGATTAAATAGCAGCAAGTGGATGCTCAGAGACAACAGCAACAACAGCAGCAGCAGCAGCACACGCAGCAGCAACAGCAGAACGCGGCAGCAGCAGCGGAAGCGCACAGACAGGTCGTAGCGGAAGCGCACCGACAGCAGCAGCAGCACCAGCAGGAGGCGGTCCAGCGACAGCAGGAGGCGCACCGGCAGTACCAGGAAGCCCAGGCGCACCTTCACCAGCAAGTGGTCGAGGCGCAGGCGAGGCAGGCCCAGCTCCAGCAGGAACACAACCAGCAGCAGCATCAGCAGCAATTGGCCGCGCAACAGCAGCAGCAGAACCACCACCATCCGAACAGCCAGCCGCTGCAGCAGCAGCAGATCTTAGCCGGCCTCCAACAGCACCAGCAGGAGAAGGGCAGCAGGATGCCGCGCGGAAAGGCTAACGCTAAACCGAGGGGCAGGATGACCGCCTACGCGTTCTTCGTACAGACGTGTCGCGAGGAGCACAAGAAGAAGCATCCCAAGGAAAATGTCGTCTTTGCCGAATTCAGTAAGAAATGTGCCGAAAGATGGAAGGTAAGTTAACAAACACTACAACTAAATATTGCAATAAAATATTACAACAAAAACTAAAAAATTCAAAAATATTACAACAAAATATTACAACAAAAAGTAAAAAATTCAAAAAAATTAAACAAATTAATAAAAAAATTAAATAAATAAATAAAATTAAAAAACTTTAAAAAAATTAAAAAAAGTTTAAAAAGATTAAAAAAGTTTAAAAAAATTAAGATATTTTAATAACTGTCAAATTTGACGTTTAATAGACAGATCCGGACTTAGCTTTTTTTGTTCAAAAAAATAAAATTGGTTAAAATTAATTAAATTCGATTAAAAACTTTATAAAATCGTTAAAATTTTTAATGATTATTAAAAAATCATCTCAATTATTTAAAAAAACATTAAAGATTATCTAAAATCATTAAAAAATTACTAAAAACCTTTAAAAAATTGACTAAAATTTACGAAAAATTGTCTAAAATTTACAAAAAATTGTTTAAAATTTTCCAAAAAATTGTCTAAAATTTACGAAAAATTTACTAAAATTTACGAAAAATTGTCTAAAATTTACAAAAAAATTATCTAAAATTTCGAAATTTTGTAATTATAGTTTAAATTAAGTTATTTTCTTAATGACTTCGAAAATATTGAATGAAATTTAGGCGAAATTCAGTAATTTTAGACAAAATTTGGTGAAATTTTTTACGAAATTCGATGATTTTAGAATTTTTTTGACGAAATTTCACAATTTTAAGCTAAATTGTTATTTTTTTAATGAATTCGAAAATTTTGAATGAAATTTAGACGAAATTCAGTAATTTTAACAAAATTTTGTGAAATTTTTTACGAATTTCGACGATTTTAGATTTTTTTTTGATGAAATTTCACAATTTTAAGTTTAATTAAGTTATTTTTTAAATAAAAATTGAAAATTTTAGATGAAATTAAACAAAATTTGAAAATTTTAAATGAAATTAAACGAAATTTGAAATTTTTAGACAATTTTGTACGAAATTTGGTGAAATTTTAGACGAAATTCGTCGACTTTAGAAAATTTTTAGCAAAATTTCACAATTTCAGACTTTTTTGATGAAATTTCACAATTTTAGGTAAAATTATGTTACTTTTTAATGAATTCGAAAATTTTGAATGAAATTTAGACGAAATTCAGTAATTTTAGACAAAATTTTGTGAATTTTTTTACGAATTTCAACGATTTTAGAATTTTCTTGACAAAATTTCACAATTTTAAGTAAAATTATATTATTTTATTAATGAATTCGAAGATGTTGAATGGAATTTAGACGAAATTTAGTAATTTTAACAAAATGTTGTGAATTTTTTTACGAAATTCGACGATTTTAGAATTTTTTTTCACGAAATTTCATAATTTTAAGTGAAATTATGTTATTTTTTTAATGAATTCGAAAATATTAAATGAAATTTAGGCGAAATTCAGTAATTTTAGACAAAATTTGGTAAATTTTTTTACGAAATTGGACGATTTTAGAATTTTTTTGACGAAATTTCACAATTTTAAGTAAAATTATGTTATTTTTTTAATGAATTCGAAAATTTTGAATGAAATTTAGACGAAATTTAGTAATTTTAGACCAAATTTTGTGAATTTTTTTACGAAGTTCGACGATTTTAGAATTTTTTTGATGAAATTTCACAATTTTAAGTAAAATTATGTTATTTTTGTAATAAATTCGAAGATGTTGAATGAAATTTAGATGAAATTCAGTAATTTTACACAGAATTTGGTGAAGTTTTTTACAAAATTCGATAATTTTAAGTAAAATTATGTTATTTTTTTAATGAATTCGAAAATTTTGAATGAAATTTAGACAATATTCAATAATTTTAGACAAAATTTGGTGAAATTTTGTACGAAATTGGACGATTTTAGAATTTTCTTGACGAAATTTCACAATTTTAAGTAAAATTATGTTATTTTTTAATGAATTCGAAAATATTGAATGAAATTTAGGCGAAATTCAGCAATTTTAGACAAAATTTGGTGAAATTTTTTACGAAATTCGACGATTTTAGAATTTTTTGACGAAATTTCACAATTTTAAGTTAAATTAAGCTATTTTTTAATAAAAATTGAAAAAGTTTAGATGAAATTAAACGAAATTTAAAAATTTTAAATGAAACTAAACGAAATTTGAAACTTAGACAATTTTGTACGAAATTTGGTGAAATTTTAGATGAAATTCGTCGACTTTAGAAAATTTTTAGCAAAATTTCACAATTTCAGACTTTTTTGATGAAATTTCACAATTTTAAGTAAAATTATGTTATTTTTTTAATGAATTCGAAAATTTTGAATGAAATTTAGACGAAATTCAGTAATTTTAGACAAAATTTGGTGAAATTTTTTACGAAATTCGACAATTTTAGAATTTTTTTGACGAAATTTCACAATTTTAAGTTAAATTAAGCTATTTTTTAATAAAAATTGAAAATTTTAGATGAAATTAAACGAAATTTAAAAATTTTAAATGAAACTAAACGAAATTTGAAAATTTTAGACAATTTTGTAGGAAATTTGGTGAAATTTTAAACAAAATTCGACAATTTTAGAAAATGTTTGGCCAAATTTCACAATTTTAAGTTAAATTAAGTTATTTTTTTAAATAAAATTTGAAAATTTTAGATGAAATTAAACGAAATTTGAAAATTTTGAATGAAATTAAACGAAATTTGAAAGTTTTAGAAATTTTTTTTATGAAATTTGATGAAATTTTAAACAACATTTAACAATTTTAGAATTTTTTGGTCAAATTTCACAATTTTAAGCTAAATTAAATAATTTTTTTAATAAAAATTGAAAATTTTAGATGAAATTAGACGTAATTTGATATTTTTAAACAATTTTGTACGAAATTTGGTGAAATTTTAGACGAAATTCGCCGATTTTAGAAAATTTTTTGGCCAAATTTCACAATTTTAAGTTAAATTAAGTTATTTTTTTAATAAAAATTGAACATTTTAAATGAAATTAAACGAAATTTGAAAATTTTAGACAATTTTGTACGAAATTTGGTGAAATTTTAAACAAAATTCGTCGATTTAGAAAATTTTTAACAAAATTTCACAATTTTAAATTAAATTAAGTTATTTTTTTAATAAAAATTGAACATTTTGAATGAAATTAAACGAAATTTGAAAGTTTTAGACAATTTTGTACGAAATTTGGTGAAATTTTAAACAAAATTCGACGATTTTAGAAAATTTTAGATGAAATTTTACAATTTTAAGCTAAATTAAGCTATTTTTTTTAATGAAATTCGAAAATTTCAAATGAAATTAAACGAAATTTGAAATTTTTTTATAATTTTATACGAGATTTGGTGAAATTTTAAACAAAATTCGTCGATTTTAGAAAAATTTTAGCAAAATTTCACAATTTTAAGCTAAATTAAGTTATTTTTTTAATGAAATTCGAAAATTTCAAATGAAATTAAACGAAATTTGAAAATTTCAGACAATTATATACGAAATTTGGTGAAATTTTGAACAAAATTCGACGATTTTAGAATCTTTTTGTCAAATTTCACAATTTTACGCTAAAATCAGTTAATTTTTTAATGAAATTCGAAAATTTCAAATGAAATTAAACGAAATTTGAAAATTTTAGACAATTTTGTACGAAATTTGGTGAAATTTTAAACAAAATTCGTCGATTTTAGAAAATATTTAGCAAAATTTCACAGTTTTAAGCTAAATTGAGTTAATTTTTTAATGAAATTCGAAAATTTTAGATAAATTAAAAGAAATTTGGAAATTTTAGACAATTTTGTACGAAATTTGATGAAATTTTAAACAAAATTTAACAATTTTAGAAAATTTTTAGCAAAATTTCACAATTTTAAGCTAAATTAAGTTAATTTTTTAATGATACTCGAAAACTTTAGATGAAATTAAAAGAAATTTGAAAATTTTAGACAATTTCATACGAAATTTGGTGAAATTTTAAATAAAATTTAACAATTTTAGAATTTTTTGGTCAAATTTCACAATTTTAAGCTAAATTAAGTTAAGTTTTTAATGAAATTCGAAAATTTCAGATGAAATTTAACAAAAATTAATAATTTTAGGCAATTTTAAATGAAATTTTAAACGAAATTCGACGACTTTAGTAATTTTTTGATTAAATTTCACAATTTTAAGCTAAATTAACTTATTTTTTTTAATAAAAATTGAAAATTTTAAATGAAATTAAACGAAATTTGAAAATTTTAGACAATTTTGTACGAAATTTGGTGAAATTTTAAACAAAGTTAAACAAAATTCGTCGATTTTAGAAAATTTTTAGCAAAATTTCACAATTTTAAGCTAAATTCAGTTAATTTTTTAATGAAATTCGAAAATTTTAGGTGAAATTAAACGAAATTTAGTGATTTTTGCGTTTTCTTTTTTTTTATTTATTACACACTTATTTAAAAAAATGATAAATGAATTAAAATTTTTTATAACCTTGTATTTCTTTCATAACACATCTTGAGGCAAATAAAAAATTTGTCTAATCAATTTCCGCGGTCGTTAGCCATACAATTATTTGTAATAATAGATATAAAAATAACACCTACAAAATTGTTCGGTTCGGAATAAAAACGAGATTCGCAACTTATAATTTCGTCGCGGGGATTAATTTTAAACCGGATATTAATCGAACCGGCGAGAAATTACGAACGATTTTGGATTTATTTGCCTTTTTTGGACGATTTAAGACGTGTTTACATCTTTTAACCGAGTCAGAGTTAAAAGGTAAGTTTAAAAAGTTATCGAATTAAAACGATTTTCATCAATATTTATTTTTTAATTAAAGTTATATTTGAATGTATAATGTGTTTTGTAAAAACAATATTTTTAAGTGTTTTAATTTACATTTTATTTAGTTTTGTTCGGATAAATTTTGATTTGACATCTAAAATATGAAAAATTTTGGCGTTTATATTTAATTCTGACGTTTATTGTTAATTCTAACCTCAAAAATTTTAAAAGTGATGAAATAAAAAGATTTAGATGCTAAAATTTAAAATGTCAACTTAACAATCTTTTTTTTAACTATTAGAAACTAAATATAAAATTTTATTAGAAACTGTTTTTTTTTTTAAATGTTTTATGAAGAGGTTTTTTAATTTTCATTTGACGTTTTTTAAATTTTTAAAATTAACATAAAAATTCCACCCTGACTTTCTTATTTTATCTTTTTGCTAAAATTCGGATTTAATTGATATAAATTTGATTATTAAGTAAATTAATTATAACTTAATTAATAAATTTAATTAATTTTTTTTTAATATTATCTAACTTCACACGTAACAAAACGCTTTCTGTCAACGGAGAGTATTTACAATCAGAATTTTTCTATTGAGACACTGAAACCATTGTTCTACATGTTTTAATTTATTTTAGATAATAATTTAGTAATCTCAGCGTTTAATATGGTTTGGTATCGTTTATTTTTATATTATTATTAAATACATTTTTTAAATAGTAGATTTAATACATGTTAGGACATTTGAAAATTAGGTAAAATGCATCACTCAAATGTTAAAATTTGACGTAAACATAACAATGTCATTTTTGACAGTTGTGAATTAGATTTTTCTTATTAATAGTATATTTTTTCTATTTTTGCGTTTAAAATTTGTTTATAAGAACTTTAAAAATAGTTTTTGTGATATTACAACACTTTTTATTGATTTTTTAGAAGTGATATTAACTGTGTTAATTAATTTTTGTTAGAAAATTGGAAAATAATTTTGTAATTTGAAGGTTAAGTATGGTTTATTTTTATTTATTTTTATATAAATGATTTTTTTCTAATAGTTCATTTAATACATTTTAGGATATTAAAAAAAAATAAATCATCCAAATGTAAAAATTTAACTTAATAAAAATGGATTTTTTTTAAGGTTAGATTTTATAAAATTTACATTCAAAGTGGGTTAGATTTTTTTCCATTAATCTTTTTTTTTGTTATTTTTGTATTTAAATCTTTTCATTTCTTACTAAAAATTAAAAATTTTCATTAAAAATTGTATCTTGAGGGATATTAGGACATTTTTTATTTAGACATTTAGAACTTTTTTTTCTGTTCTTAGAAGTTAGGTTGGCAGTATTTCATTTGTTGTCATCTGTCAACAATGTCAGATTATTTATTGATTATAACCTAAATCGATTTGATATTATAACCTTTCTTGAAATGAAAGTTATTTTATAAAATTTGACGTAAAATTCGCTATTTTGGCGAAGAAATTGGTAATTTTGAAGAATATATAAAAAAATAATAAATGGTTAGGCAAATTAAAATATAGTACGAATAAAGTAATCAAAATGTACTCATCATACTCAGATCGCAGATTTTAATGGAAAAAAGTGAAGCATAAACCTTGAGACTGGAGAAGAAGAGCTAAACACTCAAACTCCAAATCCAATACCTTGTAAAATAAAAATAAATAAATAAATAATAACCTAAATAATTTAAATTTGACCAGATTTTAATGAATTAAACTCGAAAGTAAGTCTTTTTTCGTAATTATTATTAGTTTTAATATTTAAATCTAACCAAAAAAATCCACTTTTAGAACATAGCCCAAATTTGATATCTTTTTTTAATCGTACAGATCTTATTTGTGAAAATAAAGGTAAGATTTTTTTACAAAATGATAGATTAAGGTCTATAATTTTCGATACAATAATCACTTTGGTTTAAACATCCATCAAAAAAATTAAAAAAATTCTCAAAGTTAACTAAAATTTCTAACATAACCTAAGTGTCAAATTTGATATTTTTTAAAAAATCGTACAGATCTTATTTTTGAAAATAAAGACAAGATTTTTTACAAAATGATAGATTAAAATTTATAATTTTTGATAAAATAATCACTTTGGTTCTAATTTTTACCAAAAAAATTAAAAAAATTCTCAAAGTTAACTAAAATTTCTAACATAACCTAACTGTCAAATTTGATATTTTTTTAAAAAATCGTACAGATCTTATTTTTGAAAATAAAGAAAAGATTTTTTGGAAAATGATAGATTAAAATTTTAAATTTTCGATAAAATAATCATTTTGGTTCTAATTTCCATCAAAAAAATTAAAAAAATTCTCAAAGTTAACTAAAATTTCTAATATAACCTAACTGTCAAATTTGATATTTTTTTAAAAAATCGTACAGATCTTATTTATGAAAATAAAGACAAGATTTTTTTACAAAATGATAGATTAAAATTTAAAATTTTCGATAAGATAATCACTTTTGTTCGAACTTTCATCAAAAAAATTAAAAAAATTCTCAAAGTTAACTAAAATTTCTAACATAACCTAATTGTATGTGTCAAATTTGATATTTTTTTAAAAAATCGTACAGATCTTATTTTTGATAATAAAGAAAAGATTTTTTGGAAAATGATAGATTAAAATTTATAATTTTTGATAAAATAATCATTTTGGTTCTAATTTCCATCAAAAAAATTAAAAAAATTTTCAAAGATAACTAAAATTTCTAACATAACCTAAGTGTCAAATTTGATATTTTTTTAAAAAATCGTACAGATCTTATTTATGGAAAGAAAGACAAGATTTTTTTACAAAATGATAGATTAAAATTAAAAATTTTCGATAAGATAATCACTTTTGTTCGAACTTTCATCAAAAAAATTAAAAAAATTCTCAAAGTTGACTAAAATTTCTAACATAACCTAAGTGTCAAATTTGATATTTTTTTTTAAAAATTGTACAGATCTTATTTTTGAAAATAAAGACAAGATTTTTTACAAAATGATAGATTAAAATTTATAATTTTTGATAAAATAATCACTTTGGTTCTAATTTCTACCAAAAAAATTAAAAAAATTTTCAAAGATAACTAAAATTTCTAACATAACCTAAGTGTCAAATTTGATATTTTTTTAAAAAATCGTACAGATCTTATTTTTGATAATAAAGAAAAGATTTTTTAGAAAATGATAGTTTAATGTCTAGAATTTTCGATAAAATAATTACTTTGGTTCTAATTTCTACCAAAAAAATTAAAAAAATTCTCAAAGTTAACTAAAATTTCTAACATAACCTAATTGTATGTGTCAAATTTGATATTTTTTTAAAAAATCGTACAAATCTTATTTGTGGAAAGAAAGACAAGATTTTTTTACAAAATGATAGATTAAAATTTATAATTTTTGATAAAATAATCACTTTGGTTCTAATTTCTACCAAAAAAATTAAAAAAATTCTCAAAGTTAACTAAAATTTCTAACATAACCTAAGTGTCAAATTTGATATTTTTTTAAAAAATCGTACAGATCTTATTTGTGAAAATGAAAGAAAGATTTTTGGGAAAATGATAGTTTAAAATCTATAATTTTCGATAAAATAATCACTTTGGCTCTAATTTCCATCAAAAAAATTAAAAAAATTCTCAAAGTTGACTAAAATTTCTAACATAACCTAACTGTCAGAATTGATTTTTTTTATTTTGATTTGATTTTAAGTTTATTTCTTTTCTAATTTTGATAAAAATCGAAGAAATTAAAAAAAAATTGTATGCATAAAGAGTTGATTTAAAGATCAATGAAAAGGAGTCATTGCACCTTTTTTAATGTTAATTACGTCCCGTGTTGGATATTTTTGGCGCTTGTGCGTGTCTCCTCGAAAGTTCAAACAACCGGGTTACATGTCAAGGTCGTTATTGCTTTAAAGTAAAAGCGAAATTGTTTAAATTCTTGATTTTTTTCTTCTCTTTGGTAATTTTGATAAAATTCAAAGTCTTATTGGAGTTGGGATGATTATTGGAGTAGATATGAATGTAGTAGATCTTAAAGATTAATTTTTTTTTAATATAATTTGGTTTTGGTTTGAATTTTAGATCTATCTATTTATTGCTTAGAGATTTTTTTTTTAGAGAAAGAGGGATAAAAAAAAGTGTGATAATAAAATGTATCGAAAGAGAGAAGAGACCGGCTGGGTCGGTTTATAGTCGGTTCGGTTGGGTTTGTTGGTTGGTTTGTTGGCCTGTTGGGTTCGTAGGGAAAGAGCAACGACGCCGGCCGGCGTTCGGAGGAGAGTTATATTACCTCCTCTCGTTTCGAAGGCAAACAGGTTTCGGGGCGGGTGCAGGCATCTCGGTTCGGACGGGCAACAGCAGCCGGCTTCGCCGCGCCGTGCTCCTCGGCGACGTTGCCAAATTCACCATTTAAATAAACGAATTTTTTCCTTTCCCTTCCTCTTTTTTAACTCCTCTACTACCAACAACCGTCTTCTTCTTCCTTTCATTCTTCAACCGTTCTTATATTTTTATATTTTCATTCTATTCTCCACTTGACAACAAAATTTCTTCAATTTAATTTTTTTAACTGATATCTTATTATATTTTTAAAATATTTAATTATTTTTTTATTAAAATTAATATTTTTTTTGTTTGACAACAAATTTTTTTATTGTGAAACAAAAAAAATGTAATTTTGGTTTTGGGAGAAGGGAGGGTGTTTTGAAGGATATTCCGACGGGGGTTTCTTGCACGAGATCCCGGTCGGCGCCGTTAATTAAATCCTGCTTTACGCAGGCGCCCCCTTTTTTACTTTCCCGTATGAAAATCAATGCTCGACGGGCGAGGCGAGGCGATGCGAGCCGCGCGAAAGAGAGAGAGGGTTGAAAAGGGGGCGTCGGCGGTTCGGGGAGCTTACGACGACCCCTTCGAACCCTTCCCTATACCTAGAATTAACTCGGGGCGAAATTCTAAATTTGAATTTTCGATGTTCTCCATAGATTATAAATTAAATTGGTTAATTAGATTCATTAATCTTGTTTATTTATGAATAAAATAAAAATTTTAAGTTTATTTTATAAAAATATTTATAAATAAAGTTTAAAAATATTTTAAAATAGTTTAAAAATATTTAAAAATAAAGTTTAAAAATATTTAAAAATAAAGTTTAAAAATATTTAAAATTAAAGTTTAAAAATATTAAAAAATAAAGTTTAAAAATATATAAAAATAAAGTTTTAAAATATTTTAAGATAGTCTAAAAACATTTTAAAATAGTCTAAAAAAATATTTTTTTTGTTTAGTTTTTTAGTTTATTTTTTATTTTATTAAGTTGGTTATTTATTATTATTTAGACCATGTTGGACAAAGAAAAGCAACGTTTCCACGAGATGGCCGAAAAGGATAAGAAGCGTTACGATGCTGAAATGCAAAAGTACACTCCGCCAAAAGGCGAGAAGCAACGCGGTAAGAAGAGGAAAATGCCCAAAGATCCGAACGCTCCAAAACGTTCGCTGTAAGTTTTCTAAATTTATATTAACGTTATCTGTTCTAAAATACCTTGAAATCACGCCAAGTCAAGAGATTATTTCTTATTACTTTTTGACCAGTTTTGTTTATTAATAAAAGAAAAGTTAATAAGAGGGATTATTATTTTCATTTTTTATTTTGGATTATTGTTTTATTTTCTCATTAATTAGAAAGGATATCAATCGTTAACTACAATTTTTACATCTTGATTCTTATTGTATTGATTTTTCTTTTCGATTTGATCCATTCTATTTTCTTTTCATTTAAAATTTGAAGTAACTTCATTTACAAGCCTATTTTGTAACTCTTAACGACATCGTTATGAACCGATTGTCGTTCATGAACGACAATTCGTATTTTGTAACTTCTAACGACATCGTTATGAACGACTTTCAGGTTAGTTTTGGTCGTTTGGTGAACGACATCCCCGTAGAAGTGGTTTACGTCGTTAGCATAGCAAAATTGAATTTTAAAATGAGTTGCGTACCGAGTGTATTGAACAAATGACTTTTTATATATTTAACTGTAAGCTCAAAATGTGTAAGATCATCTCTGGTATTATCTCTGGTATTATCTCTGGTTTAAGATCATCGTTTGGCATTATCTCTGGTAAAATTCCATTTTTACAAGTTCAACCCTTAATACCCTAACATGAAAGGATGCCAGAAAATCACTGAACCCATTTGAAATGCCAGATAACATTTTTTTAAAAATACAAATTTCTAGTAATTTTTTCAGAAA
This sequence comes from Digitonthophagus gazella, assembly GCA_036711955.1. Taxonomy (NCBI): domain Eukaryota; kingdom Metazoa; phylum Arthropoda; class Insecta; order Coleoptera; family Scarabaeidae; genus Digitonthophagus; species Digitonthophagus gazella. Next base: position 3,339,608 of record JASCIT010000002.1, on the reverse strand, counting down.
TGATTTCTTCTTTCAAGTTATGCCATTTTCCTCAAGACGGCACAAAAATATTACTACCTATAATTTCTTGTGGAACTATACTTCTATGCTTGAAGAAGTTATCAAAGCTATTTCTAAAGCAAATTCAAGAAAAATATTATACTTCATTTAATAACTAGGAGGAGTGATTTGAATTTTGCGCGCTAAAATAGTGAACTATTATTGGTCGCTCCGCAGTCAAGTTTACAAAGACGAAAAAAATTGGTTTTTGTCGTTTATTGCTTTTAACGTTTGAGGTTAGGTGCTTTGCCTAATTTGTCAACTTGTTTCTCGCTTTTTCGTTCTGCTCAAATGGTTGCGATTAAAAAATATTAAGTTCGAAGAAGGTATGGTACGATGTCATCTGTTGGATATAATACGTCAACACAAGGAACGTCTTTTGGATAAATTTTGAACAATGTACCTATAGATAAACGGCCATAGAGATATTTGGTATGTTCTAGAATACTACGCTCAAACGCTTGGTGTTTTGTTGGTTACATAAATGTGACTGGTTTGAAGTTTAGAATTCAAATTTGCCACTAAAAATATTTAGTGTATTTTTTAGTTACTTTTTCCTATGTAAATGGGGTTTTGAGATTCACTCCTCCTAGTTATTAAATGAAGTATAGTGATTACAGCTTTCTTTCGAAAAATAATGTCAAATAATGTATTCTTTTAAAGATAGCTTCTTCATCCACTTGCGTCATTAATTGTCAAAGCTTGTCAAAATGCAGACATAAGTTCCCCTTTGAGGTTATGTTGTTAGTTCAAAAGATCTAACATTAGATCAAAAGTGACATTTTATGTCACTATCCTATATGAAAACATTAACTTGTATCGTTACAGCTAAAATTCCTAACGACTGATTTACAAAATACGGTTTTAACAAAAAGTCGTTTCAGATTGGAGTCGTTGGCTGAACGATGTCGTTAGGTAACGACAATTACAAAATAAGCCTGTTAATCCTTTTTAGGACATTTGAAAATTAGAAAAAATGTATCATTCAAACGTCAAAATTTAATGTAAAAAATATTAAAATATCATTTTTTAAGTTACAGATTAGATTTTTCTCGTTACTAATATTTTTTTCAATTTTGGTATTTAAAATTTATCATGATATTGAAAATTATGATGATTTAATTCCATAATAAACGATATTAGGACATTTTTCATTAAACATTTAAGATATTCTTTTTAAAAATGAAGCTAATAACACTTTCTACATATCATCTGTCAATAGTATCAAATTATGGCTTGAAATCTAAATAATTTAAGTGTTTTGAATAGAAAACATTAAAATTGGAGTTAAATCCTCAAAAGGATAAAGATCATTTAAGAAAATTTGATATTATTGATCTATTATTCTATTTATTTGAGTTGCATTACCTTTAATATTTGAACTTATACGAATCCAGAAAAGTCCAAGTCGGAAAACAATCTTCATATTTGAAAAATTCTGAAGAAGTTTTCATTTATAACCCCGAAATATTCTAATTACTAAATGGAATAACGTAGTTTTGTATTTTGGACAATTCCAGTTGTTAAAGGTTGACTTATTGATTACATCACTGATTACCTGAACTATATAAATCTTTAAAAAACTATTTTCGTCCGATTTTTTGGATAGTTAGAACTGATTTTTTCATTTTTAATCAATAATAAGGTTTTAGTGTAAACTTTTAACCAATTATATTAGTAAACACAATTCTGAACATTTTCTTATTCCATTAAAACGTAGATTTTGTTGAAATAAAAGAACTTGGGCTCTTCTATTTTTAACCGTTTGAATTCGGTTTGACTCTTGGATCCAAACGATTAATATAAATAAATTATATCCATTTTTTAAATACTCGACAATAATTAAGTCATTTTCATTACTTTCAACTTTGTAATTTATTTTGATGATGGAATAAATTATTCGAAAAGTTTGTTTTGTAAAACAGAAAGTATTGTTTTAAATTTTCTTTAGTTATTTTCGGTTGTAACTCCTTAAAGTTCTTTACTCTGCTTTAAAAAAAAGTTTCGAAGTATTTTAAATACTTCAAACAGAAAAATGTAGCCTAACAAATATTTTTTATTTTATGGAAAATTTTCTTTTTTAAATAATTTTTTGCACAGCTTGATCGGTCACTAAACCTTTTAAAAGCTGGTTTTTTGGTCATAATACTGTGCTAAACGATCCGATTTAGGAAAAGATCTTTCGGTTATTTTAAATCAAACCGAAAAATAAGACTACTAAATCGAACATTTTAATTCTAATAATTCTCTAACAATTTTCTTAATTCATTTTAATTTTCTAATCATTGAAAAATGTTTATTAAAGTTAGAAAACTCTTAATTTTTATTGAAACTATTATTTATTATATTTTTTTGTTGTAAAAAATAGGTCTGCGTTCTTCTGGTTCTGTAACGACGAGCGTGGAAAAGTCAAAGGCGCGAATCCCGAATACGGCGTAGGCGACATCGCCAAAGAATTAGGCAGGAGGTGGGCCGATGCCGATCCGGAAGTTAAAGGCAGATACGAGCAAATGGCCGAAAAGGACAAAGCTCGTTACGAAAAGGTAATATCACTTTCTCTTTTTAAAACTTCCACATTAATTTTTAAAAAATCAATAAAGAAATTTAACCCTTAAAAGTTCTTTTTTCAGATATTGTGAACATTATATTATTTGTCAAGTCCTTTCAGACCACAAATCATCTAACTAATAAGACTGAACATGCAATGTTAAAAATTTTTTAGTGCTTACAGTACCTTTAGTAATGTTAGTCGTGAACTACTAAGTAATACGGGTAGCTGGCAGGTTTAAATAATTTCAAATCTACTCGTCATTGCATTCTGTTCTAATAAATAACAACACTGCTGACCAGTGACGAGTTAACTCATCTTTTCATAGCCAAACATTGTTGACCAGTGACGAGTCAAGTCATCATTACACTCGTCATAGTTGATGACATGGCGTAATTTGTATGTAAAATTACCAATCAACAAAGTGATTAAATAAAACAAGTGTATAAAATATAAAAAAAAAATTAATCATTACAAAATAAATTACATGCCTAATACAGTTAATACAAATACAAAACAAAATTACAAGTGATGTAGTATTAGCGAGGTTCTAGTATGTCGAAAACATTTTTAAGAAATTAGAAAGAATATCTTTTGAACACGTACAAAATGGTGTGGCAATTGTCCACACAAATTCACTCTAGGTGTCATTTGAAAGTACTTATTCTTAATGTTGCACAACACAACCAATAAACTCTTTAGAATCATTGAAAGTGCTCGTAGTCAAGTAGATCCATCTGGCCCATTTTTTCTAGCCATTCTTAGAAAGAAGAACATCTTCCGTTGTCTGAGTGACAATGCATTTGTTAGGTATTGTTGAGTATTGCACTTCTAGAAATTCTACAGTTGCTTACATTTTTCTAAGGAAAACTTTTTTGAAATAAAGTACTTACTTCACTTGAATGCATAGTTATGTACAAGTTAAATACAAAAATGCACAAGTGTTATACTTTTACAAAATTAACTGCTATTAACGACATTTGAGAGTAGTGAGAAGCTCGTTCGAGCAACACATGTAGTGGGAAAGGACATTTATACCTATTTTAATTCTGGATTTTCGTAAATTTAAATTATACTGATAAATGTTTGTATATCATTCTAAGCTGTAAGAAATTAATACATTGTGATTATAATAATTACACTGGCCAACATTTTTTAGACCCATAGATCAGACAATAGTTTCCTAATAGTTTTTTGCTCGTTGAACTCAAATTTGGCCTCAAAATTGCTCTATCACATTAGGTTTTTGAAATATTCTAACCTAAAGATGCAAAAAATTAGATTTTTAAACATGTTTGGAACTAAATAACAGCGAATAAATTTTTATGCACAAAATTTCAAGCGGCATCTGAAAGAACTACTGTTTCCATTTTTTATTTAAAATTTTTTGAATATCTACATTTTGTGTTGAAGGGATATAATTTCTATATTATTTTTTATCCAATCATTAATCCATAGGAGCGGCAGTAGTTGTTGATGATTGATTTGTTATGTTTGTGCACATTTTGGCACAAAAAATGAGTGTAGATAGGATGAAAGAATGATGACCTACTATTGCTAAGCTTTGAAAAGGGAAGATAATTCCATAAGTTGGGTTGGGTCACTACAACGTTCATTTGAATTAAAGAGAATTCGATTTTTTTTGAGACTATGATCAAATCATTGCTTACTAATCTACTATATCGATGAATACGATTGGAGGACTATAAAAAAAGTTTTTTTCCTGAAGAAATCAAGATATTGAAGTGCTGCATTCGGATGCTACATAGTTTTGTAGACAAAAATTTATTTGTTACGTTATTTAATTTCAAATATATTCAAAACTCGTATTTTTTACATTTATAGATTAGAATGTTTTGAAAACCTGACGTGATAGAGCAGGTCTGAAGTCATATTTGAACTCAATGTGTCAAAACTTTTTATAAAAGTACTATTTGTTCAGTAGGTCCCATCTTTCATAAAATTTTGTAGGCCTGTGTTATTAATCCGTGGGAAAATGAATAATGCCGAATGTTTCGTAATATTCGACGAAAGTACCTCTTGCCTTTTAAGCCTGAACTATATAATCTTTTCTTATTTGCTATGTCGTGGTGGCCCCTTGGTTTAGACATTGCAAACATGCATCTACATCTTTGCATACACAACAAAGTATTGAACATAGCTAATGTCATGTGTAATAAAAACTTTTAAAGGTTAAAAATTGAAAATATAATTTTGAGAATAATATTTTTCTCTTTTAATTATAGGAAATGACGGCATATAAGATGAAAAACAATCCAGCAGTTCAACAACAAAACATACCTGAACACGAAGAAGAAGAGGAGGAGGAAGAAGAGGTCGAGGAAGATGAAGACGATTAAAAAGTGACGTCCGCGCGGCACCAGCGTTACCTCACCAAGCCTTCATCCATTCATTCCTCCGGTGTACATATATAAAAGTTAGCAAGTGTTTGTGTTCTCTTCTCTTTTTTCATTTTTACTTTTATTTTTTAATTTTTCTCTCAAAACAACAGCCAGCAAACCTCCTCACCATCCTCCACAAAACTCGTTTTTTGAATGTGCGTACTTATATACAAAACGATGACGACGACGACTACGACTAAAATGAAAGAAATGAGTATAAATTTAATTTTTAAATAGACTAACTACTGCCGACCGGAGTTAGAAACTCGGAAGACCACTCCCTCGGAGCCGCCTCGGCGTCTGTGTATATTTTTTGAATAGGTTACGTGCCGAGGTCGCGCGCAAGCGATCGTCTTACGGGTTAACTTTTTTTAAAAAAACAGGAAAGCGTATTTTCTTCTCCCGTCGCAGTAATAATTTCATTTCAAAACTAGAAGTCGTGTATTAAAAAAAAAATAATAAAAATTAATAAACAAAGCAAGTCTTTTATAAATATTAAATATACATAATATATATATAAATATATCGGATCATTTTTAAATTTCATTTTTTACAGTTTTAATTTGTTTGTTAAAATCATTTAGTAAACGGAGTCCGTACTCAGGCAGTACAACGGGTTCTTATTTAAAGAGGAAAGAAAATACAACAAGATTTATTAATAATAATAAAAAAAACAGGATTTATTAATAATTAAAAAAGCAGGATTTATTAATAATTAAAAAGGCAGGATTTAAAAAAGCAAGATTAATAAAAAACAGGTTTAACAAAAAACAAGATTTTTAAAAATCAGAATTAGTAAGAAAAAAAAAAAAAATCTCAGCAGTTAGGTTATAATACGGTTATTTAATATCTGTGTTATATGTTTAATTTTTTCTTTTTTAATAAATTTGGATTAACAATTGTTACCCCAAATTATAACTTAAAAAAAAAATAAAAATAAAGTAAAAAAAAAAATGTTCATAAAAGAAATAATAATTATATTTAATGGAAATCTGACTGCTGCGATTGTAATTTATTTATACGTTTTTACATTTTAAGTTATGTATCGGCTATTATTTTTTTTTTTCACACTTGTCGTGACGTTTTTAATCGAAAGAGCCCCCGTAGGATAAGCAGAGCAGAATATTTTTTATTGTGAAAACACCCTACGTTTGTTAATACATAATAAAAAACGAAAAAAATCATAAAAAATAAAAAAATATCTTTGTGCGGTGAAAATTCGTGAAATTAAAAACCGCATGAAAATGCTTTTATGTGCATTAAATATGGACAATATATTAACAATTTCACCAAAGTGATATAAGTACTGGATTGTCTATATTTTGTGGATATCGACTTTGACAAAATAAAATAATAAATAAATCCGACAGTTGAGAATGAATAAGTTAAGATGAAGATGAAGAAGTCGTCCCGGATTTTGTAAAAAAAAATTAAACGGGAGAAACGACGATGCGAAGTGATATGTTTATATTTTATTAAATATTTGATTGTTGTGTACTTTTATCCGTTTTTAATGTGGATTCATGTTAATTTTTATTTTCTTGCAATGATCAAACTAAACTTTGTATTTCTTATTTTTAGTGTTTCGTAGTTTGTTTCTTTTTCGGCGACATTTCACTTCCCATACGATTGCTCTGTGTTATTTTAGGGAGAATTACTAGGCGCAATGTTTGTTTTTGTATCTCATAGGAATAAATAAAAATAATAAAAATTTTCAGAAACTATTGAAGTCCATTTTATATTGTTTTATTTCTTTGTGTGTGTAAATTGGACTTTAATTTTATTTTAATTACAATATTACCTTAAAAAAATCATACAGAGTTTATTTATAGGAATAAAACATGATTCTTGTATTGAATTAAATCTAAAATGTTCTATTTTAATCTAAAAAAGAAGGATTTTCTCTAATTAGTATCAAAAAATTAGAAATATTCTTAAATGTGATTAAAATTTTTTGACAGGTAACCTAACTTTTTTTAAAATTTTGATCAATTTTAAAAAATCGTGGAGACTTTATTTTTTGAAATTAAAACATGGAATTTGTATTCATTGAAAGTTTAAATATTCTATTTTATAATAAAAAAGTTAATTTTGTTCTAAATATTACCCAAAAAATTAAAAAAATTCACAAAAATGATTAAAATTTTTGACGGTTTATAACCTAATTTTTTTTTTTAATTTTCTCTTTTAACTTTTTTTTTATTAGGTTTGGGCATTTAGAGTTGATATAAACGTTTTAAACAGTTGCTGTTTTATCCAACCTTTATCCGCTTTGGCTCATTTTAGACGTCCGGATGTAACTTGCGACGGTGAAGAGTTTGTCGTTCATACTTACGCACAAAGAGATCCAATTCCTACAATTATACATCATTATCTTTTTTGTGTATCTTATGCTGTCTTTAATCTGTCTTTGAACAGTGTCGGGACCGGCAGTACAGGTAGTAACAGGCACACTCTCGCTAGACTTAATGGCCTCGCTAAGGAGAACCATCTACGAAAGCAGAACAACTAAAGATAAAGTGACTGCTAAGCGGGAAGCACGTGAACAGGCCTATCACACCTGGCAAACCAAACGGGATGCTGAAATTAGAGGAAGGTGGATGGCGAGGTAAATACCGGATGTTAAGATTTGGAGCGATCGGCGTCACGGAGAGGTGGGTTACTACCTGACCCAGTTTCTCACTGGCCACGGATATTTCATGAAATATTTACACACAATCAGAAAAAAAGAAACTTCAACTTGTATTTTTGTGGATTCAGAAATCGACGACATACTTTTTTCCATTGCAATTATTGGAGACTGGAAAGAGCACAATTAACTACCAAGGTGGGGGCTTTGACTCCGGACAATGTTGTGGCCAAGATGCTGGATGACCAAGAAACGTGGAACGCGATAGTTGACTTTGTCACTAAAATACTTAAGGCGAAGAAACGGGCTATGGATGCACTGTTGCCATAAACCTCCATAAATCTCACAGACACATAGAGAAGAGAAACCCATACAGGCTCAAGAGTCCCCCCTTCAACAGGGCAGATAAGCTGAAACCATGGAACACTAGAGATAAACCATAAACCTTTCGCACCTGTAATGCCCTAGACATGACGTGTAAAGCGAAGATGGACATGATGGCTCTCGACTTTAATTCCTTGAAGTTACACCTTCTTGGTGGTCCCAAGGGAAGAAGACGGGGGAACTTCTCATGCGTTGTTATTATTGTTAATTTGAACACGACGGTTCATACTTTTAAAAAATAATTATAATGCTTTGTCTACTGTCTTTAATAGTGGGTGAGTAATTATTAAAAAAATAGCTTTTTTTTAAATAATTTTATTTTAAATAAAAAAGATATGCAACCCTATATACATCTCTAAAAAATTTTAAGGTATGTTTGTTGGGTTGCATATCTATCAGGATTAATTTTTATACATTTTTATAAATTTATAATTTCTTATGATTTTAGTGAAATATTAGCTGATCCAACTTTTTTTTTTTAATTTGTCGAATTTTAAAAAATACTTAAACTTATGGAGACTTAAGAATCGAGGTAAGGATATTTCTTTCTTTATAAAATCGATCAACTTTAAAAATTCATAAAAAATTCATTTTTAAAGATTTTGATTTGATTTTTTTTTTCTAAATGAAATTTAAAACGTTCTAATTTTAATTAAAAAAGACCGTTTTATTCTAAATGTTGTCAAAAAAATTTAAAAAAATTTCAAAGTTGGTAAAAATTTTTGACACTTTTTTAACTTAAGGAAATTAACTTTAACCCTTAACGGTCCTGCTATTTTGACATATGTTATTAGCCGAGTCCGCATTTATTTTTTCGTGAAATATTGGTTGTCTAAGATCAAGGGGTTTACAATTGAAAAGTATATATCTATATATATTTTTCTTTACCAATTTTCTTTTCATAGTCATTCCCAGACCATCTGGACAATGAACCAACTTGTAGAACAAGCTTTCATAACAATGAAAACTATTTAATTATTTGTCTAGATACTTCAAATATTAAATTTGTTGTGTCTAAACGTCATGTCCACAACGTCTGGACATAGGACTTGACAGAAATAATGCAATGTCCACAACGTCTGGACAACGGACCGTTAAGGGTTAAAAATTCACCAAAAATTCATTTTTAAAGATTTTGATTTGATTTTTTTTTCTAAATGAAACTTAAATTATTCTAATTTTAATTAAAGAACACCGTTTTATTCCAAGTGTTGTCAAAAAAATTGAAAAAAAAATTTCAATGTTGGGTAAAAATTTTTGACACTTCTAACCTAATTTTAGAAAATCGATCAACTTTAAAAAATCTTGGAAACTTTATTTTATTAAATTAAGAAATGGAATTTGTATTAATTGAAAAATAAAATGTTCTATTTTTTAATAAAAAATCAATTTTGTTCTAATTATTACGCAAAAAATTAAAAAAAAATTATAAAGTTGACTAAATTTTTTTATAACCCAACTTTTAAAAAATTTTGACCAAATTTAAAAAATCGTGGAGCCTTTATTTTTTGAAATGAAGACATGGAATTTGTATTAATTGAAAGATAAAATATTCTATTTTTTAATAAAAAAATCAAATTTCTTCTAAATATTAGCCAAAAAATTAAAAAAATTCACAAAGATGATTAAATTTTTTGACGTTTGGGTTTTCATAACCCAACTTTTTTTAAAATTTTGTCAAACTTTAAGAAATCATAGAGATTTTATTTTTTGAAATGAAGACATGGAATTTGTATTAATTGAAAGTTTAAATATTCTATTTTTTAATAAAAAAATCAAATTTCTTCTAAATATTACCCAAAAAATTAAAAAAATTCACAAAGATGATTAAAATTTTTGATGGTTCATAACCCAACTTTTTTTAAATTTTATCGAACTTTAAAAAATCATGGAGACTTTATTTTTTGAAATTAAAACATGGAATTTGAATTAATTGAAAGATAAAATATTCTATTTTTTAATAAAAAAGTCAAATTTTTTCTAAATATTACCCAAAAAATTAAAAAAATTCACAAATATGATTAAAATTTTTCATAACCTAATTTTTTTTTAATTTTCTCTTTTAACTTTTTTTTATTAGGTTTGGGCATTTAAAATTGATATAAACGTTTTAAACCACGAAGGAAACATTTTAGACGCTGCTTCAGGTGCTGTTTTATCCAATCTTTATCCGCTCTGGCTCATTTTAGACGTCCGGATGTAACTTGCGACGGTGAAGAGTTTGTCAAAAATGATGGATGTTTCCACAGCTCCTGGAAAGAACAGAGATTAGTTCTTATTCTGAAGAAAAAAAGCGACCACTTAAACCCCATCGTCATACAGACCGTTATGCATGTTGAATACTACTGGAAAATTGTACAAAAAGTTACTGCGAACTCGAATTGAAGAGGCCGTAGAGAGAGCTGGGGGTTTGTCAGAAAAACAGTATGGTTTCCGCAACGGAAAATCCGTGATTGACGCTGCTAGATATGTATTATCCACTTTTCGGCAAAGTCCAACGCTTGAATCCATTCTCTCAGCCGATGGTGGTTCTGATGACCCTGGATGTCCGAAATGTATTCAACTTTGCTCATTGGGTCGACATCCAACTTGCTCTAAGAGAGAAATTTCTCATGCCAGCATACATAATGACAATTATTGAAGACTATTTCAAAGATAGGATACTTACTTACAACACGTCCAATGTCATGCCTAGAAAAATGACTAGGAAAATGTCATGCGGAGTCGCTCAAGGCTGTGTTCTGGGGCCAACCCTATGGAATGTCTTTTACGACATTCCTCCTCCGGTCCTCCGAATTGAGATGCCCAATGATTGCTTCTAGATGGGCTAAGTAGACGACTTGGCGGCTATTATCCTAGCTAGAGACATACCTGAAACACAGAGGAAATTAAATGGAGTAATGCGATGCATACTTACCTGAATGCACGATCGGGGGTTAACTCTTACCAGGGCAAAGACTGAAATAGTACTCTTAACCCGAAAAAGAATACCGCTCGATGTGCCATTTCGGATTCATGATGTGGAAGTAACATCTAAAAGAAACACGAAATATCAGGGTCTGACCATTGACAACAAAGTCTCTTTTACGGAACACATTAGGATTGCCTGCGATAAAGCGGCTAGAGTTGTTTCGAACCTGTCAAGGATGATGGCGAACGTCGGGGGTCCACCCGCGAAAATATGCTGATGAAGGTGGCACATGCAATCCTCTTATATGGATGCGAGGTGTGGTCGGCAGATCTGACTGCCATTAAATGGAAAAATCTATGCAATATCCAACGGAGGGGGATGCTGTAACGGTTTTATTTTTCGTCTTTAACCTTTAACCCATTTGTATCATACAGAAAAATGAAAAATTTGGCCTTATCACCGAACATTTTTTTTATATGCAATGAGCGCATATATGCGCGCTCTGGTGATAGTGGCCAGGCAAAATGCGCGTATATATGGGCTTATGATGCAAATGGGTTAACTGGTGACGTGCATGTTGAGGGACGTGCGTGGTGACGTTGAGTCCTAGGGACCCATGTCTTTTTAAGAGCCTTTGGTATATTTTTCTTTTAGTTTGCCGTTTGTTTGCCGTTTTATGCTTCACTTCATACCTTACTTAATTAGAAAAGTGGATTCTGCTCATTTTATTACTATTAACAAGGGCGGTATTAAATAAAGAGCAATAGCCTACAAAAAAAACCAAAAAAACTGCCAACCAAATTGACAAACACGGGTCCCAGAGACCCATACGTCACCAGTTAAAGATTAATTAAATTTAAATTATTTGGTTTGGGCCATCTGTTGGAATCTGTCGTTTTTAGATCTCTTGGTTTTATTTCGCAACACAAGATATTGGTTGGTTTCTCAGATTAGTGCGATCGAAAGTGGTGGGGATTTGGTTCTTTCGAGTGTCGCAATCGAGGTAATTTCGCCCTCTTTGTTGTTGTGCCTTGGAAGAGAGTAGACATTTTTGGCTTACAAGATAAAAACTGCGTGGGTGACGAAGATTTTAATAGAAACGTTTCTTTGTTGTTTGGGAAAACTTCTAAATCGCAATTTGGCGGATCAACTTCGCACACCACAAATTTCGTGCAGTTATTGTGAATTAACGGATTGATTTCGGATTACTGGGTTTTTATCAGCCAACACTTCAAGCCGATTAACATCGTAAGGCTTTTTATTTTTGGATTTATTTTTGGTATTTTTTTGGAAATTTTTGATTTGAAACCTAGTGCGTCGCAATTTTGAGTGAACCCCCTGGCGGCTAACTTTCTTTCATGATTACATTAAACGCCGTTAGAGAAATAGGAACGGAAGTTGTCACTAATATACTTAAGATGAAGAAACTAATATACTTAAGAAAGAATAAATCTGACAGACACATAGAGAAGAGAAATTCATACAGGTTCAAGAGCCCCCCCTTTAACAGTTTTCACAATATTATTGACGATGACCTGACGACAATAACGAACCGATTCCCTCTGCGGGGTGGATAAGCTGAAACCATGGAACACTAGAGATAAACCATAAACCTTTCGCACCTGTGATGCCCTAGACATGACGTGTAAAGCGGGGACGGACATGATGGCTCCCGACTTTAATTCCTTGAATTAAAAAAATAGGGGAAGGTGGGTATGTTAGGGACACCTTTTATAATCCATTTAATTGTGGCCATACCAGCAACATAAAAATTTTAAAATGTATACCATCGAATAGCTTACTGTTTATACTATATTTTGGTACTTATTTGATGTCATTTTTTCTAATGGTTAGAGTTTTGTTGCAGTAGAAGTGATCATTTGTGCTTTTGTCCCAAACGTACCTTGCGTTGGTATGTATGGGACAGTCACAAAATGACGGAAGCATAATTGATTTCTTCATCTTCTTCCGTCTCTAATTTCTTTTTACGCTGTGTTTAACCTTCTCTTCCCTTTTTCGAAATTTTTCATTCTTGATTTTTAATGTTTCTTCTATTAACAGTTTTTCGGGTGTGCTTGTTAATATCTTTGTAATACCTTTGTAAATTGTAACTGTTTTGCACGGGTTATTCAAGAACTAATTACCAAGAGCCGATTATGTATATAGGAGGTATATCTGGGACGTCCCAAATATCCCTTTCTTTCAATGTCCCAAACATACCTCACTGTAGTTTGTTTACATTTTATTTTTTTAAAGTTTTAGTATAGGACACAAATAAAAGACAGCAAGGTATATTGATCAAAAACAGTTTGTAGACTTCACCAATAATAATTTATTAAGTTTTGTAAATAAACATAGTTATAACCAGTACTTATCTGATGCACCCGATTTTTACTTTGAAACAACATAAACGCAAACGTCCAATTTTTAATGTTAAAATAACTGACTGCATTTCAAGTTTCGACGATGTAGCACTAGTAAATTTAAAGTAAGAGAACCGGGTAATTTCAAACAAGTTTTCGGTTTGGATCAATTGTCCCAAACATACCACCGTCCCAAACATACCCACCTTCCCCTAGATTTTTTTAAAATAATTTTATTTTAAATTTAATTTAAAAAAAAGATGCAACCCTATACACGTCTCTAAAAAAAATTTAAGGTATGTTTGTTGGGTTGCATATCTATCAGGATTAATTTTTATACATTTCTATAAATTTTAATAAATTTATAATTTCTTATGATTTTAGTGAAATAATAGCTGATCCAACGTTTTTTTTTTAATTTTCTTAAACTTTAAAAAATCGTGGAGACTTAAGAATCGAGGTAAGGATATTTCTGTCTTTAAAAAATCGATCAACTTTAAAAATTCATCAAAAATTCATTTTTAAAGATTTTGATTTGATTTTTTTTCTAAATGAAACTTTAGACATTCTAGTTTTAATTAAAAAAGACCGTTTTATTCCAAGTGTTGTCGAAAAAATTAAAAAAATTTTCAAGGTAAAAATTTTTTAGGTTAGAAAATTAACAATTTAAAAAAAAAATCATAAAAAATTGAATTTTAAATATTTTAAGCTGTTTTTTTTTCTAAATGAAACTTAAAACGTTCTAATTTTAATTAAAAAAGACCGTTTTATTTTAAATGTTATCAAAAAAATTAAAAAAATTTTCAAAGTTGGTAAAAATTTTTGACACTTCTAACCTTAGAAAATCATTCAATTTTAAAAATTCACCAAAAATTCATTTTTAAAAATTTTGATTTGATTTTTTTCTAAATGAAATTTAAAACGTTCTAGTTTTAATTAAAAAAGACCGTTTTATTCCAGGTGTTGTCAAAAAAATTGAAAAAAAATTTCAAAGTTGGGTAAAAATTTTTTACACTTCTAACCTAACTTTAGAAAATCGATCAACTTTAAAAAATCGTGGAAACTTTATTTTTTTTAATTAAGAAATGGAATTTATATTCATTGAAAGTTTAAATATTCTATTTTTTAATAAAAAAGTCAAATTTTTTCTAAGTATTACCCAAAAATTTAAAAAAATTCACAAAAATGATTAAAATTTTTGACGGTTTCTAACCCAACTTTTTTTTTAAATTGTCGAACTTTAAAAAATCATAGAGACTTTATTTTTTTTAATTAAGACATGAAATTTGTATTAATTGAAAGATAAAATATTCTATTTTTTAATAAAAATATCAAATTTCCTCTAAATATTACCCAAAAAATTAAAAAAAATCACCAAGATGATTAAAATTTTTGACGGTTTATAACCCAACTTTTAAATTTTGTCGAGTTTTAAAAAATCATGGAGACTTTATTTTTTTAAATAAAAACATGGAATTTGTATTAATTGAAAGATAAAATATTCTATTTTTTAATAAAAAAGTCAATTTTCTTCTAAATTTTACCCAAAAAATTAAAAAAATTCACAAAAATGATTAAAATTTTTGCCAGTTTATAACCCAACTTATTTTTAAATTTTATGGAATTTTAAAAAATCGTGAAGACTTTATTTTTTGAAATTAAGACATAAAATTTGTATTAATTGAAAGTTTAAATATTCTATTTTTTAATAAAAAAAGTCAAATTTCCTCTAAATATTACCCAAAAAATTAAAAAAATTCGCAAAGATGATTCAATTTTTTGACGTTTGGGTGTTTTCATAACCCAACTTTTTTTAAAATATTGTCAAACTTTAAAAAATCATGGAGACTTTATTTTTTAAAATTAAAACATGGAATTTGTATTAATTGAAAGATAAAATATTCTATTTTTTAATAAAAAAGTCAATTTTGTTCTAATTATTACCCAAAAAATTAAAAAAATTCACAAAGATGATTAAAATTTTTGACGGTTTATAACCCAACTTTTAAATTTTGTCGAGTTTTAAAAAATCATGGAGACTTTATTTTTTAAAATTAAAACATGGAATTTGTATTAATTGAAAGATAAAATATTCTATTTTTTAATAAAAAAGTCAATTTTGTTCTAATTATTACCCAAAAATTTAAAAAATTTCACAAAGATGATTAAATTTTTTGAAGTTTGGGTGTTTTCATAACCCAACTTTTTTTTAAATTTTGATCGACTTTAAAAAATCATGGAGACTTTATTTTTTGAAATGAAGACATAAAATTTGTATTACTTGAAAGTTTAAATATTTTATATTTTAATAAAAAAGTCGAATTTCTTCTAAATATTACCCAAAAAATTAAAAAAATTCACAAAGATGATTAAAATTTTTACGTTTATAACCTAACTTTTTTTTAAATTTTGTCGAACTTTAAAAAATCGAGGAGACTTTATTTTTTGAAATTAAAACATAAAATTTGTACTAATTGAAAGTTTAAATATTCTATTTTTTAATAAAAAAGTCAATTTTGTTCTAATTATTACCCAAAAAATTAAAAAAATTCACAAAGATGATTAAAATTTATGCCGGTTTTTTATTAATATAGGTTATTAAACACTTTTAAATTTCTTTCATATCTAATTATTTTAACGTTAATTATATATCTGTTTACATTTTTTAGTTAAAATGACATAAAATATAAACATTTTTAAATATAAAATCAATAAATTAAAAATATTGATTTTTTTTTAAATTTCGGTTCGATATTAAGCGCCATCTATTATCAATTTTTACAATTTAGTTTAATAGGAGTTGTGTTTATATTTATTAAAATTAAATTATTAACGTTAATATTTGACGTTAAAATACAGAGAAGTATTAAAAATGTTTATAATAGAACATTTTTTTAATATAAAATCAATAAATAAATTTAAAATATCGATTTTTAAAAAATAATTTCGTGTCAATATTAACCACCATCTATTATCGATTCTTACAATTTAGTTTAATACGAGTTGTGTTTAAATTTGTTAAAATTAAATTATTAGCGTTAATATTTGACGGTAAAATACAGAGAGGTATTAAAAATGTTTATAATAGAACATTTTTTTATATAAAATCAATAAATAAATTTAAAATATCGATTTTTTAAAATTAATTTCGTGTCAATATTAAGCGCCATCTATTATCAATTTTTACAATTTAGTTCAATACGAGTTGTGTTTAAATTTGTTAAAATTAAATTATTAGCGTTAATATTTGACGGTAAAATACAGAAAATTATTAAAAATGTTTATAATAGAACATTTTTTTATATAAAATCAATAAATAAATTTAAAATATCGATTTTTTTAAATTAATTTCGTGTCAATATTAAGCGCCATCTATTATCGATTCTTACAATTTAGTTTAATACGAGTTGTGTTTAAGTTTGTTAAAATTAAATTATTAGCGTTAATATTTGACGTTAAAATACAGAGAATTATTAAAAATATTTATAATAGAACATTTTTTTTTATATAAAATCAATAAATAAATTTAAAATATCGATTTTAAAATTAATTTCACGTCAATATTAAGCGCCATCTATTATTGATTTTTACAATTTAGTTGACTTAATACGAGTTGTGTTTTTTGTTTAAATTTAATTTTAACGAATTAAATTATTAACGTTAATTTTTAATATTAATTAAGAATTAAAACATGTAAGTAAAGCTATAAATCAAAATAATGAAACATCAGCGATTTTTTAAAATGTAAATTTTTGCTATCCTTTACACTTTTTATTAGTGAACGAAGTGCTTTTTTAAAAATTGCTTATTAAGTATAAATTAAAATTAAAATTGATCGATAGAGAAATTAAAAATTAAAAAAAATCCTAGCAACAAAGAGTTTTTAATAATTAATCTTTATTAAAAAAAAAAAGAAAAATTGATCTTAGACATCTTCTAAGTTTAAAATCGTTAGGTTTTTGTTTTCAGTTTATTTGCTAGTGTCTTCTGTATCGCGAGCAGGTAAGCGATTTTTATCGTAAATAATAAATACAATTAAAAACCAAATTAGTTCGAATCGTTCGTAAATTTAAACCGATAACGGTTTCGAGCGTCGCGGCGTCGGCGTCAAACTCGGTTATCGACTAAAATTTTAAGCCAATTTGACATCTTCGCGGGGTTATATTTAGAACGGGAAGGTAAATCCAATATGGCTACCTTCTAGCTTACACAACAACTCGATATAATTTTTCCGCCGACCCGTTTAACAAACAAATAAACGTTTTCTGTGCGCGCGGCCGCGATTTTAATCGTAAACGAATATTTTCTCAAAAAAGAAAGAAAAACCACGCCGCCGGAGCTTTTTGATTCTGTGATTACTTGTGATAGGGCCCAACGCGTACACTCGCCGAGCCGATCGCAATAAAAAAAACCCCCCTCGTTGCCCCCTTTCGTCGGAGACAGACGCATTTTATCGCGCCATTTGCTAAACAACGTATTATTATTCGTCGGTACGATGGTAAGTAAAATTTATTTATTTTTACTTTATTAAAAAAAAAAAGGTTAATTCCTTTCTTATTCTTCTTATTATTTTTATTTCCTTAAAATAAAACGTTTTTTCATCTTGTATTATGTATATTATTGATTTATTGGTTTTGGTACAATATGTGGTTTAGTACCAAAAAAATTTGAGGTTATGTTTTCACTCAAGTGGTTTTATCTTAATTTTTAGTCTTTAATGTTATTAAAATAAAATTTAAAAAGTATATTTGAGTGTTTTTTTTTGATTATTTTTTAATATTTTTCAATTATTAAATATTTTTTTAACAAATCTTTAATAAATTTTTATTTAATAATAAAAATATGAATATTTTTTTGTAAAAAGGGTTTTTTTTTCTCTTTGAAGATGTATAACGCCTGGGATTGATATTATTAAACACGAAAAGAAACGATAGAGAGGCCTATATTGTACAATATATTGAGAAACGGTCGTTTGGTGAGAGATGGAAGCTGATATGAAGGAGATTGCTATCGGAAAGGAGGATTTTGGCGAGTTAACGGGGACTATGTTTGGTGACGGAGCTAAAATGGGTAGCGGAAGTCCTCTCGAGGATGGTTTGTTGGAAGATCCGGATAGTTGTGGGATGTGCGGGTAATTTTACATGATTTTAATCTTAGATTTGATTGTAAAAGTGATTTCTGATGATTTTGAGGGTGTTTTTCAATCGATTAAATTATTTAATTTTGATCGCTTACAAAAAATTTTTAATTTTGATTCGATGAAATATCAGAAACTGTTGGAAATTGCTTTTATGAATAAAATTTTTATTGTTTTGAAAAGAAAATTTGTTTATTTGAAAAGAAAATTTATCTATTTAAAAAAAAAAATTATTTATTTGAAAAAAAAAATTATTTGAAAAAAAAATTATTTATTTGAAAAAAAAAATTATTTGAAAAAAAAATTATTTATTTGAAAAAAATTTATTTATTTGAAAAAAAATTTATCTATTTGAAAAGAAAATCTAATTTTTATGTTAAAAAATAATGAATAAAAATAAAAAATTTGAAAAATAAAAATTAAAATTAAAAATTTGAAGAATAAAAATTAAAATAATTTAACTCTAATAAATGGAATTTTATTAAAATGAAAATATTTAATAGAAATTAAAGATAATAATTTTACTCTACAGAGGAATTCCCCTTTGCAGACACCCCTCTTGAACGGACACTCCCCTTGGACGGACAGTTTCTCATGGAACCGTCTGACTCTCATATAATTACTTCGCATTTCTCTTAACACATTACCGACTGGTAGCTGATTAATCGGCTTTTTGTCACCAACGCTTGCTGACCGGTAGTCTATTAATCTGTTGTCTTGGCGATAAACAATTTATTTTTTTACTACCGGCGCCAGGGAGAATCCGTGGCTGAGCGGCCGGTCAGACGTGTGTATGCTGTTGAAACGCTAGCGGTCGGTAATGTGTTAAGCGGATACCCCTGTTGAACGGACAGTTTTGCTCGGTCCCGTTGGTGTCCGCACAAGGGAGATTTCACTGTATATGTTTTATGAGTAAAAAAAATGTCTCATCTCTTTACATTTGACTTTCATAAGTAATAATGATAGTTTAAATGTGATATTACATAATTGGATTCTTATAATTGAAAAAAAGTTGTCGAACTGTGTTCATTCATAAGAATATCTGCTCGGAAAGTAGGAGACTTGGGTTTGACTTTCATTATAACTGAAATGAATAATATCAGTCTTCATTTCATTTAGTTGATGAAAGTTAAATAAATAAAAACATGAAGTTTCTACTGAAGAGATCTATTAGTAATTGATTATTGGGTTTAGATCTTGTAGTAAATCGCCATGAGTTATGGTGGGTTTAGGATGTCAAATCTAAGGCTGTAATCGTAACCGTAGCAGTAATGGTTTAGGCAACATCTAGGAATTACAGAGTATTCCAAGGCCAAAGCTTTGGTCCATTCATTCGTTGAGGTTTTTAGTAATTTTCATCTTTACCTGATGGCGTCTTGACATCCAAGAGCAATAAAATTACATCAGCAGCTTTCGTGCCTTTTGTGTTCACCCGCCTATGATTAAGGACCGGTTGTACAATATGCCGATATACTTCCCGACAGTGTTATCTTGCCGATAAGTTAGTTTGTTCCGTATTACGATCTAGTGATATTTTTATCGGTCAGATTGTCGGTAGGATAACTTGTCGGGTACCCGATGCTGCCGATAACACAGTTGTCGGCCAGATAAATTTAAACGTGATTGACATAAATAGTCCGTTTTGTCAAATTGTTATATGTTTTTTTGAAAACATGAGTGAAAGTGTCAATAGTAGTAAGCGCGCAGCAAATTATTCAAAAGAGGAGTGTTGGCGACTCATCGAAATAATAGAGGAACATGCTGGTGTGATGGAGAATAAAAAAACGTCTGTCCACAATTCGAGCTAAAAGGTCCACATTATTTTTTCTTAACCGAAACCGTTTAAAAAATTCTGTTTCGTCCCATTGCTCCATGTGGTTAGGTCGTTCTCTAATCTGTTTCTCCTTTCTTTTACTCAAGAACACGTTAGCGAGAAATTCGTTTTCAGATTCGCTGCTACTACTAGTGTCGTATAAATTAAACATTTTTCACTAATATTCAAAATATTACACTTTAAACGACTGTTGTCAAACGTTAACTAATTGTAAGACGTTAGCGATCCCAACCTAATCTGCACTAATTCCTAGATTTTGAGGAAAAATGCTACCAACCGACTCTTATTTCGCCGATAGCAATCCTACCGACAAATTCAGTTTGTACTACAGGAAATACTTTTATCCTCCCGATAACCTTATCGGCCGGATAGTTATCCGGTAGATTTATCCTAAGATTGTACAACCGGCCCTAAGTGGAGAAGGAATATTTGGATTTTCTACGGTGCCAATTTTTGGACACACTACAGAAATGAGTCACTGGCTTTTGCCTTGGAATTCTCTGTATGGTATATTTGATGGTTATTACAGTTAAAGTTATGGTTAAGTTTGACATACTAAACCCACCATTAGATAGCGTCTAACGGCAAGTAATATAGACCAGGGGTGGGCAACTTTTTGTATAGTGAGGGCCGGATTACGGTTTACTTTTCGTACGCGAGCTGGAATAAAAAATTAACAAATTTTGGTTACTTATATTTACTAACAAACTTATACTAACTAATAAAGTTAGTTATTAGGTCTCTCAGATGTCCTGCTTTCCTTGGTACAACAACTCCCCAGAAAGCAGAAAATTTGGGTTCGAATCCCAGTGCAGTAATAAGACATTTTTTTCTCTAACGCATTAGTGGTAAAAACCTTTCTTTAATTTTTTCTTTCGTTTAAAAAATAATAATTTTGAAAACAAAAATTATGGATTATTCTAAAGGTTTCGCGTTGATATAGACTATTATCAAACACGTTGTTAAAATTATTAAAAAAATTTAAAGCCAAAAAATGGTATAATACTTTATTTTTCTATCATTGCTGGGGTTAGATGAGGTGTTTGAAATTGAAGCGTTGGATATACTATATTTCGGGTGTTCATTTATAACAACATTCATATACAGGGTTAGTATAAAGTCACGGAACGGTCGAATAACTTTGTTATTTGAGAAGTATCAATTTTGAAATTCTACTTGATTATATAGTTAAATGCGACGAATTTAATAATAACATTTTTATTTTTCTCTCGTTTCCGGTTTTACAGGAAATGCTCCCAACTTTGTTTTCTTAAATGGCATGTATACTATTTTCGTGCATTTTCGAATGCGAAATAAAAAACTACGTTCAAAAATACCAAAATTCTTTACTCTATCGATAAAAACGCATAATAAGACCCAAATTTAAAAAATCAGATTAACGCAAAATCAAGCAGACATGTCACCTTACTGAAACTTCATATTGGTGTCATATGTTACCTATGTCATTCTCAATAATTAATTAAGTTAATAAGAAAATAAGAAATGACTGTAAAACTTGTTACAAGGATAAGTAATATGTTTATTTTTATTGAATGAAACGCAATTATTAAAAAATTAACTAAAATTATAAATAATAAACGATTAACTTTCAGTTATAAATGTTCAAAATGCGACCCGTTTGCCGTTTGACACCGACATAATCGGTCAACAAATTTTGTTGTTGTAATTTGTCTAAATTATTTAGCTGAGTTTTATACACTTGGCATTTCAAATGACACCATAAAGAGAAATGCAGTAGGGATAAAAGTCTGGTAAACGGGTTGGCCAATCGCTCTTCTGCGCCCGATCGAGCGTGCAGGAAATAATAAACATGAAATCGCAGGAAATAATAAGCATATGACAGCAATATGATATTTCAGTAAAGTGACATGTTTGCTTGATTTTGCGTTAAACTGATTTTTTTAATTTGGGTCTTATTATGCGTTTTTATCGATAGAATAAAGAATTTTAGTATTTTTGAACGTAGTTTTTTATTCCGCATTCGAAAATGCACAAATATACTATACATGCCATTTAAGAAAAAAAAGTTGGAAGCATTTCCTGTAAAACCGGAAACGAGAGAAAAATGAAAATGGTGTTATTAAATGCGTCGCATTTAACTATATAATCAGGCAGAAATTCAACATTGATAGTTCTCAAACAACAAAGTTATTCGACCGTTCCGGGACTTTATACTAACCCTGTATAATTTTAACAACGTGTTTAATGATGGTCCATATTACTGTTTGATGCAATCAACCTGATGACGATTTACTATAAGATTTAAACCTAATAGTGAAGTACTAATTCTTCAGTAGAAACTTCATGTTTTTATTTATTTAACTTCCAGTACAGAGATGAGACATTTTTTCCTTATGATACACATATGATAAAATTATCTTTAATTTTTATTAAAATAATTTGTTTTAATAAATGTTTTTTGTAATTGTATGTTGTTAAAATGAATGTTTTGTTTGTTTGATTAGTGATAAGCTCTTGGTACCACGTGTCTTGTCCTGTTTGCACGTATTTTGCGAACATTGCCTGGATAAGAAGTTGATTGGTGAGAGCGGAGATGCTGGAACGGCTGAAACTGTTATCACCTGTCCAACGTGCAACCAAGATACGAAGGTAGGTTGAAGATGAATTGTTCTTAAGTTAAAATCAAAGAAATTAAAAGAAAATTAAAAACAAATTTTATAATAGAATAGATTATAAATTTTTTTGAGAATTTATAAGATTTAATCCTTTCGTATTAGACTTTTGCAATACTGTAGGTTAATCCTAAGTCTCACTATGCAAAGAAGGATGCAAGAGTGAGGTTCCTCTCCATAATTTTATTGAGTTGAGTATAGTAGAAGGGAGAAATGGAGTATTAAGAGGAAATTAAACCAATTTTAACGATGATAAAATTAATTATTTATTTCTGGTTTTGATGTGATTCAAATTTCGGACAAAGTTATGTCCGACATCATGCATGACTGAAATAAATAGGTGAACACTTGTATAAATAAAAGGGATACTAAACTAACTAATGCCCACTTTTACCATCTCTGTCAATCTGACTGGAATCGTAACTGGCAGTTAATGTATAACATAAGGTTATCTCCAAAATGGTTTTTACCACTACAACTTTCCAGTAGAATAAGATAACTATCGGTTAAGGGGGAACAACAGGGTAAATTTTTTGAAAAATCGTTATTTTTTTCTTTTCGCAATTCGAAAGAATGTACCTTTTAGAATATTGTCCTACAATATTATAACAAAATTTGTACAAGTAATGGAATTATAGCTCTTTTTTGCTTGCGCGCACGAAGCCATTACTTGAATACGAACATAAACAACCATTGTTACAAAATGTTATCGATGCTATTACTCCCATTTATATGGATTTGTCCAAAACGGAGTTGCTTGAGCGCTGTATAGGCGGAATTACGCAAAATTCGAATGAGAGCTTTAATGCCCTCATTTGTAAGTTCGCTCCGAAAGTTTTATCAAGTCGGGCAGTTATTGTGCAAATTGCTATTTCTTTGGCGGTTTCAATTTTTAATAACGGAATAGCATCTTTATTAAAGGTGGCAAATGAAATACAAATCCAGATTGGACCCCAAATGTACGCATTTTGTACAGCTAAAGACCAACACCGTATGAGTCGAACTCAAGTGCGTTCAATTTGAAGTGTTTTAGGCAATTCAGACAACAAGGAGAAAGTCGAATTATGTTCTAGAAATTCTAAAGACCTTTATTATGGAGCAGGAATCGATGAAATGTGGTAACTCTTAAAATTCCACCATTATATCATCTAGAACTAAACTTAACTTTTGAAATGCGTTTTTCTCACAGTAAAATTTTTTTAACCTGTTGTCACAATTTCTTTACCAACGAGAATCGCTTTCAAATTTTATTGAGACGTCCTCAATCTATATAAAATTCCCTTCAGTTAAGCGTACGGATTTTTATTTGTATTAATATTTGCTGTATCTTTACCCCCTGGAAAGATTAATTATTTTATCGATTTTCTTAACTCTTTTTTTGCAGAGGTGCCATTTTAACAGCAATTATTATTTTTTAAATCGGGTACGCTTAACTGAAGCTACACTAATATAGATTAAAATGACGTTTCCTTTTTTATTTTCAGATTATTTTTACACGTTTTATAGTGACAACCAACAAGATGCGTTTTTTTTTGTTAGTGCATTTGGACACCCTCCATACATGTATTCTAAGACACATATTTTTTTCTCTATAGTTCCTAAAAAAAGTTTAAACTGCGTAATTACAAATATCAAATTCCGATTTTTCTAAAATATATGAGTGAACCAAAATAAAATCTTAATTATCGCCTTTTTTCGCGGTCTCCACCCTGTTGTTCCCCCTTAAGCCGATATATCTAGGGGAATTTTGTAAAGACACTTGACCCTGGCATACAAATGATCTAAATTAGATCATTTGTAAGGTTATTTGACATATTTTTTGGCGGTAACCCTGTGGCACGTGGCAACATAACCTTAGTGCGTCGGTGATCGTTTGGCGTAAAATACATATTTTTTTCAAAGCATATTTAAAATGGGCGATAAGCGAGTACGGTCGCTAATTATAAAAAAATTATATTTTTAATTTTAACAAATTATTCATAATACACACAATACCATTGCATTCTTTTGAGAGACGAAATCTCGTAATGAATTCAACATCGGAGAAAAATTGCACATGGTCAATTCTCTCCTTTATAACACGGTCACCACGAATTGGAAATAATTCATTAATCTCTTCCATTTCTTCCAAGAAATCTTCACTATCGTCACCTTCATAATGTTCAACATCCATATTCACTACATCGAATCAAACCTGCAACCACCAACTGTCAACGCACGTGTTCACGTTTGTAAACAGTTGGAACGATACGCCACCTCGCAGAAAGAAGTTGAAACAATCGTTAACCTAAGGTTAGACCGATAACCGAACCCTAAACCTACAGTCACTGTTTGGTGACAAATAACTGTCAGTTACCTCTATACTTCATTTAACACTATGCCGTCCGGCGTCACCACAGTGGTGATGTGCGCAAACTAGCGGTTAACGGCCGGCGTCACCACAGTGGTGATGTGCACAAATTGGCGGTAAACGGCTGGGGACACCACAGTGGTGTCCCCAGAAGAACGGCCAAGTGATCCGAATAAGTGCTGCCGGCGCCAAGCGAAAAAATATTTATGAATCGTGCGGACGGCAAAGTGTTAATAACTAGGAGGAGTAAATCTCAAAACCCCATTTACATAGGAAAAAGTAACTAAAAAATACACTAAACATTTTTAGCGGCAAATTTGAATTCTAAACTTCAAACAAGTCACATTTATGCAACCAACAAAACACCAAGCGTTTGAGCGTAGTATTCTAGAACATACCAAATATCTCTATGGCCGTTTATCTATACGTACATTGTTCAAAATTTATCCAAAAGACGTTTCTTGTGTTGACATATTATATCCAACAGATGACATCGTACCATACCTTCTTCGAACTTAATATTTTTTGATCGCAACCATTTGAGCACAGCGAAAAAGCGAGAAACAAGTTGACAAATTAGGTAAAGTACCTAACCTCAAACGTTAAAAGCAATAAACGACAAAAACCAATTTTTTCGTCTTCGTAAACTTGACTGCGGAGCGACCAATAATAGCTCACTATTTTGGCGCGCAAAATTCAAATCACTCCTCCTAGTTATTAAATGAAGTATAACAGCAAGATAAAAATGGTGGTAAAAGACGATTTTTGACATAACAATAGGTTAAAGATAACAGTAGGAATAACAGAAGGTGGTAAAAGTGGCCCTCAGTCAACAAACTAATACAAAGCGAACATACGTGAAAATTCAAATACATAGAAAGATAGTTACCATCAATTGTTGATATGAGTGTACAAACACAGATATTATCATTAGGTGATTGCACATAGGATAGCTTCGCATCTTACTTTTAACTTACAAATGTATATTTCAATCACGTGTAATAAAATTTTTTGAAGTTGTAATGAATTGAGTATGTTCACATAGGTTCGCTTTGTATTTAGTTTATCGACTTAGTTTAGTATTCCTTTTATTTATACAAGTGTTCACCTATGTATTTCAGTTGTGCCTAATGATGGATACAGGTTTGTCTGAAATTCGAATCGTACCAAAAGCAGAAATAAATAATTGATTTTATCATCATTAACACTGGTTTTATTTACTCTTAATTTATTACAACAATGACCCTGGGCCAAAAAATATCAACATTAAATAGAGCATAGTGGGATTCTCCTTAACACTTTCACAACCGCATGTTTACATAGTGAAACATCGCCAGTGGCCGACAATGTTTTGGATAATAATGAATAACCACTGGCCTACCAATGACACCACATGAGTGTCACCAACTTATAAAGACGGGTCTGTCTATGGCACCATGTTGGTGTCAGCGGTTGTGAAAGTGTTAATGTAATGCTCTTGTGGGCCAAAACACCATTGAAATCAGGGACTATAAAATTGATTTTGTGGTTTGAGAGTTAACCTTTTTCACCTTTGCTATTAGACTTGAAAAAGGGTCAAAAGTTGGGGCGAAAGGGTTAACACAAAGAGGTGCAGTGAGTCTCTATTCTGCAGTATTTTGACTTGCAAACTTTTCCATTAGGGAGGACAGGGTAATACTTTGGTTCTCTCTTCCGCTATACTCAATTCAGATCCACTCAGTTAAGTTACAGGGAAGAACCTAACTCTTATGGCGTATTCGATTGGCAGAACTAGTGTGCACTGGTGCGCACTTGCTGAGTGCAAAATGTGACATATGTCACACTAGCTTAGTGCAAAAAAGGGCAAATTCAACAGATCGCGATGAAATCAAACGTAATCATAACATCACTTGTAAGTGTGTTCAAGGCTTGATGATGTTTAAAATGTTTTATAAACTACAATAATAAAATGTAATAGAACACAGCGAAACAACCAATAGAACACGCTGTTATGCACTGGTGTGCACCAGTGCAACCAATCGAATTCGCCATTACATCTTTCGTTCCATAGTGGAGTTTAGGATCAACCTATAGTGCTGTTCTGGTCTAAAAAAAATTTAATATTACGATTGGGACAACATATATGTATATCAGTTATTGAAAAACATCTAGGACATAAAATAATGACAAAAGTTGGGCCTCCAAACTGATTTTAAGGCCTTTTTAATCGTTCTGAGTTTCCGATCTAATCAAGCAAATGACAACTGTCAAGATTGCTCAATTGATGATTCTCATTTCTTTCCACAATTTATTTATTTCTTTTTAACGCTTACCCCTTGCATTTTTACACAAACTTTATCAGATATTTTTTCAATTTTCTTTTCTTGAAGGCCTAAAAAAGATTTTTAAAGTTTTATAAATAAATATGTTAACACTTTGCTGATCAGTGAGGAGTTAACTCATCTTTTTATACCCAAACGTTGCTGACTGGTGAAGAGTTAACTCGTCGTCATTACACTTACATTGCGATAACATGACATAGTTTTTGGGTGAAATTACCAGCCAACAAAGTGTTAATAAAAATGTTAACACTTTAACGACCGCACGTCTATGCAGTCAAACGTCGCCAGGGGCCGGTAGTGTATTTATTGTTGTCATATTGTTACTTGTTATTGCTTCAACAAAACACAAGTGAAAATAGTGCTATTTCATCTTTTCAACCTTCAACGGTAGCATCACACACATTGTGTGAGCAGCCTTAACGGTTGTTCTAGCTATTGCACACATGTTGTGTCAGCGGTCGTTAAAGTGTTAACGCACATATACATGAAAATATTAATAAAAAAAAGTTGCCTAAAATGATCATTAAAATGTTTATCAAAACGTTAAGTAAAATGTCAATAAAAATGAGATATTGACTCAAGGATTCCATCTGGGATAAACCCTATCCCGTAATTCAGATGCTTTGGGTTTACGATTGAACATATGCTGCCTTATCAATGAAGCTTGTAAAATCATTAATGTTGATGGGGGCGTTTATGTATCTTCAAGATCTTCAACCTTTTATGTATAAAAGTTATTATGTCTAATTATCGCTTAGAGGATAAATGATCAGTTATTTGCTAATGGGGTGCACTCAGATTGATTTTTTTTACCATATTGAACGGGAAAACTTGTAATATTAAAAGTTTAAAAATAAACTTAAGATATTTTTAAAAATATAACCTTTTAATATTCTTTTACTTTTGATTTGTTGAAAAATAGAAAGTTGAAAAGTAGAAAGTACATTTGAGAGAAAATTTTATTTCATTCTAAGTTTTATAACTCAATTCAGTAAATTTATCATTAATTTAAAAAAAAAGAAAATATTCTTAGACAATAGAGAAAATACTGAAGTAAATTGAAAAAAATTAAATCAAATAGATTAAATTATTTATTTTGTTTTGTTTTTTCGTTAATATTTTGTATTTAATCCTGATTTTTTTTTTACTTTATCTTTTTTAAATGAAGGTCACGTTTTTAAAATTATAAAATTATCGAAAGTCTTAATAAGTAGCATGACATTTTACCAAGGTTATTTCCAGTTTTGTTGATATGACGAGAAATGCGTGGTCTTATCGCCCCGTTTTGATAAAGAAGCTTGTAAAATTAGCGATCTGTTTAATCTGGACGGTATTTTTATAATTTGTTTGAATAATTTGTGTTTTATTTTATTTTTGGGTTATTTACTTATATTTATTTTGTATTTGAGAGTGTTTTAAAACTTCTATCATTATCCTTTGTATAATTTCAACAATTTTAAGGATGATATCTAATGAAATAAATTATAAAAATGTCATAAAATAAAAGGAGCAAAATTTTTCTAATTTCTTTCGATTACAAATTCGATTACAAATTGTTACAAATATTCATCAT
The DNA here is from genome assembly GCA_036711955.1 of Digitonthophagus gazella. Classification (NCBI taxonomy): domain Eukaryota; kingdom Metazoa; phylum Arthropoda; class Insecta; order Coleoptera; family Scarabaeidae; genus Digitonthophagus; species Digitonthophagus gazella. Next base: position 3,310,463 of record JASCIT010000002.1, on the reverse strand, counting down.
CAATCATCATGAATTAACTAATTAAGATTAACTTAAAAATAAGGGAATTTTAATATTTTATGGTTTGATCTATTATTGAATAATAAACGTATTATCACAAAATCGAGAAAGTTTCTTGATTTTATCTTTTTCAAATCATGGACAATCGTATAAAATGTATCATAGTGAAGCATAAATGCTGGATAAAAAAATGATTGAATAACAATGATATTCTCATATTAAAGACAATTATTCTAATATTAAGGTTATTCTCATGTTGAAGACAATCTGCTTCAATTAACCTGTTAACTAGGAAATAAATTTTGGTTCAAGTGAAAAAAGTTTTTTTCTTGATCAAGTTTTTCCACAACGAGAAATATATTTATAACCATTGAGAAGACTTAAACATTGAAAATTAGACGAAATACTGATGACGAAATATTTCATCATACCCAGTGAACAGGTTAAAACCTATGGTGTTATTATATTATGATATGCTTTCAAAAAACTTCATTTTTTACCGTCTTCTTTACATATATTGTTACCTACGTGATTTCTTAATCCTATAGATAGTTTATACTGTCCAAAGAATAAACAAAGGATATTATATTCCATCTTATGATTACTCGGTAGTCTCACTTACAAGAAATTCATTATAATACAGATCTTTCTTGGTAACACAACAGTGATATTAATTTTTAGAAAAACTATTCCACATTCAAAACATTTGGCATATTTATTTTTACATTTGAGATATTAAAACTATCTTATCAAACTTCTTTATCATGTTGGAACATGTACACCACCTGTCTAGTTGACTAAGACTTCCCCACTTCTTTTCTAATCAATTTAAAAACATTCAAGTTCCAATAATGAATAGTACTAAATAGTGAGTAATTGCACCGACAAGATTGAACGGTATAAATGGTGTTTGACCGTCATTTTTAACCCAGTGAATTATTAAATATGTGTTAAGTTAATAATTTTACTTAAATAATTACTTAATTAAATATAAAAACTAATCATTAGATTTAAATTAAATCTATTCTTCAATTTCTGTGCAAAAATAAAAATGAACACTGATTGTGAGTGTTTGTGTATTTGAAAAAAGTGTATTTTACAAAATGGATTATATTAAATTTAATGATATTAAAATTGATGATATTGAAATTGATCTAAAACCATATCCTTTTTTAAAACATAAAAATACGACGCGTTTTCTCGAAAAATTTGATCGTGATACAAGTACACCATGTTGTTGTGCTATTTGTCAACATTGTGTAAGTTTTTATTGTTATAAATACTTCCTCTGTCCGAAAATAGTTGCTACATTTTGGTTTAATGTAAAAATTATCATAAATATATAAGATACATTAATTTATTAAATATCAGTAGGTGGAACATATAATAATCCAAGTATAGCATGCCCTAACTTCAACTTAGCTATTACCCACCTTTTGTGATAAGTAATTGTTACCTGTAAAATTTGAATGTTTTTGAATTTTAACCGCTCTGTATCAAAAATGGTTCGAAATATTTCGGAAACTAATGAAATAGGTGGGAAAAAATGCGGAGAATTTAGTAATGAGCAAAAAAAACCAAATTTTACATTATTTGTTGCAAAATGTGGAGGATAAAATTTGAAAAGAGGCGCAATAAGTGCAGCTGCATGTAAGTTTTTTTGCAGTTGTTCAACAATTTCGAGATTCTGGAAACAAATAAAAGATTGTTTAAATAAAAACGCAATAATTAATATTAACTTCCGTAAAAATAATTGTGGTCGAAAAGTTAAAGATTACAGTCAACAAATTGCTAATATATGCTTTATCCCTTTATGTAAAAGAACCACATGAAGATCGTTAGCTTGTTCAAGTAAAATTCCAAAAAAAATACGTTGCATAATAGATTTAAATATGGAAAAAAATCAAGAAAGTAACCAGTTTTATTAAGCCGTTACTTACCGAAGAAAATAAACGTCACCGAACAGAGTTTTGTTTAAAATTTGTATTGCCGACGAGGTATTTTGAGGATTTACTAAACTATATTCACATTGACGAAAAATGGTTTTATTTAACCAAAACAAAAAAAAAGTTTTTATGTCACTCCGGAAGAAGAAATGCCGCATAGAACTTATAAAAGCAAAAGATTCATTACAAAAGTAATGTTCATGGCAGCAGTTGCACGTTCACGTTGGGATTTTCACAAAAAAAATTTTTTTGACGGAAAAATAGGGATATGGCCATTTATAAACTCTTTACCAGCCAAAAGAAATAGCAAAAATTGGGCTAAGGGAACACTAGTAACCAAAGCTGTAGAAAGTGTCAATAAAGAGGAAGTGAGAAAAATGATTTTGAATAAATTGATTCCAGCAATACGGGAGAGATGGTTGGTTCAAAAAACATACAATATTTATTCAACAAGATAATGCAAAACCGCATTACTGACGATCTAACATGAATCCAATCTTTCTATAGAGATAGTTGGGATATTCAATTGATATCTCAACCACCGAATAGCCCCGACTTAAGTGTGTTGGATTTAGGTTTTTTTTAGTTCATAAATTATTTTGTATTTTCATTTAAAAACAATAAACTATTGTACATAAAATTCTTCTGTTTTTGGTTCGCCTTAAAATAAATAAATACAATGTAGCAACTATTCTCAGACAAAAATTAAATTAAAATGTAGCAACTATTTTCGGACAGAGGAAGTATTTTTTAACATGTCTTTTGCTTTAGTATTTAGTATTATTATCTTTTTCTTTATTATTATTATTTTTTAAATTTTTGTGTTTCTTTTTTAATATTTTTTTCTTTTTTTATTTATTAGGTTGGCACAAGAAAGTTAGCATCTCTACCGCTGGATGTAATGACAACGAACATTTCGGACGTTTCAAATTCCGTTAATTTACAATGTACGAGTTGCACGGCTAAGGAGGTGGCGATATCGCGTTGTTGCACGTGCCACAATTTATTGTGCGGTAATTGCGAGACCGCCCACCGTTACATGCGGTGTTTCTCGTCGCATAAGGTGATCTCTTTGGAAGAGCTCCGTAAGGATGGTCAGAAGATTACGATTCATAAACCGCTCGTGTGCGATATCCACGCGGGCGAGAACGTCATTTACTATTGTAGCACTTGCAACGTGCCGGCTTGCACGGAATGCGCCAAGCTCGATCACAAAGTAGCCGCCGGACATCAATGCGAGTCGATTTCCGATTCGGAAATTAGGGTTCGACAGGAATTGGAGGGAATGCTCGCCGAGGTGAAAGTGAAGATCGAACAAACGGCGAAAGCTTCCGGAGATTTGGACAGTAGTTTGATCGAGCTGGCGAATCAACGATCGACCGCGAAAGATTTGATTAACGAATCGTACCAAAGCTACAAGGCGGTTTTGGAAAAGTGTCGCGACGCCGCCCTCGAAGAATTGAACACGTTGTACCGCGAAAGGGAATTGAAAGTGATGGACATGACGGAGAAGGTCGGCAAGGAGATCGGAATGTTGGAGGACGCGTGTAAATTCGCGTCGCGACTACTCGAAAACGGAACCGTCGCCGAGATTATGTACCTGCGTAAAACTGTGGGCACCCAATTGCTCAATTTAGTTAATAACACTTTAAAGCCCGAGAAAAAGTATTTTATCGAATTCCAACCGGATTTCGTTGAGTTTGAATCTTGCGCGAAAACCTTATTCGGCAAATTCCAAACGGAGGCGTCCGTAGCTAAACCGAAAGACTCGAGCCCCGTTACGGTAGGTGGAAATCCCTTACCCCCGTTAAATATCAACGGGGCGAATTTGAATAATAACGGTTGCGCCGCGTCGCTGTCGAATAGCAGCCCCATATCGTTACCCACTTCCATGCAGTCTTCGTTCGACGGCGACCTGGGCGCCAACTTGCCGGGCCTTACGATCGCCGCCCAGAGCCCGCCCGTTACTCAGATGAACGCCGCCCCGCCGTTGCAAGGATTCTCTCGTATCGCCGAATACAATATCGCCCAGTTGGCCACACTTGCCGACGCGAACGCCGCCAGCGCCGCCACTTCGCCCACTCAATTTACCCTCGCCGATTTATTTAATACCGATACGGCTTATAAAAACTTACATTCCCTTGCTAAATTGGGATTAAATAATTCTGGTAAGTATCCAGGATATTTTTTTTTATTGAAAATTGAAATCGATTTCTTATTTAATCGACTATTAGAAAACGAATATCGTCGGCTTAATTAGTAAATCACATAAGTCCATTTTTACTCAAAATGAAATTTTTGTGTAATTTATTGCAGAAAACAATAAACTAAATTAATTTATTCATTCCAATGAATAAATATTAATAACAATTCAAAGATAATTGTTTTTCAACAGAACCCAACAACATCCTTATATGGCTCATTCGGCAATAAGAGGTTTTTTTTGCTGTTCTACACTATCCGTGATTTGGGACTTATGTGATTTACTAATTAAGGCGACGATATGTCTTTTGCATCATTACTTATTATTATTTTCTCAACGTACCTTAAATAATTTTCATTATTTAACCATTTGAGTCCCAGGGGGTATTGGAAAAAACATTGTTGGAGAATCCCAAGCAGTGCAATAACGTTTTTATAGTATTATTCTACTATACCTATTGTAACATATACTGTTTACATTAAAAAGAGCTGTGTGATGTACTTGTTTCAGGAAATCTTAGCATACACTTTAAGGCCGGGGATACACACAACGGTTTTTCGCCGTACGGCAAAATGCCGTCCGATATTTTGCCGGACGGCGAAAAACGAGCTTGCTTTCACACACAACGTTTTATTGCCGTTGGTTGAGTTCAGTACAATATTTTACATTACTTAGTTACGTCTTACTAGACAGTGTATTCCAATGACAAGACAATTTCTAGACAATTTCAAACGGCAAAAATCCGTTGCGTGTGAAAGCTTGTATTTAAAGACGTAGGCCACTATCTACTACCTACGGCACGGCTGCCGTCCCTTGTAGTGACAATGGACGGCGGCTAAACGGCACGATTTTTTGCCGTGACGTTTTTTTGCCGGTGCCGGCTAGTGTGAAAGGTCCCAATCGTTTATTCGCTCCACTATTGGAACGTACGGGACGGCATTTTGCCGTACGGCGAAAAACCGTTGTGTGTGTCTCCGGCCTTACAATTGGTAGCACATCATCCGTTGTGTTACCGAACAGTTGTCCACAATGTTCGTAATGTACTAACAAGGAGACATCGCAGTTGACTCTTCATCAATTTTGATGAATTTTTTTATGGTAAATCTATATTGAACATAAGTAAGTTCTCCCAGAGCTTTTGATCCAATGGCCTTTCTAAAGGAAGTTAAGAAGAAGCTATTAAGAAGTTCTGGAAGAAGAAACGTTAATTGTAAGTTTCATGCATTTATTCGACAAACAGGATATTACAGACGGTATGCACGTTTGTATCCAAATATTAAAAAAAAGAAAATTTTAAATGACGTGGCAAGTGAATCAATGTCGCCGAAGGCATCTATTTTAGGGGAGAAGTTTGCCCAATGTATTGTAAAAACTTTGGGAGAAAACTGTTTTACAGAGGAAGATGAGTTATTTTTGTCGGACGAAGAAGTTCCATTAATAAATGCTGTAGTGGAATCGCAAGATAGCACCTCCTCTTCCATGATAATTAAAATAAAAAAAAAGTTGTAACATCAGAATCCCGATCCTGGGCTTCCTGCACACGAGCGCGGCATTCATTCAATGCACTACGGACAGATACGAAAGACGGCATCGCTTTATAGCTTATAACAACTCCCAAAAAACGTAACTTTCAAAAATTAATAACTCCCTTTAGAAGGGCCATTGGATCAAAAGCTCTGGGGGAACTTACTTATAAACTAATAAACACACTGGAAAAATATGTTCCACGTGATAAACCAAAAATACACTACATATGTCGATAAAATAGTTTCCTACGTTACTATTTCCGGAATTTATCAAATAGTTAAAAGTTTCCTACTTTTTTTGATTCTCAACTTTAACAAAGCACTTAAAACCTTAATTTTTTAACTTCATATATATCCCCACACAACAAAAATAATAATTAAATACAAAACCACTCTAGTATTCAATATAGATTCACCATAAAAAAATTCATCAAAATTGGTGAAGAGTCAACTGTGATGTCTCCTTATAAGTTTTCTTGACATAAAATCTCAACAATTCGATCGGGCTTCTTAGGACTCAAACGGTTAAGGCTGACCATACACTGGAATCGAACTTGGCTGAATAATGGTCGTCCGTATATCAGCAGAATGTATTCAACCAACGACCAATTAATCCAAAATTATGAACGAGCATCTGCTCACGTACACTGCATTCAACCAACACATCCAAGAACGTCTGACTAGACAGACAGACCCAGATTTTTTTGGATTAGTCGGATGAAGTATTTGTTTCTTTTGTAATTTTGTTACTTAAAATTTAGTTTATGAAAGAACCTATAGTCATACAGACATTAGACAGCTTCCTTCATCTCCTTCAATTGTTTATGGAGACGATGAAACTCTCCTTTTCTGTTCCTTTCTTATAAGATAGGGCTAACACAACACTTTCTTCTTCGTTGCATCCTTCGTTTTATGAGATAGGAGTTTTCCATTAAATAAAACAATTTACTACTCATCCTGACAAACGCAAGCTTAATGAGAATATTACTATTATTGTCGGCTGTTTTAAGTCTGTTGCAGTGTACGAGGTTTGCTCAGCCGACTTAGTTGGTCATTAAATGGACGACTCTTGAAGTCAGCTGAGTTTGGTTTCAGTGTACGGTTTCAGATTGGTAGATTTAGTTCAAATTTCGTAGAATGGTAGATTTAATTTCTCTGTTGATGAAAATATATGGTTATAGGGGCCACTATTCAATAATTTTTAAAATATTTGCAATCAAAGATGCAATTAATTCGTTAGGACAAGTCCGGATAATGTCAAAATTAACCGAATTTATACCAATTAAGTCAGGCTTTTTGAAGAAAGGTTATAATGTCAAGTCATATTCCTGTATTAATTTTGAAGTCTTGACAGATCAAATGACAATTAACTGACAAGTTCAAAGTGCGATGCACACTCAAAAAATATTTCGATGTCGCAACATTTTATATGCACCCATGGTATTTTTATATGTAATAATAGACGCTCTCAGAACTCGAACCCAGCGCCTAATGACGAGAAACACCGATCTATTGCTGCTACGCCAAACCCATTGTGTTTAATTGTTTGCTACAGACCTGAATTTAAGTAGTGAATTGCATCGTCAATTGCAAATATCTAAAGAGCTGTTGAGTAGTGGCCCCTACAACCATATATTTTCATCAACAAGGAAACTAAATCTACCATCCTACAAAATTTGGACTAAATCTATGACCCCAAGACCTTGCACTCTCCTTGTAAGATAGTATAATTAGTTGATGACGCATGAGACATCTTTCATCAGATTGTGTATAGATATAACTGTATAACTGTTATTTTGATCTTTCAGAAAACACCTTAAGTAACGGTGGACAAATGTTGCGTCCGAATTCGCCGGCGACATTAAACATTACGAACAGTTTGCTGAATGGGTTCAACCCGGTATCATCTTCCACGTCCCCCTTGTTATCAACCCCCGACGATATCATGCCGGACACGTTGAGCACGATTGTACCGCCCGCCGGTGCCGGTCAAGTTATTCAACGCTCTAATAAAGTGAGCCCCATGCAGATTCGATGCAAGTTTGGTCAGTTGGGGCCGAGCAAGGGACAGTTTAATTCGCCGCACGGCTTTTGCCTCGGCACAGAAGAGGATATTGTCGTTGCCGATACGAATAATCATCGTATACAGGTTTGTTTATATTTTTCTTTGGTGGAATTTCGATTATCTCGGGTAATAATGGAGAAAAAATTATATAAAATTATAAATCCTTAAGCTATGAGACATTTTTGTTTATTGTAAGACGTTCATTATTAATAAGAATTAGGGCACAAACACACGAATGTCCTGAACGTGTCACTTTATCTATACTTCATTTAATAACTAGGAGGAGTAAATCTCAAAACCCCATTTACATAGGAAAAAGTAACTAAATAATACACTAAACATTTTTAGCGGCAAATTTGAATTCTAAATTTCAAACCTGTCACATTTATGCAACCAACAAAACACCAAGCGTTTGAGCGTAGTATACTAGAACATACCAAATATCTCTATGGCCGTTTGTCTATACGTACATTGTTCAAAATTTATTCAAAAGACGTTCCTTGTGTTGACGTATTATATCCGACAGATGACATCGTACCATACCTTCTTCGAACTTAATATTTTTTGATCGCAACCATTTGAGCACAACGAAAAAGCGAGAAATAAGTTGGCAAATTAGGTAAACCACCTAACCTCAAACGTTAAAAACAATAAACGACAAAAACCAATTTTTTCGTCTTTGTAAACTTGACTGCGGAGTGACCAATAATAGTTCACTATTTTAGCGCGCAAAATTCAAATTACTCCTCCTAGTTATTAAATGAAGTATAGTCACTCAGTAGACAGTTTATTGCATTCCCATGTAATGCTGTTCTTTGAGAATAACTAGCAGACGAACCACGAACGCTAGGCATAAGTCAATGACAGTTGTATTTTGTATGATAATATATCAAAATGGCTTGTAAAATGTCCGATACCAAACAGTTAATGATTGAAATTGAGTAACGTGTCATAGCAAGATAGATGCAAGATCACTTGGGTCTTTTTGACAATGTTGTACAAAGTGGAACTGATCTTGAATTCTCTTCATGGTGCTATTTGTCTTTACGTTGATAGTACATCTCATTCTGTTCAACTTAGTGTCCAATTTTTGCACTTGAGTGGCTCAAAAGAGTAGAGCGTTCAAATCACTTGTGTGTTAGTGCTATTTACGCCTGAGTGACTCTACAGAATGGTCTCTTTGAAACGCTCTTGTGTTTGAGTCTTAACCTTTAAAAGTTCTTTGTTGAGACGTTGTGGACATTATATTATTGTTTGTTGAGTTCTATATCCAAACATTGTCGATATGCATCTGGAAACAAGATAATATACAGATCTGGAAATTTCATTTGAGGACATAGGAAAATAATGCGTGCAACAGGGAAGCATATAAGAAGTAGATTAGATAAACAAAGAGCGATATAACTGTTTAACCACTCCTTTTCCGACCCGACCCTAGTCGCCCAACCAACCACCTTCTTCCCACAAACTGTCGAACTGTCAGACTGTCAAACTGTCAGTTCGTTGCGTGGTTAAACAGTTATATCGGTCTTTGTTTATCTAATCTACTTCCTTTATGCTTCTCTGTTGCACGCATTATTTTCCTATGTCCTCAAATGAAATTTCCAGATCTGTATATGTTTTAAGTACTGAGACTTGGCTAACGACATCTGTCAAAATAAGACTTTTAAGTGTTAAGGATTTTTGGGGTAAGGAATATTTATTAATTGAAATTTGATTGTAAGTTAAAAAAAATTTAATTTCTTGTAAGTAAAATTTTTTTTTGTTATTTAGATCTTTGAAAAGACTGGAACGTTCAAGTTTCAATTTGGAATAGCCGGTAAGGACGAGGGTCAGTTGTGGTATCCGCGAAAGGTAGCGGTAATGAGAGCGAGCGGCAAATACGTCGTGTGCGATCGCGGCAACGAACGCTCCAGGATGCAAATATTTACAAAGAACGGTCACTTTTTGAAGAAGATTGCGATCCGATACATCGATATCGTAGCCGGATTGGCCGTGACTTCTATCGGGGAAATCGTCGCCGTCGACAGCGTTAGTCCGACCGTTTTCGTTATTTCCGAGAACGGCGAGCTGTTGAGATGGTTCGATTGCAGCGATTATATGAGGGAACCTTCTGATATTGCTATTCACGGTAAATTAATACTTTAAAAAATCTATTTTAATCTATTTTTTAATTAAATTTATTAATATTTTTCAAGAAAAATTAATGTAAATATCAAAAATTATTAATCTTGAAAGAAGAACTAATTAATAATTAAAAAAAATGATTAAAATTAGTTGTGTTATAAAATTTATCAAATTTAAATTCAATGGGTCTTTCTATTTTTCAATTTTTATTTCATTTTTATATTGGATAGAGCAGAAAAGAAGTTTTATGTTTTTCGATTTTGTTTATAACTTATTCTATTACTCAAAAAAAGATCATAAAGTTGGTCAATTTAAATGATAGTTTAAATAAATCGTTTGAATGGCCTGTTCATAAGTCAAAAACGGTTTGTTTACTGGCATAAACCACCAGATACTAATGTCAATACGTATTTTATGGTTAATTGTAAGCTTTTTTTTGCGTATTTACGTGTTGTTTACTTCGTCATATTAATTTCTTAACTAACATATAGCAAATAATATTTAAAAATGTCAATTAAAGACATTAAGTTATATTTTCTCTTCTGAGGGAAAAACTGAAAGTAGTAGAAAATTTATTTTTGGTAAAAATAAAGATCAAGTTTCAATCTACGTCGTCATAAAATTTCAGGTCTCTAGAACAATTAGTTTTTTAGATATGAATTTTTAAAAATGATTGATTTTATTAACCGAAAAAATTTTTATCAATATTAAAATTTTTTTAAATTTTTTTTGTAAAATTAGAACAATCCTTTTTAAATTGAAACTAGAATGTTTTAGGTTTCATTTAGAAAAAAAAAATCAGTTGAAAACCTTTAAAATTCAATTTTTTATTATGATTTTTTTTAAATGATTGAATTAAAAAAAAATTTTTCTAATCCTAAATTTTTTTTTACTAACTTTGGAAATTTTTTAAATTTTTTTGATAAAATTTAGAACAAAATAGTCTTTTTAAATTAAAACTAGAATGTTTTAAGTTTCATTTAGAAAAAAGATCAGATCAAAATCTTTTAAATTCAATTTTTTATGATTTTTTTTAAATGATTGAATTTTTTAAATTTTCTAACCCAACCCTAAAATTTTTTTACCAACTTTGGAAATTTTTTTAAATTTTTTTGGTAAAATTTATAACAAAATAGTCTTTTTAAATTAAAACTAGAATGTTTTAAATTTCACTTAGAAAAAAAATCAGATCAAAATCTTTAAAATTCAATTTTTTATGATTTTTTTTTTAAATGATTGAATTTTTTTAATTTTCTAACCCAACCCTAAAATTTTTTTACCAACTTTGAAAATTTTTTAAATTTTTTTGGTAAAATTTAGAACAAAATAGTCTTTTTAAATTAAAACTAGAATGTTTTAAGTTTCATTTAGTAAAAAAATCAAATCAAAATCTTTAAAATTCAATTTTTTATGATTTTTTTTTTAAATGATTGAATTTTTTAAATTTTCTAACCCAACCCTAAAATTTTTTTACCAACTTTGGAAATTTTTAAAATTTTTTTGGTGAAATTTATAACAAAATAATCTTTTTAAATTAAAACTAGAATGTTTTAAGTTTCACTTACAAGGAGAGTGCAAGGTCTTGGGGTCGTGGATTTAGTTCAAATTTCGTAGAATGGTAGATTCAGTTTCCCTGTTGATGAAAATATATGGTTATAGGGGCCACTATTCAATAATTTTTTAGATATTTACAATTAAAGATGCAATTAATTCGTTAGGACAAGTCCGGATAATGTCAAAATTAACCGAATTTATACTGATTAAGTCAGGCTTTTAGTCGAAAGGTTATAATGTCAAGTCATATTCCGGTATTAATTTTGAAGTCTTGACAGATCAAATGACAATTACTTGACAAATCCAAAGTGCGGTGCACACTCAAAAAATGTTTCAATGTCGCAACATTTTATATCCACCCATGGTATCTTTAGATGCAAAAATAGACGCTCTCAGAATACGAACCCGGCGCCTAATAACGAGAAACACCGATCTATTGCTGCTACCTTAAACCCATTGTGTTTAATCGTTTGCTACAGACCTGAATTTAACTAGGGAATTGCATCTTCAATTGCAAATATCTAAAGAGCTGTTGAGTAGTGGCCCCTACAACTGTATATTTTCATCAACAGGGAAACTAAATCTACCATCCTACAAAATTTGAACTAAATCTATAACCCCAAGCCCTTGCACTCTCCTTGTTAGAAAAAAAATCAGATCAAAAGGTTTAAAATTCAATTTTTTACGAATTTTTAAAGATTTACTTGTAATAGCATAAAAAAACATAATTTGTCCACCGACTTCTTAAAAATAACTGTATTGGGGTTATTAGAAAAAGATAGGTGTAGTGAGTTTTTATGATAGAAAAAGATGGATATCTTTATAGGGGGTTTCTTTTCTACCTACTTATTAGTAGTGTTTATGCCTATGGCGACCTAAACAACGCCAACTTTATACGTCACTTTCTGAATCGCAGATCGAAAATATACCTTTTTAAGCCTCCGGTGGGCGCGGCTATCGGACTTACACGAATGGGCGCGTTGCGGCTTTTACATCACAATAGGATATTAACCGTTTGAGTCCGGGAGAATTTTATATCCATACAAATGAAGCGCGATAGCGCTTCCCCAGACTCAAACGGTTAATGGTTTCACAGTGAACTTAGAAATATTTTGGAAAAACAGTGCGGCTAACTGCCGCATACGCGCCCACCGGAGGGTTAAATTCATTATTTGAAGTAATACTGCGTAAAAATAAATTCTAAAACTTTAATATATGTGATCATTACCTTTGAGGGAATAGATTTTATTGAGAAAAAATGTGAAAAAGTGGAAAGGCCCATTTGCTTATCAACAAAAAGTGTAAATTTGACAACTAATAAAAGTAAGCATAGATGAAATGTTTTCAAGCTTATGATTAATTTATACATTTGCTAATGTGTGTTTTGGTCTATACATATTTTAATACTTTACCAAACGGTGGCCTATTAATCAGTTTTCGATCGAAATGAAATTCTCATTATCCTTAGGTAATGAGAGATCGGCCTTAGCCGAGTGGTCTTATCTGATTTAATCTGTTGGATGTGTATATGTTGTTGAATCACTAATGGTTGATAAAGCGTTTGTTCTTGCTCAGGACATTATCGACATAACATTTAAGTAAAACAAATGTAATCTTTGAAGTACTAAGACTTCGGTTAATATCATGTGTCAAAATAAAAAGACTTAAGGGTTGAACCCACAATAATCTTAGCAAATATACGATTAAACCCTCGTTTAAAAGCTCATCATCTGTACCGGAACGAAACTCTGATATAATTGATATTTGTCTATGGTAATGAATGATTTCTAGAATAATTTTTATTTATATCAGAATAAATGTATTGTTAGTTGAATTTATTTCTAATTTTTATTTTTTTATAGGAAAGGAATTTTACGTTTGTGACTTTAAAGGTCACAACGTGGTCGTCTTTAGCGATGACGGTACATTTTTGCGCCGCATCGGTTGGGAGAACGTGACCAGTTATCCAAACGGTATTGATATATCGGATGCAGGGGACGTTCTTATCGGAGACTCTCATGGAAATCGGTTTCACGTCGCTGTCTTTTCCCGAGATGGTCCTCTAATCTCCGAATTCGAGTGCCCCTACGTGAAGGTAAGTAAATTTTTAATCTTTAGAGTGCAATGGAGGATTTATAAATCTAAAAAATACAAGAATTAAGGTAGAATTATATTATGAAGAGAAGGGTTTTAAAAAAAACTGGGGGGTATTCTTATGATTATTTTTTTATAAATAGGTTTCTCGTTGCTGCGGTCTAAAGATAACATCGGAAGGATACGTCGTGACGTTGGCCAAAAACAACCATCACGTATTGGTGCTCAATACCCTCTACATCCTCTAGATACCCTTCCATGCAAGTAGTATGATCTCGCACTATACAAGAACTGATTTATTTTTAGTATATACATTTTTTTTTATTATTATTTATACGTATTTTACTATTACGCACGTAGAGTCGATGTTGAGTTTTTTTTTTAATGTTGTTTTTTTATGTTAATTGTTTTGATGTTCTGAATTATTACGTTTAGCAGCAGAAATGGTTCCTATATTTTTTTAAAAAACAAAGAATTGAATTTATTTCCGATATTTCCGGTGTCAATTAGTAAAATTAACGTGTGTTGTACATTTTGAAAGCTGTACGTGCCAACTTTCGAATCTCTCTCTCATTATTTTTTTTTCATATTTAGCACAAATTTCTCTGAGATTAATTAATTATGATTAACGTTTGTTTTGTTGTTTTTTTTTCTACAATACTATATTTTTATTTTGATTATTAATTATTATAGTTTTTTTTATTATTATTATTATTAATATTTAAGTTATTACAATAATAGGTGTGTATGAGGGAGTGCTTGTGTTTACTTACGTACTCAGGTTGGTTAGCGTTTCCTCGCGGGGATAATTTTTGTCCCCGCGATCAGTGCCATTTAGGTTCTAAGTCCTAAGGTTGCAGCCTAATGGTGAGATATTTGATCTGCCCGGCTAATCGAATCGTTAATTTATCGATTCGATTTAATTTAACAACGGTATAAATGAATATTAAAGAGGAAAATAATACACACGGTTGCTTCTCTAAATTCCAGTTGAGTGTGAATGTTCTAAAGCGAAACTCCGCGTCATCACAACGCGGAAACCAATGCCTGTGATAATAGTATCTTCAGGATAAGTTGTGACCTTAGTCTCTCATTGTTGTTTAACGTGCAATAACTAGTTACAGGCTTTTCTGCAACTCAGTTACTTGCACAGAGTTTATAAAATTATATGTATATAAAAAAAAATTTTAAGCAGAAAAATACAAAAAAAAAATCTCGAAATTTAAGCCAGATTGTTTATGTATAAAAATTAATCGTATCTTATACACTATTATCGTTCTGAAGGATTGTTCTTCGAAATTAATGTGATGTCAATATAATCTCACGATGATATAAACAAATATTTGATGAATAAAAGAAAATATTTCATGAATAAAAAAAAAATCATGAAAAAAAATAATTTCATGAAGAAAAATATATTTCATGAAAAAAAAAAAAAAAAATGTTTGCTGATGATGAAAAACAAAAAAAGTTATTCTTTTAGTTTGTATTTATTTACCAAATATAAATATATATATTATTTACACCGGTAAAAAAAATATCACATAGTAATATATATATATACATAATTAGTATGCTATAGTTGTAAAAAGAATTTTTCATTATAGCATTTTGCTCACGTTACTAAACAAAAGTTTTGAAACTCTTTTTGCCACTTGTGTACGTCTCATACGAATACGGACAAATACTATTTATTATTAAAAAAGGAAATAAGGTTAAAAGATAAGGGATTTTTTGACAAATTTTATTTTATTAAAATACTCTAATTCTAAAAGTTAAAAAAAATATATTAGACGTAGTTATATACTAGTATCTAATAATAATTAAATATTTGTGGGTTTTTTCTTTCTATATCTTTCCTAATAAATGTTTGTTATTGGATAAATAATCGGATAAATATTTGGATAAATATTCGAAGTGGTAATCAGATGAATAATCAAAAATTTTGGTCACCGTTATGAATTTTTTTTTAAGTTTTAGGTTAACCGTCAAAAAATTTTAGTCACCGTTATGAATTTTTTTAATTTTTTGGGTAATATTTAGAGGAAATTTGACTTTTTTTATTAAAAAATAGAATATTTAAATTTTCAATTAATACAAATTTTATGTCTTCATTTCAAAAAATAAAGTCTCCAGGATTTTTTAAAGTTGGACAAAATTTTAAAAAAAGTTGGGTTATGAATCGTCAAAAATTTTAATCATCTTTGTGAATTTTTTTAATTTTTTGGGTAATATTTAGAGGAAATTTGACTTTTTTATTAAAAAATAGAATATTTAAACTTTCAATTAATACAAATTTTATGCCTTCATTTCAAAAAATTAAGTCTCTATGATTTTTTAAAGTTTGACAAAATTTTAAAAAAGTTGGGTTATGAAAACACCCAAACGTCAAAAAATTTAATCATCTTTGTGAATTTTTTTAAATTTTTGGGTAATATTTAGATGAAATTGGACTTTTTTATTAAAAAATAGAATATTTAAATTTTCAATTAATACAAATTTTATGTCTTCATTTCAAAAAATAAAGTCTCCAGGATTTTTTAAAGTTGAACAAAATTTTAAAAAAAGTTGGGTTATGAACCATCAAAAATTTTAATCATTGTGAATTTTTTAAAATTTTTGGGTGATAATTAGAGGAAATTTGACTTTTTTATTAAAAAATAGAATATTTAAATTTTCAATTAATACAAATTCCATGTTTTTATTTCAAAAAAAAGTCTCCAGGATTTTTTAAAGTTGGACAAAATTTTAAAAGAAGTTGGGTTATGAACCGTCAAAAATTTTAATCATCTTTGTGAATTTTTTTAATTTTTTGGGTAATATTTAGAGAAAATTTGACTTTTTTATTAAAAAAATAGAATATTTAAATTTTCAATTAATACAAATTTCATGTCTTCATTTCAAAAAATAAAGTCTCCAGGATTTTTTAAAGTTGGACAAAATTTAAAAAAAAGTTGGGTTATAAACCGTCAAAAATTTTAATCATCTTTGTGAATTTTTTTAATTTTTTGGGTTATACTTAGAGGAAATTTGACTTTTTTATTAAAAAAAAGAATATTTAAATTTTCAATTAATACAAATTTCATGTCTTCATTTCAAAAAATAAAGTCTCCAGGATTTTTTAAAGTTCGACAAAATTTAAAAAAAAGTTAGGTTATGAACCGTCAAAAATTTTAATTATCTTTGTGAATTTTTTTAATTTTTTGGGTAATATTTAGAGGAAATTTGACTTTTTTATTAAAAAATGGAATATTTTATCTTTCAATTAATACAGATTCTATGTTTTTATTTCAAAAAATAAAGTCTCCAGGATTTTTTAAAGTTGGACAAAATTTAAAAAAAAGTTGGGTTATGAACCGTCAAAAATTTTAATCATCTTTGTGAATTTTTTAAATTTTTTGGGTAATATTTAGAGGAAATTTGACTTTTTTATTACAAAATAGAATATTTTAACTTTCAATTAATACAAATTTCATTTCTTAATTCAAAAAAATAAAGTTGATTTTTTAAAGTTGGTTAAAATTTTTAAAAATTAGGTTAACCGTCAAAAAATTTTAGTCACCGTTATGAATTTTTTTAATTTTTTGGGTAATAATTAGAACAAAATCGACTTTTTTATTACAAAATAGAATATTTTATCTTTCAATTAATACAAATTCCATGTCTTCATTTCAAAAAATAGTCTCCACGATTTTTTAAATTTGGTTAAAATTTTTAAAAGTTTAACCGTCAAAAGTTTTAGTCACCGTTATGAATTTTTTTAATTTTTTGGGTAATAATTAGAACAAAATAGACTTTTTTATTACAAAATAGAATATTTTGTCTTTCAATTAATACAAATTTCATTTCTTAATTCAAAGAAATAAAATTGATTTTTTAAATTTGGTTAAAATTTTTAAAAATTAGGTTAACCGTAAAAAAATTTTAGTCACCGTTATGAATTTTTTGGGTTATAATTAAAACAAAATTGACTTTTTTATTACAAAATAGAAGATTTTAACTTTCAATTAATACAAATTTCATTTTTTAATTAAAAAAAAAAAAAAATAAAGTTGATTTTTTAAATTTGGTTAAAATTTTTAAAAGTTAGGTTAACTGTTAAAAAATTTTAGTCACCGTTATGAACTTTTTTAATTTTTAGGGGTAGTATTTAGAGAAAAATTGACTTTTTTATTACAAAATAGAAGATTAGAATTTTTGACAGTTCATAACCCCACTTTTTTAAAAAATTGATCCTTTTGAAATTGAAACTTTAAAAAATCGCGGAGACTTTATTTTTTACAATTAAGAAATGGAATTTGTATTAATTGAAAATTTAAATATTCTATTTTTTAATAAAAAAGTCAAATTTTCTCTAAATATTACCCAAAAAATTAAAAAAATTTACAAAGATGATTAAAATTTGTGACAGTTCATAACCTAACTTTTTGAAAATTTTAACCAACTTTAAAAAATCGCTTAGACTTTATTTATGTAGATTAAGGAATGAAATTTGTATTAATTGAAAGCTAAAATATTCTATTTTGTAATAAAAAAGCCAATTTTGTTCTAATTATTACCCAAAAAATTAAAAAAAATTCATAAATTTGATTAAAAATTTTTATAACCTAAAAAAAGATTAAAAAAGATGAAAAAAATAGAAAATTATTTAAGAATTAAAATTAATGTAACTTAATTTATATTAAAATTGTTAAAAAATGACTTAATTTAGTCTAAAATTATAATATTTCGCTTATAATTTTTTAAAATCATCGATTTTTTTCCAAAATTTCACGAAATTTGGTGCAAAATTGTTGAATTTCGTTTAATGTCATCAAATTTTTTCGAATTCCATTAAAAAATAACTTAATTTAGCTTGAAATTGTGAAATTTTGACCAAAATTTTCAAAATTCGTCCAATTTGGTTTGAAAATTCACGAAATTTCATCTAAAATTGTCGAATTTCATTGAAAAATAACTTAATTTAGCTAAAAGTTGTGAAATTTTATCTCAAATTTCTTAAAATTGTCGAAGTTCATTTGAAATTTCACGAAATGTCGTTTAAAATTGTCGAATTTCATTGAAAAAAACTTTATTTATCTTAAAATTGTGCAATTTCATCTAAAATTTTCTAAAATCCGATTTTTTTTCCAAAATTTCATGAAATTTGGTGTAAAATTATCTAAAATTGTTGAATTTCGTTTAATTTAACTTAAACTTTTTCGAATTTCATTGAAAGATAATTTAATTTAGCTTGAAATTGTGAAATTTCGACCAAAATTTTCAAAACTCGTCCAATTTCGTTTAAAAATTCAGGAAATTTCGTCTAAAATTGTCGAATTTCATTGAAAAATAACTTAATTTAGACAAAAGTTTTGAAATTTTATCTCAAATTACTTAAAGTTGTCGAATTTCGTTTGAAATTTCACGAAATTTCGTCTAAAATTGTCGAATTTCATTAAAAAATAACTTAATTTAGCAAAAATTGTGAAATTTTATCTCAAATTTCTTAAAATTGTCGAATTTCGTTTAAAATTGTCGAATTTCATTGAAAAAAACTTTATTTATCTTAAAATTGTGCAATTTCATCTAAAATTTTCTAAAATCCGATTTTTTTTCAAAATTTCACAAAATTTAGTGTAAAATTATCTAAAATTGTTGAATTTCGTTTAATTTCACCTAAACTTTTTCGAATTTCATTGAAAGATAACTTAATTTAGCTTGAAATTGTGAAATTTCGATAAAAGTTTTCAAAATTCAAATTTCGTTTGAAATATCACTAAATTTCGTGTAAAATTGTGAAATTTCATTGAAAAATAACTTTATTTAGATTAAAATTGTGAAATTTCATCTAAAATTTCTTAAAATTGTCAAATTTCTTCTAAAATTTCGCTAATTTTTTTATAAAATTGCCTAAAATAAATTTCGTCTGATTTCATCTAAAATTTCTTAAAATTGTCAAATTTCTTCTAAAATTTCGCTAATTTTTTTATAAAATTGCCTAAAATAAATTTCGTCTGATTTCATCTAAAATTTCTTTAAGTCATCGAATTTCGTCTGAAATTTCACCAGATTTGGACAAAAGTTGTCAAATTTCATTGAAAAATAACTTTATTTAGATTAAAATTGTGAAATTTCATCTAAAATTTCTTAAAATTGTCAAATTTCTTCTAAAATTTCGCTAAATTTTGTATAAAATTGCCTAAAATGATTGAATTTCGTCTAATTTCATCTAAAATTTCCTTAAGTCATCGAATTTCGTCTGAAATTTCACCAGATTTCGGCAAAAGTTGTCAAATTTTATTGAAAAATAATTTTATTTAGATTAGAATTGTGAAATTTCATCTAAAATTTCTTAAAATTGTCAAATTTCTTCTAAAATTTCGCTAAATTTTTTATAAAATTGCCTAAAATAAATTTCGTCTGATTTCATCTAAAATTTCCTTTAAGTCATCGAATTTCGTTTGTAATTTCACCAGATTTCGACAAAAGTTGTCAAATTTCATTGAAAAATAACTTTATTTTGATTAAAATTTTGAAATTTGATCTAAAATTTCTTAAAATTGTCAAATTTCTCCTAAAATTTCGCTAATTTTTTTATAAAATTGCCTAAAATAAATTTCGTCTGATTTCATCTAAAATTTCCTTTAAGTCATCGAATTTCGTTTGAAATTTCACCAGATTTCGATAAAAGTTGTCAAATTTCATTGAAAAATAACTTTATTTGGGTTAAAAATTTTTTTGGGTAATAATTAGAACAAAATTGACTTTTTTATTTACAAAATAGATTTTAACTTTCAACTAATACAAATTTCATTTTTTAATTTTAAAAAATAAAGTTGATTTTTTAAATTTGGTTAAAATTTTTAAAAATTAGGTTAACAAAAATTTTAGTCAATTTTATGAATTTTTTTTTTAATTTTTTGGATAAATATTTGGTTAAATATTTGAATAAATAAATAGATAAATCATCTGATTATCGTATATTAATTAAAATTAAGGAAAAAAACGAAAAAACCAAACGAAAAAAAAAAAGAAAAAGAAGAAAGCAAACAAAAATTTGTCGAAGAATCTAAAATAATAATAAAAATAATAAAAAAATTCGATGGTACGAATGCAATTGGAGTTTTTAACTACAACTACTAACTACTACTATATATTTAGTATCAAAATCTTTTTATTTAAATTTAATATATTGTCAATGTGATAGATTTTTGATGATTTTACAATCACAATATTAGTGTGTGTACAAAGAAGTCATTTTTAGATACTCGTATACCAGTACTTTTGCCATATTTATATATATATATATATAAACGCGAAACTAAAACTAAAAATGAAAATGAAAAAATGAAATGAAAAAATTAAAATTAAAATGAAAAAATGAAATAAAAAAAAAATGATGTGAAAAAATAAAAAATTCGGTTTTATTTCCGTTGGGCCTTTAAAAAAAACTCGACGCGATTCAGTAGCAATAAGTATTCTCAGACAGTATTGGAGTGAGGAATTGTTATCATTCCATTTTAGTGGTACATCTATATTTACAATTTTTTTTTCTCTCTCTATCTCTCGTATTATTTTCACTAATTTTCACGCCTTTAGGATTAAGTACTAGTATTAAGTTGTGTGTGTTACGATGTGAAACGTTGTTACTTAAATGAAAAGCGAAAAAAAAAAATGATTAATAATAATTACGATATATTAAATTAGGAAAGTAAAATGAAAATGAAAAAAAAATAGAGTTAAAAATGTCGCTAATTTAATAAATAAAATAAACGACGTACAGTTATTTACGAACGACGTACAGATGGGCTCCAAACAATCAATCACAGAGGCATTAGATGATATTTATTAATATTTAAATAATGCTCGCTGCAAAACGGTTGTGAGCACATTAAATACGGTTTTTTCGATTCCCATTTTTACTATACTATATTAGAAAGGAGGGTTTTTTACCTTCCGATTTACTCTCTCACTGTTTTTAGAACTTTTGTCGAAACAGTTGTGCAATAAAAAAACTTTTTTAAATGTTAAAATTTAATGAGGTAAATTTAAAAATAAAAAGAAAGCTGGTTATTTTGCATTCCAAGCATTTATAAATAATTAAGAATGAAATTTTGATTTTTGCTTTAATTGAAAATGTGAGTTTTTAGATTTTTAAGGTATTTAATTTTTATTGTTTTTAAAATAAAAATAAGGAATTTTAAAAAACTGGAATTATTCAATCAAGTTTATTTATTTATTTATTTTTTATTGTTATAGATGTTTTTATTTACTATATTTAATTATTGAATTGAATTGAATTGAATTGTAAGCCAAATTTTTTTTGGTTTGAATAATTTCTCTTTTTATTTAGATTAAAATTAAGGCTCACATTTTTAAGTTTTTTTTGTTGGTATTAAAAAGATAAAATTATGATTTTAAAAAGTGTGTTTTTGATGAGAATTGTTAATTTTTTTTTCTCTAAAATGAATTTTTAACAAAATTTCTTAAAAAGTTGGGTTATAAACTGTCAAAAATTTTAATCATTTTTGAGAATTTTTTAAATTTTTTGGGTGATACTTAGAACAAATTTGACTTGTTTGTAATAAAATAGAATATTTTCAAAAATTTTCAAAATTCGTCCAATTTTGTTTGAAATGTCACTAAATTTCGTCTAAAATTGTTGAATTTCATTAAAAAATAACTTTATTTAGATTAAAATTGTGAAATTTTATCTCAAATTACTTAAAATTGTCGAAGTTCATTTGAAATTTCACGAAATTTCGTTTAAAATTGTCAAATTTCATTGAAAAAAACTTTATTTATCTTAAAATTGTGTAATTTCATCTAAAATTTCGACAAAAATTTTCAAAATTGAAATTTCGTTTGAAATATCACTAAATTTCGTCTAAAATTGTTGAATTTCATTGAAAAACAACTAAATTTAGACAAAAATTGTGAAATTTTATCTCAAATTACTTAAAATTGTCGAATTTCGTTTGAAATTTCACGAAATTTCGTCTAAAATTGTCGAATTTCATTGAAAAATAACTTAATTTAGCTAAAAATTGTGAAATTTTATCTCAAATTTCTTAAAAGTGTCGAATTTCGTTTGAAATTTCACGAAATTTCGTTTAAAATTGTCGAATTTCATTGAAAAAAAACTTTATTTATCTTAAAATTGTGCAATTTCATCTAAAATTTTCTAAAATCCGATTTTTTTTCCAAAATTTCACGAAATTTGGTGTAAAATTATCTAAAATTGTTGAATTTCGTTTAATTTCACCTAAACTTTTTCGAATTTCATTGAAAGATAACTTAATTTAGCTTGAAATTGTAAAATTTCGACAGAAATTTTCAAAATTCAAATTTCGTTTGAAATATCACTAAATTTCGTCTAAAATTGTTGAATTTCATTAAAAAATAACTTAATTTAGACAAAAATTGTGAAATTTTATCTCAAATTACTTAAAATTGTAGAAGTTCATTTGAAATTTCACGAAATTTCGTCTAAAATTGTCGAATTTCATTGAAAAATAACTTAGTTTAGCTAAAAATTGTGAAATTTTATCTCAAATTTCTTAAAATTGTCGAAGTTCATTTGAAATTTCACGAAATTTCGTTTAAAATTGTCGAATTTCATTGAAAAAAAACTTTATTTATCTGAAAATTGTGTAATTTCATGTAAAATTTTCTAAAATCTGATTCTTTTTCTAAAATTTCACGAAATTTGGTGTAAAATTATCTAAAATTGTTGAATTTCGTTTAATTTCACCTAAAGTTTTTCGAATTTCATTGAAAGATAACTCAATTTAGCTTGAAATTGTGAAATTTCGACAAAAATTATCAAAATTCAAATTTCGTTTGAAATATCACTAAATTTCTTCTAAAATTATTGAATTTCATTGAAAAATAACTTTATTTAGCTAAATATTGTGAAATTTTATCTCAAATTACTTAAAATTGTCGAATTTCGTTTGAAATTTCACGAAGTTTCGTCTAAAATTGTCGAATTTCATTAAAAAATAACTTTATTTACATTAAAATTGTGAAATTTCATCTAAAATTTCTTAAAATTGTCAAATTTCTTCTAAAATTTCGCTAAATTTTGTATAAAATTGCCTAAAATGATTGAATTTCATCTAAAATTTCCTTAAGTCATCGAATTTCGTCTGAAATTTCACCAGATTTCGATAAAAGTTGTCAAATTTCATTGAAAAATTGTTAATAACAACATTATTTATACATAGTTCACCCTGTATATTTAAATATTTTTTTGAATTTTGATAAAATGAAGTCAAAAATTAATTTTTTTCAGGATATTATCTTAAAATTTGATATTTTAAAACAATTTCATGTAAATTTTGAATATACAGGATGAGCTATGCGTAAGTAATTATAGTTCACCCTGTATATTTGAATATTATATGAAATTATGGTAAATTAAAATCAAAAATGAATGTTTTTTGAGATGTTTTCTTGAAATTTGATAATTTTAAAACGATTTCACATCATTTTTAAATATACAGAGTGAACTATTTATAAGTAATCATATCATTAGTTCGTTTTGTTATGAAAAAGTTCTGTGTTATTCAAATTTTAGAATTTACACAGTTAAAATACCTTTTAAATTTATGATTTACAAATTTTTAATCGAAAAATTGCTGATTCTTTCTTATGCATAATTCACCCTGTATATTTAAATATTTTGTGGAATTTTAGTAAAACGAAATCAAAAATTAATCATTTTGAGAATGTTCTAAAATTTGACATTTTAAAACAATTCCATGTAATTTTTATTTAAAAATTATATTATATTATTATTAGTGTATTTATACAGGGTGAATTATGTGTAAGTAATTATAGTTCACCCTATATATTCGAATATTATGTGAAATTACGGTAAATTAAAATCAAAAATGAATGTTTTTTGAGATGTTTTTTAAAAATTTGATGATTTTAAAACGTTTTCATATAATTTTTAAATATACAGGGTGAACTATTTATAAGTAATCATATCATTAGTTCGTTTTGTTATGAAAAATTTCTATGTTATTCAAATTTTAGAATTTACACAGTTAAAATACCTCTTAAATTTATGATTTACAAATTTTTAATCTAAAAATTGCTAGTAACATTCTTTTTTATGCATAATTCACCCTGTATATTTAAATATTTTGTGGAATTTTAGTAAAATGAAATCAAAAATTAATCATTTTGAGGATGTTGTTCTAAAATTTGATATTTTAAAACGATTTCATGTAATTTTTAAATGTACAGGGTGAATTATGCCTAAGTAATCATACTTCACCCTGTATATTTGAATATTATGTGAAATTATGGTAAATTAAAATCAAAAATAAATGTTTTTTGAGATGTTTTGTTAAAATTTGATAATTTTAAAATGACTTTTAATTTTTAAATATACAGGGTAAACTATTCATAAGTAATCATATCATTAGTTCGTTTTTTTTATGAAAAATTTTTGTGTTATTCAAATTTTAGAATTTACACAGTTAAAGTACCTCTTAAATTTATGATATACAGGTTTATCATCCAAAAATTATTAAAAGGATTATTTCTTATGCATAATTCACCCTATATATTTAGGTATTTTGGGGAATTTTAATAAAATGAAATCAAAAATTAACCATTTTCAGGATGTTGTTCTAAAATTTGATATTTTAAAACGATTTCATTTAATTTTTAAATATACAGGGTGAATTATGTGTAAGTAATCATATTCCACCCTGTATATTTGAATATTTTGTGAAATTTTGGGATGTATTCTAAGAATTTGAGAATTTAAAACAATTTCTCTAAATTTTCAAGTATTTAATTCGCTTTATTTCAAGTATTTAATGAAACATAGTTTGCATTATTAAAATTTTAGAATCTATGCAACTAAAAATATTAAAATACGACTTAAATTTATGATATACAGGGTTTTTTGTTAAAATTTTAATCTGTTCCGAGAAAATGTTTAATCTTTTATTTAATAAAACACCTGTATGTTATTTAAAATTAGAATTTGTCATTTAAATCTAAAAAAATAAACGTACACCTTAAAATTAGAATATACAGGGTGTTTTATACAAAATATATCAAATGATTTCATTTCTCTTATAAGTTTCACCCTGTATAGTTAAAATTAAAAACATTACGTGAAATGTTTTTAATTAAAGTCAAAAATCGACTTATTTCTGAATATTAAAAAAAAATTGTTTGTTTTTTAAAAAATTTATTTATACTTTTGACTTTAATTTTTTTAAATTTTCGAATTTCTCAAAAAAAAATAAATAAATGAATTAAAAAAAATTAAAAATTTTTCTCAAATTAAAAAAAAAATTAAATTTTTTTTTCAAATTAAAAAAAATTAAAAAACTTTTTTCAAAATAAAAAAATTAATAATAAATTCTCATCTAAAAACACACTTTATTCACCTCATAAATAAATTAAACCACTCTACCAGCGACTAAACAAAGAAAAAACTAATACAAAAACTGTATTAGTTTATTAATATTATTATTATTATTACATTAAAAAAAATATCTACCTATCTCTAATATATTTAAAATATCTTTAAAAAAAACTAATCTATCGTATCGACATTTTCGTCTTATGAATTTGCGACTCTGTTATAGTCAGTTAAAGTACAAATCTGTGTGAATGCTTATCTCTGTCTGTCTTGTCTCTTCTCTCTCTCAATCACTCACTCTCTCGGGTCTACATATCATTTAACCCCATCCCGCGCCTCCCCCAGTGTTCGTGTGTGTCTGACGCAGGGACTCGTTTAACGGACGTTAAGCAGAGCGAAAAGGAACCTAAAATAAATAATAAAAAAAAGAGGAGACGATTGACGATAATAATATTATTTAAAATAAGGTTTGCTAACGCTCGATTATAATAAAATAGAATTTAGCGTCGTTCGTTTTATGAATAAGGCGTCAAATATATAAAAGAAAAACTTTGGAGATTATGTGTAGTAATAGTAGGTTAGTATTATTGTAAAAATAAGAAAAAAAAATAATAATAATACTAGTGGTAGGATGAAAGTTTATATTTTTTGTGTGTATGTGTGATTTTTGTTTTTTTTATATTTTTTTGAGATATTTCGAGTTTTAGCAAACCTACGTTTAATTGAACGAATAAAAAAAAATCACTGTGTCTTAGTCCTGTCACATTATTATATAAACGAATTAACAAAGTGTATACATTTTAAAGTAATATTGTTAACTCTTTCCAAAGATTTTTTTTTGTAATTTTAAGGTGTCGCTAATAAGCTCTTTAAAAAAAAACTGCTTGCTCCGTAGGTTTTATTATTCTATTAAAACTAAACGATAAACGAAGAAGAAAAAAAAAATAATTAAGAAAAATCAACAACGTAAATGCGTAATATTATCTAAAAAAATAATTAATAATAATTATATAGGTTGGGTGCGCTCGGACGGTTAAATGTTTTTAATGCTTAATAATAACCTTAGCATATTCTCTTTTTAGATTAAGAGATCGTCTCCGGTCGCAGCGGCAGCAGCGTGTTTTTACCCGCCTTGTTAAGAGCAGTTGAGCTAAAAAAAAAAAAAAAATATGAGCATTTATGATGTTTTTTATAGAACTATTTTTGATGTAAAACAAAATAATAATAATTAATGATGATGACGAGAACGAGAATAACATGGTCACCGTAAAATGTTGAATTTCCCGCGTAACCCCCCGTTCGTTGCGAAAGTGTGTGTCTCGAGGGGATTTATAAATCGTCTTGTAAACAATCACGGAGCATGATATCCGATACATGAATATTATATATATTATATATACATATATGTACCTATCTTATAGCACTCTTGGTTCTCTGCTTAACCCCTCTATAATAAAAAAAAAATCAATTTCCCAGCAGCGAAAAGTCAAATCATAAATTTTTCACCAATTAATTTTTTTATTACATATAATAATTTAGAAATGTAAAATTACATATACTTATATGATTTAAAATAACTTTTCTAATTATTAATAGCTCTACTATACAAATATTGATATTTGTTTTACATTTGTGCTGCGTGTTTAGAAATTTTCTAATTTTTCTCAATCAATCAGATATTATTAAAAAATGTGATTTTTGTTGTAGTAAACGAACGAAAACTTTGATAGAATTTATATCAAAGCTGCTATATCTCCCGTGACTTTTCCCAATATTATTATATTGCCTTCTGTTTTACACATAGTGGTGTTATTCAGGGTTTCAGGAGCTGTTTAAGCTTCATATTTTTGGAACTGTTTAATTTATTTAAAAATGTACTGAGGTTGTTTCATTTGTAAGTTATTTGGTTTTTGAATAAATATTTATTAAATATAAAACAGGAGTGTTTTTCTTTATTTTATATTCCTTTATTTGGTTGATAAATTTCAAACTGAAGAGAAATAGTATACTTATTTTTCTAAACGGAATTGGGGAATGGAGTAAACGATTTTAAAAGTTTCTTAGAAAAATTTTAAAATCCTGGCTTCAAAATTGAATGAAAATTTAAAACTCGTGGCGCCATCTATTACAGAGTAGTCAAAGTTTCGTTTGAAACTCTACTCTTTAAAATTTTCATATCCCAGTTTCGAACCACACGTGGTTTGAAAAAATTCACAGCAAAAGTTCGGTTTGTAACTCGGGTAACTGTAGAAAATCGAATCAGGGGTGGGCAAATCCTCAATTTTTTTCGAAAAAAGTCAGGAGTGGGCAAACCTGATTTGAAATTTAGACTCATGGCGCCATCTGTTGCAGAATAGCTAAACTTCTACAACAAAATTCGGTTTGAAACTTAGACAACTTCATAGAAACCCGATACCGAAATTCAGTTTATTTATTTAACTACTTTTTCAAAATTTAACAGACTCAAAAATACTTTTTTAAAACAACTATCTACTTCAATTGCTTTTATTTAATAACATCATTGCATTTTACATCATTTATTCATCATATAATAATAAATAAAAATAAACATATTAATTTCTTACAAAAACATAATTCTCCCTATTAATACTTTTTTTTTAACACTGACAATAACTAAAACTTAAATATTACTAAACAAATAAGTTAATAACTCGGGTAAAGTCATTTCCCTTTTATACTTCTGTACAATTTCTTGAACTTTTAATCTTCTCCTTACGTGAGGTGGTTGATAACTAAAACAAAATAAATTTTTCTTAGAAAGATTCTTTAAAGTTTTAAATCTATTTTTTAGTTAAAAGGAAACTTACTTTTCTGAATCCAATCGTCTTCTTCTGGACATATTCAAAGCCGTATGTCGTACGAGAGGCCCCAACGACCTCTGATTTATCACCATACCATCGACCAAAGGTGAAGCAAGTCCCACACGACTATTAGGACCTTGAAGATGAACTCTAAGTAAACCGGAAGCCATTAAATGTAATCCGATAACTAAAACATCACTTGATCGGGTTGTTCCGGTTTCTAAACCGGTTGACATACATCCTAATAAATCATCTAAAATAAAAAATTAATATTATAAACATAAATTTGATATTGATATTAATTTAAATACTTAATACTTACTTATTGGAAGATTTAAATGATCTTCAAAACTTTCCAACCAAACAACCATAATTTTTGTATTCGTATGAGGATGTAAATTACATCGAAGAGGTGGTTTACGAAGTGGTACACTTTGTTTATCTAAATCTAAAGAAAGTGTTCGTTTATCTCGTCCTAAAGGTTCCGTAAAAGTTTTTTCGTTCCATGAGGATAAAGAACTTGCGTTAAATGATGATTGTTCGGAAATATTTCCAAATGGTTTCATTTGTGAAGGTACGACAAAAGCAATTTCCGAACAAGCATCAGCCCAGTATAAAACTTGAGATTGTCCATCGAATAAATTCGATTTTTCCCCTAAAGATTCGTTACTTATGTTTTTCCAACTTGTTGAAACGTGTCCGGTCCAACCGGGATGTTTATTAACTTCAACCGGCCAACCTAAAGATTTTATAAATTCCAAAAAGTTCGGATTTATGCCGTTTAAATCGGTCGCGTTGTTTATAATTTCCTGTGCGGTATTTTGTTGAGATTTTACGTAAAATATATGAACCGTATCGCAAGTTCTCGGACTCATATTATCCAACGTTAGGAGGTCTTTACAAAAATCAGATTCGCTACTGTCTAAAGCTATTAAATTTCTCGATGTTTGTTCAGACTAAAATAAATCATATTTTAAAACTTTTTTTTACAAAAGAATGAATTAAAAAGTTACTTCATTATTATTATCGAGATTTAAAAGTCCAAAATGGGAAAGAAATAGTCGAGCCGTTTGAAATTCATGAACAACCGGAGGTGGTACATTTTCCATTTGGGTTAAAGTTTGTACGGCTGCTAAATTAGCTTCAGCACCACATTGTTTCTCTAATAGAAGAGCTAATTTGTTTATGTCAGCGTTAGCTTCTTCGTCATTAAGTAAAACCGATTCTAAAGATGGTATTGATTGATCACTATAAAAAAAATTTTTTATTTTAAAATTTGGAACTAAATTATATCAAAAAATTCAAATGTAATTGACTACATTTGAGAAGAGAATAAGAACTTTCATTACTTGGGATGAGGAATCCTCGAAAAGGTTTTTCAATTTTTTAAATTCAAGAAGAAGTGACATTTACAAAGAAACAGATTAAATCGAAAGAAGAAAAAAGTTTTCAAATCCAGCTAATCTAATTTTTAAGGTTTGAGGTTTAAGGTTTTAAAGTTTTTAAGGTAAATTTTGAATACTTACACTTTACATTGTGATATTCTATCAACACTATCCGGAAAATACTTCTGTTTAATTTCCGGTCGATTAGGAGCATCATGCATAACAACCGGTCGACCTAAATTAGTAGCATGATATTTAGTCCCCGATCTATGCCTAGGTAAATGTCTCAATTGCATAGTCCATGCGTGTCGACCAAAAGGCCCCCGAATTAAAATAGTAACCGTCGGTTGAGGATCTTGATCATTTCCTAAAGGTTCCTCTAACAAAGCTAACATTACAGAACCTTCCGTAACGAAATATCTAAACTTTTCCACGGCTTTTTCTTGATTATTACTATCACTCGGCCAAGAATTACAATGTTGTAATAAAGAAACCTCATCTAATAAAGAAGAAACAGATTCCGGACCACATTCACTTGGAAAATAACCAACTTGTTCGAGGATTAACATAAGTAAATTTTCTGCCGCATCTCGAACGCGCATAGAAACCGGTTTTAATTCTTTTTCCTCCTTCATTTTAACCGGTTCACCCGGTTTAGTTACCGATTTGGTTCCGGAAATTCCTAATTCAGCTACATCTAACACGGTGGCTAAACATTCTTTATCTTTTAATAAATACGGATGCTCTAACAGCCAAATTGAACAACAATGAAACGCTGCTACGATCGTTGAATGTAAATCTTTCGAATGAGCCGGAGGTGGTCTTGAACATTGATGGACTATGTAATCGCATAACCATTTTACAGCTCTTCTACATTCTAAAGCATCTGTAAAACAATTTGTTATAAAAATCTTAAAATAAATACAATATTTTTAATTTAAAATAAATACAATATTTTTATTTTAAAATAAATACAATATTTTTATTTTAAAATAAATACAATATTTTTATTTTAAAATAAATACAATATCTTTATATTAGAATAAATGAAATCCAACCTGAATCTTTAATGTGGATTCGAGCTAATCCGGAAAGTAGTTCTAAAGCTGCTAAAGAAACGTTGAGATCCGTTTTCCATGTTGATATTAAACGATGACAAACTAAATATGTTGCTCTAACAAACATTGCATGAGCGGAATCTATAAAATAGAATTTTGTTAGAATTTAAGTAAAATATTTCAATATTTTAAAGATTTTTTTAAAATTTATTTGTAATAATTTATAACAATTAAAAAAAATCTACTTTTCTAATCGAAAATAGAATCCTTAGACTTTATTTTAGTCTAAGAATCAGTCTTTGATTCTTATAAATAACCTCAATACGATTTTTTAAAGTTAGTGAAAAATTTTTAAGGTTAGATTTGGTCAAACTTTGATGTTTAAATTTTTTTTTAATTTCTACCGTAATAATTAGAATAAATTTTGCTTTTATAATCGAAAATAGAATCCTTAAACTTTATTTTGGTCTAAGAATCAGTCTTTGATTCTTATAAATAACCTCTATACGATTTTTTAAAGTTAGTGAAAAATTTTTAAGGTTAGATTTGGTTAAACTTTGATGTTTAATTTTTTTTTTTAATTTCTGCCATAATAATTAGAATAAATTTTGCTTTTATAATCGAAAATAGAATCCTTAAACTTTATTTTAGTCTAAGAATCAGTCTTTGATTCTTATAAATAACCTCTATACGATTTTTTAAAGTTAGTGAAAAATTTTTTAAGGTTAGATTTGGTCAAACTTTGATGTTTAATTTTTTTTTTTAATTTCTACCACAATAATTAAAATAAATTATGATGATTTTTAAAAAATACCACCAAAAACTTACCAAATTCATAAAAATTTTACTAATTACCAATAAATTAATAAATTAATTAAATAAATTAATAAATTACCAATATTTTTAACAATTCCACCAAAAATGATTAAAGTCAATAAAAATTCCACCAAAGTTACTAAAATTTTTAATAATTCCACCAAAAACTTATTGGAATTCAGAACAATTCCACCAAAGCTATCAAAATTTTTAACAATTCCACCAAAAACTTGCCGAATTTTTAAAAAATATACTATAATTAAGATTAATTTCGTCAAGAATTGATTAGATTCATAAACACTCCATAAAAATAAAAAAGTAATAATAAAAATTCCACAAAAGTTAGTTAAATTGAATAATTTCACCAAAAATTATTAAATTTGGAGACAATTCTACTAAAAACTTACTGAGTTTTTTTAAAAATTCACCCAAAATCAATAAAATTGGTAAAAATTCCACGAAAAACTTACTATATTCGTAAAAACTCCACCAAAGTTACCAACATCTTTAACAATTCCACCAAAAACGTACTAAATTTTTTCAATTTTCCACCAAAGCTACAAAAATGTTGAATAATTCCACCAAAAACTTACTGATTTTTAAAAAATACCACCAAAAACTTATCAAATTCATAAAAATTTTACTAAAATTACCAATATTTTTAACAATTCCACCAAAAATGATTAAAGTTAATAAAAATTCCACCAAAGTTATCAACTTTTTTAACAATTCCATCAAAAACATACTAAATTTTATAAAAATTGCACCAAAAATTAATAAAATTGGAAAAATTTTACTAAAAACTTACTAAATTCGTAAAAATTCCATAAAAAATGAATAAAATTCGCAAAATTCCACCAATGTTATCAAAATTTTTGATAATTCCACCAAAAACATACTGAATTTTTTAAAAATTGCATCAAAAATTAATACAATTTGTAAAAATTCCACCAAAAACTTACTAAATTCATAAGAATTTTACCAAAAACACTGATCTTTTTTTTAAATTCCACCAGAAATGAATAAAATTCGCAAAAATTCCACCAATGTTATCAAAATTTTTGATAATTTTACCAAAAACATACTGAATTTTTTAAAAATTCCACCAAAAACTTACTAAATTCATAAGAATTTTACCAAAAACACTGAATTTTTTTTAAATTCCATCAGAAATGAATAAAATTCGCAAAAGTTCCACCAAAGTTATCAACTTTTTGACAATTCCATCAAAAACATACTGAATTTTATAAAAATTTCACCAAAAATTAATAAAATTGGAAAAATTTCACTAAAAACTTACTAAATTCGTAAAAATTCCATAAAAAAACACTAAATCTTTTAAAAATTCCATCAAAAATAAATAAAATTCGCAAAAATTCCACCAATGTTATCAACATTTTTGATAATTCCACCAAAAACATATTGAATTTTTTAAAAATTCCACCAAAAACTTACTAAATTCATAAAAATTTTACCAAAAACACTGAATTTTTTTTTAAATTCCACCAGAAATGAATAAAATTCGCAAAAATTCCACCAATGTTATCAAAATTTTTGATAATTTTACCAAAAACATACTGAATTTTTTAAAAATTCCACCAAAAACTTACTAAATTCATAAGAATTTTACCAAAAACACTGAATTTTTTTTAAATTCCACCAGAAATGAATAAAATTCGCAAAAATTCCACCAATGTTATCAACTTTTTTGACAATTCCATCAAAAACATACTGAATTTTATAAAAATTTCACCAAAAATTAATAAAATTGGTAAAATTTCACTAAAAACTTACTAAATTCGTAAAAATTCAATAAAAAAACACTAAATCTTTTAAAAATTCCATCAAAAATGAATAAAATTCGCAAAAATTCCACCAATGTTATCAAAATTTTTGATAATTTTACCAAAAACATACTGAATTTTTTAAAAATTTCACCAAAAACTTACTAAATTCATAAGAATTTTACCAAAAACACTGATTTTTTTTAAATTCCACCAGAAATGAATAAAATTCGCAAAAATTCCACCAAAGTTATCAACTTTTTTGACAATTCCAACAAAAACATACTGAATTTTATAAAAATTTCACCAAAAATTAATAAAATTGGAAAAATTTCACTAAAAACTTACTAAATTCGTAAAAATTCCATAAAAAAACACTAAATCTTTTAAAAATTCCATCAAAAATAAATAAAATTCGCAAAAATTCCACCAATGTTATCAACATTTTTGATAATTCCACCAAAAACATATTGAATTTTTTAAAAATTCCACCAAAAACTTACTAAATTCATAAGAATTTTACCAAAAACACTGATTTTTTTTTAATTCCACCAGAAATGAATAAAATTCGCAAAAATTCCACCAAAGTTATCAAAATTTTTGATAATTCCACCAAAAACATACTGAATTTTTTAAAAATTCCACCAAAAACTTACTAAATTCATAAGAATTTTACCAAAAACACTGAATTTTTTTTAAATTCCACCAGAAATGAATAAAATTCGCAAAAATTCCACCAATGTTATCAAAATTTTTGATAATTTTACCAAAAACATACTGAATTTTTTAAAAATTCCACCAAAAACTTACTAAATTCATAAGAATTTTACCAAAAACACTGATTTTTTTTAAATTCCACCAGAAATGAATAAAATTCGCAAAAATTCCACCAATGTTATCAACATTTTTGATAATTCCAAAAAACATATTGAATTTTTTAAAAATTCCACCAAAAACTTACTAAATTCATAAGAATTTTACCAAAAACACTGAATTTTTTTAAATTCCACCAGAAATGAATAAAATTCGCAAAAATTCCACCAATGTTATCAAAATTTTTGATAATTTTACCAAAAACATACTGAATTTTTTAAAAATTCCACCAAAAACTTACTAAATTCAGAAGAATTTTACCAAAAACACTGAATTTTTTTTTTAAATTCCACCAGAAATGAATAAAATTCGCAAAAATTCCACCAATGTTATCAAAATTTTTGATAATTTTACCAAAAACATACTGAATTTTTAAAAAATTCCACCAAAAACTTACTAAATTCATAAGAATTTTACCAAAAACACTGAATTCTTTTTAAATTTCACCAGAAATGAATAAAATTCGCAAAAATTCCACCAATGTTACCAACTTTTTTGACAATTCCATCAAAAACATACTGAATTTTATAAAAATTTCACCAAAAATTAATAAAATTGGAAAAATTTTACTAAAAACTTACTAAATTCGTAAAAATTCCATAAAAAAACACTAAATCTTTTAAAAATTCCATAAAAAATAAATAAAATTCGCAAAAATTCCACCAATGTTATCAACATTTTTGATAATTCCACCAAAAACATACTGAATTTTTTAAAAATTCCATCAAAAACTTACTAAATTCATAAGAATTTTACCAAAAACATTGAATTTTTTTTTAATTCCACCAGAAATGAATAAAATTCGCAAAAACTCCACCAATGTTATCAACTTTTTTGACAATTCCATCAAAAACATACTGAATTTTATAAAAAATTTCACCAAAAATTAATAAAATTGGTAAAATTTCACTAAAAACTTACTAAATTCGTAAAAATTCCATAAAAATACACTAAATCTTTTAAAAATTCCATCAAAAATAAATAAAATTCGCAAAAATTCCACCAATGTTATCAACATTTTTGATAATTCCACCAAAAACATATTGAATTTTTTAAAAATTCCACCAAAAACTTACTAAATTCATAAGAATTTTACCAAAAACATTGAATTTTTTTTAAATACCACCAGAAATGAATAAAATTCGCAAAAACTCCACCAATGTTATCAACTTTTTTGAGAATTCCATCAAAAACATACTGAATTTTATAAAAATTTCACCAAAAATTAATAAAATTGGTAAAATTTCACTAAAAACTTACTAAATTCGTAAAAATTCCATAAAAAAACACTAAATCTTTTAAAAATTCCATCAAAAATAAATAAAATTCGCAAAAATTCCACCAATGTTATCAACATTTTTGATAATTCCACCAAAAACATATTAAATTTTTTAAAAATTCCACCAAAAACTTACTAAATTCATAAGAATTTTACCAAAAACACTGATTTTTTTTTTTAATTCCACCAGAAATCAATAAAATTCGCAAAAATTCCACCAAAGCTATTAAAATATTTAACAACTATACCCAAAACTTACTGAATTTTTTTTTTATTTCACCAAAAACTTACAAAAATCCTAAAAATTATACCGAAATTGTCAAAGTTTTTAAAAATTCCACCAAAAACTTACCAAGTCATCAACATTTTTAAAAATTCTACCAAAAACTTATCAAATTTTTTAAAAATTCCACCAAAATGTCCAAATTCTTTTAAAATTCCACCAAAAATCAATCAAATTAGAAACAATTTCATTAAAAATTAACTAAAACCTTGAAAATTCTATCAAAAAGTTAGTAAATTCATAAAAATTCCACCAAAGTTACTAAGATTTTTAATAATTCTACCAAAAATAATGAATTTTTTTTAAATTCCACCAACAAACTTACAAAATTTGTAAATATTCCAGCAAAAATGTATCAATTTTTTTTTTTAATTCCACCAAAAACTTACTAAATTCGTAAAACTTTCACCAAAGTTACCAACATTTTTAACAATTCCACCAAAAATAATAAATTAAAAAAAAAATACTAAAAATAAAACTAAACTAGTTTAGTATTAAAAATACCAACGGTTTTTAAGGTTATGTTAGGTTCGCTAGAAAATTGACCAAAATTTTTAAAAAATTTGTCGTTTTTGGTAAAAAATCGTTTCTGCCAAACATTAAAATCCAGAATTAAAGTAATTTAAAGACGTCAACCGATAAGCATGAAATTTTCTAAAAACCCTTTCTGAGTATTTTTGACATTATGTTAGGTTCGGATGAAAATCAACCATAATTTTCAAAAAATTAATTCTTTTTAGTAAAAAAATCGCTTTTATAGAGTACTAAAAACCAAAAATTAAAGTATCAAACTATATTAAGTTAACAAAAAAATTTGTTAAAAATACTCCTTTTAAATTATCCCACCTTTAAAAAATTCACCAATATTAAAATCATAAAAAGGACACATTTTAAATCAAATAAAGATGTAACACTAAAACATCATAAAAAAAGACACATTTTAAATCAAAAAATCAAATAGTTTAAAAAAGCAACGTTAAGCTAGAGACAAAAAACAACATTATAACCAACATTAAACATTTTAAACATATCACACGCGTGCAAATTCAAGCAATTAAAAAATGAAAAATTAAAACATGAAAAATCAAACAGAAATAAACGGGTAAAACGTACCAATTTGAACGTCTGATAAATCGGCAGGCCCCAATGAATCAGAGGTGTGCGAGTGACGGTCAAAACTGCTGGCAGCACTCACCGTACTTGCAGTGTCCGATACTACGCAAGCAACAAGTTTTCAAAGCAATGCGAACAACAGCAAAATAAATTTATTAACAATAAATAAAAAAAATAATGATAAATAAAAACTGGGAAAAGGTTACACAACAAAACATCGAATAGAAATAAAAATTAAAAAAATCATGATTTTTAAAATTTACCTGAAGCTAATAAATTTGAAGATGTTTCCGTTGACGGTTGAGTAATCGAATCAACACTTTCAAATATTGCTGAATCCTGTACGCAAAGAAATAAACCACCTAATAACATATGGGTGTTGTGAGGATCAGTTTCGAAATGTAAAGCGTTCATAATTAAGTTCATTAATCTTGGTTTTAATTCGGCAAATGTTAACGATCGATCAGAACCTATTTAAAAAATAAATACATTAATAAACATTTACGTCTTCATAAATAATTATTTTTTTAATTAATTTTTTAATTAATTAAGATTGAAATTATAATCCTCACCTGTATTTATTAATTGTTTAATTGTAGCATTTAAAAAATGTAATGGTAAAACCAAAATCGATAAAAGTATATGAATCGAAGACTTTCTCAATTCCACTTTAGAAACGTTCGAATTCAACTTAACATCTTTATCGGCTAAAACAACCTCCAAAGCGGAGATAAAAGCCGGTAATAAACTCCTTATTCCATCCAAGTCAACCCTAAATAAATCCGCCGAATTCATTAAAATAGCAACCATACATTCCCCGCATTCGTGACTTCCGGTTACTTTCAAACCGTGTTGAATAGCCAGGTAGAATCGGGCTAAATAAACCGGAAGTAATTCTTCTCCGGTTTTTTTCGAAGACATTATTTTACATAACGTTCCGAGAGCTTCGGCTCTTCCACTTTCATACTTATCGATTGTTATAGCAAGCGGGAGATCGGGTATTTCAGATAAAGAATCCGGTTGTGGGTAAGGAATCGGTTTGTTTTCCATTATTATCGAATTTGGACGTTTGTTTATTTCGGGGGTTGAACGTAAATTGAGATCTGTTCCGATAAAAGCGGCTTGGAAAAGCCACTCGCCGAATAAATGTAAAATACTGTTGCATTTTGGACGTCCAGGTGCTAATTTGACTTTCGATTCGTATACGAGAGAATTTAAAGCTTAAATAAAATATATAAGGTTTAAATTTTTTTTATTAAAGTTTACTTACATGATATACTTGAAGTTGATGATGGTCCGGAACTTGGAACTGAATTTGGAATGCTGGTAGAAGCTCGACTGGTTGTTAGTCCAATTAGAGATGTTTTTGGAATACCTAGATAAAAATATTGGAGAGTTTTAGTATATTCTTTTTTACTTGTTTGATAATAAATTAATAAATACATACTTTTTATCTACCTTTTATTAATTTTGTTCTTAATTTCCATAAATAAACCCTTTATTATGAGTTTTACATTGATTAAAACTTTTTGAGATTAGGTAAAATATATTCTTTAATTTTTAAAAGGTCAAAAATTTTTTTATTAATAATCAAAATAAGACTTGTAAATAAAAAAATCGTGCTTAATCCCCATTAATAAAGTCTATAAGATTTTTTTTTCAATATCTCCTTGGTAAGGTTCAAAAATGTGAATTTCTTTAATATTCTAATAGAACTGATAAATAATCAAATGCAATCGGAAACCCCTTTTAACACAAATTAATCAATAAGACATCTATTTTTTATTCCGTCCGGAGAAAGATCTTTCATCATCAATTAATGATGTTATTCCAGATCAGTATTTTCAGTTTTTATCTCTCTCTCTCTCTCTTTCATATAAAGACCATAAGCAAAGAAGGTACTATGTCAAAAAACGTGGTTTCGAAAAAAACTCGTTTCAAAATATTGGGAATTTCGTATTTTTATAAACCAAGACATTTACAAAATTTATTATATTAGTTTAAAAGAGAATTTTGATTCTTAAACATCAAAAGTGACATTTTAAATATGAAACCTGACATTTAAATATCAAAATTGACATTTTAAACGTCAAAATTCACAATTTGAAAAAAAAAACTTTGACATTTAAACGTCAAAAGTGACATTTTAAACATGAAAAGTAATGTTAAAATGTCAAAGTTGACATTTTAAACAGAAAAACTGACATTTAAATGTCAAAATTGACATTTTGAAAACGAATTTAAACATTTAAACATCAAAAGTAACATTTTGATAGAGAATTTTGATTTCTAAATATCAAAAATGACACTTTAAGTATGAAGAGTGACATTTAAATGTCAAAATTGACATTTCGAAAAAGGAATTTAAACATTTAAACGTCAAAAGTGATATTTTGATAGAGAATTTTGATTTCTAAATATCAAAAATGACACTTTAAGTATGAAGAGTGACATTTAAATGTCAAAATTGACATTTTAAACAGAAAAACTGACATTTAAATGTCAAAATTGACATTTTGAAAGAGAATTCGGATCTCTAAACGTTAAAAATGACACTTTAAATATGAAGAGTGACATTTAAATGTCAAAATTGACATTTCGAAAACGAATTTAAATATTGAAACGTCAAAAGTGACATTTTGAAAGAGAATTTTTATCTCTAAACGTCAAAAATGACGTTTGAAACATGAAAAGTTATGTTCAAATGTCAAAGTTGACATTTTAAACAGAAAAACTGACATTTAAATGTCAAAATTGACATTTTGAAAGAGAATTCGGATCTCTAAACGTTAAAAATGACACTTTAAATATGAAGAGTGACATTTAAACGTCAAAATTAACATTTCGAAAACGAATTTCAACATTTAAACGTCATAAGTGACATTTCAATAGAGAATTCTGATTTCTAAATATCAAAAATGACACTTTAAATATGAAGAGTGACATTTAAACGTCAAAATTGACATTTCGAGAACGAATTTAAACATTTAAACGTCAAAAGTGATATTTTGATAGAGAATTTTGATTTCTAAATATCAAAAATGACACTTTAAGTATGAAGAGTGACATTTAAATGTCAAAATTGACATTTCGAAAAAGGAATTTAAACATTGAAACGTCAAAAGTGACATTTTGATAGAGAATTTTGATCCTTAAATGTCAAAAGTGACGTTTGAAACATGAAAAGTAACGTTCAAATGTCAAAGTTAACATTTTAAACAGAAAAACTGACATTTGAATGTCAAAATTGACATTTTGAAAGAGAATTTGGATCTCTAAACGTTAAAAATGACACTTTAAATATGAAGAGTGACATTTAAACCTCAATATTAACATTTCGAAAACGAATTTCAACATTTAAACGTCAAAAGTGATATTTTAATAGAAAATTTTGATTTCTAAATATCAAAAATGACGTTTTAAGTATGAAGAGTGACATTTAAACGTCAAAATTGACATTTAGAGAACGAATTAAAACATTTAGACGTCAAAAGTGACATTTTGAAACAGAATTTTTATCTCTAAACGTCAAAAGTGACACTTTAAATACAAAGAGTGACATTTAAACGTTAAAATGGACATTTTGAAAGAGAATTTTGATCTCTAAATTTCAAAAATGACACTTTAACCCTTAACCACTGAAAATTTAATTCAGTGAGGCTGATGTGGAGTCTCAGAGACTCCATCAGGATCGTCTAGAAAGTCTAGTAAACTCCGTCACAACGGACATACAGCTGGTACGATATTTGTTGAGCCAAAATCCAGAAAGGAAAAAACTAATAATGTTTTATTCTCGGAAGGCACCGGTCTGTTACAGCCTGATATCTACAAGCAGTGGCGTACCTTTAAATTTTCCACGTTACGTCGAATATTTTTTGCTCTTTTTGGTGAATATCTCAGAAATTAATCTGAATTTTAGCTCAACAAATACCGTACCGACTGTACACCAATTACAGGGATTTCACACACAAGATATCTTTCACCGAACGGAAATTACTATACGATAAGAGCACAAACACAAAGAAAGTTGAGAAAAGTAAGAGAAAAAAAAGTATCCAAACCCTTAGAAATAGAAGAAGGTGCAACACTAAAACTCTTTGCAATACGTCGCTGTGCCGGAGGAGTCGGAGAGTGTGCGGAAGGAGTGTTCGCCACGGCCGAAAA
Source organism: Digitonthophagus gazella (assembly GCA_036711955.1). Classification (NCBI taxonomy): domain Eukaryota; kingdom Metazoa; phylum Arthropoda; class Insecta; order Coleoptera; family Scarabaeidae; genus Digitonthophagus; species Digitonthophagus gazella. Next base: position 3,268,992 of record JASCIT010000002.1, on the reverse strand, counting down.
GTCCTTATTTTTGTCTACACCGACACCCATCACCATCGCCTCCCAATAAACCGGCTGTGCTATACCTAACAATAATCAATTCATTATTCAAATCATTTTACACAATCTAAACATACACAAAAACACATAAAAAAATTAATTTTCAACATCAATCGTTAACATCTTTATATTTTTACCTAAGAAAGCATCAACTTGTCCGGCAAGTCCTTTCATAGCCTTCAAGAAAATCAATGGTAACACTTGTAGCGAGGAATGATGACATGGATCCACCACACCGCTACTAATCGCAAAGTGCAAAAAGGTCGGTGTACGACTTATTACTTCTGGTTTTGTTAAGCAAACTGGATTGCCGATTGTATTTAGGAATCTATACCAACTTTGAGCGACGCAATCGTTTGTCATATTCGGTGGGATTAAATCGTCTTCACCTAAATTAAATAAAATAGTATTAATTAAGAAGATATTTATCTATCATTATTGGAATATTATTAAAATAAAAACTTAGGTTGTGTTCATAGTTGAAAAACAAATTTCACAACAAACACCAACTCAAAAAATAAAAATACAACCTAATTTTACAATTAAAAAAAATCAACCAACCGATTTTTAACTCAGGAAACGTCGGTCCATACATAAACACCAACAACTTCGACGTCAAAGCTAAATTAATCCTATTCCATTGTTCAATCAAAGCGATTCGATGTCTCCAATTCATACAACTTTCCCTCAACGTTTTCCAAAGCGGAGGCGAAGGGAAACAATTAGCGCAAGCCAACAACCAAATTTCAAACAAAACGCTAAGTACCCTCTCGCAAAGTTGATCGGCAACATCATCCTTAACCGTCGGAGGAGCCAATAAAGTGTTATTTATCGCCAGCAAAAATAAAAGTAAAGCTTCCCAAGTCGTACTTTCTAATATTCGAGATTCGTGCGCGACTTGTTGTAAAGTTCTTAAAACTCGATGACATAAAACCGCTTGTTTATTAATCGTATCTATACCTGAGAAAAAAAATAAATCTTTTTAAAATTTACTGTTGTTTTATAAATAAAATTACTGTACCAATATCCTGATATATAAATGGCCAGTCTTGCGAAAGAAAAATTATAAGGAAAACACACAAAATAAAATTATTTTTTTTTTTTACTTACCTTCCGGTGTTCTCGGTATAAATAAATAATGAAAATGTTTAATAATCTTCCTTGCATATAAATTCGGATCGTCTGTAATCGGTTTTGGAACGCATATTTTTACATTCGGTAATAAAGCAGATAACCATTCGCAATAAACATTAACGCAATCTTTAATCGTATCGTGTTCGGTTAACGGTAACGATAATCCATAACAAATCGCTTCCATACACCATTGAACCTCCCGATCCGTTTGTAAAGGACTCGGTTCAGCCGGTTGAGTTATCCCAAGATTACTAGCAAGCGGACGAACGATATTTATCGTCACTTCTTTACTTGAAGCGGTAGCGAACTTTTGTAACACGCTGTGACTTTCGTCCGAGTCCGTATGCTCTAATAGAGGGTTTAGAGAGGTCCATTCTGAATACATCCCTCTATTTTGTGTGTTATCCTAATAAAAAAATAAGTTTAAAATTATTATCTAAGAGGAAATTTATTTTTTAAGAGGGTATTTTAAGGTTAGGAAATTAAATTTAACCAACCTTCAAGTTCACCCTGTTAAATATGCCTAAATTCATGTGTAGGTCGTTTATAAACACCAACGCGTTTTCCAACTACTAATTACTAAACCTATTTTGCATTTTACATGTAAATAAATGGTATAATTGTTTACTAACGGAGAAACGTCAATTTGACACATTTGACATTTGGAAGATTTTAGGTTACGTTCATTAGTTTGGTTCGTGAATACCACAGTGAATACGTTTTCATATTTAATTTATTTTTATGTTTATTTTATACCAGGAAATTGCTTTATGGTTTAAATTATTTATTAAAAATTTTATTATTAATTTGTAGAAGGATTTTTATACATTTTTAATAATTTTTGAGATTTTAATCAAAAAATCTTGATACTTCTAAAAATTTCAGTAACAATTTTTACTATCATGATTTTAATATTAAAAAAAAATTTTTTTTGATCAAATTAAAAATATTAGAAAGTAATTTTATGGTTTAGATTAATTATTAATAATTTTATTATTAATTTGTAGAAGGATTTTTATAAATTTTTAATAATTTTTGAGATTTTAATCAAAAAATCTTGATACTTCTAAAAATTTCAGTAACACTTTTTAGTATCATGATTTCAATATTAAAAAAAATTTTTTTGATCAAATTAAAAATATTAGAAAGTAATTTTATGGTTTAGATTAATTATTAATAATTTTATTATTAATTTGTAGAAGGATTTTTATAAATTTTTAATAATTTTTGAGATTTTAATCAAAAAAGCTTGATACTTCTAAAAATTTCAGTAAGAATTTTTAGTACCTATCATAATTTTAATATTAAAAAAAAATTTTTTTGATCAAATTAAAAATATTAGAAAGTAATTTTATGGTTTAGATTAATTATTAATAATTTTATTATTAATTTGTAGAAGGATTTTTATAAATTTTGAATAATTTTTGAGATTTTAATCAAAAAATCTTGATACTTCTAAAAATTTCAGCAACAATTTTTAGTATCATGATTTTAATATTAAAAAAAAATTTTTTTTGATCAAATTAAAAATATTAGAAAGTAATTTTATGGTTTAGATTAATTATTAATAATTTTATTATTAATTTGTAGAAGGATTTTTATAAATTTTTAATAATTTTTGAGATTTTAATCAAAAAATCTTGATACTTCTAAAAATTTCAGTAACAATTTTTAGTACCATGGTTTTAATATAAAAAAAAATTTTTTTTGATCAAATTAAAAATATTAGAAAGTAATTTTATGGTTTAGATTAATTATTAATAATTTTATTATTAATTTGTAGAAGGATTTTTATAAATTTTTAATAATTTTTGAGATTTTAATCAAAAAATCTTGATACTTCTAAAAATTTCAGTAACAATTTTTAGTACCATGGTTTTAATATAAAAAAAAATTTTTTTTGATCAAATTAAAAATATTAGAAAGTAATTTTATGGTTTAGATTAATTATTAATAATTTTATTATTAATTTGTAGAAGGATTTTTATAAATTTTTAATAATTTTTGAGATTTTAATCAAAAAATCTTGATACTTCTAAAAATTTCAGTAACAATTTTTAGTATCATGATTTTAATATTAAAAAAAATTTTTTTTGATCAAATTTAAAATATTAGAAAGTAATTTTATGGTTTAGATTAATTATTAATAATTTTATTATTAATTTGTAGAAGGATTTTTATAAATTTTTAATAATTTTTGAGATTTTAATCAAAAAATCTTGATACTTCTAAAAATTTCAGTAACAGTTTTTAGTATCATGATTTTAATATTAAAAAAAATTTTTTTGATCAAATTAAAAATATTAGAAAGTAATTTTATGGTTTAGATTAATTATTAATAATTTTATTATTAATTTGTAGAAGGATTTTTATTAATTTTGAATAATTTTTGAGATTTTAATTAAAAATGTTTAATTTTTCTCAAAGGTTAAGTAGCAGCAATGTCTCAAATTTAATAATAATTTTAGTAAATTTTATTTTTAACTTATTATAATGTTGGTATTAAATCAATCTTCTTTTCTTATTAAAAATTTACTTATTTTTAATATTTTTAATAAGAGATTGTTCTTTTTTTTAAATTAATAAAATTTATAATTTAAAATATATAATTAGGCAACCAAATATACACATACAAAAATCTAACCTTGAAATTTTTTTTATCAGGTATTTTCCATTCCTTTTATCGCGAATTATTTAAGTGTTACATGCATTAATCTTTTTTATGAATAATTAAAAAAAAAATACTAATTATTTCAAATAATTAGATTTAAAATAATGAAATAATTAATTTATTATTAGATTTGAAATTCATTCAGCACCATCTATACGCGAACTTAAAAGGTTTGAAATTTCCTAAAACTTCCAATAAAATTAACCTCAAAATACTCTAAAAAAAATTAATATTTAATATTTTTATTAATAAAAATTAAATAATAAACTTATTTGTTATAAAAATAAGTAAATCTTTTTTTTTAATTAATAAAATTTATAATTTAAAAAATATAATTAGGCAACCAAATATACACATACAAAAACCTAACCTTGAAATTTCTTTAATCAGGTATTTTCCATTCCTTTTATCGCGAATTTTTTAAGTGTTACACGCATTTACTCGCCGGTATCACGTTATTACGAAACAAATCTATATTAAAATCGTTAAAAAAACGCCCAAAATGTCCAAAGTAATGAAATTAAATAACGGTCGTGAGATTCCAATCATCGGTTTGGGAACTTACAAGGTTAGAAAATAAGAAATGATTAATTAAAACTATTAATTAAAATGATTACCTGTATTTTTATTATATTCTTTATAATATTCTATAATTAGTCTCCGACCGGACAAGTAGAACAAGCTGTTAAAGATGCCATCGATGCCGGTTATCGTCATTTCGATTGTGCTTGGTTGTACGGAAACGAAGCTGAGATTGGAAACGCTTTAGCTGAAAAATTAAAGGATGGGAGTGTTAAACGGGAGGAACTTTTCATCACTAGCAAAGTAATTTTTAAATTTATAAACGAATAAAATTGATTTTATAATAATTTTAGTTATGGTGTAATTATCATAAAAAAGAACTTGTCGTTCCAATGATAAAAGAAACCCTGGCTAATTTAAAGCTAGATTATGTCGATTTATATTTGGTTCATTGGCCGTTTGGGTTTAAAAAAGATGCCGGAGTTTGGCCGATGGGAGATACAACCGCTTATTCGGATGTTGATTATTTAGAAACTTGGGAAGGAATGGAAGAGTGCGTTAAGTTAGGTTTAGCTAAAAGCATTGGAATATCAAATTTTAACAGCGAACAGATTACTCGTTTATTGGAAAATTGTAAAATCAAGCCGGTTGTTAATCAAATCGAAGTTAATCCGAACATAAACCAAAAGAAATTGATTAAATTTTGTGCGGAAAGAGATATTGTTGTTACCGGTTATTGTCCGATGGGTAGAGTTGAAAACGATGGAACACCTGGTTTTCCAATTCCGACAATTAAAGATCCTAAAGTTATCGAAATGGCTAAGAAGTATAATAAGACACCCGGACAAATTATTTTAAATTATTTGGTATATAGACATATTTTAAACTCAATTAATTTTTTAAATATAACACATTTTTTTTTTTTTTTTTTGGTAGGTGAATTTGGGAATCACCGTAGTACCAAAATCAGTAACAAAATCTAGAATTATCGAAAACATTAACGTTTTTGATTTCAAATTGGATGAAGAAGACACCAAATATTTGGATTCTTGCAACAAAAACCAACGTATTTGTCACTTTGAGTGTTACGAGACTCATCCGTACTTTCCATTTAACATTGAATACTAAATTTTTTTAATATTTTGTATCCTACTTATAATTTGAAGCAGCTATTGTATTTTCTAATCAAAGTGTTCTTGCTTTTTGTTTTGTTGAATTATTGTTGAACAATTTACACTGTATGTTATCAATAAATTTATTTTAAATACTAATTTACTAGAAAATTCGTTCGTAATTCGTGAGCATTCGATCAAATTCGTCTAAAATCAACAAAATTCGTTAAAAATTGTTTTAATTTCATAAAATTGATCGAAATTTGATAAAATATGTTAAAGATTAAAATAAATCGTCTTAATTAAAATAAATTTGTTAAAAATTCATCAAAATTCGACCAAATTTTCTAAAATTTGTTATAAATTTATCAAAAATTGGGAAGATTTGTTAAAAATTCGTTTTAATTCCATTAAATTCGTTAAAAATTCCTCATAATTTTATAAAATTCATTAAATTCGTTAAAAAAATCTTCATAATTTTATAAAATTCACTAAGAATTCGATCAAATTTGTTGAAAATTGATCAAATTTGTCCAAATTTCCTAAAAATTTCTCATTATGTTATAAAATTCATTAAAAATTCGTCAGAATTCGATCAAATTCGTCGAAAACTGATCAAATATCTTAAAAATTCGTCTTAATTTCATTAAATTCGTCCAAATTCGTTAAAAATTCCTCATAATTTTATAAAATTTATTAAAAATTCGACCAAATTCGTTCAAAATTGATTAAATTTGTCCAAATTCGTTAAAAATTTCTCATAATTTTATAAAATTCATTAAAAATTCGTCAGAATTCGATCAAATTCGTTGAAAATTGATCAAATTTGTAAAAAATTCGTCTTAATACGATCAAATTCGTCAAAAATTCCTCATAATTTTATAAAATTTATTAAAAATTCGATCGAATTCGTTGAAAATTGATCAAATTTGTCTAAATTCGTTAAAAACTCCTCAAAAATTTATAAAATTCATTAAAAATTCGTCAGAATTCGACCAAATTCGTCGAAAATTTCTTAAAAAATCGTCTTAATTTCATTACATTCGTCAAAAATTCCTCATACTTTTATAAAATTCATTAAAAATTCGTCAGAATTCGATCAAATTCGTCGAAAATTGATAAAATTTCTTAAAAATTCGTCTTAATTTGATTAAATTCGTCAAAAAGTCCTCATAATTTTATAAAATTTATTAAAAATTCGTTCAAATTCGTAGAAAATTGATCAAATTTGTCCAAATTCGTTAAAAATTTCCCATAATTTTATAAAATTCATTAAAAATTCGTCAGAATTCGATCAAATTCGTTGAAAATTGATCAAATTTGTAAAAAATTCGTCTTAATACGATCAAATTCGTCAAAAATTCCTCATAATTTTATAAAATTTATTAAAAATTCGATCGAATTCGTTGAAAATTGATCAAATTTGTCTAAATTCGTTGTCTAAATTTTCACCTTTAAATTCGTTAAAAACTCCTCAAAAATTTATAAAATTCATTAAAAATTCGTCAGAATTCGACCAAATTCGTCGAAAATTAATAAAATTTCTTAAAAAATCGTCTTAATTTCATTACATTCGTCAAAAATTCCTCATACTTTTATAAAATTCATTAAAAATTCGTCAGAATTCGATCAAATTCGTTGAAAATTGATAAAATTTCTTAAAAATTCGTCTTAATTTAATTAAATTCGTTAAAAATTCCTCATAATTTTATAAAATTCATTAAAAATTCGATCGAATTCGTTGAAAATTGATCAAATTTGTCCAAATTCGTTAAAAACTCATAAATTTATAAAATTCATTAAAAATTCGTCAGAATTCGATCAAATTCGTTGAAAACTGATAAAATTTGTTAAAAATTCGTCTTAGTTTTATTAAATTCGTCCAAATTCGTCAAAAATTCCTCATAATTTTATAAAATTCATTGAAAATTCGATTAAATTCGTTGAAAATTGATCAAATTTGTTAAATATTCGTCTTAATTTCATTAAATTCGTTAAAAATTCTTCATAATTTTTTAAAATTTATTAAAAATTCGATCAAATTCGTTGAAAATTGATCAAATTTGTCCAAATTCGTTAAAAATTTCTCATAATTTTATAAAATTCATTAAAAATTCGTCAGAATTCGATCAAATTCGTTGAAAGTTGATAAAATTTGTTAAATTCTCGTCTTTGTTTCACTAAATTCGTCAAAAATTCCTCATAATTTTATAAAATTCATTAAAAATTCGATCGAATTCGTTGAAAATTGATCAAATTTGTCCAAATTCGTTAAAAACTCATAAATTTATAAAATTCATTAAAAATTCGTCAGAATTCGATCAAATTCGTTGAAAACTGATAAAATTTGTTAAAAATTCGTCTTAGTTTTATTAAATTCGTCCAAATTCGTCAAAAATTCCTCATAATTTTATAAAATTCATTGAAAATTCGATTAAATTCGTTGAAAATTGATCAAATTTGTTAAATATTCGTCTTAATTTCATTAAATTCGTTAAAAATTCTTCATAATTTTTTAAAATTTATTAAAAATTCGATCAAATTCGTTGAAAATTGATCAAATTTGTCCAAATTCGTTAAAATTTTCTCATAATTTTATAAAATTCATTAAAAATTCGTCAGAATTCGATCAAATTCGTTGAAAGTTGATAAAATTTGTTAAATTCTCGTCTTTGTTTCACTAAATTCGTCAAAAATTCCTCATAATTTTATAAAATTCATTAAAAATTCGATCGAATTCGTTGAAAATTTATCAAATTTGTTAAAAATTCGTCTTAATTTCAAAGGATTTTAGTTATAATAATAAAATTCGATCACACCTGAAATCTGATTAAAGTCGTCAATCAAACATAAAATCTGACTAAAATCATCAATCAAATCAAGAATATCTCTAAAACTATCGATGATCTTTCATAAATCACAAAGAATTTTCTGTGAATCATCAATCAAACCTAAAATCTGACTAAAATCATCAATCAAATATAAAATCTGATTAAAATCATTAATCAAATCAAGAATATCTCTAAAACTATCGATGATTTTTCATAAATCATCAAGAATATCTCCTAATTCATCAAGAATTTTCTATAAATCATCAATCAAACATAAAATCTGACTAAAATCATCAATCAAACATAAAATCTGATTAAAATCATTAACCAAATCAAGAATATCTCTAAAACTATCGATGATTTTTCATAAATCATCAAGAATATCTCATAATTTATCAAGAATTTTCTATAAATCATCAATCAAACTTAAAATCTGAGTAAAATCATCAATCAAACATAAAATCTGATTAAAATCATTAATCAAACATAAAATCTGATTAAAATCATTAACCAAATCAAGAATATTTCTAAAACTATCGATGATTTTTCATAAATCATCAAAAATATCTCCTAATTTATCAAGAATTTTATATAAATCATCAATCAAACTTAAAATCTGAGTAAAATCATAAATCAAACTTGAAATCTGAGTAAAATCATCGATCAAATCAAAAATCTCTCTAAAACTACCGATAACGTTTCATAAATCATCAAAAATTTCTTATAATTCATCAAGAATTTTTTTATAAATCATCAATCAAACTTCAAATCTGATTAAAATCATCGATCAAACCTAAGTTCAGTCTAGAATCATCAATCAAACCAAAAATCTTATTAAAATTACCAACAATCTTTCATGAATCATCAGGAATCTCTCATAATTCATCAAGAATGTTTTATAAATCATCAATCAAACCTAAAATGTAACTATAATCAAGAATATTTAAAAAATATCTAAAACTATCGATAGTCTTTCATAAATCATCAAAAATCTGTCATAATTCATCAAATTAATCAAATAATTCATCAAAAAAATCATCAATCAAACTTAAAATCTAAGTAAAGTCATTAATCAAATCCAAAAATTCCCCAAAAATATCAATATCCGTTCATAAATCATCAAGAATAATTCCTAATTTATAAAGAAGTTCATATAAATCATCAATCCAACTCACCAATCATCAAGGAACGTAAATCCAACTAAAATCTAATAAAAATTTACTTTTCGGATTCTCCTACATAAGGTGATAAAATATCGCTGCTAGTTACTAATATAAATTAATAAATAAAATAAAATAAAATATTCTCACAAAAATTTTTGGTAAAAAAAACGATCAATCGAACTTGAATTGATAAAAATTGGTCAATCGAACTTGAATTGATAAAAATTGGTCAATCGAACTCGAATTGACAAGAAACGTCAATCTAATTCAACATTTTGACATTTGTAAACGTCAAACTAACCAACTTTCTTCTTACTTTTTTTGACCTTAAAACTTTATTTATAATACATGTTTAGTGAAAAAACATTAAATTAAAATCTATTTGTTGGATTTTTGGTAATTTTTCTGTATAAATTAATTTTATAATGACTTATCGAATATTTTTTTTAGAGTGTCATTTCGTGATGTTTAACAAACACAATTAGGATTGACTTTTTTTTGATAGATAGATAACCAAGTAAAAAAAAATTATGTATTATCTGAGTGAATCAAAATTACAAGTCCCGAAAAGCGACGAATTGGGTGAGTAATCTTCTTTTTCGTGCTCGAAACTTTCCTCGTTCGAGTTTAACGACGTTTTCGAGTTTCCTTTCGAAACGGAAATCGTTAAGCGATCGCGAAATATGGCGAGTACGAACCAGTTCGGAACCGAACCGGTCACGACATCGCATTTTTTCGATGGCATCACGCAACTTTCATAGAAAATGATTTCGCGAATCGAAACGAAAACTGACACAGTGTCGAAAAATGAAAGGTCCGTAAAACGTCGTTCCTAAATCACCAATTATACCAAATTAATTAATATTATAGCTTATTAAAAAAAAAACTTTTTAACTTTTAGAGTTTGAATATGTGGTTGAAAGACAAGAACAACAAAATATATGTTTCGGATCGACTCAAAGCAGAAATACAAGTCCTATTTGTGAAAAAAAATTAATTAAAGTCGGACCTGGTTCTTATAATTTAAAACCCAAGGTGCTTGAGTGCTTACATAAAGTAAGAAGTAAAAAGGGAGTCCCTGGATTAGCTAATGGAGGTCCGAGATTTGAAAGAAGAGTTGTTGATCAAACACCAAGTCCAACAAGATATGAAGTTGGTCAAAAATGGCCTGAAAAAATAGATGGAGATGCTCCGTTTGGTATTAAATCAAAAATAAGAAAAATGGTTACTAATAAACATCCTGGGTATTTATTTAAATTTTATTTTTTACATTTTATTTTTTACATTTCATTTTTTACATTTCATTTTTTACATTTCATTTTTTTAATTTTATATTTTAATTTCTCTAATTGATTTCTTTTTAAATAAATTTAGTCCTGGAAATTACAATCACGAAATTCGTAAATGTAGACGAACGAGATTCGATGATAACTTTGGAAAACCGACAATGATTCAAACGGTGGAAGAAATTTGCGTGTCTAATCCAAATGATGCTTGTGTAAAATGCTTTAGGGTTTGTGAGGGTGATTATTGGCAATTAAATCATACGATTTATTTGTGTCAACGTTGTATGGTCGAGGAGAAAAAGTTACATGAGATTTATGATAAGGAACAGTTAAAAAATTTTGTGGTAGGTATTTTAAAACATTAATAGTATTAATTTTTTAGTGGAATTTAATGTTGGTTTGGTTTTAGAAAATGAGAAGCTGTTCTTATGTTCATCGACACGAAGGTACAACGGCTTCGATTAAATTAATGTCAAAGTGGGATTTTGATAAAAGGCATCGATTGGAAAATTATTTGGATTTATATATAACTTGTTAATAAAAAAGTAAAAGAATAAAACATAGTGTAAATAAGTTAATTGTTTTTTTATTTCATTAAAATATCTTTAAAAAAAGAGAGAAGAAAAATTCTCTTTTTAGATATTCATAATAAAAAAAATCCTTAACTTTTTAAAATAAAAAAAAATTTTTTTGGTAATATTTAGAACAAATTTATCGTTTTTAAAATAAAATCTACATTTTAATTCATCTTTAGATAAAAAATCTTTCATTTATTCTGATAAATAACCTCTCAACGATTTTTTAAATAAACCGAAATTTTTTAAGATTAGATTTTTTTTTCAAATGAAATTTAAAAAAATCGCTCTGATTTTATTTATTAGAATCAAGAAAAAAATTTTTACCAAAATATAAATTAAAGTGTCTATTTTGTATTAAAACAGGGCTGCTCAAATAGTGCACAATGCACATGTGCCGTTTGAGGTGCGAATGTGCAGTGCACAATGCACGCGTTATGCAATTTTTTATTTTAAGGCGCAAATGGTAGGTCGCCTAGTTACGGTAATGTGACAGTTAAATAATGTCAAATAATTTGAGCTTTAAATAATTTAAGATAATTTTGTGTTCATATTTTTATTTTTAAAAGTTAAGTTTTGCGGCACAACGAACAATTATGTCATTACTGGCATTATTTCGAGAAGAAAGAACACTATCAATAAATCACAGTTATAGAAATAAAAGGTGTTAATGGACATTTTTACTAATCTTTATCACCGTTAACAAAAAAGTTAAAATAATACGTTGTAATAATAAAATAAACTAAAATTCGTAAAATCTGAAGAGTTTAGGATTAGTTAGTATCTGTAATTTTACGTTGTCATACGTGAACAGTATTATAAATAAATGCTTTATAGTTTACAACTTGGCTTTTATAATTTTATTTTAATCTTTACATAAAAATGTAAGAGATTCCAAACCTCAAAAACTATATAAAAACTGTATATTATAATTCCTAATATTTTGAGGTCATTGGTCACTTGAGCATGAATTTAAATGAACACATTATGTACAGGCCGTAATGAAAATGAGGCAAACATAAAATACCAACCCGTTGCTTGGCTACAATTTATCGTGAAGTAATGGGATATGGAGGGGGTGTGTCTCCAAGGTAGTAATGTGCACGTCATGCGCACAATGTGCTGTAAGTGCAATGCACATTGAGCAGCCCTGTATTAAAAGAAGCAAATTTCTTCTAATTATTAACAAAAAAATTAAAAAAATTCTTAAAAAAGATAATACATTTTGACAGATTCTAACCTCCAAAATTGAGAGAAGATTTTTTACCTAAATGTAAATTAAAATGTCTATTTTGTATTTAAAAAGGCAAATTTCTTTTAATTATTACCAAAAAAATTAAAAAAATTCTTAAAGACGACGTTACATTTTGACAGATTCTAATCTCTAAAAGTTGGGTTAATTTAAAAAAATCGCCCTGACTTTATTTATTAAAATTAATAAAAGATATTTTATTTAAAGATAAATAAAAATATCTATTTTATATTGATAAAGTTAGATTTCTTCTATTTAAAACTGAAATTAAAAAAAAAATTCTTAAAGATGTCAATTACCGAACCTAACCTCTAAAAATTGAGTAGATTTAAAAAATCGTCCAAACTTTATTTATTCGAATTCAAAGAAAATACCTTTATTTAAAGAGAAATTAAAATGTCTATTTTATATTAAATAAGACAATTTTTTTCTAATTATTACCAAAAAAATTTAAAAAATTCTTAAAGACGACGATACATTTCGACAGATTTTAACCTTCAAAAGTAAGGTAAATTTTAAAAAATCACCATGACTTTATTTATTAGAATTGAGAGAAAATTTTTTACCTAAATATAAATCAAATCGTCTATTTTGTATTTAAAAAGGCAAATTTCTTCTAATTATTACCAAAAAAATTTTAAAAATTCTTAAAGTTGACAATACATTTTGACAGATAACCTTCAAAAGTCAGGTTGATTTTAAAAAATCATTATGACTTTATTTATTGGAATTGAGAGAAAATTTTTTACCAAAATATAATTTAAAATGTCTATTTTGTATTAAAAAAGGCAAATTTCTTCTAATTATTACCAAAAAAATTAAAAAAATTCTTAAAATCGACAATATACTTCGACCGATTTTAACCTCTAAAAGTTGAGTTAATTTCAAAAAATCGTCCAGACTTTATTTATTAAAATTAAGAAAAGATATTTCATTTAAAGGTACATGAAAATATCTGTTTTATATTGATAAAGTTAGATTTCTTCTATTTAACACTGAAATTAAAAAAAAAATTCTTAACCTTCCAGTACACGCGCTTTTTTTGTTCGCGCGACCACACGCTACGGACTGTTAGTCCGGGTTCGGAAAATAAATAAGAGAGGGAGCTGATACGAAATAAAAAATTATTTAATAATGTCAAATCGTCTTCTTCATTTTCATCTTCCTCATTTTCATATTCTGAAACGTTGTTGTCCAATAATAGGTTTTCATCCTCTTACTCCTCATTATTGGACAACAAGTTCTAGTTCCTTTCTTCGTTATAGCTCATATTTTCGAAATAACCGATTTTGAAATTGAATTGAAACTCAACACACAATGACATTGACAGATAATAAAATGTCGGCAAGAAAGAAATTCATCAAAAGAATTATGGTCAGCGCAAGTTCGAAATAACACTAATAGATGGCACTCAAAATCCGGACTGAGAGTCCGGTAGCGTGTAGCGAAAGGTTAAAGATGTCAATTACCGAACCTAACCTCTAAAAATTCAGTAGATTTTAAAAAATCGTCCAGACTTTATTTATTGGAATTCAAAGAAAATACCTTTATTTAAAAAGAAATTAAAATGTCTATTTTATATTAAGTAAGGCAAACTTCTTCTAATTATTACCAAAAAAATTAAAAAAATTCTTAAAGACGACGATACATTTTGACAGATTCTAACCTCCAAAAGTTGGGTTGATTTTAAAAAATTACCATGACTTTATTTATTGGAATTGAGAGAAAATTTTTTACCTAAATATAAATTAAAATGTCTATTTTGTATTTAAAAAGGCAAATTTCTTCTAATTATTACCAAAAAAATTAAAAAAATTCTCAAAGACGACAATACACTTCGACTGACTCTAACTTCCAAAAATTAGGTTGATTTTAAAAAATCCCCTAAAATTTATTTATTGGAATTAAGAGAATATTCCTTTATTTAAAGAGAAATTAAAATGTCTAATTTATATTAAATAAGACAAATTTCGTCTAATTATTACCAAAAAAAATTAAAAAAATTCTTAAAGACAATATTTTTTGACAGATTTTAACCTCTAAATGTTAGGTTGATTTCAAAAAATCGTCCAGACTTTATTTATTAAAATTAACAAAAGATATTTCATTTAAAGATAAATGAAAATATCTATTTTATATTGGGAAAGTTTGATTTCTTCTATTTAACACTGAAATTAAAAAAAAAAATTCTTAAAGATGTCAATTACCGAACCTAACCTCTAAAAATTGAGTAGATTTAAAAAAATCATCCAAATTTTATTTATTGGAATTCAGAGAAAATTCTTTTATTTAAAGAGAAATTAAAATGTCTAGTTTATATTAAATGAGACAAATTTTTTCTAATTATTACCAAAAAAATTAAAAAAAATTTTTAAAGACGACAATACATTTTGACAGATCTTAACCTTCAAAAATTGGGTTGATTTAAAAAAAATCGTCCAGACTTTATTTATTGAAATTAAGAAAAAAAAATGTACCTAAAGATAATTTAACATTTTACATCGATGAAAGGAGATTTATCCTATTTAACACTGAAAAATTTAAAAAAATTCTTAAAGACATCAACGATTTCTTTACTCAACCTCCAAAAGTCAAATTTCAAAAAATCGTTGAGACTTTATTTATTGGAATTAAAAAAAGATTTTTTGTCTAAAGATAAATCAAAATGTTTATTTTACACCAATATAAACGAATTTATTCTATCTAGCTTTGAAAAATTTAAAAAAATTCCTAAATACTTTAATGTCTTTTGACCTTTAATCTCTAAAAAATCGGTTGACTTTAAAAAATCACTCAGATTTTATTTATTGAAATTGAGAGAAGATTTCTTATTTAAAAGATAATTCAAAACGTCTATTTTACATCGACGAAAGCAGATTTATCCTATTTAATACTGAAAAATTTTAAAAAGTTTTTCAAGACATCAATTATTTTTTGATCTAACCTCTAAAAGTTAGGTGGATTTAAAAAAATCCTCTAGAGTTTATTTATTAAACTTGAGAGAAGATTTTTTGTCTAAAGATAAATCAAAATGTCTATTTTACACCAATATAAACAAATTTATTCTATTTAGCATTGAAAAATTTTAAAAAATTCCTAAAGACCTTAATGTTTTTTGACCGAACCTAACCTCTAAAAAATCGATTGACTTAAAAAAGTCGCCCAGATTTTATTTATTGATATTGAGAAAAGATTTCTTATTTAAAAGATAAATCAAAACGTCTATTTTATATCAATGAAAGCAGATTTGTCCAACGTAACACTAAAAAATTTTTTAAAAATCTAAAACAGTCGATTTTTTTCTAATTATTACCAAAAAAATTAAAAAAATTTTTAAACTTAGTAAAAATTTTTGACAGTTAACTAACCTCACTTTTTAAAAAATTCGATCAACTTTAAAAAATCGCCCAGATTTTATTTATTGAAATTGAGAGAAGATTCCTTATTTAAAAGATAAATTAAAATGTCTATTTTACATCGACGAAAGCAGATTTATCCTATTTAATACTGAAAAATTTAAAAAAATTCTTAAAGATATCAATGATTTTTTTTACCTAACCTCCAAAAGTCAAATTTCAAAAAATCGCTGAGACTTTATTTATTGGAATTAAAAAAAGATTTTTTGTCTGGAGATAAATCAAAATGTTTATTTTACACCAATATAAACGAATTTATTCTATCTAGCATTGAAAAATTAAAAAAAATTCCTAAAAACTTTAATGTTTTTTGACCTTTAATCTCTAAAAAATCGGTTGACTTTAAAAAATCGCCAAGATTTTATTTATTAAAATTGAGAGAAGATTCCTTATTTAGAAGATAAATCAAAATGTTTATTTTACATCGATGAAAGCAGATTTATCCTATTTAACACTGAAAAATTTTAAAAAATTCTTACACATCAATGATTTTTTAACCCAACCTTCAAAAGTGATTTCAAAAAATCGCTGAGACTTTATTTATTGGAATTAAAAAAAGATTTTTTGTCTGGAAATAAATCAAAATGTTTATTTTACACCAATATAAACGAATTTATTCTATCTAGCTTTGAAAAATTTAAAAAAATTCCTAAAAACTTTAATGTTTTTTGACGTTTAATCTCTAAAAAATCGGTTGACTTTAAAAAATCGCTTAGATTTTATTTTTTGAAATTGGGAGAAGATTTCTTATTTAAATGATAAATCAAAATGTTTATTTTACATCAACAAAAGCAGATTTATCCTATTTAACACTGAAAAATTTAAAAAAATTCTTACACATCAATGATTTTTTAACCTAACCTTCAAAAGTGATTTCAAAAAATCGCGGAGACTTTATTTATTGGAATTAAAAAAAGATTTTTTGTCTAAAGATAAATCAAAATGTTTATTTTACACCAATATAAACTAATTTATTCTATGTAGCATTGAAAAATTAAAAAAAAATCCTAAAAACTTTAATGTTTTTTGACCTTTAATTTCTAAAAAATCGTCTGACTTTAAAAAATCACTCATATTTTATTTATTGAAATTGAGAGAAGATTCCTTATTTAAAAGATAAATCAAAATGTCTATTTTACATCGAGGAAAGCAGATTTTTTCTATTTAACACTGAAAAATTAAAAAAAATTCTTAGACATCAATGATTTTTTAACCTAACCTTCAAAAGTGATTTCAAAAAATCGCTGAGACTTTATTTATTGGAATTAAAAAAAGATTTTTTGTCTAAAGATAAATTAAAATGCTTATTTTACACTAATATAAGTGAATTTATTCTATCTAGCTTTGAAAAATTTAAAAAAATTCCTAAAAACTTTAACGTTTTTTGACCTTTAATCTCTAAAAAATCGGTTGATTTTAAAAAATCACTCAGATTTTATTTATTGAAATTGGGAGAAGATTCCTTATTTAAAAGATAAATTAAAATGTCTATTTTACATCAACAAAAGCAGATTTATCCTATTTAACACTGAAAAATTTTAAAAAATTCTTACACATCAATGATTTTTTAACCTAACCTTCAAAAGTGATTTCAAAAAATCGCTGAGACTTTATTTATTGGAATTAAAAAAAGATTTTTTGCCTGGAAATAAATCAAAATGTTTATTTTACACCAATATAAACGAATTTATTCTATCTAGCTTTGAAAAATTTAAAAAAATTCCTAAAAACTTTAGTGTTTTTTGACCTTTAATCTCTAAAAAATCGGGTGACTTTAAAAAATCACTCAGATTTTATTTATTGAAATTGGGAGAAGATTTCTTAATTAAAAGATAAATCAAAATGTCTATTTTATATCGACGAAAGCAGATTTATCCTATTTAACACTGAAAAATTTTAAAAAATTCTTACACATCAATGATTTTTAACCCAACCTTCAAAAGTGATTTCAAAAAATCGCTGAGACTTTATTTATTGGAATTAAAAAAAGATTTTTTGTCTGGAGATAAATCAAAATGTTTATTTTACACCAATATAAACGAATTTATTCTATCTAGTTTTGAAAAATTTAAAAAAATTCCTAAAAACTTTAATGTTTTTTGACCTTTAATCTCTAAAAAATCGGTTGATTTTAAAAATTCGCTCAGATTTTATTTATTGAAATTGGGAGAAGATTTCTTATTTAAAAGATAAATCAAAAGGTCTATTTTACATCAACAAAAGCAGATTTATCCTATTTAACACTGAAAAATTAAAAAAAATTCTTACACATCAATGATTTTTTAACCCAACCTTCAAAAGTGATTTTAAAAAATCGTTGAGACTTTATTTATTGGATTTAAAAAAAGATTTTTTGCCTGGAGATAAATCAAAATGTTTATTTTACATAAATATAAACGAATTTATTCTATCTAGCTTTGAAAAATTTAAAAAAAATCCTAAAAACTTTAATGTTTTTTGACCTTTAATCTCTAAAAAATTGGTTGACTTTAAAAAATCGCCCAG
This sequence comes from Digitonthophagus gazella, assembly GCA_036711955.1. Taxonomy (NCBI): domain Eukaryota; kingdom Metazoa; phylum Arthropoda; class Insecta; order Coleoptera; family Scarabaeidae; genus Digitonthophagus; species Digitonthophagus gazella. The sequence continues at coordinate 3,250,486 of JASCIT010000002.1, read as the reverse complement.
ATTTTATTTATTAAAATTAAAAAAAGATTTTTTTACCTAAAGATAAATCAAAATGTCTATATTACATTAACAAAGACGAATTTGTTTTATTTATCATCAAAAAATAAAAAAAAAATCTTAAAAACATTCATATTTTTTAATTACTACAGCAAATTTTCTGCAAACCAATCAAAACAAAGTTACTCAACGCGATTTTAATCATTAATCATTCACAAAACAACAACCAACAGCAATATTTTATCCTCTCGATGACCTTTCATCTCCCAGAACGAATTCATTTTAATTGATTTAAACCCGGATAAATTTCAAATTCCAAGAAGGATTAAATTATCATCTTCTCCGATTATTACATAACTCATTTTTATTGGAATTAGTATTTAATTATACACTCAAGTTAAAAGTCTAATATCTAACGATCCATTGTGTTTACGAAACATCAAAAAAATCATTAACTTTGAATTAAAATGCGTTGAATTCTTTTCAAGTATAAACCGTGAGAAAATTTCTCATAAAAGTTCATTTCCTCAAAATTTCTCTTCCCATACTAGTCGAGACAAGTCGAGGTAAACCCACTACTATTTACTTTAGGTGTTAATAATCGGGGTTATGGCACACGAAGCCGTTATTACAGGATATCCACGTATTTCGCCAACGTTACATTCAAATTTAACCTGGTTTATTACATCATAAGTTGTATTGTGTAACTCGGTTACGTTTGAATAGATCTTTCCACTTATTTATTTTAATTTTAAGGGTACTGCTTATGTTTTATAATAATTTATAAGTCTTACGTGTGTTGTGTGTAAAGGAGGGAATATTTTGCACCAGTCGTGACATGGTACATACGAAGAACCTTGAACTCTCTCTCTATTCGAATCCCTTTTGCTCTTCCACTCTTCGTGCGGGAAATAGTTGGCATACCACAAGTAAATTGGTTGAGTTAGGAGTTCTCTGAAAAAATTTAGTTGTTGAATTAAAAATTAAAAAAAAAATTGGAAGTTAGATTTTTTTTTAATTGAAATTTAATTACAAATTTTTGGAGGTTATTCAATCGAAAAATCACGGACGACTTTAAGAATTTTTTTAATTTTTTCAAAACTAAATAGAATAAATTCATTTATGTTAGTGTAAAATAAACATTTTGATTTATCTTTAGACAAAAAATCTTTTTTTAATTCCGACAAATAAAGTCAGAAAAAATTTTTAAAGTCAACACAACTTTTGAAGGTTAGGTTCCGTCAAAAGACATTGATGTCTTTAAAATTTTTTAAAAATTTTTTTAATACTAAATAGAATAAATTCATTTATGTTAGTGTAAAATAAACATTTTGATTTATCTCTAGACAAAAAATCTTTTTTTAATTCCGACAAATAAAGTCAGAAATAATTTTTAAAGTCAACACAACTTTTAAAGGTTAGGTTCAGTCAAAAGACATTGATGTCTTTAAAATTTTTTTAAAATTTTTTAATACTAAATAGAATAAATTCATTTATGTTAGTGTAAAATAAACATTTTGATTTATCTTTAGACAAAAAATCTTTTCTTAATTCCGACAAATAAAGTCAAAAAAAATTTTTAAAGTCAACACAACTTTTGAAGGTTAGGTTCAGTCAAAAGACATTGATGTCTTTAAAATTTTTTTTAAATTTTTTAATACTAAATAGAACAAATTCGTTTATGTTAGTGTAAAATAAACATTTTGATTTATCTCTAGACAAAAAATCTTTTTTTAATTCCGACAAATAAAGTCAGAAAAAATTTTTAAAGTCAACACAACTTTTGAAGGTTAGGTTCAGTCAAAAGACATTGATGTCTTTAAAATTTTTTTTAAATTTTTTAATACTAAATAGAATAAATTCATTTATGTTAGTGTAAAATAAACATTTTGATTTATCTCTAGACAAAAAATCTTTTTTTAATTCCAATAAATAAAGTCAGAAAAAATTTTTAAAGTCAACACAACTTTTGAAGGTTAGGTTCAGTCAAAAGACATTGATGTCTTTAAAATTTTTTTTTAATTTTTTAATACTAAATAGAATAAATTCATTTATGTTAGTATAAAATAAACATTTTGATTTATCTCTAGACAAAAAATCTTTTCTTAATTCCGACAAATAAAGTCAGAAAAAATTTTTAAAGTCAACACAACTTTTGTAGGTTAGGTTCAGTCAAAAGACATTGATGTCTTTAAAATTTTTTAAAATTTTTTAATACTAAATAGAATAAATTCATTTATATTGGTGTAAAATAAACATTTTCATTTATCTTTAGACAAAAAATCTTTTTTTAATTCCGACAAATAAAGTCAGAAAAAATTTTTAAAGTCAACACAACTTTTGAAGGTTAGGTTCAGTCAAAAGACATTGATGTCTTTAAAATTTTTTTTAAATTTTTTAATACTAAATAGAATAAATTCATTTATGTTAGTGTAAAATAAACATTTAGATTTATCTCTAGACAAAAAATCTTTTCTTAATTCCGACAAATAAAGTCAGAAAAAAATTTTAAAGTCAACACAACTTTTGAAGGTTAGGTTCCGTCAAAAGACATTGGTGTCTTTAAAATTTTTTTTTAATTTTTTTAATACTAAATAGAATAAATTCATTTATATTGGTGTAAAATAAACATTTTGATTTATCTCTAGACAAAAAATCTTTTTTTAATTCCAATAAATAAAGTCTCAGCGATTTATTGAAATCACCTAACTTTTGGAGGTTAGGTGAAAAAATCATTGATGTCTTTAGGAATTTTTTAAATTTTTTTGGTAGTAATTAGAATAAATATGTCTTTTTTAATATAAAATAGACATTTTAATTTAACTTTAGACAAAAAAACCTTCCTTCAATTTCAATAAATAAAATTTGGGCGATTTTCTAAAGTCAAACGATTTTTTAGAGATTAAAGGTCAAAAAACATTAAAGTTTTTAGGAATTTTTTAAAATTTTTCAAAGCTAGATAGAATAAATTCACTTATATTAGTGTAAAATAAACATTTTGATTTATCTCTAGACAAAAAATCTTTTTTTAATTCCAATAAATAAAGTTTCAGCGATTTTTTAAAATTTGACTTTTGGAGGTTAGGTCAAAAAATCATTGATGTTTTTAATTTTTTTTTTTTTTAATTTTTCAGTCTTAAATAGGATAAATTTGCTTTTGTTGATGTAAAATAGACATTTTGAATTATCTTTTAAATAAGGAATCTTCTCCCAATTTCAATAAATAAAATCTGAGTGATTTTTTAAAGTCAACCGATTTTTTAGAGATTAAACGTCAAAAAACATTAAAGTTTTTAGGAATTTTTTTAAATTTTTCAAAGCTAGATAGAATAAATTCGTTTATATTGGTGTAAAATAAACATTTTGATTTATCTTTAGACAAAAAATCTTCTTTTAATTCCAATAAATAAAGTCTCAGCGATTTTTTGAAATCACTTTTGAAGGTTGGGTTAAAAAATCATTGATGTGTAAGAATTTTTTTTTTAATTTTTCAGTGTTAAATAGGATAAATCTGCTTTTGTGGATGTAAAATAGACCTTTTGATTTATCTTTTAAATAAGGAATCTTCTCCCAATTTCAATAAATAAAATCTGAGTGATTTTTTAAAGTCAACCGATTTTTTAGAGATTAAACGTCAAAAAACATTAAAGTTTTTAGGAATTTTTTAAAATTTTTCAAAGCTAGATAGAATAAATTCGTTTATATTGGTGTAAAATAAACATTTTGATTTATCTTTAGACAAAAAATCATCTTTTAATTCCAATAAATAAAGTCTCCGCGATTTTTTGAAATCACTTTTGAAGGTTAGGTTAAAAAATCATTGATGTGTAAGAATTTTTTTTAATTTTTCAGTGTTAAATAGGATAAATTTGCTTTTGTTGATGTAAAATAAACATTTTGATTTATCTTTTAAATAAAGTATTTTGTCTCAATTCCAATAAATAAAATCTGGACGATTTTTTAAAGTTGTCCGATTTTTTAAAGGTTAGATTCGGTCAAAAAACATTGAAGTCTTTAGAAATTTTTTAAAATTTTTCAAAGCTAGAAAAAATAAATTCGTTTATATTGGTGTAAAATAAACATTTTGATTTATCTCCAGACAAAAAATCTTTTTTTAAATCCAATATACAAAGTCTCAGCGAATTTTTAAAATCACCTAACTTTTGGAGGTTAGGTCAAAAAAACCATTGATGTCTTTAAGAATTTTTTAAAATTTTTCAATGTTAAATAAAACAAATTCCTCTTTATCAATGTAAAATAAACATTTTTATTTATCTTTAGGTAGAAGATTTTTCCTTAATTTTAATAAATGAAGTCTGGGGGATTTTTTAAAATGAACTTAAATTTTAGAACTTAAATCTGTCAAAATTTATTATTATTTTAAAGAATTTTTTTAATTTTTTTGGTAATAATTAGAACAAATTTGTCTTTTTTAATATAAAATAGACATTTTGATTTATCTTTAGACAAAAAATCTTTTCTTAATTTCGACAAATAAAGTCAGAAAAAATTTTTAAAGTCAACACAACTTTTGAAGGTTAGGTTCAGTCAAAAGACATTGATGTCTTTAAATTTTTTTTTTAATTTTTTAATACTAAATAGAATAAATTCATTTATATTAGTGTAAAATAAACATTTTGATTTATCTCTAGACAAAAAATCTTTTTTTAATTCCAATAAATAAACTCTCGGCGATTTTTTGAAATTAGACTTTTGGAGGTTAAGTCAAAAAATCATTGATGTCTTTAAGAATTTTTAAAAAAATTTCAGTGTTAAATAGAACAAATTTGCCTTTTTGAATATAAAATAGACATTTTAATTTAACTTTAGATAAAAAAACCTTCCTTCAATTCCCATAAATAAAGTCTGTGTAATCTTGTAAACCTCACATTACAATACAGTGAAATTCCCCCTCGCGGACACCCCCCATGAGCGGACACCCCCCTTGGACGGACAGTTTCTCATGGAACGGACCGGCTCTCATTTAATTTGCATTGCGTTAACTCTCTCTTGGGCGGACATTCTCTTGGACGGGCGCGGACACTACCAAGTGTTCTCTTAAACGGACAATCGCGCCGCGCGCAGATTTTTCTGTCTCCCTTTAATAAAAGATTTTCTCTTTAACCGGTGTTTTACCGACTTCAATATTTGCAACGTACAAGCGCAGCCTATGTCGAACCTTTCTGCTTAGCTTGAATGAGGGACTTCCCCGACTAACCGATATTTAAACGTTCTCATTTTTTCGGTACATACGGGGTTCTATACTAGTTTGATGTCTATGCAGAGAAAGATATACGGATGTATTGTACAGGGTGGTCAAATAAGAATGCAGAGTGCTGTATATCGGAAACTAGTCATCGTAAAGACTTGCGGTAAAAAATTTAATAACTAAAGTGGCCAAGAGAAAATGCTGGAAATTATTTTCATGTTCCTAAGATGGCCGCCAGGGGGCGCAATCGCCATCTTGAATTACAAAATGTGTATTTTCTCGGAATTCCGCCATACTAAGATAACACAGAAATATACGCATTTTAAAGTGGAGATAAGTATCATTTTTTTTTATTAAAAACTTTTTTCCGTATCTCCAAAAATAAAGTGGTGGGGGGCGTTCGAAAGTGCTTGTAAACGAACGCCTATAATTTCAAAACGGCTGAATGGAATTTAATAAACTTGGTGTCGTTGGAAAGAGCTTTTCTTGGACAATAAATCCTACCACTTTGGTGGTGATTGTTATTTCACATGTCGCCGCTAGATGGCGTTCTCAAAATTTTTTTAGAAATTGCGAATTTTCTCCGAAAAGTTAAATGGAACGGTATCACTTTCTTTACACGAAAAAGTAGTATAATAAAGCCCAAACAAGCTAGTGAAAACCGCAGCTCGATATCGTATTCCTAACCTAAGATATTGGTGAAAAACCATTCATCATAAAACTGAACGGATTTCGCCCGGTTTTTTATTCTTTTTTCTTTTCAAAAATAACAAAAGAATGCTATATTCTAAAATTTGTGCCGTGGATTTTGAGAAGTTCAAGAAAAAATACTTAAATTTTGTCAAGGCGTCTCGTGAATTAGTCGATTTTCCAAATATAATAACAAAATCTGAAAATAGTTGTTTTACACGGGTAACCTGATTTTCCTTTAGACAATTAGGAATCATAAAAGATATAAAATAGATCCATCGTCATCAATTTGCCATTTTTAGGGTATTCCTTTATCACTTTAAGGTTTTGCCCTTTTCATAGAAAAAGACAAAACGTAGTAAGTCGTGGATAAAAATGAAAAGAGAAGAAAACAAATGGCTAACGACACAAGAACAATCTAACATCGTAATCGAACAATTCTTTACAAATAAAAACAGTTGTTACTTCTTTAAAATTTTGGTTATTTCTTCAATATGCCAAACTTCGTTTGCAATTCGAACCATTCCGTAGTTTAGATTTCAATTTGATGTTATAATGTAAAGTTATATTTTCTTCTCGGCACCTTCTATTGTTTTTTGTCCAATTAGATCTAGAAATGTAGCATATTGAAAAGTAAACGCCATTATGAATACGTAACAACTGTGTATCCAAAGACAAGAAACCGTATAAAGCTTTAAACCCATATTTAATGCCCCGTTAAGTGTTCAAATTGTAAAAATGTACTCTAAAAGTAGTAAATTGATTCGATATTTCTTATGATTTCTAATTGTCTAAAACAAAATCGGCTTACTCATGTAAAACAACCATTTTCGGATTTCCTTATCATATTTAGAAAATCGACAAATTCAAGTAACGCCTTCACAAAAATGAAGTGTTTCTTCTTGAACGTCTTAAAATCCACGGCACAAATTTTAGAATATAGCATTCTTTTGTTATTTTTGGAAAAAAAAGAATAAAAAACCGGGCGAAATCCGTTCAGTTTTCTGATGAATGGTTTTTCACCAATATCTTAAGTTAGGAATACGATATCGAGTTGTGGTTTTCACTGGCTTGTTTGGGCTTTATTATACTATTTTTTCGTGTAAAGAAAGTGATACCGTTCCATTTAACTTTTCAGAGAATATTCGCAATTGCTAAAAAAATTTGGAAAACGCCATCTGGCGGCGACATATGAAATAACAATCACCACCAAAACGGTGGGATTTATTCTCCAAGAAAAGCTCTTTCCAACGACACCAAGTTTATTAAATTCCGTTCAGCCATTTTAAAATTATAGGCATTTGTTTACAAGCACTTTCGAACGCCCCCCACCACTTTATTTTTGGAGATACGGAAAAAAGTTTTTAATAAAAAAAAATGATACTTATCTCCACTTTAAAACGGGTATATTTCTGTGTTATCTTAGTATAGCGGAATTCCGAGAAAATACACATTTTGTAATTCAAGATGGCGATTGCGCCCCCTGGCGGCCATCTTAGGAACATGATAATAATTTCCAGCATTTTCTCTTGGCCACTTTAGTTATTAAATTTTTTACCGCAAGTCTTTACGATGAATAATTTCCGAGATACAGCACTCTGCATTCTTATTTGACCACCCTGTACTTTTCAAAAACTGCTTGTGTCCAAGTAACCAAGGAAACAGTTAAAAATTGCTTCCGTAGAGTAGGATTTAAGCACGACAATATGCAAAGGGAAGACCAGCTAAATGAGGTTTTTACATCTGATCCAGAAGATGACTTACCACTTAATGTACTCTGCAGATATTCTCACATATAAGAATTTGTTAAAAATGACTGATAATAAAAACCTTAATGATTTTTTAAAACTGAATGAAAATTTGTATATTGAGGACCTAGATTCAGGACAACAAATTGAAGATCCAAAAGTGCAAGAACTATCTGAAGATTCTGATGTCGATGAGGTTCCAGTACTAGCAGAGAATATCCAAAATTATGGTGATAGAGTCTTTGAAGCTTTTTTCTAACAATAAGTAAAAAATACGATTTCTGGACGTTAGTTTAAAGAAAAAGAGGATATATTAAATTAATATTTTTAATTTAAAAAATACGATATTTACTTCGGATTTCTCTTAAGCGGACACCCCTCTTGAACGGACACTTTCGGTCGGTCCCGTTGGTGTCCGCCCAAGGGAGATTTCACTGTAATTAAATTACAATTTTGTATTCCCCATCCTTTAAACTTAATCTGATTCAAATACATTACTCCGAAACGTTAGTTATTCGTATGGGAGCGCCACTTTCACCCTCATCTCGTTAATAAATCCAAAAAGGGGATGAGATATGAATCATCCTCCTTTCTGACTCATCCCAAACACATTACTAAACAAACACATAATAAAAATAATTCCTCCAGAGTACAATCTATCTTCACATGCAATTGAATTTTATTTCTAATTCTAATTAATAACAACTGCCTATTTATTTAGTTTATCTACTTAAATAAACAACAATTATATCCTTTAAACGTTATTACTTCGTTTAATTACAACCAATCACCAATTCATTTACTTCAATTTCCTTTATTCACAATGATCACGCTTCGAACTCAATATTAACTCAACCAAACAGGAAATAGATATCTCCATAATTGATTTAATTGGTTAATTTTTATTTATTTCTGTTTGAAGTGTAACACTTGTTCCGGAGAATCAAACCTTTTAATTTTATTTACTTATTAACTACTTACTTTACTTATTACGAAGAAAGAAAGCTAATAATACAAACCAATACGAACAAATACAACAGGATGTAATTAACGTTTTGTGGTTAAAAGTATCTATAGACCTTACTCGAGTAATTTTAATTAATAATATTCTCACGATTCCTATAAATTTCTCTACTTTTTTTACCAAGTTTAAAAAATCCCACAGAGTTTGTTTACAAAAATTATGAAAAAATATTTTAGCTATAAATAAATTAAAATGTCTATTTTTCATTAAACAAGATATATTTGTTCTAATTATTGTCAAAAAAATTAAAAAAAAATTCTAAAGACATCGATGAATATTGACAGAATATAACCTAAAAAAATGACCAATTTTAAAAAATCGTCCAAACTTTATTTATGAAAATTAAGGAAAAATAACTTCAGAAAATATAAATTAAAATGTCTATTTTTTATTTAAATCATCAGATTTATTCCAACTTTTGTCAAAAAAATTAAAAAATTTTCCAAAGACATCGATGAATTTTGACATAATATAACCTAAAAAAAATTGACCAATTTTAAAAAATCCCACAGACTTTATTTATAGAAATTAAGGAAAAATAATTTCAGAAAATATAAATTAAAATGTCTATTTTTTATTTAAATCATCGGATTTATTCCAACTTTTGTCAAAAAAATTAAAAAAATTTCCAAAAACATCGATGAATTTTGAAATAATATAACCTAAAAAAATGACCAATTTTAAAAAATCGCCCAAACTTTATTTATAAAAATCCTTCCATTTTTATTTAGTTTTGAGTAACTTTTAAAGTTTTAACGAAAACTTTCTACAATCGACTTTTTAAAACCACTTAATAAAATTGTCGCGTGTTTATTTTTTTTTCCAATAAACAATCATTACAATTCAAAAGATCATGTTGAATCGTACGTGTGAAAAATACACGTGATAGCAAGTCTGGAATGTGTTAGAGAACGTGATGAGTGAACTTGAACTCTTTTACAGTTAAATGTTAAAACGTTCCTGGAGTTAAAAACATTTTTTTATCTTTTTACGTCTTATTTTACGTTTATTTCTATTACTTAAGTGTTTAAATCAACTTGGAAATAAAAAAAAGAAGAAAAAATTAATAGTTGTAAAAATAAACACCCTGTATAGTGATTTTTGGTCTTTTTTAATCAAAATTAGAATGTTTTAAGTTTCACTTAGAAAAAAAATCAAATCAAAATCTTTAAAAATGTATTTTTGATGAATTTTTAAAGTTGATTTTCTTAAGTTAAAAGTATTAAAAATTTTTACCAACTTTGAAAATTTTTTTAATTTTTTTGACAACACTCAGAACAAAACGGTCTTTTTTATATAAAACTAGAATGTTTCAAGTCTCATTTAGAAAAAAATCAGATCAAAATCTTTAAAAATGAATTTTTAATGAATTTTTAAATTTAATTTTCTTAAGTTAAAAAAGTGTCAAAAATTTTTACCAACTTTGAAAATTTTTTTAATTTTTTTGACAACAACTAGAATAAAACAGTCTTTTTTAATTAAAATTAGAATGTTTTAAGTTTCATTTAGAAAAAAAATCAAATCAAAATCTTTAAAAATGTATTTTTGATGAATTTTTAAAGTTGATTTTCTTAAGTTAAAAAAGTGTCAAAAATTTTTACCAACTTTGAAAATTTTTTTAATTTTTTTGACAACTAGAATAAAACGGTCTTTTTTAATTAAAATTAGAATGTTTTAAGTTTCTTTTAGAAAAAAAATCAAATCAAAATCTTTAAAAATGTATTTTTGATGAATTTTTAAAGTTGATTTTTTTAAGTTAAAAAAGTGCCAAAAATTTTTACCAACTTTGAAAATTTTTTTAATTTTTTTGACAACACTCAGAACAAAACGGTCTTTTTTATATGAAACTAGAATGTTTCAAGTCTCATTTAGAAAAAAATCAAATCAAAATCTTTAAAAATGTATTTTTGATGAATTTTTAAATTTAATTTTCTAAAGTTAAAAAAGTGTCAAAAATTTTTACCAACTTTGAAAATTTTTTAAATTTTTTTGACAACATTTAGAATAAAACGGTCTTTTTTAATTAAAATTAGAATGTTTTAAGTTTCATTTAGAAAAAAAATCAAATCAAAATCTTTAAAAATGTATTTTTGATGAATTTTTAAAGTTGATTTTTTAAGTTAAAAAGTGTCAAAAATTTTTACCAACTTTGAAAATTTTTTTTAAATTTTTTTGACAACACTTGGAATAAAACGATCTTTTTGAATTAAAATTAGAATGTTTTCAGTTTCATTTAGAAAAAAAATCAAATCAAAATCTTTAAAAATGTATTTTTGATGAATTTTTAAAATTAATTTTCTTAAGTTAAAAAAGTGTCAAAAATTTTTACCAACTTTGAAAATTTTTTTAATTTTTTTGACAACAACTAGAATAAAACGGTCTTTTTTAATCAAAATTAGAATGTTTTAAGTTTCATTTAGAAAAAAAATCAAATCAAAATCTTTAAAAATGTATTTTTGATGAATTTTTAAAGTTAATTTTCTTAAGTTAAAAAAGTGTCAAAAATTTTTCCCAACTTTGAAAATTTTTTTAATTTTTTTGACAACAACTAGAATAAAACAGTCTTTTTTAATTAAAATTAGAATGTTTTAAGTTTCTTTTAGAAAAAAAATCAAATCAAAATCTTTAAAAATGTATTTTTGATGAATTTTTAAAGTTGATTTTTTTAAGTTAAAAAAGTGTCAAAAATTTTTACCAACTTTGAAAATTTTTTAATTTTTTTGACAACATTTAGAATAAAACGGTCTTTTTTAATTAAAATTAGAATGTTTTAAGTTTCATTTAGAAAAAAAATCAAATCAAAATCTTTAAAAATGTATTTTTGATGAATTTTTAAAGTTGATTTTTTAAGTTAAAAAAGTGTCAAAAATTTTTACCAACTTTGAAAATTTTTTTAATTTTTTTGACAACAACTAGAATAAAACGGTCTTTTTTAATTAAAATTAGAATGTTTTAAGTTTCACTTAGAAAAAAAATCAAATCAAAATCTTTAAAAATGTATTTTTGATGAATTTTTAAAGTTGATTTTTTTAAGTTAAAAAAGTGTCAAAAATTTTTACCAACTTTGAAAATTTTTTTAATTTTTTTGACAACATTTAAATAAAACGGTCTTTTTTAATTAAAATTAGAATGTTTTAAGTTTCACTTAGAAAAAAAATCAAATCAAAATCTTTAAAAATGTATTTTTGATGAATTTTTAAAATTAATTTTCTTAAGTTAAAAAAGTGTCAAAAATTTTTACCAACTTTGAAAATTTTTTTAATTTTTTTGACAATAACTAGAATAAAACAGTCTTTTTTAATAAAAATTAGAATGTTTTAAGTTTCATTTAGAAAAAAAATCAAATCAAAATCTTTAAAAATGTATTTTTGATGAATTTTTAAAGTTGATTTTTTTAAGTTAAAAAAGTGTCAAAAATTTTTACCAACTTTGAAAATTTTTTTAATTTTTTTGACAACATTTAGAATAAAACGGTCTTTTTTAATTAAAATTAGAATGTTTTAAGTTTCATTTAGAAAAAAAATCAGCTCAAAATATTTAAAATTCAATTTTTTATGATTTTTTAAAAAATGGTTAATTTTCTAACCTAAAAAATTTTTTACCAACTTTGAAAATTTTTTTAATTTTTTTGACAACACTTAGAATAAAACAGGTTTTTTAAATTAAAACTACAATTTTTAATTCAAATCATCACCAAATTTCAAACCTTAACAACAATTAGTTTCTGAGATATGATTTTTTTTTAATTGACCAGTTAAATATTTTTAAAACCATTTTTTCATTTCAATTCAAATTACAGTAGTTAATTTAATCGTCACAACACTTACAAATATCCATTCTATCTATCTTTAGATTGGAACAATTTAGATAACAAGATAATAAAAGACGGTTTTGTGTCGTAAATGAAATTTATTGAATAATTTGGTTGTTATTGATCTCGTTGACGGTTAAAATCGAGCGAGGAAAAAAAACTATGAAGTGAAAAGTGGATAAGTATTGAAATTATACACGAAAGAGGATATAATTGTACGGGGTTGATTTAAAAAAAGATCTGACCTCACTTTTATCGATCGGAAACGTCAATACTTTGACCGCTATTATCCTTGTTAACAGGATTATTAATAAAACTGGGTTACGAATCCTTTTAAAGTGTTTTCGAGTGGTTTTATAAACGTGAAATGACGTTTGAAGGGTATAAATTTACATATACAGGGTGTATAATGTTAATAATCAAACTTACACTTTTTCAATTAAAGGTAAAAAATAATTTTAGAATAAAATTTTTATAAAAAATCGTTAGATAATTAAATTTCCTTTAATTTGAGTACAAACACGACATATCTAACTTAAATACTTTCCGAGATATAACGATTTTTAATCTAATTGAAAGACCGCCATCTTGAAAATAATTTTAGAATATTTCTTTTATAAAAAATCGTTAGGAAATTAAATTTCCTTTAATTTGAGTACAAACACGATATATCTAACTTAAATACTTTTCTAAATATAACGATTTTTAATCTAATTGAAAAGCCGCCATCTTGAAAATAATTTTAGTATCAAATTTTTCTAAAAAATCATTAGGAAATTCAATTTGCTTTAATTTGAGTACAAACACGACGTATCTAACTTAAATACTTTTCGAGATTAACGATTTTTAATCTAATTGAAAGACCGCCATCTTGAAAATAATTTTAGAATATTTCTTTTATAAAAAATCGTTAGGAAATTAAATTTCCTTTAATTTAAATACAAACACGACCCATCTAACTTAAATACTTTCCGAAATATAACAATTTTTAAATTTATAAACAATTGAATGGCGGCCATCTTGAAAATTTTTAAACCTAACCTAACTTTTTTATTTTAAATCGTAAATACGTCGTGTTTGGTATCAAATTAAAGGATTTTTAATCAATTTTAAGAATTTCAAGAAATTTTTATTATTTTTTACGATTACCAACTTAAAATCGACAAAAATTTGTTAATTTTAATCAAAATATAATCATATTTTTCATAAAATTAAACAATTTTTAATAATTTTTTAGAAAATTTAATATTTTTTTTAGAAAATTTAATAATTTTGATATTTTCAATTTTCTAATTTGAATTTTTCGAAGTAACAATTTTTAAAATAATTTTAGGTTAAAATTTTTATAAAAAATCATTGGGTAATTAAATTTTCTTTAATTTAAGTACAAACACGGCCCATCTAACTTAAATACTTTCCGAGATATAACAATTTTTAATTTAATAAACAATTGAATGGCGGCCATCTTGAAAATTTTTAAAACTAACCTAACTTTTTTATTTTTTATCCGAATATAGTCGTGTTTGTTATCAAATTAAAAGATTTTTTATAAACTTTGAAAATTTTTTATAAATTTTAAGAATTTCAAGAAATTTTTATTAATTTTAACGATTACCAACTTAAAATCGACAAAAATTTGCTAATTTTAATCACAATATAATCGTATTTTTTATCAAATTAAACAATTTTTAATAATTTTTGAGAATATTTAATAATTTTGACATATTTTTATTTTTTTAATTTTAATATGTTAAAATTTTTCAAAAATAATAACTTTAAAAATAATTTTAGAATAAATTTTTTATAAAAAATCATTAGGAAATTAAATTTGTTTTAACTTAAGTACAAACACGACATATTTAGGTTAAATACTTTCCGAGATATAACAATTTTTAATTTAATAAACAATTGAATGGCGGCCATCTTGAAAATCTTTAAAACTAACCTAACCTTTTTATTTTTTATCCGAATATAGTCGTGTTTGGTATCAATTTAAAGGATTTTTAATAAACTTTAAGATTTTTTTTATAAAAATTTAAATTTTTTCCAAAAATTGTCAATTTTTTCAAAAATAATGTAAAATTTTCTAAAATTATGTCAATATTTTTAAGAGAAAATGTTAAAATTTTTTAAGAGTGATCAAAAACATTAAGAAATTCCTAAAAAAGAGAAAAATGTTAAAAATTTCAAAAAAAAATTAAAAATTAGTAAAAGAAGAAGTAGCAGAAATAATTTTAGAATGAAATTTTTATTAAAAATCGATTGGAAATTAAATTTCCTTTAATTTAAGTACAAACACGACATATCTAACTTAAATACTTTCTGAGATATAATAATTTTTAACTTAATAAACAATTGAATGGTGGCCATCTTGAAAATTTTTAAGACTAACCTAACTTTTTTATTTTTTATCCGAATATAGTCGTGTTTGGTATCAAATTAAAAGATTTTTTATAAACTTTGAGAATTTTTTATAAATTTTAAGAACTTCAAGAAATTTTTATTAATTTTAACGATTATTAACTTAAAATCGACAAAAGTTCCTTAATTTTAATCAAAATATAATCGCATTTTTTATCAAATTAAACAATTTTTAATCATTTTTGAGAATATTTAATAATTTTGATATATTTTTAATTTTTTCATTTAAATTTTTCAAAAATGTCAACTTTAAAAATAATTTTTAAATATTTTTTTAATAAAAAATCATTAGAAAATTAAATTTCCTTTAATTTAAGTACAAACACGATATATTTAACTTAAAAACTTTCCGAGATATAACAATTTTTAATTTAATAAACAATTGAATGGCGGCCATCTTGAAAATTTTTAAACTAACCTAACTTTTTTATTTTAAATCGTAAATAGCTCGTGTTTGGTGTTAAATTAAAGGATTTTTTATAAACTTTGAGAATTTTTTATAAATTTTAAGAATTTCAAGAAATTTTTATTATTTTTAACGATTACCAACTTAAAATCGACAAAAATTTCTTAATTTTAATCAAAATATAATCGTATTTTTTATCAAATTAAACAATTTTTAATAATCTTTGAGAATATTTAATAATTTTGACATATTTTTATTATTTTAATTTTAATTTTTTAAAATTTTTCAAAAATAATAACTTTAAAATTAATTTTAAAATCAAATTTTTATAAAAAATCATTAGCAAATTAAATTTCCTTTAATTTAAGTACAAACACGGCCCATCTAACTTAAAAACTTTCCGAGATATAATAATTTTTAATTTAATAAAGAATTGAATGGCGGCCATCTTGAAAATTTTTAAACTAACCTAACCTTTTTATTTTTTATCCGAATATAGTCGTGTTTGGTATCAAATTAAAGGATTTTTAATAAACTTTAAGATTTTTTTAATAAAAACTTCAAATTTTTCAAAAAATTGTCAATTTTTTCAAAAATAATGTAAAATTTTCTAAAATTATGTCAACATTTTTAAGAGAAAACGTTAAAATTTTTTAAGAATGATCAAAAACTTTAAGTAATTCCTAACAAAGAGAAAAATGTTAAAAATTTCAAAAAAAAATTAAAAATTAGTAAAAGAAGAAATAGCAGAAATAATTTTAGAATGAAATTTTTATTAAAAATCGATTGGAAATTAAATTTCCTTTAATTTAAGTACAAACACGACATATCTAACTTAAATACTTTCCGAGATATAATAATTTTTAATTTAATAAACAATTGAATGGCGGCCATCTTGAAAATTTTTAAAACTAACCTAACTTTTTTGTTTTTAATCGTAAATGCGTCGTGTTTGGTATCAAATTAAAGGATTTTTTATAAACTTTGAGAATTTTTTATAAATTTTAAGAATTTCAAGAAATTTTTATTAATTTTAACGATTACCAACTTAAAATCGACAAAAATTTGTTAATTTTAATCAAAATATAATCGTATTTTTTATCAAATTAAACAATTTTTAATAATTTTTGAGAACATTTAATAATTTTGACATATTTTTATTTTTTTGATTTTAATTTTTTTTAATTTTTCAAAAATAATAACTTTAAAAATAATTTTAGAATCAAATTTTTATAAAAAATCGTTAGGAAATTTAATTTCCTTTAATTTAAGTACAAACACGACATATTTAACTTAAATACTTTCCGAGTTATAACAATTTTTAATTTAATAAACAATTGAATGGCGGCCATCTTGAAAATTTTTAAACTAACCTAACTTTTTTATTTTAAATCGTAAATAGGTCGTGTTTGGTGTTAAATTAAAGGATTTCTTATAAACTTTGAGAATTTTTTATAAATTTTAAAAATTTCAAGAAATTTTCTTTAATTTTAAGGATTACCAACTTAAAATCGACAAAAATTTCTTAATTTTAATCAAAATATAATCGGATTTTTTACAAAATTAAACAATTTTTAATAATTCTTGAGAATATTTAATAATTTTGACATATTTTTATTTTTTTAATTTTAATTTTTCAAAAATAATAATTTTAAAAATAATTTTTAAATCAAATTTTTATAAAAAATCGTTAGGAAATTAAATTTTCTTTAATTTAAGTACAAACATGACCCATCTAACTTAAATACTTTCCGAAATATAACAATTTTTAAATTTATAAACAATTGAATGGCGGCCATCTTGAAAATTTTTAAAACTAACCTAACTTTTTTATTTTTAATCGTAAATAGGTTGTGTTTGGTATCAAATTAAAGAATTTTTAATAAACTTTAAGATTTTTTTAATAAAAATTTTAATTTTTTCCAAAAATTGTCAATTTTTTCAAAAATAATGTAAATTTTTCTAAAATTATGTCAACATTCTTAAGAGAAAACGTTAAAATTTTTTAAGAATGATCAAAAACTTTAAGTAATTCCTAACAAAGAGAAAGATGTTAAAAATTTCAAAAAAGAAATTTAAAATTAGTAAAAGAAGAACCATCAGAAATAATTTTAGAACGAAATTTTTGTTAAAAATCGATGGGAAATTAAATTTGCCTTAATTTCAGTACAAACACGGCCCATCTAACTTAAATACTTTCCGAGATATAATAATTTTTAACTTAATAAACAATTGATTGGCGGCCATCTTGAAAATTTTTAAACTAACCTAACTTTTTTATTTTTTATCCGAATATAGTCGTGTTTGGTATCAAATTAAAGGATTTTTTATAAACTTTGAGAATTTTTTATAAATTTTAAGAATTTCAAGAAATTTTTATTAATTTTAACGATTACCAACTTAAAATCGACAA
Organism: Digitonthophagus gazella; assembly: GCA_036711955.1. Lineage (NCBI taxonomy): Eukaryota > Metazoa > Arthropoda > Insecta > Coleoptera > Scarabaeidae > Digitonthophagus > Digitonthophagus gazella. The sequence continues at coordinate 3,232,767 of JASCIT010000002.1, read as the reverse complement.
AAATTTCTTAATTTTAATCAAAATATAATCGTATTTTTTATCAAATTAAACAACTTTTAATAATTTTTGAGAAAATTAATAATTTTGATGCATTTTTAATTTTCTAATTTGAATTTTTCAAAAATAACAATTTTATAAATAATTTTAAAATCAAATTTTTATAAAAAAATCATTAGGAAATTAAATTTTCTTTAATTTAAGTACAAACACGACCCATCTAACTTAAATACTTTCCGAGATATACCACTTTTTAATTTAATAAACAATTGAATGGCGGCCATCTTGAAAATTTTTAAACTAACCTAACTTTTTTGTTTTTAATCGTAAATGCGTCGTGTTTGGTATCAAATTAAAGGATTTTTAATAAATTTTAAGAATTTCAACAAGTTTTTATTATTTTTAACGATTACCAACTTAAAATCGACAAAAATTTGTTAATTTTAATCAAAATATAATCGTATTTTTCATAAAATTAAACAATTTTTAATAATTTTTTAGAAAATTTAATATTTTTTTAGAAAATTTAATAATTTTGATATTTTCAATTTTCTAATTTGAATTTTTCAAAAATAATAACTTTAAAAATAATTTTAGAATCAAATTTTTATAAAAAATCATTAGAAAATTAAATTTCCTTTAATTTAAGTACAAACACGACATATCTAACTTAAATACTTTCTGAGATATAACAATTTTTAATTTAATAAACAATTGAATGGCGGCCATCTTGAAAATTTTTAAAACTAACCTAACTTTTTTATTTTTAATCGTAAATAGGTCGTGTTTGGTATCAAATTAAAGGATTTTTAATAAACTTTAAGATTTTTTTAATAAAAATTTTAATTTTTTCCAAAAATTGTCAATTTTTTCAAAAATAATGTAAAATTTTCTAAAATTATGTCAACATTTTTAAGAGAAAACGTTAAAATTTTTTAAGAGTGATCAAAAACTTTAAGTAATTCCTAATAAAGAGAAAAATGTTAAAAATTTCAAAAAAGAAATTTAAAATTAGTAAAAGAAGAACCATCAGAAATAATTTTAGAACTAAATTTTTATTAAAAATCGATGGGAAATTAAATTTCCTTTAATTTAAGTACAAACACGACCCATCTAGCTTAAATACTTTCCGAGATATAACAATTTTTAATTTAATAAACAATTGAATGGCGGCCATCTTGAAAATTTTTAAACTAACCTAACTTTTTTATTTTTTATCCGAATATAGTCGTATTTGGTATCAAATTAAAGGATTTTTTATAAACTTTGAAAATTTTCTATAAATTTTAAGAATTTCAAAATTTCTTTTTAAATTTTAAGGATTATCAACTTAAAATCGACAAAAATTTGTTACTTTTAATCAAAATATAATCGGATTTTTTACAAAATTAAACAATTTTTAATAATTCTTGAGAATATTTAATAATTTTGACATATTTTTATTTTTTTAATTTTAATTTTTCAAAAATAATAATTTTAAAAATAATTTTTAAATCAAATTTTTATAAAAAATCGTTAGGAAATTAAATTTGCTTTAATTTGAGTACAAACACGACCCATCCAGCTTAAATACTTTCCGAAATATAACAATTTTTAATTTAATAAACAACTGAATGGCGGCCATCTTGAAAATTTTTAAACTAACCTAACTTTTTTGTTTTTAATCGTAAATACGTCGTGTTTGGTATCAAATTAAAGGATTTTTAATAAATTTTAAGAATTTCAACAAATTTTTATTATTTTTAACGATTACCAACTTAAAATCAACAAAAATTTCTTAATTTTAATCAAAATATAGGCATATTTCTTATGAAATTAAACAACTTTCAATCATTTTTAGAAACATTTAATAATTTTGATATTTTCAATTTTTTAATTTTAATTTTTCAAAAATGCTAATTTTAAAAATAATTTTGGAAACAAATTTTTATAAAAAATCACTAGGAAATTAAATTTGCTTTAATTTGAGTATAAACACGACCCATCTAACTTGAATACTTTCCGAGATATAACAGTTGTTAACTTAGTAAACAAATGAATGGCGGCCATCTTGAAAATTTTTAAACTAACCTAACTTTTTCATTTTTAATCGTAAATACGTCGTGTTTGGTATCAAATTAAAGGATTTTTAATAAATTTTAAGAATTTCAACAAATTTTTATTATTTTTAACGATTACCAACTTAAAATCACCAAAAATTTCTTAATTTTAATCAAAATATAATCGTATTTTTTATCAAATTAAACAATTTTTAATAATTTTTTAGAAAATTTAATATTTTTTTAGAAAATTTAATGATTTTGATATTTTTAATTTTCTAATATGAATTTTTAAAAAATAACAACTTTCACAATAATTTTAGAATATTTTTTTTATAAAAAATCATTAAGAAATTAAATTTCCTTTAATTTAAGTACAAACACGACCCATCTAACATAAAAACTTTCCGAGATATAACAATTTTTAATTTAATAAACAATTGAATGGCGGCCATCTTGAAAATTTTTAAAACTAACCTAACTTTTTTATTTTAAATCGTAAATAGGTCGTGTTTGGTGTTAAATTAAAGGATTTTTTATAAGCTTTAAGAATTTTTTATAAATTTTACGAATTTCAAGAAATTTTTATTAATTTTAACGATTACCAACTTAAAATCGATAAACATTTCTTAATTTTAATCAAAATATAATCGTATTTTTTATCAAATTAAACAATTTTTAATAATTTTTGAAAAAATTTAATAATTTTGACATATTTTTATTTTTTTAATTTTAATTTTTTAAAATTTTTCAAAAATAATAACTTTAAAAATAATTTTAAAATCAAATTTTTATAAAAAATCATTAGGAAATTTAATTTCTTTTAATTTAAGTACAAACACGACCCATCTAACTTAAATACTTTCCGAGATATAACTATCTTTAATTTAATAAACAATTGAATGGCGGCCATCTTGAAAATTTTTAAACTAACCTAACTTTTTTATTTTTTATCCGAATATAGTCGTGTTTGGTATCAAATTAAAGGATTTTTTATAAACTTTGAGAATTTTTTATAAATTTTAAGAATTTCAAGAAATTTTTATTATTTTTAACGATTACCAACTTAAAATCGACAAAAATTTGTTAATTTTAATCAAAATATAATCGTATTTTTTATCAAATTAAACAATTTTTAATAATTTTTAAAAAAATCAGTAATTTTGACATAATTTTATTTTTTTAATTTTAATTTTTAAAAATTTTTCAAAAATAATAATTTTAAAAATAATTTTAAAATCAAATTTTTTATAAAAAATCGTTAGGAAATTAAGTTTCCTTTAATTTAAGTACAAACACGACATATCTAACTTAGATACTTTCTGAGATATAACAATTTTTAACTTTATAAACAATTGAACGGCGGCCATCTTGAAAATTTTTAAACTAACCTAACTTTTTTATTTTTTATCCGAATATAGTCGTGTTTGGTATCAAATTAAAGGATTTTTTATAAACTTTAAGAATTTTAATAAATTTTTATTAATTTTAATAAATTTTAATAAATTTTTATTAATTTTTATTAATTTTAACGATTATTATCTTTAAATCATCATAATTTCTTTATTTTTAATCGAAATATGGTCATGTTTATACTCAAATTAAAGGATTTTTAATGAACTTTAAGAAAATTTAAAAAAAATTAAAAATTTTTTATTTTTTATGTTTTCAAATGAAATTAATCTAGCAAAAAACCTCGCGTAGGACGATTCGAAACGTGCAGGAGGAACGAACAATAACGGTTTATTTCGTTTTTCCCGGCGTCACCGCGTTGCCGGGCAACCTGCTGCCGTTCCTCCTCCTGCTTCACCTCCTCGTCCTGCTCCTCCACCTCGTCCTGGTGCTCCGGAACACGATCATTGCGGGCGCCCCGCTTCGAACACGTTTACGTCAGTACGTTTCGAACCGCGCTACGAAAGCGACCCACCGAGCTAACAACGCGAGTTCCTCGGTATATTTCGTCGTTTCGAATCGACCAACCAATTTAATTAAAAATACACAACTTGATTAGATTTAACGGGTTTATATAAACTTTAAAGTCAATTAGTGATTATTCAAAGTGAGTGTGATGTTTATCAAAAATTAACCCCAACTAGAAAAAGGTTTTTATATTTAATTTTTTTAAAATAAGGGTATTTATTATTATTAAAGATAAAACCTCATTTAAAAAAAAGATGACACATAGAATATACATATATACTATGGATTGAATTTTATTGTTATCTGTTATCACGTAATAACCATGTGATATGTGATTGAGACGAGGAATTTATTTTTTTTAGATGGGTTTTAATTAAATACATTAAAAAAAATTATTTATGGATTAAGTATATGAAGTAAATGAGTAAATAATGAAAGAAATCTTTTGTAAAATAGACCGGTGTAAAACGAGAGAGAGTCAAAAACGTGCGTGTGACCGGGAAAAGAGAAACTTTGGTCTCTCTGTTTGAGTTGAGGCTGTTTTAAAACGTTTGGTTCCTGGTACGACGTGGAACCAAGCGCTTTTAAAACGATATAATAGCGATTAAACGCGACAAAAAGAACTAATTTGAATTGTAAATTCTCAAATGAAAAAAAAGTTCTTGACATTAAGTTGCGATTAATAATCTTTTTGTATTTATTATTCTTTAAATCAGTCATTAAATGACAGTTAATAACTAAGATTTAAATAATCCTAAATTAATTGAGTTTTAATTAAGAATTATATATTTTCAAATTTTAAATTCATTAAAAATTTTAAAAAATAATCAGATTTTTTTTTCTAATTTAAATTTGTTTATTTTAAAACGACTAAATGTTAGTATTGGAAACTTGCCATTTTAAACAGTGCCAAATTAAAGCCAAAATAGATTCAAAAAAAAATCTTTTGTGATTTATTTTTAAGTTTAAAATAATATACAGGGTGATTCATTTTTCTAAAATGAAAAAAAGTTCTAAAATGACCGAGAAATTTTGAGCGAAGTCAACATAACCCTAGATTTTTTTTACCAACTTTAAAAAATCCCACAGAGTTTATTTACAAAAATTAAGAAAAAATATTTTAGCTATAAATAAATTAAAATGTCTATTTTTCATTAAACAAGACATATTTGTTCTAATTATTGTCAAAAAATTTTAAAAAATTTCTAAAGTCATCGAAAAATTTCGACCGAACCCAACATAACCTTCAAAATTTTTGACCAACTTTAAAAAATCCCACAGAGTTTATTTATGAAAATTAAGAAAAAATATTTTAGCTATAAATAGATTAATATATCTGGTTCTTATAAAACTAGAAATATTTGTTCTAATTATTATCAAAAAATTTAAAAAAATTTCTAAAGTCACCGAAAAATTTCGACCGAACCCGACATAACCTTAGAAATGTTTGTACCAACTTTAAAAAATCCCACAGACTTTATTTATGAAAATGAAGGAAAAATATTTTAGTCATAAATACATTAACATGTCTACTTTACATTAAATAAGGTATATTTGTTCTAATTATTGTCAAAAAATTAAAAAAAATTTCTTCAGTCACCGAAAAATTTCGACTGAACCTGACATAACCTTAGAAATGTTTGTATCAACTTTAAAAAATCCTACAGACTTTATTTATAAAAATTAACAAAAAATATTTTAACCATAAATAAATTAAAATGTCTACTTTACATTAAACTATACATATTTATTCTAACTTTTCCCAAAAAATTAAAAAAAATTTCTAAAATCACCGAAAAATTTCGACCGAACCCAACGTAACCTTTAAAATTTTTGACCAACTTTAAAAAATCCCACAGAGTTTATTTATGAAAATTATGAAAAAATATTTTAGCTGTAAATAGATTAAAATATCTATTTTACATTAAACAAGACATATTTGTTCTAATTATTGTCAAAAAATTAAAAAAAATTTCTAAAATCACAGAAGAATTTCGACCCGACCCAACATAACCTTCAAAATTTTTGACCAACTTTAAAAAATCCCACAGACTTTATTTATGGAGATTAAGAAAAAATATTTTAACCATAAATAGATTAAAATATCTACTTTACATTAAACAAGACATATTTGTTCTAATTATTGTCAAAAAATTTAAAAAAATTTCTAAAATCACAGAAGAATTTCGACCCGACCCAACATAACCTTCAAAATTTTTGACCAACTTTAAAAAATCCCACAGACTTTATTTATGGAGATTAAGAAAAAATATTTTAACCATAAATAAATTAAAATATCTACTTTACAAAAACATTTATCTCATTTTTTATTTTAAAATAATATACAGCTGATTATTCATCTCAATTAAATCCTTTTTAAACCGATTCACTAATTCAATTTCCTGAATGAATCATTCAAAATGCATTTAAATTGATGATTAAAAGGAATTTTTAGAACAGTCACAAGTCATAACGATCACATTACAAAGTAACAAAAAGCAACAATTTCGCATTAAGTGGTTGCAAAACTTTTAATGGAAGCATTACAAAAAGAAAACAAATATTGCTTATTGCAGTAACAATCGTTATGTTGTTACTTATTAACCGTGGCAATAATTGATAAATAATTATTAAATAAAGGTTTGGTTGATTTAATAATAAGGAAAATTACGTTTTGAAATTTTAACATTGCTTACCTTGTTAGTTTGGTATATACAGGTGTTCCGTTTTGATTGACCAATCCTTTACTGGTGTGTTTCTTGGCTAAAAATAAGTAAAAAAAAAGTTTTAATAAACATGAATCCAAAAGTGATTCCTTTTTAAGATATTAAAAGTTTAATTCCATACGTTAAGGGTTAGTAAAAGATCGAACAGTCAAAACGGGACACCTGTATATAGTTGATATTAGTTGTAAGTGATTGGGTTTTAAAATAAGTTATTAAAAGACATTCTCTTTCCTATCAATATTATAGGAAAGTGGAACGGACGTAAATTACTTTCGAACTTTATGGGTAATATTGTTAATTTGAAAAAAAAAAAATCGTAGAGAGTTTATTTATAAAAATTAAGAAAGAAAATGTCAAGGTGGGATAGATTATAATCTTTATTTTTGATTAAAAGTGTTAAATTTGTTGTAATTTTTACCAAACAATTTAAAAAAATTGTCAAAAATAAGAAGAAATTTTGATCGAATTTAACATAACTTTCGAAATTTTTTTTTACCAACTTTAAAAAATCCCACAGAGTTTATTTATGAAAATTAAGAAAAAATATTTTAGCTATAAATAAATTAAAATGTCTATTTTTCATTAAACAAGACATATTTGTTCTAATTATTGTCAAAAAATTTAAAAAAATTTCTAAAGTGACCGAAAAATTTCGACCGAGTTTAACATAACCTTAGAAAATTTTATAACCAACTTTAAAAAATCCCACAGAGTTTATTTATGAAAAATAAGAAAAAATATTTTAGTTATAAATAGATTAAAGTATCTATTTTTCATTAAACAAGACATATTTGTTCTAATTATTGTCAAAAAATTTAAAAAAATTTCTAAAGTGACCGAAAAATTTCGACCGAATTTAACATAACCTTAGAAATTTTTATAACCAACTTTAAAAAATCCCACAGACTTTATTTATGAAAATTAAGAAAAAATATTTTAGCCATAAGTAGTTTAAAATGTCTATTTTACATTAAACAAGACATATTTGTTCTAATTATTATTAAAAAATTTAAAAAAAAATTAAACTTGATAAAAATTTTTGACAGTTAACTAACCTAACTTTTAAAAAAATTCAATCAACTTTAAAAAATCGCCCAGACTTTATTTATAGGAGTTAAGAAATGATTTTTAGGTTAAATTAAACTTAAAAGATTCTAGTTTAGATTAAAAAAGACAGATTTGTTCTAATTATTACAAAAAAAATTAAAAAAAATTTTAAAGTTGGTAAATTTTTTTTTCCGTTTAAACTTTTTAAAAAATTCGAGCAACTTTAAAAAATCACTCAGGCTTTATTTATAAGAATTAAGGAATGATTTTTATATCAAATTAAACATAAAACATTATATTTTGATTTTAAATAGTCAAATTTTTTCTAATTATTACCAAAAAATTAAAAAAAAATCTTAAACTTGGTAAAAATTTTTGACAGTTATCTAACCTCACTTTTTAAAAAATTCAATCAATTTAAAAAAATCACACAGACTTTATTTATAGGAGTTAAGAAATGGTTTTTAGGTTAGATTAAAGGTAAAAGATTCTAGTTTTGATTAAAAAAGACAGATTTACTTTAGTTATTACCAAAAAAATTAAAAAAATTCTTAAAGTTAGTAAAATTTTTTGATCGTTTAACCTAACTTTAAAAAAAATTCGACCAACTTTAAAAAATCATCTAGACTTTATTTATAAGAATTAAGGAATGATTTTTATATCAAATTAAACATAAAACATTATATTTTGATTTTAAATAGTCAAATTTTTTCTAATTATTACCAAAAAATTAAAAAAAAAATCTTAAACTTGGTAAAAATTTTTGACAGTTATCTAACCTCACTTTTTAAAAAATTCAATCAATTTAAAAAAATCACACAGACTTTATTTATAGGAGTTAAGAAATGGTTTTTAGGTTAGATTAAAGGTAAAAGATTCTAGTTTTGATTAAAAAAGTCAGATTTGTTCTAATTATTACCAAAAAAATTAAAAAAAATTTTAAAGTTAGTAAATTTTTTTTACCGTTTAGACTTTTTAAAAAATTCGACCAACTTTAAAAAATCGCCCAGACTTTATTTATAAGAATTAAGGAATGATTTTTACATCAAATTAAATATAAAACATTATATTTTGATTTTAAATAGTCAAATTTTTTCTAATTATTACCAAAAAAATTAAATAAAATTTTAAACTTGATAAAAATTTTTGACAGTTAACTAACCTCACTTTTTAAAAAATTCAATCAATTTAAAAAAATCACACGGACTTTATTTATAGGAGTTAAGAAATGGTTTTTAGGTTAGATTAAAGGTAAAAGATTCTAGTTTTGATTAAAAAAGACAGATTTACTTTATTTATTACCAAAAAAATTAAAAAATTCTTAAAGTTAGTAAAATTTTTTGATCGTTTAACCTAACTTAAAAAAAAAAATTCGACCAACTTTAAAAAATCGTCTAGACTTTATTTATAAGAATTAAGGAATGATTTTTATATCAAATTAAACATAAAACATTATATTTTGATTTTAAATAGTCAAATTTTTTCTAATTATTACCAAAAAATTAAAAAAAAATCTTAAACTTGGTAAAAATTTTTGACAGTTATCTAACCTCACTTTTTAAAAAATTCAATCAATTTAAAAAAATCACACAGACTTTATTTATACGAGTTAAGAAATGGTTTTTAGGTTAGATTAAAGGTAAAAGATTCTAGTTTTGATTAAAAAAGACAGATTTACTTTAGTTATTACCAAAAAAATTTAAAAAAGTCTTAAAGTTAGTAAAATTTTTTGATCGTTTAACCTAACTTAAAAAAAAAATTCGACCAACTTTAAAAAATCACCCAGGCTTTATTTATAAGAATTAAGGAATGATTTTTATATCAAATTAAACATAAAACATTATATTTTAATTTAAAACAGTCAAATTTTTTCAAATAGTTACCAAAAAAATTAAAAAAATTTTTAAACTTGATAAAAATTTTTGACAGTTAACTAACCTCACTTTTAAAAAAATTCAATCAACTTTAAAAAATCGCCCAGACTTTATTTATAGGAGTTAAGAAATGGTTTTTAGGTTAGATTAAAGGTAAAAGATTCTAGTTTTGATTAAAAAAGACAGATTTACTTTAGTTATTACCAAAAAAAAATTAAAAAATTCTTAAAGTTAGTAAAATTTTTTGATCGTTTAACCTAACTTTAAAAAAAATTCGACCAACTTTAAAAAATCGTCTAAACTTGATTTATAAGAATTAAGGAATGATTTTTATATCAAATTAAACATAAAACATTATATTTTGATTTTAAATAGTCAAATTTTTTCTAATTATTACCAAAAAAATTAAAAAAAATTTTAAACTTGGTAAAAATTTTTGACAGTTATCTAACCTCACTTTTTAAAAAATTCAATCAATTTAAAAAAATCACACAGACTTTATTTATAGGAGTTAAGAAATGGTTTTTAGGTTAGATTAAAGGTAAGAGATTCTGGTTTTGATTAAAAAAGACAGATTTACTTTAGTTATTACCAAAAAAATTAAAAAAAATTTAAAGTTAGTAAAAATTTTTGACCGTTTAAATTTTTTAAAAAATTCGCCCAACTTTAAAAAATCACCCAGACTTTATTTATAAGAATTAAGGAATGATTTTTATATCAAATTAAACATAAAACATTATATTTTGATTTTAAATAGTCAAATTTTTTCTAATTATTACCAAAAAATTAAAAAAAAAATCTTAAACTTGGTAAAAATTTTTGACAGTTATCTAACCTCACTTTTTAAAAAATTCCATCAACTTTAAAAAATCGCCCAGAGTTTATTTTTAAAGATTAAGAAATGATTTTTGCTTTAAATTAAAGCTAAAAGATTCTATTTTTGATTATAAAAGACAGATTTGTTCTAATTATTACCAAAAAAATTAAAAAAAAATTTAAAGTTGGTTAAATTTTTTGACCGTTTAGACTTTTTAAAAAATTCGACCAACTTTAAAAAATCGCCCAGACTTTATTTATAAGAATTAAGGAATGATTTTTATATCAAATTAAACATAAAACATTATATTTTAATTTTAAATAGTCAATTTTTTTCTAATTATTACCAAAAAATTAAAAAAAAATCTTAAACTTGGTAAAAATTTTTGACAGTTATCTAACCTCACTTTTTAAAAAATTCAATCAATTTAAAAAAATCACACAGACTTTATTTATAGGAGTTAAGAAATGATTTTTAAAAAAAATTTTAAAGTTGGTTAAATTTTTTGACCGTTTAGACTTTTTAAAAAAATCGACCAACTTTAAAAAATCGTCCAGACTTTATTTATAAGAATTAAGGAATGATTTTTACATCAAATTAAACATAAAACATTATATTTTGATTCAAAACAGTCAATTTTTTTCTAATTATTACCAAAAAATTAAAAAAAAAATCTTAAACTTGGTAAAAATTTTTGACAGTTATCTAACCTCACTTTTTAAAAAATTCGACCAACTTTAAAAAATCACACAGACTTTATTTATAGGAGTTAAGAAATGATTTTTATGTTAAATTAAACATAAAAGATTCTAGTTTTGATTAAAAAAGTCAGATTTGATCTAATTATTACCAAAAAAATTAAAAAAATTTTTAAACTTGGTAAAAATTTTTGACCAAATTTTCAACAAAATAAAATTTTTAATTAACCTTCATAAATCAAACAACAACTTATTAAAAGACATTCTCTTTATAAGTAAGAAAGTAGAACGGATGTAAATGACTTTCGAACGTTATTATTATCAGTTCCTTTCAAGTGCGCACCTTACTGTGGAATGTAAGAACGTAAAAACGTCTAAAAAGGGGAGGATAACGTACAACAGGTGCGTTTTAAAGGTTTCCTACTTGATAATAGACAAGTGTATCGTGTTAAATTTAAAATATCAAAGTTCCACTGTAAATTCCATTACATTCAAAGATTTTAATTCAAAGACTCTTTCTACTAAAATTTTCTTAGAGTAAAAAAATCTTCTTTATTAGAAATGATGAGAAAACGGTTTCATTTATAAATTTAATATAACGGTTACAGTAAACCATTTACTCGATTTATTTTCTAATTTTACGATCGATTCTAATAAAAGATGATCAAAAACACCGTTAATAGATTTGAAATCGTCTTTTAAATCGATTAAAACGTTTCAAAGTGTCGATTTATAGCTCAAATTGAATGAAATTATTTTTAAACTTGGTTAATTTAATTTTAAAATAACACGTCATAACGTCATAACTTATAGGTCGTGTGAATGACACTAAATTAATAGAATTAGAGTGAGAATTGAAGTCCAAGGAGATTTTCATTAACATAATTATAACAAATAGTTTGGTTTGTTTTTCTTTTTTAAAAATAAGTGACCTCATCATTATTTAAAATGTTTGAAAGCGTTTCAAAGAATTTTATTTATTAATCATCATTTTAACCATTTAGAAATTTAATTTATTCGTTCTTGGTAAATCTAAATAACTTGGATGATTAAACGTGAGTTATGTAAATTTATACGGAGTTGTTAAGAGAGTTCTCAAGACTCACCGTGAGTGTAACAAGTCAAACAATGTGTTAGGTGCCCAACCCAATGGAAAGACTAAGGTATTGAGCGTGTTGAGCAAAGTGCAAAGAAATCTCGTTCCGATCGAGGTCAATAACATTTATGCCTTTGTTAGAAAAGGTCTGGGGAGCTTTTGGAATGTCTGAAATGTTTTGAATTTATATTATAAAAGCACGAGATACATTTCAAAACGTTAAAAAAACCATTTATTCCGAATTTCCGAATTTATTTTTAAAAATAAAAAAAAAATTCTTGAAAAATTATAAATGAGAATGTTTTTTAATGTAAACTTATCGAAAATTTACATTTTTAGATACCAAAATTAAAAAAAAAAAGTTTTTTTAACTTTTAAATTTTATGATCAAAATTGGAAACTTTAAAAAATCACCAAGACTTTATTTTTAGAAATGAAGAAAAAATCTTTTGAGAAATTGTAGATTAAACTGTTTTATTTAATATTCATTAAAAATTTTGTGTTAAATTATAAAAATTTTTAAGAAAAAAATTTTTTTCTAAATGTCTACATTTTCACCTAACCTAAAAATGTCAAAGCTGACTTTAAAAAATCCCTCTAACTTTATTATTAAGAACTAGTGAAATTGTTAAAAATGTTACTAACTTTGGTGGAATTTTTAAGAACCTAATACGTTTTTGGTGGAACTATTTACAATTTTAGTTATTTGTAGTAATTTTTTTAAAAAATCCATTAAAATGTTGGTGGAATTGATAAAAATTCTGCTAACTTTGGTGGAATTTTTACGAATTTAGAAAGTTTTTGGTGGAATTTTTAAGAATTTAATACATTTTTGGTGAAATTATTTTCAATTGTAGCTATTTTTAGTAAATATTAAAAAAATTCAATCTTTTGGTGAAATTGTTAAAAATTTTGTTAACTTTGGTGGAATTTTTACAAATTTACTAAATTTTTGGTTGGATTTTTAAAAATTTATTAAATTCTTGATGGAATTATTTTCAATTTTAACCATTTTTAGGAGTTTTTATAAAAATCCAAATTAAAATGTTGGCAGAATTTTTAAAAATTCTGCAAACTTTGGTGGAATTTTTAAGAACCTAATACGTTTTTGGTGGAACTATTTACAATTTTAGTTATTTGTAGTAATTTTTTTAAAAAATCCATTAAAATGTTGGTGGAATTGATAAAAATTCTGCTAACTTTGGTGGAATTTTTACGAATTTAGTAAGTTTTTGGTGGAATTTTTAAGAATTTAATACATTTTTGGTGAAATTATTTTCAATTGTAGCTATTTTTAGTAAATATTTTAAAAATTCTATAACATTTTGGTGGAATTGTTAAAAATTTCGTTAACTTTGGTGGAATTTTTACAAATTTACTAAATTTTTGGTGGAATTTTTAAAAATTTATTAAGTTCTTGGTGGAATTATTTTCAATTTTAACCATTTTTAGGAGTTTTTATAAAAATCCATTTAAATGTTGGCGGAATTTTTAAAAATTCTGTAAACGTTGGTGGAATTTTAAAAAACCAAATACGTTTTTGATAGAATTATTTTCAATTTTAGCTATTTTTAGTAAATTTTTCAAAAATCCATTACAATTTTGATAGAATTTATAAATATTTTCCTAACTTTGGTGGAATTTTTATAAATTTTAATACGTTTTTGATGGAATTATGATAAATTTTAGCTATTTCTAATAATTAAAAAAAAATCTAAGTAGATTTTGGTGAAATTGTCAACAATGTTGATAACTTTGGTGGAATTTTTACAAATTTAATAAATTTTTGCTGGAATTATCTTTAATTTTAGCTATTTTAGTAATTTTTTTTTAAATCCATTAAAATTTTGGTGGAATTGATAAAAATTTTCCTAACTTTGGTGAAATTTATACGAATTTTGTAAGTTTTTGGTGGAATTTTTACAAATTTAGTGATTTTTAGATGGAATTATTTTCAATTTTAGCTTTTTTTAGTCATTTCTTTTAAATTCAATTATAATTTTGGTAGAACTGATAAAAATTTTCCTAACTTTGGTGGAATTTCCATGAATTTTGTACATTTTTGGGTGAAATTTTTAGAAATTTAGTGAATTTTTAGTAGAATTATCTTCAATTTCAGCTATTTTTAGTATTTTTTTTTAATTCGATTAAAATTTTGGTGGAATTGATAAAAATTTTCCTAACTTTGGTGGAATTGCCACGAATTTTGTAAGTTTTCGGTGGAATTTTTAGAAATTTAGTGAGTTTTTAGTAGAATTATCTTCAATTTTAGCTGTTTTTAATATTTTTTTTTAAATTCGATTAAAATTTTGGTGGAACTGATAAAAATTTTCCTAACTTTGGTGGAATAGCCACGAATTTTGTAAGTTTTCGGTGGAATTTTTACAAATTTAGTGATTTTTTGATGGAATTATTTTCAATTTTAGCTATTTTTAGTAATTTTTTTTAAAATCCATTAAAATTTTGGTGGAATTGATAAACATTTTCCTAACTTTGGTGGAATTTCCACGAATTTTGTAAGTTTTCGGTGGAATTTTTACAAATTTAGTAAATTTTTGGTGGAATTATCTTCAATTTTAGCTATTTTAATAATTATTAAAAGATTTTGTAGAATATTATAATTTAAAATGTCTATTTTAAAATAACATAATGATTTATGAACTAGATCATGAAAAATTTGAGAAAAAATTTTTTTTAAACGTCTATATTTTCACCTAACCTAAAACTGTCAAAAGTGACTTTAAAAAAATTCAAAATATAAAAATATAATAATTTATGTTCAATTTGATGTAAAAATCATTCCTTAATTCTTATAAATAAAGTCTGGGCGATTTTTTAAAGTTGGTCGAATTTTTTAAAAAGTTAGGTTAAACGGTCAAAAAATTTTACCAACTTTAAGAATTTTTTTAATTTTTTTGGTAATAATTAGAGCAAGTTTAACTTTTATAATCAAAAGTAGAATCTTTTAGCTTTAATTTAAAGTAAAAATCATTTCTTAATCTTTAAAAATAAACTCTGAACGATTTTTTAAAGTTGATCGAATTTTTTCAAAAGTGAGGTTAGTTAACTGTCAAAAAATTTTATCAACTTTAAAAATTTTTTTAATTTTTTTGACGAAAATTAGAACAAATTTGACTATTTTAAATCAAAATATAATGTTTTATGTTGAATTTGATGTAAAAATCATTCCTTAATTCCCTAAAATAAAATCACCAAACTTAAAAATTGTTTTTATTAAACTTTACATTATTAAATTTCAACTTTATAAACCAGAAAGTTTATATTTCAACTTTTTAAAGATAAAAGTTTGTAATTTCATCCTAAAGAAGCTATCTACCTTCATAATTTTTTTTTAAACCTCCTTTTGTCGTCCGGCAATTGCTATTAAATTACACCGTGAGACTTCTTTTGTGTTTAAACCTTTTACAAGTTCCCAAGAAAACCTTTTTAAGCTTTTATTACTCTTTTTAAGCTTTGATTACTCTTTTTAATCTAAAAAATTTCCACCTCTTTAACTTAAATCACAAACCATCTGTTCCCCACATAAAGATTTTTTCTTTTAATGAACCTTTTCACCGATAGAAGTGAAATTTTCACACATATACGCACGAGAACTGTCCAGAAATCGAGTGAAAGTAACCTCATTATAATCAAATACACTTGATGAATAGAAATAAAACGGTTAATTTCCTCTTGGGTATTAAATGTTGAAAGAGAAAAAAAAAGAAAGGTACAATCGAAGGAAGTCAATTAACAAGGTTAAAAGGAAGCAAACACAAGTTGAGTCGTTTCGGTTTGTTGCAAAACATTATTTACGAATTCTTTCACCGGTTTTGGTTTCGCATTCCTTCTCAATCGCTCTCCAACACGCAGGGCATTAAAACTGTTATTTATGTCCCTTTGTTCTCTCTCCGGTGAGCGTTCTTTACTCACAATCGTTATGAGAACTCACATTGAGAACCCACATTAAGATTACTGACTTCTTTGTTCTTACTTCAAATAAAATAAGTTACTTCAAATAAAAGAAACGGTATTAAAATTACTTACCTAAGTAAAAAAATCACCCAAATATTAAGAATTAAATGAAATAACATAAAATAATGTAAATTATAGAATTAGATCTGTCATTTTTTTTAAAACTGTCATTTATGACAGATTACATTTAACCTAAAATACTTAAATATTATTTTAAATTTTAAAATTAAACTTTAATTTTTATCCAAAATAATATTTTTACTTACATTTTAGATAAATATAAAGAATTAAATAAGTTTTTTCTTTTAAATATGTTTATAAATGAAATCTTAAAAAAACCTAAGGTTAAAAATCCCTAAAAATCCTAAAATGGTTGATAAAGACTCTAATGGTTGTTAAAAAAAAATCTAGATAGGTTTATCCCCACCCCGCGATTAACAATCACATATAACTTAAAAATTAAAAATAATTTTTTAAATAAATTAACATATTTAGTTATTTTTTATATAAATAAAACGAATTAAATAAATTTTTTATTTTAAATTTAATTAAAATTCGATTCAAATTAACTTAAAAATTCACCGTCTATTCGTTTATATTTTGTATTATATTCTATGTCAACTTGAAATAAAAATGACATTTTTGTATACCAAATAATCGTCTACTAAATACGCAATATTAGAAATGTCTATTAAATAAGTGTCTATTAAATAAGGATATAAACGTCAAATTTTGACGTTAATTAGCTTTGAGGTTAAGTTTTTAATGAAAAATTATTTTTGTAAAATTACGTTTTACAAAAATATAAAATATGATTTTAAAAATGAGTTTTAAAAATCAACTTCATTATTAGGAATACTTAGGAGAAGAAAAATTTTTTAGGATAAATCTTTTATGAATTAAAAATGTTATATAAAAATTTCTAACCTAAAAATTTCGTTTAAAAACGAAATTTTCATATTAATTGTCAAAAAAATTTAAATTCTCTGTTTAATTTATAAAGTTTTAATTATTATTTTATTTATAAAATCTTAATTTTTGTTTTATTTATTTCAGAATAATCACAAATCTTCAAACGATGATATTTTTAATAACTTAAACCGTTTAATAACTCAAACCGTTTAACAACTCAAACCGTTTAACAACTCAAACCATTTAACAACTCAAACCGTTTAACAATTAATCAACAAAATTAATTAATTAAACAAGAAAAAAAGTAAAAAAAATGATTCAAATCGTTTAAATTAACAATGAAAACAGAAACGATGGATACAAAACAAGAATCAAAACCGATATCAATCCGTAAAGGTCTCTTAATGACCCCGATGACTGCCGGAGGATACCCAAACACGTTAATTAACAAACATAAAAGAGCCGGATCAACGGGAACAACCGGAGATGAGTCTTATACAACCGATGAGGAGGATAACGTTGAATTAGAAGAACAAGATTGTTCTATAAAAGACCACGTAACAAAAAACCTATTCGGTAATCACAATACAAACGATTTTGGGTTAATTTCCGATATATCAACAATAACAGATAAAGTAGATCAAGTAGAACGCATAGAACGAATAGAAAGAATCCCGGTTATGCATAGAAACAGTTCGGATAGTTCGGTTTATAGCGATATTTTAGAAAAATGCGTGGATGAAATTGATTTGGCTTATAGCACTTCCGATCATGAAAGTAGCGGTCAAGGAGCAAGCGGTGATCAAGTCGAATGGAATACAAGTGGTGAAAATGGTGAATTTAAGGAGATAAGTTATAATCGGTTGAGGAAGGAACTTCAGGAAGCTCACAGAGAGTTGAGATTACGAGATGAGGAAGTTGATAAGTTAAGTAGGATACGGAGAGACGTTGAAAGTGAATTGGAAGATTTAACAGCTAGTTTATTTCAAGTAGGTATATCGATAAGTATAATTTATTTGATTATAACCTTAAAAAAATTAATTGAGATTGAATAATTACCTTTAATTATGTGTTATTAGGTCTGGTGTTACTATATAACATACGATATGAAATTTACTTCAAACGATTGGGAATTTTGATTGTTTTGTGTTTATTAAAGGTAGTAATGAAACGTACGAAAGGAAATATTTATGAGCAAGCATAAAAATAACTCGTTAAAATTACAATTGTTGTTGTTTAAAAACCTTGACGTTTAAAAACCATTAAATTATTTGTTAAGTTTTAACCTAAATCTAAAGATGGAAATTTATTTTAAAAATATCCTTCATTATTTAAGATATTAATGAATTTGAGGTCTTAACGGTGAAGTTAACAATAAACAATGAGATCGGAAGGAGTTAGCTGTAACATTATTATTCTCCGGGTAATTGTATACGGTTTAGAAAAGTTCATGAAGACGTCTTTGTGAAAAACGTTCGGAACGGAGCCGCGAGTGTATTTTAACCTTGCCTGTTACATCAGCATTTTAACGATCCGTGGGAATTATTGCCGAGTGTGCAAACGCGAATGTAGCAAACGCGGTAAACTCGTGAAACTCTCTCGTCAATATTTTCCGGGAGGTTCCGCGAATTGCGATCAAAGTGCAGAGAGGAATCGAGGACGTTTCAACGTTTCAGTTCCGGTACAAATATTTATAGATAGTACTTTGTGTTTACATAAATCGATAACATTTGCTTCGATTAGATTCATTTCCTATTTTTAAACTTAAATTATTATATATTATAATAAAATCAAATATTTAATTTATGCAGACCAAAAATTCGAATAAATTTCACTAAAAACTAATTAAATTCTTGAAAATATCACCAAAAATTTAAGTAAATTTGTAAAAATTCAAAGTTACTAAAATTTTTAATAATTCCACCAAAAATTTAAGTAAATTTGTAAAAATTCCACCAAAGTTACTAAAATTTTTAATAATTCCACCAAAAATTTAAGTAAATTTGTAAAAATTTCATAAAAGTTACTAAAATTTTTAATAATTCCACCAAAAATTTAAGTAAATTTGTAAAAATTTCATCAAAGTTACTAAAATTTTTAATAATTCCACCAAAAATTTAAGTAAATTTGTAAAAATTCCACCAAAGTTACCAAAATTTTTAATAATTCCACCAAAAACTTATAAAATTTGTAAAAATTCCACCAAAGCTATCAAAATTTTTAACAATTCCACCAAAAACTGAATTTTTAAAAAAATTCACTAAAATTAAGATTAATTTCGTCAAGAATTGATTAGATTCTTAAAAATTCCACAAAAATAAAAAAGTAATAATAAAAATTCCACAAAAGTTAGTTACATTGAATATAATTTCACCAAAAATTATTAAATTTGGAGACAATTCTATTAAAAACTTAGTGAATTTTTTAAAAATTCCACCCAAAATCAATAAAATTGGTAAAAATTGAAAAACTTACTATCTTCGTAAAAATTCCACTAAAGTTACCAACATTTTTATCAATTCCACCAATAACGTACTAATTTCTTTCAATTTTCCACCAAAGTTACAAAAATTTTGAATAATTCCACCAAAAACTTACTGATTTTTAAAAAATACCACCAAAAACTTACTGAATTTTATAAACATTCCACGAAAAATTAATAAAATTGGAAAAATTTCACTAGAAACTTATTAAATTCGTAAAAATTCCATAAAAAAAACACTGAATTTTTTAAAAATTTCATCAAAAATGAATAAAATTCGCAAAAATTCCACCAGTGTTATCAAAATTTTTGATAATTCCACCAAAAACTTATAAAATTTGTAAAAATTCCACCAAAGCTATCAAAAATTTCAACAATTCCACCAAAAACTTGAATTTTTTAAAAATATACTAAAATTAAGATTAATTTCGTCAAGAATTGATTAGATTCTTAAAAATTCCACAAAAGTAAAAAAGTAAGAATAAAAATTCCACAAAATTTAGTTAAATTGAATATAATTTCACCAAAAATTATTAAATTTGGAGACAATTCTATTAAAAACTTAGTGAATTTTTTAAAAATTCCACCCAAAATCAATAAAATTGGTAAAAATTAAAAAAAACTTACTATATTCGTAAAAATTCCACCAAAGTTACCAACATTTTTAACAGTTCCACCAAAAACGCATTAAATTTTTTCAATTTTCCACCAAAGCTACAAAAATGTCGAATAATTCCACCAAAAACTTAGATTTTTTAAAAATACCACCAAAAACTTACCAAATTCATAAAAATTCTACTAAAATTACCAATATTTTTAACAATTCCACCAAAAATGATTAAAGTTAATAAAAATTCCACTGAAGTTACCAACTTTTTTAACAATTCCATCAAAAACATACTGAATTTTATAAAAATTCCACCAAAAAATTAATAAAATTGGAAAAGTTTTACTAAAAACTTACTAAATTCGTAAAAATTCCATAAAAAACACTGAATTTTTTAAAAATTCCATCAAAAATGAATAAAATTCGCAAAAATTCCACCAATGTTATCAAAATTTTTGATAATTCCACCAAAAACATACTGAATTTTTTAAAAATTCCACCAAAAATTAATAAAATTGGAAAAATTTCACTAGAAACTTATTAAATTCATAAAAAATCCATAAAAAAATACTGAATTTTTTAAAAATTCCATCAAAAATTAATAAAATTCGCAAAAATTCCACCAATGTTATCAAAATTTTTGATAATTCCACCAAAAACATACTAATTTTTTTTTAATTTCACCAAAAATTAATACAATTTGTAAAAATTCTACTAAAAACTTAATAAATTCATAAGAATTTTACCAAAAAATACTGAATTTTTTTAAAATTCCACTAGAAATGAATAAAATTCGCAAAAATTCCACCAAAGCTATTAAAACATTTAACAATTACACCCAAAACTTACTGATTTTTTTTTATTCCACCAAAAACTTGCAAAAGTCTTAAAAATTACACTGAAATTGTCAAAGTTTTTAAAAATTCCACCAAAAACTTACCAAGTCATCAACATTTTTAACAATTCTACCAAAAACTTACCAAATTTTTTAAGAATTCCCCCAAAATGTCCAAATTCTTTTAATATTCCACCAAAAATCAATCAAATTAGAAACAATTTCACTAAAAATTAACTAAAACTTAGTAAATTCATAAAAATTTCACCAAAGTTACTAAAATTTTTAATAATTCTACCAAAAATAATGAATTTTTTTAAAATTCCATCAAAAAACTTACAAAATTTGTAAAAATTCCACCAAAAATTTACTAATTTTTTTAAAAATTCTACCAAAAACTTACTAAATTCGTAAAACTTCCACCAAAGTTACCAAAATGTTGACCAATTCAACCAAAAAAAATAATTTTTTTTAGAAAAATACTAAAAATAAAACTAAACTAGTTTTTTGATTTTAAAGTTGTAATCAGTAATTTATGTTATAATAAAATTTGGAGGTTATTCGATAAAAAATGTTCGATGTCTTTGGAATTTTTTTAAATTTTTTTGACAAAGGTTAGAATAAATCTGATGATTTAAATAAAAAATAGACATTTTAGTTTATCTTTCCTTAAATTATTTTTCCTTAATTTTCATAAATAAAGTTTGAGCGATTTTTAAAAATTGGTCAATTTTTTAAAATTGGTCGATTTTTAGGTTATATCAAAATTCATCGATCTCTTTAGAAATTTTTTTAATTTTTTTGACAAAAGTTAGAATAAATCTAATGATTTAAATAAAAAATAGACATTTTAATTTATATTTTCTGAAGTTATTTTTCCTTAATTTTCATAAATAAAGTCTGTGGGATTTTTTAAATTTGGTCAATTTTTTTTAGGTTATATCAAAATTCATTGATCTCCTTAGAAATGTTTTTAATTTTTTTGACAAAAATTAGAATAAATCTAATGATTTTAATAAAAAATAGACATTTTAATTTATATTTTCTGAAATTATTTTTCCTTAATTTTCATAAATAAAGTTTGGGGGATTTTTTAAAATTGGTCAATTTTTTTTAGGTTATATCAAAATTCATCGATCTCTTTAGAAATTTTTTTAATTTTTTTGACAAAAGTTAGAATAAATCTAATGATTTAAATAAAAAATAAACATTTTAATTTATATTTTCTAAAATTATTTTTCCTTAATTTTCATAAATAAAGTTTGGGGGATTTTTAAAAATTGGTCAATTTTTTAAAATTAGTCGATTTTTTAGGTTATATCAAAATTCATCGATCTCTTTAGAAATTTTTTAATTTTTTTGACAAAAGTTAGAACAAATCTAATGATTTAAATAAAAAATAGACATTTTAATTTATATTTTTTGAAGTTATTTTTCCTTAATTTTCATAAATAAAGTTTGGGCGATTTTTTAAAATTGATCAATTTTTTAAAATTGGTCGATTTTTTAGGTTATATCAAAATTCATCGATCTCTTTGGAAATTTTTTAAATTTTTCTGACAAAAGTTAGAATAAATCTAACAATTTAAATAAAAAATAGACATTTTAATTTATATTTTCTGAAGTTATTTTTCCTTAATTTTCATAAATAAAGTCTATGGGATTTTTTAAAATTGGTCATTTTTTTTAGGTTATATTCTGTTAAAATTCATCAGTTTTTAGAAATTTTTTAAATTTTTTTGAGAAAATTTTGAACAAATCTAACAATATTAATTAAAAATAGACATTTTAATTTATCTTTAGCTAAGCTAGTTTTTCTTAATTTCCATAAATAAAGTCTGTGGGATTTTTTAAAATGATCAATTTTTTTAATTACAAAATTATACTAACTACAATCAAAATTCCTCCTTTTTATTTAATTACACCTCAAATTCTAAAGCAAATTTCACGTTTCAAACCCAAGATTAATAATCAAACGACCGGAAACCATCGCGATAAGCCATTTCCATCATCCAAACGTAAAATTACCCAGTCGGGAGCAATTATTACGGGTCGGCAAACGCGAAAAATGTGTGAGCGAAGCGAGCTCGCTTCTCGTCGTAAAATCGCATTGAGAAAAGGCCTTAGTTTCAGCCTGAAAGAGCTCAGCCACGAGGTAGATAAATTGCAGGTCAACTTCGAACACGTAAGTCTAATTTACCAGATTGCCAACCTTGCATTATCTCTCGTTACGAAGCCGGCACAGACAGATTAAAACGCACGGTATTAACCGTAAGCCAGCTTAAACTTTATGTTATAAAATGGTTTGATGAACATGTAGAGCTTTTTGGTTTTAGTACATACCTTGTTATAAAGTTTCAAGTTGTTAGATTTGTCTTTTGGGAATTAAAATTTAGAATTCCGAGTAAATTCAAACTAATCTGTTAGATTTAGTTTGATGATTCTAAATGTTTAGGCTTGAAGCCAAAATTAGAATATAATTGGCAATGATAATTAGATTATAATAATACGTAATCGATTACAAAATAAACTAGTTACGTTAAGTATAAAATTACGAAAGAAAACTTAAGTAAAACAAAGTTTACAAAAGTTTTCCAAACCGGATTAAAGTGCATTACGTGGTTAAAATACGAAAACGATGCGGAATGGCGTTTCCCAAAAAGGAAACGCACGTTTGTGGATTGTTGTGGCTCGTTTTGTGTGTCTCAACCGCGAGCGTGAAGTAACAACCTTCAAATTCCCCGCGTTACGACACGATTTACATGACTTGTAAACAATAGGTTTGGTTCTATAAATATTTTTTGCAAAATGTCGCATAGTTAATCAGTTAATAAGTTTTAAGTCGGTTCATGAATAATAAATTTTTAGGAAAGTTAGGATTTTGATAAAACGGATGTTTGTTATTTTGTACTTAAATCGCTTTTGACGTACATATTTAAATTCATAAAATTTATGATGGAAGGAGCTTGTTTAGAAATGATAAGGATATCAAGTCGAGTCATTGATAAGCTGTATGTGTAAATATGTAAATATTTTGTGTTTATTAAACTGGTTTTACGCGTGGGTGGTTGGGAAATAATTTGATTGAGTTTTAAAATATCGAAAACCTTTGACCGAATATAACCTAAAAAAATGACCAATTTTAAAAAATCGCACAGACTTTATTTATAGAAATTAAGGCAAAATAATTTAATAAAAGATAGATTAAAATGTCTATTTTTTATTAAAATCATTAGATTTGTTCCACCTTTTGTTAAAAAAATTTAAAAAATTTTCAAAGACATTGAAGAATTTTGATCGAATATAACCTAAAAAAAATCGACCAACTTTAAAAAATCGCACAGACTTTATTTATGAAAATTAAGGGAAAATAATTTCAAAAAAGATAGATTAAAATGTCTATTTTTTATTAAAATCATTAGATTTATTCCAACTTTTGTCAAAAAAATTAAAAAAATTTCTAAAGACATCGATGAATTTTAATTGAATATAACCTAAAAAAATTGACCAACTTTAAAAAATCGCCCAAACTTTATTTATGAAAATTAAGAAAAAATAACTTCAAAAAAGATAGATTAAAATGTCTATTTTTTATTAAAATTATTAGATTTGTTCTAACTTTTGTCAAAAAATTAAAAAAAATTTCTAAAGATATCGAAAAATTTTGACCGAATATAGCCTAAAAAAAATTACCAATTTAAAAAAATCGCCCAAACTTTATTTATGAAAATTAAGGAAAAATAATTTTAAAAAATGTAAATTAAAATGTCTATTTTTTACTAAAATCATTAGATTTCTTCCAACTTTTGTCAAAAAAATTTCCAAAGACACGGAAAAATTTTAATCGAATATAACCTAAAAAATTTACCAACTTTAAAAAATCGCCCAAACTTTATTTATACAAATTAAGGAGAAATAATTTAAAGAAAGATAGATTAAAATGTCTATTTTTTATTAAAATCATTAGATTTATTCTAACTTTTGTTAAAAAATTTAAAAAAATTTTCAAGAATTTCAAAGCATTTTGACCGAATATAACCTAAAAAAATTACCAACTTTAAAAAATCGCACAGACTTTATTTATGAAAATTAAGGAAAAATAACTTCAGAAAATGTAAACTAAAATGTCTATTTTTTATTTAAATTATTAGATTTGCTTTAACTTTTGTCGAAAAATTTAAAAAAATTTTCAAAGATATCGAAAAATTTTGATCGAATATAACCTAAAAAAATCGACCTACTTTAAAAATCGCCCAAACTTTATTTATGGAAATTAAGAAAAAATAATTTAAGAAAAGATAGATTGAAATGTCTATTTTTTATTAATATTATTAGATTTGTTCTAATTTTTGTCAAAAAATTTAAAAAAATTTCCAAAGACATCGGAAAATTTTGATCGAATATAACCTAAAAAAAATTACCAATTTTAAAACATCGCACAGACTTTATTTATGAAAATTAAAGGAAAATAATTTAAAGAAAGATAGATTAAACTGTCTATTTTTTATTAAAATCATTAGATTTGTTCTAACTTTTCTCAAAAAATTTAAAAAAATTTCCAAAGACATCGAAAAATTTTGATCGAATATAACCTAAAAAAATGACCAATTTTAAAAAATCGCTCAAACTTTATTTATAAAAATTAAGGAAAAATAATTTCAGAAAATATAAATTAAAATGTCTATTTTTTATTTAAATCATTAGATTTATTCTAACTTTTGTCAAAAAATTTAAAAAAATTTCTAAAGACATCGATGAATTTTGATATAACCTAAAAAAATGACCAATTTTAAAAAATCCCCTAAACTTTATTTATAAAAATTAAGGAAAAATAATTTCAGAAAATATAAATTAAAATGTCTATTTTTTATTTAAATCATTAGATTTATTCTAACTTTTGTCAAAAAATTTAAAAAAAATTTCCAAAGACATCAATGAATTTTGATATAACCTAAAAAAATGACCAATTTTAAAAAATCCCACAGACTTTATTTATGAAAATTAAGGAAAAATAATTTCAGAAAATATAAATTAAAATGTCTATTTTTTGTTTAAATCATTAGATTTGTTCTAATTTTTGTCAAAAAATTTAAAAAAATTTCCAAAGACATCAAAAAATTTTGATCGAATATAACCTTAAAAAAAATTACCAACTTTAAAAAATCACACAGACTTTATTTATGGAAACTAAGGAAAAATAACTTAAAGAAAGATAGATTAAAATGTTTATTTTTTATTAAAATCATTAGATTTCTTCCAACTTTTGTCAAAAAAATTGAAAAAAAATTCCAAAGACATCGAAGAATTTTGATCGAATATAACCTAAAAAAATCGACCAAGTTTAAAAAATAGCACAGACTTTATTTATGGAAATAAAGGAAAAATAACTTCAAAAAAGATAGATTAAAATGTCTATTTTTTATTAAAATCATTAGATTTATTCTAATTTTTGTGAAAAAATTAAAAAAAAATTTTCAAAGACATCGATGAATTTTGACAGAATATAACCTAAAAAAATCGACCACCTTTAAAAAATCGCACAGACTTTATTTATGAAAATTAAGGAAAAATAACTTCAAAAAAGATAGATTAAAATGTCTATTTTTTATTAAAATTATTAGATTTGTTCTAATTTTTGTCAAAAAATTTAAAAAAAATTCCAAAAACATCGAAGAATTTTGATCGAATATAACCTAAAAAAATTGTCCAACTTTAAAAAATCACACAGACTTTATTTATGAAAATTAAGGAAAAATAATTTTAAAAAATGTAAATTAAAATGTCTATTTTTTACTAAAATCATTAAATTTCTTCCAACTTTTGTGAAAAAAATTAAAAAAATTTCCAAAGACATGGAAAAATTTTAATCGAATATAACCTAAAAAATCGACCAACTTTAAAAAAATCTCACAGACTTTATTTATAAAAATTAAGGAAAAATAATTTAAGGAGAGATAAATTAAAATGTCTATTTTCAACCAAAATGATTAGATTTGTTCTAACTTTTCTCAAAAAAATTAAAAAAATTTCCAAAGGCATCGATAAATTTTGACCGAATATAACCTAAAAAAAATTGTCCAACTTTAAAAAATCGCACAGACTTTATTTATGGAAATTAAGGAAAAATAATTTAAAGAAGGGTAGATTAAAATGTTTATTTTTAATTAAAATGATTAGATTTGGTCTAAGTTTTGTCAAAAAATTAAAAAAAAAAAATCTAAAGGCATTAAAGATTTAATCGGCTAACCTTAAAATTGTTTGGTTAACATCAAAAAAATCTATTTATGAAAATTAAAAAAAAATAAATTTACCAAATAATAGATTGACATATCTATATTAAAATTGTCAAATTTATTTTAATTGTTACCAAAAAATTTTAAAAAATTCCTAAAGACACAAAAAAAATTTCTACCAAACTTAACGTAACTTCACAAAATGTTCACTAAATATACTAATTGTAATTATTGGTCGGTTTAAAAAATCTTAAGGATTATTAAACAAGATAATTTCGATGTCGGTTGTAAATAATTAATTATTTTCCAAGTTTCTTTTTGACTAAGTTCAACTTGTTGTTGTAAACCCGTTTGATAATTATTACCGTAGTAATTCCGAGCTTATTTATTAAATTCCGAGTTTGTTTATTAAAAGAAATCATTTTTACATTAAATTATCTGTTGGTTGTAAATAATTAGCTATTTACTAAGTTCTTGTTTGACTAATTTAAACCTGTTGTTGTAAGATCACTTGTTAATTATTATCGTAACGCTTTCCAACATACAATTATTGATATAACTCCACTGTTTAATAAGGTATTATATTAATCGCTTTTTTTCAAACTTTTTTTTTATATTTTCTCCTTAATTTGCTCGGAATTTAAACTCTAAATAAATATAAAGAAATTTGTATTAAACTCTTTACCTAAAAAAGTGAGGTTAAGTTTTTAAAATTATCAATTAAAACCCTTCGTTTTAAAAATATCTACCTGTAAATGTTTATCCGGTTGGATAATTCGTTTTTAAGCGAGATTTTACTTTTTTTCGGCTTCGTTAATTACACAATACATTAATCGTTGATACATTTGAAAAACTGTTGAATCTGGATTGAACGCTTTTTAGGTTAGATCAGGTTAAATACGCGTGAAGTTGTAGCTGTCATTTTTTGTATATAGAAGAAAAATTAAATTTAATTATTTATTAATTTTAGTTTAATTTATGGCGAATTCGATTGGGTGCACTGGTGCGCACCAGTGCATAACAGCGTGTTCCATTGGTTGTTTCGTTGTGTTCTATTACATTTTATTATTGTAGTTTATAAAACATTTTAAACATCATCAAGCCTTGAACACAGTTACAAGTGATGTTATGATTACGTTTGATTTCATCGCGTTCTGTTGAATTTGCCCTTTTTTGCACTAAGCTAGTGTGACATATGTCACATTTTGCACTCAACGAGTGCGCACCAGTGCACACTAGTTCTGCCAATCGAATACGCTATTAGTTTTTTCTAATATTTGTATGTTTTAAAAATATTTCATAATAAATAAAAAGTAAATTTATAAAAAAAAAATACGTTAAAATTTAATAAATATTTCACAATCGTTGATCATTGAATTAAAGCTTGTCGCTTTAGTTTATAACTTTATCACATTTTGAAAGATTGTTAAACCTAAATTTGTCTCATTTTATGTCTATTTCTTAAATTTCTCATAGTTTTAACTCACCGTCAGTTTCAACTTTAAAGTTCAAACCCCCGTAAAGTTATTCAAAGAATTTCCAGAGTTCTACGAACTTCTTCTTCGATGCAATTCCATTTAAACACGCAACAGAACCATTCGTACGGTATTTCACTTTGCGTGTCTTTTACAATTTAATAAAAAAACTCTTTCCATAAAGAAAAAAAAATCATATACACCTTTCCAAATTGTATACCAAACGTTTATGAATTCAATCTACATCTAAAATTTAATTATTATGGTTTTTTCCAAACGTCTTGGTTCTCAGGAAGAACAAAAATTTCTACACTACCGAATTAAAACCAATTTCTCAAAAATAAAAATTAAAAAAATAATTTTAGAATGAAATTTTTATTAAAAATCGATAGGAAATTAAATTCCATTTAATTTGAGTACAAATACGACTTATCTAACTTTAATAGATCGAAAGTTATCAAATTTTTTTATTTTTTAAACAACCGGAAGTCGGCCATCTTTAAAATTCTTTCATAGATCGATAGAAAATTAAATTTCCTTTAATTTGAGTACAAACACGACTTATCTAACTTTAATAGATTGAAAGTTATCATTTTTTTTTATTTTTTAAACAACAGGAAGTCAGCCATCTTTAAAATTTTATCATTAATCGTTAGAAAATGTAATTTCCTTTAATTTGAGTACAAACACGACTTATCTAACTTTTATAGATTGAAAGTTATCATTTTTTTTTATTTTTTAAACAACAGGAAGTCAGCCATCTTTAAAATTTTATCATTAATCGTTAGAAAATGCAATTTCCTTTAATTTGAGTACAAACACGACTTATCTAACTTTAATAGATCGAAAGTTATCAAATTTTTTTATTTTTTAAACAACCGGAAGTCAGCCATCTTTAAAATTTTATTACAAATCGTTAGAAAATTAAATTTCCTTTAATTTGAGTACAAACACGACTTATCTAACTTTTATAGATCGAAAGTTATCAATTTATTTTATTTTTTAAACAACCGGAAGTCAGCCATCTTTAAAATCTTATCATTAATCGTTAGAATATTAAATTTACTTTAATTTGAATACAAATACGATATATCTAAGATCAAAAATAAAAAAGTTAACAACATTTTTAATTTTAATGACAACCGGAAGTCGGCCATCTTGATTTTTTTTAAATCACGATAACTTTTTTATTTTTTATTCGAATATAGTCGTGCTTGTACTCAAATTAAAGGATTTTTAATAAACTTTAAGATTTTTTAAATAGAAATTTTAAATTTTTCAAAAAAAATTCAAAATTTTTAAAAATAATGCCAAATTTTCCAAAATAATGTCAAAATTTTTAAGAAAAAAAAGTCAAAATTTTCAAAGAAATATCAAAAATTTTTAAAAAAGATAAAAATTTAAAAAAATGTTAAAAATTTCAAAAAAATGTTAAAAATTTAAAAAAAGATTTCAAAAAAATTAATGTCAAAAATAATTTTAGAACGAAATTTGTTTAAAAAACGATAAAAAATTTAATTTCCTTTAATTTGAGTACAAACACGACATATCTACGATTAAAAATAAAAAAGCTATCGAAATTTTTAATTTTAATGACAACCGGAAGTCGGCCATCTTGAAATTCTTTAAACTAACCTAACTTTTTTGTTTTTTATCCGAATATAGTCGTGTTTGGTATCAAATTAAAGGATTTTTAATAAACTTTAATATTTTTTAAGAAAAACTTAATTTTTTTTTAAACCGCCATCTTGAAAATTTAAAAATTAACCTAACTTTTTTATTTTAAGTCGAAAATAGGTCGTCTTTGTATTCAAATTAAAGGATTTTTAATAAACTTTAAGATTTTTTAAATAAAAATTTCAAATTTTTCAAAAAAATTCAAAATTTTTAAAAATAATGCCAAATTTTCCAAAATAATGTCAAAATTTTTAAGAAAAAAAAAGTCAAAATTTTCAAAGAAATATCAAAAATTTCTAAAAAAGATAAAAATTTTAAAAAATGTTAAAAATTTCAAAAAAATGTTAAAAATTTCAAAAAAATGTTAAAAATTTCAAAAAAATAAATGTCAAAAATAATTTTAGAACGAAATTTTTATTAAAAATCGATAAAAAATTTAATTTCCTTTAATTCGAGTACAAACACGACATATCTACGATTAAAAATAAAAAAGCTATCGAAATTTTTAATTTCAATGACAACCGGAAGTCGGCCATCTTGAAATTCTTTAAACTAACCTAACTTTTTTGTTTTTTATCCGAATATAGTCGTGTTTGGTATCAAATTAAAGGATTTTTAATAAACTTTAATAATTTTTAAGAAAAACTTAATTTTTTTTTAAACCGCCATCTTGAAAATTTAAAAATTAACCCAACTTTTTTATTTTTTCTCCGAATATAGTCGTGTTTGGTATCAAATTAAAGGATTTTTAATAAACTTTAATAATTTTTAAGAAAAACTTGATTTTTTTAAACCGCCATCTTGAAAATTTAAAAATTAACCTAACTTTTTTATTTTAAGTCGAAAATAGGTCGTGTTTGTACTCAAATTAAAGGATTTTTAATAAATTTTAAGAATATTTAAAAATTTTAAAGAAACGTTTTCATTGGAAAGAGAAAAAACCAAAATTGTATGATTTAATTTCCATTAACTCTGTCTAAACTACTAATTATTCTCAAACAATGTAAACAATTTGAAGTTAGCTACGTTTATTATCCAAAATCACTAAAATACAAACGACCCAAATTCAAAATCACCTAACAATCAGTAATCTCTTAATATTTTTTCGTAAATTTAATTATATAAAAGTTCATCGACTTTTAAAGGAATTTAAACGTTTCAAATTAAATAAACTCACGTTTGTTTGATTTTAGGAAGCTCACAATATGGTTCGTGAGGCGAACGAGAAACAGGCGGCCGCCGAAAAAGCTCTAAAAGAAAGCCAAATGAAAGTTGATGTTTTGACGGCGGAAGTAGCTGCTTTAAAAACTTTGGTGTTAACTTCAACACCGAGCAGACCTAATTTACATTTACATCCACAAATTGATCCAAAAGGAAAAGAAGAAGGTAAGATTTCATTCAATTACAAAGATTAATTTTAAATAAATGATGATTTTAAAAATGTTTGGAGATATTTAAAGATGTTTAAAGACATTCAAAGATGTTTAAAGACGTTTAAAGACATTTAAAAACGTTTAAAGACATTCAAAGACGTTTAAAGATGTTTCAAAGTCAAATGATTTAAAAACCTTTCAAAAAAAATATGTTAAAAACCATCTCGTTAATTAAAAAATTAACAACAAAAACCTTAGAAATAAAAAAACCCCTTTTATTAAACGAATCAAAAATGAAAGATCAAATAAATAAAGTTTTCAATCAAGCTCAAAAAACTTTCAGTTGTAAAGATAAAACCTTCGAAAGAAAACTCCAAAAATTAATCCAAATTACAAATAAAATCACAAAAAACGACTTAAATTTAAATCTAAATTTTACCTCTAAAGACTTTTGGAATCAACCAAATAAAGCTCCCGTAACTTACATAGATCTTTACGAAGATAATTTAATAACAATGGGAATATTTATACTTAAAGATGGAATGAAACTTCCTTTACACGATCATCCGGAAATGTATGGATTAATTAAAGTCTTGAGTGGAAAAATTAAGGTGAAAAGTTTCACCATAGAAGAAGATCCAGAACTTTTATATTCAAATTCTTCACCTATTATTGTAACAGCTCGAAAACAAGAAGATATTTTTGCGGATTCAACTTCGGACGTTTGTGTTCTTCGTCCGAGGAGTAAAAATATCCACGAAATTGAATCGATTGATGGACCAGCTGCCTTTTTTGATATTTTATCACCACCGTATGAAACACCGATGAAAAATACACTAAGAAGGTGTAGTTATTTTGAGATAACTTCGAAAATCAACCAGAATTGTTATAAATTGAGTGAAATTGAACCCCCTGGTTGGTTTTGGAGCGATTTTAATAAATATCTCGGACCTGATATTAAATTAGAAAGGGATTTTGGGTTTTTTCGACGTATTTTTTCCCGATTTAAAAATATTAAATTATTGAAGTTTTTAAATAACCGTCAAAATATATGACCAATTTAAAAAAACCGCCTAAACTTTATTTATGAAAATTAAAGACCAAAAATTATAAAATTTGGAGACAATTCTACTAAAAACTTACTGAATTTTTTAAAAATTCCACCCAAAATCAATAAAATTGGTAAAAATTAAAAAAACTTACTATATTCGTAAAAATTCCACCAAAGTTATCAACATTTTTAACAATTCCACCAAAAACGTACTAAATTTTTTCAATTTTCCACCAAAGCTACAAAAATGTTGAATAATTCCACCAAAAACTTACTGATTTTTTAAAAATACCACCAAAAATTTACCAAATTCATAAAAATGTTACTAAAATTACCAATATTTTTAACAATTCCACCAAAAATGATTAAAGTTAATAAAAATTCCACCAAAGTTATCAACTTTTTTAACAATTCCATCAAAAACGTTCTAAATTTTTTCAATTTTCCACCAAAGCTACAAAAATGTTGAATAATTCCACCAAAAACTTACTGATTTTTTAAAAATACCACCAAAAACTTACCGAATTCATAAAAATTCTACTAAAATTACCAATATTTTTAACAATTCCATCAAAAATGATTAAAGTTAATAAAAATTCCACCAAAGTTATCAACTTTTTTAACAATTCCATCAAAAACATACTGAATTTTATAAAAATTCCACCAAAAATTAATAAAATTGGAAAAATTTCATTAAAAACTTACTAAATTCGTTAAAATTCCATAAAAAAACACTGAATTTTTAAAAAATTCCAACAAAAATCAATAAAATTGGTAAAAATTCCACGAAAAACTTACTATATTCGTAAAAATTCAAAGTTACCAACATTTTTAACAATTCCACCAAAAACGTACTAAATTTTTTCAATTTTCCACCAAAGCTACAAAAATGTTGAATAATTCCACCAAAAACTTACTGATTTTTTAAAAATACCACCAAAAACTTACCAAATTCATAAAAATTTTACTAAAAATTACCAATATTTTTAACAATTCCACCAAAAATGATTAAAGTTAATAAAAATTCCACCAAAGTTATCAACTTTTTTAACAATTCCATCAAAAACATACTGAATTTTATAAAAATTCCACCAAAAATTAATAAAATTGGAAAAATTTCACTAAAAACTTACTAAATTCGTTAAAATTCCATAAAAAAAACACTGAATTTTTTAAAAATTCCACCCAAAATCAATAAAATTGGTAAAAATTCCACGAAAAACTTACTATATTCGTAAAAATTCAAAGTTACGAACATTTTTAACAATTCCACCAAAAACGTACTAAATTTTTTCAATTTTCCACCAAAGGTACAAAAATTTTGAATAATTCCACCAAAAACTTACCAAATTCATAAAAATTCTACTAAAAATTACCAATATTTTTAACAATTCCACCAAAAATGATTAAAGTTAATAAAAATTCCACCAAAGTTATCAACTTTTTTAACAATTCCATCAAAAACATACTGAATTTTATAAAAATTCCACCAAAAATTAATAAAATTGGAAAAATTTCACTAAAAACTTACTAAATTCGTAAAAATTCCATAAAAAACACTGAATTTTTTAAAAATTCCATCCAAAATCAATAAAATTGGTAAAAATTCCACGAAAAACTTACTATATTCGTAAAAATTCAAAGTTACCAACATTTTTAACAATTCCACCAAAAACGTACTAAATTTCTTCAATTTTCCACCAAAGCTACAAAAATGTTGAATAATTCCACCAAAAACTTAATGATTTTTTAAAAATACCACCAAAAACTTACCAAATTCATAAAAATTCTACTAAAAATTACCAATATTTTTAACAATTCCACCAAAAATGATTAAAGTAAATAAAAATTCCACCAAAGTTATCAGCTGTTTTAATAATTCCATCAAAAACATACAGAATTTTATAAAAATTCCATCAAAAATCAATAAAATTGGTAAAAATTCCACGAAAAACTTACTATATTCGTAAAAATTCAAAGTTACCAACATTTTTAACAATTCCACCAAAAACGTACTAAATTTTTTCAATTTTCCACCAAAGCTACAAAAATGTTGAATAATTCCACCAAAAACTTACTGATTTTTAAAAAATACCACCAAAAACTTGCCAAATTCATAAAAATTCTACTAAAATTACCAATATTTGTTAACAATTCCACCAAAACTGATTAAAGTTAATAAAAATTCCACCAAAGTTATCAACTTTTTTAACAATTCCATCAAAAACATACTGAATTTTATAAAAATTCCACCAAAAATTAATAAAACTGGAAAAATTTCACTAAAAACTTACTAAATTCGTTAAAATTCCATAAAAAGCACTGAATTTTTTAAAAATTTCACCAAAGTTACCAACATTTTTAACAATTCCACCAAAAACGTACTAAATTTTTTCAATTTTCCACCAGAGCTACAAAAATGTTGAATAATTCCACCAGAAACTTACTGATTTTTTAAAAATACCACCAAAAACTTACCAAATTCATAAAAATTCTACTAAAAATTACCAATATTTTTAACAATTCCACCAAAAATGATTAAAGTTAATAAAAATTCCACCAAAGTTATCAACTTTTTTAACAATTCCATCAAAAACATACTGAATATTATAAAAATTCCACCAAAAATTAATAAAATTGGAAAAATTTCACTAAAAACTTACTAAATTCGTAAAAATTCCATAAAAAAACACTGAATTTTTTAAAAATTCCACCCAAAATCAATAAAATTGGTAAAAATTCCACGAAAAACTTACTATATTCGTAAAAATTCAAAGTTACCAACATTTTTAACAATTCCACCAAAAACGTACTCAATTTTTTCAATTTTCCACCAAAGCTACAAAAATGTTGAATAATTCCACCAAAAACTTACTGATTTTTTAAAAATACCACCAAAAACTTACCAAATTCATAAAAAATCTACTAAAATTACCAATATTTTTAACAATTCCACCAAAAATGATTAAAGTTAATAAAAATTCCACCAAAGTTATCAACTTTTCTAACAATTCCATCAAAAACATACTGAATTTTATAAAAATTCCACCAAAAATTAATACAATTTGTAAAAATTCCACCAAAAACTTACTAAATTCATAAGAATTTTACCAAAAACGCTGAATTTTATTAAAATTCCACCAGAAATGAATAAAATTCGCAAAAATTCCACCAATGTTATCAAAATTTTTGATAATTCCACCAAAAACATACTGATTTTTTTTAAAATTCCACCAAAAATTAATACAATTTGTAAAAATTCCACCAAAAACTTACTAAATTCATAAGAATTTTACCAAAAACACTGAATTTTTTTTAAATCCACCAAAAATGAATAAAATTCGCAAAAATTCCACCAATGTTATCAAAATTTTTGATAATTCCACCAAAAACATACTGATTTTTTTTAAAATTCCACCAAAAATTAATACAATTTGTAAAAATTCCACCAAAAACTTACTAAATTCATAAGAATTTTACCAAAAACACTGAATTTTTTTTAAATCCACCAAAAATGAATAATATTCGAAAAAATTCCACCAAAGCTATTAAAATATTTAACAACTACACCCAAAACTTACTGAATTTTTTAAAAATTCCAATAAAAATTAATACAATTTGTAAAAGTTCCACCAAAAACTTACTAAATTCATAAGAATTTTATCAAAAACATTGAATTTTTTAAAATTCCACCAGAAATGAATAAAATTCGCAAAAATTCCACCAATGTTATCAAAATTTTTGATAATTCCACCAAAAACATACTGAATTTTTTAAAAATTCCAACAAAAATTAATACAATTTGTAAAAATTCCACCAAAAACTTACTAAATTCATAAGAATTTTACCAAAAAACACTGAATTTTTTTAAAATTCCACCAGAAATGAATAAAATTCGCAAAAATTCCACCAATGTTATCAAAATTTTTGATAATTCCACCAAAAACATACTGAATTTTTAAAAAATTCCACCAAAAACTTACTAAATTCATAAGAATTTTACCAAAAACACTGATTTTTTTTTTAAAATTCCATCAGAAATGAATAAAATTCGCAAAAATTCCACCAAAAATTAATACAATATGTAAAAATTCCACCAAAAACTTACTAAATTCATAAGAATTTTACCAAAAGCACTGAATTTTTTTAAATTTCATCAGAAATGAATAAAATTCGCAAAAATTCCACAAATGTTATCAAAATTTTTGATAATTCCACCAAAAACATACTGAATTTTTTTAAAATTCCACCAAAAACTTAGTAAATTCATAAGAATTTTACCAAAAACACTGAATTTTTTTAAATTCCATCAGAAATGAATAAAATTCGCAAAAATTCCACCAAAGCTATTAAAATATTTAACAACTACACCCAAAACTTACTGAATTTTTTTTTATTCCACCAAAAACTTAGAAAAATCCTAAAAATTACACCGAAATTGTCAAAGTTTTTAAAAATTCTACCAAAAATTTACCAAGTCATCAACATTTTTAACAATTCAACCAAAAACTTACCAAATTTTTTAAAAATTCCACCAAAATGTCCAAATTCTTTTAAAATTCCACCAAAAATCAATGAAATTAGAAACAATTTCACTAAAAATTAACTAAAACCTTGAAAATTCCATCAAAAACTTAGTAAATTCATAAAAATTCCACCAAAGTTACTAAAATTTTTAATAATTCTACCAAAAATAATGAATTTTTTTTAAATTCCACCAAAAAACTTACAAAATTTGTAAAAATTCCACCAAAAATTTACCAATTTTTTTAAAAATTTCACCAAAAACTTACTAAATTCGTAAAACTTCCACCAAAGTTACCAAAATGTTGATCAATTCCACCAAAGACAATACATTTTTTTAGAAAAATACTAAAAATAAAACTACACTAGTTTTAAAAAATCGCCTAAATTTTATTTATGAAAATTAAGGAAAAATAACTTCAGAAAATATAAATTAAAATGTCTATTTTTTATTTAAATCATTAGATTTATTCTAACTTTTGTCAAAAAATTTAAAAAAATTTCTAAAGATGTCGATGAATTTTGCTATAACCTAAAAAAAAAATGACC
Organism: Digitonthophagus gazella; assembly: GCA_036711955.1. NCBI lineage: Eukaryota > Metazoa > Arthropoda > Insecta > Coleoptera > Scarabaeidae > Digitonthophagus > Digitonthophagus gazella. The sequence goes on along the minus strand of JASCIT010000002.1, from coordinate 3,194,860 downwards.
AATTTTAAAAAATCCCACAGACTTTATTTATGAAAATTGAGGAAAAATAACTACAGAAAATATAAATTAAAATGTCTATTTTTTATTTAAATCATTAGATTTATTCTAACTTTTGTCAAAAAAATTTAAAAAATTTCTAAAGATGTCGATGAATTTTGCTATAACCTAAAAAATTGATCAATTTTAAAAAATCCCACAGACTTTATTTATGAAAATTAAGGAAAAATATCTTCAGAAAATATAAATTGAAATGTCTATTTTTTATTAAAATTATCAGATTTATTCTAACTTTTATCAAAAAAATTTAAAAAATTTCTAAAAAAATCGATGAATTTTGATATAACCTAAAAAATCGACTAATTTTAAAAAATTGACCAATTTTAAAAAATCGCCCAAAACTTTATTTATGAAAATTAAGGAAAAATATCTTCAGAAAATGTAGATTAAAATGTCTATTTTTTATTTAAATTGTTAGATTTATTCTAACTTTTGTCAAAAAAATTAAAAAAATTTCTAAACACATCGATGAATTTTGATATAACCTAAAAAAAATTGACCAAATTTAAAAAATCCCACAGACTTTATTTATGAAAATTAAGAAAAAATAAGTTCAGAAAATATAAATTAAAATGTCTATTTTTTATTAAAATCATTGGATTTATTCTAACTTTTGTCAAAAAAATTTTAAAAATTTCTAAGGAGATCGATGAATTTTGATATAACCTAAAAAATCGACTAATTTTAAAAAATTGACCAATCTTAAAAAATCCCCCAAACTTTATTTATGAAAATTAAGAACATTTTTTTTGTAGGTGTGGCTATTTTCACTAAAAAACATCGAAGATCACCGTCCCATTTTAATTTAAAATACGGAAGGGAAAATTCACCACCAGAATCGCCGATTAAAGAGACCCAAGTTTTCGTTTCAAGCTCTCAACCTTCATCTCAACTCGACAAAGACTCATTAGAGGTAAAAAATAACTAAATTACATTAAAAAATATTTCTAAAATTAAATAGAGATTAAATTAGATTTAATAAGTATTGAATTATTTAGGTCGATCCGATTCTCCACGAAGAATTCCTAGCTTGGAAGCAAAAACCAACATTAGATAAAACAAATCCTTTTGTTCGAAGAGTCTACGAAGAAGACATCGATCTATGTTTAAAGTTTAGCAACCGGGAACTTTCAAAGAAGGTTAGAGTCGCTTTAGAAGCTGGAACCATTTTTATCGAAGCGATTAGTGATAAAAATAAGACAGTTTTTCCTAAGTAAGTGTCAAATTAAATTAAATTTTTAAAATTTGGATTTTATTTGTTTTAGATTTTAAATTCCAAGTTTGAAAATTAATTTTTATTTAATTTTTTGTAGGAAATGTGCCTTGTTAGAGGTTCCGAGACAATGTTTTTATCGAATGAGTATCGGCGAACCTGATACTTGGTATTATATTTCTCAAATATGTCGAAATAGGGTAATTATTTTCTTTTTAATTAATTAATTTTTTATTTAATTAATATTTAAGACTTAAAATTATTATTTTTTTAGATTATCGCAGTCTGTGATTTTCTAAACTACTTAAAATATATAGAAAGAGGTCTTGTAAAAAGTTCAGGTAAGTTTATTTTTATAAAATTACTCTTAAATTTTTTTTTTTTAATTTGTAAATAAATCTTTATCTTTTTTTAGCCCATGATGTATATTGGGAAGTAGCAAGACTTCGAAAAGACATAGTCCTAGCAAGATTAGGCCTAAATTTAAGTTCCTGACGTTAAAAACCTACAAAAACCAACCAACGAATATTAAATATTAAAATCAACTTTAAAAAAAAACGTTTCTGATATTGTGCCAACTTTAAATCGAAAAAAAAAATCCCTAAAAGGAAAAAAATATATAAAAAATATAAAAACGTGTAAATAAAAACGACTAAACTATATAAATAAAAAATTTAGTGGATAGATCTGTATACTCAAGCCAAAGACTTGTCCGTAAATATACTCTCAAGGTCTCTCTCTTAATATTTGATAAGTTTATTAAACGACAAAGGTTTATTAAACAACAAAGGTTTATTAAACAACAAAGGTTTATTAAACAACAAAGGTTTATTAAACAACAAAGGTTTAATAAACGACAAAGTTTTATAAACGACTCAATTTATAAGTGGTTATCGACAAATATTTGTGGACCTTTAAACAATTAATTGTAATTATTTTGTAATAGCGGTGTAAAAAAACTGTAAATTATTTTATTATTATCGAGGTCTGATTATTATAATTATTATTATTTTTCTTTTTGTTGTATAATCGATGTATTTTTATGTATAATGTATGTTTTAATAACGATGTATATGTTAATATATGGATGAGAATCTCTTTTAAACAGTTATTTGTTAAGAAATAAAACGAATTTTGAAATTTCTAATTTTGTCTCTTTTTTAAACTTTAAATTTATTTTTAATTTTAATTTAATTTTTAATTTAAACTTATATTTATTTGTAAATCTAAATTTTTCATTCGAATTTTAAAAAGAACTAGAATTTTGACCTTTAAACGTTAAAAGTGACACATTAAAGCTAAAAAGTGACGTTTAAATGTCAAAATTGACATTTTAAAGATGAAACATGACGTTTAAACGTTAAAATTGGCATTTTCCAAATGGATTTAGACATTTAAACGTCAAGATCGACATTTCAAAACAGAATTTTTATATTTAAACATCAAAAATAACACTTTAAAGCTAAAAAGTGACGTTTAAATGTCAAAATTGACATTTTAAAGATGAAACATGACGTTTAAACGTTAAAATTGGCATTTTCCAAGTGGATTTAGAAATTTAAACGTCAAGATCGACATTTCAAAACAGAATTTTTATATTTAAACATCAAAAATAACACTTTAAAGCTAAAAAGTGTCGTTTAAATGTCAAAATTTACATTTTAAAGATAAAAACTGGCATTTAAACGTCAAAATTGATATTTTCCAAATGGATTTAGACATTTAAACGTCAAGATCGACATTTCAAAAGAGAATTTTTATATTTAAACATAAAAAATAACACTTTAAAGCTAAAAAGTGACGTTTAAACGTAAAAATTGACATTTTAAAGATGAAACATGGCGTTTAAACGTTAAAATTGATATTTTCCAAGTGTATTTAGAAATTTAAACGTCAAGACCGACATTTCAAAAGAGAATTTTTATATTTAAACATCAAAAATAACACTTTAAAGCTAAAAAGTGACGTTTAAATGTCAAAATTGACATTTTAAATATGAAACATGGCGTTTAAACGTTAAAATTGACATTTTTCAAGTGAATTTAGAAATTTAAACGTCAAGACCGACATTTCAAAAGAGAATTTTTATATTTAAACATCAAAAATAGCACTTTAAAGCTAAAAAGTGACGTTTAAATGTCAAAATTGGCATTTTAAAGATGAAACATGACGTTTAAACGTTAAAATTGATATTTTCCAAGTGTATTTAGAAATTTAAACGTCAAGATCGACATTTCAAAAGAGAATTTTTATATTTAAACATAAAAAATAACACTTTAAAGCTAAAAAGTGACGTTTAAATGTCAAAATTGACATTTTAAAGATGAAACATGACGTTTAAACGTTAAAATTGACATTTTCCAAGTGGATTTAGACATTTAAACGTCAAGATCGACATTTCAAAAGAGAATTTTTATATTTAAACATCAAAAATAACACTTTAAAGCTAAAAAGTGACGTTTAAATGTCAAAATTGACATTTTAAAGATGAAACATGACGTTTAAACGTTAAAATTGACATTTTCCAAGTGGATTTAGACATTTAAACGTCAAGATCGACATTTCAAAAGAGAATTTTTATCTTTAAACATCAAAAATAACACTTTAAAGCTAAAAAGTGACGTTTAAATGTCAAAATTGGCATTTTAAAGATGAAACATGACGTTTAAACGTTAAAATTGATATTTTTCAAGTGAATTTAGAAATTTAAACGTCAAAATCGACATTTCAAAAGACAATTTTTATATTTAAACATCAAAAATAACACTTTAAAGCTAAAAAGTGACGTTTAAACGTAAAAATTGACATTTTAAAGATGAAACATGACGTTTAAACGTTAAAATTGACATTTTTCAAGTGGATTTAGAAATTTAAACGTCAAGATCGACATTTCAAAAGAGAATTTTTATATTTAAACATAAAAAATAACACTTTAAAGCTAAAAAGTGACGTTTAAATGTCAAAATTGACATTTTAAAGATGAAACATGACGTTTAAACGTTAAAATTGACATTTTCCAAGTGGATTTAGAAATTTAAACGTCAAGATCGACATTTCAAAAGAGAATTTTTATATTTAAACATCAAAAATAACACTTTAAAGCTAAAAAGTGACGTTTAAATGTCAAAATTGACATTTTAACGATGAAACATGACGTTTAAACGTTAAAATTGACATTTTCCAAGTGGATTTAGAAATTTAAACGTCAAGATCGACATTTCAAAAGAGAATTTTTATATTTAAACATCAAAAATAACACTTTAAAGCTAAAAAGTGACGTTTAAATGTCAAAATTGACATTTTAACGATGAAACATGACGTTTAAACGTTAAAATTGACATTTTTCAAGTGGATTTAGACATTTAAACGTCAAGATCGACATTTCAAAAGAGAATTTTTATATTTAAACATCAAAAATAGCACTTTAAAGCTAAAAAGTGACGTTTAAATGTCAAAATTGGCATTTTAAAGATGAAACATGACGTTTAAACGTTAAAATTGACATTTTCCAAGTGGATTTAGAAATTTAAACGTCAAGATCGACATTTCAAAAGAGAATTTTTATATTTAAACATCAAAAATAACACTTTAAAGCTAAAAAGTGACGTTTAAATGTCAAAATTGACATTTTAAAGATGAAACATGGCGTTTAAACGTTAAAATTGACATTTTCCAAGTGGATTTAGAAATTTAAACGTCAAGATCGACATTTCAAAAGAGAATTTTTATATTTAAACATCAAAAATAACACTTTAAAGCTAAAAAGTGACGTTTAAATGTCAAAATTGACATTTTAAATATGAAACATGGCGTTTAAACGTTAAAATTGACATTTTTCAAGTGAATTTAGAAATTTAAACGTCAAGACCGACATTTCAAAAGAGAATTTTTATATTTAAACATCAAAAATAGCACTTTAAAGCTAAAAAGTGACGTTTAAACGTAAAAATTGACATTTTAAATATGAAACATGGCGTTTAAACGTTAAAATTGACATTTTCCAAGTGGATTTAGAAATTTAAACGTCAAGATCGACATTTCAAAAGAGAATTTTTATATTTAAACATCAAAAATAACACTTTAAAGCTAAAAAGTGACGTTTAAATGTCAAAATTGACATTTTAAATATGAAACATGGCGTTTAAACGTTAAAATTGACATTTTTCAAGTGAATTTAGAAATTTAAACGTCAAGACCGACATTTCAAAAGAGAATTTTTATATTTAAACATCAAAAATAACACTTTAAAGCTAAAAAGTGACGTTTAAATGTCAAAATTGACATTTTAAATATGAAACATGGCGTTTAAACGTTAAAATTGACATTTTTCAAGTGGATTTAGAAATTTAAACGTCAAGATCGACATTTCAAAAGAGAATTTTTATATTTAAACATAAAAAATAACACTTTAAAGCTAAAAAGTGACGTTTAAATGTCAAAATTGACATTTTAAAGATGAAACATGACGTTTAAACGTTAAAATTGACATTTTCCAAGTGGATTTAGAAATTTAAACGTCAAGATCGACATTTCAAAAGAGAATTTTTATATTTAAACATCAAAAATAACACTTTAAAGCTAAAAAGTGACGTTTAAATGTCAAAATTGACATTTTAAAGATGAAACATGGCGTTTAAACGTTAAAATTGACATTTTCCAAGTGGATTTAGAAATTTAAACGTCAAGATCGACATTTCAAAAGAGAATTTTTATATTTAAACATCAAAAATAACACTTTAAAGCTAAAAAGTGACGTTTAAACGTAAAAATTGGCATTTTAAAGATGAAACATGACGTTTAAACGTTAAAATTGACATTTTTCAAGTGGATTTAGAAATTTAAACGTCAAGATCGACATTTCAAAAGAGAATTTTTATATTTAAACATCAAAAATAACACTTTAAAGCTAAAAAGTGACGTTTAAATGTCAAAATTGACATTTTAAAGATGAAACATGACGTTTAAACGTTAAAATTGACATTTTCCAAGTGGATTTAGAAATTTAAACGTCAAGATCGACATTTCAAAAGAGAATTTTTATATTTAAACATCAAAAATAACACTTTAAAGCTAAAAAGTGACGTTTAAATGTCAAAATTGACATTTTAAAGATGAAACATGGCGTTTAAACGTTAAAATTGACATTTTCCAAGTGGATTTAGAAATTTAAACGTCAAGATCGACATTTCAAAAGAGAATTTTTATATTTAAACATCAAAAATAACACTTTAAAGCTAAAAAGTGACGTTTAAATGTCAAAATTGACATTTTAAATATGAAACATGGCGTTTAAACGTTAAAATTGACATTTTTCAAGTGAATTTAGAAATTTAAACGTCAAGACCGACATTTCAAAAGAGAATTTTTATATTTAAACATCAAAAATAGCACTTTAAAGCTAAAAAGTGACGTTTAAACGTAAAAATTGACATTTTAAATATGAAACATGGCGTTTAAACGTTAAAATTGACATTTTCCAAGTGGATTTAGAAATTTAAACGTCAAGATCGACATTTCAAAAGAGAATTTTTATATTTAAACATCAAAAATAACACTTTAAAGCTAAAAAGTGACGTTTAAATGTCAAAATTGACATTTTAAATATGAAACATGGCGTTTAAACGTTAAAATTGACATTTTTCAAGTGAATTTAGAAATTTAAACGTCAAGACCGACATTTCAAAAGAGAATTTTTATATTTAAACATCAAAAATAACACTTTAAAGCTAAAAAGTGACGTTTAAATGTCAAAATTGACATTTTAAATATGAAACATGGCGTTTAAACGTTAAAATTGACATTTTTCAAGTGGATTTAGAAATTTAAACGTCAAGATCGACATTTCAAAAGAGAATTTTTATATTTAAACATAAAAAATAACACTTTAAAGCTAAAAAGTGACGTTTAAATGTCAAAATTGACATTTTAAAGATGAAACATGACGTTTAAACGTTAAAATTGACATTTTCCAAGTGGATTTAGAAATTTAAACGTCAAGATCGACATTTCAAAAGAGAATTTTTATATTTAAACATCAAAAATAACACTTTAAAGCTAAAAAGTGACGTTTAAATGTCAAAATTGACATTTTAACGATGAAACATGACGTTTAAACGTTAAAATTGACATTTTCCAAGTGGATTTAGAAATTTAAACGTCAAGATCGACATTTCAAAAGAGAATTTTTATATTTAAACATCAAAAATAACACTTTAAAGCTAAAAAGTGTCGTTTAAATGTCAAAATTTACATTTTAAAGATGAAACATGGCGTTTAAACGTTAAAATTGACATTTTTCAAGTGGATTTAGAAATTTAAACGTCAAGATCGACATTTCAAAAGAGAATTTTTATATTTAAACATCAAAAATAACACTTTAAAGCTAAAAAGTGACGTTTAAATGTCAAAATTGACATTTTAAAGATGAAACATGGCGTTTAAACGTTAAAATTGGCATTTTCCGAGTGGATTCAGAAATTTAAACGTCAAGATCGACATTTCAAAATGTCGATTAAAATTTCAAAAGAGAATTTTTATATTTAAACATCAAAAATAACACTTTAAAGCTAAAAAGTGACGTTTAAATGTCAAAATTGGCATTTTAAAGATGAAATATGACGTTTAAACGTTAAAATTGGCATTTTCCAAGTGGATTTAGAAATTTAAACGTCAAGATCGACATTTCAAAAGAGAATTTTTATATTTAAACATCAAAAATAACACTTTAAAGCTAAAAAGTGACGTTTAAATGTCAAAATTGACATTTTAAAGATGAAACATGGCGTTTAAACGTTAAAATTGGCATTTTCCGAGTGGATTCAGAAATTTAAACGTCAAGATCGACATTTCAAAATGTCGATTAAAATTTCAAAAGAGAATTTTTATATTTAAACATCAAAAATAACACTTTAAAGCTAAAAAGTGACGTTTAAACGTCAAAATTGATATTTCAAATGAAAGTTTTGATTTTTTAACGTTAAAACTATGATCTTAAAGCTATCATGTGTATAAAAAATAACCATTAGAGCAAATAAATTTTAGCATAAATGAACGTTTAAAAGCGACGTTAGTGACATTAGTTATGTTTACTGTCATATAACAACTGTCAAATTTACTGTTGAACCTCAAATAGTTTATTTGAAAAATAAAATACCGATAAATTTCAATAGACCATAAAATAACACTATATAAGTAAAAGTTATTTCAATACATTCGATGATATATGATAATATGTGCCTATTCGATCTGGATTTTGGTGGTTGAAAGTTGAATTTTATTGAAAACGTCTGACAATGAGTTATTATTGAAAAAGAGTTGGTTTGTCTTTTACCTGGATTTTGAAAGTTTTTAATTGGGTTGATGGCTGAAATATCATTTTATAAAACATAAGTGGCGATTGGAATTTGATTTAATTTAATTTAAAAAATCGGTGACTATACTGTAAATGACAACAACTCCATCTATAATTTAATAATCAAACTTTATAGATTTATTCTAAAACGTAACCGAAAAGTTATTATAAATTCCTTTATTCGACGATTTTTTGGGAATTCGGGGGGCGATTTCGAAAAAACAGCCCCAAAAAAATGAACATAAAATGCCATTAGGCTTAAATTAAATCTAAAATTTCCTACCGGTCATCAGCTGAAATCCATCAGTCATTTTCGTTAGTTTTTAAGCGCACTTTTCCCCCAAAAAGCCACCAGCTCCGTGACTCTACTTCCGACTAATTGTCTAAACAGCTTTATACAACAGCATTCTATACAAATCAAGACTCTTTCGGTCTCAAAACGGTGGATTTAAGTCCTAAACAAAGCTACCGTTTTTTCATCATGCTTTAATAGCGGCCGATAAAACAGTTTTCTCGATTTTTATAAACGTCATTCTAACCACCCGAATAAAATCTGTAATTAAAGTTGCCTATCTTCCAATATTAAACTTATAAATTTTAATAAAAATTGGAAGAAATTTGATGGTGTTATTGAAAAATAGATATTTCAATCTATATTTTCTTAAAAAATCTTTTCTTGATTCCTAAAAATAAAGTCTAGATGATTTTTTAAACTTTGATCATTTTCCGAAATTAAGGTTAAAATCAAAATTAAGGTTTAGAAAAAAATTTTTTTTTACTTTTTGATAAAAATTGGAAGAAATTTGATGATTTTATTGAAAAATAGATATTTCAATCTATATTTTCTTAAAAAATCTTTTCTTGATTCCTAAAAATAAAGTCTAGATGATTTTATAACTTTGATAATTTTCCGAAATTAAGGTTAGAATCAAAATTAAGGTATAGAAAAAAATTTTTTTTTACTTTTTGATAAAAATTGGAAGAAATTTGATGGTTTTATTGAAAAATAGATATTTCAATCTATATTTTCTTAAAAAATCTTTTCTTAATTCTTAAAAATAAAGTCTAGATGATTTTTTAAACTTTGATAATTTTCCGAAATTAAGGTTAGAATCAAAATTAAGGTTTAGAAAAAAAATCTGTTTTACTTTTTGATAAAAATTGGAAGAAATTTGATGGTTTTATTAAAAAATAGATATTTCAATCTATATTTTCTTAAAAAATCTTTTCTTGATTCCTAAAAATAAAGTCTAGATGATTTTTTAAACTTTGATAATTTTTCGAAATTAGGTTAGAATCAAAATTAAGGTTTAGAAAAAAATTTTTTTTTACTTTTTGATAAAAATTGGAAAAAATTTGATGGTTTTATTGAAAAATAGATATTTCAATCTATATTTTCTTAAAAAATCTTTTCTTGATTCCTAAAAATAAATTCTAGATGATTTTTTAAACTTTGATCATTTTTCGAATTTAGGTTAGAATCAAAATTAAGGTTTACAAAAAAATTCTTTTTTACTTTTTGATAAAAATTGGAAGAAATTTGACGGTTTTATTGAAAAATAGATATTTCAATCTATATTTTCTTAAAAAAATTTTTCTTGAGTCCTAAAAATAAAGTCTAGATGATTTTTTAAACTTTGATAATTTTCCGAAATTAAGGTTAGAATCAAAATTAAGGTTTAGAAAAAAAATCTTTTTTACTTTTTGATAAAAATTGGAAGAAATTTGATGGTTTTATTAAAAAATAGATATTTCAATCTATATTTTCTTAAAAAATCTTTTCTTAATTCCTAAAAATAAAGTCTAGATGATTTTTTAAACTTTGATAATTTTTCGAAATTAAGGGTAGAATCAAAATTAAGGTTCAGAAAAAAATTCTTTTTTACTTTTTGATAAAAATTGGAAGAAATTTGATGGTTTTATTGAAAAATAGATATTTCAATCTATATTTTCTTAAAAAATCTTTTCTTGATTCCTAAAAATAAAGTCTAGATGATTTTTTAAACTTTGATAATTTTCCGAAATTAAGGGTAGAATCAAAATTAAGGTTTAGAAAAAAATTCTTTTTTACTTTTTGATAAAAATTGGAAGAAATTTGACGGTTTTATTGAAAAATAGATATTTCAATCTATATTTTCTTAAAAAAATTTTTCTTGAGTCCTAAAAATAAAGTCTAGATGATTTTTTAAACTTTGATAATTTTCCGAAATTAAGGTTAGAATCAAAATTAAGGTTTAGAAAAAAAATCTTTTTTACTTTTTGATAAAAATTGGAAGAAATTTGATGGTTTTATTAAAAAATAGATATTTCAATCTATATTTTCTTAAAAAATCTTTTCTTAATTCCTAAAAATAAAGTCTAGATGATTTTTTAAACTTTGATAATTTTTCGAAATTAAGGGTAGAATCAATATTAAGGTTCAGAAAAAAATTCTTTTTTACTTTTTGATAAAAATTGGAAGAAATTTGATGGTTTTATTGAAAAATAGATATTTCAATCTATATTTTCTTAAAAAATTTTTTCTTGATTCCTAAAAATAAATTCTAGATGATTTTTTAAACTTTGATAATTTTCTGAAATTAAGGTTAGAATCAAAATTAAGGTTTAGAAAAAATTTCTTTTTTACTTTTTGATAAAAATTGGAAAAAATTTAATGGTTTTATTAAAAAATAGATATTTCAATCTATATTTTCTTAAAAAATCTTTTCTTGATTCCTAAAAATAAAGTCTAGATGATTTTTTAAACTTTGATAATTTTCTGAAATTAAGGTTAGAATCAAAATTAAGGTTTAGAAAAAATTTTTTTTTTACTTTTTGATAAAAATTGGAAGAAATCTGATGGTTTTATTGAAAAATAGATATTTCAATCTATATTTTCTTAAAAAATCTTTTCTTGATTCCTAAAAATAAAGTCTAGATGATTTTTTAAACTTTGATAATTTTTTGAAATTAAGGTTAGAATCAAAATTAAGGTTTAGAAAAAAATTCTTTTTTACTTTTTGATAAAAATTGGAAGAAATTTGATGGTTTTATTAAAAAATAGATATTTCAATCTATATTTTCTTAAAAAATCTTTTCTTAATTCCTAAAAATAAAGTCTAGATGATTTTTTAAACTTTGATAATTTTCCGAAATTAAGGTTAGAATCAAAATTAAGGTTTAGAAATAATTTTTTTTTTACTTTTTGATAAAAATTGGAAAAAATTTGATGGTTTTATTGAAAAATAGATATTTCAATCTATATTTTCTTAAATTTTTTTTTCTTGATTCCGATAAATAAAGTTTAGATGATTTTTTAAACTTTGATAATTTTCCGAATTTAAGGTTAGAATCAAAATTAAGGTTTAGAAAAATTTTTTTCTTACTTTTTGATAAAAATTGGAAGAAATTTGATGGTTTTATTAAAAAATAGATATTTCAATCTATATTTTCTTAAAAAATCTTTTCTTGATTCCTAAAAATAAAGTTTAGATGATTTTTTAAACTTTGATAATTTTTCGAAATTAAAGTTAGAATCAAAATTAAGGTTTAGAAAAAAAATTTTTTTTTACTTTTTGATAAAAATTGGAAGAAATTTGATGGTTTTATTGAAAAATAGATATTTCAATCTATATTTTCTTAAAAATTTTTTTCTTGATTCCTAAAAATAAAGTCTAGATGATTTTTTAAACTTTGATAATTTTCCGAAATTAAAGTTAGAATCAAAATTAAGGTTTAGAAATTTTTTCTTTTTTACTTTTTGATAAAAATTGGAAGAAATTTGATGGTTTTATTAAAAAATAGATATTTCAATCTATATTTTCTTAAAAAATCTTTTCTTGATTTTTAAAAATAAATTCTAGATGATTTTTTAAACTTTGATAATTTTTCGAAATTAAGGTTAGAATCAAAATTAAGATTTAGAAAAAAATTCTTTTTTACTTTTTGATAAAAATTGGAAGAAATTTCATGGTTTTATTGAAAAATAGATATTTCAATCTATATTTTCTTAAAAAATCTTTTCTTGATTCTTAAAAATAAAGTCTAGATGATTTTTTAAACTTTGATAATTTTCCGAAATTAAGGTTAGAATCAAAATTAAGGTTTAGAAAAATATTCTTTTTTACTTTTTGATAAAAATTGGAAGAAATTTGATGGTTTTATTAAAAAATAGATATTTCAATCTATATTTTCTTAAAAAATCTTTTCTTGATTCCTAAAAATAAAGTCTAGATGATTTTTTAAACTTTGATAATTTTCCGAAATTAAGGTTAGAATCAAAATTAAGGTTTAGAAAAATATTCTTTTTTACTTTTTGATAAAAATTGGAAGAAATTTGATGGTTTTATTGAAAAATAGATATTTCAATCTATATTTTCTCAAAAAATCTTTTCTTGATTCCTAAAAATAAAGTCTAGATGATTTTTTAAACTTTGATAATTTTCCGAATTTAAGGTTAGAATCAAAATTAAGGTTTAGAAAAATTTTTTTCTTACTTTTTGATAAAAATTGGAAGAAATTTGATGGTTTTATTAAAAAATAGATATTTCAATCTATGTTTTCTTAAAAAATCTTTTCTTGATTCCTAAAAATAAAGTCTAGATGATTTTTTAAACTTTGATAATTTTTCGAAATTAAGGTTAGAATCAAAATTAAGGTTTAAAAAAATTTTTTTTTTACTTTTTGATAAAAATTGGAAGAAATTTGATGGTTTTATTGAAAAATAGATATTTCAATCTATATTTTCTTAAAAAATCTTTTCTTGATTCCTAAAAATAAAGTCTAGATGATTTTTTAAACTTTGATAATTTAAGGTTAGAATCAAAATTAAGGTTTAGAAAAATTTTTTTTTTTACTTTTTGATAAAAATTGGAAGAAATTTGATGGGTTTATTGAAAAATAGATATTTCAATCTATATTTTCTTAAAAAATTTTTTCTTGTTCCCTAAAAATAAAGTCTAGATGATTTTTTAAACTTTGATAATTTTCCGAAATTAAGGTTAGAATCAAAATTAAGGTTTAGAAAAAAATCTTTTTTACTTTTTGATAAAAATTGGAAGAAATTTGATGGTTTTATTGAAAAATAGATACTTCAATCTATATTTTCTAAAAAAATTTTTTCTTAATTCTTAAAAATAAAGTCTAGATGATTTTTTAAACTTTGATAATTTTTCGAATTTAGGTTAGAATCAAAACCGAGGTGCTAATACAAGCTGCAATTAAAGTTGCCTACCTTCCAGTATTAAACATTTAAATTATTTTTAAAAAAAGATAAAATTTCTAAATAAAGACTTTAAAATCGCTTAATTATTTTTATATAAAATTATATATTATATCTAAACATATTTAAATCCTAAACAAATATTTTTCTTCGAATTTTAAAGTTATACTTTCTAAACAAACACTTTTTTCTTTATTTATAGACTTAGAACAGCAAAACTACTCTTAGTTATTAACACATCCTTCTTTTTTACAACCTCCTTTCCGCGTTTAAAACTATCAAAGTATCAAAACAAGACGTCAATATTTCAGCGGGTTTAAAATTAGTTTTGGGCGCCAAACTGATGTCTTTCGTTAGACGGACAATTTGGTATCTCTCCGACTTGTAAATAAACGTGATCTCACGGTTTTGTTTTCGCGTGCACGAAAATAAGCTTCGTTATTATTTTCTAATGTTGGAATAAAATTTATTGAGTCGTTTCGACTTCACTCTAAGAACTCCACACTAAAAAAGAAATTTTTTTCAATAAAAAATAAGTTTTTATTCTAGGAATTAAATTTAAAAATAAAATCAGACAAATTTTTTTATTATTATTATCATTTTTTGGTATAATTTAAGTGTGGGTGATTCCACAAAGAACCTACAAGATTACCCAGAGTTATAAATTACGTCATTCAACTCCCACTTAAACTGACGTCATCTCTTTGTAAAGTATGCAAACTGAGAAGTAAGCATAATAATCCTAAAGTATAATAGGTTTTCATGGTCTTTTTTCATCCGGAATGTTTGTGGTTTAAAGCTTATAAGAGCTCTAAAAGCTTGGTATACAGCAAAATTATGCAAGGAACAATGAGGGCACTTTACGAGGTTATCGTTAAGTTTCCTTTTTTGAAAATATGCTAATTTTAAGTGTACAGGATGCATTTGAAAGATAACAATCAGATTCGGAGGGGTTTTTATTGTTTCACACCAGTTTGATACGCTTCAAGTGTCAAGGATTTTTGTAATATTCAAATTTCTATTTAAAATTGAAAAAGAATAAATCCAATTTTTTATTTATAATAGAGTTAGTGTAAAAAATTAAATGTAAATTTTGTTTGTAGGGTTGGATTGTGTTGGGTTGGGTTTGAATAACGTAATCGACCGTAAATAGCGACCTTGTCACTTTTAAACTCACCAGATTATCATAAAGATCGTCCGTACGGTCATAAATCAGTAATAAACTAACTGGCCGTTGGAAAACCACGCCTGTTGCGCGATATTCACATCGTTTGCCAAGTTTATTTCAGCTCGACCGACTTATTTCCAGTTTTCAAGCTCATTATTGTGACCTGTTTAACTAAAAAAATTTCGCATATTGTCTAACTTTCAAATTCTTCATGTACTTATTTTTTAATTTTTTGAAAATAATTAAAATAAATCTGACTTTTATAATCAAAAATAGAATCTTTTAGATTTAATTTAACGAAAAAATCATTCCTTAATCTTTAAAAATAAACCCTGGGCGATTTTTTAAAGTTGATTAATTTTTTAAAAAGTGAGGTTAGTTAACTGTCAAAATTTTTCTAACTTTAAAAATTTTTTTAATTTTTTTGGTAATAATTAGAAAAAATTTGACTGTTTTAAATCAAAATATAATGTTTTATCTTCAATTTGATCTAAAAATCATTCCTTAATTCTTATAAATAAAGTCTGGACGATTTTTTAAAGTTGCTCGAATTTTTTAAAAAGTTTAAACGGTCAAAAAATTTTACTAACTTTAGGATTTTTTTTAATTTTTTTGGTAATAATTAGAACAAATCAGACTTTTTTAATCCAAATTAGAATCTTTTAAGTTTAATTTAACGTAAAAATCATTTCTTAATCTTTGAAAATAAACCCTGGGCGATTTTTTAAAGTTCATCAAATTTTCTAAAAAATGGGGTTAGTTAACTGTCAAAATTTTACTAACCTTAAAAATTTTTTTAATTTTTTTGGTAATAATTAGAACAAATCTGACTTTTTTAATCCAAATTAGAATCTTTTAAGTTTAATTTAACGTAAAAATTATTTCTTAATCTTTAAAAATAAACTCTGGGTGAATTTTTAAAGTTGGTCGAATTTCTTAAAAAGTTAGGTTTAACATAGGTTAGAAAATTTTACTAACTTTAAGAATTTTTTTAATTTTTTTGGTAATAATTAGAGCAAATCTGTTTTTTATAAATCAAAATAGAATATTTTAACTTCAATTTAACATAAAAATCATTTCTTAATCTTTAAAAATAAAGTCTGGGCGATTTTTTAAAGTTGATCGATTTTTTTTTAAGTGAGGTTAGTTAACTGTCAAAAATATTTCTGACTTTAAACATTTTTTTAATTTTTTTGACAACAATTGGAAAAAATTTGACTGTTTTAAATCAAAATATAATGTTTTATATTCAATTTAATATAAAAATTATTCCTTAATTCTTATAAATAAAGTCTGGACAATTTTTTAAATTTGGTCGAATTTTTTAAAGTTAGGTTAAACTTAGATCAAAAAATTTTACTAACTTTAAGAATTTTTTTAATTTTTTTGGTAATAATTAGAACAAATCTGACTTTTTTAACCCAAATTAGAATCTTTTAGCTTTAATTTAAAGTAAAAATCATTTCTTAATCTTTAAAAATAAACTCTGGGCGATTTTTTAAATTTGGTCGGATTTTTTAAAAAGTGAGGTTAGTTAACTGTCAAAACTTTTCTAACTTTAAAATTTTTTTAAATTTTTTTGGTAATAATTAGAAAAAATTTGACTGTTTTAAATCAAAATATAATGTTTTATGTTCAATTTGAAATAAAAATCATTCCTTAATTTTTATAAATAAAGTCTGGACGATTTTTTAAAGTTGGTCGAATTTTTTAAAAAACACGGTCAAAAAATTTTACTAACTTTAAAAATTTTTTTAATTTTTTTGACAATAATTAGAACATATCAGAATTTTTTAATCCAAATTAGAATCTTTTAAGTTTAATTTAACATAAAAATCATTTCTTAATCTTTGAAAATAAACCCTGGGCGATTTTTTAAAATTAATCGAATTTTTTAAAAAGTAAGGTTAGTTAACTGTCAAAACTTTTCTAACTTAAATTTTTTTTTTAATTTTTTTGACAACAATTGGAAAAAATTTGACTGTTTTAAATCAAAATATAATGTTTTATGTTCAATTTGATGTAAAAAATATTCCTTAGTTCTTATAAATAAAGTCGCTATGATTTTTCAAAGTTGGGCAAAAAATTTTAATGTTAGGTTCGACCAAAATTTTTCGATCTTTTTAAAAATTTTTTAAATTTTTTTGGCAATAATTAGAACAAATCTGATTTTTTTAAATTAGAGTAGAACCCTTTAAGCTTAATTTAAAACCAAAACCATGTCATAATTTTTATAAATAAAGTCGTTATCATTTTTCAAAGTTGGACAAAAAATTTTAATGTTATGTTAGGTTCGACTAAAATTTTTCGATCTCTTTAAAAATTTTTTTAATTTTTTTGGTAATAATTAGAGAAAATCTGATATTTATAATCAAAAATAGAATGTTTTAGTTTTAATTTAATGAAAAAATCGTTCCTTAATCTTTAAAAATAAACTCTGTATGATTTTTTAAAGTCGATCGAATTTTTTAAAAAGTTAGGTTAAACAGTCAAAAAATTTTTACTAACTTTAAAAATTTTTTTAATTTTTTTGGTAATAATTAGAGCAAATCTGATTTTTATAATCAAAAATAGAATGTTTTAGTTTTAATTTAACGAAAAAATCATTCCTTAATCTTTAAAAATAAACTCTGTGTGATTTTTTAAAATTGATTAATTTTTTAAAAAAGTTAGGTTAATTAACTGTCAAAAATTTTCACCAATTTTAAGAATTTTTTTAATTTTTTTGGTAATAATTAGAACAAATTTGACTTTTTTAAATCAAAATAGAATATTTTAAGTTCAATTTAACATAAAAATCATTTCTTAATCTTTAAAAATAAACTCTGGGCGATTTTTTAGAGTTGATTAAATTTTTTAAAAAGTTAGGTTAAACAGTCAAAAAATTTTTATTAACTTTAAAATTTTTTTAAATTTTTTTGGTAATAATTAGAGTAAATCTATTTTTTATAATCAAAAATAACATGTTTTAGTTTTAATTTAACATAAAAATCATTTCTTAATCTTAAAAAAATAAACTCTAGGAGATTTTTTAAAGTTGATCAATTTTTTTTAAAAAGTTAGGTTAAACAGTCAAAAAATTTTTACTAAATTTAAATTTTTTTTTAATTTTTTTGGTAATAATTAGAACAAATCTGACTTTTTTAAATCAAAATAGAATATTTTAACTTCAATTTAACATAAAAATCATTTCTTAATCTTTAAAAATAAACTCTGGGCGATTTTTTAAAGTTGATCGATTTTTTTTAAAAAGTTAGGTTAGTTAACTGTCAAAAATTTTCACCAACTTTAAAAATTTTTTTAATTTTTTTGATAATAATTAGATCAAATCTGACTTTTTTTAATTAAAATAAAATATTTTAACTTCAATTTAACATAAAAATCATTTCTTAATCTTTAAAAATAAATTCTGGGCGATTTTTAAAAGTTGATCGAATTTTTTAAAAAATTAGGTTAAACAGTCAAAAAATTTTTACTAACTTTAAAAATTTTTTTAATTTTTTTGGTAATAATTAGAACAAATCTGACTTTTTAAAATGAAAATAAGATCTTTTAAGTTTAATTTAAAACAAAACCTATTTCTTAATACTTAAAAATAAAGTCGCTACGATTTTTTCAAATTTTGTTACGTAAAAATTTCTTAAACGTCTTATTAGCTTAAATAAGAAAACGTAATAAGGAAGTCTGTTGACCCTTTTAAGTCTGAAAGGCCAATTAGAGGCCTCATCAAGTAAAACAGTGATTTCCTTTTTGTCTTGTAAGTCTCTTTCATTTCTTACCCACATCTACCCAACAAAATCATTTTCTAATTTAAGATTTTACAAAAATTAACTCTCATTTCCATTCTAATTTACAACATAAATCATCACTTCTTTAAGAAACTTCTTAGAAAAAAAAAGGACAAAGAGAAACGTGGTTTTTTATAAATAACAAGTGTTGTTTAGCTGAAACAGCAAATTAACATCTGTTAAACAATAAATGCTTACTCGAAATCAGATTTAAACCGAATGAAACCCGACTCTAACTCCAACTCTCTTTATATTCGCGTCATCTGGTTTGAAAATGGTAACGCAACTCGATGTTTCTATGTAAACGGGTCAAGGAACACTGCTGGTTATCGTTTCACGATGTTTTTTAACGAGTTTCATATTATAGCTAAACGCAATAAGTGTTTAGAAATCTCAAATTAATTCTCAAACATCACAAAATATAACAACACAATTTTCCACACTTAAACTTTCCACATTTTTATCTAATTGTAAAACGTCTAATTCACACAAATTTAGTTAGACGTTTGAAATTGAAAAATCGATTTCACCCTTCTTATTTGAAATTAAGATTTTATTCCCTTCAATATAGACGGGTTTATTGCTTCTCTTCCGACGTAAAAGTAAACAAATTAACTGTATTGAAAAGCTACCGAAGAGAAAAAAAAGTAAACAGAGTGAAACGGATTGATTGTGAGTTTTAAAGTGGATGAAATAAATCAATCGTTTACTTTTTAGAATAACCTAGAAATTATATTTTATAAATTTTATAAACTCCATAAACTCCATCAACTAAAATACTTGTTTTAACACGTTCATTAATCAAGTTTAATAAACTCAAACCGGGCTATAAATTTCATTTAAAATCACCTAAAATCCTCCAATAAATTAAAATAAACCAATTTTCATTTTTATTAAAACCAGACGTTTCAATCAATTTAATTAAATAAATCGTATTTAATCCTATTTTGAAGGTTTTCCCACAAATCCAATAAATACACAAAGAGACAGACATTATCGATTATTTTCTTGTTTTAAAACTTAAAAATCCAACAAAATACAAAGTTTTTACCTTTTTGAAACACATTTTTTTATTTTATTTTTTTTTAAGTTAGTAACTTAATACAGTTTTAGGTTTTACAGATGAAGAATTTGCTTTTATAAAGTTGCTTCTTCCGTGACAAGAAATTCTTTAGACTGTGTGTATATTTATGTGTATTGTGAGCGAATTTACGTGTGTGTAAGTGTACGAGTGAGTTTGTTCACCGAAGCAGTAAGAAATCGAAAGGTTACTCACTCAAGGTGAAGATTAAGGTGAAGGTTACATCAAATTTTAAAAATTAGTACAATTAAAAATGATTTTAGAATAAAAATGTTTTTAAAAATTGATAGGAAATTAAATTTCCTTTAATTTGAGTACAAACATGACGTATCTAACTTAAACACTTTCCAAGTTATAAAAATTTTTAATCTAATTAAAAAGCCGCCATCTTGAAAATAATTCTAGAATAAATCTTTTATAAAATATCGTTAGGAAATTAAATTTGCTTTAATTTAAGTACAAACATGACATATCTAGCTTTAATACTTTCCGAGATATAATGATTTTTAACCTAATTTAAAAAATCCCCATTTTGAAAATAATTTTAGAATAAAAATTCTTTAAAAAATCGTTAAGAAATTAAATTTGCTTTAATTTAAGTATAAACACGACCCATCTAACTTAAATACTTTCCGAGATATAAAAATTTTTTACTTAATAAACAATTGAATGGCGGCCATCTTGAAAATTTTTAAAACTAACCTAACTTTTTTATTTTTAATCGTAAATTAGTCGTGTTTGGTACTAAATTAAAGGATTTTTAATAAACTTTAAGAATTTCAACAAATTTTTATTATTTTTCACGATTACCAACTTAAAATCGATGAAACTTTCATAATTTTAATCAAAATTTAGTCATATTTTTTATCGAATTAAACACTTTTTAAAAATTTTTGAAAATATTTAGTAATTTTGACATATTTTTATTTCTTTTAATTTTAATTTTTTTAAATTTTTCAAAAATAAAAACTTTAAAAATAAACTTAGAACAAATTTTTTATAAAAAATCGTTAGGAAATTAAATTTGCTTTAATTTAAGTGTAAACACGACCCATCTAACTTAAATACTTTCCGAGATATAAAAATTTTTAACTTAATAAACAATTGAATGGCGGCCATCTTGAAAATCTTTAAAACTAACCTAACTTTTTTATTTTTAATCCGAATATAGTCGTGTTTGGTATCAAATTAAAAGATTTTTAATAAACTTTAAGAATTTCAACAAATTTTTATTAATTTTAACGATTACCAACTTAAAATCGACGAAACTTTTATAACTTTAATCAAAATTTAGTCATATCTTTTATTAAATTAAACATTTTTTAATAATTTTTGAGAATATTTAATAATTTTTGAAAATATTTAATAATTTTAACAAATTTTTAATTTTTTAATTTTAATTTTTTAAAAATGTCAACTTTAAAAATAATTTTAGAACAATTTTTTTATAAAAAATCATTACAAAATTAAATTTGCTTTAATTTAAGTACAAACACGACCTATCTAACTTAAATACTTTCAGAGATATAACATTTTTTAATTTAATAAACAATTGAATGGCGGCCATCTTGACAAATTTTGAACCTAACCTAACTTTTTCATTTTTAATCGTAAATACGTAGTGTTTGGTATCAAATTAAACGATTTTTAATAAACTTTAAGAATTTCAATAAATCTTTCTTATTTTTAACGATTACCAACTTAAAATCGACGAAAGTTTCTTAATTTTAATCAAAATTTAGCTATATTTTTTATCAAATTAAACAACTTTTAATAATTTCTGAAAATATTTAATTATTTTGATATATTTTTAATTTTTTAATTTTAATTTCTCAAAAATACCAACTTTAAAAATAATTTTAGATCAAAATTTTTATAACAAATCGTTAGGAAATTAAATTTCCTTTAATTTGATACCAAACACGACTATATTCGAATAAAAAATAAAAAAGTTATCGAAATTTTTAATTTTTAACAAAAATCGGAAGTCGGCCATCTTGGAAATTAAAAACTTAACCTAACTTTTTTATTTTTTATTCGAATATAGTCGTGTTTGGTATTAAATTAAACGAGTTTTAATAAACTTTAAGAATTTCAATACATCTTTCTTATTTTTAACGATTACCAACTTAAAATCAACGAAATTTTCATAATTTTAATCAAAATTTAGTTATATTTTTTATCAAATTAAACAATTTTTAATAATTGTTGAGAATATTTAATAATTTTAATGAATTTTTAATTTTTTAATTTAATTTTTCAAAAATGCCAACTTAAAAAATAATTGTAGAATAAATTTCTTATAAAAAATCGTTAGGAAATTTAATTTCCTTTAATTTAAGTACAAACACGGCCTATCTAACTTAAATAATTTCCGAGATATAATAATTTTTAATTTAATAAACAATTGAATGGCGGCCATCTTGAAAATTTTTAAACTAACCTAACTTTTTGATTTTTAATCGTAAATACGTCGTGTTTGGTATCAAATTAAAGGATTTTTTATAAACTTTAAGAATTTTTTATAAATTTTAAGAATTTCAACAAATTTTTATTAATTTTAACGATTACCAACTTAAAATCGATGGAATTTTCATAATTTTAATCAAAATTTAATCATATTTTTTATTAAATTAAACAATTTTTAATAATTTTTGAAAAAATTTAATAATTTTAATATATTTTTAATTTTTTAATTTTAATTTTTCAAAAATGTCAACTTTAAAAATAATTTTAGAATAATTTTTTTATAAAAAATCGTTAGGAAATTTAATTTCCTTTAATTTAAGTAGAAACACGACCTATCTAACTTATATACTTTCCGAGATATAAAAATTTTTAATTTAATAAACAATTGAATGGCGGCCATCTTGAAAATTTTTAAATTAACCTAACTTTTTTATTTTTAATCGTAAATACCTCGTGTTTGGTATCAAATTAAAGGATTTTTTATAAACTTTAAGAATTTTTTATAAATTTTAAGAATTTCAACAAATTTTTATTAATTTTAACGATTACCAACTTAAAATCGACGAAACTTTCATAATTTTAATCAAAATTTAGTCATATTTTTTATTAAATTAAACAATTTTTAATAATTTTTGAAAAAATTTAATAATTTTGATATATTTTTAATTTTTTAATTTTAATTTTTCAAAAATGCCAACTTTAAAAATAATTTTAGAATAAATTTTATATAAAAAATTGTTAGGAAATTAAATTTCCTTTAATTTGAGTATAAACACGACCCATCTAACTTAAATAATTTCCGAGATATAACAATTTTTAATTTAATAAACAATTGAATGGCGGCCATCTTGAAAATTTTCAAAAATTAACCTAACTTTTTTATTTTTAATCGTAAATAGGTCGTGTTTGGTGTTAAATTAAAGGATTTTTTATAAACTTTGAGAATTTTTTATAAATTTTAAGAATTTCAACAATTTTTTATTAATTTTAACGATTACCAACTTAAAATCAACGAAATTTTCATAATTTTAATCAAAATTTAGTCATATTTTTTTATTAAATTAAACAATTTCTATTAATTTTTGAAAAAATTTAATAATTTTGATATATTTTTAATCTTTTAATTTTAATTTTTCAAAAATGTCAATTTTAAAAATAATTTTAGAACAAATTTTTTATAAAAAATCGCTAGGAAATTTAATTTCCTTAAATTTAAGTACAAACACGACCCATCTAACTTAAATACTTTCCGAGATATAACACTTTTTAATTTAAAAAACAATTGAATGGCGGCCATCTTGAAAATTTTTGAAACTAACCTAACTTTTTTATTTTTAATCGTAAATACGTCGTGTTTGGTATCAAATTAAAGGATTTTTTATAAACTTTAAGAATTTTTTATAAATTTTAAGAATTTCAACAAATTTTTATTAATTTTAACGATTACCAACTTAAAATCGACAAAACTTTCAGAACTTTAATCAAAATGTAGTCATATTTTTTATTAAATTAAACAATTTTTAATAATTTTTGAAAAAATTTAATAATTTTGATATATTTTTAATTTTTTAATTTTAATTTTTCAAAAATAACAACTTTAAAAATAATTTTAGAGCAAATTTTGTATAGAAAATCGTTAGGAAATTTAATTTCCTTTAATTTAAGTACAAACACGACCTATCTAACTTAAATAATTTCCGAGATATAATAATTTTTAATTTAATAAACAATTGAATGGCGGCCATTTTGAAAATTTTTAAACTAACCTAACTTTTTTATTTTAAATCGTAAGTAGGTCGTGTTTGGTGTTAAATTAAAGGATTTTTTATAAACTTTGAGAATTTTTTATAAATTTTAAGAATTTCAACAAATTTTTATTAATTTTAACGATTACCAACTTAAAATCAACGAAATTTTCATAATTTTAATCAAAATTTAGTCATATTTTTTTATTAAATTAAATAATTTTTAATAATTTTTGAGAATATTTAATAATTTTAACATATTTTTAATCTTTTAATTTTAATTTTTCAAAAATGTCAACTTTAAAAATAATTTTAGAATAAATTTTTTATAAAAAATCGTTAGGAAATTTAATTTCCTTTAATTTAAGTACAAACACGGCCTATCTAACTTAAATAATTTCCGAGATATAATAATTTTTAATTTAATAAACAATTGAATGGCGGCCATTTTGAAAATTTTTAAACTAACCTAACTTTTTTATTTTAAATCGTAAGTAGGTCGTGTTTGGTGTTAAATTAAAGGATTTTTTATAAACTTTGAGATTTTTTTATAAATTTTAAGAATTTCAACAAATTTTTATTAATTTTAACGATTACCAACTTAAAATCGACGAAACTTTCATAATTTTAATCAAAATTTAGTCATATTTTTTATAAAATTAAACAATTTTTAATAATTTTTGAGAATATTTAATAATTTTAATGAATTTTTAATTTTTTAATTTTAATTTTTCAAAAATGTCAACTTTAATAATTATTTTAGAAGAAATGTTTTATAAAAAATCGTTAGGAAATTTAATTTCCTTTAATTTAAGTACAAACACGACCTATTTAACTTAAATAATTTCCGAGATATAATAATTTTTAATTTAATAAACAATTGAATGGCGGCCATTTTGAAAATTTTTAAATTAACCTAACTTTTTTATTTTTAATCGTAAATACGTCGTGTTTGGTATCAAATTAAAGGATTTTTAATAAACTTTAAGAATTTCAACAATTTTTTATTAATTTTAACGATTACCAACTTAAAATCGACGAAATTTCTTTAATTTTAATCAAAATTTAGTCGTATTTTTTATCAAATTAAACAATTTTTAATATTTTTTAAATATTTAATAATTTCGACTGATTTAAAGTTTTTTAATTTTAAAAAAATGCCAACTTTAAAAATAATTCTAGAACAAATTTTTGTCTTTTTTAAAATTTTTTTTAAGTTTTTGATATTTCTTTAAAAACAGTTTTTTCTTGAACATTTTGACATTGTTTTTGAAAATTTTGACATTTTATTTGAAAACTTTGAAATATTTACTAAAAATTCAATGAATAAATTAAAGTTTATTAAAAATCCTTTAATTTAATACCAAACACGACTATATTCGGATAAAAAACAAAAGACTTATCGTGATTTGAAAGAATTCAAGATGGCCGACTTCCGGTTATCGTTTAAATTAAAAATTTCGACAACTTTTTTATTTCAAATTGTAAATAAGTCGTATTTGGTATCAAATTAAAGGATTTTTAATAAACTTTAACAATTTCAATAAATTTTTATTAATTTTAAAAATTGCTAC
This sequence comes from Digitonthophagus gazella, assembly GCA_036711955.1. Lineage (NCBI taxonomy): Eukaryota > Metazoa > Arthropoda > Insecta > Coleoptera > Scarabaeidae > Digitonthophagus > Digitonthophagus gazella. The sequence goes on along the minus strand of JASCIT010000002.1, from coordinate 3,169,214 downwards.
CTTTAAATTAATATAATTTTTTTTATTTTTAGTCAAAATATAGTCATGTTTGTTCTCAAATTAAAGGATTTTTCATAAACTTTAAGAATATTTAAGAATTTTTTTGCTTATTTTTAATATTTTGATTTATCAATTTTTGCCTTTTTAATTTTGACATTTTTGACTTAGAAATGAATATTTTAATTTTTTATACCTCAATATTTTCATGTTATGTTATGTTTTGATGATTAATTTAATCTTAAAAGGTAATTATAAAGTAAAAAACGAAATTTTCCCATAACCTAAGTACGGCCCTGTTCATCAAACGTCAATTTGACAGTTAATGTCAATGTAAATTATGAATATCACTTCAAAATTACTGATATTTCACATTCAAACTGAACTATTTGACTTGTTATTTTTAAAATAGATAAAATTTACAATATTTTTCAACATTTTTCAACATTTTAACTATAAACCTTCAAATTTTATTCAATTAATTTCTCAAAATTATTTAAAAAAAGTGGACTGAATATCAAGTGTGAAAATCAGAAGATTTTTAAGGATTAAAATCATTTCATTAAATTGAAACAAATTATTTAGAAGTAAATTACTATCGTATTACGGATCATTTTAAAAGGAAATGTGCTTACATACATAAATGGCAAAGTTAAATTGTAATTCTTCGACAAGTCATGTTTATTTTTAACTCACTGTGTGTAGTTTATGGGGCAAAGAGCAAAAACCTTATCATTAATATTTATAGAAATAAATTTATAAAAATATATCAAAAAAATATCTCTTTGTAAATTCATTAATTAACTCCTCAAAGTTTGCCAATAAATTTAGATAATTTACAACCTTAAATTTAGATCATTTTTTATCTTAAAAAGTCATTTTAACATTAAATACATCTTACTTTTTTCATTATCTCCTTTTATTTCTTTTGATTTCTTTGAATATCTTTTGTGGAATTAACACAGAGTAAGATTTAATTTGTCAATAAATTTACATAATTTATAACCTTAAATTTAGATCATTTCTAATCTTAAGAAGTCATTTTAACATTAAATATATCTTTCTTTTAGCGCTATCTCTTTTAATCTCTATTAATTTCTTGTAATATCTTTTGTGGAATTAACACAGAGTAAGATTTAGATGTACACTGACCTTTTTAACCTTTTTTCTGCTCTTTGCATCGAACACCTGGTCTTAAAAGCGAGCAAACGGCCCCGTTCGGGCTCGAATACCTGGCTTTAAAACGTACAGCAGCCCCAGAATCGTCCTCATGGCTAGGAAACTGCCAACTTGTTACCAGTTGATGTCGGTCCGCCGATCCGAACGCGTCGTCGCTTTTACACCACTTCTACACCTAAAAATTATAAATTAAAAACTTACATTTCACCCTTTTTTAAAGAGATTCGTTTTATCAATAGAACTAACACTAAAATAAAGAGAAAAAAAACCATCGAAATTGGTTTTATTTCACTAAAAAGATTGTAATAAACGTGAAGTTGTTTAATAAAACGATTAATTTTTTTTAATGCTTAACGTTTAAAGTGAAATTTTAAAGTTAAGTGTTTTGGATTGTTTAATAATTTTTATGGACTTTGTATACTTAATGTATTAAAGAAAAACAGTGGGATTTTGTGAATTTTTAATTTTTAAAGTTAAAAAAAAAAATAATAATTTTTTTTCTTGGAAGGATTTAAAAGGTAATTTTTAATTTTAATTTTAATCCTAATATTAAATTTTAAATCAAATAGATAAGTCTAGGTCTAGATGAACGAATAATTAATTACTGTTTGTTTAACTTCGTCTATTTTAATCACAACAGCTTTACTATAGTTTTGTTCAGTTTAATGCTTCTTATTTATTTGTCTATCGAGATTATTTATTTATCATTACTCATTATTCGCTTAAGCTTTAAACAATTCCATTTCAATTCTAACGTAAATAAATTAAAATCTTAAAAGAACCTAATTTTTATTTCAATTTATCTTCGATTTTTTTAATTAATTTCTTTCGATTTTTTAAATTGTATCTTCTAAAAGTTAAATTTTAATGTAATACAAAAAAAAAATTTTTTGGAAACGTTTTAGCGCTTTTAGAACGTAGCTTCATTTTTAGAATGTTAAAAAATTTTAAATAAAGATGTTAAGTTACATTTTCTCTTCTGAGAGAAAAACTAAAAGTCGTAGAAAATTTATCTTTGGTAAAAATAAAGATTAAATATTAATTTAAATTCTTATAAAATTTCAAGTCTTAAAAACAATTAGTTTTTTAAATATGAATTTTTAAAAATTGACAAATTTTAAGGAACATGGAAAATAAGTTAGGTTAGAATTTCTCTTTTGAGGAAAAAACTAAAAGTCGTAGAAAATTCATTTTTGGTAAAAATAAAGATTGAGTTTCAATCTAAATCCTTATAAAATTTCAAGTCTTAGAAGCAATTAGTATTTTAAATATGAATCTTTAAAAATTGACACATTTTAACAAACATGGAAAATAAGTTAGGTTAGAATTTCTCTTCTGAGGAAAAAACTAAAAGTCGTAGAAAATTCATTTTTGGTAAAAATAAAGATTAAGTTTCAATCTAAATCCGTATAAAATTTCAAGTTTGAAAAACAATTAGTTTTTTTTATATGAATTATTTTAAATTAAGTTTTTGATATGTTAGGTTAGAATTTCTTCTTTGGAGAAAAAACTAAAAGTCGTACAAAACTCATTTTTAGTAAAAATAAAGATTAAGTTTCAATCTAAATCCTTATAAAATTTTAAGTTTTAAAAATAATTAGTTTGTTAAATATGAATTTTTAAAAATTGACTAATTTTAACAAATATGGAAAATAAGTTAGGTTAGAATTTCCTTTCTGAGGAAAAAACTAAAAGTCGTAGAAAATTCATTTTTGGTAAAAATAAAGATTAAGTTTCAATCTAAATCCTTATAAAATTTTAAGTCTTAGAAACAATTAGTTTCTTAGATATGAATTTTTAAAAATTGACAAATTTTAACGAACATAGAAAATAAATTAGGTTAGAATTTCTCTTTTGAGAGAAAAACTAAAAGTCGTAGAAAATTCATTTTTGGTACAAATAAAGATTAAGTTTCAATCTAAATCCTTATAAAATTTCAAGTCTTAACAATTATTAGTTTGTCAGATATGAATTTTTAAAAATTGACAAATTTTAACGAACATGGAAAATAAGTTAGGTTAGAATTTCTCTTTTGAGAGAAAAACTAAAAGTCGTAGAAAATTCATTTTTGGTAAAAATAAAGATTAAGTTACAATCTAAATCCTTATAAAATTTCAAGTTTTAAAAAGAATTAGTTTTTGAGATATGAATTTTTAAAAAATAAATTTTTGACATGTTAGGTTAGGTTAGAATTTCTTTCCTGGAGAAAAAACTAAAAGTCGTAGAAAATTCATTTTTGGTAAAAATAAAGATTAAGATTCAATCTAAATCCTTATAAAATTGCAAGTTTTAAAAACAATTAGTTTTTGAGATATGAATTTTAAAAAATTAAGTTTTTGGCATGTTTGTTAAGTTAGGTTAGAATTTCTCTTCTGAGGTAAAAACTAAAAGTCCTAAAGAATTCATTTTTGGTAAAAATAAAGATTAAGTTTCAATCTAAATCCTTATAAAATTTTAAGTCTTAGAAGCAATTAGTATTTTAAATATGAATTTTTAAAAATTGACACATTTTAACAAACATGGAAAATAAGTTAGGTTAGAATTTCTCTTTTGAGAGAAAAACTAAAAGTCGTAGAAAATTCATTTTTGGTAAAAATAAAGATTAAGTTACAATCTAAATCCTTATAAAATTTCAAGTTTTAAAAAGAATTAGTTTTTGAGATATGAATTTTTAAAAAATAAATTTTTGACATGTTAGGTTAGGTTAGAATTTCTCTTCTGAGAGAAAAACCAAAAGTCGTAGAAAATTCATTTTTGGTACAAATAAAGATAAAGTTTCAATCTAAATCCTTATAAAATTTCAAGTCTTAACAATTATTAGTTTGTTAGATATGAATTTTTAAAAATTGACAAATTTTAACAAACATGGAAAATAAGTTAGGTTAGAATTTCTCTTCTGGGAGAAAAACTAAAAGTCCTAGATATTTCATTTTTGGTACAATTAAAGCTTAATTATTAATCAAAATCCTCATTAAATTTCAAGTCTCAACAACAATTAGTTTCTAAGCTATGATTTTTTTTAAATTATAAAACCACATCACATCATTAGAAACAATACTAATTATTCTACTCCATCTATTATTAGAATAAATCAATCGGAATAATCTACTACAACTTACTTAACATTCTTATTACAATTCAACCTTGAAAGTAAATCGGCAACACTTGCCCATTCACCATTGAAATCGTTTTCAGCGATTTACCGCCCGAACGGTTAGCGATTACATTCGTGATTTGATTTTCATTTTCATTTTTAAATCAATTTTCACGGTTCATTAAAACTTCAATATGTATCTACACATTATTGCAATAATCTAATTGTAAGTTCTAATGATAATAAAAACGTTCATCTAAATTCTTATAATACATAATAAGGTTAATCTAAAGTCTTATACCAAAAAGCAACGTTCATCTAAACTCTAATAACAAACATTCATCTACATTTTTATAACAAACAACAACGTTCATCTAAATTCTAATAATAATAACCTTAATTTAAATTCTATTCCATTTGATGGGTAAATTGCAAATTCTATTCCATCCTAGCTTGTATTAAGCTTCGGGCGGGGAGAACATGTCTCGTTTAAATTGCCATAATACGACATGGTTTCCGTTTTGGAGCAGGGAGAAACATGACATCATCGTCCATCGTGTTAACTATGTCATTGAAACTTTCATAGAATTCCCAATGGAATGACCGTTGTATGACGAAGACAGTTAAAGTTCATTTTCTCGTATAAATATAACATAACTTTTAATATTCACCTTTAGGTTAATGTAAATAACCCATTTAAAAAAAAATTGGTTGTTAAGTTTTAACGATTTAAATGTCAAAGTTTATTAGATTTAGATTTTAACATATTTTTTGAAAAAAAAATTTGAAAATTTTATTAAAAATTCTTCAAATTCATTAAAAATCCTTTAATTTGAGTATAAACACGACCTATCTACCATTAAAAATAAAAAAGTTACGTAAATTTTTAAATTTTCCAGATGGCGGTTAAACAAAAATAAAGTTTTTATTAAAAATTCTTAAAGTTTACTAAAATTCCTTTAATTTGATACCAAACACGACCATATTCGGATAAAAAACAAAAAAGTTATCATGATTTAAAAAAATTCAAGATGGCCGACTTCCGGTTGTCATTAAAATGAAAAATATCGATAACTTTTTTATTTTTAATCGTAGATATGTCGTGTTTGTACTCGAATTAAAGGAAATTTATTTTTCTATCGATTTTTAATAAAAATTTCGTTCTAAAATTATTTTTGACATTTATTTCTTACGAAATTTTTAACATTTTTTTACAATATTAAAATTTTTTGTCTTTTTTAGAACTTTTTGGTATTTCTTTGAAAATTTTTACTTTTTTTCTTAAAAATTTTGACATTATCTTTGAAAATTTTATATTATCTTTGAAAATTTTGCATTATTTTTGAAAAATTTTACATTATTTTTGAAAAATTTGATTTTTTTTTTGAAAATTTTGGGATTTGTATTAAAAATTTTTAAAGCTTATTAAAAATCCTTTAATTTGATACCAAACACGACCATATTCGGATAAAAAACAAAAAAGTTATCGTGATTTAAAAAAATTCAAGATGGCCGACTTCCGGTTGTCATTAAAATGAAAAATATCGATAACTTTATTATTTTTAATCGTAGATATGTCGTGTTTGTACTCAAATTAAAGGAAATTTAATTTTCTAACGATTTATGATAAAATTTTAAAGATGGCTGATTTCTAGTTGTCATTAAAATGAAAAATTTCGATAACTTTATTATTTTTAATCGTAGATATGTCGTGTTTGTACTCGAATTAAAGGAAATTTATTTTTCTATCGATTTTTAATAAAAATTTCGTTCTAAAATTATTTTTGACATTTATTTCTTACGAAATTTTTAACATTTTTTTACAATATTAAAATTTTTTGTGTTTTTTAGAACTTTTTGGTATTTCTTTGAAAATTTTTACTTTTTTTTTTAAAAATTTTGACATTATCTTTGAAAATTTTACATTATTTTTGAAAAATTTGAATTTTTTTTAAAGATTTGGGATTTGTATTAAAAATTCTTAAAGCTTATTAAAAATCCTTTAATTTGATACCAAACACGACCATATTCGGATAAAAAACAAAAAAGTTATCATGATTTAAAAAAATTCAAAATGGCCGACTTCCGGTTGTCATTAAAATGAAAAATATCGATAACTTTATTATTTTTAATCGTAGATATGTCGTGTTTGTACTCAAATTAAAGGAAATTTAATTTTCTAACGATTTATGATAAAATTTTAAAGATGGCCAATTTCTAGTTGTCATTAAAATGAAAAATATCGATAACTTTATTATTTTTAATCGTAGATATGTCGTGTTTGTACTCGAATTAAAGGAAATTTATTTTTCTATCGATTTTTAATAAAAATTTCGTTCTAAAATTATTTTTGACATTTATTTCTTACGAAATTTTTAACATTTTTTTACAATATTAAAATTTTTTGTCTTTTTTAGAACTTTTTGGTATTTCTTTGAAAATTTTTATTTTTTTTCTTAAAAATTTTGACATTATCTTTGAAAATTTTATATTATCTTTGAAAATTTTACATTATTTTTGAAAAATTTTACATTATTTTTGAAAAATTTTACATTATTTTTAAAAAATTTGAATTTTTTTGAAAAATTTGGGATTTGTATTAAAAATTCTTAAAGCTTATTAAAAATCCTTTAATTTGATACCAAACACGACCATATTCGGATAAAAAACAAAAAAGTTATCGTGATTTAAAAAAATTCAAGATGGCCGACTTCCGGTTGTCATTAAAATGAAAAATATCGATAACTTTATTATTTTTAATCGTAGATATGTCGTGTTTGTACTCAAATTAAAGGAAATTTAATTTTCTAACGATTTATGATAAAATTTTAAAGATGGCCGATTTCTAGTTCTCATTAAAATGAAAAAGTTCGATAACTTTATTATTTTTAATCGTAGATATGTCGTGTTTGTACTCGAATTAAAGGACATTTATTTTTCTATCGATTTTTAATAAAAATTTCGTTCTAAAATTATTTTTGACATTTATTTCTTACGAAATTTTTAACATTTTTTTACAATATTACAATTTTTTGTCTTTTTTAGAACTTTTTTGTATTTTTTTGAAAATTTTTACTTTTTTTCTTAAAAATTTTGACATTATCTTTGAAAATTTTATATTATCTTTGAAAATTTTACATTATTTTTGAAAAATTTTACATTATTTTTGAAAAATTTTACATTATTTTTGAAAAATTTGAATTTTTTTGAAAAATTTGGGATTTGTATTAAAAATTCTTAAAGCTTATTAAGAATCCTTTAATTTGATACCAAACACGACCATATTCGGATAAAAAACAAAAAAGTTGTCGTGATTTAAAAAAATTCAAGATGGCCGACTTCCGGTTGTCATTAAAATGAAAAATATCGATAACTTTATTATTTTTAATCGTAAATATGTCGTGTTTGTACTCAAATTAAAGGAAATTTAATTTTCTAACGATTTTTAATAAAATTTTTATTCTAAAATTATTTTTGACATTTCTTTTTTTCAAAATTTTTAACATTTTTTTGAAATTTTCAATATTTTTGTCTTTTTTAGAATTTTTTTTAAGTTTTTGATATTTTATTCGATAACTTTATTATTTTTAATCGTAGATATGTTGTGTTTGTACTCAAATTAAAGGAAATTTAATTTCCTATCGATCAACGTCAACAATTTTAAAATTTAATGTATTTTTTATCCATTACCTGTAATTTTTAATATCCTAACCTTAAAAAATTTAACTATTTTTCGAATTTTTTTAAATTAGCTACAAAATTTTCTATGTTACTTTGAAAATGTCTAAAGATTTTTTTTTTATTGAAAGTGGGAAAACTCCCTCTTTGAAGATAAATAACATACCTTCTAATATTCACCTTTAGGTTAATGTAAATAACCCATTAAAAAAAAATGGTTGTTAAGTTTTAACGATTTAAATGTCAAAGTTGACGTTTCAAACATAAAAACTTAACGTTAGAAAGTTATTTTTGACGTTTTAAACGTCAAATTAGAAAATTTTAGGTTAATTGACGTCTAAAACCTCAAGTTTGATTGCTGTCAAGTTTTAACGAAATGTCAAAGTTGACGTTTCAAATATCATACATTATTTTACATTAGAACTTTATTTTTGAGGTTATAACTTGATATCGAAAAATTATTTTTGACGTTTCAAACGTCACACACCAAAATTTTAGGTTAAATTTTAAAAGTAAAACTAATTTTTGATATTTGAAACGTTTGATTTTACGTTTTGAAGCAATTTTTGAATAAACAATTAGAAAATAAATATTAATTTTTTCTTTTTAATATTCATAAATATTTTCTTATCAATGAAAAAATGTAAACCGGCGACATAAATATTTATAAGTAAAAACGTAATCGGTGAAAAATTCCGGGTTAAAAATAGAATGTAGTTAACAATGCTTTATTTTTACAATGTAAGCGTCAGCTTGTCGCAAGCTTAGCTAATGAGTTATTACTGTTGTTGTTGAATGAAGAGAGTGACCGGATGCGAGTGATAATTGTGATTAATGGGAGCTATCTTTGGTTTAACTACGCGATTTTAGTATTGATCAGACCATTAAATAAATCGTCTTTAATAAGTGGTGATTTGATAATGTTTAATGTGGTTGTTGATTTGAGTCATATTTAGAAAAAAAAAAATCAAATCAAAATCTTTAAAAATGAATTTTTGTGAATTTTTTAAAAAATTGTTAATTTTCTAACAAAAAAAAAATTTTACCAACTTTGAAAATTTTTTTAATTTTTTTGACAACACTTGGAATAAAACACTCTTTTTTAATTAAAACTAGATTGTTTTAAGTTTCATTTAGAAAAAAAATCAAATCAAAATCTTTAAAAATCAATTCTTGATGAATTTTTAAAGTTAATGTAAATTAAAAAAATGTGATTGGGATTTTTACAATTCCACCAAAATTTTACTAAATTTTGATGAATTCTACCAAAATATTACTATATTTTGAATAATTCCACTAAAATGTAATTTGGTTTTTGGAATTTCATCAAAATTTTGCTAAATTTTGAATAATTCTACCAAAATCTGTTTAGGGTTTTTAAAATTCCACCAAAATACTATTTAATTTGGAATTATTCCACCAAAATGTGATTAAGTTTTGGATAATTTCACTGAAATCTTATTAAGGTTTTTGAAATTCCACAAAGATCTTATTGAGGTTTTTAAAATTCCACCAAAATATTATAAATTTTAAATAATTCCAGCAAAATGTCACTAAATTTCGAATAATTCCACCAAAATATTCTAAATTTTAAATAATTCTAGCAAAATTTTACTAAATTTCGAATAATTCTACCAAAATATTACTGTATTTTGAATAATTCCACTAAAACGTGATTGGGATTTTTACAATTCCACCAAAATTTTACTAAATTTTGATGAATTCTACCAAAATATTACTATATTTTGAATAATTTCACTAAAATGTAATTTGGTTTTTGGAATTTCATCAATATTTTGCCAAATTTTGAATAATTCTACTAAAATCTGTTTAGGGTTTTTAAAATTCCACCAAAATACTATTCAATTTTGAATGATTCCACCAAAATGTTACTAAGTTTTGGATAATTTCACTGAAATCTTATTAAGGTTTTTGAAATTCCACAAAAATCTTATTGGGGTTTTTGAAATTCCACCAAAATATTCTAAATTTTAAATAATTCTAGCAAAATGTCACTAAATTTCGAATAATTCTACCAAAATATTCTAAATTTTAAATAATTATAGCAAAATGTCACTAAATTTCGAATAATTCTACCAAAATATTACTGTATTTTGAATAATTCCACTAAAATGTGATTGGGATTTTTACAATTCCACCAAAATTTTACTAAATTTTGATGAATTCTAACAAAATATTACTATATTTTAAATAATTCCACTAAAATGTAATTTGGTTTTTGGAATTTCATCAAAATTTTGCTAAATTTTGAATAATTCTACCAAAATCTGTTTAGGGTTTTTTAAATTCCACCAAAATACTATTCAATTTTGAATGATTCCACCAAAATGTTACTAAGTTTTGGATAATTTCACTGAAATCTTATTAAGGTTTTTGAAATTCCACAAAAATCTTATTGGGGTTTTTGAAGTTCCACCAAAATATTCTAAATTTTAAATAATTCTAACAAAATGTCACTAAATTTCGAATAATTCTACCAAAATATTTTAAATTTTAAATAATTCTAGCAAAATGTCACTAAATTTCGAATAATTCTACCAAAATATTACTGTATTTTGAATAATTCCACTAAAATGTGATTGGGATTTTTACAATTCCATCAAAATTTTACTAAATTTTGATGAATTCTACCAAAATATTACTATATTTTGAATAATTCCACTAAAATGTAATTTGGTTTTTGGAATTTCATCAAAATTTTGCTAAATTTTGAATAATTCTACCAAAATCTGTTTAGGGTTTTTAAAATTCCACCAAAATACTATTTAATTTTGAATTATTCCACCAAAATGTGTAAGTTTTGAATAATTTCACTGAAATCTTATTAAGGTTTTTGAAATTCCACAAAAATCTTATTGGGGTTTTTGAAATTCCACCAAAATATTCTAAATTTTAAATAATTCTAGCAAGATGTCACTAAATTTCGAATAATTCTACCAAAATATTTTAAATTTTAAATAATTCTAGCAAAATGTCACTAAATTTCGAATAATTCTACCAAAATATTACTGTATTTTGAATAATTCCACTAAAATGTGATTGGGATTTTTACAATTCCACCAAAATTTTACTAAATTTTGATGAATTCTACCAAAATATTACTATATTTTGAATAATTCCACTAAAATCTAATTTGGTTTTTGAAATTTTATCAAAATTTGACTAAATTTTGAATAATTCTACTAAAATCTGTTTAGGGTTTTTAAAATTCCACCAAAATACTATTCAATTTTGAATGATTCCACCAAAATGTTACTAAGTTTTGGATAATTTCACTGAAATCTTATTAAGGTTTTTGAAATTCCACAAAAATCTTATTGGGGTTTTTGAAATTCCACCAAAATATTCTAAATTTTAAATAATTCTAGCAAAATGTCACTAAATTTCGAATAATTCTACCAAAATATTCCAAATTTTAAATAATTCTAGCAAAATGTCACTAAATTTCGAATAATTCTACCAAAATATTACTGTATTTTGAATAATTCCACTAAAATGTGATTGGGATTTTTACAATTCCACCAAAATTTTACTAAATTTTGATGAATTCTACCAAAATATTACTATATTTTGAATAATTCCACTAAAATGTAATTTGGTTTTTGGAATTTCATCAAAATTTTGCTAAATTTTGAATTATTCTACCAAAATATGTTTAGGGTTTTTAAAATTCCACCAAAATACTATTCAATTTTGAATGATTCCACCAAAATGTTACTAAGTTTTGGATAATTTCACTGAAATCTTATTAAGGTTTTTGAAATTCCACAAAAATCTTATTGGGGTTTTTGAAATTCCACCAAAATATTCTAAATTTTAAATAATTCCAGCAAAATGTCACTAAATTTCGAATAATTCTACCAAAATATTCTAAATTTTAAATAATTCTAGCAAAATTTTACTAAATTTCGAATAATTCTACCAAAATATTACTACATTTTGAATAATTCCACTAAAATGTGATTGGGATTTTTACAATTCCACCAAAATTTTACTAAATTTTGATGAATTCTACCAAAATATTACTATATTTTGAATAATTCCACTAAAATCTAATTTGGTTTTTGGAATTTCATCAAAATTTGACTAAATTTTGAATAATTCTACCAAAATCTGTTTAGGGTTTTTTAAATTCCACCAAAATACTATTCAATTTTGAATGATTCCACCAAAATGTGACTAAGTTTTGGATAATTTCACTGAAATCTTATTAAGGTTTTTGAAATTCCACAAAAATCTTATTGGGGGTTTTGAAATTCCACCAAAATATAAATTTTAAATAATTCCAGCAAAATGTCACTAAATTTCGAATAATTCTACCAAAATATTCTAAATTTTAAATAATTATAGCAAAATGTCACTAAATTTCGAATAATTCTACCAAAATATTACTGTATTTTGAATAATTCCACTAAAATGTGATTGGGATTTTTACAATTCCACCAAAATTTTACTAAATTTTGATGAATTCTACCAAAATATTACTATATTTTGAATAATTCCACTAAAATGTAATTTGGTTTTTGGAATTTCATCAAAATTTTGCTAAATTTTGAATAATTCTACCAAAATCTGTTTAGGGTTTTTAAAATTCCACCAAAATACTATTCAATTTTGAATGATTCCACCAAAATGTTACTAAGTTTTGGATAATTTCACTGAAATCTTATTAAGGTTTTTGAAATTCCACAAAGATCTTATTGGGGTTTTTGAAATTCCACCAAAATATAAATTTTAAATAATTCCAGCAAAATTTTACTAAATTTCGAATAATTCTACCAAAATATTACTATATTTTGAATAATTGCACTAAAACGTGATTGAAACTTTTATAATTCCACCAAAATGTCATGAAATTTTCAATAATTTTACCAAAGTTTCAATCGATTTTTTATAACTCCACCAAATTTTCATCAAACTTTGAATAATTTCACCAAAGTGTTATTAAGATTCTTATAATTCCACCAAAATCTTATTAGGGTTTTTATAATTCCACCAAAATTTTAAAAAATTGTCCTAAAATATCACTAATTAAAAAAAAAATCATTAAACGTTGAATAATTTTGCCAAAATATTACTAAACTGTGAAAATTTTATTAAATTTTTAATAATGCCACCAAAACCTTATTAAGGTTTTTATAATTCCACCAAAATATTGCTATATTTTGAATAATTCCACTAAAATGTGATTGGAATTTTTGAAATTCCACCAAAATATTACCGAATTTTAAATAATTCCACCAAAATATTACTGAATTTTAAATAATTCCACCAAAGTTTTACAAAATTTTGAATAATTCCATCAAAATCTTATTAGGATTTTTATAATTCCACCAAGATATCACAAAATTAAAAAAATTCTCCTAAAATATCACTAATTTTTTCAAAAATTTCATTAAACGTGGAATAATTTTGCCAAAATATTACTAAATCGTGAGCGTTTTATTTAATTTTGAATAATTCCACCAAAATCTTACTAAGATTGGGTTGGGGTAATAATATAAAACTTTTTAGTTAAACATTTATCTCCGTTTAGGGAGTTAAATTCCTAAGGGATGACCCTATCCATAAAAATAACACTTGTCAACTTTAAAAAAATCGTACTAATGAGTTTATTTATAAAAATTAAAAAACGGTTTTGTTATGAAATAAAAATAAAAAGGTACATGTTGAAATGCTATGAGTAATCGGTGATTAATTTTGGAACACCCTGTACACAACTTTAAAGAATAACTTCATTTCCTTTGAAAAAAATGTATGTTATTAAAAAGCACAACCACAAAAGCGTGATATTGAAGCGTAAATAACCGACGACGTCCTTCGGTTTGATATTCTTTTAGCGTCGCGACGCCATCCATCGATTTTCAATGGACGTTTATAACTCGGTTCGGTTCGTAGGATGTAAACCTAAATGCGTTACGATGTATACATCCGAAACGGGACCGTTGTGCCGTTAAAATTAGCCGCGGATTTAGCAGGTGGTTCGAACCGATCGACTATAAACAATTTCGGCACGTGTTTAACCTCAAAATTCATTCAAGAAAAAAAAGTTTTCGTCTTTTTTATCTAAATAAACATACCTAAGAAGGAAGAAATAATTAATGTTAAGTTTTAAGTTTACTTTTATTTTAATCTAAACGATTTCAGACAATTCTAGATTAATTCAATAATTACTAATCGATTTTTAAGGGAAAAAAATTTAAGTCCGGACCTGTTTTTTAAATATCATACTTGATTTTTGTAGTTTCTATAAGGAAATTTTTCACAATTTTTTGAGGAATCATTTTAAACGATTCTGGATGATTACTAACCCATTTTTATCCTAAAAAAGTTAAGTCCGGACCTGTTGTTTTAAATATCATACTTGATTCCTATAATTTTTAAATTTTTAGAAAATTTTTTAACCATTTTTTGAGAAATCCAAACGATTTTAGATGATTCTAGATTATTTTAATCGATTTTTGAGTAAAAAAGGCTAAGTCCAGACCTGTTTTTAAGGTATACTTGATTTTTGTAATTTTTCGCTTTTTAAAAAAATTTTTGACCCTTTTTTGAAGGATCCAATCGATTTTAGGCAATTCTAGATAATTTTAATCAATTTTTTCAGCAAAAAAGACTAAATTCGGACCTGCTTTTTAAAATCACAGTTAATTTTTATAACTTTTAGAGAAATTGTTGACGATTTTTTGAATCCAAACGATTTTAGACGATTCTAAATCATTTTATCGATTTTTGTAATAAAAAAAAAAAATCCGGACCCGTTTTTTTAATATCATACTTTATTTTTGTAATTTTTGGATTTTTAGGTAAAATTTTGACCTTTTTCTTGAAGAATCCTATCGATTTTAGACGATTCCAAACCACTTTAATCGTTTTTTGTACTAAAAAAATAAGTCCGAACCTGTTTTTTTAATTTATACTTGATTTTTGTAATTTTTTAGATTTTTAGAAAAATTTTTAACCATTTTTTTTAAATGGAAACGATTTTAAACGATTCTAGATAATTTTAATCGATTTTTGAGTGAAAAAGGATTAAATTCAGCCCTGCTTTTTAAATATCATAGTTAATTTTTGTAATTCTCAGAGTTTAAAGGAAATTTTTTACGGTTTTTAAAACCATTCAAACGATTTTAGACAATTTTAGATAATTTTAATCAATTTTTGAATTAAAAAATGCTAAGTCCGGACCTGCTTTTTAAATATGTTAGTCCATTTTTGTAATTTTTAGATTTTTAGAAAAAAATTTGACCATTTTTTAGAAATGGAAACGATTTTAGACGATTGTAGGTCATTTTAATCGATTTTTGAATTAAAAAAATGCTAAGTCCGGACCTACTTTTTAAATATTATAGTTCATTTTTGTAATTTATAGATTTTTAGAAAAAAATTTGACCATTTTTTAGAAATGAAAACGATTTTAGACGACTGTAGATCATTTTAATCGATTTTTGAGTAAAAAAAGGCTAAATTCGGTCCTGCTTTTTAAATATTATAGTTAATTTTTGTAATTTTTAGATTTGTAAAGAAATTTTTTACAATTTTTTAAAGAATCCAAGCGATTTTAGACGATTCTAAATCATTTTAATCGATTTTTGTACTAAAAAAGTTAAGTCCGGACCTGTTTTTTTAAATATCATACTTGATTTCTATAATTTTTAGATTTTTACAAAAATTTTTGACAATTTTTTGAGAAATCTAAACGATTTTAGATGATTCTAGATAATTTTAATCGATTTTTGAGCAAAAAAAGTCTAAATTCGGTCCTGCTTTTTAAATATTATAGTTAATTTTTGTAATTTTTAGATTTGTAAAGAAATTTTTCACAATTTTTTAAAGAATCCAAGCGATTTTAGACGATTCTAAATCATTTTAATCGATTTTTGTACTAAAAAAGTTAAGTTCGGACCTGTTTTTTTTAAATATCATACTTGATTTTACTAATTTTTAGATTTTTACAAAAATTTTTGACAATTTTTTGAGAAATCTAAACGATTTTAGATGATTTTAGATAATTTTAATCGATTTTTGAGCAAAAAAAGTCTAAATTCGGTCCTGCTTTTTAAATATTATAGTTAATTTTTGTAATTTTTAGATTTGTAAAGAAATTTTTTACAATTTTTTAAAGAATCCAAGCGATTTTAGACGATTCTAAATCATTTTAATCGATTTTTGTACTAAACAAATTAAGTCCGGACCTGTTTTTTTAAATATCATACTTGATTTCTATAATTTTTAGATTTTTACAAAAATTTTTTACAATTTTTTGAGAAATCTAAACGATTTTAGATGATTTTAGATAATTTTAATCGATTTTTGAGCAAAAAAAGTCTAAATTCGGTCCTGCTTTTTAAATATTATAGTTAATTTTTGTAATTTTTAGATTTGTAAAGAAATTTTTTACAATTTTTTAAAGAATCCAAACGATTTTAGACGATTCCAAACCATTTTAATCGATTTTTGTACTAAACAAATTAAGTCCGGACCTGTTTTTTTAAATATCATACTTGATTTCTATAATTTTTAGATTTTTACAAAAATTTTTGACAATTTTTTGAGAAATCTAAACGATTTTAGATGATTCTAGATAATTTTAATCGATTTTTGAGCAAAAAAGTCTAAATTCGGTCCTGCTTTTTAAATATTATAGTTAATTTTTGTAATTTTTAGATTTGTAAAGAAATTTTTTACAATTTTTTAAAGAATCCAAGCGATTTTAGACGATTCTAAATCATTTTAATCGATTTTTGTACTAAAAAAATTAAGTTCGGACCTGTTTTTTTTTTTTAATATCATACTTGATTTCGATAATTCTTAAATTTTTTGACAATTTTTTAAGAAATCCAAACGATTTTAGACGATTCTAGATAATTTTAATCGATTTTTGAGTAAAAAAGGATAAATTCGGTCCTGCTTTTTTAAATATCATAGTAATTTTTGTTAATTTTGGTAATTTTCAGAGTTTTAAGGAAATTTTTGACGATTCTTTGAAGCATTCAAACAATTCTAAATAATTTTAATCGAATTATGATTTTAAAAAAACGCTAAATCCGGACCTGCTTTTTAAATATAGTTCGTTTTTGTAATTTTTAGATTTTTAGAAAAAACTTTGAAGATTTTTTTGAAGAATCTAAACGATTTTAGACGATTCCGAGTAATTTTAATCGATTTTTGTACTAAACAAATTAAGTCCGGACCTGTTTTTTTTTTAAATATCATACTTGATTTTACTAATTTTTAGATTTTTACAAAAATTTTTGACAATTTTTTGAGAAATCTAAACGATTTTAGATGATTCTAGATAATTTTAATCGATTTTTGAGCAAAAAAGTCTAAATTCGGTCCTGCTTTTTAAATATTATAGTTAATTTTTGTAATTTTTAGATTTGTAAAGAAATTTTTTACAATTTTTTAAAGAATCCAAGCGATTTTAGACGATTCTAAATCATTTTAATCGATTTTTGTACTAAAAAAATTAAGTTCGGATCTGTTTTTTTAAATGTCAATACTTGATTTTTCCAATTTTTAGATTTTTACAAAAATTTTTGACAATTTTTTGAGAACTTTAAACAATTTTAGACGGTCTAGATAATTATTAAGTGATTTTTAACCTAAAAAAGTTAAGTCCGAACCTGTTTCTTTAATGTCAAATTTAATTTTTATAATTTTTTGATTTTTAAGGAAATTTTGAGTAATTTTCGATATTTTTTTTTAATCTTTTCAAGTCCTTATTTACATAATGCACAAGAAAAAAATAAAATACGGTTTTAAAAGGGTTAAATAACCTTTAAATTTTTAACAATTAAAATTTTTAAATAAACTCGAAGAATTCTAATCGATTTTTGAGCAAAATAATCCGAATCCGGACCTGTTCATTAAATATCAAAAATGACGTTTAAAATTTTTTGATTTTTAAAGAAATTTTTTACGATTTTAAACTAGGTTAAAACAAATTAGGTTAGTTAACTGTCAAAAACTATTGAAATGTCAAATTGACGTTTGAAATTTTTTGATTTTTATAAAAAATTTTACCGATTTTAAATTAATTTGGATAAAAAATTTTAGGTTAGTTAACTATCAAAAACTATAAAACGTCAAATTTGACGTTTGAAAATTGAAAAATATTAAAAAAAAAACTATTGACATATTTGTTTGATTACAACGAGCTTTGTACAACGTTCCAACGACAACACAATACACAGTAAAGTGCAATCACATCTTATAACAAAAAAGAAAAAAGAGAAAAGAGAAAAAAAACTAGGGTCTCGAGTGAAGATACGCGAATGTATTTTTAACGACCTATTTACGCGACCTTTCATCGTTTTCAACCCGTCTCCGAGACGAAAACCCATCAAAAGACTAAGCTTTACTTCCACTTTTTCCTTTTTAAATTTCCCCTTTTTTTAAAAGAACCCACCAGTCAGCTGAATTAATTAAATGTTTATTTTCTTTTGTAACGTTTTCGAATTGTATTAATCGGTCTTTTTAGTGGTAGATCGGCTTCCCTAAAGGATCCTATAAAATAAGCTTGGAGTGATTTACCGTTTCGAAACGGACGAGATTTAAAGAGGTCCAGTTAAATATTTACGATTTAATCGGAATCGTTTCGATGAAAACTCAACGGTTAGTCGAGAAAGGAATTTTATTTAGTTTTCCTTTTTGAGATGAATAGAGATAATCCTCGAGTTTTGATGAGTAAAATGTCATCTCGGTGCAATTGCGCTTCCCCCTATCGATTTATACCACGTGATCAAGTCATTTTAACCATTGTCGTTGGTGTTTAAAGCCCGAGGGTTTCCCCAAAACCCTCGAAATGTTCTCACTAATTGATTTCTCACGTTTTATCTTCAAAGAGGGAGATTTCCTACGTTCAATAAAAAAAAAAATCTCTAGACATTCCAAAGTAACATGGAAAATTTTGTACCCAACCTAGAAAATTCCATAAAATATCGCGTTAAAGTTAACAATTCAAGAATTATGAAGAAATAATTAGATTTTTTGAGGTTAGAATTTTAAAAGTTAGATTAAAAATAAATTAAGTTCTTAATTTCTCAAAAACAAGAATTATAAAAATAATTTTGGAATGAAATTTTTATTAAAAATCGATAGGAAATTAAATTTCCTTTAATTTGAGTACAAACACGACCTATCTAACTTTAATAGATCAAAAGTTATCGAAATTTTTAATTTTAATGGCGACCGGAAGTCGGCCATCTTTAAAATTTTATCATAAATCGTTAGAAAATTAAATTTCCTTTAATTTGAGTACGAACACGACATATCTACGATTAAAAATAAAAAAGTTTTAAATTTTAACAAAAACCGGAAGTCGGCCATCTTGAATTTTTTTAAATCGCAATAACTTTTTTGTTTTTTATTCGAATATAGTCGTGTTTGGTATCAAATTAAAGGATTTTTAATAAACTTTAAGAATTTTTAATAAAAATTTAAAATTTTTCAGAAAAATATCAAAATTTTCAAAAATAATGCCAAATTTGCAAAGATAATGCCAAATTTGCAAAGATAATGCCAAATTTTCAAGAAAAAAAAGTTAGTATTTTTAAAAAAATACGAAAACTTCAAAAAAATTCTAAAAAAAGACAAAAATATTGAAAATTTCAAAAAAATGTTAAAAAAATCGAAAAAAGAAATGTCAAAAATAATTTTACAATGAAATTTTTATTAAAAATCGATAGAAAATTAAATTTCCTTTAATTTAAGTACAAACATGACATATCTAACTTTAATAGATCAAAAGTTATCGAAATTTTAAATTTTAATGGCGACCGGAAGACGCCCATCTTTAAAATTTTATCATAAATAGTTAGAAAATTCATTTTCCTTTAATTTGAGTACAAACACGAGATATCTACGATTAAAAATCAAAAAGTTATCGAAACTTTTCATTTTGACAAAAACCGGAAGTCGGCCATCTTGACTTTCTTTAAATCAACATAACTTTTTTGTTTTTTATCCGAATATAGTCGTGCTTGGTATCAAATTAAAGGATTTTTAATAAAAAATTCAAATTTTTCAAAAAATATCAAAATTTTCAAAAATAATGCCAAATTTGCAAAAATAATGCCAAATTTTCAAAATTAATGTTAAAATTTTCAAGAAAAAAGTCAGTATTTTTTAAAAAATATCAAAAACTTCAAAAAATTGCTAAAAACGACAAAAATATTGAAAATTTCAAAAAAATGTTAAACATTTCGAAAAAAAGAAATGTCAAAAATAATTTTACAATGAAATTTTTATTAGAAATCGATAGAAAATTAAATTTCCTTCAACTTAAGTACAAACACGATATATCTATGATCAAAAATAAAGAAGTTATCGAAATTTTTCATTTTAACAAAAACCGGAAGTCGGCCATCTTGAATTCTTTTAAATTATGATAACTTTTTTATTTTTTATCCGAATATAGTCGTATTTGGTATCAAATTAAAGGATTTTTAATAAAATTTCAGAATTTTTAATAAACTTTACGAATTTTTAATAAAAATTATAAAATTTTTTCCAAGAAATATCAAAATTTTCAAAAATATTGCCAAATTTGCAAAAATAATGCCAAATTTTCAAAAATAATGTCAAAATTTTCAAGAAAAAAAAGTCAATATTTTTAAAAAAATATCAAAAACTTAAAAAAAATTCTAAAAAAGACAAAAATATTGAAAATTTCAAAAAAATGTTAAAAATTTTGAAAAAAAGAAATGTCAAAAATAATTTTAGAATAAAAATTTTATTAAAAATCGATAGAAAATTAAATTTCCTTTAATTTGAGTACAAACACGACATATCTACGATTAAAAATCAAAGAGTTATCGAAATTTTTCATTTTAACAAAAACCGGAAGTCGGCCATCTTGAATTTTTTTAAATTATGATAACTTTTTTGTTTCTTATCCGAATATAGTCGTATTTGGTATCAAATTAAAGGATTTTTAATAAACTTTAAGAATTTTTAATAAACTTTAAGAATTTTTAACAAAAATTTGAAATTTTTCAAAAAAATATCAAAATTTTCAAAAATAATGCCAAATTTGCAAAAATAGTGCCAAATTTTCAAAATTAATGTCAAAATTTTCAGGAGAAAAGACAGTATTTTTTAAAAAATATCAAAAACTTCAAAAAAATTCTAAAAAAAGACAAAAATATTGAAAATTTCAAAAAAATGTTAAAAATTTCGAAAAAAAAATGTCTAAAATAATTTTAGAATGAAATTTTTATTAAAAATCGATAGAAAATTAAATTTCCTTTAATTTGAGTACAAACACGACCAATCTAACTTTAATAGAGCAAAAGTTATCGAAATTTTTAATTTTAATGGCGACCGGAAATCAGCCATCTTTAAAATTTTATCATAAATAGTTAGAAAATTCATTTTCCTTTAATTTGAGTACAAACACGATATATCTACGATTAAAAATCAAAAAGTTATCGAAATTTTTCATTTTAACAAAAACCGGAAGTCGGCCATCTTGAATTTTTTTCTAATTATGATAACTTTTTTGTTTTTTATCCGAATATAGTCGTGTTTGGTATCAAATTAAAGGATTTTTAATAAACTTTAAGAATCTTTAATAAACTTTAAGAATTTTTAATAAAAATTTAAAATTTTTCAAAAAAATATCAAAATTTGCAAAAATAATGCCAAATTTTCAAAAATAATGTCAAAATTTTCAAGAAAAAAAGTCAGTATTTTTTAAAAAATATCAAAACCTTCAAAAAATTTCTAAAAAAAGACAAAAATATTGAAAATTTCAAAAAAATGTTAAAAATTTCGAAAAAAAGAAATGTCAAAAATAATTTTGGAATGAAATTTTTATTAAAAATCAATAGGAAATTAAATTTCCTTTAATTTAAGTACAAACACGATATATCTATGATCAAAAATAAAGAAGTTATCGAAATTTTTCGTTTTAACAAAAACCGGAAGTCGGCCATCTTGAATTTTTTTAAATTATGATAACTTTTTTGTTTTTTATCCGAATATAGTCGTGTTTGGTATCAAATTAAAGGATTTTTAATAAACTTTAAGAATCTTTAATAAAAATTTCAAATTTTTCAAAAAATATGTCAAATTTTTTAAAAAATAAGTCAACATTTTCAAAAAATATGTCAAAATCTTTAAAAAATATGTCAAAATCTTCAAAAAATATGTCAAAAATGACATTTAACATCACACTTTTGACATTTTTCTTAATATTTTACGTTTTAATTTAAAATGCAGCCAACTTAAGATAAAAAAATGTTAAATTATGAACAACACTCTAAAAGAAAACCAACTGATAACTAAAAATTAACAACTTTCTCATTAAATTTTTTTCTAACTTAACCCTAGATACTAAAATGACTGCATTATAAATCACTCACCGACTTGAGAAGATATAAAAACACTAAACCGTTTCTTTAAGCGGCAAATAAACAAGGTTTGAAATGTCTGGCTAAGACCTTATATGGAAGAACCGAGAAGTCTTCTAGAAGCTCTTCTTTGAAGAGTTAAAAGACGAGTTTCTTGTTTATTTGTAATGCAAATCATATCAGAAGCTGAAAGATGTGATATTGTTTCGAAGAAAAATCATACGTATAAAAAAAAACAGGATAAAAAAATTACAAATGAACTGAAATAAAATGAAATGCTACATTTATCGATTTAGAGTGTTACGTTAAACAACTTCTAGTTTTCAATTTGAAGTTTTAATTAAAATTGGAAACACCAACTACGAGTTGAGTTTCAAACTGTAACTAAATGTAAAAGTTTCAGTTTATGAATAGAAAATTGAACATTAAAAAAAATAAATTTTAAAATGTCAATAATTTTTGACAGTTAACTAACCTAACATTTCAAAAAATTGGTTAATTTTACAAAAATCATAAAAAATTTATGCAATGCAAAATGATTTTACATTATTTAAGACAATTATATTCTTATAAAAGCTTATTGCGTCGTGTAAAATCGACTTGAATCGTGTAAATTAATTTTAGGTTGTGTAAAACTGTTCTGAATCGTGTAAAATGGTCTTAAATTGGATAAAATAGTCTTGGATTGGATAAAATAGTTTTAGATTGGATAAAATAGTTTTGGATTGGATAAAATAGCTTTGGATTGGATAAAATAGCCTTGAATTGGATAAAATAGTCTTGAATTGGGTAAAATCGTTTTGAGTCGTGTAAAACAGTCTTGAATTAGGGAAAATCGTCGTGAATCGCATAAAAAACATGCAAACAAATGGTTTGAAGACAATTTTAGACGATTTTATGCAATCCAAGATGATTTTACATTATTTAAGACAATTATATTCCTATAAAATCTTATTGCGTCGTGTAAAATCGACTTAAATCGTGTAAATTAATTTTAGATTGTGTATAAAACTGTACTGAATCGTATAAAATTGTTCTGAATCGTGTAAAATAGTCTTAAATTGTGTAAAATCGTTTTGAATCATGTAAAATAGTCTTGAATTTGGTAAAATCATCTTGAGTCGTGTAAAACCGTCTTGAATTGTGTAAAATCGTTATGGATCGTATAAAATACATCCAAACAAATCATTTAAAGACAATTTTAGACGATTCAAGGCGATTTTATGCAATCCAAGATGATTTTACATTATTTAAGACAATTATATTCCTATAAAATCTTATTTCGTCGTGTAAAATCGACTTGAATCGTGTAAATTAACTTTAGGTTGTGTAAAACTGTTCTGAATCGTGTAAAATTATTCTAAATCGTGTAAAATAGACTTGAATCGTATAAAATCGTCTTGAATCGTGTAAAATCTTTTTGGATCGTATAAAATACATCCAAACAAATCATTTAAAGATAATTTTAGACGATTCAAGGCGATTTTATGCAATCCAAGATGACTTTACATTATTTAAGACAATTATATTCCTATAAAATCTTATTTCGTCGTGTAAAATCGACTTGAATCGTGTAAGTTAACTTTAGGTTGTGTAAAACTGTTCTAAATCGTGTAAAATTATCCTAAATCGTGTAAAATAGTCTTCAATCATATAAAATCGTCTTGAATCGTGTAAAATCCTTGTGGATCGTATAAAATACATCCAAACAAATCATTTAAAGATAATTTTAGACGATTCAAGGCGATTTTATTCGATCCAAGATGACTTTACATCATTTAAGGCAGTTATATTCCTATAAAATCTTATTTCTTATTTTAAAATCGACTTGAATCGTGTAAATTAACTTTAGGTTGTGTAAAACTGTTCTGAATCGTGTAAAATTATTCTAAATCGTGTAAAATAGTCTTCAATCGTATAAAATCGTCTTGAATCGTGTAAAATCCATTTGGATCGTATAAAATACATCCAAACAAATCGTTTAAAGACAATTTTAGACGATTCAAGGCGATTTTATGCGAACCAAGATGACTTTACATTATTTAAGACAATTATATTCCTATAAAATCTTATTTCGTCGTGTAAAATCGACTTGAATCGTGTAAATTAACTTTAGGTTGTGTAAAACTGTTCTGAATCGTGTAAAATTATTCTAAATCGTGTAAAATAGTATTCAATCGTATAAAATCGTCTTGAATCGTGTAAAATCCTTTTGGATCGTATAAAATACATCCAAACAAATCATTTAAAGATAATTTTAGACGATTCAAGGCGATTTTATGCGAACCAAGATGATTTTACATTATTTAAGACAATTATATTCTTATAAAATCTTATTTCGTCGTGTAAAATCGACTTGAATCGTGTAAGTTAACTTTAGGTTGTGTAAAACTGTTCTGAATCGTGTAAAATTATTCTAAATCGTGTAAAATAGTCTTCAATCGTATAAAATCGTCTTGAATCGTGTAAAATCCGTTTGGATCGTATAAAATACATCCAAACAAATCATTTAAAGATAATTTTAGACGATTCAAGGCGATTTTATGCCATCCAAGATGATTTTACATTATTATTGACAATTATATTCCTATAAAATCTTATTTCGTTGTGTAAAATCGACTTGAATCGTGTAAGTTAACTTTAGGTTGTGTAAAACTGTTCTGAATCGTGTAAAATTGTTCTAAATCGTGTAAAACAGTCTTGAATCGTATAAAATCGTCTTGAATCGTGTAAAATCGTATAAAATACATCCAAACAAATCATTTAAAGACTATTTTAGACGATTCAAGGCGATTTTATGCGAACCAAGATGACTTTGCATTATTTAAGACAATTATATTCCTATAAAATCTTATTTCGTCGTGTAAAATCGACTTGAATCGTGTAAGTTAACTTTAGGTTGTGTAAAACTGTTTTGAATGGTGTAAAATTGTTCTAAATCGTGTAAAACAGTCTTTAATCGTATAAAATCGTCTTGAATCGTGTAAAATCCGTTTGGATCGTATAAAATACATCCAAACAAATCATTTAAAGACAATTTTAGACGATTCAAGGCGATTTTATGCAATCCAAGATGATTTTACATTATTTAAGACAATTATATTCCTATAAAATTTTATTTCGTCGTGTAAAATCGACTTGAATCGTGTAAGTTAACTTTAGGTTGTGTAAAACTGTTTTGAATGGTGTAAAATTGTTCTAAATCGTGTAAAACAGTCTTTAATCGTATAAAATCGTCTTGAATCGTGTAAAATCCGTTTGGATCGTATAAAATACATCCAAACAAATCATTTAAAGACAATTTTAGACGATTCAAGGCGATTTTATGCAATCCAAGATGATTTTACATTATTTAAGACAATTATATTCCTATAAAATTTTATTTCGTCGTGTAAAATCGACTTGAATCGTGTAAGTTAACTTTAGGTTGTGTAAAACTGTTCTGAATCGTGTAAAATTGTTCTAAATCGTGTAAAATAGTCCTCAATCGTATAAAATCGTCTTGAATCGTGTAAAATCCGTTTGGATCGTATAAAATACATCCAAACAAATCATTTAAAGACAATTTTAGACGATTCAAGGCGATTTTATGCGATCCAAGATGATTTTACATTATTTAAGACAATTATATTTCTATAAAATCTTATTTCGTCGTGTAAAATCGACTTGAATCGTGTAAATTAACTTTAGGTTGTGTAAAATTGTTCTGAATCGTGTAAAATTGTTCTAAATCGTGTAAAATAGTCTTGAATCGTATAAAATCGTCTTGAATCGTGTAAAATCCTTTTGGATCGTATAAAATACATCCAAACAAATCATTTAAAGACAATTTTAGACGATTTAAGGCGATTTTATGCAATCCAAGATGATTTTACATTATTTAAGACAATTATATACCTATAAACTCTTATTTCGTCGTGTAAAATGGACTTGAATCGTGTAAATTAACTTTAGGTTGTGTAAAATTGTTCTGAATCGTGTAAAATTGTTCTAAATCGTGTAAAATAGTCTTGAATCGTATAAAATACATCCAAACAAATCATTTAGAGATAATTTTAGACGATTCAAGGCGATTTTATGCGATTTAAGATGATTTTACATTATTTAAGACAACTATATTCCTATAACATTTTATTTCATCGTGTAAAATCGACTTGAATCGTGTAAGTTAACTTTAGATTGTGTAAAACTGTTCTGAATCGTGTAAAATTGTTCTAAATCTTGTAAAATAGTCTTCAATCGTATAAAATCGTCTTGAATCGTGTAAAATCCATTTGGATCGTATAAAATACATCCAAACAAATCATTTAAAGATAATTTTAGACGATTCAAGGCGATTTTATGCGATTTAAGATGATTTTACATTATTTAAGACAATTATATTCCTATAAAATCTTATTTCGTCGTGTAAAATCGACTTGAATCGTGTAAGTTAACTTTAGGTTGTGTAAAACTGTTATGAATCGTGTAAAATTATTCTAAATCGTGTAAAATAGTCTTCAATCGTATAAAATCGTCTTGAATCGTGTAAAATCCATTTGGATCGTATAAAATACATCCAAACAAATCATTTAAA
The DNA here is from genome assembly GCA_036711955.1 of Digitonthophagus gazella. NCBI lineage: Eukaryota > Metazoa > Arthropoda > Insecta > Coleoptera > Scarabaeidae > Digitonthophagus > Digitonthophagus gazella. The sequence goes on along the minus strand of JASCIT010000002.1, from coordinate 3,142,309 downwards.
GACAATTTTAGACGATTCAAGGCGATTTTTTGCGAACCAAGATGACTTTACATCATTTAAGACAATTATATTCCTATAAAATCTTATTTCTTATTTTAAAATCGACTTGAATCGTGTAAATTCACTTTAGGTTGTGTAAAACTGTTCTGAATCGTGTAAAATAGTCTTGAATTGTGTAAAATACACCCAAACAAATCATTTAAAGACAATTTTATACGATTCAAGGCGATTTTATTCGATTCAAGATGATATTACATTTATTCAAGACTATTATATTCGTGTAAAATCTTACTGCGTCTTATAAAATCGCCTTGAATCGTGTAAATTAACTTTAGGTTGTGTAAAATTGTTCTGAATTTTGTAAATTAGTCTTGAAGTGGGTAAAAATCGTATTGAATCGTATAACATGGTCTTGAATTGTGTAAAATAATCTTGAATTGTGTAAAATAGTCTTGAATTGTGTAAAATAGTCTTGAATTGTGTAAAATAGTCTTGAATTATGTAAAATAGTTTTGAATTGTGTAAAATAGTCTTGAATTGTGTAAAATCGTCTTGAATTGTGTAAAATCGTCTTTAATTGTGTAAAATCGTCTTGAATTGTATAAAATCGACTTGAATTGTGTAAAATTACCATTCAACGATTTGTTTGAATGTATTTTCAAATACATTAACAAACACAAATCGTTCAAAGACAATTTTACACGATCCAAGATTATTTTACCTTATTCAAGATCGTTATATTCGTGTAAAATCGATTCAAATCGAAGAAATTAGTTTTAAAATGTATAAAATTTTCCTCAATCGTGATTAAGATCATCTTGGATAATATTACATAGGTTTGAATCGTGTAAAATCGTTCTGAGTCTTAAAATCGTTTTTAAATCGTTTTAAAAAATTATTTTTTTTTTATCAAACTAAGCTTTAAAAAAATCTATTTTGTATTTCAACTCCTGGTTTAAGATTTTACTTGATATTTTAACAATATCAAGTAGCAATATTTAAAAATGTGAGGAAATTTGATAGAAATCAAAGCCTTTGATCGATTTAAGTAAACATTTTTTTTTTTCTTTTAAACATCATTAAAGTAGATTTCACTCGAATCGATTTCAACTAGTTTTCCCATAAAAGGCCAAAGCGGGTTTTCATTTCTGCCAATTTAGAAGAAACCAGATGTTCTTCGACATTACATCATCTTACAACTGGCACAAACCGATCAAAAACAACAGTAAAAGCTCATTTTAAATCCTATAAAACGGTTTTATAACTTAGAAAACGTAAAAGTATAACAACTTTCTTTACCGTATGACATTTGAAAATGATTTAAGGCAATATGCATGAACACGAATGATTTTAAACGCTTCAGTGAATGATTAATAACCATTTAAAAGCGATTTCTACACATATTTAACTTCACTCGTTCGTTTTAATCATATAACTCATTAATTTATATAATTATACAATCAATTAATTCATTTAATCATATATTTGTCATTAATTTTATCATACAATTTTTTTAACAATCTGTAATAAAAATATTTCTTTCAAATTTTTAAATATTCTTAAAATTCATTAAAAATCCTTTAATTTGAGTACAAACACGACCTATCTACCATTAAAAATAAAAAAGTTACGTCAATTTTTAAATTTTCAAGATGGCGGCTTAAAAAATTTTAAATTTTTATTAAAAAAAAATTAAAGTTTATTAAAAATTCTTTAATTTGACACCAAACACGACTATATTCGGATAAAAAACAAAAAAGTTATCACAATTTTAAAAGATTCAAGATGGCCGACTTCCGGTTTTTATTAAAATAAAAAATTTCGATAACATTTTTATTTTTAAACATAGATATATCATGTTTGTACTCAAATTAAAGGAAATTTAATTTCCTATCGATTCTTGGTAAAATTTTCGTTTTAGAATTATTTTTGACATGTCTTTTTTCGAAATTTTTAACATTTTTTAAAAATTTTCGATGTTTTTATCTTTTTTAGAAATTTTTTGAAGTTTTTGATATTTCTTTAAAAATACTGACTTTTTTTCTTGAACACTTTGAGATTATTTTTGAAAATTTTAATATTTTTTGGAAAACTAATATTTTTTTTTGAAAATTTTGAAATTTTTATTAAAAATTCTTAAAGTTTATTAAAAATCCTTTAATTTGATACCAAACACGACTATATTCGCATGAAAAACAAAAAAGTTATCATAATTTAAAAAAAATTCAAGATGGCCGACTTCCGGTTTTTGTTAAAATGAAAAATTTCGATAACTTTTTTATTTTTAATCGGAGATAGGTCGTGCTTATACTCAAATTAAAGGAAATTTAATTTTCTAACGATTTATGATAAAATTTTAAAGATGGCCGACTTCCGGTTATCATTAAAATTAAATATTTCGATAACTTTCGATCTATTAAAGATTGTGGGTCATGTTTGTATTCAAATTAAAGGAAATTTAATTTCCTATCGATTTTTAATAAAATTTTCACTTCAAAATTATTTTTTTATAAGGTTTATTGAGTTCGGTTGAGTTAAGTGAATATAAGTAAGAATCTAATGAATGGAAGTTTTAAGAGCTTTTCAAAAGCCACTCAATCCATATTTCTTTGAAGTTTTTCATTCCCGTCTTGAACGTATCGTAAACTTTTAAGTGGGTTCAACCTCTTTTAAGAAAAGATTTTTATTTGATTATAAAACCTTATTATAAAATAAGTCTTAAAATAACTCTTATTATAATTAAATATTATGATTAAAATGACTCAATTGTAAGTTTATTCGGTAGATGATTCCGCAATTAAATAGAAAGTGTTTAATGCAGATAACTTTCTCGTTAAATTAACTTAATGTAACCCAACCTAAATCAACCCAACCTTTTCCATTAACCTATTTTAGCACAATTTCACATTAATTTCCCTCCGACGTTTTATCTATTCAATCTACATTTGAACGCAATAAACATAAATTAATAATTACACTGTTTATAATAGCTTGGTATTTTTAAAAAATAACCTTGATGGCAAATAATTCCTTATTAACCGACCGTATTTCTACCCGAATAAAAGATAAAAAAAATCTACTGACTTCTGACACTCTTTAGGTCTGTAGTCACCTTCTATTTATAGAAACATCATCGCGGTTCTTTGAAAAGAAACAGAATTGAGGTCTCTTTCAAGTATTGAATTGAAATCGTTCGTTTGAATTTTTTCCTTTCTCGTTTTTTTTTTTTTTTTCTTTTTTTAAGTAATAGTGAAATATTACTTAAGAATTTTAATTTTATTTACCACCTTCTAAATAGAAGTAATTTAATTACCCACTAAGTACCTATTTTGCCGTTTATATAACTCAAAGAAATAAAAATAAACATCCTCTCATCTAATAGAATTAGAAGCCCCGCTCGATAATTCCAAAGTGGAAGGATAAATAAAGACAGAAAGAGAGGTTTCGAAGGTAACAGGTTAACCTTCAACTCTACGACCTACTTTTATTTAATTGAGAATATTACAAAATGAGACTTTACCGGGTTGTTAATTTTTTAAATTTGAAAAGAACAAAGGATAAAATTGAGCGATTGTAGGTGATTGTAAGTTTCTAAAAAGTGCGGTTATTTTATGATGAATTTCAAACTGGTATTTACAGTTTATACACGTTTCTTGTTATGGTTCGTGAGCAGATCGCAACGCGTTGTGAATAAAAATATCACGAAACTCGGTGTGTTTATGGAATGCGGGAAGTTGTTACGTTGTGTTGTAATTATCGATGTAAACGAATTTTATTTCTATTAATTATTTCTTATCATCAATCAAAAACATTTTTAATGACATTTAAATTTGACAGAATAAAAGTGAAGAAATTCTTTAGTTCATTTGTGCTAATTTATAAATGTGCCAATGTACCTTTTGCAGTGACGTTAGAGCTCGTTGACATCTGTTAAAAGTCAAATTTATTAAAAAAATCTGTTAAAAGTCAAATTTATCAAAAAATCTATTAAAAGTCAAATTAATCAAAAAATCTGTCAAAATTAAAATTTATCAAAAAAAATTCAAGTAATTTATTTAAAAAGTGGTTCGAAGTTGAACGAACCTACATGAGTTTAAGTAGATAATAACACCGTAATTTTTACAAGTTAATACGTTTTCTCGGTGTTTTTGGAAACTTTCCAGACAATTTTTTTAGTCTTATGAATGATTATTTTGTATTTTTTGGACAATCTTTTTGAGAGTTTTAGCATTTCTAGATAATTTAGTAATTTTTCTTGGCGATTTTAAAGATTTTATGGGCAATTTTTTGGTCTTATGAATGATTATTTAGTATTTTTTGAACAATCTTTTTGAGACTTTTGGTATTTGTGGATAAGTTAGTAGTTTTTCTAGACGATTTTGAAGACTTTCTGGACAATTTTCTAGTCTTATAAACTGATTATTTACTTTACTTCGACGTTAATGTGTTTTTCATGGATTATTAATAATTTTTTTGGTGATATCTACCTTTTTTGGGAGATATCTGTGTCTTTTAATTGATTATCTGACTTTTTTGAGCGACATATGTCTTTTTTTGGGGGATATCTATCTCTTTTGGATGATTACCTGTATTTTTTGGACGATATCTGACTTTCTTGAATGATTATCTGTCTTCTTTGGATGATTATCTGTCTTCTTTGGATGATTATCTGTCTTCTTTGGATGATTATCTGTCTTCTTTGGATGATTATCTGTTTTTTTATGATTATCCATCTTATCTAGGCGATATCTGTGTTTCTTGAACGATTTTTGTCTTCCTTGAAAGATTATCTATCTTTTTTGGATGATATCTGTCTTCCTTGCATTATTATCTGTCTCTCTTGGATGATTATCTATCTTATCTGGGCGATATCTGTCTTTCCTGAATGACTATGTGTCTTTTTTGAACGATATCTGTCTTCTTTGAAAAATTATCTGTCTTTTTTGGATGATTATTTACCTTTTTTGATAAGTATCTATCTTATCTGGGCGATATCTGTCTTTTTTGAACGATTTTGATCTTCCTTGGAAGATTATCTATCTTTTTTGGATGATATCTGTCTTCCTTGCATTATTATCTGTCTCTCTTGGATGATTATCTATCTTATCTGGGCGATATCTGTCTTTCCTGAATGACTATGTGTCTTTTTTGAACGATATCTGTCTTCTTTGAAAAATTATCTGTCTTTTTTGGATGATTATTTACCTTTCTTGATAGGTATCTATCTTATCTGGGCGATATCTGTCTTTTTTGGACGATTTTTGTCTTCATTGGAAGATTATCTATCTTTTTTGGATGATATCTGTCTTCCTTGCATTATTATCTGTCTCTCTTGGATGATTATCTATCTTATCTGGGCGATATCTGTCTTTCCTGAATGTCTGTGTGTCTTTTTTGAACGATATCTGTCTTCTTTGAAAAATTATTTGTCTTTTTTGGATGATTATTTAGCTTTTTTGATAGGTATCTATCTTATCTGGGCGATATCTGTCTTTTTTGGACGATTTTTGTCTTCATTGGAAGATTATCTATCTTTTTTGGATGATATCTGTCTTCCTTGCATTATTATCTGTCTCTCTTGGATGATTATCTATCTTATCTGGGCGATATATGTCTTTCCTGAATGTCTGTGTGTCTTTTTTGAACGATATCTGTCTTCTTTGAAAAATTATCTGTCTTTTTTGGATGATTATTTACCTTTCTTGATAGGTATCTATCTTATCTGGGCGATATCTGTCTTTTTTGGACGATTTTTGTCTTCATTGGAAGATTATCTATCTTTTTTGGATGATATCTGTCTTCCTTGCATTATTATCTGTCTCTCTTGGATGATTATCTATCTTATCTGGGCGATATCTGTCTTTCCTGAATGTCTGTGTGTCTTTTTTGAACGATATCTGTCTTCTTTGAAAAATTATTTGTCTTTTTTGGATGATTATTTAGCTTTTTTGATAGGTATCTATCTTATCTGGGCGATATCTGTCTTTTTTGGACGATTTTTGTCTTCATTGGAAGATTATCTATCTTTTTTGGATGATATCTGTCTTCCTTGCATTATTATCTGTCTCTCTTGGATGATTATCTATCTTATCTGGGCGATATATGTCTTTCCTGAATGTCTGTGTGTCTTTTTTGAACGATATCTGTCTTCTTTGAAAAATTATTTGTCTTTTTTGGATGATTATTTAGCTTTTTTGATAGGTATCTATTTTATCTGGGCGATATCTGTCTTTTTTGGACGATTTTTGTCTTCATTGGAAGATTATCTATCTTTTTTGGATGATATCTGTCTATCTTGAACGATTATTTGTCTTATCGAGTATCTTCTGACAGATACTCGTTCAAAGTATTTATCTTTTTTGGACAATTTTTGTCTTCCTTGGAAGATTATCTATCTTTTTTGGGTGATATCTGTCTTCTTTAGATGATTATTTGCCTTTTTTAATGATTATCTGTCTTTTTCTGATGATTTATCTATCTTATCTGGACGACATGTCTTTCTTGAATAATTATCTCTTTTTTTGGACGATTTTTGTCTTCCATGGAAGATTATCTATCTTTTTTGGGTGATATCTGTCTTCTTTAGATGATTATTTGCCCTTTTATGATTATTATCTATCTTATCTGGACAATACCTGTCTTTCTGGAATGATTATCTGTACTTTTTAGACGATATCTGTCTTCTTTTGAAAATTATCTATCTTTTTTAGATATCTGTCTTTCTTGAACGATTATTTGTCTTTTCGAGTATCTTCTGACAGATACTCGTTCAAAGTATTTGTCTTTTTTGGACGATTTTTGTCTTCCTTGGAAGATTATCTATCTTTTTTGGGTGATATCTGTCTTCTTTAGACGATTATTTGTCTTTTTTAATGGTTATCTGTCTTTTTCTGATGATTTATCTATCTTATCTGGACGACATGTCTTTCTTGAATGATTATCTCTCTTTTTTGGACGATTTTTGTGTTCCTTGGAAGATTATCTATCTTTTTTGGGTGATATCTGTCTTCTTTAGATGATTATTTGCCCTTTTATGATTATTATCTATCTTATCTGGACAATACCGGTCTTTCTGGAATGATTATCTGTACTTTTTAGACGATATCTGTCTTCTTTTGAAAATTATCTATCTTTTTTAGGTGATATTTGACTTTTTAGGATGATTATCTATCTTCTTTGGATGAACATCTGTCTTTTTTGATGATTATCTACCTTTTTTGGGTAACAGCTTTTATTTTTGAAAAACTATCTGTCTTTTCTAGGTGATATTTGTCTTTTTTGATGATTATCTACCTTTTTTGGGTAACAGCTGTTATTTTTGAAAAACTATCTGTATTTTCTAGGTAATATTTGTCTTTTTTGAATTATTTTCTGTCTTTTTTTGGACGATACATGTTTTCTTTGGAAGATTATCTACCTTTTTAGGACGATATCTGTCTTTTTTAAATAAATATCTGTCTTTTTTAATGCTTATCTGCCTTTTAGGGATATCTATCTGTTTAGGTTAATTATTTAACTTTTTTGGATGATTATCTGTCGTCTATGGACGATTATATGAAGTTTTTTGATGATTTTTTGGGTGACATCTATTCTTTTTGAATGATTATCTATCTTTTCTGGGCAATATCTGTCTTTTTTGAATCATTTTCTGTCTTTTCTGGGCAATATCTGTCTTTTTCGAATTATTTTCTGTCTTTTTTTGGACGATACATGTTTTCTTTGGAAGATTATCTACCTTTTTAGGACGGTATCTGTCTTTTTTTAAATAAATATCTGTCTTTTTTAATGCTTATCTGCCTTTTAGGGATATCTATCTGTTTAGGTTAATTATTTAACTTTTTTGGATGATTATCTGTTGTCTATGGACGATTATATGAAGTTTTTTGATGATTTTTTGGGTGACATCTATTCTTTTTGAATGATTATCTGTCTTTTCTGGGCAATATCTGTCTTTTTTGAATCATTTTCTGTCTTTTCTGAGGAATATCTGTCTTTTTCGAATTATTTTCTGTCTTTTTTTGGACGATACATGTTTTCTTTGGAAGATTATCTACCTTTTTAGGACGGTATCTGTCTTTTTTTAAATAAATATCTGTCTTTTTTAATGCTTATCTGCCTTTTAGGGATATCTATCTGTTTAGGTTAATTATTTAACTTTTTTGGATGATTATCTGTCGTCTAAGGACGATTATATGAAGTTTTTTGATGATTTTTTGGGTAACATCTATTCTTTTTGAATGATTATCTATCTTTTCTGGGCAATATCTGTCTTTTTCGAATTATTTTCTGTCTTTTTTTGGACGATACATGTTTTCTTTGGAAGATTATCTACCTTTTTAGGACGGTATCTGTCTTTTTTTAAATAAATATCTGTCTTTTTTAATGCTTATCTGCCTTTTAGGGATATCTATCTGTTTAGGTTAATTATTTAACTTTTTTGGATGATCATCTGTCGTCTATGGACGATTATATAAAGTTTTTTGATGATTTTTTGGGTGACATCTATTCTTTTTGAATGATTATCTGTCTTTTCTGGGCAATATCTGTCTTTTTTGAATCATTTTCTGTCTTTTCTGGGCAATATCTGTCTTTTTCGAATTATTTTCTGTCTTTTTTAGACGATATCTGTCGTTCTTGGATGATTATCTATATTTTCTGGATGATTATTTATCTTACCTGGCCGATAACTGTCTTTTTTAAATGATTATATGTCTTGTTTGTACGATATCTGCCTTCTTCGGAACATTATCTATCTCATCTGGGAAATATGTGTTTTTTTAGATGATGGTCTGTTTTTTCTAGGTGATATTTATCTTTTTTAGGTGATTATCTATCTCTAATGAGCGATTCTTGTATTTTTTAACGATTATCTATCTTCTTTTGACGACTATCTATCTTTTTTAAGCGGTATGTGTCTCTTTTGGATAATTATCTACCTTTTTTGGGCGATATTTATCTTCTTTGAAATATTATCTATATATGTTGAGTGATATCTGTCTTTGTTAAATACTCATCTACTTTTTCTGGATGATATCTTTCTTCTATAGATGAGTATTTAACTTTTTTTGATGATTATCTGAATTTTCTGACCGATATCTGTCTTTGTAAGTAATTATCTGTCTTTTTTGGATGATATCTCTGTTCTATAGATGAGTATTTAACTTTTTTGGATAATTATCTGTATTTTCTGACCGATATCTGTCTTTGTAAGTAATTATCTGTCTTTTTTGGATGATATCTCTGTTCTATAGATGAGTATTTAACTTTTTTGGATAATTATCTGTATTTTCTGACCGATATCTGTCTTTTTAAGTAATTATCTGTCTTTTTTGGATGATATCTCTGTTCTATAGATGAGTATTTAACTTTTTTGGATAATTATCTGTATTTTCTAACCGATATCTGTCTTTTTAAGTAATTATCTGTCTTTTTTTGGATCGTATCTTTCTTCTTTAGATGATTATTTAACTTTTTTGGATGATTATCTGAATTTTCTGACCGATATCTGTCTTTATAAGTAATTATCTGTCTTTTTTGGATGATATCTCTGTTCTATAGATGAGTATTTAACTTTTTTGGATAATTATCTGTATTTTCTGACCGATATCTGTCTTTGTAAGTAATTATCTGTCTTTTTTGGATGATATCTCTGTTCTATAGATGAGTATTTAACTTTTTTGGATAATTATCTGTATTTTCTAACCGATATCTGTCTTTTTAAGTAATTATCTGTCTTTTTCTGGATCGTATCTTTCTTCTTTAGATGATTATTTAACTTTTTTGGACGATATCTGTCTTTTTTTAAATAATTATCTTTGAATAATCATAAAATCTTTAGATGATTGAAGTTTGGAAGATTATTTTTAATCTTATTAATTTATAAACATTTAAATCCTGTAAATTCTCAAAAGATTTTGTAATCTATTCAAGTTTTCTTCCTTTTAATTTTTTCGATTTATTTCAAATTTTTTCCAATAATCTGCTCAAACCTTTCTAAATTTCTTTCTCATTTGCCTTCAAATTTACTTTCTTACATAGATTTTTCTAATATACACTAAACGAAAATTTACTAAATTATAAAATCATAAAACTATAATTTTTTAAAAATTTTCTTGTTTTATTATCTATTAGGGTCTATTTATCAACTAATTAAAAATAAGCAAAAATCTAAAAGCACCAAAGACAGAAAAAAATCCATCTTAGACTTTCTAAAATATAATAAAATCCTCTTAATATTCAATCATTTCCTAATAAAACTTTAAAACCTATCAAATTATTAGTCCTCAACTAAATCTCTCAAAAGCCGTACTAAAATTCATTTTATAACCAAACGCATTTATATGTTGGCATTCGTCTCGGTTTAAGATTGAATGAATCATTCATCAAAAGGACTTTAGACTGTTTTCCTATTTGTAAAACATGTTGACGTTTAACTTTCAAGGTTGATGATGTGTTGATGGTTGATATCAATAAATTTAAAACATCACCAAGTAAAAATAGATAAAACCGAACAAATTGCATTCCCGGAGATGTTCAAATTGCGTTTGTACTACTAAAATAGCTCGGATTTAGTTGTGCCAAGTGAAGTCACCTTAAAAGAAAAGGTTGACAACCTCTCTTCCAACTACTTCTTGTAATAATAGTTTTGTAAATTCCAAAATAAATGTTACATAATTTTTTTGTTACAGATAAAAGAAAAATGAAGACTCACGACACGTACAGATGATTAATCTCAATACAAAGACGACAAAACGAATTCAATGTAAAATCGAACGATTTCAATGTCTAAAAATCGAATTATAATTTAATAAACTTAAGAAGAGTTTCAAATAAATTTCAAAATAAGTTAAAACCCAAATTAAAAAAAAATCATAAATTCATAAAATAAATCATAAAATAAAACCAAAATGAAAGTAAAAACGAATTTAATAACATTAAAATGCGTCTTATTCTGTTTCTTCGGAGGAATAAGTTGCCTCTTTCCATTTTTATTAAACCACATGACGGCTAAAGGTTTAACGAAGGATATGTCTTGGATTATTTCAATCGTGGCAGCTTTTGTGGCAATTTTAGGCCCGGCTATTGCCGGTCCGGTAGCTGATAAATTCGCCGGAGGGTTCGGAGGAAGTAAAATAAGTAAAACCGGAACTTATTTAAGAGTTATGATCGCTATTTGTATGATTTTATCAGCGATTTTTTATCCCTTATTATTAGCAATTCCAACGGTTGTAAGTAAAATAAATTTTCATTAAATTCCATTTCCATTTCATTCATTAGATTTTTTATTTATTTATTTTTTTTTTCATTTCTAGGTGAAAACCCCACCGGAAGTAACTTTTATTTGTGACGAACAAGGCGGTGCTATTATTCAACAAGGTTGCGGTCCGGATAAAACTTGTTACGATTGGAACGAAGAAGAAGTAATTAATTACTAAAATAATTCGTTCATAAATAATAAATTTTAACATTTTTATTGTAGAGAGGGTTAATAAAAGTTTCCAAATGTCGATTTACCTGTGATTCCGATATAAAATTAACATCTACGACCACTACGATAAGTCCCGATCAATATACCAGTACAGCGTCCGAAGAATACGATGGAGCGGATTATAATGATAGTGAATTAGTTGAAGCTGAACCTGCGGATGAAACGGAAGATTATTCATTTCCAAAGGTAACAAGAAAGAATTAAAATAATAAGTTGGAATTGTTTTGATTAGTTTGTCTTAATTCTTACGATTAAACCCCTAAAAATCATTTGAGACGTGTTATGTGGTTTGTTCGGAATAATATAAAAACACTTTTTATAACCTAAACTATTTCATAAATCATCTAGATAAAGATTTACTTACAATAACTTCCAGTATTTTGTAATTTTCGTTGAGATGTGAGATGTTTTGGTAAACAGATTTTAAAATGGCAGCTGGAAACGGTCGGTAATTCAGAACTCTTAACCTCAAATCTTCAATATAATAAATCTTCAAAATTTATTCTTTATTTCTAAAAATAATTTTAAAATTTATCATTTGGGAGTTTTTAATGTTTGTTTAAGTATTCTTAACATTTTATAAAAAGTTATTTAGAAAAAAAAAATCATTTTAATAATGAATTTTTACCCCATCTATCGATTAACACTCTAACTTTTATTCTAAATGTAAATTGATTTTAAATTTTATTTATTTTTTTAAATGCTTTTTAAACTATTTATAAATCATTGTAAATTTTTTTTTAATTCATTTAAGTTACTTTAAAATTATATAAAAAGTTATTTAGATTAAAAAAATTTCTTTCAATAATGAATTTTTACCCCATCTATCGGTTAACACCCTAACTTTTATTCTAAATCTAAATTAACAATTTTAAATTTTATTTATTTTTTAATATGGCTTTCAAATTATTTATAAATCATCGTGAATTTTTTAAAAATTCATTTAAGTTACTTTAAAATTATATAAAAAGTTATTTAGATTTAAAAAATTCATCTTTTAATAAAGAATTCTTACCCCATCTAACGGTTAATAACCCAACTTATACCTTAACCTTACTTTTCATTTAGGAAATTGTTAAAATTAAAATTTATTTAAACTTTTTAGTTTAATTCGATGCCGTTCTTTTAGCCATGAATACGAACGAGGTGGTTTATAGGTTATGTTTTAGTAACCTGTTGAAAATTTAACGTTTTTTTTAAGTTAATATAATAAAGTTATAAGTAAACTTGGTAAATGATAGCCTTAAAATGTCACTTTTGACGTTTAACTGTCAAAATCCACTTTCAAAATGTCAATTTTGAAGTTTACAGATTAAAATTGTCTTTCAAAATGTTAATTTTGACGTTTAAATGTTAGCCTTTTTGTTTAAAATGTCATTTTTGACGTTTAAATGTCAAATTCCATTTTTAAAATGTCAATTTTGACGTTTAACTGTCAAAATCCATTTTCAAAATGTCAATTTTGAAGTTTACAGATCAAAATTGTCTTTCAAAATGTTAATTTTGACGTTTAAATGTTAGCCTTTTTGTTTAAAATGTCATTTTTGACGTTTAAATGTCAAATTCCATTTTTAAAATGTCAATTTCGACGTTTAAATGTCAAAATCCATATTTAAAATGTCAATTTTGAAGTTTACAGATCAAAATTCTTTTTCAAAATGTCAATTTTGACGTCTAGATGTTAGCCTTTCTGCTTAAAATGGCAGTTTTGACGTTTAAATGTCAAATTTCATTTTTAAAATGTCAATTTCGATGTTTAAATGTCAAAATCCATTTTCAAAATGTCAATTTTGACGTTTAGATGTTAACCTTTCTGCTTAAAATGTCATTTTTGACGTTTAAATGTCAAATTCCATTTTTAAAATGTCAATTTTGACGTTTAAATGTCAAATTCCATTTCTAAAATGTCAATTTTGACGTTTAACTGTCAAAATCCATTTTCAAAATGTCAATTTTGAAGTTTACAGATCAAAATTGTCTTTCAAAATGTTAATTTTGACGTTTAAATGTTAACCTTTTTGTTTAAAATGTCATTTTTGACGTTTAAATGTCAAATTCCATTTTTAAAATGTCAATTTTGAAGTTTACAGATCAAAATTGTCTTTCAAAATGTTAATTTTGACGTTTAAATGTCAAATTCCATTTTTAAAATGTCATTTTTGACGTTTAAATGTCAAATTCCATTTTTAAAATGTCATTTTTGACGTTTAACTGTCAAAATCCATTTTCAAAATGTCAATTTTGAAGTTTACAGATCAAAATTGTCTTTCAAAATGTTAATTTTGACGTTTAAATGTTAACCTTTTTGTTTAAAATGTCATTTTTGACGTTTAAATGTCAAATTCCATTTTTAAAATGTCAATTTTGACGTTTAACTGTCAAAATCCATTTTCAAAATGTCAATTTTGAAGTTTACAGATCAAAATTGTCTTTCAAAATGTTAATTTTGACGTTTAAATGTTAGCCTTTTTGTTTAAAATGTCATTTTTGACGTTTAAATGTCAAATTCCATTTTTAAAATGTCAATTTCGATGTTTAAATGTCAAAATCCATATTTAAAATGTCAATTTTGAAGTTTACAGATCAAAATTCTCTTTCAAAATGTCAATTTTGACGTCTAGATGTTAGCCTTTCGGCTTAAAATGTCACTTTTGACGTTTAAATGTCAAAATCCATTTTCAAAATGTCAATTTTGACGTTTAGATGTTAACCTTTCTGCTTAAAATATCACTTTTGACGTTTAAATGTCAAATTCCATTTTTTAAATGTCAATTTCGACGTTTAAATGTCAAAATCCATATTTAAAATGTCAATTTTGACGTTTAAACGTCACTTTTCATCTTTAAAGAGTCACTTTTGACATTTACAGATTAAAATTTTTTTTCTAAATGTTAATTTTGACGTTTAAATGTAATATTTCTGTTTAAAATATCACTTTTGACGTTTAAATGTCAAATTCCATTTTTAAAATGTCAATTTTGACGTTTACAGATCAAAATTCTTTCAAAATATTAATTTTGTCGTCTTTCGTTTAAAAATGTAACTTTTGACGGTTAAAGGTTAAAATTCTAGTTATATTATTAAAGTTATAATCAAAGCAATATTACTTTCCAACTTATTGACGTTTTAAAATATCGACTTACCGTTTGAATCAATCTGACGTTTAAAATATTTCACTTTGACGTTTGAATCAATTTGACGTTTAAAATGTCACTTTGACGTTTTAAAATATCGAATTGACGTTTGAATCAATCTGACGTTTAAAATGTCACTTTAACGTTTGAATCAGTCTGACGTTTAAAATGTCAGTTTGACGTTTCGAAATGTCAACTTGACGTTTGAATCAATCTGACGTTTAAAATGTCAACTTGACGGTTGAATCAATCTGACGTTTAAAATATCACTTTGACGTTTTTAAAATATCGACTTGACGTTTGAATCAATCTGACGCTTAAAATATGTCACTTTGACGTTTGAATTAATCTGACGTTTAAAATGTCACTTTGACGTTTTAAAATATGTCACTTTGACGTTTGAATCAATCTGACGTTTAAAATGTCACTTTGACGTTTTAAATTATCGAGTTGACGTTTGAATCAATCTGACGTTTAAAATATCACTTTGACGTTTTAAATTATCGTCTTGACGTTTGAATCAATCTGACGTTTAAAATGTCACTTTAACGTTCTAAAATATTTTGATGACGTTAGCTCGTTTTCTAATTTAACCTCAAATAACTCAAAAATTAAACTAGATACCAGAATTTTTTTCAAATAAAACTTGTAGCTTAGTTAATTATAAACATTTTTTATTATTAATATTCTTTTCGAATTTTTTATATTTAAGGAGTTATAACCTAAAATCAATACATATGTCAATCTTTAACTGTCAATTTTCCAAAGTTAACCTCAAATATTTCAAAAAAATAAATTAAATAGAAAAAAGTTTTTCAAATAAAACTTATTGCCTATTAAGTTATGAACATTTTTTATTATAGAGAATTTGTTTAAATTTTCGATTTTAAGTGAGTTTTAAACTAAAATCGATTCGTCAACCTTAACTGTCAAATTTTCAAACTTAACCTTAAACAACTCCAAAACTAAGCTAAATAGAAAAAAGTTTTTCAAATAAAACTTGGCAACTTTTCAACGATAACTGTCATAACATAATAAAATAATAAATTTGTTTCTTAAAAAGATATTTAAAAGAAAAATTATTTTTTTTTTAGGTTAGTAATGGTACAATAGACGTAATCCCACTGCCACATTTATGTTATACAAACGAAAACGGAGACGGAATTTGCGAAGTTTTCTCAAAATATTCAAACCCAATCGGTTTAAATATCAATTTAAAACCATCAAATGGACGTTATACAGATAATGGAACTGAAGAACTTTGTAAATATCAAATTGGTAGGTTACAAATCACTCTTTAGATGTCTTAACCTTTTATCTTTTATACATAAAAACTCTTTTAATTAAATTTAAATTTTAGATAATAATTTCCGTTGTCGTATCCCGGAAAAAATCACCAAAAACCTAACACAAACCTCTCCGGAATGTCGTCCAATAGTAAGATGCGACATTTACGAACCTTACAATACATCCGAAGGGGGAATGTTATTAGTTACACAATGCGGCTATTACAACATAAGTTTCTGGTTGTATCTAATCACAAGATCAATAGCGGATATTTTCCCGGCAGCTGCGGTTACTCTTCTAGACGCAGCTGTGATTATCGCCACGAGAGAAACTTCAACCGGTCGCGGAGACGTCGGTAAACAATTCGCAGCCGGCGTTTTAGGATTTGCATTATTTGCTCCGATTATAAGTAACGTTGGAGATTGGTCGGATGGAAGTGTAGATGTAATGACGGTTTCTTTAATTTGTTTCGCCGTTTTAATGGTTATCGGAGCGATTATCATCTTGGTAGATGGTAAAATGCCTCTTAGTCCACCGGAATGGTGGTGGCATACGAGATGTGGACTTTTAGCTATGCCGATGTCTAGCGTTAAAAAATACGGATTGGAAATCGGTGCTTTAAGTTTAGTTTTGGTTTTATTGGGGGTATTTTGGAACGCTATTGATGTTTATCTTCCTTGGAGGATAGCGTCTTTAAGTGGACCACCTGTTATTGTTGGTTTATCGATTACGATAGGAGCTATTTTTGCAGTTTTTTTCTTTTTGATTGCCGAAAGATTTGTGGATTATTGTGGACATACTAATTTATTAATTACTGCTTTTGTATTGTATATTATTCAATATACAGGTAAATTAATGTTAATTAGTAAGTTTTTTTTTATGTATATGAATTAATTGGATTTTTTAGGGATGGCTTTTATAACCGAAGCCTGGTTTTTATTGATTTGCGAAGCTTTAGAAATATTTACGTTACATTTATTATGGATCACTGCCGTTTTATATCTTCGTCATTTAATACCGAGGAAGTTTACCGTCTCGGGACAAGCACTGCCTGTTATTGCTCATTTCTGTTTAGGTTTGTAAATATAATGTACACTCGGGGTCTTTACTAAATGTTAAGAATAAATATACAATGAAATCTCCCTTGTGTGGACATCAACAGTACTTACCAAAAGTGCCCATTCAAAAGGGGTGTCCGAGAAATGCAAAGTAATTATATGAGAGTCGGACGGTTCCATGAAAAATTGTCCGTTCAAGGGGGATGTCCATTCAAGAGGGGTGTCCGCGAAGAGGAATTTCACTATATAATATTTTATGTTCGATTTGATCTAAAAATCATTCCTTAATTCTTATAAATAAAGTCTGGGCGATTTTTTAAAGTTGGTCAAATTTTTAAAAAAGTGAGGTTAATTAACTGTCAAAACTTTTCTAACTTTAAAATTTTTTTAATTTTTTTGATAATAATTAGAAAAAATTTGACCGTTTTAAATCAAAATATAATGTTTTATGTTCAATTTGATCTAAAAATCATTCCTTAATTCTTATAAATAAAGTTTGGGCGATTTTTTAAAGTTGGTCGAATTTCTTAAAAAGTTTAAACGATCAAAAAATTTTACTAATTTTTTGTAATTTTTTTGGTAATAATTAGAACAAATCTGACTTTTTTAATCCAAACTACAATCTTTTAAGTGTAATTTAACGTAAAAATTATTTCTTAATCTTAAAAAATAAACTCTGGGCGATTTTTCAAAGTTGATCAAATTTTTTAAAAAGTGAGGTTAATTAACTGTCAAAACTTTTCTAACTTTAAAAAATTTTTTAATTTTTTTGGTAATAATTAGAAAAAATTTGACCGTTTGAAATCAAAATATAATGTTTTATGTTCAATTTGATCTAAAAATCATTCCTTAATTCTTATAAATAAAGTCTGGGCGATTTTTTAAAGTTGGTCGAATTTCTTAAAAAGTTTAAACGATCAAAAAATTTTACTAATTTTAAGAATTTTTTTAATTTTTTTGGTAATAATTAGAACAAATCTGACTTTTTTAATCCAAACTAGAATCTTTTAAGTGTAATTTAACGTAAAAATTATTTCTTAATATTAAAAAATAAACTCTGGGCGATTTTTTAAAGTTGATCGATTTTTTTAAAAAGTGAGGTTAATTAACTGTCAAAACTTTTCTAATTTTAAAATTTTTTTTAATTTTTTTGGTAATAATTAGAAAAAAATTGACTGTTTTAAATCAAAATATAATGTTTTATATTCAGTTTGATGTAAAAAAAGGGGAATTTCACTGTATATTCATCATCTAGGGGTAAAGGGAGAGATTTATGTGGGTTCACAAAGGTATTTAAACTATGTGTCTCTCTTAGAAAGGTTGTTTTTTAATAAACCCCGAGTGTACTCTTAAGACACAAATACACAAGCATTTCGAATGTGTCACTCAATCGAGTTACTCGTTAGACAGATCTGCATTTATATTTAATGCTGTGTATCTTTAAGAATTGTTAGCATACAAACTACAAACGTTGGTTACTAACAAGCGTTATTTTTTATGAATAATTGCGGCGTTTTGATAACTTTAGATAGTTGTATTCGCACAATAGTTAAAATGAGTTGTGAAAGGTTAATCGAACAGTTAATCATTGAAATTAAACAACATAACATGGAAAGAAAGATTAAAAATCATTTCAATTTTCTAGATAATGTTAAAGAAAGCAGAACTGATCTTGAATTTTTCTCTTCGTGATGTGATTTGTCTTTCCGTTGATAATACATAGATCACCGAGTGAATTCGGCTTACAATTAGTGGTCAATTTTTGTGCTGGGTGACTCGTTCAAAATACTTGTGTGTTTATGTCCTTAGATAGAGGCTTCATTGCCGTCAGTTCAGATCAGACCAAACAAGATCGGATTAGATCAGACACGTCTATTGTAGTGGCTTCATTTATACCGGATTTATACGATGGATAATACTCGATGAGTAAAACACAAGGTTAGTAAAAGGTTCTCAAGAGGTGTAAAATGAATGAAATGATATTAAAATTTAATCCTTAACAGAGCTTTTATTTACTTCTTTGTGGATTTTCTTTGATGAGGTTGATTAACATTAGTTTGTCCATTGGGTGAATATGAAGTAAATATGCTCATTGATTGACGAAATATCAAATATGTTGATCCGTTGGAAAGTACACATACATCTTTGATGAAAACGTGTTTGTCGAGGTCTGAAGAGACAATTCTAGTCACTTCTCTGGTCTGATATGATCTGATCTGAATTGATGCCAATGAAGACACAGCCTAAGTTGTAATAATATAAAATAAAATAAATAAAATACCTTTTTTGTAGGACGAGTAATTGGTGCGTACATCGGAGGTTTTGCCCATTCCGGTAATAAATCCCAATTTATTGAATTCCATCAGTGGATGGCGGTCGCGGCCGCTATCGTAGCGATAATCTACTTCTTGTCATATCACTTTTACCTTAAACCAAAATGTGGAGCTCCAACTCAACATCCACCGAGACCTACACCAGCTTTAATTCAAAGTATGTATCAAAATAAAAAAAAAATTTTATTTCCAATAGACAAAGTCTAGAGAATTTTTTTAACTTTGTTAACACTTGAAATTTTTTACAAAATTTGAGGTTAAAATCGAAATTGAAGATTTAATTTTTTTTTAATTTTTAGAAAAGACTTCGAATAAATTTGATTAGTTTATCATAAAATAGATACTTTTATCTACATTTAGTGAAAAAATCATTTCTTAGTTTCAATAAATAAAGGCTAGGGGATTTTTTTTAAACTTTCACATTTTTGACAAAATTCAAGGTTATAATCGAAATTAGGTTTGATTTTTTTTTTTAATTTTTTGAAAAGACTTGGAATAAATTTGATTAGTTTATCATAAAATAGATACTTTTATCTATATTTAGTGAAAAAATTATTTCTTAGTTCTAATAAATAAAGTCTAAAGGCCGGTTCAGACGAAGCCACTGGTTTAATATAGTAAACTAATACAGTCGAGTAAATCTTCAGTTCGCACGAGACAAGTAATTTAGTATAGTTTGTCAATTTAAGTCGAGACAAAATAGTCGCTTACACGCGGTCAGTGTTTAGTCGAATTGATTAGTGCCAGGACAAGTATAGTGATTTTAAAATTAGTATGCATTTGTAGGGGAAGGTGGGTATGTTTGGGACGGTGGTATGTTTGGGACAATTGATCCAAACCGAAAACTTGTTTGAATTTACCCCGTTCTCATACTTTAAATTTACTAGTGCTACCTACAGTGCTGCATAGTCGAAGCTTGAAACGCAGTCAGTTATTTTAACCTTAAAAATTGGACGTTTGCGTTTATGTTGCTTCAAAGTAAAAATCGGGTGCATCAGATAAGTACTGGTTATAACTATGTTTATTTACAAAACTTAATAAATTATTATTGGTAAAGTCTACAAACTGTTTTTAATCAATACACCTTGCTATCTTTTAATTGTGTCCTATACTAAAATTTATAAAAAATAAAATGTAGACAAACTACAATGAGGTATGTTTGGGACATTGAAAGAAAGGGATATTTGGGACTTCCCAGATATACCTCCTATATACATAATCGGCTCTTGGTAATTGGTTCTTGAATAACCCGTGCAAAACAGTTACAATTTACAAAGATATCACAAAGATATTAACAAGCACACCCGAAAAACTGTTAATAGAAGAAACATTAAAAATCAAGAATGAAAAATTTCGAAAAAGGGAAGAAAAGGTTAAACACAGCGTAAAAAGAAATTAGAGACGGAAGACGATGAAGAAATCAATTATGCTTCCGTCATTTTGTGACTGTCCCATACATACCAACGCAAGGTACGTTTGGGACAAAAGTACAAATGATCACTTCTACTGCAACAAAACTCTAACCATTAGAAAAAATGACATCAAATAAGTACCTAAATATAGTATAAACAGTAAGCTATTCGATGGTATACGTTTTAAAATTTTTATGTTGCTGGTATGGCCACAATTAAATGGATTATAAAAAGGGTCCCTAACATACCCACCTTCCCCTATATCTTACCAAGATATCGTGCAGTCAATATTAATATGAATCGGAAAAAACACTGCTAAAACGTGATCTACGATCAGTTTTAAAACTGGTTATTGACGAAACTGAAACCAGATGTCTGGAAGAAATGCAGCGACTAAAACGTAAATGGGTAAAAAAATGGATTAATAGAAGAGATGAACTATGTGCTTCCAGTTGTTTATTAAATGAATTGGCTATAGAAGATCCGAAGGAATATAGCTTTGCTCTTAGGATGTCGGAGGAATCATTTAACACTTTGCTGGAAACAGTTAAATCCTCTATTAAAAAAAAAATGATACCATAATGAGACCTGCCATTCCAGCCGCCACAAAATTGCAAGCTGCATTTCAATTACGGTTTATACAAATCAGAAGTGGCAGCTCCAGATTTTTTAGAATCCATTATTTTCTTGGGAATACGTTGATCTTATATTTTTTGAACAATTTCTTTTTGTCCAAAACCTTCCATACCCATAACCTCTTGAATTTTTAAATAAGCTGCTTGTCGTTTCTGTTTATTTTTGTATTCTTCCTTTCTTACATCCCATAGGTATTCATGTTTTATGTATTCTTCCACGAATTTAAAAGTTGTCTCTTCCGACCACCTTGCCATTTTTATAATAAATAATAATATTAAATAATAATTAATTTCCAAAACAAGATCTTCAGCTCACACAGGACGGAATTTATTATTTACTTGACGTGCGAGTGGGTGGAGTCAAGGGTGGGGGTTGGTACTCGCCCAGAAAAGTAGAGTAAACTTCTATTTACTAAACTCGACCGTTAACTCGACTATGAAAGTTGACTCGACTAAAATGAATGTGTTCAAATTGGCCAAGTACTAAATTACTCGACCGCTGGACTAAACTACTGCCTTCGTCTGAACCGGCCTTAAGGGGGAACAACAGAGTGGAGACTACGAAAAACGGCGATAATTAAGATTTTATTTTGATTTACTTAAATATTTTAGAAAAATCGGAATTTGATATTTGTAACTACACAGTTTAAACTTATTTTAGGAACTATAAAGAAAAAAAATATGTGTCTTAGAATGCATGTATAGAGGGTGTCCAAATGCACTAACAAAAAAAGCATCTTGCTGGTTGTCATTATAAAACGTGTAAAAATAATCGGAAAATAAAAAAGGAAACGTCATTTTAATCTATATTAGTGTAACTTCAGTTAAGCGTGCCCGATTTTTAAAAAAATAATTACTGTTGATATGGCACATCTGCAAAAAAAAGAGTTAAAAAAAATCGATAAAATAATTAATATTTCCAGGGGCTAAAGAGGCAGCAAATATTAATACAAATAAAAATCCGTACGGTTAACTGAAGAGAATTTTATATAGATTGAGGACGTATCAATAAAATTTGAATGCGATTCTCGTTGGCAAAGAAATTGTGACAACAGGTTAAAAAAATATTACTGTGAGGAAAACTCATTTAAAAAGTTAAGTTTAGTTCTAGATAATATAATGACGGAAATTTTAAGAGTTACCACAATTTATCGATTCCTGCTCCATAATAAAGGTCTTTAGAATTTGTAGAACATAATTCGACTTTCTTCTTGTTGTCTGAATTGTCTAAAACACTTGAAATTGAACGCACTTGACCTCGACTCATACGGTGTTGGTCTTTAGCTGTACAAAATGTGTACATTTGCGGTCCCATCTGGATTTGTATTTCATTTGCCACCTTTAATAAAGATTCCATTCTATTATTAAAAATGGAAACCGCCAAATAACTAGCAATTTGCACAATAACTGCCCGACTTGATAAAATTTTCGGTGCGAACTTCCAAATGAGGGCATTAAAGCTCTCATTTGAATTTTTGCGTAAATCCGCTTAACCAGCGCTCAAGCAACTCCGTCTTGGACAAACCCATATAAAATGGGAGTAATAGCGTCGATAACATTTTGTGACAATGACTGTTTATGTTTGTATTCAGGTAATGGCTTCGTGCGCGCGAACAGAAAAAGAGCTATAATTCCATTATTTGTACAAATTTTATTATAATATTGTAGGACAATATTATAAAAGGTACATACTTTCGAATTGCGTAAAGAAAAAAAAAACGATTTTTCAAAAAATTTACCCTGTTGTTCCCCCTTAAGGATTTTTTTAAACTTTGATGTTTTTTACAAAATTCATTATTTAGGAATTTTTGTTAAGTTTTTTGATGCCCATAATTTTTTATTTTGTTATAATTGATTAATTTAAGAATAAAGTGTTTAAGAATAAAATAAAAAAATAGTAATAACATTTTTAATTTTCAGATGGAAACGGATCTTACACGCCTCTTCGAGTATATCACAACGGAAGAGCGAAAAAAGGTCAATTTAGATATTAATCCAAGCTAAAAATTAAAAGTGATGAAAACGTTTACAACTTTGTGTAAAAGTCCTAAATAAATCCCAGTGTTAAAAGACTATTTAATGTATAATATAAGAATTTCTTATAAGTTTTAAGATCTGATTGTACATTTTTCCAACTTTTTTTAATCTTTATTGTACTTTTTTTGTCAACTTTTAATTTAATTTTTTTTTTTCAATTTGTAATTTTTATTTTTCAATTTTTACTTTTTATTTTTCAATTTGTAATTTTTATTTTTTAATTTTTATTTTTCAATTTTTAATTTTTATATTTCAATTTTTTACTTTTGAATTCTTAATTCAAATTGATTTTAAACCTATTATCATTTTACAATATCTTCGCTTACAATTAAATTTTTTCTGTTATTGTTTTTATATAATAAATAAATTAAATTAAACTTATTTTTCAAATTACAAGGGTTTTCATTCTCAAACTCACTCACTTCTATATCGAAATGATTTCTTTATTTTTTTTTTATACAAATTGAGATTACTTAACTCTAACAAACCAAAGTTCTACATTTAATTAATTTAGTTCGTTTCAATTAAAGTTCATTTTAACACTTTGTTGACCGGGAATTTCATAGAAACTATCTCATGTCACCGCAATTTGACAACAAGTGCTATGACGGCGAGTTAACTCGTCACCGGTCAACAAAGTGTTAATTAAAGTAAATATTCACAGAATACATTTACTAAAAGAAAACTAATAATAAAAATCTTTTTTTTTTTTCAATGTTGTATTTACAAATTAAACACAACCAAATAATAATAATAATAAATCTATCTTTAAGCTACCTTTATGTTTTTTTTTAATTATAACTATAATACAAATTGCGAACACTTAAAAAAGATTTTTTTATTCACTCGATTTACCCGAAAGATTAGTACTTTTAATTTTGTCACTTTCGTCAATTTCACTATCATTAGCGTCTTTTAAAATGTCATTTTTATTCGAATTATCGCACAATTCACTTTCAAAAGCACTATTAATGTCTTTTATAATAGTTTTATTAGAATTATTTTGTTGATTTTCGTCAATTTTATTTTTATTTATTTTATCATCATTTTTATTAGTATTTTTATCACGATTTTTATCATTTTCGTCTTTATTTTTATCATCATTTTTATTCTTATTTTTGTCATCATTTGTGTCTTTATTTTTACCATTATTTTCGTCTTGATTTTTATCATTTTGAAGATTTAAATCATTTTTATCCTTACTTTTATCTTGATTTTCGTCACTTTGTAAACTTTCATCATCTTCGTCTTTATTTTTATCATCATTTTCATCCTTATTTTTGTCATCATTTTGATCCTTATTTTTATCATTATTTTTAAAATTTTGAAGATTTAAACCACCCTTTTTCTCATTTTTCTTTCGATTTTCATCATCATTTTTTAAATTTTCATCATTTTCATCGTCATTTTTTAAATTTTCATCATTTTCATCCATATTTTCGTCATCATTTTTGTCATCATTATTTTTATCATCATTTTCATCCTTATTTTCATTTTTTTGACGATTTTTAAGCTTTAACCCACCTTTTTTCTCATTTTTCTTTCGATTTTCATCATCATTTTTTAAATTTTCATCAGTTTCATCCATATTTTCATCATTATTTCCATCATCATTATTTTTATCATCATTTTGAAGATTTTTAAGCTTTAACCCACCTTTTTTCTTATTTTTCTTTCGATTTTTATCATCATTTTTTAAATTTTCATCAGTTTCATCCATATTTTCATCATTATCTCCATCATTATTTTTGTTATCATTTCCATCATCATTTTTATCCTCATTCCCATCATTTTGAAGATTTTTAAGCTTTAACCCACCTTTTTTCTTATTTTTCTTTCGATTTTCATCATCATTTTTGAAATTTTCATCAGTTTCATCCATATTTTCATCATTATCTCCATCATTATTTTTGTCATCATTTCCATCATCATTTTTATCCTGATTCCCATCATATTGAAGATTTTTAAGCTTTAACCCACCTTTTTTCTCATTTTTCTTTCGTTTTTCATCATCATTTTTTAAATTTTCAGCATTTTTATCCATATTTTCATCATTATCTCCATCATTATTTTTGTCACCATTTCCACCATCATTTTTATCCTCATTCCCATCATTTTGAAGATTTTTAAGCTTTAACCCACCTTTTTTCTCATTTTTCTTTCGATTTTCATCATCATTTTTTAAATTTTCATCATTTTCATCCATATTTTCATCATTATTTCCATCAACATTTTTGTCACCATTTCCATCATCATTTTCACCCTCATTCCCATCATTTTGAAGATTTTTAATCTTTAACCCACCTTTTTTCTCATTTTTCTTTCGATTTTCATCATCATTTTTTAAATTTTCATCATTTTCATTCATATTTTCATCATTTTCATCCATATTTTCATCATTTTCATCCTGATTTCCATCATTTTGAAGATTTTTAAGCTTTAACCCACCTTTTTTCTCATTTTTCTTTCGATTTTCATCATCATTTTTTAAGTTTTCATCATTTTCATTCATATTATCATCATTTTCATTCATATTATCATCATTTTCATCCATAATTTCATCATTATTCCCCTCCAAATCTTTATTAACACCTCCATCTTGATTTTTATCATCAACATTATCATTTTTAACTACCCCGGAAAAATTTGGAACGATTGCACATTCAAGATGATCTTCGATATCATCAAACCAATCATTATTTTCACCCTGAACATTTATTAAACAATCACAATCATTTTCATTTCTTACATTACCAACATTTTGTTTATTTTGATTATTTTTATTATTCATATCACTCGTATTATTTTTTATAATCGAATCTAATTGAGTTTCGGTTAAAACACTTCTTAAATCTTCCTCGCCTTCTAATTTTTCTAATAATTCCGGATGAATTTCCGAATGATCATCAATTTTATGAAAATCTTCAATGTCTTTACGAATTTCATCCATGGTTTCTTTAAAACCTTCTTTATTACTTTTCTGATTAACATTTAAGTTTAAATTTTTATCTTTTAAATTCTCATTTTGTAATAATTCATCATTACTTTTTATTCTTATTTTTAAACCTTCTTGTTTCTTCGGTGGATCATCCGGAATTGTTATACATTCAGCCGGAACTTTTAAAAGTTGAGAAACCGATCTAACTTTTAAATACGGTCTTCCATTATTCCTGACATTTTCATCTTTCGGAGTCAAATTCGATTTAACAATAACAACATCATCATCATCTTGAACACAACTTAAAGTATTAGATCCAAGATTTCCCAATGGAAGATTTCCCAACGGTTGATTTTTTTGAGCTGTGAATTTCAAATGATTTAAATCCTCTAAAAATTGATTGCGTAAACTCCTCCGAACTTGAATTAAAGAATTAATTGAAGTGCTAAGTAACTCTTGAAGTTTATTATGAACCGTAGCTAAGTTTTCAACCGTTTTAGAACCTTTTAATTCATTCGTTAGAGTATCTAAAGTAAATGATAAACTCCCTGTGATTGTTGAAACAACCGTAGCAGCTTTTTCAAACCATTCGTGTTTTGAACCGGGGATTAAATGAACCGGAATTGATGTTAAAAGAGGCACTGTTGTTGTTGGATTCGTTGGTGCTACTAATTTAATCGCTGGAGATTGTACTCGAATTACATTTGAATTTTGTTTAAATGTAGGTGAAGGTGAAGGTGAAGGTAAAGATGAAGATGAACAAATATATAAAGGTTTTGATGGCATTTGTAATTTAGGTAAAACAATAGGCTTTTTTATATTTGTATTTTGAGGAGTTTGTTTATCTTGTACTAAAGTTGAAACATCTGGAGCGCAAATAACCTCTTCTTTTTCCGTTTTATCCAACCATTTTTTTACTTCCGGTTTATTACCCTTTCCGGAAAATTTACTTCGTTTTACGTTTACATCTTCGTCTAAATAAGGATTATAAGTTTCGTCTTGATCTCTTCTTCGTTTATTCGTACGAGTTTTCGAACAACAAACCGAATGATCGACTTTTAAACGTTCAACATTTGATAAAGCTTTCGCTAATCGGATCTCTTCTTGTGTGAAATCGTATAAAGAGGCGCAAATTATTTTTAAGTGTATTAATTGGATTGGATTACAACCAAAACATAACCAATCGTCGCTGTCTTTTATCATTTCCAGACGTTTTTTACCCAAATTTTGTCGAACGCATTTCTAAATTTATCAATTTATAAATTTAAAACCTCAAATAATAATAATAATAATAATTTTAACCTACCTGACAGAAGACATAAGCGCATTGAGCGCAACACATAACTTTTCCACCTTGACCACACCAACGGCAGTATAATTCACTTCCATCTTCGTCTTTGTCAAATTCTCCGCTGCAGTAAAAGTCGTAACATGATTTGCAAACTAATACTTTTAATAACGGATGGATGTATCGGTTGAAATAACCTATCGGAGCGCTTCCCAAGTGAATGTTACACGCTGTGCAGTGTAAACGTTGGTATTCTACGGTTAGTTCACCTTAAATTAAATGAAATTATTTTAGTTTGTTTTATATAAAAAATTTTAATGATAAAAATTAAAAATAAAATAAAAGATTTAAATAAAAGATTTAAAATAAAATAAAAAATTTAAATAAAAGATTTAAAATGAATATAAATATAAGGTTTTTCATTAAATGGTGTTAAGTAAACTAAGACTAGAATTTGAGAAGAGAATTAGCATTGAATTCGGTTCTAAAAGAGATAAAGGTTTTAAAAAAATAAAGATTTTAAAAAGATAGATTCTAAAAACATAAAGATTTTAAAAAGATGAAGATTCTAAAGAGAACAATGAAAATGATAAATACTTCCAAACGGAAGAAAAGATAAAATTTAAAATTTAAGTTGATTTTGAATGAATGATAAATGAATCTCAAAAATAAATTGGTAAAAACAGAATACAGTTTTTGTAAGTTCGATAAATGACGACCAAAAATTGAAAAAAATAATTATGAATAAAGATTCAATTTTAATTAAAGATTCAAAGTTGAAAAGAGATTGAAAATATTTTATTATTGTTGTAAAGTAGAAGGTGATTTGTAATTAATTTCCGTACTGCAGTGTTAGACCTATTATACCCTCCAAAAATCTATTCAAAAGAGCTCTGTGTCTTTAATAAACTTCAGCACGACCTCGGAATCTAATGAATCCTGTTTATCAGAGTGTACCTTAGGTTTCCCCAGCCGTTCTTGTCTCACACGAACAAAAATTTCACATTCAAGCATCAGATAAAAGGGGTTAACACAGGTTGGGTTCTCTGCGAGCCCCATTCTGTGAAGATACTGGCTAAAGGCTCCGTGTTTCGTCAGAATCGCGGTATACAAGGTCATCTACAGGACTTTATGGTTATAATCCGAAAACTAGAGTCACCCTAAAACGGCATACATCACTTACTTTGGCTCCCTGTAACTCAGAAACTAAGTAAGCTAATGGAGAATGTTTCAAATAAAAGTTATTCCAGCTTCGACTGCAAACATCTTTTGTTATAAACATTTATCCGTACGATCGATATTTAGGGAGTTATAACCCAACAACCTTAACCACCCCAAAAAGGCATACTTCAACAAACTTTGGCTCCCTGTAACTGAGAAACTAAGCGAGTTAGTGAAGAATATTTCAAATAAAAATTATTTCAGCTTCGGCTGCCAACATCTTTGGCTATAAACATTTATCCGTACGATCGATATTTACGGAATTACAATCCAAAAACTAGAACACCCCCAAAATGGCATACTTCACTTACTTTGGCTCCCTGTAACTCAGGAACTAAGCGAGCTAGTGGAAAATGTTTCAAATAAAAGTTATTCCAGCTTCGACTACCAACAACTTTGGCTATAAACATTTATCCGTACAATCGATATTTAAGGAGTTATAACCTAAACACCTTAACCACCCCAAAAAGGCATACTTCAACAAACTTTGGCTCCCTGTAAGTCAGAAACTAAGCGATTTAGCGGAGAATGTTTCAAATAAAAGTTATTCCCGGTTAGACTGCAAACATCGTTTATTATAAACATTTATCCGTACGATCGATATTTACGGCGTTATAACCCAAAAACTAGAACCACCCCAAAACCGTATACAGAGTATTCCAAGGCCAAAGCCAGTGACTCATTAGGGTCTTTAGTAATTTTCATGTTTAACTAATGGCGTCTTGACATCCCCCTCCCAAATTTTCCAGTAACCAAACTCATTGTCGCGTGAACTCTTATTCAAATAAGTTATAATGTATAAATACGCGTGTCGAAAGATTACAGCGATGTATTTATAAGAAGCACCGCCCTCATAAAATTTAACCAAAAGAATGTGTCAAAACGTCCAAGAGCAACAAAAATTAAATTACATCAGAAAATTTAGTGCCCCTTGTGTGACCCGCCTATGATTAAGTGGAGAAGGAAGATTTGGATTTTCAGTGATGCCAATTTTTGGATACAATGCAGAAATGAGTCACTGGCTTTGGCCTTGGAATACTCTGTACTCCTGACAGGACACTGTAAGGTTAATAAGCACTTTTATAACTTAGGGTTTGCTACTTCTCCTCTATGTCGTGCTTGCAAGTAAGACGATGAGACTATTAAGCACATCCTATGTGATTTCCCGAATCTCAAGGACCTTACATTAAGGGACTTTGGCGATGACTGGCCAACCATGGATAGAATCAGGGACACAGCTCTGAGCTGCATCCTAACCTTTGGTTAAATTAAATTAAATCCCTAGGCTGGTTGATGTAGACAGAGTGAGTGACAGGGAGGTTGTACAAAGGGCGCAATGGAGCCTAAGTGCGACATGCCATTTGGCATGCCCTCCCACTTCCTACATACTGCAAGGAAGTCATCTTTGTTCAGCTAGAGTTCCCCCGACCTTCCCCGATGTTCTTTTAAATGTATTCTTTAGAAATACCTTGGCAGTTTCTTGCCCAGGTTGCTTTCTAAGTTAGTTTACCTACCATCACTGCAACTGATTACTGATTTTTCCCTAAATTACCTCTGTAACAAGACCACAGAAGAGTTCATGTCCTACGAAGGGCTTCGATTGGCCCTTTTCGACTAATATGTCAGCCTTCTCATTTTCTATTATGCCAGTATGGGCTGCTATCCACGGTAATACTACCATGATTAGGGCAAAGCCCCAAAAGGGGGTTATTGTATATTGCAGAGTTAGCACAAACACCTAATCGAACGAGTATAAGAAAGCAAGAAATTTTATGGAAGGGACTTCTTGGTTTTTGATCAACATCCCCAACGTCAGCTCGTTTGAAGAGGTTATAAGTGCTAGCTCTGTCCGTGAGGTCAATAAAGTTAGTGAAGGGAAGCGAGTGTTAATGCAGCTCCAACAAAAAAGTAAGTATAAGTCTTACTTATTTAACCTCGTAACTAGAAACTAGTGACTCATAACAGTATTTAACTCTAATCTGTATTCATCCCAAGTGCGTTCAGCGCCTGAACACAGTCCAATACAAACCCTAATCTTGTGTCATCACTGTCCGAAATTTGCAGAGTCGACTGACTATCAATCACCTTGAACACTCTAACAGCAAGTTCTATCTTACATCCCTCCATGTGGTTCGTAACAATGCTCCACCAACCCTTTCGAAACATCTAACACCTTTTCAGAAGAACAGCTGAACCCAAGACTCCTACTTCTATGTCTAGTGTTAACCACTTGCGGTGGAAAGACATATCAGGTACATCGAGATGCTTTTATTACCGGAACGCCAGCGACGTGTTATACGCATGTCGTCAGACCATTGTTGCAGGTAGAAAAATTACTAATCTGGCACGCTTAGCCGTGAATTTCTTGCCACCGCAAGTGGTTAAGTTAGAACCATTAGTTGAAATTATTTTTAAAACAAACTTCTTTCGATTCATTGGAAACGGAATGAACCACGAACCAGTTCTAGTGTTAAGATGTACTCACTTGTCATCATAACTTTGCGCCACAAAATCTACGATAATTCGGTTTTGAGTGGTACAGTTTTAGTAAAGGAAAATTTATACAGTAATAAGAGAAAACATTGACGTTGGTGGCGCACCGATCTATAGAAAAAACGTACTGAAATGAAGCTAATCTCTCCAAATCCCTTTATGTTCGTCGAAAAACCGAAGTGTATTGGTTTGTCATGAGCTGTCCATTATTGGTTTCAACTTACGTAATAAGAGATCTACCAATCTTGAGAACAAATGGTTTGTAAACGGTTCGGCTCGCAAAATTTGGTAAGCTCGCTAACGTAGCTTTAGAATTAGTGTTAATGTTAGTTCTAGTCTTAGTTCAAATTAACAAAAATAACTTTTAATTTTACAAAAATAACTTACCAGGAGGTAACACATTCTTTTTCGCTTCTAATTCAGCTTCTGTTAAGTTTTCCGGTACTTGTGCTGGATGTTTAAATTCCAACTCAAGTAATTCTGTAAATAATAATACATTAAATTTATCAAAAAACTAAAAGTAAAAATAAATAAATAAAACTCAACAACAACATATCTCATCTCTTTATTTCAATTAATTTATTATTTGAAACCACCAACTACATTTTATATTCATATTTTTAAATGAAAAAAGCGTTTTTTTTATTTTTTTAATCTTTTTTTTTAAATACCTTTCATTAAATCATTATTAGATTTCATCTCGTTTATATTCCGAACCTGATTTTCCTTATTTTCACCCAAATCCTCATCCTCGCTCTTATCCTCACTACCTTTAGAACTTTCATCACTTTTCTCATTTTTCTTTTTTACCTCGCTAAAAATATTCCTATGAGGAACAACTCCCGGTTTAATATGAAAACCTCCGCCCATAATTTTAAGATAATTCAAATTCCTAAAGTCATTTTCCATCTAAATATTTAAAAAAATAATAACTACTTTTCAACCCAATTTTATTTATACTTTACATCAAAATGAGATTCACAACAAAATAAAACCGATTTCAAATTGGAATTTCTTTTCATTCCAACAGCCGATAACCAATACTGTCTTATAATCGGATTTTGAGGTACTGGGATAAAAACCAATCCCCCTTTTTCGGTTTTTAACTTCCCACAACTCGGAACGAAACATTTTTCATTTACCATTTCGAAATAAACACCAACAAACACTTTTTATCTAGTTTTTTGAGGTTATAAGAGACGAGATTGAGGATTGAGTACATAGATGGCGCCATTAAAAATTCGCGGTAAATCTTACTTATTTAAAATATTTACCAATTTAAAATAAATTTTTTAAAAATCTTAAATAAAATTACTCACGTCTAACTTTACTATCATCATTTTCATCGCTTGAAGTCGACCCTGTGTCACTTTCTTCGTCCGTAGAATCTAAAACAAACCTAACCTCACTTTCTGTTAAAACTATTAACAATGAAAATTTTTACCTTTTCCTACGTCTAAAGGAGTATCATCCACGTCCATACATATTTGAGGTGTTAAAAGATCTTCCATGGTTACAATTAAGGTGTTTTCAAGTCGAAACGAACAATACAAACCCACCGAAGCGACTTCTTCACATAGGGTTTTTTAAGAACCTTTATCGGTCACCACAAACCGTAAAACGAACATATTTTAACCTATAAACGTCCGAAACACTTTAAATTGGGGTTTAATTATAAAAACTTGTTGTAAAATCCAATCAAAACGTCACTTTGTGACTAAAGACATAAATATCATTCAGTTTAGTTGATGTACTAAAAGATGGCGCTGATTATTTTTAATTTTGTTTGTATTTTTTGTATGTATTTGTAAATCAGCCATGTTTTAATAGATATTTAAACGAAAATGGATTCAAAATACTTAATTTTTATTTTTAATTTGAATTGATAAATGTTAAATGTTAAATCAATACAAAAACCATAGCAACGAATAAATAAATAAACTTGGGTTGGGTTTTTTGGCAGATTGAAAATACCCAGTTAAATAAAATTTTCCTTCCGAAAGAAAATTTTAAATATAAAATAATGGATGAATTAAAAGATAAGGGAATTCATCATACGGCTGTTAAAATATGTGAGGATTTAAAATATTCGTCTACTTACGCTATGCTTTATCAAGAAATACAGGTAAGTTATTTTTATAAAAATTGTTTGGTTAAAAAAAATTATTTGTCAAAAAAATGATTTTTTATCTCACTCTTACTCATATAATAAAGCTTTAAAACAAAGATGGATAGATCTAAAAATTAAACGAAATTCAATAATTTTAAACAATTTTATACGAAATTGGGCGAAATTTTAAACGAAATTCGACTATTTTTTTAAAATTTTATGCGAAATTTCACAATTTTAAGCTAAAGTATGTTATTTTTTTAATGAAATTTGTAAAATTTAGATGAAATTAAACGAAATTTCATTATTTTAGACAATTTTATACGAAATTGGGTGAAATTTTAAACGAAATTCGACAATTTTTTAAAATTTTAGACGAAATTTCAGAATTTTAAGCTAAAGTATGTTATTTTTTTAAAGAAATTTGAAAAATTTAGATGAAATTAAACGAAATTCAATGATTTAAGACAATTTTATACGAAATTGGGTGAAATTTTAAACGAAATTCGACAATTTTTTAAAATTTTAGACGAAATTTCACAATTTTAAGCTAAAGTATGCTATTTTTTTAATGAAATTTGAAAAATTTGGATGAAATTAAACAAAATTCAACAATTTAAGACAATTTTATACGAAATTGAGTGAAATTTTAAACGAAATTCGACAATTTTTTAAAATTTTATGCGAAATTTCACAATTTTAAGCTAAAGTATATTATTTCTTTAATGAAATTTGAAAAATTTAGATGAAATTAAACGAAATTTCATTATTTTAGACAATTTTATACGAAATTGGGTGAAATTTTAAACGAAATTCGACAATTTTTTAAAATTTTATACGAAATTTCACAATTTTAAGATAAAGTATGTTATTTTTTTTAATGAAATTTGTAAAATTTAGATGAAATTAAATGAAATTTCATTATTTCAGACAATTTTATACGAAATTGGGTGAAATTTTAAACGAAATTCGACAATTTTTTAAAATTTTATATGAAATTTCACAATTTTAAGATAAAATATGATATTTTTTTAATGAAATTTGAAAAATTTAGATGAAATTAAACGAAATTCAACAATTTAAGACAATTTTATACGAAATTGGGTGAAATTTTAAACGAAATTCGTCAATTTTTTTAAATTTTAGGCGAAATTTCACAATTTTAAGCTAAAGTATGTTATTTTTTAAATGAAATTTTAAAAATTTAGATGAAATTAAACGAAATTCAACAATTTAAGACAATTTTATACGAAATTGGGTGAAATTTTAAACGAAATTCGACAATTTTTTCAAATTTTATACGAAATTTCACAATTTTAAGCTAAAGTATGTTATTTTTTAATGAAATTTGAAAAATTTAGATGAAATTAAACAAAATTCAACAATTTATAACAATTTTATACGAAATTGGGTGAAATTTTAAACGAAATTCGACAATTCTTTAAATTTTAGACGAAATTTCACAATTTTAAGCTAAAGTATGTTATTTTTTAATGAAATTTGAAACATTTAGATGAAATTAAACAAAATTCAATGATTTTAGACAATTTTATACGAAATTGGGTGAAATTTTAGACGAAATTTTTGTCAATCAATAAAATTTAATCAATCTTTTAAAATTTTATGCGAAATTTCACAATTTTAAGTTAAAATATGTTATTTCTTTAATGAAATTTGAAAAATTTAGATGAAATTAAACGAAATTCAATGATTTTAGACAATTTTATACGAAATTGGGTGAAATTTTAAACGAAATTCGACAATTTTTTAACATTTTATGATTTTAATGAAAAAGATTTTTAATGAAACTTTAATTTACTAAATTACAAAAAAAAACCATTAAAAATTATTAAAATTGATGTTAAATAATTTCTTAAAATTATTAAGATTTAAATTTAAATAATATAGATTTTAAAATATAAAATTATGTTGGTAAAAAAGATCACGAAAAAAAAATTACCATGATTTAAATGTCAAGAATGTCAACATAAAGTTCCTAACCTAAAAAAAGTATAAAAATATCCTTTTTTACTCATTAATCAATTAAAAAATTACTAAAAAATACTTTTAAAATATAATTTTTACTTTTGTAAGTATATTTATAAATAAATAAATTAATTTTTTTCAATATTTTTATAAATTACTTCTTTAAATAGGTAATATTTGACAAATTAATTCACTCGTCTTAAAGTTAGATGATTAAAATATAATTTTTTATCTTTTCTAGAAGTTAGTTTCAAGTCATGAAGTAAAATATGATGATTTTAAGAAGACCCTAACAAAAGCGATGAAAGAACAAGGTTTAGAATGTCAATTAAAAAACAACGTCTTTCACTGGGTTCGTTTAAAGAATTCGGAAACCCCAACGAGTTTAAATTATTTAAAAAAAGCACAGATTCATTGGGATAAAAGAATACACAAGAGTTTAAATTCGATGTGTATGGAGCTTGGAATTGATTTGGCGAAGGTTAGATTACCTTCGGAAAGAGATGAATTGGCCGAAAAATGGAATGAAATGAGTAATTACGATGTTGGTAATAATTAATAAGATTTTTTCTTAATATACGAGGAGATTTAAACCTTTTTTTTTGATAAATATTTTAGACGTAAGTAAATATCGACCGGTTTATGCACCGAAAGACTTTTTAGAAGTGGTTTTAAATCTAAAAGATCCAAATTACATCCATAAAGAGTAAATATATAATTTTTCTTTTATTTTTCACATAAAACATAAATAAAAAAGTGTATTTTTAATTTTAGAAGCGATCCTGAATGGGAATTTACCTTCCTACCGTTAGAAGTAAAAGATTTAGACGATTTACGAAGCCTTTATTCGGAATTTTCCCGTGGAGAACAGATTTTAGGCATTTATACGGGTGCTAATTATTCGGTTTTCGAAGAAGAACGAATGTCACTCGGAGAAGTCGTTTTACAAAAGAATTATGCACCGGTAGCTCAAGAATACTTAAAAAAAGGTTGTCCGAGAAGTTTAAGAGCTAAAATGTGGTCGTTAGTTTTAGGAGTTGGATATAAATTTAATGTAAATAAGCTTTAGATTTATACTTTTTAGATTTAAACTTTTTAGATTTTTACTTACGATTAGTTTTAATTCTCTATTAATAGATGAAGTAGTTTTCACTTTATTTACTAAATTTAACCTTAATTTTTAGCTTAAAACCATTTATAAAATCACAAATTAAAAATTTCTTTATAACTTCTATGAATTAAATCAAAACATTAATGAGGTTAGGTTTGAGGATGGTAAAACAGATTTCTTTAATAAAACTAATTTTTTACAAACATAAAATTTGGAAAATAATTAAAATAATTAATTAATTATAAATTAATATTTTAAATAAAATCATTTTTAAATTTATAATGAAAAATTATAATTAAAAAAAAAAATAAATTTTAAATTTTTAAATGAGGATAATAAATAAACTTATGACATTTCTCAAAAGATGGCGGTATTTTCGGTTTGTTTACAAATTATAAACATAACCTTAAATCTTTAAAGAAAACTTATTATTACCTAAATAATAAATAAAACTTATTATTAAACTAAAATAATTTAATTTTTCTATTTTAGGAACAAGATTATTTCCACAATTTAAAAAACCACGTTCTTTTATACGATTTAATGATTGATAAACTCATAATAAAAGATATCCAGCTAACGGCTTCGAATGATGATCAATATTTCGTTTTTGAAGATGTTTTATACCAAGTTATGTTGTGTTTTTCCCGAGATAACACCATAATAAGACATTTAAAAAATCAACCGGGTTATATGCAGGTGATTCTTAAAAATAAACCTCAAACGGCTGAGAATACGATGGTTTTTCCACCGAGCGGAGTGATTCCGTTTCACGGATTTACTATGTACGGTATGTTTTATAATTAATATCATATCTTAATATGGTTTTAATGAATTAAAATTGAATTAATTGTTTTTTTTAAGCTGCACCAATTTCTTATTTATATTCCGATCCGTCTACTTCATACTTCGTCTTTCGAGCTTTTTATTTGAGATATTGGAACCGATTACATAGACTTTGCGATCATCCGCAGGGAATAGTCGCTTTGTGTTTACTTTTTGAGAGGTTGTTGCAAAGTTTTGCCCCGAAATTATGGATACATTTTACCGAAATTGGAATTCCACCGTAAATATTAAATAATTAATTTTTTTTAAAACGTAACCTAATTTAAAAATAATTTTAAGGTTACGTTATGTCATTTTTGATTGATAGGCGTTAATTGGGTTGCATATCTACCCGATTAATAGACATTTATTCGATTAATTGACTTACAATAAATAACTTTGATATTTAATTTTTTTTTTTAATTAAATTTAATAATTTTTAGGTTAAGAATTGTATTTAAATGGTTGATGAGAGCGTTTAGCGGTCATCTACCTCCCGAACAATTATTACAACTATGGGATATCGTCCTCGCTTACGATTCTTTAGAGGTAATTCCGCTTTTAGCGGTCGTTATTTTAATTTTTAGGAAGGATAATTTACTAAAAGTGAGCACTTTGAGTAACATTGAAGCCGTATTAGCTGATTTATCATCGATCGCGGTTATACCATTACTTCAAATGGCACTTTTAAAAGAATAAAATTGTAATAAATGAATAAAAAATTTTTTTTGTGAATAAGTAAATAAAAATTTTTAAATCTTTAAATGTAGTAATACTTTTTTAAGCGAAACTTCTCTTTTTTTATATCTTTATTCTTAGTAATCGGTTAAAAATTACAATTTATTTATTATACAATTCAAAAAATTTGAAAAGAAGATAAAAATGTTAAAAATTAAAAAGAATGTTAAGATTTGGAAAAAAAATTTTTTTCAAAAATATTTTTAGAACGAAATTTTTATTAAAAGTCGATAGGAAATTAAATTTCCTTTAATTTGAGTACAAACATGACATATCTACGATCAAAAATAAAGAAATTATCGAAGTTTTTAATTTTAATGACAACAGGAAGTCGGCCATCTTGAATTTTTTTAAACTAACCTAACTTTTTTGTTTTTTAACCGAATGTAGTCGTGTTTGGTATCAAATTAAAGGATTTTTAATAAACTTTAAGAATTTTTAAGAAAAAATTCAAATTTTTCAAAAAATATATAAAATTTTTCAAAAAAAATACAATATGTTTCAAAAAAAATACACAATTTTTCAAAAAAAATACACAATTTTTCAAAAACAATATAAAATTTTTCAAAAATAACGTCAAATCTTTGAAAATAATGTCAAAAATTTTAAGAAAAAAATGTCTAAATTTTTAATGAAATATAAAAAAGTAAGAAATTTCTAGAAAAGACCAAAATGTTAAAGAATTTTTAAAAAATGTTAAAATTTTCAAAAAGAAAATTTTCAACAAAATTTTTAGAACGAGATTTTTATTAAAAATCGATAGAAAATTAATTTTCCTTTAATTCAAGTACAAACACGACATATCTACGATCAAAAGTAAAGAAGTTATCGAAATTTTTTATTTTAATGACAACCGGAAGTCGGCCATCTTGAAAATTTTTAAACTAACCTAACTTCTTTATTTTTTAACCGAATATAGTCGTGTTTGGTATCAAATTGAAGGATTTTTAATAAACTTTAAGAATTTTTTTAATAAAAAATTGAAATTTTTGAAAAAAAAAAATATAAAATTAAAAAAAAAAAATTTTTTTTTCAAAAATAACAAATCCTTGAAAATAATGTCAAAATTTTTAAGAAAAAAAAATGTCTAAATTTTTAAAGAAATATAAAAAAGTAAGAAATTTCTAGAAAAGACAAAATGTTAAAAATTAAAAAAAAATTAAGATTTTCAAAAAAAAAATTTCAAAAATATTTTTAGAACGAAATTTTTATTAAAACTCGATAGGAAATTAAATTTCCTTTAATTCGAGTACAAACACGACATATCTACGATCAAAAATAAAGAGGTTATCGAAATTTTTTATTTTAATGACAACCGGAAGTCGGCCATCTTGGAATTTTTTAAACTAACCTAACTTTTTCATTTTTTAACCGAATATAGTCGTGTTTGGTATCAAATTAAAAGATTTTTAATAAACTTTAAGAATTTTTAATAAAAAGATCAAATTTTTAATAAAAAATTCAAATTTTTAATAAAAAATTCAAATTTTTAATAAATATTTCCAATTTTTAATTAAAAAATTCAAACTTTTAATAAAAATTTCAAATTTTTCAAAAAACATTTAAAATTTTTCAAAAAATATATAAAATTTTTCAAAGATAACCTCAAATCTTTGAAATGAATGTCAAAATTTTAAACAAAAAAATGTCAAAATTTTGAAGAAAATATTAAAAACTAAAAAATTTCTAGGAAAGACAAAAATATTAAAAATTTCAAAAAAAAAATGTTAAAATTTTCAAAAAAAATTTTTCAAAAATATTTTTAGAACGAAATTTTTATTAAAAATCGATAGGAAATTAAATTTCCTTTAATTCGAATACAAACACGACATATCTACGATCAAAAATAAAGAGGTTATCGAAATTTTTTATTTTAATGACAACCGGAAGTCGGCCATCTTGAAAATTTTTAAACTAACCTAACTTTGTTGTTTTTTATCCGAATATAGTCGTGTTTGGTATCAAATTAAAGGATTTTTAATAAACTTTAAGAATTTTTAATAAAAATTTCAATTTTTTCAAAAAAAATGTAAAATTTTTCAAAAAAAATGTAAAATTTTTCAAAAAAATGTAAAATTTTTCAAAAATAACGTCAAATTTTTGAAAATAATGTCAAAATTTTTAAGAAAAATTTCAAATTTTAAATAAAAATTTCAAATTCTCAAAAAAAAATGTAAAATTTTTCAAAAAAAATGTAAAATTTTTCAAA
Organism: Digitonthophagus gazella; assembly: GCA_036711955.1. Taxonomy (NCBI): domain Eukaryota; kingdom Metazoa; phylum Arthropoda; class Insecta; order Coleoptera; family Scarabaeidae; genus Digitonthophagus; species Digitonthophagus gazella. The sequence continues at coordinate 3,102,006 of JASCIT010000002.1, read as the reverse complement.
AAAAACTTAAAAATTTTAATAAAAATTTTATTTTTTTTGAAATAAAACTTTATTTTTAAAACGAAACTTTTCCTTTTTCATATCTTTATTCTTAATAATCGGTTAAAAATTACAATTCAGGTCGGATTTATCAACGATGATGATTCATTTTATAGTGGGAGAAGTTTTAACTCTTCTCTTTCTTTTTTAATCCAAAGAATAAATCACCACAATTGAGTTGACATGTAAGTAAAGCTAATTATTATAAAAACTCCCTTTTAAAACCTTCAAATTTATATTAAAATTATTTTTCTTGATTGATTTTTAAATTTTCGCGGGTAAATTCAAACCTAACCCAATAAAATAAGAGTGAACTTAGCGTTTAATTAAACTCTCAAAAAGTAAGGTTATGTTTACTCGTATCTAAAGTGCTCTTTATAATTAAAAAGAAAAGCTATTAAAAGTAGGTTCGTATGAGATACGAATTTATGGAGGCGATAACGGGCTTCGATATGCGATTCAGACGAAAGTTTATATTTTTAATTTGTTTTTCGGTGGTTTTTTCGTTATTTGTTGTTTGGAAATTACACGAAATCCAAATAGGTACGTTTCGAAGGAACCCACTCGAATTTACAGGTGAATTAAATCCCAATTCGTCCGTAGATTTAAAGGATATTCAATGTAATCGCATATTGGATCAAAACAGGGACTTACTTGAAACGTCTCACAAACAATTAACTTTAGTCGAGAAATTGTATAAAGAAAATATTAATAAAAGTCTTCCAATTATATACGCAATCACCCCTACTTATTATCGATACGTTCAAAAAGCTGAGCTTACACGTCTTTCTCAAACGTTACGATTAGTTAGTAACTTACATTGGATCGTCGTCGAAGATAGCGAGGTTAAAACCGATCTCGTTACTAATTTATTGAATGAGTCGCATTTGGTTTTTACTCATCTTGTTGCTAAAACACCTCCGTTTGAAAAATTAAAAGCAAAGGTATAGTATAAATTAACTCGATTTAAATTAACTTTTCGATTCAAATTGACTTTTCGATTTAAATTAACCTCTCGATTTAAATCAACGTCTCGATTTAAAGACACGTTTTAACATTTTATCAATTTTAGGATCCAAGATGGAAAAGACATCGAGGTATCGAACAAAGAAACACTGCTTTAAATTGGTTAAGGGAGAATTTAGTGTCTAAAGTCGATAAAGGTGTTGTTTATTTTATGGACGATGATAATACTTACAGCGTTAAACTTTTCGAAGAGGTAAATGGTTAAAAAGGGTTAATAACTTACCTTAAAATATTAATATCTTCATAAATATTTAAAATTAGAGCCAAAAAACTTCAAAGTTTGATTAATTTTAGATTTTTTTGATTAATTTTAGTTTTTTTTTAGGTTAATTTGACATTTAAATGTCAAAAAAATGACATATAAACACAACCTAAAAATTAAAAATTTAACAGTTAATTTTTTTCATTTAATTTTAAGATTTTTTTTTAATATGGAAATTAGACGATAATTGATTTCATTATAATTCGGGTTTTTAATCTCTTTACTCACCTTGTTATAATTTTTAAAGGAGAAATGTACAAATTTATAAACGTAACTTAGAAATCTTTGACAATTTTTATAAGTAGTGCTACCAACCTAAAATTTAATTACTTTATTATACAAAAATCAAGTTGTCAAAAATTTCTTTCCGATTTGAAGTTTTTTCAATTAATTTCTAATAAAAACATTTAATTTTAATTAGAAATACTTAATTTTAAATAAAAATACTCAGTTTTAAGCAAAAAGTTGCTTTGTTAAAGATTTTCAAGTGAATCGGTTTCAAGTTTTCAAAAATTTCTTTCCGATTTGAAGTTCTTTCAATTAATTTCTAATAAAAACATTTAATTTTAATTAGAAATACTTAATTTTAAATAAAAATAGTCAGTTTTAAGCAAAAAGTTGATTTGTTAAAGATTTTCAAGTGAATCGGTTTCAATTTTTCAAAAATTTCTTTCCGATTTGAAGTTTTTTCAATTAATTTCTAATAAAAACATTTAATTTTAATTAAAAATACTTAATTTTAAATAAAAATACTTAGTTTTAAGCAAAAAGTTAATTTGTTAAAGATTTTCAAGTGAATCGGTTTCAAGTTTTCAAAAACTTCTTTCCGATTTGAAGTTTTTTCAATTAATTTCTAATAAAAACATTTAATTTTAATTAGAAATACTTAATTTTAAATAAAAATACTCAGTTTTAAGCAAAAAGTTGATTTGTTAAAGATTTTCAAGTGAATCGGTTTCAAGTTGTCAAAAATTTCTTTCCGATTTGAAGTTTATTCAATTAATTTCTAATAAAAACATTTAATTTTAATTAGAAATACTTAATTTTAATTAAAAATACTCAGTTTTAAGCAAAAACTTGATTTGTTAAAGATTTTCAAGTGAATCGGTTTCAAGTTTTCAAAAATTTCTTTCCGATTTGAAGTTTTTTCAATTAATTTCTAATAAAAACATTTAATTTTAATTAGAAATACTTAATTTTAAATAAAAATACGCAGTTTTAAGCAAAAAGTTGATTTGTTAGATTTTCAAGTGAATCGGTTTCAAGTTTTCAAAAATTTCTTTCCGATTTGAAGTTTTTTCAATTAATTTCTAATAAAAACATTTAATTTTAATTAGAAATACTTAATTTTAAATAAAAATACTCAGTTTTAAGCAAAAAGTTGATTTATTAAAGATTTTCAAGTGGATCAGTTTCAAGTTGTCAAAAATTTCTTTCCGATTTGAAGTTTTTTCAATTAATTTCTAATAAAAACATTTAATTTTAATTAGAAATACTTAATTTTAAATAAAAATACTTAGTTTTAAGCAAAAAGTTGATTTGTTAAAGATCTTCAAGTGAATCGGTTTCAAGTTTTCAAAAATTTCTTTCCGATTTGAAGTTTTTTGAATTAATTTCTAATAAAAACATTTAATTTTAATTAGAAATACTTAATTTTAAATAAAAATACTCAGTTTTAAGCAAAAAGTTGATTTGTTAAAGATTTTCAAGTGAATCGGTTTCAAGTTTTCAAAAATTTCTTTCCGATTTGAAGTTTTTTCAATTAATCTCTAATAAAAACATTTAATTTTCATTAGAAATACTTAATTTTAAATAAAAATACTCAGTTTTAAGCAAAAAGTTGATTTGTTAAAGATTTTCAAGTGAATCGGTTTCAAGTTGTCATAAATTTCTTTCCGATTTGAAGTTTTTTCAATTAATTTCTAATAAAAACATTTAATTTTAATTAGAAATACTTAATTTTAAATAAAAATACTCAGTTTTAAGCAAAAAGTTGATTTGTTAAAGATTTTCAAGTGAATCGGTTTCAAATTGTCAAAAATTTCTTTCCGATTTGAAGTTTTTTCAATTAATTTCTAATAAAAACATTTAATTTTAATTAGAAATACTTAATTTTAAATAAAAATACTCAGTTTTAAGCAAAAAGTTGATTTGTTAAAGATTTTCAAGTGAATCGGTTTCAAGTTGTCTAAAATTTCCTTTCCGATTTGAAGTTTTTTCAATTAATTTCTAATAAAAACATTTAATTTTAATTAGAAATACTTAATTTTAAATAAAAATACTCAGTTTTAAGCAAAAAGTTGATTTGTTAAAGATTTTCAAGTGAATCGGTTTCAAGTTTTCAAAAATTTCTTTCCGATTTGAAGTTTTTTCAATGAATTTCTGATAAAAACATTTAATTTTAATTAGAAATACTTAATTTTAAATAAAAATACTCAGTTTTAAGCAAAAAGTTAATTTGTTAAAGATTTTCAAGTGAATCGGTTTCAAGTTTTCAAAAATTTCTTTCCGATTTGAAGTTTTTTCAATTAATTTCTAATAAAAACATTTAATTTTAATTAGAAATACTTAATTTTAAATAAAAATACTCAGTTTTAAGCAAAAAGTTGATTTGTTAAAGATTTTCAAGTGAATCGGTTTCAAGTTGTCTAAAATTTCTTTCCGATTTGAAGTTTTTTCAATTAATTTCTAATAAAAACATTTAATTTTAATTAGAAATACTTAATTTTAAATAAAAATACTTAGTTTTAAGTAAGAAGTTGATTTGTTAAAGATTTTCAAGTGAATCGGTTTCAAGTTTTCAAAAATTTCTTTCCAATTTGAAGTTTTTTCAATTAATTTATAATAAAAACATTTAATTTTAATTAGAAATACTTAATTTTAAATAAAAATACGCAGTTTTAAGCAAAAAGTTGATTTGTTAAAGATTTTCAAGTGAATTGGTTTCAAGTTTTCAAGAATTTCTTTCCGATTTGAAGTTTTTTCAATTGATTTCTAATAAAAACATTTAATTTTAATTAGAAATACTTAATTTTAAATAAAAATACTTAGTTTTAAGTAAGAAGTTGATTTGTTAAAGATTTTCAAGTGAATCGGTTTCAAGTTTTCAAAAATTTCTTTCCGATTTGAAGTTTTTTCAATTAATTTCTAATAAAAACATTTAATTTTAATTAGAGATACTTAATTTTAAATAAAAATACTCAGTTTTAAGCAAAAAGTTGATTTGTTAAAGATTTTCAAGTGAATCGGTTTCAAGTTTTCAAAAATTTCTTTCCGATTTGAAGTTTTTTCAATTAATTTCTAATAAAAATAAATTTTAATTAGAAATAATTAATTAATAATTTAAATAAAATAATTTTGATTAATGAATGTTTTTTATTTTTAGATGAGAAAAATAAAAAAGGTAGGAATTTGGCCGGTCGGTTTAGTCGGTGGATACAATGCCGAAGCTCCAATCGTAGACAAGAAAACTGGTAAAGTGACAGGTTATCGAAGCGGTTGGAAACCTGACAGACCGTTTGCAATCGACATGGCTGGATTTGCCATCAATTTAGACTTAATTTTATCAAATCCAAACGCCGAGTTCTCTTATAAAATGGCCAAAGGCTTTCAAGAAAGCGAATTCCTTAGCTTTTTCATCACCAAAGATGAATTAGAACCCTTAGCCGATAACTGTACCAAAGTTTACGTTTGGCATACACGTACGGAAACTCCCAAAATAGCCGGGGTGATTCCCGGACTTGAAGTTTAAGGATTTGATGAAGCGAAGAAGTATTTTCTTTTTGTATTGTGATCGTTTTAGAATTTAAGAGGTTATTTTTGAGGTTAGAAGCCAGTTTTTAAAATGAATTATTTAAATAAAAGATATGAATGAATAATTAGATTGATTTAAATGAATGATTGATATGAATGAATGTTAATAATTAAAAAAAAGAGGTTAGGTTTTTGTGATACTTTTAATATTTATTTACTTTATTTGATGAATAAGTTGTAATTTTAAAAAATCACTTTGACATTTAAAACGTCAAAAATGACATTTCTCCGTTTAACTGTCAAATTTGACAAGAATAAATTTATTTTTATTATAAATTTTGATTAGAAATTTTTATTTTCACATTTAATAACTAAGTAAAAACGCAAAAACATTTCCACATGTCTCATAATAAATATTATTTATATTTATCGTTAAGTACCTGCACAATATTAACCGAAATTTCTAAAAAAAAATAACTCAAAGTAATAAACACAAAAGTATTTTATTCGTTCTAATAACAGTATAAATAGAAGTAAATAGTAAGATTAAGTACTTATCGTTGCGAATAACAATGACAGTAACGTTGATAATAAACTAAAGAACTTAAATAAAAGCGGCGTTTCAATAAAATAAATAAGAGAAACGAATGTAATAATTCTAAATTGTAATATTTGTAAAAATTTTGATGTAGATGTAAAATAATAAGATTTTTTTTTTATTTTTAAGTGAAAAATTGTTATACTTGTATCCGTATTGAATTAATTATCCATAATAAACAGTATACTGATTATTTTATAAGATCGTAATATCAATCGGAAGAAAATAACTCTTCCGAGTGCCATAAACCGTTAAACAAGTTCTCTTTCGTAGCTTTAAGAGTCGTAAGAACAAAAAGACAAACCTGTATTGTTACATTCAATAAATATTTTGACCAAAATTATGATATATTACTTAAACATTAAGAAAAACATTAAAAAACATAAAAAAACACATTTTTATTTCATACATTTTTAATTTATCTCATTTTTTGTATATTTTTTATAATTTACAAACTTAAATAAAAATCTTTAAAAAGAAAAACACACATAAATATTTAATTTAACCCCAAGCGGGTGTTTTGCAATAATGTAAAACTAACTTTCCGTCGGCTCCGAAACATTCGTATAAATTCCTGACTATTTGGTCTCTCGAAGGTGCAAAATTTTGATTTACATAGAGAAACTGAAAAGAAAAGGTTATTTTAGATTAAATTTATTCATTATATAAATGATTTTTGCTTAAAATTTAATTAAATTTAAATAAATATAAAAATTTGACGTTTGAAAGTGGCGCCATCTATGAACATTTAGTGATATTATTAACTACCTTTTTTAAAAAATATATTTTAAAGTAATTTTTTAACATTAAATGTATCTAACAAACAAATTTTAAACTAATAATTATAATAAATTAATAAAATAATAACAAACCAGTCTTTCTTGAGGATCTAACTTTAAATATTTTTTCATAAAATCAATAATCCACCCGATCGGTTTATCGGCTTCAACTGACCACTTTTTCTTTTTCATAATCGGTACATCTCCGGTTGGTTTTAAAAGAATATCATCTAAAAAAACCGAAAACAAGTTATTTCATTTACAAAGTCATTAATTAAACTTAAAACATACATTTTATTTTATCTACTTTTACCTCGTGATTTTCCAAAGATACCCCACGATCGAAATTAGACGATAATGAATCGGTTTCATTATCATCCGGCTTTTTCTCTTCACTCATTTTACAGTTTGTTATAGAAATTGATAGAAATGTCAAAGATTTATAAACATAACCTAAAAGATATTTGACAATTAACATGTAGTGCTACCAATCTAAATTTAGTCTAAATAAATTCAAAATAGATTAATTTCATAGAAAATTTAATGAATTAAAATACAGTTTTTTACTAAATAAGTTAATTTAATATCCAAGAATAATAATATCAATTAAAATTAAATTAAAAAAGTCGATTTAAAAATAAATTATGTTTAATTTTATAGGAATAAAATTCCAGGAAAATTTATTAGATGGCGCCATTAAGAGTTTCTAATTTTTAGTCAAAAACAGACTTTTATCATCCATAACTCGCTTATTATTTATCTTATCGGGATGATTTTTTCACCATTCTGTAGATTTTAAGTTCTACTTTCTAACAATATACTATAACCCGGTCTATCATTAAGAATTTTTAAGCTGTGTTTAAAAAAACTAAAATATGTCAAAAACAGACTTTTTTCATCCATAACTCACTTATTATTTATGCTATCGGGATGATTTTTTCACCATTCTGTAGATTTTAAACTGTACTTTCTAATAATATACTATAATCCATTTCAACATTAAAAATTTGGAAGCTGTGTTTAAAAAACTAAAATATGTCAAAAACGGACCTTTTATCATCCATAACTCGCTTATAATTTATGCTATCGAGATGATTTTTTTACCAATCTGTAGATTTTTAGTTCTACTTTCTAACAATATACTATAATCCGTTTCAACATTAAGAATTTAGAAGCTGTGTTTAAAAAACTGAAATATGTCAAAAACACACTTTTGTCATCCATAACTCGCTTATTATTTATCCAATCCGTATGATTTTTTCACCATTCTGTAGATTTTTAGTTCTACTTTCTATTAATATACTATAATCCGTTTCAACATTAAGAATTTGGAAGCTGTGTTAAAAAAACTGAAATATGTCAAAAACAGACTTTTTTCATCCATAACTCGCTTATTATTTATCCTATCGGGATGATTTTTTCACCATTTTGTAGACTTTTAGTTCTACTTTCTAACAATATATTGTAACCCGGTTTAAGATAAAAAATTTGGGAGCTGTGTTGGTTTCTATTGATTTTTAATTATTTTTATAAATAAGACGAATTAAAATACAGTTTTTTCTAAATAAGTTAATTTAATAGCACAGAAAAGAAATATACCAATAAAAAATAAATTTAATAATCGATTTAAGGACAAAGTTTGATAAAGTGAATTTAATTTTATAAGAATAAAGTTCAACAAAATTTTTTTAGATGCCGCTACTAGGAGTATCTATTAATTTTTGGTTATTTTTATAAATAAGACGAATTAAAATACAATTTTTTTCCAAATAAGTTAATTTAATAGTAAAGAAAAGGAATCTATCAATAATAGACAAATTTTAAAATCGGTTTAAGGAGAAAGTTTGAAAAGTGAATTTAATTTTATAAGAATAAAGTTTAACGAAAATTTATTAGATGACGTTACCAACCAATCAATTTAACTCCACTTAAATTAAAATTAAAATATCACTTTTCTTTTTATTTATTTATAATTTCCATAAAATTCAATTCTTATTACCATCTAATTTAGAATTTATTTCGATTTATTGATATTTAAAAGTAAAATAATGTGAAAAATTTATTTTCATTTGACAATGACGTTTAACATTTAAGGTTATGTTATTCTCGTTTTTTTTAATGTTTTAAAGAAAAAGTAAGGAATTTTAATAAAATAATATTAAATAATAAAATAAATGAAAGAAATTTGTAATCTTTTTAAATTATATAAACGTTTATTTATTTATCAATTTATTCCATTTTTGGAACCAACGTACACAGTCATCGATACTCATATAATATTTCTGTCAAATTCCAATAGTGGAAAAACACAAATGTTGCTCATTAATTAAAAAGTGTTTATCACAGAAATTTGACTTAACAAGAACTAAACGGTACAACGCTTTTCCTATTTAAATACATACAGGGTTTTTCTTTTTTTAATTCAAATCTTAAATAATTAACATAAACTAAAATCCTCTTTGACCATTTTCTTTGCTTTGAGTCAATTCTAAACTAGTTCAACATAATCTAAAGACTAGTAAATAAAAAATAAAGAGAATTAACTAAAAACATCTTAAAAACTGGAATAATTAGACGAAAAACGAAAAATTTTTATATTATAGACTATTATTTATATATATTATTAATAAAAATGGACATTTTATTTTATATTATAATCACTGAAATGAAAAATTACAAAGACCTTTGGTAACAACCACTTGGCGCAGTCAAAAACTTAAAATTTAAGCGATAACGAGCGGTTCGTCATCGGAAAACCCTCGAATTTGAGGGCTTTCCTCTTCTTCTAACCCGTGATCATCAAAAGTCGCAGCATCCGATCTAGAATCGTAATGAGAATTTGCAAATCTAGTAAAACTATTTTGCAACCGCCTATGTCTCACGTAAAGGAACCCTAAAGCACCTCCGGAAACTACCAATAGCAAACAAACAATAACTAAAACCGTAGTAAGACTCGTTTTACTTATATCACCCATCCAAGCAGCTTGTTCGAGAGTTTTTATACTTGCCACATTAGAAAGAGCCGATCTATAACCATACTGAGTTTTCATAACAACAGCGAAAGAATACATTTCAGCCGTAGCATTATTATAAACAAACGGAGGTGATTTAAGAGTAACTCTTTGAGCGGTTGTTTCATTAATTTCTTTCCCCTCGGATATTAAAACCTCATATTCGTATGAAATATTAGCTAAATCGAAAGCTGTTGTATTATGTTCTTTCCAATAAAGAAAATAACTCCCATTTTTTTCTATAATAACTTGAACGTCGAAAGCCGGAGGAACAGGTGGGGCGTGATAAACGATTTTATTCGATGGTTTAGCTCCTTCGACATCTGTTGAAATAACAACTTCGTAAACACCACCAAAAGTTACATTAAAATCGTGATTTAATTTCGTATCGGTACGATTTTTTAAATTAAATGTGGCTGTTTGGTTTTTTCCCAATTCAACTATAGAGATTATATAACCGATTCCATGGTTGATTGAGGGGCAAGATGCGGACCATTTAACGTTCATCATGTCGTATCTTTTGGAGGCTTGAGTTACTCTTATGTCTTCTGGTGGGGCGCGGTCGTTAAAGTAGGTTTTTACGACTTGGGAGGTGGTTTGAATCGGACCAATTCCAAGTGGACCGATTAAACCAACGGTGAAGATGTAGCTTTCGCAAGCACCCAATCCGGTTATTGTAGCTCCTAGGAGAGTTGTGTTGAAACGTGGTTCTAAAAAGAAAAAATTAATAACTAACCTTAAAAAAATTAACCAACTTTAAAAAATCACTCGGATTTTATTTATAGGAGTTAAGAAATGATTTTTTACTTTAAATGAAACATAAAAAATTCTATTTTTAATTAAAAACTAGAATGTTTTATCTTTCATTTAAAACAAAAATCATTTATTAATTGAAAAACCAATACGAAAGGTTCATCGGAAACCAAATTTGAGTTTAAAAACATGAAGGTACTTCTAATTTAGAACTTTCTCATTTTCCAAACAAAAAATGAAAATGAGAAATGAAAAAGAGTTAAAATTGGATTTAAAATTGAGACTTTAAGTCTTTTGTAACATTTCTTAATTGAAAAATCTAAACGAAAGGTTCATCGGAAACCAAATTTGGGTTTAAAAACATGAAGGTACTTCTAATTTAGAACTTTCTCATTTTCCAAACAAAAAATGAAAATGAGAAATGAAAAAGAGTTAAAATTGGATTTAAAACTGAGACTTTAAGTCTGTTGTAACATTTCTTAATTGAAAAATCAAAACAAAAGGTTCATCGGAAACCAAATTTGGGTTTAAAAACATGAAGGTACTTCTAATTTAGAACTTTCTCATTTTCCAAACAAAAAATGAAAATGAGAAATGAAAAAGAGTTAAAATAAGATTTAAAATTGAGACTTTAAGTCTTTTGTAACATTTCTTAACTGAAAAATCTAAACGAAAGGTTCATCGGAAACCAAATTTGGGTTTAAAAACATGAAGGTACTTCTAATTTAGAACTTTCTCATTTTCCAAACAAAAAATGAAAATAAGAAAAGAAAAAGACTTAAAATAGGATTTAAAATTGAGACTTTAAGTCTTTTGTAACATTTCTTAACTGAAAAATCTAAACGAAACGTTCATCGGAAACCAAATTTGGGTTTAAAAACATGAAGGTACTTCTAATTTAGAACTATCTCATTTTCCAAACAAAAAATGAAAATGAGAAATGAAAAAGAGTTAAAATTGGATTTAAAATTGAGACTTTAAGTCTTTTGTAACATTTCTTAATTGAAAAATCTAAACGAAAGGTTCATCGGAAACCAAATTTGGGTTTAAAAACATGAAGGTACTTCTAATTTAGAACTTTCTCATTTTCCAAACAAAAAATGAAAATGAGAAATGAAAAAGACTTAAAATAGGATTTAAAATTGAGACTTTAAGTCTTTTGTAACATTTCTTAATTGAAAAATCTAAACGAAAGGTTCATCGGAAACCAAATTTGGGTTTAAAAACATGAAGGTACTTCTAATTTAGAACTTTCTCATTTTCCAAACAAAAAATGAAAATGAGAAATGAAAAAGAGTTAAAATAGGATTTAAAATTGAGACTTTAAGTCTTTTGTAACATTTCTTAATTGAAAAATCTAAACGAAAGGTTCATCGGAAACCAAATTTGGGTTTAAAAACATGAAGGTACTTCTAATTTAGAACATTCTCATTTTCCAAACAAAAAATGAAAATGAGAAATGAAAAAGAGTTAAAATAGGATTTAAAATTGAGACTTTAAGTCTTTTGTAACATTTCTTAATTGAAAAATCTAAACGAAAGGTTCATCGGAAACCAAATTTGGGTTTAAAAACATGAAGGTACTTCTAATTTAGAACTTTCTCATTTTCCAAACAAAAAATGAAAATGAGAAATGAAAAAGAGTTAAAATAGGATTTAAAATTGAGACTTTAAGTCTTTTGTAACATTTCTTAATTGAAAAATCTAAACGAAAGGTTCATCGGAAACCAAATTTGGGTTTAAAAACATGAAGGTACTTCTAATTTAGAACTTTCTCATTTTCCAAACAAAAAATGAAAATGAGAAATGAAAAAGAGTTAAAATAAGATTTAAAATTGAGACTTTAAGTCTTTTGTAACATTTCTTAACTGAAAAATCTAAACGAAAGGTTCATCGGAAACCAAATTTGGGTTTAAAAACATGAAGGTACTTCTAATTTAGAACTTTCTCATTTTCCAAACAAAAAATGAAAATAAGAAAAGAAAAAGACTTAAAATAGGATTTAAAATTGAGACTTTAAGTCTTTTGTAACATTTCTTAATTGAAAAATCTAAACGAAAGGTTCATTGGAAACCAAATTTGGGTTTAAAAATATGAAGGTACTTCTAATTTAGAACTTTCTCATTTTCCAAACAAAAAATGAAAATGAGAAATGAAAAAGACTTAAAATTGGATTTAAAATTGAGACTTTAAGTCTTTTGTAACATTTCTTAATTGAAAAATCTAAACGAAAGGTTCATCGGAAACCAAATTTGGGTTTAAAAACATGAAGGTACTTCTAATTTAGAACTTTCTCATTTTCCAAACAAAAAATGAAAATGGGAAATGAAAAAGAGTTAAAATAAGATTTAAAATTGAGACTTTAAGTCTTTTGTAACATTTCTTAATTGAAAAATCAAAACAAAAGGTTCATCGGAAACCAAATTTGGGTTTAAAAACATGAAGGTACTTCTAATTTAGAACTTTCTCATTTTCCAAACAAAAAATGAAAATAAGAAATGAAAAAGAGTTAAAATAGGATTTAAAATTGAGACTTTAAGTCTTTTGTAACATTTCTTAATTGAAAAATCTAAACGAAAGGTTCATCGGAAACCAAATTTGGGTTTAAAAACATGAAGGTACTTCTAATTTAGAACTTTCTCATTTTCCAAACAAAAAATGAAAATGGGAAATGAAAAAGAGTTAAAATAAGATTTAAAATTGAGACTTTAAGTCTTTTGTAACATTTCTTAATTGAAAAATCAAAACAAAAGGTTCATCGGAAACCAAATTTGGGTTTAAAAACATGAAGGTACTTCTAATTTAGAACTTTCTCATTTTCCAAACAAAAAATGAAAATAAGAAAAGAAAAAGACTTAAAATAGGATTTAAAATTGAGACTTTAAGTCTTTTGTAACATTTCTTAATTGAAAAATCTAAACGAAAGGTTCATTGGAAACCAAATTTGGGTTTAAAAATATGAAGGTACTTCTAATTTAGAACTTTCTCATTTTCCAAACAAAAAATGAAAATGAGAAATGAAAAAGACTTAAAATTGGATTTAAAATTGAGACTTTAAGTCTTTTGTAACATTTCTTAATTGAAAAATCTAAACGAAAGGTTCATCGGAAACCAAATTTGGGTTTAAAAACATGAAGGTACTTCTAATTTAGAACTTTCTCATTTTCCAAACAAAAAATGAAAATGGGAAATGAAAAAGAGTTAAAATAAGATTTAAAATTGAGACTTTAAGTCTTTTGTAACATTTCTTAATTGAAAAATCAAAACAAAAGGTTCATCGGAAACCAAATTTGGGTTTAAAAACATGAAGGTACTTCTAATTTAGAACTTTCTCATTTTCCAAACAAAAAATGAAAATAAGAAATGAAAAAGAGTTAAAATAGGATTTAAAATTGAGACTTTAAGTCTTTTGTAACATTTCTTAATTGAAAAATCTAAACGAAAGGTTCATCGGAAACCAAATTTGGGTTTAAAAACATGAAGGTACTTCTAATTTAGAACTTTCTCATTTTCCAAACAAAAAATGAAAATGAGAAATGAAAAAGACTTAAAATTGGATTTAAAATTGAGACTTTAAGTCTTTTGTAACATTTCTTAATTGAAAAATCTAAACGAAAGGTTCATCGGAAACCAAATTTGGGTTTAAAAACATGAAGGTACTTCTAATTTAGAACTTTCTCATTTTCCAAACAAAAAATGAAAATAAGAAAAGAAAAAGACTTAAAATAGGATTTAAAATTGAGACTTTAAGTCTTTTGTAACATTTCTTAATTGAAAAATCTAAACGAAAGGTTCATTGGAAACCAAATTTGGGTTTAAAAATATGAAGGTACTTCTAATTTAGAACTTTCTCATTTTCCAAACAAAAAATGAAAATGAGAAATGAAAAAGACTTAAAATTGGATTTAAAATTGAGACTTTAAGTCTTTTGTAACATTTCTTAATTGAAAAATCTAAACGAAAGGTTCATCGGAAACCAAATTTGGGTTTAAAAACATGAAGGTACTTCTAATTTAGAACTTTCTCATTTTCCAAACAAAAAATGAAAATGGGAAATGAAAAAGAGTTAAAATAAGATTTAAAATTGAGACTTTAAGTCTTTTGTAACATTTCTTAATTGAAAAATCAAAACAAAAGGTTCATCGGAAACCAAATTTGGGTTTAAAAACATGAAGGTACTTCTAATTTAGAACTTTCTCATTTTCCAAACAAAAAATGAAAATGAGAAATGAAAAAGAGTTAAAATAAGATTTAAAATTGAGACTTTAAGTCTTTTGTAACATTTCTTAACTGAAAAATCTAAACGAAACGTTTATCGGAAACCAAATTTGGGTTTAAAAACATGAAGGTACTTCTAATTTAGAACTTTCTCATTTTCCAAACAAAAAATGAAAATGAGAAATGAAAAAGAGTTAAAATTGGATTTAAAATTGAGACTTTAAGTCTTTTGTAACATTTCTTAATTGAAAAAGCAAAACAAAAGGTTCATCGGAAACCAAATTTGGGTTTAAAAACATGAAGGTACTTCTAATTTAGAACTTTCTCATTTTCCAAACAAAAAATGAAAATAAGAAATGAAAAAGAGTTAAAATTGGATTTAAAATTGAGACTTTAAGTCTTTTGTAACATTTCTTAATTGAAAAAGCAAAACAAAAGGTTCATCGGAAACCAAATTTGGGTTTAAAAACATGAAGGTACTTCTAATTTAGAACTTTCTGATTTTCCAAACAAAAAATGAAAATAAGAAATGAAAAAGAGTTAAAATTGGATTTAAAATTGAGACTTTAAGTCTTTTGTAACATTTCTTAATTGAAAAATCTAAACGAAAGGTTCATCGGAAACCAAATTTGGGTTTAAAAACATGAAGGTACTTCTAATTTAGAACTTTCTCATTTTCCAAACAAAAAATGAAAATGAGAAATGAAAAAGAGTTAAAATTGGATTTAAAATTGAGACTTTAAGTCTTTTGTAACATTTCTTAACTGAAAAATCTAAACGAAACGTTCATCGGAAACCAAATTTGGGTTTAAAAACATGAAGGTACTTCTAATTTAGAACTTTCTCGTTTTCCAAACAAAAAATGAAAATGAGAAATGAAAAAGAGTTAAAATTGGATTTAAAATTGAGACTTTAAGTTTTTTGTAACATTTCTTAATTGAAAAATCTAAACGAAAGGTTCATCGGAAACCAAATTTGGGTTTAAAAACATGAAGGTACTTCTAATTTAGAACTTTCTCATTTTCCAAACAAAAAATGAAAATGAGAAATGAAAAAGAGTTAAAATTGGATTTAAAATTGAGACTTTAAGTCTTTTGTAACATTTCTTAACTGAAAAATCTAAACGAAACGTTCATCGGAAACCAAATTTGGGTTTAAAAACATGAAGGTACTTCTAATTTAGAACTTTCTCATTTTCCAAACAAAAAATGAAAATGAGAAATGAAAAAAACTTAAAATAGGATTTAAAATTGAGACTTTAAGTCTTTTGTAACATTTCTTAACTGAAAAATCTAAACGAAACGTTCATCGGAAACCAAATTTGGGTTTAAAAACATGAAGGTACTTCTAATTTAGAACTTTCTCATTTTCCAAACAAAAAATGAAAATGAGAAATGAAAAAGAGTTAAAATTGGATTTAAAATTGAGACTTTAAGTCTTTTGTAACATTTCTTAACTGAAAAATCTAAACGAAACGTTCATCGGAAACCAAATTTGGGTTTAAAAACATGAAGGTACTTCTAATTTAGAACTTTCTCGTTTTCCAAACAAAAAATGAAAATGAGAAATGAAAAAGAGTTAAAATTGGATTTAAAATTGAGACTTTAAGTTTTTTGTAACATTTCTTAATTGAAAAATCTAAACGAAAGGTTCATCGGAAACCAAATTTGGGTTTAAAAACATGAAGGTACTTCTAATTTAGAACTTTCTCATTTTCCAAACAAAAAATGAAAATGAGAAATGAAAAAGAGTTAAAATTGGATTTAAAATTGAGACTTTAAGTTTTTTGTAACATTTCTTAATTGAAAAATCTAAACGAAAGGTTCATCGGAAACCAAATTTGGGTTTAAAAACATGAAGGTACTTCTAATTTAGAACTTTCTCATTTTCCAAACAAAAAATGAAAATGAGAAATGAAAAAGAGTTAAAATTGGATTTAAAATTGAGACTTTAAGTCTTTTGTAACATTTCTTAATTGAAAAATCTAAACGAAAGGTTCATCGGAAACCAAATTTGGGTTTAAAAACATGAAGGTACTTCTAATTTAGAACTTTCTCATTTTCCAAACAAAAAATGAAAATGAGAAATGAAAAAGAGTTAAAATTGGATTTAAAATTGAGACTTTAAGTCTTTTGTAACATTTCTTAATTGAAAAATCTAAACGAAAGGTTCATCGGAAACCAAATTTGGGTTTAAAAACATGAAGGTACTTCTAATTTAGAACTTTCTCATTTTCCAAACAAAAAATGAAAATGAGAAAAGAAAAAGAGTTAAAATTGGATTTAAAATTGAGACTTTAAGTCTTTTGTAACATTTCTTAATTGAAAAATCTAAACGAAAGGTTCATTGGAAACCAAATTTGGGTTTAAAAACATGAAGGTACTTCTAATTTAGAACTTTCTCATTTTCCAAACAAAAAATGAAAATGAGAAATGAAAAAGAGTTAAAATAAGATTTAAAATTGAGACTTTAAGTCTTTTGTAACATTTCTTAATTGAAAAATCTAAACGAAAGGTTCATCGGAAACCAAATTTGGGTTTAAAAACATGAAGGTACTTCTAATTTAGAACTTTCTCATTTTCCAAACAAAAAATGAAAATGAGAAATGAAAAAGAGTTAAAATTGGATTTAAAATTGAGACTTTAAGTTTTTTGTAACATTTCTTAATTGAAAAATCTAAACGAAAGGTTCATCGGAAACCAAATTTGGGTTTAAAAACATGAAGGTACTTCTAATTTAGAACTTTCTCATTTTCCAAACAAAAAATGAAAATGAGAAATGAAAAAGAGTTAAAATTGGATTTAAAATTGAGACTTTAAGTCTTTTGTAACATTTCTTAATTGAAAAATCTAAACGAAAGGTTCATCGGAAACCAAATTTGGGTTTAAAAACATGAAGGTACTTCTAATTTAGAACTTTCTCATTTTCCAAACAAAAAATGAAAATGAGAAATGAAAAAGAGTTAAAATTGGATTTAAAATTGAGACTTTAAGTCTTTTGTAACATTTCTTAATTGAAAAATCTAAACGAAAGGTTCATCGGAAACCAAATTTGGGTTTAAAAACATGAAGGTACTTCTAATTTAGAACTTTCTCATTTTCCAAACAAAAAATGAAAATAAGAAATGAAAAAGACTTAAAATAGGATTTAAAATTGAGACTTTAAGTCTTTTGTAACATTTCTTAATTGAAAAATCTAAACGAAAGGTTCATCGGAAACCAAATTTTGTCTAACCTAAAATCAAAATTCAACTTTAAAAAATCGTACAGACTTTATTTTTAGGAATTTTGAAGAAATTTTTTTGGGAAATTGTAATCTTAAATATCTTCTTTAAAATAACTTTAAAGGTTTTATAAAAAATTATATAAATTTTCAGAAAAATTTTTTTTCAAAACCTCTGCATTTTCATCTAACCTAAAATCATCCAAAACTTTAAAAAATCGCCCAGATTTTATTTTTAATAATTTTGAAGAAATTTTTTTGGGAAATTGTAATCTTAAATGTCTTCTTTAAAATAAGTTATAAGGATTTTTAAAAGATTATATAAATTTCTTAAAAAAATTTTTTTTCAAAACCTCTGCATTTTCATGTAACCTAAAATCAATAAATTCGATACTTTTGGGATTTTTTTTTAAATTTTTTGAGAATAATTAGAACAAATACGATTGATTTGCGAAAAAATAGATATTTTAATCTACCAATCTTTAGATTTTCTTTCCTTAATTTTCAAAAATAAAGTCTGTGGGGTTTTTAAAAATGACCAAAAATTTTTAGGTTAAATTTGATCAAAAATCATCGGTTACTTTGAAAATTTTTTTAATTTTTTGGGTAATAATTAGAACAAAATTGACTTTTTAATTAAAAATAGAATATTTTAACTTTCAATTAATACAAATTTCATTTCTTAAAGTCAAATTTGTTCTAATTGTTTTCAAAAAAATTAAAAAAATTCCCAAAGTTAGAGAAAATTTTTGACAGTTAACTAACCTTAAAAAAAATTGACCAATTTTAAAAAATCGTCCAGATTTTATTTATAGGAATTAAGAAATGATTTTTACTTTAAATGAAACATAAAAGATTCTATATTTAATTAAAAAAGACAAATTTGTTCTAATTGTTTTCAAAAAAATTAAAAAAAATTCCAAATGTAATGAAAATTTTTAACACTTAACCTTAAAAAAATTGATCAACTTTAAAAAATCGCACTGATTTTATTTATAGGAATTAAGAAACGATTCTTTATCTAAATTAAACATAAAATATTCTATTTTTAATTAAAAAAGATAAATTTCTCGTAGTTGTTTTCAAAAAAATTAAAAAAATTCCCAAACTTAGTGAAAATTTTGACAGTTAACTAACCTTAAAAAATTGACCAATTTAAAAAAATCGCCCAGATTTTAATTTGTAGGAGTTAAGAAATGATTTTTACTTTAAATGAAAAATAAAAGATTCTATTTTCAATTAAAAAAGTCAAATTTGTTCTAATTGTTTTCAAAAAAATTAAAAAAATTCCCAAAGTTAGTGAAAATTTTGACAAATTAGAACCAATTTTATAAAATTAAGACGAAAATTTAACAAATTAGAATAAAGTTTATAAAATTTAGATGAATTTTTGATAAATAAAGAAAAGGTTTTGATGAATCAGAACAAACTTTATAAAATTATAAAGAATTTTTCACAAATTAAGATCGATTTTTGAAAAATTAAGACTAATTTTCGACGATTTTAAACATATTTTAAAAAGATAACTTCAATAATGATGAATATTTAATAAATGAAAACGAATTTTGGAAAATGAAGACAAAGTTTTGACGAATTAGAACAAATTTTATAGAATTATAAAGAATTTTTGATAAATTAAGACAAATTTTTGACAAATTAAGATGAATTTTGAGAAATGAAGACGAAATTTTGACAAATTAAAAGCAATTTTATAAAATTACGACGAAAATTTGACAAATTAGAACAAATTTTGGTAAAATTTTGACGAATTTTTGAGACATTAAAAGACTTTTGGAAGAAAATATTGACTTTTTAACCAATTTAGTGAGTTTTTAACATTTAGTTTTGAAAATTTTAGTAATTTTTTGAACAATTTTAAAAGACATTTGGATTAAACTAGCGATTTTTTTAACAATTTAGCGACATTTTGATATCTTGTGTTGAACAAATTCGAAAATTCGTCTTAATTTATCGATAATTCTTCATAATTAAATAAAATTTGCCATAATTTATCGAAATTCCGCACTTATTTTCCAAAATTTGTTTTAATATATCTAAATTACTTTTAATTTGTCAAATATTCGTCATTGTTCGAGTTAATTTTATAAAGCGTGTCCCAAAAACATCGGAAATTCGTCTAAATATGACAAAAATTCCTTATGATTGAATAAAATTAGTCTTAATTTATCAAAATTTCATCTTTATTTCTCAAAATACGTTTTAGTTGGTCTTAATTCGTTTGAATTTTATATTATTCGTTCAAGTACATTTTAATTTGTCAAATATTTGGTAATATCCGTCTTAATTTGCCAAAAAATCGTTTCAATTTGTCAAAAATGTCTCTTAATTTCGAATAATTCATCTTAATTTGGCGAAAATTCGTTTCAATTCGTCTCAGTTTGAAGAAATTCCTTCTAATTTGTAAAAATTCATCTTAAGTTGCCGAAAATTCGTTCCAATTTGTCGAAAATTCGCCTGAATTTATGGAAAATTTGTCTTAATTTGGAAAAATTCGTTCTAATTTGTAAAAATTCGTCTGAATTTATGGAAAATTTGTCTTAATTTGGAAAAATTCGTTCTAATTTGTAAAAATTTATCTTAATTTGCCGAAAATTCGTTTCAATTTGTCAAAAATTTCTCTTAATTTGGAATAATTCATCTTAATTTGCCGAAAATTCGTTTGAATTGGTCTTAATTTGGAAAAATTCGTTCTAATTTGTAAAAATTCGTTCTCATTTGTAAAAATTCATCTTAATTTAGAAAAAAATCGTTTCAATTTGTCGAAAATTTCTCTTAATTTGGAATAATTCATCTTAATTTGGCGAACATTTCTCTTAATTTGGAAAAATTCGTTCTAATTTGTAAAAATTCGTTCTAATTTGTAAAAAATCGTTCTAATTTGTAAAAATTCGATCTAATTTGTAAAAATTCATCCTAATTTAGAAAAAATTCGTTCTAATTTGTAAAAATTCATCCTAATTTAGAAAAAATTCGTTTCAATTTGTCGAACATTTCTCTTAATTTGGAATAATTCATCTTAATTTGGCGAACATTTCTCTTAATTTGTAAAAATTCGTTCTAATTTGTAAAAACTCGTTCTAATTTGTAAAAATTCATCCTAATTTAGAAAAAATTCGTTTCAATTTGTCGAAAATTTCTCTTAATTTGGAATAATTCATCTTAATTTGGCGAACATTTCTCTTAATTTGGAAAAATTCGTTCTAATTTGTAAAAATTCGTTCTAATTTGTAAAAATTCATCCTAATTTAGAAAAAATTCGTTTCAATTTGTCGAAAATTTCTCTTAATTTGGAATAATTCATCTTAATTTGGCGAACATTTCTCTTAATTTGGAAAAATTCGTTCTAATCTGTAAAAATTCGTTCTAATTTGTAAAAATTCGTTCTAATTTGTAAAAATTCATCTTAATTTAGAAAAAATTCGTTTCAATTTGTCGAAAATTTCTCTTAATTTGGAATAATTCATCTTAATTTGGCGAACATTTCTCTTAATTTGTAGAAATTCGTTCTAATTTGTAAAAATTCGTTCTAATTTGTAAAAAATCGTTCTAATTTGTAAAAATTCGTTCTAATTTGTAAAAATTCATCTTAATTTGGAAAAAATTCGTTT
This sequence comes from Digitonthophagus gazella, assembly GCA_036711955.1. Lineage (NCBI taxonomy): Eukaryota > Metazoa > Arthropoda > Insecta > Coleoptera > Scarabaeidae > Digitonthophagus > Digitonthophagus gazella. The sequence continues at coordinate 3,080,717 of JASCIT010000002.1, read as the reverse complement.
CAATTTGTCGAAAATTTCTCTTAATTTGGAATAATTCATCTTAATTTGGCGAACATTTCTCTTAATTTGTAAAAATTCGTTCTAATTGGTAAAAATTCGTTCTAATTGGTAAAAATTCGTTCTAATTTGTAAAAATTCGTTCTAATTTGTAAAAATTCATCTTAATTTAGAAAAAATTCGTTTCAATTTGTCGAAAATTTCTCTTAATTTGGAATAATTCATCTTAATTTGGCGAACATTTCTCTTAATTTGGAAAAATTCGTTCTAATTTGTAAAAATTAGTTCTAATTTGTAAAAATTCGTTCTAATTTGTAAAAAATCGTTCTAATTTGTAAAAATTCGTTCTAATTTGTAAAAATTCATCCTAATTTAGAAAAAATTCGTTTCAATTTGTCGAAAATTTCTCTTAATTTGGAATAATTCATCTTAATTTGGCGAACATTTCTCTTAATTTGTAAAAATTCGTTCTAATTTGTAAAAATTCGTTCTAATTTGTAAAAATTCGTTCTAATTTGTAAAAATTCATCCTAATTTAGAAAAAATTCGTTTCAATTTGTCGAAAATTTCTCTTAATTTGGAATAATTCATCTTAATTTGGCGAACATTTCTCTTAATTTGGAAAAATTCGTTCTAATTTGTAAAAATTCGTTCTAATTTGTAAAAATTCGTTCTAATTTGTAAAAATTCATCCTAATTTAGAAAAAATTCGTTTCAATTTGTCGAAAATTTCTCTTAATTTGGAATAATTCATCTTAATTTGGCGAACATTTCTCTTAATTTGGAAAAATTCGTTCTAATTTGTAAAAATTCGTTCTAATTTGTAAAAATTCGTTCTAATTTGTAAAAATTCGTTCTAATTTATAAAAATTCGTTCTAATTTGTAAAAATTCGTTCTAATTTGTAAAAATTCGTTCTAATTTGTAAAAATTCGTTCTAATTTGTAAAAATTCATCTTAATTTAGCAAAATTTGGTTTCAATTTGTCGAAAATTAGTATTAATTTGTAAAAATTCGTTCTAATTTGTCAAAAATTTATTCTAATTTGCAAAAATTCGTCTTAATTTTGCAAAAAATCGTTCCAATTTGTCAAAAATGTATCTAAATTTGTCAAAATGCCGAAAATTCTTTATAATTTATATATAAATGTATATAATTTCAAATTCTCAGTTAAAATTGAATCCAAATCATCAACTTAACTCAAAAAAATCAATAAATAAATTAATAAATAAAATTTAAAAAAGTAATAACTCATAACAACAATCATTCTTATTTAAAAAACCACATACTTTCCAAAACTTCCTCCTCGGTTAACCCGTAATAAACCCCATAAACCCAATTAACCTTCCGGGAATCCTTCGGTCGATCCCAAGTAACTTTAACAGACGTTCCTTCATTCTTATTAACTATAGCGCTTAGATTTGGTACTTCAGGTAAAGCCGTTCCATTTGTATTAGCAACTATGTAACTAATAGGACCGTAAAATTGTTTCCTGACCGATCTCACCTAAAAATATCAATTATTAAACAACTTTTCATTCAAAACATCAATTAATAAACATCTTATCATTCAAAATATCAATTAAAAAACATCTTATAATTAAACATATCAATTAAAAAACATCTTATTATTAAACATATCAATTAATAAATATCTTATCATTAAAAATATCAATTAATAAACATCTTTTCCAAACACCGAGAGATTGTAAGGTTAGGTTGCATTAATTGACTTAATATAAATGGAGATTTTTTTTGACGTTTATACCATATCGTTTAAATTGTCTATTATTTCCTTCTAATCGGTTAAAGTCTTTTAAATTTTTTACAATTTTTAATTTATTAAACTTAATTTCTTTATTTAAACATTTTATTATTGATTTTTTTTTAACAAAAAAAGTTTTTTAAATTAATTTTAAAACATATCGAGATCATTTTTTTTTAACCAATAAACTTGTCCATTATCACATAAAACATCTATGATTTCACTTTGACAGTTTAAATTATAATTTTAAATTTTAATCGTAAATTAATACTTAGATCTTATTATTAAAAATATCAATTAATAAACGTCTTTTCATTCAAAATATCAATTAATTATTTTTTCATTACTAAAAAAAATAAAAATAAATACTCACTTTAAATTGATATAAAACCCCCGGAGTTAAATTATCAACATTAATACTAGTCGTATTACTTATTCTTGTTTCTAATCTTGGATAAGGTGGTCGAACAATAATCTCAATTAAAAACCCATCATATTTTCCTTTATAATCCCAAGATAAAGAAATAACCCGTTCAGAACTTCCCGTAACACGTAAATTTTCCACGGCACCAACTTCAGCCTCTTTATCGAATTGAAGAGTTACAATTTGAGAAAATCCACTTTTATATTTTCCATTATGAGCAATAACATAAAACGAATAAGTAACCCCGGATTCAAAATCAGCATTTAATAAAATATTTGTTGAGTTATCCCCTAAATTAACTAATATATGAGAGGACGGTGGATAAAATCCAACTTCGTAGGTTTTTATAACCCCATGAGTGTGAGTTGGTTCATTCCAAGAAACCAAAACATGTGTGTTGTTTATTTGCTTAGCTGTAACGTTTAATGGGATAGATGGAATACCCTCGGTGGTCATTGCGGGGAAAAATTTAGCCGGTGGGAAAACTTTAGTCGTTCCGGAAACTCTAACATAAACAGTCATATTATAATGAGTGTACGGTTCTAAATCTTTAAAGATATAACTTGAATTAGTTATCCAAGTTTCATTTTTCCAATTTGTTGGGATTGTATTATTTCCGGCTAAACTAATCGAAGGTAAAAATTCCAACTGTTCATTTTGAGGTACCGCAATCCACCAGTACAATTTTAAAGAGTCTTTTGTTATCCCCCGTTCTTCAATACCCATTTGTAAAACTTGATAATAACGATCAACATTCGTACAATTACTCTCATCGAAATTATCGGCGCAATGTTGAGTACCATCGCATCTATGAGCCATCGGATGACAAATATTTACATCGCATGGGAAAAATCCAATCGAACAAGTTGGAGGGGCTGGTATTTCGGGTACGTTGTGGTTATAAGAACAAGATTCTTCATCTTGACCATCGGCACAATCCATTTTTCCATCGCATAATTTCGATAAAGGTATACAAGAAGCATCTACTCGACATGTGTATTGATCGACTGTACATTTAGCTAATGGTGGACAATGTTGTTCATCTTCTCGGTCTTCGCAATCAGCCATACCGTCACAAACCCAAGAAGAACTTATACAATATCCACTTAAGCATTGAAATTGATTCGTTCCACAAGTTGTAAGTACGGTCCAAGGTACTTCGGAAGCTGTTACATTTAAAACCGTAGGTGAAGTTGTTGGGTAATTACATCCCACTTCATCACTTCCATCATCACAATCAACGGCTTTATCACATTTCCACCAATAAGGTATACATAATTTACTATCGCATTTAAACATCCATTCGTGACAATTATAAGAGTTTGTGATTGGGTTCGGTTCAACGGTTGAAGTTTCAGTACAATTTTTTTCATCCGAACCATCGGGACAATCTTTATCACCGTCACAAACCCATTGTTTAACGATACATTTTTCATTTTCCCCCCCGCATTTAAATTGATACTCGGAACAAGTTAAATTACTACAATGTGCTTCATCGGAGTGATCGTTACAGTCATTTTCACCATCGCAATACCACGATAGGGGTATACAACTAACCCCACCGGTTGTACATTTAAATTCATCGGTTTTACAAACGGTAGGAACGGAATCATAACAACCTTGTTCATCGGAATTATCTCTACAGTCGTTTTCACCGTCGCATTTCCAATGGTTTGATATACAACGTCCGTTGTTACATTTAAATTGAGATTGGGTACAGTTTTGAACGGGACAATTACGTTCGTCGGATCCATCCGGACAATCTTTATCAAAATCACACCTCCAATAAGTTGGTAGACATAAACCATTATCGCAGGCGAAATAATTCGGGGCGCAAGTTGCGCTTTCGCAATTCATTTCATCCTCACCGTTACTACAATCATTCTCGTTATCACACTGCCAACTTTTTGGAATACATTGACCATCACCGCAAGGGAAATATTTAGACGAACAAGTACTTTGATACTTCGGGCAAGTCATATTTGCATTTGGTTCTAATTCACCCGGACAAACACATTTACCATCTTTCATATCGAAACCATCCGGACATAAACAAACCGCTTTCTGGTTTACGGCAACACAAATATATTGACAAGTTGAATTAATACATAAATTTGTCTTATCTTGGATACTATGAGCGTAAATTTTCATCTCCATCAAACCGTGGATATCATCGGCTAAAGTATTTATACCAATTCCGTGATCTTTATCCGCACTAAATATAGCATTTCGTTTCCAATCATCCCAATACATAGTATCTTTAAAAACAGCAACAGAAAACGGATGCATTACATTTGTAGAATCGTGTAAAACTTTATTAAATTTATTTCCATAAAAATCAGAACTTCCTATATAATCTAATTTAGCATCAACCCAATAAATCCTCTCGGCTATATAATCTATAGTTATTCCATTCGGCCATTCAATTATAGGGTGTTTAAAAAGTTGGGTGACATTCGAACCGTCTAAATTAGATCTTGAAATTGAAGGATTTGATGCCCAATCCGTCCAAAATAAAAACTCAGCTATCGGATGTACAATAATCCCTCGGGGTTTTTTCAAAATTGGGGGTGTTAAAATAGTCCTTCGGTAATGTCTCGGTTGGGGGACATCAACCCGTATTAATTCAATCTTAGCATCTCTTCCGTCAACAAAATATAAATTTTTAGAAACCCAATCGTAAGACATACCCTCAACGGATGATAAATTTGAATTTATTAAAATCTCATTTGATGATCTACCATCTAAACATTGTCTACCGATGTGATCTTTTATAATATCAGCCCAAAATACACAATTATTTTTCATGTCGAAATCAATTGCGATTACATTTCTAAAGTCAGCAACGGGTAAATCTTCTTTTTTCTTTGTAACCGGATTTAATCTAATTATACGATCCCTTTGAGCGATTAATAAAAACGTGGGGATTTCTTTAAACGGACAGGGGATAACATCCGGAGCATAAAAATCATAATAACCTTTCAAACAAACATCCCCGGATATTTTCCTATAACCTTTTGTACGATTATAACTCATTCCGGGTTGACAAGTTTGTGGTATTTCATACGGATCAAACTTAGAACTTTTATTTCGAATACAATGACCATGACTTTCATCTTTCATAAAACCAAAATCGCATTCATAATCGGTTGAAGTACACGCACAAGGTTCTTCGGAAATAGGCATGTTGTAATTTCCCCCGCTATAACATCTAGCATGAGGGATTTTTCTCTTATATGTTTGTTGTTTACCCAACGGACATGGAATTAATCTTTGACCATCAATACTAACACTCGGAGACCAAGTTTTATAATCAATCGTTGTACAATTATACTTAAAAACATCTTTTAAATCAATTTTTACAATAATCCATTGGTGTTGTTCTACTCTTGAACCGAAGAGGGTAAAAACCGTAGTGTTACCACCCGGTTCGGTCATTAAACCGTATAAACGGATTGATTCGTTATTGAATTGTTTTTCTTCCCAGGTTTCACCCATATCGGTTGAGAATAAAAGTGTGTTTGTGTCGTGACGGGTTTTGTAGTATTTTACAGCTGTTAATAAACCACCGTGGTCACCCATGTTGAAGAAGTGGAGGTCTTTTAGGGATTGTTTCCATGTTAATCCGGCGTCGGTGCTTATGTAAACTCCAAAATGACCCTAAATAAAAAAAAGAAATAAAAAAAAATTAGTCTTATAATTTTACAGTTTTGTTTTGAATGTCAGGAAAGTAAAATTTAACATTTTTGATTGACCGGAAGATCTAATCTCTCAATTTTAGTTCTTCGGAAAGTAAAATTTTAGAGTTTTAACTCTTAGAAGAGTAATATTTATCATTTTTAGATCTTTCGAAAGTCAAATCATACATTCTTAGATCTCTAAAAAGATAATATTAACATTTTTAAACCTTCCGAGACATAATCTTAAGATTTTTAAACCTTCCGAGACACAATCTTAACATTTTTAAACCTTCCGAGATACAATCTTAACATTTTTAAACCTTCCGACACACAGTTTTAAATTTTGAATGTCTGGAAAGTAAAATTTAACATTTTTGATTGATCGGAAGATCTAATCTTTCAATTTTAGTTCTTCGGAAAGTAAAATTTTAGAGTATTAACTCTTAGAAGAGTAATATTTATCATTTTTAAATCTTTCGAAAGTCAAATTATACATTTTTAGATCTCTAAAAAGATAATATTAACATTTTTAAACCCTCCGAGACACAATCTTAACATTTTTAAACCTTCCGAGACACAATCTTAACATTTTTAAACCTTTCAAGACACAGTTTTAAATTTTGAATGTCTGGAAAGTAAAATTTAACATTTTTGATTGATCGGAAGATCTAATCTCTCAATTTTAGTTCTTCAGAAAGTAAAATTTTAGAGTATTAACTCTTAGAAGAGTAATATTTATCATTTTTAGATCTTTTGAAAGTCAAATTATACATTTTTAGATCTCTAAAAAGATAATATTAACATTTTTAAACCTTCCGAGACACAATCTTAACATTTTTACACCTTTCGAGACACAGTTTTAAATTTTGAATGTCTGGAAAGTAAAATTTAACATTTTTGATTGATCGGAAGATCTAATCTTTCAATTTTAGTTCTTCGGAAAGTAAAATTTTAAAGTTTTAACTCTTAGAAGAGTAATATTTATCATTTTTAGATCTTTCGAAAGTCAAATTATACATTTTTAGATCTCTAAAAAGATAATATTAACATTTTTAAACCTTCCGAGACACAATCTTAACATTTTTAAACCTTCCGAGACACAATCTTAACATTTTTAAACCTTCCGAGACACAATCTTAACATTTTTAAACCTTTCGAGACACAGTTTTAAATTTTGAATGTCCGGAAAGTAAAATTTAACATTTTTGATTGATCGGAAGATCTAATCTCTCAATTTTAGTTCTTCGGAAAGTAACATTTTAGAGTATTAACTCTTAGAAGAGTAATATTTATCATTTTTAGATCTTTCGAAAGTCAAATTATACATTTTTAGATCTCTAAAAAGATAATATTAACACTTTTAAACCTTCCGAGACACAATCTTAACATTTTTAAACCTTTCGAGACACAGTTTTAAGTTTTGAATGTCTGGAAAGTAAAATTTAACATTTTTGATTGATCGGAAGATCTAATCTCTCAATTTTAGTTCTTCGGAAAGTAAAATTTTAGAGTATTAACTCTTAGAACAGTAATATTTATCATTTTTAGATCTTTCGAAAGTCAAATTATACATTTTTAGATCTCTAAAAAGATAATATTAACATTTTTAAACCTTCCGAGATACAATCTTAACATTTTTAAACCTTTCGAGACACAGTTTTAAATTTTGAATGTCTGGAAAGTAAAATTTAACATTTTTGATTGATCGGAAGATCTAATCTCTCAATTTTAGTTCTTCGGAAAGTAAAATTTTAGAGTATTAACTCTTAGAAGAGTAATATTTATCATTTTTAGATCTTCGAAAGTCAAATTATACATTTTTAGATCTCTAAAAAGATAATATTAACATTTTTAAACCTTCCGAGACGCAATCTTAACATTTTTAAACCTTTCGAGACACAGTTTTAAATTTTGAATGTCCGGAAAGTAAAATTTAACATTTTTGATTGATCGGAAGATCTAATCTCTCAATTTTAGTTCTTCGTAAAGTAAAATTTTGGAGTATTAACCCTTAGAAGAGTAATATTTATCATTTTTAGATCTTTGGAAAGTCAAATCATACATTTTTAGATCTCTAAAAAGATAATATTAACATTTTTAAACCTTCCGAGACACAATCTTAACATTTTTAAACCTTCTGAGACACAATCTTAACATTTTTAAACCTTTCGAGACACAGTTTTAAATTTTGAATGTCTGGAAAGTAAAATTTAACATTTTTGATTGATCGGAAGATCTAATCTCTCAATTTTAGTTCTTCGGAAAGTAAAATTTTAGAGTATTAACTCTTAGAACAGTAATATTTATCATTTTTAGATCTTTCGAAAGTCAAATTATACATTTTTAGATCTCTAAAAAGATAATATTAACATTTTTAAACCTTCCGAGATACAATCTTAACATTTTTAAACCTTTCGAGACACAGTTTTAAATTTTGAATGTCTGGAAAGTAAAATTTAACATTTTTGATTGATCGGAAGATCTAATCTCTCAATTTTAGTTCTTCGTAAAGTAAAATTTTGGAGTATTAACCCTTAGAAGAGTAATATTTATCATTTTTAGATCTTTGGAAAGTCAAATCATACATTTTTAGATCTCTAAAAAGATAATATTAACATTTTTAAACCTTCCGAGACACAATTTTAACATTTTTAAACCTTCCGAGATACAATCTTAACATTTTTAAACCTTTCAAGACACAGTTTTAAATTTTGAATGTCTGGAAAGTAAAATTTAACATTTTTGATTGATTGGAAGATCTAATCTCTCAATTTTAGTTCTTCGGAAAGTAAAATTTTAGAGTTTTAACTCTTAGAAGAGTAATATTTATCATTTTTAGATCTTTCGAAAGTCAAATTATACATTTTTAGATCTCTAAAAAGATAATATTAACATTTTTAAACCTTCCGAGACACAATCTTAACATTTTTAAACCTTCCGAGACACAATCTTAACATTTTTAAACCTTCCGAGACACAATCTTAACATTTTTAAACCTTTCGAGACACAGTTTTAAATTTTGAATGTCCGGAAAGTAAAATTTAACATTTTTGATTGATCGGAAGATCTAATCTCTCAATTTTAGTTCTTCGGAAAGTAACATTTTAGAGTATTAACTCTTAGAAGAGTAATATTTATCATTTTTAGATCTTTCGAAAGTCAAATTATACATTTTTAGATCTCTAAAAAGATAATATTAACACTTTTAAACCTTCCGAGACACAATCTTAACATTTTTAAACCTTTCGAGACACAGTTTTAAGTTTTGAATGTCTGGAAAGTAAAATTTAACATTTTTGATTGATCGGAAGATCTAATCTCTCAATTTTAGTTCTTCGGAAAGTAAAATTTTAGAGTATTAACTCTTAGAACAGTAATATTTATCATTTTTAGATCTTTCGAAAGTCAAATTATACATTTTTAGATCTCTAAAAAGATAATATTAACATTTTTAAACCTTCCGAGATACAATCTTAACATTTTTAAACCTTTCGAGACACAGTTTTAAATTTTGAATGTCTGGAAAGTAAAATTTAACATTTTTGATTGATCGGAAGATCTAATCTCTCAATTTTAGTTCTTCGGAAAGTAAAATTTTAGAGTATTAACTCTTAGAAGAGTAATATTTATCATTTTTAGATCTTCGAAAGTCAAATTATACATTTTTAGATCTCTAAAAAGATAATATTAACATTTTTAAACCTTCCGAGACGCAATCTTAACATTTTTAAACCTTTCGAGACACAGTTTTAAATTTTGAATGTCCGGAAAGTAAAATTTAACATTTTTGATTGATCGGAAGATCTAATCTCTCAATTTTAGTTCTTCGTAAAGTAAAATTTTGGAGTATTAACCCTTAGAAGAGTAATATTTATCATTTTTAGATCTTTGGAAAGTCAAATCATACATTTTTAGATCTCTAAAAAGATAATATTAACATTTTTAAACCTTCCGAGACACAATCTTAACATTTTTAAACCTTCTGAGACACAATCTTAACATTTTTAAACCTTTCGAGACACAGTTTTAAATTTTGAATGTCTGGAAAGTAAAATTTAACATTTTTGATTGATCGGAAGATCTAATCTCTCAATTTTAGTTCTTCGGAAAGTAAAATTTTAGAGTATTAACTCTTAGAACAGTAATATTTATCATTTTTAGATCTTTCGAAAGTCAAATTATACATTTTTAGATCTCTAAAAAGATAATATTAACATTTTTAAACCTTCCGAGATACAATCTTAACATTTTTAAACCTTTCGAGACACAGTTTTAAAGTTTGAATGTCTGGAAAGTAAAATTTAACATTTTTGGTTGATCGGAAGATCTAATCTCTCAACTTTAGTTCTTCGGAAAGTAAAATTTTAGAGTATTAACTCTTAGAAGAGTAATATTTATCATTTTTAGATCTTTCGAAAGTCAAATTATACATTTTTAGATCTCTAAAAAGATAATATTAACATTTTTAAACCTTCCGAGACACAATCTTAACATTTTTAAACCTTTCGAGACACAGTTTTAAATTTTGAATGTCCGGAAAGTAAAATTTAACATTTTTGATTGATCGGAAGATCTAATCTCTCAATTTTAGTTCTTCGGAAAGTAAAATTTTAGAGTTTTAACTCTTAGAAGAGTAATATTTATCTTTTTTAGATCTTTCGAAAGTCAAATTATACTTTTTTAGATCTCTAAAAAGATAATATTAACATTTTTAAACCTTCCGAGATACAATCTTAACATTTTTAAACCTTCCGAGACACAATCTTAACATTTTTAAACCTTCCGAGACACAATTTTAAAGTTTGAATGTCTGGAAAGTAAAATTTAACATTTTTGGTTGATCGGAAGATCTAATCTCTCAACTTTAGTTCTTCGGAAAGTAAAATTTTAGAGTATTAACTCTTAGAAGAGTAATATTTATCATTTTTAGATCTTTCGAAAGTCAAATTATACATTTTTAGATCTCTAAAAAGATAATATTAACATTTTTAAACCTTCCGAGACACAATCTTAACATTTTTAAACCTTTCGAGACACAGTTTTAAATTTTGAATGTCCGGAAAGTAAAATTTAACATTTTTGATTGATCGGAAGATCTAATCTCTCAATTTTAGTTCTTTGGAAAGTAAAATTTTAGAGTTTTAACTCTTAGAAGAGTAATATTTATCTTTTTTAGATCTTTCGAAAGTCAAATTATACTTTTTTAGATCTCTAAAAAGATAATATTAACATCTTTAAACCTTCCGAGACACAATCTTAACATTTTTAAACCTTCCGAGATACAATCTTAACATTTTTAAACCTTTCGAGACACAGTTTTAAATTTTGAATGTCCGGAAAGTAAAATTTAACATTTTTGATTGATCGGAAGATCTAATTTATTAATTTTAGTTCTTCGGAAAACAAAATTTTAGAGTTTCAACTCTTAGATTTATATTAAATTAATTAAATTAAATTAGGTTAAATTTAAATCTAAATCAAAGTTTAAAAAAAAATTTCTCACTTGAAAGTTTTTTAATAAAATACAAATTTTTTTAATTTATTTTAAAGAAGAGGGTTTGATTTATCTTTAGTTCAAAAATGTTTACTTTATTTGCATAAATAAGATCAGAATGATTTTTTAAAAATTGGTCATTTTTTAAGGTTGGATCAAAAAATCGATGTTTAGAAAAAAATTTCTATTTCAAAATTTTTTTGATAAAATACAAATCTGTTAAATTTATTTTAAAAAAGAGGGTTTGATTTATCTTTACTTCAGAAATCTTTTCTTTATTCGCGTAAATAAAGTCAGAGTGATTTTTTAAAAATTGATGAATTTTTTAAGAATCAGTTCAAATGTTGAAGGTTAGAAAAAAATTTCTATCTTAAAATTTTGTCGATAAAATCCGGATCTTTATATCTTATTTTAAAGAACATATTTCAATCTATCTTTGATTATAAAATCTTTTCTCAATTCCTATAAATAAAGTCAGAATGATTTTTTTTTAAAAGTGGTATTTTTTTAAGGTTAGGTCAAAATATCGATGTTTAGAAAAAAATTTCTACCTCAAAATTTTTTTAATAAAATTCAACTCTTTTTATCTTATTTTAAAGTAGAAGGTTTGATTTATCTTTAATTCAGAAATCTTTTCTTTATTCGCGTAAATAAAGTCAGAGTGATTTTTTAAAAATTGATGAATTTTTTTAAGATTTAGTCCAAATATTGAAGGTTAGAAAAAAAATTTCTATCTTAAAATTTTGTCGATAAAATCCGGATCTTTATATCTTATTTTAAAGAACATATTTCAATCTATCTTTGATTATAAAATCTTTTCTCAATTCCTATAAATAAAGTCAGAATGATTTTTTAAAAAGTGGTATTTTTTTAAGGTTAGGTCAAAATATCGATGTTTAGAAAAAAATTTCTACCTCAAATTTTTTTTAATAAAATTCAATTCTTTTTATCTTATTTTAAAGTAGAAGGTTTGATTTATCTTTAATTCAGAAATCTTTTCTTTATTCGCGTAAATAAAGTCAGAGTGATTTTTTAAAAATTGATGAATTTTTTAAGATTCAGTCCAAATGTTGAAAGTTAGAAAAAAAATTCTATCTTAAAATTTTGTTTATAAAATCCCGATCTTTATATCTTATTTTAAAGAACATATTTCAATCTATCTTTGATTATAAAATCTTTTCTCAATTTCTATAAATAAAGTCAGAATGATTTTTTAAAAATTGGACATTTTTTAAGATTTGGTCAAAATATCGATGTTTAGAAAAAAATTTCTACCTCAAAATTTTTTTAATAAAATTCAATTCTTTTTATCTTATTTTAAAGAAGAAGGTTTGATTTATCTTTAGTTCATAAACCTTTTCTTTATTCGCGTAAATAAAGTCAGAGTGATTTTTTAAAAATTGATGATTTTTTTAAGATTCGGTCAAAATGTTGAAGGTTAGAAAATTCTATCTTAAAATTTTGTCGATAAAATCCGGATCTTTATATCTTATTTTAAAGAACATATTTCAATCTATCTTTGATTATAAAACCTTTTCTCAATTTCTATAAATAAAGTCAGAATGATTTTTTAAAAATTGGACATTTTTTAAGGTTTGGTCAAAATATCGATGTTTAGAAAAAAAATTCTACCTCAAAATTTTTTTAATAAAATTCAATTCTTTTTATCTTATTTTAAAGAAGAAGGTTTGATTTATCTTTAGTTCAGAAATCTTTTCTTTATTCGCGTAAATAAAGTCAGAGTGATTTTTTAAAAATTGATGAATTTTTTAAGATTCGGTCAAAATGTTGAAGGTTAGAAAAAAATTTCTATCTTAAAATTTTGTTGATAAAATCCGGATCTTTATATCTTATTTTAAAGAACATATTTCAATCTATCTTTGATTATAAAATCTTTTCTCAATCCCTATAAATAAAGTCAGAATGATTTTTTTAAAAAGTGGTATTTTTTTTAAGTTAGGTTAAAATATCGATGTTTAGAAAAAAATTTCTACCTTAAAATTTTTTTAATAAAATTCAATTCTTTTTATCTTATTTTAAAGAAGAAGGTTTGATTTATCTTTACTTCAGAAATCTTTTCTTTATTCGCGTAAATAAAGTCAGAGTGATTTTTTAAAAATTGGTGATTTTTTAAGTTTAGTTCAAAATGTCCAAGTTTAGAAAAAAAATTCTATCTTAAAATTTTTTTAATAAAATCCGGATTTCTGTATTTTATTTTAAAAAAGATATTTCAATCTATCTTTGATTCTAAAATTTTTTCTTAAATCCTACAAACAAAGTCAGAATGATTTTTTAAAAATTGGTCATTTTTTAAGGTTAGGTCAAAATATCGACATTTACAAAAAATATTCTCTCTTAAAATTTTTTCAATAAAGTCCAGATTTTTATATGTTATTTTAAAAAAGAGATTTCAATCTACATTTAATTCAAAGAACTTTTCTTTATTTGTATAAATAAGGTCAGAATGATTTTTTAAAAATTGGTGATTTTTTAAGTTTAGTTCAAAATGTCCAAGTTTAGAAAAAAAATTCTATCTCAAAATTTTTTTAATAAAATGTAAGTTTTCTAAATTTATTTTAAAAAAGACATTTCAATCTATCTTTAGTTAAAAAATCTTTTCTTAATTCCTATAAATAAAATCAGAGTGATTTTTTAAAAATTGATAATTTTTTTCAGGTTAGGTTAAAATGTCAAAGTTTAGAAAAAAATTTTTCATTTGAAATTTTTTTAATAAAATCTCGATTTTTTTATTTTGTTTTAAAAAAGACATTTTAATCTATCTTTAGTTAAAAAAATCTTTTCTTAATTCCTATAAATAAAGTTTGAGGGTTTTTTTAAAAATTGATAATTTTTTTAAGTTAGGTTAAAATGTCAAAGTTTAGAAAAAAATTTTTCATTTGAAAGTTTTTTAATAAAATCCCGATTTTTCTATTTTATTTAAAAAAAGACATTTTAATCTATCTTTAGTTAAAAAATCTTTTCTTAATTCCTATAAATAAAGTCAGAGTGATTTTTTAAAAATTGATAATTTTTTCAGGTTAGGTTAAAATGTCAAAGTTTAGAAAAAAATTTTTCATTTGAAAGTTTTTTAATAAAATCCCGATTTTTCTATTTTATTTTAAAAAAGATATTTCAATCTATCTTTAGTTACAAAATCTTTTCTTAATTCCTATAAATAAAGTCAGAGTGATTTTTTAAAAATTGATTAAAAATTGATAATTTTTTCAGGTTAGGTTAAAATGTCAAAGTTTAGAAAAAAATTTTTCATTTGAAAGCTTTTTAATAAAATCCCGATTTTTCTATTTTATTTTAAAAAAGACATTTTAATCTATCTTTAGTTAAAAAATCTTTTCTTAATTCCTATAAATAAAGTCAGAGTGATTTTTTAAAAATTGATAATTTTTTCAGGTTAGGTTAAAATGTCAAAGTTTAGAAAAAAATTTTTCATTTGAAAGCTTTTTAATAAAATCCCGATTTTTCTATTTTATTTAAAAAAAGACATTTTAATCTATCTTCAGTTAAAAAAATCTTTGCTTAATTCCTATAAATAAAGTCAGGGTGATTTTTTAAAAATTGGACTTTAAGGTTTGGTGAAAATATCGATGTTTAGAAAAAAATTTCTACATCGAAATTTTTTTAATAAAATTCAATTCTTTTTATCTTATTTTAAAGAAGAAGGTTTGATTTATCTTTAGTTCAAAAATCTTTTCTTTATTTGTAGAAATAAGGTCAGAATAATTTTTTAAAAATTGGCAATTTTTTAAAGTTAAATCAAAATGTTGATGTTTAGAAAAAAATTTCTATTTCAACATTTTTTTGATAAAATATAAATCTGTTAAATTTATTTTAAAGAAGAAGGTTTGATTTATCTTTAATTTAAAGATCTTTTTTTTATTCGTGTAAATAAAGTCGGAGTGATTTTTTAAAAATTGATGATTTTTGTAAAATTCGGTCGAAATGTTGAAGGTTAGAAAAAAAATTTTATCTTAAAATTTTTTTAATAAAATCTGGATTTCTACATTTTATTTTAGAAAAGAGGTTTTAATCTACCTTTGATTCAAAAATTATTCCTTGAATCCTATAAATAAAGTCAGAATGATTTTTTAAAAATTGATAATTTTTTTTAAGTTAGGTTAAAATGTCAAAGTTTAGAAAAAAATTTTTCATTTGAAAGTTTTTTAATAAAATCCCGATTTTTCTATTTTATTTTAAAAAAGACATTTTAATCTATCTTTAGTTAAAAAATCTTTTCTTAATTCCTATAAATAAAGTCAGAATGATTTTTTAAAAATTGGTGATTTTTTAAGTTTAGTTCAAAATGTCTAAGTTTAGAAAAAAAAATTCTATCTCAAAATTTTTTTAATAAAATGTAAATTTTCTCAATTTATTTAAAAAAAAACATTTCAATCTATCTTTAGTTAAAAAATCTTTTCTTAATTCCTATAAATAAAGTCAGAGTGATTTTTTAAAAATTGATAATTTTTTCAGGTTAGGTTAAAATGTCAAAGTTTAGAAAAAAATTTTTCATTTGAAAGCTTTTTAATAAAATCCCGATTTTTCTATTTTATTTTAAAAAAGACATTTCAATCTATCTTTAGTTAAAAAAATCTTTTCTTAATTCCTATAAATAAAGTCAGAGGGATTTTTTAAAAATTGATAATTTTTTTTAAGTTAGGTTAAAATGTCAGTTTAGAAAAAAATTTTTCATTTGAAAATTTTTTAATAAAATCCCGATTTTTCTATTTTATTTTAAAAAAGACATTTTAATCTATCTTTAGTTAAAAAATCTTTTCTTAATTCCTATAAATAAAGTTTGAGGGATTTTTTAAAAATTGATAATTTTTTTTAAGTTAGGTTAAAATGTCAAAGTTTAGAAAAAAAATTTTCATTTGAAAGCTTTTTAATAAAATCCCGATTTTTCTATTTTATTTTAAAAAAGACATATTAATCTATCTTTAGTTAACAAATCTTTTCTTAATTCCTATAAATAAAGTCAGAGGGATTTTTTAAAAATTGATAATTTTTTTTAAGTTAGGTTAAAATGTCAGTTTAGAAAAAAATTTTCATTTGAAAGCTTTTTAATAAAATCCCGATTTTTCTATTTTATTTTAAAAAAGACATTTTAATCTATCTTTAGTTAAAAAATCTTTTCTTAATTCCTATAAATAAAGTTTGAGGGATTTTTTAAAAATTGATAATTTTTTTTAAGTTAGGTTAAAATGTCAGTTTAGAAAAAAAATTTTCATTTGAAAATTTTTTAATAAAATCCCGATTTTTCTATTTTATTTTAAAAAAGACATTTCAATCTATCTTTAGTCAAAAAAATCTTTTCTTAATTCCTATAAATAAAGTCAGGGTGATTTTTTAAAAATTGATAATTTTTTTCAGGTTAGGTTAAAATGTCAAAGTTTAGAAAAAAATTTTTCATTTGAAAGTTTTTTAATAAAATCCCGATTTTTCTATTTTATTTTAAAAAAGACATTTTAATCTATCTTTAGTTAAAAAAATCTTTTCTTAATTCCTATAAATAAAGTCAGAGGGATTTTTTAAAAATTGATAATTTTTTTTAAGTTAGGTTAAAATGTCAGTTTAGAAAAAAATTTTCATTTGAAAGCTTTTTAATAAAATCCCGATTTTTCTATTTTATTTTAAAAAAGACATTTTAATCTATCTTTAGTTAAAAAATCTTTTCTTAATTCCTATAAATAAAGTCAGAGGGATTTTTTAAAAATTGATAATTTTTTTTAAGTTAGGTTAAAATGTCAAAGTTTAGAAAAAAATTTTTCATTTGAAAGCTTTTTAATAAAATCCCGATTTTTCTATTTTATTTTAAAAAAGACATTTCAATCTATCTTTAGTTAAAAAATCTTTTCTTAATTCCTATAAATAAAGTCAGAGTGATTTTTAAAATATTGATAATTTTTTTTAGGTTAGTTCAAAATGTCCAAGTTTAGAAAAAAAATTCTATCTCAAATTTTTTTTAATAAAATGTAAATTTTTTTAATTTATTTTAAAAAAGACATTTCAATCTATCTTTAGTTAAAAAATCTTTTCTTAATTCCTATAAATAAAGTTTGAGGGATTTTTTAAAAATTGATAATTTTTTTTAAGTTAGGTTAAAATGTCAAAGTTTAGAAAAAAATTTTTCATTTAAAAATTATTTAATAAAATCCCGATTTTTCTATTTTATTTTAAAAAAGACATTTCAATCTATCTTTAGTTAAAAAATCTTTTCTTAATTCCTATAAATAAAGTCAGAATGATTTTTTAAAAATTGATAATTTTTTCAGGTTAGGTTAAAATGTCAAAGTTTAGAAAAAAATTTTTCATTTGAAAGCTTTTTAATAAAATCCCGATTTTTCTATTTTATTTTAAAAAAGACATTTTAATCTATCTTTAGTTAAAAAATCTTTTCTTAATTTCTATAAATAAAGTCAGAGTGATTTTTTAAAAAATTGATAATTTTTTTATGTTAGGTTAAAATCCCAAAAAAACCCAAAAATTCAATTTACCTTTAAGCTTTTACCAATAACTCCAGTAGCAACTAAAATCCCCGGTGCAGATTTACTACTTAAAATACTAACAGTCCTCGTATCCGGATAAAGCTGACTAAACCGTTGAGTAAGATGCAACGAACAATTATTAGCCTGTTCGCAAGAAATAACCTGCCCTTCATTATCCCTCTCGGGCGACCTTATAAGCCTCCACGAAGCCCCATGATCGAAAGTAATCTTAGTTATAAGATTTTCCGGACCCAAACTATACTTAGTTCTCGGCAAATAAGCAATTTGAGAGGCTATATAAATCCCAGTCATCCCTTCAACTTTATAAATATCCGTAAAAGCTTCTTCAGCGATGTGACTAAAAAAAAATCTTTAATAAGACATAAAAATACATAAAAATATACTAAAAATTAAAAAAAAAAAACTTACTGCAACCACGAATCCGGCCAAGAATTATTCGGAAAATAAGCCAAAACATTCTCCAAAGACAACGTTAACTTTACATTTGTTAAAGAACCTTTTTCTACGTTTAAATTATCCGAAACGTATAAATGAGAAAACATTTCCGTGTGACTTATAGAAACGAAAACTCTATCATTTGTAACATCAACAACTTGATAAGCTTTCTTTTTTAATTCCGTGTCAAAAATACACTCCCTCGGAGTTTCAAAATTGTACGAAACAAATAAATCAAAATCATCTAATGTTGACTTTTTAACATAGAATACGTAATCGTCTTTAACAAACATTTCAACTACGTCTTTGGCAAATAACATTAAGTGTTGTCTACTTAAGATTTTCGTATACATAATCGAAGATAAATTCGTAGGTAAAGTCCTTTGGAGGATTAAATAATTCTTATTGTTCGTCCAAGTAAATGATTTTACATGTTGTTCGAGGACATCAAACGAACGACCAAAATTCGATGAATAATACAACTAAAAACATAAAAATTATGTAATTATAAAAAAAATTAATTAAAAAGTAATTTAAAAAAGATTTACCGTTCTATCTGAACCAGATTTATCTAAAATTAAGATATCGTTCGAATGCATCTCCCTAAATTGAACTTCACTCGGTGTAAAATCCACAGATATTTTACTTATTGTTTTTCCATGGTCGGTCGTTACGAAAATGTGTTTATTCTTCGTGTCGGTAAACACAAACTGAAAATTAAAAGTTAAATTAGCCAAGTTTGTAAATTTTAAAGGGAGTTCAGAGATTGTGAGAGAATTTTATGAAACAATTTTGTTTTTAAATGATCTCCAATAAAAAAATTTCTTTGAAATTCTTAAAATTCATTAAAAATCCTTTAATTTGAGTACAAACATGACCTATCTACGATTAAAAATAAAAAAGTTACGTTAATTTTAAAATTTTCAAGATGGCGGTTTAAAAAAATTAAAATTTTTATTGAAAATTCTTAAAGTTTATTAAAAATACTTTAATTTGATACCAAACACGACTATATTTTGATCAAAAATAAAGAAGTTAGGTTAGTTTTAAAAATTTTCAAAATGGCCGCCGTTCAATTGTTTGTTAAATTAAAAATTTTTATATCTCTGAAAGTATTTAAGTTAGATAGGTCGTGTTTGTATTCAAATTAAAGAGAATTTAATTCTCTTTCAATATTTTATACAAAATTTAAAGATGGCGATCATTGAAATTAATAAGTTGTTAAAATTTTTAAAATTTGTTAAAAATTTATTAAAATTTATTAAAAATTTGTTAACATTCTTAAAGTTTATTAAAAATCCTTTAATTTAAGTACAAACATGCCTATATTTCGATTAAAAATAAAAAAGTTAGGTAAATTTTTAAATTTTCAAGATGGCGGTTTAAAAAAATTAAAGTTTTTATTAAAAATTCTTAAAGCTTATTAAAAATCCTTTAATTTGACACCAAACACGACTATATTCGGATAAAAAATAAGACAGTTATCGTGATTTAAAAAAATTCAAAATGGCCGACTTCCGGTTGTCATTAAAATTAAAACTTTCGATAACTTTTTTATTTTTAATCGTAGATATATCGTGTTTGTACTTAAATAAAAGGAAATTCAATTTTCTCACGATTTATGATAAAATTTTAAAGATGGCCGACTTCCGGTTGTTTAAAAAATTAAAAATTTCAATAACTTTTGATCTATTAAAGTTAGGTATGTCATGTTTGTACTCAAATTAAAGGAAATTTAATTTCCCATCGATTTTTAATAAAAATTTCGTTCTAAAATTATTTTTGACAGTTCCCTTTTTAAAGTTTTTAACATTTTTATCTAAATTTTTACACTTTTTTCTTGTTTTTAGAAATTTCTTAAAGTTTTTGGTTATTCTTTAAAAATTTTAACATTTTCTTTTAAAAATGTTGACATTATTTTAGAAAATTTGACATTATTTTTGAAAAATTTTTACTTTTTTGTCTTTTTTTAGAAATTTCTTAAAGTTATTAATTGTTTTTTAAAAACTTCAACATTTTCTTTAAAAAATTTTGACATTATTTAAGAAAATTTTATATTTTTTTGAAAAGTTTTACATTTTTTTTTTGAAAAATTTGACAATTTTTTGAAAAATGTTAAGTTTTATTAAAAATTCTTAAAGCTTATTAAAAATCCTTTAATTTAATACCAAACACGACTATATTCGGATAAAAAACAAAAAAGTTAGGTTAGTTTAAAGAAATTCAAGATGGCCGACTTCCGCTTGTCATTAAAATTAAAAATTTCTATAGCTTTTTTATTTTTGATCGTAGATATATCGTGTTTGTACTCAAATTAAAGGAAATTTAATTTTCTAACGATTTATGTTAAATTTTAAAGATATCCGACTTTCGGTCGTTTAAAAAATTAAAATTTTCAATAACTTTTGATCTATTAAAGTTAGATATGTCGTGTTTATACTCAAATTAAAGGAAATTTAATTTCCCATCGATTTTTAATAAAAATTTCGTTCTAAAATTATTTCTGATATTTCTTTTTTTGAAATTTTTAACATTTTTTTTCTAAATTTTTACTTTTTTGTCTTTTTTAGAAATTTCTTAAAGTTTTTGATCATTCTTTAAAAATTTTAACATTTTTTCTTGACAATTTTGATATAATTTTAGAAAATTTAGATATAATTTTAGAAAATTTAGATATAATTTTAGAAAATTTTAATATAATTTTAGGAAATTTGACATTTTTTAAAAAATTTGACATTTTTTTAAAAATTTGACATTATTTTAAAAAAAGTTGACATTATTTTTAAAAATATTGACATTTTTAAAAAAATTGACATTTTTTTTTGAAAAATTGAAATTTTTATTAAAAATTCTTAAAGCTTATTAAAAATCCTTTAATTTGATACCAAACACGACTATATTCGGATAAAAAACAAAAAAGTTAGGTTAATTTAAAAAAATTCAAGATGGCCGACTTCCGGTTGTCATCAAAATTAAAAATTTCGATAACTTTTTTATTTTTAATCGTAGATATATCGTGTTTGTACTCAAATTAAAGGAAATTTAATTTCCTAACGATTTCTGACAAAATTTTAACGATATCCGATTTCCGGTTGTTTAAAAAATAAAAAAAATCGATAACTTTCAATCTATTAAAGTTAGATATGTCATGTTTGTACTCAAATTAAAGCAAATTTAATTTCCCATCGATTTTTAATAAAATTATTTTTAATTAGCTTTACAATCATTTCTAACCTCTCAAATTCAACTTACATGAGTTTTATAATTCGGATGATTATAAAACTTCTCCACGTTCGAATAATTCCCATTCGTTAATTTAAACAAATCCGTTTTATTTTCAAAAGAGTTCCCGTAATCGTACGAAATAAAAACCGTCGATGGATTCGCCGATTGACTCGAAGGGGAAAGCACCGGATTTCTCGCTAGGCAAATGATCACGTTACTTCCTTCGCCGACCCAATGAACCATAAGTTGTTTATGGGTATCATTTAAATGATGAGCCTAAAATAAAAGAAAAAAATTATTCAAATAAATAACGTTTTTAATTTTAAATTTTGAATTAAAAAAAATTTTATATAAGTTTTATTTAAGTGTTAAAATCTAGAATAAATATGAATCGTTCGGAGTTGATATTTGATCAAAAGATGTTTTGTCTGGAGCGATTACGAAGTTATGTGTAAAAATAACAAAGAACCAAAGAGTTGATTGAAGTCTTTGAGATCGCCAAAGGAGGTTGAATATCGTCGCGTAAGGCGGTCCGATAAAGCCTCTATTTATAGAAACCGGGCGCTTTTGCTGTCTTGTGTATTAATGCAAGCAAACAAATCAATAATTACGAGGATGGAAACTTCCTGTTCGAATTACCGGAATTACATTACACACATTAATACTAAAAATCAAAAGTATTAAAAGAAAATAAAAATAAGAAGGGAGTAAACGATATCATTTCCTGTTTGGCAAATAATAATCTCTTCTGTAGACGTAATAACAACGTAGATATGACACAGAAATTCGCGTCTAATTCTTATCACACTTATCACTCTTGTTATGCTTCTGTCTGACTGGTTTTTTAATCGTTCGTTACTCCTTAACTTTAAAAAGTTTTTACTAAAAAAAGTTTTTACTAAAAACAGTCTACTAAAAAATTTTTTTAATTTTTTTCGGAAAAGTTGGAACAAATTTGACCGATTTAAGATAAAATAGAATGTTTTAGGTTTCATTTGACATAAAAATCGTTTCTTTACTCTTATAAATAAGTTCGGTACGATTTAAAAAAAAAAAAATTAAAAATTAGGTTATGTTAAAAATTATAGTTGTCTTTCGGAATTTTTTTAATTTTTTTAAGAAAAGTTGGAACAAATTTGACCGATTTAAGATAAAATAGAATGTTTTAGGTTTCATTTGACATAAAAATCGTTTCTTTACTCTTATAAATAAGTTCGGTGAGATTTTTTTAAGAAAATTTAAAAATTAGGTTATGTTAAAAATTATAGTTGTCTTTCGGAATTTTTTTAATTTTTTTAAGAAAAGTAGGAACAAATTTGACCGATTTAAGATAAAATAGAATGTTTTAGGTTTCATTTGACATAAAAATCGTTTCTTTACTCTTATAAATAAGTTCGGTACGATTTAAAAAAAAAATTTTAAAATTAGGTTATGTTAAAAATTATAGTTGTCTTTGGGAATTTTTTTAATTTTTTTAAGAAAAGTTGGAACAAATTTGACCGATTTAAGATAAAATAGAATGTTTTAGGTTTCATTTGACATAAAAATCGTTTCTTTACTCTTATAAATAAGTTCGGTGAGATTTTTAAAAAAAAATTTAAAAATTAGGTTATGTTAAAAATTATAGTTGTCTTTGGGAATTTTTTTAATTTATTTAAGAAAAGTTGGAACAAATTTGACCGATTTAAGATAAAATAGAATGTTTTAGGTTTCATTTGACATAAAAATCGTTTCTTTACTCTTATAAATAAGTTCGGTACGATTTAAAAAAAAAAAAATTAAAAATTAGGTTATGTTAAAAATTATAGTTGTCTTTGGGAATTTTTTTAATTTTTTTAAGAAAAGTTGGAACAAATTTGACCGATTTAAGATAAAATAGAATGTTTTAGGTTTCATTTGACATAAAAATCGTTTCTTTACTCTTATAAATAAGTTCGGTGAGATTTAAAAAAAAAAATTAAAAATTAGGTTATGTTAAAAATTATAGTTGTTTTTCGGAATTTTTTTAATTTTTTTGGGAAAAGTTGGAACAAATTTGACCGATTTAAGATAAAATAGAATGTTTTAGGTTTCATTTGACATAAAAATCGTTTCTTTACTCTTATAAATAAGTTCGGTGAGATTTTTAAAAAAAAATTTAAAAATTAGGTTATGTTAAAAATTATAGTTGTCTTTGGGAATTTTTTTTAATTTATTTAAGAAAAGTTGGAACAAATTTGACCGATTTAAGATAAAATAGAATGTTTTAGGTTTCATTTGACATAAAAATCGTTTCTTTACTCTTATAAATAAGTTCGGTACGATTTAAAAAAAAAAAAATTAAAAATTAGGTTATGTTAAAAATTATAGTTGTCTTTGGGAATTTTTTTAATTTTTTTAAGAAAAGTTGGAACAAATTTGACCGATTTAAGATAAAATAGAATGTTTTAGGTTTCATTTGACATAAAAATCGTTTCTTTACTCTTATAAATAAGTTCGGTGAGATTTTTAAAAAAAAATTTAAAAATTAGGTTATGTTAAAAATTATAGTTGTCTTTGGGAATTTTTTTAATTTTTTTAAGAAAAGTTGGAATAAATTTGACCGATTTAAGATAAAATAGAATGTTTTAGGTTTCATTTGACATAAAAATCGTTTCTTTACTTTTATAAATAAGTTCGGTGGGATTTAAAAAAAAAATTTAAAAATTAGGTTATGTTAAAAATTATAGTTGTCTTTGGGAATTTTTTTAATTTTTTTAAGAAAAGTTGGAGAAAATTTGACCGATTTAAGATAAAATAGAATGTTTTAGGTTTCATTTGACATAAAAATTGTTTCTTTACTCTTATAAATAAGTTCGGTGAGATTTTTAAAAAAATTTAAAAGTTAGGTTATGTTAAAAATTATAGTTGTCTTTGGGAATTTTTTTAATTTTTTTAAGAAAAGTTGGAGCAAATTTGACCGATTTAAGATAAAATAGAATGTTTTAGGTTTCATTTGACATAAAAATCGTTTCTTTACTCTTATAAATAAGTTCGGTGAGATTTTTTTAAAAAAAAATTAAAAATTAGGTTATGTTAAAAATTATAGTTGTCTTTGGGAATTTTTTTAATTTTTTTAAGAAAAGTTGGAACAAATTTGACCGATTTAAGATAAAATAGAATGTTTTAGGTTTCATTTGACATAAAAATCGTTTCTTTACTCTTATAAATAAGTTCGGTGAGATTTTTAAAAAAAAATTTAAAAATTAGGTTATGTTAAAAATTATAGTTGTCTTTCGGAATTTTTTTAATTTTTTTAAGAAAAGTTGGAACAAATTTGACCGATTTAAGATAAAATAGAATGTTTTAGGTTTCATTTGACATAAAAATCGTTTCTTTACTCTTATAAATAAGTTCGGTGAGATTAAAAAAAAAAATTTTAAAATTAGGTTATGTTAAAAATTATAGTTGTCTTTGGGAATTTTTTTAATTTTTTTAAGAAAAGTTGGAATAAATTTGACCGATTTAAGATAAAATAGAATGTTTTAGGTTTCATTTGACATAAAAATCGTTTCTTTACTCTTATAAATAAGTTCGGTGAGATTAAAAAAAAAAATTTTAAAATTAGGTTATGTTAAAAATTATAGTTGTCTTTCGGAATTTTTTTAATTTTTTTAAGAAAAGTTGGAACAAATTTGACCGATTTAAGATAAAATAGAATGTTTTAGGTTTCATTTGACATAAAAATCGTTTCTTTACTCTTATAAATAAGTTCGGTGAGATTTTTTAAAAAAAATTTAAAAATTAGGTTATGTTAAAAATTATAGTTGTCTTTGGGAATTTTTTTTAATTTTTTTAAGAAAAGTTGGAACAAATTTGACCGATTTAAGATAAAATAGAATGTTTTAGGTTTCATTTGACATAAAAATCGTTTCTTTACTCTTATAAATAAGTTCGGTGAGATTTAAAAAAAAAAATTTAAAAATTAGGTTATGTTAAAAATTATAGTTGTCTTTCGGAATTTTTTTAATTTTTTTAAGAAAAGTTGGAACAAATTTGACCGATTTAAGATAAAATAGAATGTTTTAGGTTTCATTTGACATAAAAATCGTTTCTTTACTCTTATAAATAAGTTCGGTGAGATTTTTTTTAAAAAATTTAAAAATTAGGTTATGTTAAAAATTATAGTTGTCTTTCGGAATTTTTTTTAATTTTTTTAAGAAAAGTTGGAACAAATTTGACCGATTTAAGATAAAATAGAATATTTTAGGTTTCATTTGACATAAAAATCGTTTCTTTACTCTTATAAATAAGTTCGGTGAGATTTTTTTAAAAAAATTTAAAAATTAGGTTATGTTAAAAATTATAGTTGTCTTTCGGAATTTTTTTAATTTTTTTGGGAAAAGTTGGAACAAATTTGACCGATTTAGGATAAAATAGAATGTTTTAGGTTTCATTTGACATAAAAATCGTTTATTTACTCTTATAAATAAGTTCGGTGAGATTTTTTAAAAAAAAATTAAAAATTAGGTTATGTTAAAAATTATAGTTGTCTTTGGGAATTTTTTAAATTTTTTTAAGAAAAGTTGGAGAAAATTTGACCGATTTAAGATAAAATAGAATGTTTTAGGTTTCATTTGACATAAAAATCGTTTCTTTACTCTTATAAATAAGTTCGGTGAGATTTTTTAAAAAAAATTTAAAAATTAGGTTATGTTAAAAATTATAGTTGTCTTTGGGATTTTTTTTAATTTTTTTAAGAAAAGTTGGAACAAATTTGACCGATTTAAGATAAAATAGAATGTTTTAGGTTTCATTTGAGACAAAAATTATTTCCTAATTCTTATAAATAAGTTCCGCACGATTTTTTAAAAATCACAAGAGTGATTTCATTACTTCCTCTTTTCGATAAATAATCTCGGTTGTAATCGCACGATTGATGACATAATTCACTCCAAATTTTTATAATTATTTAGAATTGAGTCATTTAAAACTTAAATTTAAACCGTAAACAGATTACAAGGCAATATTTTAATCAATTTTATAACTAACAAAAAAAAATTATTTCTTTATTCTTGAAAACTATGAATCATCTAAATATTAATCATAACTTACAATAAAAAATTTTATGATTCATACTTAGAAGACATCTCATTATCACACATTAAAATACAAAGTACAATTTTTTTTTTAATCACATTAAATTTTCGTTTTTTTTTTTAATAAATGATTTGATTTTTGTTTTAATTTAATAATTATATTTGTCATAATTAATCAAAATAGATGTCAAAAAGGATTGACCAATTTGTCAATGGTTAGTGACGGTCAGAGATGAGAGCGGAAAAGTCAAGGGCGTCGGGTGACACGATGCAAAAGAATAGGGGGCCCTCGTCTCAAACGGCGACCACGTCGAAGGCAAAAAGTACCAAATCGATTCCAAAAGTTGATGAAAACGAAGCTTACATAGCGATTCCACCGGATGGTGGATGGGGTTGGATGGTGGTTTTGGGAGCTTTTTATAGTTTTTGTATAGCTGATGGAGCTTTGGTCAGTTTTGGAATCTTCTTAAATGAGGTGTCAGATGCCATGAATTGTACTAATAGTGATATTGCCATCGCTGGAGCTGTTCAAACTTGTTGTTATTGTTTAGCAGGTAAAAAAATTCAAAAAATCAATAAATATATTAATTGTAAGACTAGATTTTAAAATTAATTAGATCTGAAATCATTAGTTTGCTACATTTATTAGATTTGAAATCGTTTGGTTGTAGTTTAGATTTGAAATTGTAGGTTGTAAATTAGATTTGAAATTGTAGGTTGTAATTTTAGATAAAAAATCGTTGGTTATTAGATTTAAAATTGGTAGTTGTAATTTACATTTAAAATGGTTGATTTGTATGTACGAAGGGAAGTTTTGCAGTTGTAGAGTGGAAACCTCGGGATAAAACGGGGGAAAATCAATAGAGACGCAACGCATTCAAGGTCAGCAGACACAGTGGCGTAGTTGGAAAAGTATAAAGTACAAAGTGCAAAGTAAAAAAATAAAATAAAAAGGAAATAAAGTTATAGTCGTCCACACAAAAGTTAGAAATTAGGATATAACTATATAACGTTTTTAATAATAGTTTTATGATCAAATCATAAATGCAAATATGTTTTATCAACATACAAGTGACTAACCTAACTTTCTTAAAAAATCACCCAGACTTTATTTATTGGAATTAAAGAATAATTTTTGGTTTAAATGAAAGATAAAAGATTCTGTTTTGAATCAAAAAGGACAGATCTTTCCTAATCTTTACCAAAAAAATTAAAAAAAAAAATTAAAATTGGTGAAAATTTTTGACAGTTCTAACCAAACTTAAAAAAAAAATCACGCAATTTTAAAAAATCAGACTTTATTTATAAAGATTAAGGAAAGATTTTTGGTTTAAATGAAATTTCAAAGATTCTGTTTTGAATTAAAAAAGACAGGTTAGTTCTAATTATTATCAGAAGAATTAAAAAAATTCTTAAAGTTGGAAAATTTTCCTAACTTAACCTAACTTAAAAAAGAAATCGACCAATTTTAAAAAATCACCCAGACTTTATTTATAAAGATTAAGAAATGATTTTTGGTTTAAATGAAAGATAAAAGATCTGTTTTGATTTAAAAAAGGCAGATTTTTTATAATTATTACCAAAAAAATTAAAAAAATTCCCAAAGTTGGTAAAAATTTTTAACGGTTCCAACCCAACTTTTTTAAAAAAATCCACCAACTTTAAAAAATCACTGAGACTTTATTTTTTGGAATTAGAGATTGATTTTTGGTTTAAATTAAAGCTAAAAGATTCTATTTTCAATTAAAAGAGATATTTTTTTTCTATTGTTACCAAAAAAATTAAAAAAAATTTTTAAAGTTTCTTCTGAAATCATCGAATTTTATTAAAATTTTTGTCAGATTTTGTAGAAAACTACCTAAATTGATTTAATTGAAGGGTGGAGTGCAAGAAGTACCTAAGTAGCATTTTTATAAAATCTGCCTAGGTTTAAAATCTAGGTTTATTTGATAAACCTAGATGTCGCGATTCTAATGTCCCGAAATCTGACCCAGAAAAAGACGTTCGAAAAGGCGCTATTTAACCAATTTGGGCCTAGAAATGGCATCAAACTTATAAATCAAGTTGTATTTTAGGGTTTATTTGTCAACATGAACGACACCTAAAGGTGCTTTGTCAATCACGCGACTGCAGCGGCGATCGTCGCGCGGCTCTGGCGATTTTGCGTCAGCCACTCTTTTAAATTGAATTATATGGATACGTGGATGGATATATGGATAATCCGAAAGAGAAAAAACCGAAGGCGACTATTGTCGCACAATTGACACTTAATAAGGCGACTGTAGAAACGCTAGAAAAGTCACGAATCTGCAGCCGCGCGACTGAAGCGGCGATCATCGCGCGGATACAGACGCGCGACTTGGTTTCCGTTAGTTGACGTATCAATTCTAGCGGTTAAACTGCTATTGTGACAGTCTCTGTCACCAAGGCCGCAGTCGCGTTATTGACAACGTATCCATATAATTTAATGCAAACGAGTGGCTGACGCAAAGTCGCCAGAGCCGCGCGTCTGTATCCGCGCGACGATCGCCGCTTCAGTCGCGTGAATGACAACGCACCTTAAGGCGTTTAGTTTGACGTTTAGAAATGTCAAAAATTCGCTTGTCAGCAAATCTGCGCCGAAATTGGTCGATTTTCGTTAGTTCGGTGCAAACTGAGGGCAAAAAAGACGGCGCTGCTCGTTTACTACTTTATTATATGTGCCGCATAGGTAATTTTCAACTAATGATCTATACTGATGTTAGTAAAATCCGATTCTTTTTTGAGATTTTGAGGTTGTTTACGCTTGCTTCCAAAATAATAAACGCTTAGCATTGTAGGCTGCAATCACTATAACACATATTGATTAAACACGTTAACCGTCGATTAATTGAATGTTTCTAGATTATTTGACAGTCTGAAGCAAATTTGTATATACCCAAAAAAAGTTGACACATTAAGAAATTGCATAAAGTGTTCATTTCAATTCATATAACCTACGAGCTCTAGTAGCATTCTTTTCGAATTCATTTCCTACGTACTTTTTCATTCTTGTCTAATAAAAATTCAAATCATACTTTAAGCACGAATTTAAATAAACACCAGATATTATACTTGATTATTTGATTCAAAGACAATAAGACAATTAGAAATAAAAAACGAATACAACAAAAACCATTATCATGTCCACTCAAATTTTTAAGAATGAGTGCTCTAAGAAGAATTTACGACTTTATATACGAAACTATGAGACCATAATAAATTGTTCGATTATTTTAGAATCTCTGACAAGTGATTTGATGAGTATCACTAACGATCTTTATACAGATCTGGAAATTTCATTTGAAGACATAGAAAAATAATGCGTGCAACAGAGAAGCACATAGGAAGTAGATTAGATAAACAAAGAGCGATATAACTGTTTAACTACGCAACGAACTGACAGTTTGACAGTCTGACAGTTCGACAGTTTGTGGGAAGAAGGTGGTTGGTTGGGCGACTAGGATCGGATCGGAAAAGGCGTGGTCAAACAGTTATATCGCTCTTTTTTTATCCAATCTACTTCCTATATGCTTCTCTGTTGCACGCATTATTTTCCTATGTCTTCAAATGAAATTTCCAGATCTGTATAAATTGTGGAATAAGTCTCATAGTTGGGGATACAACCGGACTTATTAGCGATTATTAGCCGTTTTATACCAATGTTCATTTTATAGTTTAACATTTTGCTAACCAGTGACGAGTTAGCTCCTTTTTTCAAACCCAAACGTTGCTGACCGGTGACAAGTCAAGTCGTCATTTCACTGTTCATAGCTGGTAACATGACAGATTCTATAAGTAAAATTCCCAGTCAACAAAATGTTAACAAGACTGTACGTGCATTGACGAATCTGCTAAAAACTGTTCGGTGTAATATGCTAGGTGTGTTTAATGCACATAAACATACCTGGTGATGCTAAAAAAAGCAACTTTTGTGATGACAATTATAGTAGGTAGAAAATTTATGATCGCTAAACGGTAATTCAAATCATCTTTCGTTTAAAACGTCAAACCAAAGCGTTGTTCAAAATTACTAGCGCTGAATATTAGCAGTAAACGACTCCTAATACTATAATCTGTCGATTGACTGACGTACGCTAAAACTGGTTTAAGGCTGGTTTTAGCGCTCAATCGACGTTCAGTACAAATGTCGGTAGTGCGTAGCTGTATCAACGTATGTTTATGTAGCTGTTCATCAGTGTTGGAGTGAATAGACACATACACATACGTTGATATAGCTACGCCCGATTGACGTCAGCGCTGATCATCGGTGGAGCACTAGAGCTGGTTTTAGAGCTGTAGTACTATAACCCGAAATCGAGCCGAACCATGAAGAGAAAGATGAAAGAGTACTCGGCAATGTTACAAAGAGAGGGCTTACTTTTTCATCTTTTTCTTTATGGTGCAACTCCATTTCGAGTTATAGTACGTTAGGTGGACGCGTGTTTCAATGTACTATCCGAAACGAAGCTGCACCATGAAAAGAAACAAGCCTTACTTTTTCATTTTTCTCTTCACAGTGCAACTTCATTTCGGGTTATAGTACATGTATAGATATAGTATCGTCGCTTGAACAAAAAAACCAGCCATAAAAATAGAAAAAAAATTACAAACCTACATAAATAATATTCTATATTTAGTTTACAATAAAGTTCAATTCGGATAAGTTTGTTAATACATCCCTGACTTTCTAAATTACATAGAGTTCTTGGTGTCATTTTAAGTAAAAAAATTGAAAAGTACTTTCAAACACACAGTAAAAAAGTCTAGGTTTTAAGAGGATTGTAAATTCCGAAACTTGCTGTGGACGACTATAAGGTTGGGTTTATATTTAAAGGCCACAGGTAAAGAAGATTCTATGTCAAAAAAAACTAATTTCGAAAAAACCCGTATCAAAATATTGGGAACTTTATATTTTTATTTACTCTCGATAAATATTACAAATGATAGACCAACGTAGCTTTCACATTTTTTATCATTTTTATTGAACTTAAATAAAAAAAGACAAAATGAAGCTTTTCTTATTTATTACCGTGCTGATATTAGTCTGATTTTAGTTTCTTCGTTGATATTAGAAACTGAAATAATTTTTAACTGAACGTATTTATTACATGAACGATTGAATAAAATCAAAGCTTTGAAAATTTTCTGATAGATAACATCAAAAGTCTTCTGATAGATAACAATTAAAGTAATCTTCACTATTTGACTTGGCCAAATAACGTTTGCGACCCAATGCTAGGCAAATATAAACAACTATTGCTTTTAAAAACACGAGCACGAACGCGAGTTGACTCAGCTTTGTTCCTCCTTATTCAACTAATCAGCGTAACCACGCTAATCGAAAGCATGTCTGGACATGTTTCATCTAACGTAAACCGAATCTAAAAATGTTGTTGATTGCGACATTGGTGTTTACAAAAAAAAAGGCTTTCAGTATATTATTTAACATTCTATCATAAAAATGTGTAAACGAAAAAATGGTAGACTTTTATTTTATTATAATAAAGTAACTCGAACATGAATAAAACGGACTAACTCTACAAACACAATACAAAACTTCCTACAAGGGATTTTTGACGTTTCTACTTGTCAAACGAACCGCTACTTTTTTCGTTTCTATCTTGCAACCTTAGTTGGTCTACATGTTGATACAAAGATCATTGAAATCAAGTCTATTTTTTAGATTTTAAGTCTTTTATCTACATAAATCGATCAAATAAAGCTTTTTCGAACGATTTTAAATGAAGATTTTTGACGTTTCTAAATGTCAAATGAAACGCTACTTTTCTCGCTATTTTTTGACCTTCCAACCTTAGTTGCTCTACATGTTGATACAAAAATCGTTGACATCAAGTCTATTTTTTAAATTTCAAGTCTTTTATCGATATAAATCGATCAAATAAAGCTCTTTCGGACGATTTTAAGGAAAGATTTTTTTCGGAAAATTTTTGACGTTTCGAAATGTCAAACTAACCGCTACTTTTCTCGCTTTTTTTGACCTTGCAACCTTAATTGCTTTACATATTGATACAAAAATCGTTAAAATCAAGTCTATTTTTTAAGTTTTAAGTCTTATATCGACATAAACCGATCAAATAAAGCTATTTCGAACGATTTTAAAGGAAGATTTTTTTCGGAAAATTTTTGACGTTTCTAAATGTCAAACCAATCGCTACTTTTCTTGCTTTTTTTTGACCTTGCAACCTTAGTTGCTTTACATGTTGATACAAAAATCGTTAAAATCAAGTCTATTTTTTAAGTTTTAAGTCTTTTATCCACATAAATCGATCAAATAAAGCTCTTTCAGACGATTTTAAAAGAAGGTTTTTTCGTAAGATTTTTGACGTTTCTAAATGTCAAACAAACCGCTACTTTCCTTGCTTTTTTTGACCTTGCAACCTTAGTTGCTTTACATATTGATATAAAAATCATTAGAATCAAGTCTATTTTTTAAGTTTCAAGTATTATATTGACATAAATTGATCAAATAAAGCTCTTTCGGACGATTTTAAAAGAAGTTTTTTTCGGAAGATTTTTGACGTTTCTAAATGTCAAACACACCGCTACTTTTCTTGCTTTTTTTGACCTTGCTACCTTAGTTGCTTTACATGTAGACACAAAAATCGTTGGAATTAAGTCTATTTTTTAAGTTTGAAGTATTATATTGACATAAATTGATCAAATAAAGCTCTTTCGGACGATTTTAAAAGAAGATTTTTTCGGAAGATTTTTGACGTTTCTAAATGTCAAACACACCGCTACTTTTCTTGCTTTTTTTTGACCTTGCAACCTTAGTTGCTTTACATGTTGATACAAAAATCGTTGGAATGAAGTCTATTTTTTAAGTTTTAAGTCTTATATCGACATAAATCGATCAAATAAAGTTCTTTCGGACGATTTTAAAAGAAGGTTTTTTCGTAAGATTTTTGACGTTTCTAAATGTCAAACAAACCGCTACTTTCCTTGCTTTTTTTGACCTTGCAACCTTAGTTGCTTTACATGTTGATACAAAAATCGTTGGAATTAAGTCTATTTTTTTAATTTCAAGTCTTATATCGACATAAATCGATCAAATAAAGTTCTTTCGGACGATTTTAAAAGAAGATTTTTCGGAAGATTTTTGACGTTTTTAAATGATAAACGAAGCGTTACTTTTCTCCTAAAGATCTCTCAATTTTTTCTCTTTTGGGTTGATTTTGTTGCATTGCAAAATTTGTACTTATTTGAAATGTCAATTCGTGTGTGTAAATTTATTATAACTGGGAGATTGTAGAAAGATCACCCACGTTGATGATGATTTCGAAAGGTTTATTGGTCAAGAAGTAGAAAGCGGCGAGATGTTAATAATTATTTATTCATAGAATATAAACTTCTTAATTGAATTATTCATTCATTCAAATACATTAAAATTCCCTTCTTCAGTTATAAATTTCTTAAGATTCTTAGATCAATTATTTAGATACTTTAAAGACATTTCTTTATTTCTAATTTCAAATCGACTTTTAAAATGAGGATTTTATATACCATTGAAAAAAAAATTGTACTTATTCAAAATCGTTTGTTATTAAACACAAAAAAAAACACCACAACTTATTTTTATTTTAACACTTTTTATCTTATCTTATCGAAGATTTACACAGTTTGAATCTTAACGGTTACGGGAATTATCCGGTTTTCCAACGGGTTTAACGCGTTTGGCTTCTTTCTCCCAAAAGAAAGCTAAAAAAAAACATTCTAACGACCTTTTCTCAAATTACCACAAATTTAAGAAAATAAAAAAAACTTTTTAACCCAAGTTTCACGCATTGTTAACGACAGACAAAAGCTGGTTTATTTAAGCTTTCCCCCCTTTTTCGAAAGTACTACCATAAAACGGCATTTAACGAGTCTCACTGGAGAACGTTAGAAGTTTTCCATTTTATACAGTATGTAATATTTGGTGAAGAATTTCACTTTACATCTGTCTCGATATTTTAGTAATTTTTAACACTTAACGTTACTATATTCAGAGAGTGTTTACATCTGTATTTATAATTAGTTAAAGTTGATATTTTAAAAACACTTTCTTTAATATTTAATGATCTTTTTAAACTTAATTTATTAAAGAAATTGTTTTTAAAATCTAATTAATTTTTAAACATATTGAGATCATTTTTTTGACTAATAAACTTGTCCATATTCACTTAAAACATCTATGATTTCACTTTGACAGTTTAAATTATTTATAATTTTGACTTTTAATCATCAATTAATGCTTTTAAAAGACTAGATTTAGTTGAATTATTGAAAAATCAGTTTGAATTAATAAAAATTTAGTTGAATTATTGAAAATCAAACATCCTGATTGGAAATATAATATACCGTCCTAATATCATTACCGTATACAATTATACAATAATTTTATAATAAAATCTTGTTTTTAAATTATCTCTAATGAAAAAATTTCTTTAAAATTCTTAAAATTCGTTGAAAATCCTTTAATTTGAGTACCAACACAACCTATCTACGATTAAAAATAAAAAAGGTACGTAAATTTTTAAATTTTCAAGATGGCGATTTAAAAAAATTAAAGTTTTTATTAAAAATTCGTAAAGTTTATTAAAAATCTTTTAATTTGATACCAAACACGACTATATTCGGATAAAAATCAAAAAAGTTAGGTTAATTTAAAAAAATTCAAGATGGCCGACTTCCGGTTTTTGTTAAAATGAAAATTTTCGATAACTTTCCTATTTTTGACCATAGACGTGTCGTGTTTGTACTTAAATTAAAGGAAATTTAATTTTCTATCGATTTTTAATAAAAATTTCTTTCTAAAACTATTTTTGATGTTTCTTTTTAATGAAATTAAAACAATTTTTTTGAAATTTTTAATATTTTTGCCTCTTTTAGAAATATCTTAAAGTTTTTAATTATTGTTTAAAAATTTTAACATTTTTTCTTAAAAATTTTCATATTGTTTTAGAAAATTTGACAAAATTTTTGAAAAATTTGATAATTCTTTGAAAAATTTTACAATTTTTTTAAAAATTTAAAAATTTTATTAAAAATTCTTAAAGTCTATTAAAAATCCTTTCATTTGATACCAAACACGACTATATTCGCATAAAAAATAAAAAAGTTACGTTGATTTAAAAAAATTTCAAGATGGCCGACTTCCGGTTGTCATTAAAACTAAAAATTTTGGCAACTTCTTTATTTTTAATCGTAGATATATCGTGTTTGTACTCAAATGAAAGGAAATTTAATTTTCTGAAGATTTATATTAAAATTTTAAAGATATCCGACATCCGGTTGTTTCAAAAATAAAAAATTTCGATAACTTTCGATCTATTAAAGTTAGATATATCGAGTTTATACTCAAATTAAAGGAAATTTAATTTCCTATCGATTTCTAATAAAAATTTCGTTTTAAAATTATTTTTGACATTTCTTTTTTTGAAATTTTTAACATTTTTTTTTCTAAATTTTTACTTTTTTTGTACTTTTTAGCCATTTCCTAAAGTCTTTGATTATTCTTTAAAAATTTTAACATTTTCTTTTAAAAATGTTGACATTATTTTAGAAAATTTTACATTATTTTTGAAAAATTTTACATTTTTTTGAAAAATTTGACAATTTTTTGAGAAATGTTAAGTTTTTATTAAAAATTCTTAAAGTTTATTAAAAATCCTTTAATTTGATACCAAACACGACTATATTCGGATAAAAAACAAAAAAGTTAGGTTAATTTAAAAAAATTCAAGATGGCCGACTTCCGGTTTCTATTAAAATTAAAAATTTCGTCAGCTTTCTTATTTTTGACCGTAGATATGTCGTGTTTGTACTTAAATAAAAGGAAATTTAATTTCCTATCAATTTTTAATAAAAGTTTCATTTTAAAATTATTTTTGACATTTCCTTTTTTAATTTTTTTAACATTTCTATCTAAATTTTTACACTTTTGTCTTTTTTTTTAGAAATTTCAGAAAGTTTTTGATTATTCTTTAAAAATTTTGACATTTCCTCTCGAAAATGTTTACATAATTTTGGAAAATTTTACATTATTTTTGAAAAATTTTGCATTCTTTATGAGAAATTTTAAGTTTCTATTAAAAATTCGTAAAGTTTATTAAAAATCCTTTAATTTGATACCAAACACGACTATATTCGGATAAAAAACAAAAAAGTTAGGTTAATTTTAAAAAATTCAAGATGGCCGACTTCCGGTTTTTGTTAAAATGAAAAATTTCGATAATTTTTTATTTTTAATCGTAGATATGTCGTGTTTGTACTCAAATTAAAGAAAATCGAATTTTTTAATCATTTATGATAAAATTTTAAAGATGGCCGACTTCCGATGGCCATTAAAATTTAAAATTTCAATAACTTTTGATCTATTAAAGTTAGGTAGGTCATGTTTGTACTCAAATTAAAGGAAATTTAATTTCCTATCGATTTAAAAAAAAATTTCATTCCCAAATTATTTTTGAAACTTCTTTTTTTTCGATACTTTTAACATGTTTTAAAATTTTTTTACATTTTTGTATTTTTTAGAAAATTCTTAACGTTTTTAATTATTCCTTAAAAATTTTGACATTTCCTCTCGAAAATTTTTACATAATTTTGGAAAATTTTACATTATTTTTGAAAAACTTTGCATTCTTTATGAGAAATTTTAAGTTTTTATTAAAAATTCTTAAAGTTTATTAAAAATCCTTTAATTTGATACCAAACACGACTATATTCGGATAAAAATCAAAAAAGTTAGGTTAATTTTAAAAAATTCAAGATGGCCGACTTCCGGTTTTTGTTAAAATGAAAAATTTCGATAACTTTCCTATTTTTGACCGTAGATATGTCGTGTTTGTACTTAAATTAAAGTAAATTTAATTTTTTATCCATTTTTAATAAAAATTTCTTTCTAAAACCATTTTTGATGTTTCTTTTTAATGACATTAAAATAATTTTTTTGAGATTTTTAATATTTTTAGAAATATCTTAAAGTTTTTGATTATTCTTTAAAAATTTTAATATTTTCTTTTGAAAATTTTGACATTATTTTAGAAAATTTTACATTTTTTTGAAAAGTTTCAATTCTTTATGAGAAATTTTAAGTTTCTATTAAAAATTCGTAAAGTTTATTAAAAATCCTTTAATTTGATACCAAACATGACTATATTCGGATAAAAAACAAAAAAGTTAGGTTAATAAAAAAAATCCAAGATGGCCGACTTCCGGTTTTTGTTAAAATGAAAAATTTTGATAACTTTCTTATTTTTGACCGTAGATATGTCGTGTTTGTACTTAAATTAAAGTAAATTTAATTTCCTATCGATTTTTAATAAAAGTTTCATCTTAAAATTATTTTTTACATTTCCTTTTTTAAATTTTTTAACATTTTTATCTAATTTTTTATACTTTTGTCTTTTTTTTTAGAAATTTCAGAAAGTTTTTGATTACTATTTAAAAATTTTGACATTTTAGCTTGAAGATTTTGACATTATTAGAAAATTTTACAATTTTTTTGAAAAATTTTACAATTTTTTTGAAAAATTTGACAATTTTTTATTAAAAAATTTGAAGTTTCTATTAAGAAATTCTAAAACTTATTTGAATAAATAGACTTTGTTTGAATATACAATTTGAAAATACTCAAATTCAATTTGCAAACTCATTACAGTTAAAAAGCCAAGAATACTGTTTACGTTTCAAAGGTAAAAATATAGTGTTATTATTAGTCAGTAACACGTTAACATTTTTTTTACATTTAACATTTTTTTTACATTTAACATTTTTTAACTCTATTTTTTTTTTTTTTTTCAGGTCCAATATCAGCAGCTTTAGTAAACCGCTTCGGTTATAGAGTTGTAGTAATCTTAGGAACTATCCTATCTTCATTAGCTTATTGCCTAACGGCTTTAACAAATCGACTTTATCAATTAATCCTAACTTATGGTGTTTTAAGCGGAATCGGTTTTGGTATGATGTACGTAGCTGGTGTAATAGCAGTTGGATATTATTTCGAAAGATGGAGAGGTTTAGCTTCGGGAATATCTTTATGCGGGGCAGGAATAGGAGCAACGTGTCTTCCACCGATAACCACTTTACTCCTACATAAACTCGGCTGGAGGGACACTTTCAACGTTTTATCCGGTTTAATCCTTTCTTGTTTTATATGCGGGGTTGTTTTTAAACCGTTAAAACCGGTAAAAATAAAAATGGACGTTCCGAAAAAAACCCTAAGTCATATAAGTGAAGTACAAGAAACTAAAAGTAAAGTTAGCGAGTTTTTCTTACATTATAATAACGCCACATATCCGACTGTTGCTGATGTTAAACCGTCTGTTATCGCATTATTAAGACCGCCTAAATTAGCTGCTACAAGATCAGCATCGAGTGAAATAATAGCAACTACTCTTTTGGATGGTGGAGAATACGTTTATCCGAAGAATGAAGTTGATAGCAAAGCTAATGATAAATGTTGTAGTTGTGAGGCTGTTAAAAGATGTTGTTATATTAATTGTTCGGAATGTTGTAAAGGGACGAAATCTAAGACTTATTTACCTTCAAGACCGCTTTATAGGGATGATATTTTTTACGCTGGGTCGATTGCTACGCTTCCGGAATATAAACGGAGTCAAGTTTCTAAAGCTGTTTCATCGGTGAGATTTTTTTTGTATTAAAATTATGGAAAGTTATCAAATTTAGATTAGATTTTAAATTTAATTATTATTTATGAGGGTTAATACTTTATGAATATTAATCGGAGCGTATGATAAAGATTTCTAATTAAAATCTAACAAGGAGACCACAAGATGTTGTATTCACCGATTTTGATCAAAGTGGTATCAATCGATAGGTATTCATACACAATACAAATCTGTAAAATATTAGGGCGCACTATTCAGGGATTCGGGAATAAATCCTTATTAAAGTTATTAATAAATTGCGTTTCGAGGCCCAATCACTTGTTAGCCAATCCCGCCCCCCCCTCCAAGCGCCGCCCACGGATGAGGTGGCATGCTTCTATTTCCAGTGAATTTCCAGTCGCGCATATTTTTTAAAATTAATCGATATAAGTAATACCAAATAATATACAGATCTGGAAATTTTATTTGAATGTATAGAAAAATATCCTATATGTTCAAATATAAATGTATTTATTGTAAACGTTGCAAAAAGAGCTTAATAAATTATTTTATATTATTTACGTACGTTAGTCTATTTTTATTAACAGATAACCTGTTAGATGGTAAGGAAAAAATAATTAATATTTATTTGTATTTTTTATGCATTAACCAAAAGTATAACTTTTTAAATGTTAACTAAAAATTAATGAGAAATATTCTATTAAAAATAATATAAAAAAAGTCCTAAACGAAAAGGAGCAGAAATTGAAAATCAAGGTTGTAAAATGTGTGGTAATTTTTTTAAATGTAAAAAAATATAACCAAAACATTATAAAAAAAGTGAAATATTAAATTAAAATTACGAGAGAGTAAGCGGTAAATTGCGAGATTCGAACTAGCACAGCGCGCGACTGGAAATTCACTGGAAATAGAAGCATGCCACCTCATCCGTGGGCGGCGCTTGGAGGGGGAGCGGGAGTGGCTAACAAGTTATTGGGCCTCGAAACGCAATTTATTAATAACTTTAATAAGGATTTATTCCCGAATCGCTGAATAGTACGCTCTAATATTTTACAGATTTGTATTGTGTATGAATACCTATCGATTGATACCACTTTGATTAAAATTGGTGAATACATCTTGTGGTCTCCTTGTAAGTTTTAAATTAATGTATAATCGTCCACATCGAAGTTTGAAATTACAAAACATATAACACTTTTAGTTATAGTTTTTCTAATCTAATTTTAATTAATTTAGGTTTTTAACAATCTCTATTGTTGTTTGTCTCCTCTTTTTCTTTAAACTGGAGTCCAGAAATCGTATTTTTTGGATAGAAGCTTCAAAGACTCTATCGTCACAATTTTGGACATTCTCTGCTAGTACGTAGGTTGCCTTTATATTTTGGGATTGGTACTCAAAACGTTTTGACATAGATAAATTTGTGTTGTTTACAGTAACTTAAAAGATTCTTCTCTGCCAAATAATGGAATTAAATAATGAACATTTTCGTGCGGTTATTTTTTACAACATATTTATTTTTTACACTTTCGACGTGAATTAACTCAGCAACAGTGCATAAATGAACTGTATTCAATTTTTGAGGATGAAGCTCCATCAAGGACCAGTGTTTATTAATGGTATGGTGAATTTAATCAAGGTTGGTGTTCACTCCAAGACGAATTTTGTGAAAGTAATCTAAAATCAGTTGTTTTGGAAACCATTGATGCTGTGCATGAATTGATATTGCAAGATCGTGACCTATCGTGAGATTGAGACAACCTTAGGCATTAGTAGGACCACACATTTAATATTGCATAAACATTTGAGTGTCAAAAAAATTTGTTTGCGTTGGATCCCACACAATTTGTCAATCGCTTAAAAAAAGGCTCCTATTGGTTGAAAGAAATGCTGAAAAAATACGACCGCTTTGAAACACGTCTATGACATCGTGATAGGTGATAAATCGTGGATTTACGCGTATGAGCCCGAAAGTAAACAGGGTGCTTCAAGATGAGCCAAATCCAACAAAAGTTGTTCGCCCACGAAGCATTTCCAAGCAAATGGTGGTGGTTCGGAAAAACTGGACATGTCACAACCGTACCTCTAGAACAAGGATTCCCAACGGGGTCGGTATCGACCCCTTGGGGGTCAATGAAGTTGTAGAGGGGGTCAATGTTCATCAGAGGGTCGATTGGGGGTCGATAGCTATAGCTGTTCGCTTTCGAGACATAGAAAATTTGGATGTGCCAGCATGGCTTATACAAGGTGTTTAAAAAATACGTTCGAATATTTGGCCCACTTATAGATCTCATCAGTACAAACAAAAAAGTCAAAATAAACATAAGTCCAAAAATCAGCCGTTTCCTAATTACAGCCTGTTTTTCAAATTAAAATAATTTACACTCAGTAGGAGTGATTCGCGTATTTATGAAGTCATCCATGGAAATAACAAAACAAATTTTGTTCGTTTCTGTTAGTGTAGTTGCCACATTTGTTGTAATTATTGTGTGTCCGTTATTGTCAGTGTTTATTGAAGTAGTTGTTGCTGTAAGCCATTGTTGAAATTTTCGAATATGCCTTATACCAACGCAGAAATGGCAGACATGCATTTTATGTATGGCAAAGCCGATGGAAATGCTTGTGAGGCACGTCGCGTCGCCTTTATGCCGAAGCATTCCCAAACCGGGTACTTCCGTGTGACAAACTTTTTACAAATTTACATCAACGTTTATCCGAAGTTGGATCGTTTAAATCAAGGAACGGTGATGGTGGTCGGCCTAGATCAGTTTGTACTCCCGACGCAGAACTTAACATTTTAAGACGAATTGAAGAAAATCCTGGTACTAGTACTAGAAGACTCTCTACTGAAACAAATATTAATTTTTCCCTAATTTGGAGAATTTTACGGGAGCAGCAATTGCACCCATACCATATTCAAAGGGTACAGGCTCTAGCTGTGCCTGATTATGCCGCCGGACGACTGGTGTTTTGTCGAAGCATGTTGACAAAAGTCGCGGAGAACCCAAATTTTGTTACGAAAATTTTATTTACAGACGAAGCTGGTTTCACGAGAAATGGCATTTTTAATTTTCATAATAGCCATGTTTGGGCCGACGAAAATCCGCATGCCGTGGTTGAATCGAATCATCAACACCGATTTGCAATCAACGTTTGGCTCGGTGTGTTAGGAGACCATCTGATAGGACCTTGTTTCCTGCCTAACCGTTTGACTAGTCAATTGTACCTTGACTTTTTGCGGAATACATTACCACTGCTGTTAGAAGATGTGCCCCTCAACCACAGAATTAATATGTGGTTGATGCACGATGGAGCTCCTGCGCATTACGGAGTCTTGGTCAGAAATTATCTAAACGAAAATTACAATGGCAGGTGGATAGGGCGAGGAGGTCCAATTGCATGGCCCCCTAGATCTCCCGACCTCACTCCACTCGATTTTTGCATTTGGGGGTATTTAAAGACATTAGTTTATTCAAGTCCTGTGAATAATTTAGATGAGTTGCGAGAACGAATTGAACATGCCTGCCAGACTGTTCGTATGATAAATCCGGGACTCTTTGAGAGAGTGCGGCGTTCACTTTTACGGAGATGTGAAATGTGTATACAAATGGAAGGAGGACATTTTGAACATCTTCTTTAAGAATCATTAATTTGTAATAATTAAAATGTATTTATACTGATATTTGAGTGTAAATTATTTTAATTTGAAAAACAGGCTGTAATTAGGAAATGGCTGATTTTTGGACTAATGTTTATTTTGACTTTTTTGTTTGTACTGATGAGATCTATAAGTGGGCCAAATATTCGAACGTATTTTTTAAACACCCTGTAGATCCATTACAGTGCGATATATCTCGATATAATATTATGGTGCAAGAAGAGTTAATTGCGTTGAAGGAAGATGTTCAAGCA
This sequence comes from Digitonthophagus gazella, assembly GCA_036711955.1. NCBI lineage: Eukaryota > Metazoa > Arthropoda > Insecta > Coleoptera > Scarabaeidae > Digitonthophagus > Digitonthophagus gazella. The sequence continues at coordinate 3,037,556 of JASCIT010000002.1, read as the reverse complement.
CAACTCTTATTCAAAACACACGGATACGCAAAGTTTTGGAATTTGAAAATCATCAGGGAAAAGTATCCACAATTACTAGTTATTACAGAACCACTATTATTAACGTTCCCCTCTTTTTATTTGGTGGAAGCAGGTTTTAGTCACCTCAACAACTTGCTGCGTAAAACAAGAAATAGATTGAATGTTTTCGAAAGAGGGGACTTAAGAATTGTATTAAGTAATTTTAAGCCAAATATTAAAAAAATAGTATCTACACATCAAGCGCAGCCATCACATTGACGATTTTTCAACAAAATTTTGTAAAAGTGCTAGGGGGTCGATGTAAGAAACTGTTCTCTTACAAGGGGTCGATACAAGAAAAAGGTTGGGAATCCCTGCTCTAGAACAACGCAGAACAGTCAATTCTTGGTGGTACACAACCATTTGTTCAAGACAACTGGCAAAGTTGTCTTCCAAGAAATCAGGAAAACCAACCGCCGAAAACAGATCACTCTTCACCACGACAATAGGTACCTTTACACTAATGTTCTTTCTTGGGTGATTGGAACTTGGCATGCCAATCGCGCATGTTTGAACGTGTGTGTAAAGGCTTCGGCGTTCCACATGTTTTGCGCGTGTTTAAACACGTACAGGTTTGGAGCGTGCTCTAAACGTTTGGTCGTCTTTACACATGCGTTGTTATCCGGCGTGCTTGGCGTGGCGTGTTTTCTTCTTATCATTGTGGTTAATTTGAAACAGACAATACGCGATATTAGTGGTGACGTCACATGTTCTCGTAGGTCAGTCCCATGTATCCAAACAAACTTTTTCCACATAGATTTAGTCCATAAGCGGCGAGAAAATCATTTTTTTAGAGTTCTTAGAGACATATTTAAGGGATGAAAAGTAGGCAGTGCAATGTAAAATACCGTTTTCTACATCTAAACCAAAAATGGTAAGTTAAATAAATTTTTTAACGCCGTAAAAGCAGAAATAAGTTCGCGTACACATAACCTCAAAAATCGTATCTGTCAAATGTAAGCTTAAAAAGTTCATAGTTCGATAATTAATGAGATTTGGGCCACCAAATCTTACAAGTGGGATGGAATTGTCCTCAGAATATCTTGCAGCCCTTGTATAGTGAAAAACATCACCCCTAAATTATTTTAGATTGAATGCTACCGACAGGTATAAAACTGATAAAAATATAGGTATTTTCTTATTAAGGAAGGGTTTTTTATAGTTTTATGACCTTTATTATTGTACCCTTTGCAGGTAAAACTTAACAACTATGAAATTTACTGATAAAGAATGTCGATTAAAAGGCATTTTACCACAAGGCGTACAAATACACCAAACAGAAACCATAGTAAGAGCCAGCTTACATCATTAAATCTCATTAATTACCGAACCACGAACTTTTTAAGCTTACGTTTGACAGATACGATTTTTGAGGTTATGTGTACGCGAACTTATTTCTGCTTTTACGGCGTTAAAAAATTTATTTAACTTACCATTTTTGGTTTAGATGTAGAAAACGGTATTTTACATTGCACTGCTAACTTTTCATCCCTTAAATATGTCTCTAAGTACTTTAAAAAAATGATTTTCTCGCCGCTTATGGACTGAATCTATGTAGAAAAAGTTTGTTTGGATACACATACGGAACCTTCCACAACATGTGACGTCACACTAATATCGCGTATTAATTTCTTCCTATTGAAAAATAGATTGTTAATAATTCTTTTAGTTAAACATCTTGGTAACAATAATGGCGAACGATTCGCGGCATCCTTACTTATGGAAAATAAAGAGCAAGGAATACACAAATAAAAACTTAAAAAATTTGATATGTAGCTAAACACCTCATAATTTTCACTTTATGCTTTCTCTTGAGTCGATCCATTTTATAAAACTGTCTGTTATCCTGTTGGAATTTCCAACACGCCACGAGACACTCCAAACACGCGGGAAACAACACACTTTTGCATTTACATTAACGTTCTTACTAGTGATGTGACGAATAGTGATTCAACCGAATAACCGAATACCGAATATTCGGCTAAATTTGAACCGAATATTCGGCCTTTGTTGAATGGCGTGAAAATAAGATTCAAAGAAATAGAGAATGGAAAAAATGATTTTATGGCAATGTTTTTAAATCCCCGATATCGTTTAAACTTTTTCTCATGTGAAAACATATCCGTTATAAGACATACTATTTTTTGGAAGCACTTGGAAGAGACTCAAACCTCGGAATCAGTAGTAGAGATGATACAGAGCGGGATGGAAATGATAAGATGAATATAAACACGAATATCCAGCTACTGTCCTCTACAACAGGTAAAAATTTGAATCGAAGTCATTTTTCGTTTTGGGACTGCTATAAAACCATAGCTACATCTATACTTCATTTAATAACTAGGAGGAGTGAATCTCAAAACCCCATTTACATAGGAAAAAGTAACTAAAAAATACACTAAACATTTTTAGCGGCAAATTTGAATTCTAAACTTCAAACCAGTCACATTTATGCAACCAACAAAACACCAAGCGTTTGAGCGTAGTATTCTAGAACATACCAATTATCTCTATGGCCGTTTATCTATGCGTACATTGTTCAAAATTTATCCAAAAGACGTTCCTTGTGTTGACGTATTATATCCAACAGATGACATCGTACCATACCTTCTTCGAACTTAATATTTTTTGATCGCAACCATTTGAGCACAACGAAAAAGCGAGAAACAAGTTGACAAATTAGGTAAAGCACCTAACCTCAAACGTTAAAAACAATAAACGACAAAAACCAATTTTTTCGTCTCTGTAAACTTGACTGCGGAGCGACCAATAATAGTTCACTATTTTACCGCGCAAAATTCAAATCACTCCTCCTAGTTATTAAATGAAGTATAGTAAGGCCGTTAATGACTGCAGTCCTAGAAATAGAGTAGCAATTGAACTGGACAGTTACTTGTCTGAGGAATTACTAATGAGAGAGCAAGTTACATTTGTTTAGTGGAAACAACATAGCTTGAAATACCCAAAAATGAGTAAACTGCCAAAAGTGTATTTATCAGCCCTATTAAATACAGCTTTCAGTGAACAGCTATTCTCTGAATAGCTTATCATTTGTATGCTCATTCAATATATTCTTCGAATTTATTAAAATTTACAACAGTCACATAGAGAACCGAATATTCGGTAAATAAATTCAATATTCGGCCGAATACCGAATATTGCAAATGAAGCCGAATACGCCGAATACCGAATAATTATTCGGCTTCGGTCCCATCTCTAGTTCTTACCCTCTTCGCTCCAAGAACGCGTGCAAACCTTCGCGACTAGAACGTCCTAATTTTTGTTTCGAAATGATTGGAACGAGACGGTTTTGTCGTGTCCTTAGAACGCGCTATTGACGCGCCACGTTCTAAACGCGGGTGAAAGAATATTAGTGTAAAGGTACCTAATGCAAGTTCTCACACATCGGCTCAAGCAACAACATTTTTGAGCACTCAAAACATCGATTTGACGAGTCATCCGCCGTATTGTCTTGACTTGGCACCAAATCCCCGTACGTAAAAAACAAATTGAGAGGTCAACATTTTTCGACACCTGAAGAATCGGTTGCTGCGTTCTGAATGCATGTTTTGGAGATACCTCAATCAGAGTGTCAAAAGTACTTTGACAATTGGTTCAAACGCAAAAATGTATAGATCATGGGAAATATTTTGAAAAACAATAAAGTAATTTTGGATGATTAATATTTGTTTTTGTTCTCTAATCCCGAAATATAAAAGGCAACCCTCGTACTGGAATCTCATGGATGTCAGAATCCTTAGACAGTTCTTACACTTCTATACTTCATTTAATAACTAGGAGGAGTGATTTGAATTTTGCGCGCTAAAATAGTGAACTATTATTGGTCGCTCCGCAGTCAAGTTTACAAAGACGAAAAATTTGGTTTTTGTCGTTTATTGTTTTTAACGTTTGAGGTTACGTGCTTTACCTAATTTGTCAACTTGTTTCTCGCTTTTTCGTTGTGCTCAAATGGTTGCGATCAAAAAATATTAATTTCGAAGAAGGTATGGTACGATGTCATCTGTTGGATATAATACGTCAACACAAGGAACGTCTTTTGGATAAATTTTGAACAATGTACCTATAGATAAACGGCCTTAGAGATATTTGGTATGTTCTAGAATACTACGCTCAAACGCTTGGTGTTTTGTTGGTTGCATAAATGTGACTGGTTTTAAGTTTAGAATTCAAATTTGCCGCTAAAAATGTTTAGTGTATTTTTTAGTTACTTTTTCCTATGTAAATGGGGTTTTGAGATTCACTCCTCCTAGTTATTAAATGAAGTATAGATTTTCAATTTCTTGTCCTGAATCTGGGTCTTCAACATACAAATTTTCATCCAGTTTAAAGAAATTAAGGTTTTTATTATCAGTCAATTTCAACAAATCCCTATTTTTGGGACTATTTGCGAGTACATTAAATGGTAAGTCATCTTTTGGGTTAAATGAAAAAACATCATTTAGTTGGTCTTTGCTTTGCATATTGTCGTGGTTAAATCCTGCTTTATGGAAACAATTTTTTAAAAATTTTTTAGCTGTTACCATGGTTACTTGGTCCTAAGCGGTTTTTGCAAAGTACAATACTGCCCTCATAAAGAAGAATGCGGTATATTACAAAAACATGAAACTGAGAAAACACTTTTTTTGTGTTCTCTCACAGCCTTTAGATATATGTCACAAAACTTTACTTTTTTGGGTGAATACCTTTCTTTTGTGACTATAGTTTATTCGATAAAATTAGTTATTACACGATTAAATAGATGTACGATAAACCATATTACGCCCTTAACTCAAATTTGAACAATTTCGAACATACCGCGTTTATCCTTACGGGGCAGAATACATCCGCATATCTTTTTTCTACATAGACGTCAAAGTAGTATTGAACCCCGTGTTTACCAAAAAAATGAGAACGTTTAAATTTCGGTGTACTTGGAAAAGTCCCTCATTCAAGCTATGCAGAAAGCCACGACATAGGCTGTGCTTGTATAAGTCTTCCCAGCAGTTTTGACAGTTACGTCACTGTTTACGTCACCACTATTTTAATTTGGATTTGCCACCAACCGTTCGGTGGTAAATCGTATTAAAAATTATTTTCATAATTAAGCTATTTTTAAATACACTTTTCATAGAATATAATTTATACGACGATAAAGTGACAAAATATGTTCATTAAAAGTAAATTTCAAAATAAAATTTGTATTAAACTGAAATAAAAAGTTAACATGATTCAGCGTTTTAATGTTACCCAACCTTAGCCAAACAGCTGTTTACACCGTTGCCGCATATTGTCGCAAGGTTATGTTCTAGTACCTCAAACCAAAACATTAAACGCTTGACAACAGCGCCATCACGTGACCAGACGTAAGTAGTGACGTAACTGTCAAAACTGCTGGGAAGACTTATACCTTGCAAATATTGAAGTCAGTAAAACACCGGTTAATGAGAGACAGCCAAGTCGGCGCACGACGCGATTGTCCGTTTAAGAGAACATCTTTTAGTACTCGCGTCCGTTCAAGAGAACGTCTGTTCAAGAATAAGTTGACACAATGTAAATTATATGAGAGTCGGACAGTTCCATGAGAAACTGTTTGTTCGTTTAAGAGGCGTGTCCGCGAAGGAGAATTTCACTGTATATTTGTGATTTCTCAAAATAGAAGAGATTTTAGGTCTCATCTTACAATTAGACAAAGATGGTTAAATATTCCTTACACAATATTTGAGATCTTATAAAAGTTATAATTTCAAACTTTGATGTGGACGACTATCATTTATTTACTTTTAAATAAAAATCTCAAAAAAAAATAATAATAAAAAAAAAAATAATCAAGAAACTATTAAGTAATATTAGTTTGAGTTATTATTGAGACATAAACATTGAGACATTTTATCGTCTTAAAAAATTTTTAAACCCGAACATACACAGTACTTTTAATTTTTTGTAACTGATAAGATAAGCGTTTAGTGCATTGTTTTTGTTACGAGTTGGAGTAAAAAAAAAAAAAATAAAGTACATTTGACTCATTGCAGGTAAAAAGGTATTACAACAGGTAAAATGTATACTTGTTTGTTGGAAAAATACAAAAGTTCTTTTATATTTTCTACATCCGAAATGTTATTAAAAGGAACGTTAAAGATTCTTAGAATGCTTTAAATAATCGAGTCGATTTCCAGAACGAAGCTGTTTACTTGGAAGTGTCTTTTTACCTTGAAGAGAAACGTTTTAAAACAAGTTCTAACGTTTTAATAATTATTTAATGTTAATCAAATATATTTATCAGAGTTATGTCACGTTTCTTAAGATTGTTTTTATTTTTTGAATATAAATTCCAAATTCTCAGAACTTTATTTATAGCGATTTTTTAAAGTTGATAAATTTTTTTTGTAAGATTAGGTTTGATAATTTTTTTTTATTATTTTAATCTTAAAATTAGACATTTTAAGTTTTATTTAAGCTATGAATCGTTTCTTAATTTCTAGAAATTAACTTGTAACTTTTTAAAATTGAGCAATTTTTTTCATTATCATTTTTTTTATTTTCAATATCGTAACAATTACATTTAATGGTCAATTGACGTAAAACTACAATTAAAATTCCCAATTTTTTTTTAATTATCACCAAACAGTTAACAATTATCTAAAAGTATTTAAACGTATCTAACATTTTATTTAAATAAAATTAAATACAACACGACTCAATTATTAAAATTCAAAGTAACAAATTTGTTTAACCTATTTACATTGTTAAACGTTAAAGGTTAAAGGTTAAATGTTAAACCGAACCTAATACAATGATGTACAATTTTGTACATCATTAATAAATCTTCTTTAATAAATAAATCAATTCAAACTTGTCGTCATCAATAATCTATTATCATTCATTCTAATCAGTTTAATCATAAATTATACTAAATAATAAAACAACAAATTTTAATTTTTTTTTTAGAAATCAAAAAGCGTCTTAGAATATCATATATCAGTAACAAGAACGACAACTCACCAAGATATCGAAGAACAACACGTTTGTAAAATTTGTCCAGAAGCGGTAAAAAGAACATTAGCAACGATGTTAGATGTGAGACTTTTAAAACATCCCGGTTTTGTCTTATTAACATTAAACGCTTTTTGCGTCGCTTATGCTTTTTACACCCCCTTCGTTTACGTAAAAGACCGAGCTTTAGAGAATAATTACCCCGATTATATGGCTTTTTGGTTAATATCTTCGATCGGGGTGATGAATACTATCGGGAGGATTGTTTGTGGTATTTTAGCTTCCGTTCCAAACGTTAAAGCCCATATAATCTGTTTTATCTTTGTGTTTATCGCCGGAATCGCTACTGTTGTTTCTGGATTGTCTTTTGAAGTGTGGTACCAGTTCTTTTACACGTCGCTTTATGGATTATGTATATGTAGGTATGATAAATAATTTATATAGTTTTAAAGTTAAATTAAAACTTAATTTTCTTAAGTTAAAAAAATGTCAAAAATTTTTCCCAACTTTGAAAATTTTTTTAATTTTTTTGACAATACTTGGAATAAAACGACCTTTTCTAATTAAAATTAGAACGTTTTAAGTTTCATTTAGAAAAAAAATCAAATCAAAATCTTTCAAAATGAATTTTTGATGAATTTTTTAAAAATAGTTAATTTTCTAACCTAAAAAAAATCTTACCAACTTTGAAAATTTTTTTAATTTTTTTGACAACACTTGGAATAAAACGGCCTTTTTTAATTAAAATTAGAATAATTTAAGTTTCATTTAGAAAAAAAATTAAATCAAAATGTTTAAAAATGAATTTTTGATGAATTTTTTAAAAATAGTTAATTTTCTAACCTAAAAAAAATCTTACCAACTTTGAAAATTTTTTTAATTTTTTTGACAACACTTGGAATAAAACGGCCTTTTTTAATTAAAATTAGAATAATTTAAGTTTCATTTAGAAAAAAAATTAAATCAAAATGTTTAAAAATGAATTTTTGATGAATTTTTTAAAAATGGTTAATTTTCTAACCTAAAAAAATTTTTACCAACTTTGAAAATTTTTTTAATTTTTTTGATAACACTTGGAATAAAACGACCTTTTTCAATTAAAATTAGAATGTTTTAAGTTTCATTTAGAAAAAAAATCAAATCAAAATGTTTAAAAATGAATTTTTGATGAATTTTTTAAAAATGGTTAATTTTCTAACCTAAAAAAAAAATCTTACCAACTTTGAACATTTTTTTAAATTTTTTGACAACACTTGAAATAAAATGACCTTTTTTAATTAAAATTAGAATAATTTAAGTTTCATTTAGAAAAAAAATCAAATCAAAATGTTTAAAAATGAATTTTTGATGAATTTTTTAAAAATGGTTAGTTTTCTAACCTAAAAAAAATCTTACCAACTTTGAAAATTTTTTTAATTTTTTTTGACAACACTTGGAATAAAACGACCTTTTTTAATTAAAATTAGAATGTTTTAAGTTTCATTTAGAAAAAAAATCAAATCAAAATGTTTAAAAATGAATTTTTGATGAATTTTTTAAAAATGGTTAATTTTGTAACCTAAAAAAAATTTTACCAACTTTGAAAATTTTTTTAAATTTTTTGACAACACTTGAAATAAAATGACCTTTTTTAATTAAAATTAGAATGATTTAAGTTTCATTTAGAAAAAAAATCAAATCAAAATCTTTCAAAATGAATTTTTGATGAATTTTTTAAAAATGGTTAATTTTCTAACCAAAAAAAAATTTTACCAACTTTGAAAATTTTTTTAATTTTTTTGACAACACTTGGAATAAAACGGTCTTTTTTAGTTAAAATTAGAACGATTTAGGGTTCATTTAGAAAAAAAATCAAATCAAAACTTTTAAAAATGAATTTTTGATGAATTTTTAAAGTTTTGTCTTAAGTTAAAAAAGTGTCAAAAATTTTTTCCAACTTTGAAAATTTTTTTAATTTTTTTGACAACATTTAGAATAAAACGGTCTTTTTTAATTAAAATTAGAATGTTTTAAATTTCATTTAGAAAAAACATCAAATCAAAATGTTTAAAAATGAATTTTTGATGAATTTTTTAAAAATGATTAATTTTCTAACCAAAAAAAATTTTTACCAACTTTGAAAATTTTTTTAATTTTTTTGACAACATTTAGAATAAAACGGTCTTTTTTAATTAAAATTAGAATGTTTTAAGTTTCATTTAGAAAAAAAATCAAATCAAAATGTTTAAAAATGAATTTTTGATGAATTTTTTAAAAATGATTAATTTTCTAACCAAAAAAAATTTTTACCAACTTTGAAAATTTTTTTAATTTTTTTGACAACATTTAGAATAAAACGGTCTTTTTTAATTAAAATTATAATGTTTTAGGTTTCATTTAGAAAAAAAATTAAATCAAAATGTTTAAAAATGAATTTTTGATGAATTTTTTAAAAATGGTTAATTTTCTAACCTAAAAAAAATCTTACCAACTTTGAAAATTTTTTTAATTTTTTTAACAACACTTGGAATAAAACGACTTTTTTTAATTAAAATTAGAATGTTTTAAGTTTCATTTAGAAAAAAAATCAAATCAAAATGTTTAAAAATGAATTTTTGATGAATTTTTAAAGTTTTGTCTTAAGTTAAAAACGTGTCAAAAATTTTTATCAACTTTGAAAATTTTTTTAATTTTTTTGACAACACTCGGAATAAAACAGTCTTTTTTAATTAAAATTAAAATGTTTTAAGTTTCATTTAGAAAAAAAATCAAATCAAAATGGTTAAAAATGAATTTTTGATGAATTTTTAAAGTTTTGTCTTAAGTTTAAAAATGTCAAAAAATTTTCCCAACTTTGAAATTTTTTTAAATTTTTATGACAACATTTAGAACAAAACGGTCTTCTTTAATTAAAATTAGAATGATTTAGGTTTCATTTAGAAAAAAAATCAAATCAAAATCTTTAAAAATGAATTTTTGATGAATTTTTAAAATTAATCGATTTTCTATACTTAGGTTAGAAGTGTCAAAAATATTTCACCAAAATAACTCAAAAACTAAAAAAGATATCAAAAAATTTTTTAAATAAAACTTATTTCTTATCTAATTAGGAATATTTTTGTTCATAAATAATTTTTTGATATTTTCAATAATAAACGAGTTGGAATTAAAAATGTCACTAAATGTCATTTTTATAAAAAAATTAACAAAGTTTTTTAACCTAAAATTTCAAAAACTCAAAAACTAAAAAAGATATCAAAAAATTTTTTAAATAAAACTTATTTCTTATCTAATTAGGAATATTTTTGTTCATAAATAATTTTTTGATATTTTCAATAATAAACGAGTTGGAATTAAAAATGTCACTAAATGTCATTTTTATAAAAAAATTAACAAAGTTTTTTAACCTAAAATTTCAAAAACTCAAAAACTAAAAAAGATATCAAAAAATTTTTTAAATAAAACTTATTTCTTATCTAATTAGGAATATTTTTGTTCATAAATAATTTTTTGATATTTTCAATAATAAACGAGTTGGAATTAAAAATGTCACTAAATGTCATTTTTATAAAAAAATTAACAAAGTTTTTTAACCTAAAATTTCAAAAACTCAAAAACTAAAAAAGATATCAAAAAATTTTTTAAATAAAACTTATTTCTTATCTAATTAGGAATATTTTTGATAATAAATAATTTTTTGATATTTTTAATAATAAACGAGTTGGAATTAAAAATGTCACTAAATGTCATTTTTATAAAAAAATTAACAAAGTTTTTTAACCTAAAATTTCAAAAACTCAAAAACTAAAAAGGATATCAAAAAATTTTTTAAATAAAACTTATTTCTTATCTACTTAGGAATATTTTTGTTCATAAATAATTTTTTGATATTTTTAATAATAAACGAGTTGGAATTAAAAATGTCACTGAATGTCATTTTTATAAAAAAATTAACAAAGTTTTTTAACCTAAAATTTCAAAAACTCAAAAATTAAAAACGATATCAAAAATTTTTTTCAATAAAACTTATTTCTTATCTAATTAGGAATATTTTTGTTTATAAATAATTTTTTGATATTTTCAATAATAAACGAGTTGGAATTAAAAATGTCACTAAATGTCATTTTTATAAAAAAATTAACAAAGTTTTTTAACCTAAAATTTCAAAAACTCAAAAACTAAAAAAGATATCAAAAAATGTTTTAAATAAAACTTATTTCTTATCTAATTAGGAATATTTTTGTTCATAGATAATTTTTTGATATTTTCAATAATAAACGAGTTGAAATTAAAAATGTCACTAAATGTCATTTTTATAAAAAATTAACAAAGTTTTTTAACCTAAAATTTCAAAAACTCAAAAACTAAAAAAGATATCAAAAAATTTTTTAAATAAAACTTATTTCTTATCTAATTAGGAATATTTTTTATATGAAATTAGAATGTTTTAAGTTTCATTTAGAAAAAAAATCAAATCAAAATCTTTAAAAATGAATTTTTGATGAATTTTTTAAAAATGGTTAATTTTCTAACCTAAAAAAATTTTTATCAACGTTGAAAATTTTTTTAATTTTTTTGACAACACTTGGAATAAAACGGTCTTTTTTAATTAAAAAAAGATATATTTTTCTTTTTTTTTCAGCTAGTATATCGACGTTGAGATCGGTAATTATAGTGGAAATACTCGGTTTGGATAAATTGACGAACGCGGTTGGAATGATCCTGCTTTTTCAAGGGATAGCCACGTTCGCGGGGACTTACATTTCCGGTTTGTTACGCGACCAAACCGGCAGCTACCACATAACGTTTTACGTGTCGGGGGCCGCTTTAATAGTCGGTTCGGTGTTTTTATTACCGTTAAAACCGAGACCGATAGAAGCCCCAAATAAACCCTAATGATCCGGTTTACTTTATTATTTGTAAATAAAAACAAGTTTAATAGCAATAAAGTAATTTGTAGATCTGTTTTTAATATGATTTATTACAACAATTGTAATTGTTATGAATAAATAAGTCAGTTTAAAATTAGATTTAATTAAAAATGTTAGAGTTTTTAGGATTCTTTTTTAATTTTTTTATAAAATATTAGAAAGATTTTTGTTGTTTTATTTTAAACTGGAATCTCTTAGCTTTAATTTAAGCTATAAATCGCTTCTTCACTCTTAGAAATAAACTCGTGGTGATTTTTTTAAAGTTGGTCAATTTTTTAGAAGTTAAGTTCGATTGAAAACAATAATGTCTTTAAGAATTTTTTTAATTTTTCTATAAAATACTGGAAAGATTTTCGTTGTTTTATTTAAAAATAGAATATTTTAGCTTTTATCTAATCTATAAATCACTTCTTTATTCCTAAAAGTAAGCTTGTAGTGATTTTTTAAAGTTGGTCAATTTTTTAGAGGTTAAGTTCGTTTAAAAACAATAATGTCTTTAAAATTTTTTTTTAATTTTTCTATAAAATACTGGAAAGATTTTTGTTGTTTTATTTAAAAATAGAATCTTTTAGTTATTATTTAAGCTATAAATCGCTCCTTCACTCTTAGAAATAAACTCGTGATGATTTTTTAAAATTGATCGATTTTTAGAGGTTATGTTAGGTTCGCTTAAAAACGTTGTTGTCTTTAAAAATTTTTTCAATTTTTAAATAAAACCCTCAAAAGATTTTTCACCTTTTATTCAAAAGTAGAATCTTTTAGCTTTTATTTAAGCTATAAACCGTTTCTTAACTCTTAAAAATAAACCCCTGATGATTTTTTAAAGTTGATCAATTATTTAAGTTTACCTAAAAATTAATAACCAAGATTCTTTTTTACATTTCCTTCATTTCAAATAATAAATAATTTAAAAAAAACAGTCTTAAATCTCCGCACAGATCTTTGTAGAAATAAATCGAAGGATATTTGAGACAAATCTAAAGCTAATTTATTCATAATCTTTAAAATTTTAATCACTAGTTTATAAATAAAGACATAAAAACCCACCTGTCAAAAATTTTATGTCAAATCAAAACAAACATAAAGATAGTTACGATTGTGAAACAGGTGTGCCAACCTAAGTCAAAATAAGTAGTTGATTTTACAAACGCGAAATTAGAAACTTATAAATTATAAATTAAGAAGGAAAATTGATGAAGAAAATTAATGAGAAATGATTATTAGAATTAAAACTAGACATATTAATTTATTTTATTCTTTAAAAAGTTTATCCAATTCCTAAAAATAAAGTCTGTACGATTTTTTAAAGTTGACTAAAATTTTTTAAATTATGTTAAAAATCACTGATGTGTTTGAAAATTTTTTAAAAATCTTTGGTAACATTTACACAAAATCCGATTGGTAGAATTAAAACTAGACATATTAATCTATTTTATTCTTTAAAAAGTTTACCCAAGTCTTAAAAATAAAATCTGTATGATTTTTTAAAGTTGACTAAAATTTTTAAGGTTATGTTAAAAATCACTAATGTGTTTGAAAATTTTTTAAAAATCTTTGGTAACATTTATATAAAATCCGATTTTTAGAATTAAAAATAGACATATTAATCTATTTTATTCTTTAAAAAGTTTACCCAAGTCTTAAAAATAAACTCTGTATGATTTTTTAAAAGTGACTAAAAATTTTAAAGTTATGTAAAAAATCACTGATGTCTTTGAAAATTTTTTAAAAATCTTTGGTAACATTTATTTAAAATCCGATTGTTAGAATTAAAAATAGACATATTAATCTATTTTATTCTTTAAAAAGTTTACCGAAGTCCTAAAAAAAAACTCTGTATGATTTTTTAAAGTTGACTAAAATTTTTCAGGTTATGTTAAAAATCACTGATGTGTTTGAATTTTTTTTTTAATCTTTGGTAACATTTACACAAAATCCGCTTGGTAGAATTAAAAATAGACATATTAATCTATTTTATTCTTTAAAAAGTTTACCCAATTCCTAAAAATAAATACTGTACGATTTTTTAAAATTGACTAAAATTTTTTAAATTATGTTAAAAATCACTGATGTTTTTGAAAATTTTTTAAAAATCTTTAGTAATATTTACACAAAATCCGATTGGTAGAATTAAAAATAGACATATTAATCTATTTTATTCTTTAAAAAGTTTACCCAAGTCTTAAAAATAAACTCTGTATGATTTTTTAAAAGTGACTAAAAATTTTAAAGTTATGTAAAAAATCACTGATGTCTTTGAAAATTTTTTAAAAATCTTTGGTAACATTTACACAAAATCCGATTGGTAGAATTAAAAATAGACATATTAATCTATTTTATTCTTTAAAAAGTTTACCCAATTCTTAAAAATAAAGTCTGTAGGATTTTTTAAAGTTGACTAAAATTTTTTAGGTTATGTTAAAAATCACTGATGTGTTTGAAAATTTTTTAAAAATCTTTGGTAACATTTACACAAAATCCAATTATTAGAATTAAAAATAAACATATTAATCTATTTTATTCTTTAAAAAGTTTACCCAAGTCCTAAAAATAAAATCTGTACGATTTTTTAAAGTTGACTAAAATTTTTCAGGTTATGTTAAAAATCACTGACGTGTTTGAAAATTTTTTTTAAATCTTTGGTAACATTTACACAAAATCCGATTGTTAGAATTAAAACTAGACATATTAATCTATTTTATTCTTTAAAAAGTTTACCCAATTCTTAAAAATAAAGTCTGTATGATTTTTTTAAATTGACTAAAATTTTTCAGGTTATGTTAAAATCATTGATGTCTTTGAAAATTTTTTAAAAATCTTTGGTAACATTTATATAAAATCCGATTTTTAGAATTAAAAATAGACATATTAATCTATTTTATTCTTTAAAAAGTTTACCCAAGTCTTAAAAATAAACTCTGTATGATTTTTTAAAAGTGACTAAAAATTTTAAAGTTATGTAAAAAATCACTGATGTCTTTGAAAATTTTTTAAAAATCTTTGGTAACATTTATTTAAAATCCGATTGTTAGAATTAAAAATAGACATATTAATCTATTTTATTCTTTAAAAAGTTTACCGAAGTCCTAAAAAAAAACTCTGTATGATTTTTTAAAGTTGACTAAAATTTTTCAGGTTATGTTAAAAATCACTGATGTGTTTGAATTTTTTTTTTAATCTTTGGTAACATTTACACAAAATCCGCTTGGTAGAATTAAAAATAGACATATTAATCTATTTTATTCTTTAAAAAGTTTACCCAATTCCTAAAAATAAATACTGTACGATTTTTTAAAATTGACTAAAATTTTTTAAATTATGTTAAAAATCACTGATGTTTTTGAAAATTTTTTAAAAATCTTTAGTAATATTTACACAAAATCCGATTGGTAGAATTAAAAATAGACATATTAATCTATTTTATTCTTTAAAAAGTTTACCCAAGTCTTAAAAATAAACTCTGTATGATTTTTTAAAAGTGACTAAAAATTTTAAAGTTATGTAAAAAATCACTGATGTCTTTGAAAATTTTTTAAAAATCTTTGGTAACATTTACACAAAATCCGATTGGTAGAATTAAAAATAGACATATTAATCTATTTTATCCTTTAAAAAGTTTACCCAATTCTTAAAAATAAAGTCTGTAGGATTTTTTAAAGTTGACTAAAATTTTTTAGGTTATGTTAAAAATCACTGATGTGTTTGAAAATTTTTTAAAAATCTTTGGTAACATTTACACAAAATCCAATTATTAGAATTAAAAATAAACATATTAATCTATTTTATTCTTTAAAAAGTTTACCCAAGTCTTAAAAATAAAATCTGTACGATTTTTTAAAGTTGACTAAAATTTTTAAGGTTATGTTAAAAATCACTAATGTGTTTGAAAATTTTTTAAAAATCTTTGGTAACATTTACACAAAATCCGATTGGTAGTATTAAAAACAGACATATTAATCTATTTTATTCTTTAAAAAGTTTACCCAAGTCCTAAAAATAAAATCTGTATGATTTTTTAAAGTTGACTAAAATTTTTCAGGTTATGTTAAAAATCACTGATGTCTTTGAAAATTTTTTTAAAATCTTTGATAACATTTACACAAAATCCGATTGGTAGAATTAAAAATAGACATATTAATCTATTTTATTCTTTGGAAAGTTTACCCAAGTCCTAAAAATAACCTCTGTACGATTTTTTAAAGTTGACTAAAATTTTTCAGGTTATGTTAAAAAAAATCACTGATGTTTTTGAAAATTTTTTTTCAATCTTTGGTAAAATTTATATAAAATCCGATTGGTAGAATTAAAAATAGACATATTAATCTATTTTATTCTTTAAAACGTTTACCCAATTTTTAAAAATAAACTCTGTACGATTTTTTAAAGTTGACTAAAATTTTTCAGGTTATGTTAAAAATCACTGATGTCTTTGAAAATTTTTTAAATATCTTTGGTAACATTTACACAAAATCCGATTATTAGAATTAAAAATAGACATATTAATCTACTTTATTCTTTAAAAAGTTTACCCAATTCCTAAAAATAAAGTCTGTACGATTTTTTAAAGTTGATTAATTTTTTTTTAATTATGTTAAAAATCATTGATGTCATTGAAAAAATTTTTAAAATCTTTGGTAACATTTATATAAAATCCGATTGGTAGAATTAAAAACAGACATATTAATCTATTTTATTCTTTAAAAAGTTTACCCAAGTCCTAAAAATAACCTCTGTACGATTTTTTAAAGTTGACTAAAATTTTTAAGGTTATGTAAAAAATCACTGATGTCTTTGAAATTTTTTTTAAAATCTTTGATAACATTTACACAAAATCCAATTATTAGAATTTAAAATAAACATATTAATCTATTTTATTCTTTGGAAAGTTTACCCAATTCCTAAAAATAAAATCTGTATGATTTTTTAAAGTTGACTAAAAATTTTCAGGTTATGTTAAAAATCAATGACATCTTTGAAAATTTTTTAAATTTTTTTAGAAATAATTAGACAAAATCTACTTGTTTTAGTTAAAAGTAGACATATTAATCTATTTTAAAATTAAAAATTATTGCTTGAATCCTAAAAATAAAGTCTGTATGGTTTTTTAAAGTTGACTAAAATTTTTAAGGAATTGATTAGTATTTAAACTGGTTTTTAAAATTAATTTGTAAACGTAAGTTGTAATTAAACGTAAAACGTAATAAAATTCTAAACGTAATTAAACGTCAAACGTATTTTTTTAAAACTTGACTAATTTTTTTAAGGTTATTAAATTGGCTTAATTAAAAACATTAACATCTTTAAAACCTTCTAAAATTCTTTTAAAAAAATTTTGAATAATTTTGTATGTTACATCATAAACTAGAATGTTTTAGCTTCAATTTAATCTATAAATCATTTCTTAACTCCTATAAATAAGCCTGTGGTGATTTTTTAAAGTTGACTAATTTTTTAAAGGTTAGGTTAAAAAACATTCATCTTAAAAAAAAATTGTTGTAATTTTTTTTTAAATCTTAAAATAATTCCTCATCTTTTATCATAAAACCAAATCTTTTAGTTTTTATTTAAACCATAAATCACTCCTTTAGATTAAAAAATAAACTTGTGGTGATTTTGTAAAATTGAGTAATTTTTTAGAGGTTAAGCTAAAAACATCCATCTTAAAAAAATTTTTTCTAGTTTTTTTATAAAACACTAGAATAATTCTTTATGTTTTATCATAAAACCAAATCTTTTAGCTTTTATTTGAAGTATGAATCACCCTTTTAGATTAAAAAATAAACTTGGAATGATTTTTTAAAATTGACTAATTTTTTAGAGGTTAAGTTCGATTAAAAACATCTTTTTAAAAATTTTTCTAATTTTTTTACAAAATACTAAAATAATTCCTCATATTTTATCATAAAATAGAATCTTTTAGTTTTTATTTAAACCATAAATCACTCCTTTAGATTTAAAAATAAACTTGTGGTGATTTTTTAAAATTGAGTAATTTTTTAGAGGTTAAGTTCGAATAAAAACATCCATCTTTTTAAAATTTTTTCTAATTTTTTTACAAAATACTAAAATAATTCCTCATATTTTATCACAAAATAGAATCTTTTAGGTTTTATTTAAACCATAAATTACGCCTTCAGCTTTCAAAATAAACTTGGAATGATTTTTTAAAGTTGAGTAATTTTTTAGAGGTTAAGTTCGATTAAAAACACCCATCTTTTTAAAAATTTTTCTAATTTTTTTACAAAATTCTGAAATAATTCCTCATATTTTATCACAAAATAGAAACTTTTAGATTTTATTTAAACCATAAATTACGCCTTCAGGTTTCAAAATAAACTTGGAATGATTTTTTAAAGTTGACCAATTTTTTAGAGGTTAAGTTCGAATAAAAACATCCATCTTTTTAAAAATTTTTCTAATTTTTTTACAAAATACTAAAATAATTCTTCATAGTTTATCACAAAATAGAAACTTTTAGGTTTTATTTAAACCATAAATTACGCCTTCAGGTTTCAAAATAAACTTGGAATGATTTTTTAAAGTTGACCAATTTTTTAGAGGTTAAGTTCGAATAAAAACATTCATCTTTTTAAAAATTTTTCTAATTTTTTTACAAAATACTAAAATAATTCCTCATATTTTATCACAAAATAGAATCTTTTAGTTTTTATTTAAACCATAAATCATTCCTTTAGATTTAAAAATAAACTTGTGGTGATTTTTTAAAATTGAGTCATTTTTTAGAGGTTAAAAAAACATCCATTAAAAAAAAATTTTTTGTAATTTTTTTACAAAATACTAAAATAATTCCTCATATTTTATCATAAAATAGAATCTTTTAGTTTTTATTTAAACTATAAATCACTCCTTTAGATTTAAAAATAAACTTGTGGTGATTTTTTAAAATTGAGTCATTTTTTTGAGGTTAAAAAAACATCCATCTTTTTAAAAATTTTTCTAATTTTTTTACAAAATACTAAAATAATTCTTCATATTTTATCAAAAAATAGAATCTTTTAGTTTTTATTTAAACTATAAATCACTCCTCTAGATTTAAAAATAAACTTGTTATGATTTTTTAAAATTGAGTCATTTTTTTGAGGTTAAAAAAACATCCATCTTTTTAAAAATGTTTCTAATTTTTTTACAAAATACTAAAATAATTCCTCATATTTTATCATAAAACCAAATCTTTTAGTTTTTATTTAAACTATAAATCACTCCTTTAGATTTAAAAATAAACTTGTGGTGATTTTTTAAAATTGAGTCATTTTTTAGAGGTTAAAAAAACATCCATTTAAAAAAAAAAATTTCTAATTTTTTTAAAAAATACTAAAATAATTCCTCATATTTTATCATAAAACCAAATCTTTTAGTTTTTATTTAAACTATAAATCACTCCTTTAGATTTAAAAATAAACTTGCAGTGATTTTTTAAAGTTGACTCATTTTAAAGCTGAATTTTAAAGGTCATTTGTAAATTTTTAATCCCACAGACAACCAAATCAAAATGATTTTCACCTCCAAATATAAATAAATAATAATTAATCCTATTATATTTATCGTTATCTCAATAATTAGCATTAAAAATAGCCCATAAATCTGAAAAAAATACCAATATTGTCTCTCACCTACGTTTCATTTCAACCTTATTGTTTGTACAAACGCAACCTTGAAAAATTTACTTTTTGGCAAACTCCTCACCATTTAAATTGACTCCTTAAACCCTTTGTACCGAGACAAACACAAAACATACACTCAACCAAATTAGAAAAATGGCAAAGTCACCATCTACGTAACTTTTTATATTTTGGTCGAAATCCAAAAGTTGGTAAACAAGCATAAATTTCACTCACCTTAACTGAATCATTTTTATTAGTGAGGACACTTTGGGGCGCTGTAGATTCCCGTTTTTGCCTTTCCAACGTCCCAACATCCTCAAACCTTCCATCGACAGCTTCAATCAGCTGAAATTGTTCCCCCAAAGATAGGAAATTCGCGAATAAAGACACACAGAGCAACAATCGGAGCACCATGTTAACACCACGATTGACTCTCCTTAAACCTTGTTTTTAGCTCTTCAATCAGGCAAAAAACGTTTTACAAATCGATTTTAAACCTATCACCGTCAAACGACAACTGTGAACTGAATTTAACTGAACGAACGTGGATTTTACGGCGCCTGTTCGGCTTCTCCCTCTTCTAGGACAACGACAGACAACGATTTCAAGTGTAGTGGTGGGATAGATGAGTTTCTATTAAAATTAAAAATATACCAAACATAAAAATTAATAAAAACTAACAAAGCAAATATTTATACACCTTTAATATTTCATTTTACACTTTTAAAACGTAATAAACTGACATAAACTATCATAAACTAACCTAAACTATCCTCATTTGGTAAATTGAATAATTGTGCCCCTTTTGAAGGGTAACAATGTAAATTGAGGATATAAATAGGTGTGTATGTCACTCAATTTCAATTTAAATAGACACGACAAATTGAATTAACTCGATAAATACGAGTTAATTTGGAATAGAACGTTCAAAATATTTTTTTTTATGATAAAGAAAATGATTCATAGTCACACGATCGACTTTTATCTCGAATATTTTAACTCATTTCTAGAATATTTTAACATTTCTCTTCTTTAAATTCCATTTTATATATTTCCGGAAGTCTAAATAAATAAATAAATAGATAAAATTAATCTTTATGGTTCAAATCTTTACTTCATTTTGACGTTTACTGTCACTTTGACGTAAAATCCAACCTAACTTTTTCCTGTCATTTCAAAAATCTAAAAAATTATTACAAAAAAATATATTTTTTAAAATCCATTTATATATTTCCGGAAGTCTAAATAAATAAAATTAATCTTTACGGTTCAAATCCTTATCTATGTTATAAAAATACATTTTTGAAATCACTTTTGACATAAAACCTAACCTAACTTTTTCATCTCATTTCTAACCTAAAAACTTTATAAAAGAAATCTAAAAATGTTTAAAAAGTGTTTATATCAAATTTCAACTAAATTTTTACGTTCTTTCAACACTAAAATGATTAAAAAACCGTTTAAAAAAACATATAATAAAAACATTTTAGAAGAAACATTAACCGAGATGGAAATGAAACAATCCGATTTGAAAAATTGGAAAAATTGGAAAAATCTAAGAAATCGGTTATTACAAGAAGGAGGGATGTTTAATGAAAAAAGTATAGATTCAATCTTCCTTAATTATTGCGTTGTAAATAAAAAATACGACCATGCGAAGAAGTACGTTGAGTATTTACAATCCGAGAAGATTAAATTAAACCTCGGAGCTTTGGGAAAATACTTACGGATGTTCTATTCCATGTATTATGATGGACTAATGGAAGAAAAAGATGAAAAAAGAGTTTTTAAAGTGTAGGTTTTTATAAACAAAGAGAAAATTCATTTTTTACATTTTTGAGGTTATGTTTGATACATTTAAAAATCAAATTACAACAATTTCTCATATATTATTATAAAATATACTCAATTAGAATTAATTTAATATATAAATCATTATCTAATTCATTAAAATAAAATAAGAATTAATGTTTTTAAATTTACTTAATTTTTTAAGGTTATTTTTTACTTTCCGAAGTTATATTAATCTTTCCGAAGGTATCTTTACTTCATTTAAAAACTTATTTAAAATGAATTTTTTTGTTTTATGATAAATTAGACACTTTTAATACTAATTTAAGTTAAAAATCTTTATTCAATTCGTTAAAATAAAACAATTATAAAGTTTTCCGATGATTAATTTTTTAAATTTATTTTTACTCGATTTAAAAACTAACCGAGGAAGATTTTTCTTATTTTATTTTAAAACATACTCTTTTAGGACTAATTTAAGCTAAAAATCTTTATTAAATTCTTTAAAATAAAGCAATTATAAACTTTTCCGATGATTAATTTTTAAAATTTATTTTTACTCGATTTAAAAACTAACCGTAAAAGATTTTTCTTATTTTATTTTAAAATATACTCAATTAGAATTAATTTAAGATATAAATCATCATCTAACTTATTAAAATAAAGTCATAATTAATGTTTTTAAATTCACTAAAATTTTGAGGTTATGCTTGATTTAAAAATTTACTTAAAATTAATTTTTTTATTTAATTCAACTTATTTAGAATGAATTTTCTTGTTTTATTATAAATTAGACTCTTTTAGGACTAATTTAAGCTAAAAATCATCATTTAATTCCTTAAAATAAAGCAATTATAAACTTTTCCGATGATAAAATTTTTAAAATTTATTTTTACTCAATTTAAAAACTAACCATAAAAGATTTTTCTTATTTTATTTTAAAATATACTCAATTAGAATTAATTTAATATATAAATCATTTTCTAATTCATTAAAATAAAGTCATAATTAATGTTTTTAAATTCACTAAAATTTTGAGGTTATGCTTGATTTAAAAATTTATTTAAAATTAATTTTTTTATTTAAGTCAACTTATTTAGAATGAATTTTCTTATTTTATTATAAATTAGGCTCTTTTAGGACTAATTTAAGCTAAAAATCTTCATTTAATTCTTTAAAATAAAGCAATTTTAAACTTTTCCGATGATTAATTTTTTAAATTAATTTTTACTCGATTTAAAAACTAACCATAAAAGATTTTTCTTATTTTATTTTAAAATATACTCAATTAGAATTAATTTAATATATAAATCATTATCTAACTCCTTAAAATAAAGTAATAATTAATGTTTTTAAATTTACTAATTTTTTGAGGTTACTTTATTTAAAATTTTATTTATTAGTTCATTTAAAAACTTATTTAAAATGAATTTTCTTTTTGTATTATAAATTAGATTCTTTTAGTACTAATTTAAGCTAAAAATCTTGACTTAACTCTTTAAAATAAAGCAATTATAAACTTTTCCGATGATTAATTTTTTAAATTTATTTTTAGTGTATTTAAAAACTTACCGTGGAAAATTTTTCTTATTTTATTTTAAAATATACTCTTTTAGTATTAATTTAAGCTATAAATCTTGACTTAATTACTTAAAATAAAGTAATAATTAATGTTTTTAAATTGACTAAAATTTTGAGGTTATGCTTGATTTAAAAATTTATTTAAAATTATTTTTTTTATTTAATTCAACTTATTTAGAATGAATTTTCTTATTTTATTATAAATTAGACTATTTTAGGGCTAATTTAAGCTAAAAATCTTTATCTAATTCTTTAAAATAAAGCAATTATAAACTTTTCCGATGATTAATTTTATAAATTTATTTTTAGTCGATTTAAAAACTTACCGTGAAAGATTTTTCTTATTTTATTTTAAAATATACTCAATTAGAATTAATTTAATGTATAAATCATTATCTAACTCATTAAAATAAAGTAAAAATCAATGTTTTTAAATTTACTAAAATTTTGAGGTTATGTTTACTTCATTTAAAAATGTATTTGGAATGAATTTTCTTATTTTGTAGTGAATTAGACTTTTTTAGTGTTAATTTAAGATATAAATCTTGATTTAACTCATTAAAATAAAGTCATAATGAATGTTTTTAAATTTACTAAAATTTTTAGGTTATGTTTGTTTTTAAAAAACTTTATTTAAAATGAATTTACTTATTTTATTATAAATTAAACTCTTCTAATGTTAATTTAAGCTATAAATCTTTTTATTTATTATTATTTTTTAATTTAATTTCTTAAAATAAAGTAATTATAAACTTTTCCGATGAGTAATTTTTAAAATTTATTTTTAGCTTATTTAAAAACTTACTATGAAAATTTCTTTTAATATTAATATAAAATAGACTTTTTTAGCTTTAATTTAAGGTATAAATCTTTGTATAACTCTTTTAAATAAACTCATAATTAAGTTTTTTGATTAAATTTTTGAGGTTATGTCAAAAAAATTTTTGTATTTTTATTAATTTCACTCTTATTTTTTTTAGTTATGAAGATTTACAAAAAGAATATGAAGTATTAGACTCTATAACGTTAGAACAACTCATTTGTGGTTTAAGTGTGACAAATTCCTGGAGGAAATGTATCGATTTGTTATCACAAAGTAAATTAACATCCGTTCCAAGTACTAATTCTTATAATTCACTTATCTCGTCTGCATTTCGTAACAATGAATCACAATTAGGTTGGGAATTGTTTAATGAGATGATTGAAAATAATAGGAATCCTTTAAATATTACATATAAATCGATTTTAAATGAATTAAAAACTAATCGGATAACTAATCGGATAACCAATCCATCCAATCGGATACAAAAATTGGATAAGTTTTTGGATGTTTTAGATTATTACGATTTACAATTTGATAAAGAAATAGCTAATTATTTTATGGAGGTTTTAAAAGAGGTGAAAATTAAAGCTAATTTTACAAAAATTTCTCATCGGGGATTTTGTCCAAACTGTAAAATAAACTTAGAAGAAAGTAATTTAACAAATGATGAATTTAAAACATTAAAGGGAGCTTTTTTTAAAGAAGTTGTAATCGGTACAGATGTTTTTTGTAAAACAACACCGGAAGAATTGGTCCGATTTAAAAGTTTTATTAAAAATATGGGTAATTTTGATGTTGTTATCGATGGATTAAATACTCAATATTCACAAGGAATTCAAAGTCCTCAATTTATATCAACTTTGGTAAATAATTTAAATAATTCTTCGTTAAAAATGTATCTAAAATGTCTTTTAAATTTTAGTTAAGTGATGTAGTAAGTTATTTTACCCGACAAAATAAAAAGGTGCTTTTACTCGGAAGGAAGCATATGGAAAAGCTTCCGGGGAAAAATTGGAACTTTATTAAAAGAAATAGTGAGGTTTTTTTAACTCAGGATGTTTCTCAAGATGATCCGTTTATACTTTACTGTGCTTTACATTGCGGCAATGATACTAAGATTGTAACGAGAGATTTAATGAGGAGTCATTTATTCTTGTTGAAAGATAAGCAATTAAAGAAGTTGTTTAAACGGTGGTTGATGCAGAATAGACTTCATTTGGTTACGGCTAAAAAGGGAAATGTTATTTTTAAGGTATTTATTATGTTTTTTGGGTTTTTAAAACTGTGTTTTGTTAAATGTGTCTTTAAAAATAAGTTTTTAAAAATGTATTTTTTAAAAAATGTGTTTAATTTAAAAATGTATCTAAAATAAGTGTATTTTTTTAGGAACCTTTAAAATATATGATTAGTTCGCAGAAAAATGGTAATATTTGGCACGTTCCTTATGTTCGGGAAGTTAAAGAAAATCCAAAGGTGGTAATTTATGGATGGATTTGTATTGAGACGTAGAAATAAATGTTTTTCTTTTTTATAAAAATGTAACTTAGTTTTATTTGATTACAAAAATTTTTTTTTAATATTTGTTATTTGTTTAAAAAATTTTTTTTTTATTTTTGTATGAAATGTTGGAAAGTTTCTAATGTTTTATCTTAAAATAGATTGATTTAGGTTTAATTTAATCCATAAATCGTTTCTTAATATTAATAAATAAACTCGTAGTGATTTTTTAAAGTTGATCAATTTTTTTAAGGTTAGAGTGGCTGAAAATCAGTAATGTTTTAAAAAATTTTTTTTAATTTTTGTATGAAATTTTGGAAAGTTTCTAATGTTTTAACTTAAAATAGATTGATTTAGGTTTAATTTAATCCATAAATCGTTTCTTAATATTAATAAATAAACTCGTAGTGATTTTTTAAAGTTGATCAATTTTTTTAAGGTTAGAGTGGCTGAAAATCAGTAATGTTTTTAAAATTTTTTTTAAATTTTTGTAAGAAATTTTGGAAAGTTTCTAATGTTTTATCTTAAAATAGATTGATTTAGGTTTAATTTAATCCATAAATCGTTTCTTAATACTAATAAATAAACTCGTAGTGATTTTCTAAAGTTGATCAATTTTTTTAAGGTTAGAGTGGCTGTAAATCAGTAATGTTTTTAAAATTTTTTTTAAATTTTTGTATGAAATTTTGGAAAGTTTCTAATGTATTATCTTAAAATAGGTTGATTTAGGTTTAATTTAATCCATAAATCGTTTCTTAATACTAATAAATAAACTCGTAGTGATTTTTTAAAGTTGATCAATTTTTTTAAGGTTAGAGTGGCTGAAAATCAGTAATGTTTTTAAAATTTTTTTTAAATTTTTGTATGAAATTTTGGAAAGTTTCTAATGTTTTATCTTAAAATAGGTTGATTTAGGTTTAATTTAATCCATAAATCGTTTCTTAATACTAATAAATAGACTCGTAGTGATTTTTTAAAGTTGATCAATTTTTTTTAAGGTTAGAGTGGCTGAAAATCAGTAATGTTTTTAAAATTTTTTTTTAATTTTTGTAAGAAATTTTGGAAAGTTTCTAATGTTTTATCTTAAAATAGATTGATTTAGGTTTAATTTAATCCATAAATCGTTTCTTAATACTAATAAATAGACTCGTAGTGATTTTTTAAAGTTGATCAATTTTTTTTAAGGTTAGAGTGGCTGAAAATCAGTAATGTTTTTAAAATTTTTTTTTAATTTTTGTATGAAATTTTGGAAAGTTTCTAATGTTTTATCTTAAAATAGATTGATTTAGATTTAATTTAATCCATAAATCGTTTTTTAATATTAATAAATAAACTCGTAGTGATTTTTTAAAGTTGATCAATTTTTTTAAGGTTAGAGTGGCTGAAAATCAGTAATGTTTTAAAATTTTTTTTTTAATTTTTGTGTGAAATTTTGGAAAGTTTCTAATATTTTATCTTAAAATAGATTGATTTAGGTTTAATTTAATCCACAAATCGTTTCTTAATACTAATAAATAGACTCGTAGTGATTTTCTAAAGTTGATCAATTTTTTTAAGGTTAGAGTGGCTGAAAATCAGTAATGTTTTTAAAAATTTTTTTTAATTTTTGTATGAAATTTTGGAAAGTTTCTAATATTTTATCTTAAAATAGATTGATTTAGGTTTAATTTAATCCATAAATCGTTTCTTAATATTAATAAATAAACTCGTAGTGATTTTTTAAAGTTGATCAATTTTTTTAAGGTTAGAGTGGCTGAAAATCAGTAATGTTTTTAAAAATTTTTTTAAATTTTTGTATGAAATTTTGGAAAGTTTCTAATGTTTTATCTTAAAATAGATTGATTTAGGTTTAATTTAATCCATAAATCGTTTCTTAATATTAATAAATAGACTCATAGTGATTTTTTAAAGTTGATCAATTTTTTTAAGGTTAGAGTGGCTGAAAATCAGTAATGTTTTAAAAAATTTTTTTTAATTTTTGTATGAAATTTTGGAAAGTTTCTAATGTTTTATCTTAAAATAGATTTATTTAGGTTTAATTTAATCCATAAATCGTTTCTTAATATTAATAAATAAACTCGTAGTGATTTTTTAAAGTTGATCAATTTTTTTAAGGTTAGAGTGGCTGAAAGTCAGTAATGTTTTAAAAATTTTTTTTAATTTTTGTATGAAATTTTGGAAAGTTTCTAATGTTTTATCTTAAAATAGATTGATTTAGGTTTAATTTAATCCATAAATCGTTTCTTAATATTAATAAATAAACTCGTAGTGATTTTCTAAAGTTGATCAATTTTTTTAAGGTTAGAGTGGCTGAAAATCAGTAATGTTTTTAAAATTTTTTTTAAATTTTTGTATGAAATTTTGGAAAGTTTCTAATATTTTATCTTAAAATAAATTGATTTAGATTTAATTTAATCCATAAATCGTTTCTTAATACTAATAAATAAACTCGTAGTGATTTTTTAAAGTTGATCAATTTTTTTAAGGTTAGAGTGGCTGAAAATCAGTAATGTTTAAAAAATTTTTTTTTAATTTTTGTATGAAATTTTGGAAAGTTTCTAATGTTTTATCTTAAAATAGATTGATTTAGGTTTAATTTAATCCATAAATCGTTTCTTAATATTAATAAATAAACTCGTAGTGATTTTTTAAAGTTGATCAATTTTTTTAAGGTTAGAGTGGCTGAAAATCAGTAATGTTTTTAAAAATTTTTTTAAATTTTTGTATGAAATTTTGGAAAGTTTCTAATGTTTTATCTTAAAATAGATTGATTTAGGTTTAATTTAATTCATAAATCGTTTCTTAATATTAATAAATAAACTCGTAGTGATTTTTTTAAGTTGATCAATTTTTTTAAGGTTAGAGTGGCTGAAAATCAGTAAGGTTTTAAAAATTTTTTTTAAATTTTTGTATGAAATTTTGGAAAGTTTCTAATGTTTTATCTTAAAATAGATTGATTTAGGTTTAATTTAATCCATAAATCGTTTCTTAATATTAATAAATAAACTCGTAGTGATTTTTTAAAGTTGATCAATTTTTTTAAGGTTAGAGTGGCTGAAAATCAGTAACGTTTTAAAAATTTTTTTTAAATTTTTGTATGAAATTTTGGAAAGTTTCTAATGTTTTATCTTAAAATAGATTGATTTAGGTTTAATTCAATCCATAAATCGTTTCTTAATACTAATAAATAGACTCGTAGTGATTTTCTAAAGTTGATCAATTTTTTTAAGGTTAGAGTGGCTGAAAATCAGTAATATTTTAAAAATTTTTTTAAATTTTTGTATGAAATTTTGAAAAGTTTCTAATGTTTTATCTTAAAATAGATTGATTTAGATTTAATTTAATCCATAAATCGTTTCTTAATATTAATAAATAAACTCGTAGTGATTTTTTAAAGTTGATCAATTTTTTTAAGGTTAGAGTGGCTGAAAATCAGTAATGTTTTTAAATTTTTTTTTTAATTTTTGTATGAAATTTTGGAAAGTTTCTAGTGTTTTATCTTAAAATAGATTGATTTAGGTTTAATTTAATCCATAAATCGTTTCTTAATACTAATAAATAGACTCGTAGTGATTTTCTAAAGTTGATCAATTTTTTT
Organism: Digitonthophagus gazella; assembly: GCA_036711955.1. Classification (NCBI taxonomy): domain Eukaryota; kingdom Metazoa; phylum Arthropoda; class Insecta; order Coleoptera; family Scarabaeidae; genus Digitonthophagus; species Digitonthophagus gazella. The sequence goes on along the minus strand of JASCIT010000002.1, from coordinate 3,008,684 downwards.
AAGGTTAGAGTGGCTGAAAATCGGTAATATTTTAAAAATTTTTTTAAATTTTTGTATGAAATTTTGAAAAGTTTCTAATGTTTTATCTTAAAATAGATTGATTTAGATTTAATTTAATCCATAAATCGTTTCTTAATATTAATAAATAAACTCGTAGTGATTTTTTAAAATTGATCAATTTTTTTAAGGTTAGGTTTGCTTAAAAACAGTAAAGTTTTTAAAAATTTATTTAAATTTTTTATGAAATTCGGTAGAATTTTTGAATGTTTTTTTATAAAATAGAATATTTTTATTTTCATTTAAGCTATAAATCACGTCTTTATTCCTAGAAATAAATCTGTAGTGATTTTTTAAAGTTGAACATTTTTCTAAATTTTCGCTTAAAAACATTAACATCTTAAAAAATTTATTTAATTTTTTTATGAAATTTGGTAGAATTTTTGGATGTTTTTTCATAAAATAGAATATTTTAATTTTCATTTAAGCTATAAATCGTGTTTTAATTCCTATAAACAAAGTCGTAGTGATTTTTTAAAATTGATCAATTTTTTTATAGGTTAGGTTTCCTTAAAAACAGTAAAGTTTTTAAAAATTTATTTAATTTTTTTATGAAATTCGGTAGAATTTTTGAATGTTTTTTTATAAAATAGAATATTTTATTTTCATTTAAGCTATAAATCACGTCTTTATTCCTAGAAATAAATATGTAGTGATTTTTTAAAGTTGAACGATTTTCAAAATTTTTACTTAAAAACATTAACATCTTAAAAAATTTATTTAATTTTTTTATGAAATATGGTAGAATTTTTGAATGTTTTTTCATAAAATAGAATATTTTAATTTTCATTTAAGGTATAAATCGCGTTTTAATTCCTATAAATAAAGTCGTAGTGATTTTTTAAAATTGATCAATTTTTTTAAGGTTAGGTTGGCTTAAAAACAGTAAAGTTTTTAAAAATTTATTTAAATTTTTTATGAAATACGGTAGAATTTTTGAATGTTTTTTCATAAAATAGAATATTTTAATTTTCATTTAAGCTATAAATCACGTCTTTATTCCTAGAAATAAATTTATAGCGATTTTTTAAAGTTGAACGAGTTTCTAAATTTTCGCTTAAAAATATTAACATCTTAAAAAATTTATTTAATTTTTTTATGAAATTTGGTAGAATTTTTGAATGTTTTACTACAAAATAGAATATTTTTATTTTCATTTAAGCTATAAATCGTGTTTTAATTCCTATAAATAAAGTCGTAGTGATTTTTTAAAATTGATCAATTTTTTTTAAGGTTAGGTTTGCTTAAAAACAGTAAAGTTTTTAAAAATTTATTTAAATTTTTTATGGAATTGGGTAAAGTTTTTGAATGTTTTTTCATAAAATAGAATATTTTAATTTTCATTTAAGCTATAAATCACGTTTTAATCCCTAGAAATAAATCTGTAGTGATTTTTTAAAGTTGAACATTTTTCTAAATTTTCGCTTAAAAACATCAACATCTTAAAAAATTTATTTAATTTTTTTATGAAATTTGGTAGAATTTTTGGATGTTTTTTTATAAAATAGAATATTTTAATTTTCATTTAAGCTATAAATCGTGTTTTAATTCCTATAAATAAAGTCGTAGTGATTTTTTAAAATTGATCAATTTTTTATAGGTTAGGTTTCCTTAAAAACAGTAAAGCTTTTAAAAATTTATTTAATTTTTTTATAAAATTCGGTAGAATTTTTGAATGTTTTTTTATAAAATAGAATATTTTTATTTTCATTTAAGCTATAAGTCAGGTTTTTATTCCTAGAAATAAATCTGTGGCGATTTTTTAAAGTTGAACGATTTTCTAAATTTTCGCTTAAAAACATTAACATCTTAAAAATTTTTTTTAATTTTTTTCTAAAAACCATCGAAAATTTTTGACATTTTATCATAAAATAGAATCTTTTAGCTTTAATTTAATCCATAAATCATTTCTTAATTCCTACAAATAATCCACCAGTGATTTTTTTAAACTTAATTTTTCAAAAATTAACCTAAAAATAAACATTTCCATAGAAATATTAGTTTTCTTTAGATTTAATTTTAGAATTAAAACGTCACATTTTCGAAACATTTTGTCAAAATTCCAGTTTTAAAATAACACTAAATAAATAAAACCAATCCAACCACAATGAACGGAAGTAAAGATGTAATTAAAACCCCATCAAATATTAAAAATAAATCTAAAGAAAAGAAAGAAGGAAAGAAAGAAGAAAAGCAGTCACAAAAAGTAAAAGATAAAAAATCCGATCAAGGGGATGGATACAACGTTCAAAAATATAGGAGAAAAAATTCTGGGAAAGATCAAAATAAAAATATAGATAGTAAAAGTAATCAAAATAAAAATATAGACAGTAAAAGTAATCAAAATAAAAATACAAAGGAAATTTTACGTAAAAACTTAAAAAACGTGAAAAGTGAAGAAGGTTCAAAACGTTGTCGGTTTATTCAAGGAAGTAAATGTTCGCTTAGATCCGGTCCTGATTTTGGAAGAATAGAAGAATTATCTAAACCTTCTAAATCCACTTTGTTGAACACTTGGAAGAATTATTCTAATGTGTTTGATTATGAAAGGATGAGAAGACTTATGCATAAACTTCATTTGGAATTTTCATTAACACCAGAGTAAGAAAATAAATTTTGCCCATCTTTAAAAAATCCCCAAGAGTTTATTTATAGGAATTAAGAAAAGATTTTTGAAATGGGTGTAAATTAAAATGCTTATTTTTAATTAAAAAAGACCGTTTTATTCGAAGTGTTGTCAAAAAAATAAAAAAAAATTTCAAAGTTGGTAAAAATTTTTGACACTTCTAACCTAACTTTAGAAAATCGATCAACTTTAAAAATTCATCAAAAATTCATTTTTTAAGATTCTGATTTGATTTTTTTTCTATATGAAACTTAAATCATTCTAGTTTTAATTAAAAAAGACCGTTTTATTCTAAGTATTGTCAAAAAAATTAAAAAAAATTTCAAAGTTGGTAAAAATTTTTGACACTTCTAACCTAATTTTAGAAAATCGATCAACTTTAAAAATTCATCAAAAATTCACTTTTTAAGATTTTGATTTGATTTTTTTTTTTTAATGAAACTTAAAACATTCTAATTTTAATTAAAAAAGACCGTTTTATTCCAAGTGTTGTCAAAAAAAAATTTAAAAAAAATCCTAAAATGAAGATTTTTCACCTAACCTAAAATTTTGACCATTTTTAAAAAATCCCCAAGAGTTTATTTATAGGAATTAATGAAAGATTTTTGAAATGAATGTAAATTAAAATGTCTATTTTTAATTAAAAAAGAGGGATTTTTTCTAAGTAGTTTTAAAAAAATTAAAAAAATTCCCAAAAACCAAGATTTTTCACCTAACCTAAAATTTTGACCATCTTTAAAAAATCCCCAAGAGTTTATTTATAGGAATTAATGAATAATTTTTGAAATGGGTGTAAATTAAAATGTCTATTTTTAATTAAAAGAGAGGGATTTTTCCTAAGTAGTTTAAAAAAAATTAAAAAAATTCCCAAAAAGTAAGATTTTTCACCTAACCTAAAATTTTGACCATCTTTAAAAAATCCCCAAGAGTTTATTTATAGGAATTAATGAAAGATTTTTGAAATGGGTGTAAATTAAAATGTCTATTTTTAATTAGAAAAGACAGATTTTCCCTAAGTAGTATCAAAAAAATTTAAAAAAATCCCAAAGATGAAGATTTTTCACCTAACCTAAAATTTTGACCATCTTTAAAAAATCCCCAAGAGTTTATTTATAGGAATTAATGAAAGATTTTTGAAATGAATGTAAATTACAATGTCTATTTTTAATTAAAAAAGAGGGATTTTTCCTAAGTAGTTTTAAAAAAATTAAAAAAATTCCCAAAAAACCAAGATTTTTCACCTAACCTAAAATTTTGACCATCTTTAAAAAATCCCCAAGAGTTTATTTATAGGAATTAATGAAAGATTTTTGAAATGGGTGTAAATTAAAATGTCTATTTTTAATTAGAAAAGACGGATTTTTCTTAAGTTGAAGTTATTTTAGGTTAAAAAACTTTGTTAATTTTTTTTATAAAAACGACATTTAGTGACATTTTTAATTCCAACTCGTTTATTATTGAAAATATTAAAAAATTATTTATGAACAAAAATATTCCTAATTAGATAAGAAATAAGTTTTATTTAAAAAATTTTTTGATATCTTTTTTAGTTTTTGAGTTTTTGAAATTTTAGATTAAAAAACTTTGTTAATTTTTTTATAAAAATGACATTTAGTGACATTTTTAAATCCAACTCGTTTATTATTGAAAATATCAAAAAATTATTTATGAACAAAAATATTCCTAATTAGATAAGAAATAAGTTTTATTAAAAAATTTTTTTGATATCTTTTTTAGTTTTTGAGTTTTTGAAATTTTAGGTTAAAAAACTGTTAATTTTTTTATAAAAATGACATTTAGTGACATTTTTAATTCCAACTCGTTTATTATTGAAAATATTAAAAAATTATTTATGAACAAAAATATTCCTAATTAGATAAGAAATAAGTTTTATTTAAAAATTTTTTTGATATCTTTTTTAGTTTTTGAGTTTTTGAAATTTTAGGTTAAAAAACTTTGTTAATTTTTTTATAAAAATGACATTTAGTGACATTTTTAATTCCAACTCGTTTATTATTAAAAATATCAAAAAATTATTTATGAGCAAAAATATTCCTAATTAGATGAGAAATAAGTTTTATTAAAAAAAATTTTTGATATCTTTTTTAGTTTTTGAGTTTTTGAAATTTTAGGTTAAAAAACTTTGTTAATTTTTTTATAAAAATGACATTTAGTGACATTTTTAATTCCAACTCGTTTATTATTGAAAATATCAAAAAATTATTTATGAACAAAAATATTCCTAATTAGATAAGAAATAAGTTTTATTTAAAAAATTTTTTGATATCTTTTTTAGTTTTTGAGTTATTTTGGTGAAAAATTTTTGACACTTCTAAGTTTAGAAAATCGATTCATTTTAAAAATTCATCAAAAATTCATTTTTAAAGATTTCGATTTGATTTTTTTTCTAAATGAAACTTAAAACATTCTAATTTTAATTAAAAAAGACCGTTTTATTCCAAGTGTTGTCAAAAAAATTAAAAAAATTTTCAAAGTTGGTAAAAATTTTTACACTTTTTTAACTTAAGACAAAACTTTAAAAATTCATAAAAAATTCATTTTTAACCATTTTGATTTGATTTTTTTTCTAAATGAAACTTAAAACATTTTAATTTTAATTAAAAAAGACTGTTTTATTCCGAGTGTTGTCAAAAAAATTTTAAAAAATTTCAGTTTGTGAAAAATTTTTTAGGTTAGAAAATTAATCATTTTTAAAAAATTCATTAAAAATTCATTTTTAAAGATTTTGATTTGATTTTTTTTCTAAATGAAACCTAAAACATTCTAATTTTAACTAAAAAAGACCGTTTTATTCCAAGTGTTGTCAAAAAAATTAAAAAAATTTTCAAAGTTGGAAAAAATTTTTAACACCTTTTTAACTTAAGACAAAACTTTAAAAATTCATCAAAAATTCAGTTTTAACCATTTTGATTTGATTTTTTTTCTAAATGAAACTTAAAACATTTTAATTTTAATTAAAAAAGACTGTTTTATTCCGAGTGTTGTCAAAAAAATTAAAAAAATTTTCAAAGTTGGTAAAAATTTTTACACTTTTTTAACTTAAGACAAAACTTTAAAAATTCATAAAAAATTCATTTTTAACCATTTTGATTTGATTTTTTTTCTAAATGAAACTTAAAACATTTTAATTTTAATTAAAAAAGACTGTTTTATTCCGAGTGTTGTCAAAAAAATTTAAAAAAATTTCAAAGTTTGTGAAAAATTTTTTAGGTTAGAAAATTAATTATTTTTAAAAAAATCATTAAAAATTCATTTTTAAAGATTTTGATTTGATTTTTTTTTCTAAATGAAACACAAAACATTCTAATTTTAGCTAAAAAAGACCGTTTTATTCCAAGTGTTGTCAAAAAAATTAAAAAAATTTTCAAAGTTGGTAAAAATTTTTACACTTTTTTAACTTAAGACAAAACTTTAAAAATTCACCAAAAATTCATTTTTAACCATTTTGATTTGATTTTTTTTCTAAATAAAACTTAAAACATTTTAATTTTAATTAAAACAGACCGTTTTATTCCGTGTTGTCAAAAAAATTAAAAAAATTTCCAAATTTGGTAAAATTTTTTTTAGGTTAGAAAATTAACAATTTTTTAAAAAATTCATCAAAAATTCATTTTTAACCATTTTGATTTGATTTTTTTTCTAAATGAAACCTAAAACATTCTAATTTTAATTAAAAAAGACCGCTTTATTCCAAGTGTTTTCAAAAAAATTAAAAAAATTTTCAAAGTTGGAAAAAATGTTTGACACAAAATTTGATTTTTTTTCTAAATGAAACTTAAAACATTTTAATTTTAATTAAAAAAGACCGTTTTATTCCGAGTGTTGTCAAAAAAATTTTAAAAAATTTCAAAGTTTGTGAAAAATTTTTTAGGTTAGAAAATTAATCATTTTTAAAAAATTCATCAAAAATTCATTTTTAAAGATTTTGATTTGATTTTTTTTTCTAAATGAAACTTAAAACATTTTAATTTTAATTAAAAAAGACCGTTTTATTCCAAGTGTTGTCAAAAAAATTAAAAAAATTTTCAAAGTTGGTAAAAATTTTTAACACCATTTTAAATTAAGACAAAACTTTAAAAATTCATCAAAAATTCATTTTTAACCATTTTGATTTGATTTTTTTTCTAAATAAAACTTAAAACATTTTAATTTTAATTAAAACAGACCTTTTTATTCCGAGTGTGGTCAAAAAAATTAAAAAAATTTTCAAAGTTGGTAAAAATGTTTACACTTTTTTAACTTAAGACAAAACTTTAAAAATTCATAAAAAATTCATTTTTAACCATTTTGATTTGATTTTTTTTCTAAATTAAATTTAAAACATTCTAATTTTAATTAAAAAAGACCGTTTTATTCCAAGTGTTGTCAAAAAAATTAAAAAAATTTTCAAAGTTAGTAAAATTTTTTTAGGTTAAAAAATTAATCATTTTTAAAAAATTCATCAAAAATTCATTTTTAAACATTTTGATTTGATTTTTTTTCTAAATGAAACTTAAAACATTCTAATTTTAATTAAAAAAGACCGTTTTATTCCGAGTGTTGTCAAAAAAATTAAAAAAATTTTCAAAGTTGGTAAAATTTTTTTATTAATTTTTTTTAAGGGAAAAACGATTATGCATGGAACAACTAAGAAAAAACGCCGAAGATCTCCACGAAAGATTATCAATGGGTTCAACTGATGAAATACGAAGATTAAAACTAAAAACCATAGACATTCAAAAACTTTCAACTATTGTAAAACCACCTAAAATTATCCGATCGAGTCGAAGAACCGAAGAATTAGCCTGTCCTAAACCATATAAAATACTAGCAACTTGGAACGAATTTGGAGGTATTTTACCAGTTGATAAACGAATAAAATTCCATAGGAAATATGTGGAATCCGTCGCTAGAATTACTAAGTAAATATATTTTATTCGTTTTATTGTTTATCTCAATAAAATTTACTAAAAAATATTAAAACATTTTTTTTTTATTTTTCTTTTTAAATAAAGCTCTGAAAGAAAAATTCATCAACGTCGTCAATCACGAAAAATAACTTATAACAGTTTAAAAACTTCAAATTTAATCGTTGAAGAACAAGAAAAATTGATGGCAAGAGAAGCAGCTTATAAATTGGTAGAAAAAGGTGTTGAAAGAGCTGTAATTTACGCTCAAGAAGGACGACCACCTCCGTTAATGAATCGAACTTTAATTAAGTTATCCGATAATATTTTATCCGTGTTATCGGATAAACACTTGATTAAAATCCCTTCGAGAGATTCACATAAGAGGAATGCTAAGTTTTTGTTGTATGTAGCCGATTGGACGGCTAAAATTATAAGCGATGCTTATTTAGCAACGGAAAAATTTGATTTTGGTCAGAAGGTTTTTGCTAGGAGATATTTAAAAGGGGGTGGTGATAAAGGTGTTCAAGAAACTATCTTGGAACAAGATGAAACGCAAGATTCTATTAAAGAAGAGAATGAAATGTGTAAAGAAGTTGTTAAAATTAATATAAAAGAGATTATTGAAAAGAATGAAGAAATTGAAAATCAAGAAAATAATTTAAATAATAGACAAGATCTGAATGAAGATAATAAAGAAGATTTTAAAGAAAATGATGAAGAAAATCTTAGAAAAAATGATAAACAAGATGATAAACAAAATGATAAACAAGAAGGCAAACAAAATGATAATCAAGATGATAAACAAGATGATAAATTAGATGATAAACAAGTTGACAATCAAGATGAAGATAAACCGTTTGAAGAAATTTCAGAAATCGATAATAGTTTTGGAAATGAAAGCGATTGGGATGATGAAGATGGAATTTTAAGACAAGAAGTTAAACATGAAGTGAAAAAATTAACTATTACTAATAGTAAAACCGAGATTATTCATATTAGAAACGTTGAGGCTGAAGAACCTGATGAATCGAAGAAAGAAGTTGATGTAACGGAAAGTGAACAACTTTCTGGAAGTGAAAATGTTGTTAGAGGTGAAAATATTGGAGATGGAGTTAAAGAAGGTAATGGAGATGTGAAAAATTCAAATGAAGATGTTAAAAATCAAAATGAAGATGTTAAAAATCAGAATGAAGATGTTAAAAATCTTAATGGAGAAATTAAAAACCTTAATGAAGAAGTTAAAAACCTTAATAAAGATAAGAAACGTTGTAAAGTTTTAGAGGAAGGCGATAAACTTCTTAAAGATAATAATACTGATGTTCATATTGATGGTTAAGATTTAAATAAAAATTGTTTATTTTATCTCCAATATTTTATTTATTTAGATTCATCCGAATTTAATAAAAATCGCTAAAAAGACCGTTTTATTCCAAGTGTTGTCAAAAAAATTAAAAAAATTTTCAAAGTTGGTAAAAATTTTTGACACTTTTTTAACTTAAGAAAATTAATTTTAAAAATTCATCAAAAATTCATTTTTTAAGATTTTGACTTGATTTTTTTTCTAAATGAAACTTAAAACATTCTAATTTTAATTAAAAAAGACCGTTTTATTCCAAGTGTTGTCAAAAAAATTAAAAAAATTTTCAAAGTTGGTTAAAAATTTTTGACAGTTCTAACCTAACTTTAAAAAAATCGACCAACTTTAAAAATTCGCCAAAAATTCATTTTTAAAGATTTTGATTTGATTTTTTTTCTGAATGAAACTTAAAACATTCTAATTTTAATTAAAAAAGACCGTTTTATTCCAAGTGTTGTAAAAAAAATTAAAAAAATTTTCAAAGTTGGTAAAAATTTATTGACACTTTTTTAACTTAAGAAAGTTAACTTTAAAAATTCACCAAAAATTCATTTTTAAAGATTTTGATTAGATTTTTTTTCTAAATGAAACTTAAAACATTCTAATTTTAATTTAAAAAAACCGTTTTATTCCAAGTGTTGTCAAAAAAATTAAAAAAATTTGCAAAGTTGGTAAAAATTTTTGACACTTTTTTAACTTAAGAAAATTAATTTTAAAAATTCATCAAAAATTCATTTTTTAAGATTTTGATTTGATTTTTTTTCTAAATGAAACTTAAAACATTCTAATTTTAATTAAAAAAGACCGTTTTATTCCAAGTGTTGTCAAAAAAATTAAAAAAATTTTCAAAGTTGGTTAAAAATTTTTGACAGTTCTAACCTAACTTTAAAAAAATCGACCAACTTTAAAAATTCGCCAAAAATTCATTTTTAAAGATTTTGATTTGATTTTTTTTCTGAATGAAACTTAAAACATTCTAATTTTAATTAAAAAAGACCGTTTTATTCCAAGTGTTGTCAAAAAAATTAAAAAGATTTTCAAAGTTGGTAAAAATTTATTGACACTTTTTTAACTTAAGAAAGTTAATTTTAAAAATTCATCAAAAATTCATTTTTTAAGATTTTGATTTGATTTTTTTTCTAAATGAAACTTAAAACATTCTAATTTTAATTAAAAAATACCGTTTTATTTCAAGTGTTGTCAAAAAAATTAAAAAAATTTTCAAAGTTGGTAAAAATTTTTGACACTTTTTTAACTTAAGAAAGTTAATTTTAAAAATTCATCAAAAATTCATTTTTAAAGATTTTGATTTGATTTTTTTTCTAAATTAAACTTAAAACATTCTTATTTTAATTAAAAAAGACCGTTTTATTCCAAGTGTTGTCAAACAAATTAAAAAAATTTTCAAAGTTGGTTAAAAATTTTTAACAGTTTTAACCTAACTTTAAAAAAGCCATTAATTTTAAAAATTCGTGAAAAATTCATTTTTTAAGATTTTGATTTGATTTTTTTTCTAATTGAAACTTAAAATATTCTAATTTTAATTAAAAAAGACCGTTTTATTCCAAGTGTTGTCAAACAAATTAAAAAAATTTTCAAAGTTGGTAAAAATTTTTGACACTTTTTTAACTTAAGAAAATTAATTTTAAAAATTCATCAAAAATTCATTTTTTAAGATTTTGATTTGATTTTTTTTCTAAATGAAACTTAAAACATTCTAATTTTAATTAAAAAAGACCGTTTTATTCCAAGTGTTGACAAAAAAATTAAAAAAATTTTCAAAGTTGGTAAAAATTTTTTTAGGTTAGAAAATTACCCATTTGTTAAAAAATTCATCAAAAATCCATTTTTAATGATTTTGATTTGATTTTTTTTCTAAATGAAACTTAAAACATTCTAATTTTAATTCAAAACGACCGTTTTATTCCAAGTGTTGTCAAAAGAATTAAAAAAATTTTCAAAGTTGGTTAAAAATTTTTAACAGTTCTAACCTAACTTTAAAAAAATCGACCAACTTTAAAAATTCGCCAAAAATTCATTTTTAAAGATTTTGATTTGATTTTTTTTCTAATTGAAACTTAAAACATTCTAATTTTAATTAAAAAATACCGTTTTATTCCAAGTGTTGTCAAAAAAATTTTCAAAGTTGGTAAAAATTTTTGACACTTTTTTAACTTAAGAAAATTAATTTTAAAGATTCATCAAAAATTCATTTTTTAAGATTTTGATTTGATTTTTTTTCTAAATGAAACTTAAAACATTCTAATTTTAATTAAAAAATACCGTTTTATTCCAAGTGTTGTCAAACAAATTAAAAAAATTTTCAAAGTTGGTAAAAATTTTTGACACTTTTTTAACTTAAGAAAATTAATTTTAAAAATTCATCAAAAATTTATTTTTTAAGATTTTGATTTGATTTTTTTTCTAAATGAAACTTAAAACATTCTAATTTTAATTAAAAAAGACCGTTTTATTCCAAGTGTTGTCAAACAAATTAAAAAAAATTTCAAAGTTGGTAAAAATTTCTGACACTTTTTTAACTTAAGAAAATTAATTTTAAAAATTCATCAAAAATTCATTTTTTAAGATTTTGATTTGATTTTTTTTCTAAATGAAACTTAAAACATTCTAATTTTAATTAAAAAAGACCGTTTTATTCCAAGTGTTGTCAAAAAAATTAAAAAAATTTTCAAAGTTGGTAAAAATTTTTGACACCTTTTTAACTTAAGAAAATTAATTTTAAAAATTCATCAAAAACACATAATGTGCAATAGTTTCATAAAACTATTAGCAAAGATACGGTGTCCATCAAATATCTACTACCACACTCACGTTGCACGAAAAACCCCATTCATATCAGACGTCAAACGACAGAAACGGATTGCCTTTGTTAAATAACACCTAAATAACTCCACAGAATTCTGGGAGAAGGTTCTAATTGTAAGTTATGCAGTTCGAAAGTTATAAAACCGGTTTTAGTCGGAACTAGTTATAGTTCATATCTCATGACTTTATCAGCCGTGGGACATGGAAGAACAGGAACGAATGGTGATGGAAACGGTGGTCAAAACTCTAATAACTCGGGTGGAGGAGGTGGTGTTACGATTAATTTCGTCGGGGGGATTTCAACCGGTGGTGGTTCATCTTCAGGAGGAGCTATGGGTGGTGCAACCGGAGGTGGAAGACATGGAAGAGATGGAAGACAAAATTACGGACCAAGTAGTCCTCCAACAGGATCTTTACCACCTTTCTACGAATCATTAAAAGGTGGAAATTCGTTTTCCAGATGAGAACATATTTTGCATCCGCGGTATTAAAAATTTATGTGAAGAAAACCCGATACTTAAATCCACAAAACTAAAAAGCTACTGTAAAATATTTAGGTGGTGTAGTGATGGTTTGGGGGAGTATGTGCGCCAAAATAGTATGGAAATTACCTTTTGTAACATCCACAATGGATTATAAAATGTACATAGACATTTTAAAAGAAAATTTGAAGCCAAGAAAACTTGGCGTTGAAATCGAAATACATTTTTCAACAAGATGACTCCAAACCTTCTAATCACAATATCAAACTTTGCTATATAAGATTCCAACACAATAAAAATACCCCCACAATCGCCTGACTTAAATCTCATTGAGCACTTATGGGATTTATTGGAACGCAGAATTTGTTGTCAGAACATAACATAACATCGAAAGAATTAAAAACAATTTATAATTAACGAATTTGCCAAAATCAATTCAGGCGAGACAAAGAAATTAGTACAATTCATATGAATTCATACCGAAACGTTTAAGAGAGGTCGTTAAGCGAAAAGGTGGTCCGAGTTCTTAGAAGCTGCTTTGCTCTGTACGCAGATTTTTGCGTACGCATCATTTGAAATGTTTTTAATTTTGATTTTACTTTTTTAATTACATTTGTGTTCTATTGATTTATATCTTGTTAATAGATTTGTATATTATTAACATACACAATAAATACGATCTGAAGGAGAAATGAAACTTGATTTATTTATAAAAGAAACTAGTAAAAACATGCATAAAGGCTTACCGAGCGAATGCCGTTTCCTCAACAACTAACTAAAAAAATAGAAAAAAAGAAAAGTTTGATATTATCTTTAGTTATGTTAAATTATAATTATTTTATACCTCCTGGCAATCGCAAAATAGCAATCCGGCGACAGCTACATCTTTTGCTACACCTTCCAAAAACACATTGAAACACACTGAAATTTAAAAAGAATAAAATAATAGAGAGAAAAAAACTAATTTTCTAAATATTATTGATCGATTTTTTTAAGTTTCATTAGAAGTGTTAAAATTTTTTTGGCAACTTTGAAAATTTTTTTAAATTTTTTTGACAACACTTAGAATAAAACGTTTTTCTTTGGTTAAAACTGCAATTTTTAATTTAAATCGTCATCAAATTTCAAACCTTAATAACAATTAGTTTCTGAAATATAAATTTTTTGAAATTGACTACTATACTTCATTTAATAACTAGGAGGAGTAAATCTCAAAGCCCCATTTACATAGGAAAAAGTAACTAAAAAATACACTAAATATTTTTAGTAGCAAATTTGAATTCTAAACTTCAAACCAGTCACATTTATGCAACCAACAAAACACCAAGCGTTTGAGCGTAGTATTCTAGAACATACCAAATATCTCTATGGCCGTTTATCTATAGGTACATTGTTCAAAATTTATCGAAAAGACGTTCCTTGTGTTGACGTATTATATCCAACAGATGACATCGTACCATACCTTCTTCAAACTTAATATTTTTTGATCGCAACCATTTGAGCACAACGAAAAAGCGAGAAACAAGTTGACAAATAAGGTAAAGCACCTAACCTCAAACGTTAAAAGCAATAAACGACAAAAACGAATTTTTCGTCTTTGTAAACTTGACTGCGGAGCGGCCAATAATAATTCACTATTTTAGCGCGCAAAATTCAAATCACTCCTCCTAGTTATTAAATGAAGTATAGTTTCTGAGATATACATTTTTTGAAATTGACTACTACTTTATTGAAAATATATTTACCCAATGCAATTAAACTGAAATTTTCAGTAAAAATTCTGATAGACTTTGATAAGATGAGTTAATCTATGCCCTTACATAGATGAAGATAGCTCAGATATAGGATCTGTAGATCTAGGTAGTAATGATAGCGATAGTGACTCCGATTTATATAACCTTGATGATTCTAACGAAGAAGATGAAGATGAAGTTGATCAATGTAGAGTGTGATATGAAGTCAATATGCAAAGTATTCCACCACCACCACCAAGATTTCCCTTCACTGGTAAACTGGGTGTAGCTGTAGAACTGTAGACATAGCTTCTATTGCAACGCCATTAGATTTTTTTAATTTTTTTTCGATCATGTGATTGTCATAATTGTAAGGGAGACAAACAAACAAACAAATACGCTTCTCAATGGATTAGCAAACATCCTCCAAAAGAAATGTCACTTTATATGCACGCCTACTTTTGAAAATGAGATGAGACTACTCTTAGGTATTTTGATGCATCAAGGAATTGTGAAGTTCACACCAAGACGTGTTGGGCCAAACGAAAAATCATTCATGTACCGGTTTTTCAAGAACTCATGTCCAGAAATAGATTTCTCCTGCTTATGAAGTTCTTGCATTTTAGTGACAACGAAAGCTTAGATCTAGCCAACCATCCCAATCCAAAATTGTACAAATTTTATGATATAATGGAACATTTGCGCAACAAACTTTGTGAAGTATATGTTCCAACAGAAAATGTTAGCTTAGATGAGAGTTTATAATAAAGGGTGTCTTAGCTGGAAAATGTTCAATGCAAAAAAAGAGCTAGATTTGGACTGAATTTTTTTATAATTTTTGAGACTGATTGTGAGTCAAGATATATTTGTGATTTTTTTGTACACTGGAAAGAGCACAGTTTACAACGACAAATATGCTCATTTTCCGATTTCTTCGAAAGTTGTCCTGCATTTGATGGACAATTTTTTGTCAAAGGGTTTTTAACTGTAGATAATTGATACATTTCTCCTAAGCTTAGGGATACTCTAATAAAGAAGCAAACATATATTTATGGGACTGTAAACAGTAGAAGAGGTCTGTAAACAGTCTCAAGGGTTCTCAAAAGGAAAACTACAAAAGGGAGAAATTCAGGATAATAGCTTAATAGCTCTAAAGTGGCAAAATAAGAAACCAATTTGCCTTCTAAGCACAATATATGATGCAACAACCAAAACAGTGAGACAAAAATGTGGAAAAGAAGTTATAAAACCCAAAGTTATTTATGATTACAATGATACTATGGGGGGAGTTGATCAATCTGATCAGGAAATGTCATACTACCGTTGTACTAGAAAGCAACTGTACTAGAAAGCATATGGTTGAAAATCATATTGAAAAATATTCGGGTTCGAGTTTTCAAACACCAAAAGGAAGACCAAGCACGACTCCTAATCCACTCAGGCTTACAACTCGCCATTTTTGCTAACCACATTTCATCAAATGATGTAAAAAAAGATCCCAGACGACAATGTGTTGTTTGCTGCTCAAAGAGAAATCAAAATGGTAAAAGAGTGAGAATAGAAACTAGAATTTGGTGTACGGATTGCAAAGTTGGACTTTGTTTAGAGCCATGTTTTGAAATATATCACACCAAAAGAAAAATTTTGTTATTTACAAACAAAACAAAAATACAGTCAGAGGGTGAACTATGGATACAAAAAATTTTGACAATTTTGTTTATTCTTATTATCCACCTTTCAAGATGAAGTCAAAATTCTAGTTTCTGTGTGAACTGTAGATTCGAAATTAAGAAAACTATCAGATGGAGTAGTCAGGTATGATTAAAGTACAATAATTTAATCATAAAATATGTTCAACTTTCAAATTACTTATTCAAATTTTATAAATTAGAATCAAAATCGAAATATTTATTTTTATTTTTATTTAGCAAACTTATACACAAAAACGGAATTTTTACCCAAAAAGAAATGATCGAGGAAAGAAGCAGGAATGATTTTACACGATGCAAAACCATTATCAAAACACATGTGATGGCTCTAAACCACAACCTGGACAGTGTAGGTACCAATCGGATTCAAGAAGAATTTACGAGTTATCTCGTCCAAAAAAGAATAATTGTCTTTCAACTTGGAGAGATTATTGCGATGTTTTCGATTGTGAAAGACTTGCCAGGTTTAAGCAGTTTATTAAAGAAGATTATTCCTTAACACCAAAGTATTTAACATCAATTTTTCTAATTGTCTAAACCAATTTCGTCTAAATCATCAAAAATTCTTTCATTTTAGAGAAGAACAATTTATAAGATGGTGTGCAGAAACGAAAAAATGTCCCGGTTACCAACAACCAAAACCACCATCCAATCCTCCCCGTCAAATATCAAGTAATTTGTCGGAACCTCGAAAATGGCACGTCTTGGGAACGTGGATGCAATATCACGACGTTTTCGACCGCGTCAGAAGAATGAAGTTACAGCAAAAGGTCGAGGAACAATTTGCCATTTCAGCCGAACGTACTCAACAATATTTTGCCCAACTTCGCGAACAAAAACGGCTTGAAAGACGTTCAACTTACGAAGATCGAAATAAAGCCCGAAAAGAAATGGCTAAAATTATTGCTTATAAGCATATTGAAAGGGCGATTCGAAGGGGGATCACTTTTGCCGCTTTAAACAAACCTCCGGTTATTATGTCGATGCAGCTTCGTGAAGTATCGGATAACATCTTGCAGATTTTATGCGATTTGCACGATGTTCCCGTTCCTTCAAGATCCAGCACCGATATGCAAGCGATATTTTTAAATTCAGTCGCCGATTGGTCAGCTATTACGATTAGTAATAATTATTTTGGAATGGAAGTTGATCGTGAAGGGAGAGTTTCTCAAAAACATTCGTCTTCGATCGGTGGTGGAGATAGTTTTAGGAGGATTCCACCTAAGTTGTTTAAACCACATCAAGAGGATGTTCCGATGAGTTTATATCAAGATATTGATACACCACCACCTCCCCCACCTAGGAGGCGAGTTCCAATTGATGTGGAAATGAGAAGGCAACCTCAAATTGATGTGGAGATGAGAAGGCAACCTCAAATTGATGAAAGAAGAAAACCAATTTCAATTGAAGTTGAACCAAGAAGGCAATTTCCAGGTGAAGTGTCAAAACGAAGATCTTTGATGGAATCACAAAGGCAGATGGTTGATGCAACTAGAAGGAGACTTCCAGTTGATGGAGAATCAAGAAGACGACCTTCAATTGAAACACCAAGAAGGCAAGCTCCAATTGAAACACCAAGAAGACGACCTTCAATTGAAACACCAAGAAAGCAAGCTCCAATTGAAACACCAAGAAGACGACCTTCAATTGAAACATCTAAAAGACAACCTTCAATTGATGTGGAACCAAGAAAACAACTTCCAATTGAAACACCAAGAAGACGACCTTCAATTGAAACATCTAGAAGACGACCTTCAATTGATGTGGAACCAAGAAGACAAATTCCAGGTGAAGTATCAAGAAGACGACCTTCAATTGATGAAAAATTAAGAAGACGACCTTCAATTGATGAGAAATTAAGAAGACAACTTCCAATTGATGTAGAACCAAGAAAACAACTTCCATCTGAAATACCAAAAAGGCAAATTCCACCCGAAGAACCAAAAAGACAAATTCCATTCGAAGAACCAAAAAGACGACCTTCTATAGAAACACCAAAAAGAAAACTGGACATAATCGAAGAATCACGTCCATTGGTAGCAAGTCCATTAAAAGAAGCTGTTGTGAGAAAACCGGCAACAGTTTCTATTGATGTCCAAACACTACCAAGCGTACCACCAACTTTACCAAAACTCCCAGAAGCCCCCGAAGAAGGTCCACTTAAAAAACCTCCGTGTAGTTGCCGAAAATCAAAACCATCGTCAGGTATAGATATTTCCAAACCGTTTCCACAAACCATTATGGTTCCACCCCGCAAAGAACTTCCTTCCGAACGTCCGAAAACTGTTGAAATGTCTACAATTCCAACTGAGGCACCATTAAAATGCAAAATGCATCCAACATCCATTCCAACAGTTTCAACTGGTACTACAATTTATAAACCAGGAGTTCCATCGCAAATAACTCCAGTTGGTGTGCAAACAACTAAACCAGCACCATCTAAAGATATGACCGCACAAACTCCACTTCCTCGCCTTGAAAGATCATCTATTACAAAAGCAGCAGAAGTAAGATTAAAAATAAAGCCGGAAACTCAACCGTCTCCGGTCGAAGAAGATAAAGCTTTGCCTATAATTGTAATAAAAGAACCAAAAGTGGTAAAAGAACCACCATCTTTTGTTGATTATGACAAAGCTTTACCAACGGTTAGAAAAGAAGAAAAAATAGCAGTTTTGCCTCCATCAGATTTGAAGGGGACTATAAAAATACAAATTAAAGAAAAACCGAGCAAAGAAAAACTTCCGCTTGAGTATGATGGAGCTCTTGCTGTTCACGCTAGAGAAGAAGCTGCTAAAAAAGAAGCGAAAGTTGCTAAAGAAGAAGTTGCTAAACCAGACGAAGAGAAGGCTGAGAAGGCAATAAAAGATCAAGGTGAAGTCGAAGATAAAGATAAAGAATTTCACGAGATGGCGGTTAAAGAAGCTAAAGAAGAAGCTCCAAAAGAAGTTAAATCTAAAAAAGAAAAACCAGAAGAACCTCCATTAGAATACGATGGAGCTTTAGCAGCACGTGTTGTAGAACAAAAACCGTTGAAGGAAGAAAAACCTCCTTTGGAATATGGTGAATCTTTGGAATACGGTGCATCTTTGGCGGCACGTGTTAAAGAAGAAGCTAAAATAAAAGAAGCCAAAGAGAAAGCTGAAAGAGAAGCTAAAGCAAAAACAGCAGCTGAAATAGCTAAAGAAAAAACAACACCTGAAATGGCTAAAGAAAAAACAGCAGCTGAAATGGCTAAAGAAAAAACTGCAGCTGAAATGGTTAAAGAACAGGCTGAAAAAGAACCTATGATAAAAGAAGCCAAAGTTGAAAAAGCTGCTAAAGATCAAATTGAAAAAGAAGTTAAAGATAAAATTGAGAAAGAAGCTCGAGAAAGAGCTGGTAAAGAAGTTAAAGATAAGGCTGAAAAAGAAGCTAAAGATCAGGCTGAAAAAGAAGCTAAAGATCAGGCTGAAAAAGAAGCTAAAGATAAGCCTGAAAAAGAAGCTAAAGATAAAGCTGAAAAAGAAACTCAACTCAAAGTTGAAGAAGAAGAACCTCCATTGGAATATGATGGAGCTTTAGCAGCACGTGTTATAGAAGAGAAACCAATGAAGGAAGAAAAACCTCATTTGATATACGATCCATCTTTGGCGGCACGTGCACAAATAAAAGAACTCAAAGAAAAAGTTGAAAAAGAAGCTGAAGAAAAATCAGCAGCAAAAGTAGCCAAAGAACAGGCTGAAAAAGAAGCTAAAGATCAAGCTGAAAAGGAAGCTCGAGAGAGAGCAGCTAAAGAAGATAAAGAAAAAGAAATTAGAGATCAAGCTGAAAAAGAAGCTAAAGAAAAAGCTGAAAAAGAAGCTCAAGAAAAAGCAGAAAGGGAAGCTCAAGAGAGAGCAGCAGCTAAAGCAGCCAAAGAAAAGGCTGAAGAAGAAGCTAAGATTAAAGCAGAAATAGAAGCTGATGAAAAAGCGGCTATAGACGCTGCTAGAATCCAAGCGGAGAAAGAAGCTAAAGAGAAAGCCGAAAAAGAAGCCCAAGAGAAAGCAGCTAAGGAAGCTAAAGAAAAAGCTGAAAAGGAAGCTAAGGTTAAAGCAGAAAAAGAGGCTGCAGAAAAAGCAGCAGTAGAAGTTGCAAGAATTCAAGCGGAGAAAGAAGCTAAAGATCAAGTTGAAAAAGCAGCTAGAGATCAAGCCGAAAAAGAAGTTGAAGAAAAAGCTGAAAGAGATGCTAAGATTAAGGCAGAAAAAGAGGCTGTAGAAAGAGCAGCAGCAGAAGCTGCAAGAATTCAAGCGGAGAAAGAAGCTAAAGAAAAAACCGAAAAAGCAGCAAGAGATCAAGCCGAAAAAGAAGCTAAAGAAAAAGCTGAAAGAGAATCTAAGATTAAAGCAGAAAAAGAGGCTGTAGAAAGAGCAGCAGCAGAAGCTGCAAGAATTCAAGCGGAGAAAGAAGCTAAAGAAAAAGCTGGAAGAGAAGCTAAGATTAAGGCAGAAAAAGAGGCTGCAGAAAGAGCAGCAACAGAAGCTGTAAGAATTCAAGCGGAAAAAGAAGCTAAAGATCGCACCAAAGATCAAGCCGAAAAAGCAGCAAAACTTAGAACTGAAAAAGAAGAAAAACTTAAAGCTGAAAAAGAAGCCAAAGAAAAACCTGAAAAAGCGGTAAAAGATCAAACCGAAAAAGAAGTTAAAGATAAATCAAAAATCAAACTTAAAAAATCCAAAGATAGGATTGATAAAGAACCTGAACCTAAAACTAAAAAAGAAGGACCTCCATTAGAATACGATGGAGCTTTACCAATGGTTCAAAGGGAAGAAGTAAAACCATCAACAGAAAAAATAACCATAAAAGATAAGAAGGCACCTAAATTACCACCAAAAGCCGCCAGCTTATCATCATTATTGCCTTCTGAAGCGAAACAACCCGAAAGTTTAAAACCAACAACTCCTCCGGCGGCTTACATTCAACCTAGATCGTCTCCTAAAGAAAGCGATTTGAGCATTCGAGCAAAAGTAGCTCCCGATATTCCAAAAGGTAAACCAGCGGATTATATCGAACCGAGACCTACACCAAAAGACGTCGATCTAAGTGTTACACCAAAGACTCAAATTGAAAAACCTTCTAAAGCAAAATCTCCAATCGAATTGGATGGAGCTTTACCAACGATTGCTAGAGAAGGATCTAAAATTAAGAAAGATAGATTAGAAAAGCAAGAAAGTAAGAAATTAGCTCAAGCGGATAAGAAAGCTAAAGAGAAAGCGGAAAAAGAAGCTTTGGAAAAATTAAAAGCTGAAAAGGCAGCTGAAGAAAAAGCTGAAAAGGAGGCAAAATTTGCTGAAATTGAAACATTTGAGAAAGAAAAAGAAAAGGCAGAAAAAGAAAAAGCAGAAAGAGAAAAGGCAGAAAAAGAAAAAGCAGAAAGAGAAAAGGTAGAAAGAGAAAAAGCAGAAAAAGACAAGGCAGAAAGAGAAGCTTTGGAAAAATTAAAAGCTGAAAAAGCAGAAAAAGAAAAAGCTGAGAAAGAAGCAAAACTTGCTGAAATTGAAACACTTGAGAAAGAAAAAGCAGAAAAAGAAAGAGCAAGAGTAGAAAAAGCCAAAGCAGAAAAAGAAGCTAAACTTATAGCTGAAAAAGAAGCTGTGGAAAAAGCAGCAAAAGACAAAACAGAAAAAGAAGCTAAAGAAAAAGCTGAAAAAGACGCTTTGGAAAAAGAAAAAGCAGAAAAGGAAGCTAAAGAAAGAGCAAACAAAGAAGCTATTAAAAAAGCAGCAAAAGCTGAAAAAGAAGCTCTCGAAAGAGAAAAAGCTGAAAAGAAAGCTAAAGAAAAAGCTGAAAAAGAAGCTCTCGAAAGAGAAAAAGCTGAAAAGAAAGCTAAAGAAAAAGCTCAATTGGATGCTTTAGAAAAAGAAAAAGATCGTCTTGCAGCTGAAAAAAAAGCATCAAAATCTAAAACTAAAATAAAAGACAAAGAAAAGTCTGAAAAAGATTTGAAATCAAAAGCAGAAAAAGAAGCCGAAGAAAAAGCTATCAAAGATGCTCTTGAAAAAGAAAAAGCTGACAAAAAATCTGATAAAGAAGCAGCTAAAGCCAAAGAAAAGGCAGAAAAGGATGTTTTGCAAAAAGAAAAAGATCAACTAGAAGCAGAAATAAAAGCATCCAAAGTTAAAGCAAAGAAAGAAAAATTAGAAAAAATAAAAGAACCCAAAATTAAGGAAGAAAAAGAACCAAAGGAAAAACTAACTTTGCAACCTCAAGAAGACGTCGAAACTCCAAAAGACAAAGTTTCCAAAAAGAGAATACGATCTTCTGATGAATCAACAACATCAGATGATGACTTAAGTGATTTATCTAGACCTCATAAACGAAGGCGAAAGCATAAAAAAGAGAAGAAAGAAAAACCTCTTAAGGATAAGGATAAAGATAAAGATAAAGACAAAGGTGAAATTATTGAAAAAATAGAAAGAAAGAAAGAGAAATTGGCAAAATGTCCAATGGGTAAATTAGAATGGAAAGGTTTGTGGTGTGCGGGAGGTTTGAGCGAAGATGAGAAGAAAGATAGACCTGAAAAAGAAGAAGGAGAAGAATTTGTAATAATAAAAGAAGGAAAGAAAGGAAAACCTGAACATTTTCCAAAAGAGGATATTGAAAAATTAAAGGAAGAACATTTAAAAAAGCTTCCTAAAGAAAAAACCCAAAAAGAGGGAGAAATTCAAGAAGCAAAAGAAATTCAAAAAGAAGGAAAGGAAGAAAAGCCAGAAAAGATTTTTAAAGAAGTCAAAAAACTATCAAAAGAGGAATTTGAAAAAACACTTAAAGAAAAAATTCAAAAACCAAAGAAAGAAAAGAAAGAGAAAGCAGAAAAGCTTCCTAAAGAAAGAATTCAAAAAATGAAGGAAGAGAAAGAAAAGTCAGAAAAGGTTTTTGAAGAAGAAATCAAAAAACCATCGAAAGAAGAATTTGAAAAATCACTCAAGGAAGAAATTCAAAAACCAAAGAAAGATAAGCCAGAAAAGCTTCCTAAAGGAAGAAGGATTTTTGATGAAGAAATGAAAAAGCCATCAAAAGAGGAATTTCAAAAACCACTTCTTAAAGAAATTCCAAAACTAAAAAAAGAAAAGAAAAGGAAGTCGAAAAATATTCAGGGATTAAACGTCATTCAACTTATAAATCTTTTTGAAAAGCAGTCTGGAAAACCATCCAAAGAGAAAGTTGAAAAATCACCAAAAGAGAAAGTTGAAAAACCACCAAAAGAGAAAGTTGAAAAACCACCAAAAGAGAAAGTTGAAAAACCACCAAAAGAGAAAGTTGAAAAACCAAAGAAAGATAAAGAAGAAAAACATGAAAAGACTCCCAAAGAAGAAATTGAAGAACCAAAGAAGGAAAAGAAAGAAAAACCCAAGAAAGAACGTAAAGATTTCTGGTTATCTGGAAGTAGTAGTGAAGATGAAAAACTTGATAAGCCAGAAAAGGAAAAAGTCGAAAGACGAAAAAGGGAAATAAAGGAGAAACCAGAAAAATTTCCAAAAGAATTAATTGAAAAACCAAAAGAAGAAAAATTTGAACAATTTGAAAAAGTTCCTAAAGAAAATGAAGATATTTCAAAACTTCACCGTTACGAAAGCGATTTTGAAGAACCAAAAGTAAGAAAGAAGAGGGAGGTTAAAGGCGCAAAAGAAGCTCCTGATGGCGATGATGTAGAAGCAGGAATTATAAAAGAAATAAGAAGTATTGATAGGTTGTTAGTGGCAAAAGAAAAACATGAACGGAAACGTGTTAAAAGAGGAATTCCTGAAAGCATGGAAATAGAAGAAATGGAAAAAGAAAGAGAAGAGAGACCGAAAAAAGAGAAAATGAAAAAGGAGAAGAAATTCAAAGAAAAGAAAATGAAAAAGGAGAAGAAACCAAAAGAAGAGAAAATTGAAAAAGAGAAGAAACCCAAAGAAGAGAAAATTGCAAAAAAGAAGAAACCCAAAGAAGAGAAAATGGAAAAAGAACATCACAGTATGTTTGAATTTTTGCGACTAAAAGAAGATAAACCTAAAAAAGAATTGACACCAAAAGTAGATAAAATATCAAAGTCAGAAGGTGATTTAAGTAAACCAGAAGATAAAATCAGAACTCCTAAAGAGAAAAAAGAACCAAAACTTAAAGAGCCAAAAGAATCCAAAGAAATTATAGAACCTGAGAAGATCAAAAAACAAAAGGAAGCAAAACAGCCCAAATCCAAGAAAGAACGAAAAGATGAAAAACTTGATAAACTTGAAAAAGACAAATTAGAAAAACCAGAAAAGCTTCCTAAAGATAAAGAATTAGAAACCAAAGGAGAAGTCTTGGGAGAGAAAGCAGATGAAGAAAAATTTGATGAACCTGAAAAAGGCAGAAAACCGCAAAAAGTAAAGGAAGAAAAAGCAGAAAAGGTTCCAAAAGAAATAAGTGAGAAACTAAAGAAAGAGAAATCAAAGGAAGAAGAACCAAAGAAAGAGAAATTAAAGAAAGAGAAACCAAAGAAAGAGAAATTAAAGAAAGAGAAACCAAAGAAAGAGAAACCAGAAAAAGAGAAACCAGAAAAAGAGAAACCAGAAAAAGAGAAACCAGAAAAAGAGAAACCAGAAAAAGAGAAACCAGAAAAAGAAAAACCAGAAAAAGTTTCTGAAGAAATCAAAAAACCATCAGAAGAGGAATTCGAAAAACCTACTAAAGAAAAAATTCAAAAATCAAAGAAGGAAAAGAAGAAGAAAGAGAAGCCAGAAAAGCTTCCAAAAGAGAGAGTTGAAAAACCAAAGAAAGAAAAGAAAGAGAAGCCTGAAAAGGTTATTAAAGAAGAAATTGAGGAACCAAAGAAGGAAAAGAAAGAAAAGCAGAAAAAAGAACGTAAAGCTTTTTGGTTATCTGGAAGTAGCAGTGAAGATGAGAAGTTTGATAAACCAGAAAAAATCGATAAATTGAAAAAAGAAAAGATGGAAAAACTTGAAGAAGAAATCGTTGAGAAACCAAAGAAAGAAAAACTTATTTCTAAAGAAGAAGACATTTCTAAAGCAAAATCAAAACGAGAACCTCATCGATATGAAAGCGAACATCAAGTTCCTAAAGACAGAAAGAGAAGGAAATCTATGGAATCAGAAGAAAGTTCTTATAGTGATGATGAAGATGATGGAATCATTAAAGAAATAAATAGTATAGATAGGTTAATAGCAGCTAAGCGAAAAGCAAAAAGGAGACGAGAAAAAAGACGAAAAGAAAGGGAGGAAAAACCTGAAAAACTTACAGAAAAACTTCTTCCAGAAAAACCAGATGAATCAAAACGACAACCACATCGCTACGAAAGTGATTTTGAAGAACTTAAAGAGAAGAAGAAGAAAAAATCTAAAGGTACTGAAGAAGCTCCCGAAGGTGATGATGTAGAAGCTGGAATTGTAAAAGAATTAGATAGCATTGATAGACTCTTAATGGCAAGGAAAAAAGCTAAACGAGAACGTGTCAAAAAGGAAAAAATTGAAAGACCAGAGAAGGAAAAAATGAAAGAAGAAAAATCAAAGGAGGAAGAAATGAAAAAAGAAAGACCAAAGAAAGAAAAAACGAAAAAAGAAAGACCAAAGAAAGAAAAAACGAAAAAAGAAAGACCAAAGAAAGAAAAAATTAAAAAAGATAAGAAGCCAGAGGAAGACAAAATGAAAAAAGAAAAGAAATCCAAAAAAGAAAAACTTGAAAAACCAGAAAGTGAGTCTGACAAAGTAAAAGAACGTCACAGTATGTTTGCAGGATTTTTGGGAAGTCACCAAAAAGATGAATTTATCAAAGAAGAAGCACCAAAGATGGAAAAATTATCAAAATCTGATGGTGATTTAAGAAAATTTGAAGATGCAAAGAAAATTAAAGCATCTAAAGAAGAAAAAGAACCGAAACTTAAAGAATTTAAAGAAATTAAAGAAATTAAAGAACCTAAAGAATCTAAAGAAGTTATAAAACCTGAAAAGGTCAAAAAGGAGAAGAAAGATAAATCTCCAAAATCTAAAAAAGAAAGGAAGAGTCTTCTTCCTTTTGATAAGGAAGTTAGTGAAGTTGAAAAAGCTGATAAACCAGAAAAATCTGATAAACCAGAAAAATCTGATAAATTTGAAAAATCTGATAAACCAGAAAAATCTGGTAAACCAGAAAAAGTTAAGTTGGAAAAGGCAGAAAAGCTTCCAAAAGATAAAGAATTAAAAACCAAACCAGAAACTTTAGACGAGAAAGTTGATAAAGAAAAGCCTATAAAAACCAAGAAAGAAAGAAAAAGTTTCTGGAAATTTGAAGGTTCCAGTGAAGAAGAGAAATTTGATAAACCTGAAAAAGAAAAAGTTGAGAAAGCAAAGAAAATAAAGAAAGAGAAACCAGAAAAGATTCCAAAAGAAAAAATTGAGAAGCTGAAGAAAGAGAAGATAGAAAAAATTCCAAAAGAAAAAGTTGAGAAGCTAAAGAAAGAGAAACCTGAGAAATCTCCTAAAGAAATCATTGAAAAAGAGAAGCCAGAAAAACTTGAAAAAGAAATTGGCAAAAAGCCAAAGGAAGAAAAGGCAGAAAAACCTTCTAAAGAATTTATTGAAAAACTAAAGAAAGAAAAACCTGAGAAAGTTTCTAAGGAAATCATTGAGGAAGAGAAGCCAGAAAAATTTGAAAAGGAAATTGGCAAAAAGTCAAAGGAAGAAAAGGCAGAAAAACCTTCTAAAGAAATTGATGAAAAAATAAAGAAGGAAAAACCTGATAAAGTTCCTAAATACATTGAAAAAGAGAAGCCAGAAAAGCTTCCTAAAGAAATCATTGAAAAATCAAGAAAAGAAAAACCTGAAAAGGTGTCCAAAAAAATTATTGAGAAAGAGAAGCCAGAAAAACTTCCTAAAGAAATCATTGAAAAACCAAAGAAAGAAAAGAAAGCTAAACGTGAAAAACTTCCCAAAGAAAAATTAATAAAAGATGAAGAAGCTGCAATTCAAAAAGAAATAGACAGCATTGATAAATTAATGTTTTCCAAACGGAAAGAAAAACCAAAATCTTTGAAAGAATCACCTGAAAGAAGAGTCAAAGATATATCATCAAGGGAAGATAAATTAAGAAAACCTCATCGTTACGAAAGCGAAATCCAAGAACCAAAAGACAAAAAAAGGCAGAAAAAATCTTCAGAATCTGATGAAGTTCTTGATGATGATGATGAAGATGAAGAAATTGGAATTATTAAAGAAATACGTAGTATAGATAGATTAATAGCAGCTAGAAGAAAAGCAAAACGGGAACGAGCCAAAAAGAAGTCACGTGAAAGACGAAAGAAGGAGAAGAAATTAAAAGAGAAGAAACCAAAGAAGGAAAAACGTAAATTTAAAATGGCAGAAAGTGAAAATGAGGAAGAAGACAAAAATAAAGCAAAAGAACATCAAAGTATGTTTGCTGGATTTTTGGCATCTACAAAAGATGAGTCTGCTAAAGAAGAAGAAGTGCCAAAAGTAAGTAAATTATCAAAATCTGAAAGTGATGTCAGAAAACCTAAAGATGAGGGCAAAAAATTGAAAGAGGAAAAAGAAGGAAAAGTTAAAGAATCAAAGCTTAAAGAATCAAAGGTTAAAGAATCAAAACTTAAAGAATCAAAAATGAAAGATCCAAAAATGAAAGAACCAAAAATTAAAGAATCAAAAATTAAAGAACCAAAAGAATCCAAAGAGATTATTAAACCTGAAAAAATCAAAAAGGGAAAGAAAGAGAAAGTTCCAAAAAGCAAAAAAGAACGCAAAGATTTTCTGCCTTTAGAAAGTGAAGCTGAAAAATCTGATAAACCTGAAAAAGGAAAATTGGAAAAACCAGAAAAAGGAAAATTGGAAAAACCAGAAATGCTTCCAAAAGACAAGGAAGTAAAAATCAAACCTTTAGAAGCAAAACCAAGCAAAGAAAAACCTCCAAAAGCTAAGAAAGAAAAAAGAAGTTTTTGGCAATCTGAAACTTCAAGTGAAGATGAGAAATTGGTTAAACCTAGAAAGGAAAAAATTGGAAAGGTAAAGAAAGAAAAGGAAGAAAAGCCAGAAAAGGTTCCAAAAGAAATCGTTGAAAAACCAAAGGAAGATAAACTTGAAAAAGTTCCTAAAGACATTTTTGAGAAACCAAAGAAAGAGAAGAAAGAAAAGAAAGATAAGCCAGAAAAATATAAAGAAGAAATTGAAGAACCAAAAAAAGAAAAGAAACCAAAACCGAAGAAAGAACGTAAAGCTTTTTGGTTGTCTGAAAGTAGTAGTGAAGGTGGAAAAATTGATAAACCAGAAAAAATTGATAAATTGAAAAGTGAAAAGATGGAGAAATCAAAGGCAGAAAAATCTGAGAAGTCAAAGGCAGAAAAATCTGAAAAACCAAAAGAAGAAAAATTTGAAAAACCAAAAGAAGAAAAATTTGAGAAACCAAAAGAAGAAAAATTTGAGAAACCAAAGGCAGAAAAATCTGAGAAGTCAAAGGCAGAAAAATCTGAGAAACCAAAAGAAGAAAAATTTGAGAAACCAAAAGAAGAAAAATTTGAGAGACCAAAAGAAGAAAAATTTGAGAGACCAAAAGAAGAAAAATCTGAGAAACCAAAGGAAGAAAAACCTGAAAAACTTCCTAAAGAAATTCTTGAAAAACCAAGGAAAGAAGAATTTCCAAAAGAAATCACTGAAAAACCAAAGAAAGAAAAGAAGGAAAAACCAAAAAAAGAACACAAATTTTTCTGGTCAACTGAAAGTAGTAGTGAAGATGAAAAATTAGATAAACCAGAAAAATTAAAACCACAAAAACCCAAAAAATCCAAAAAGCAAAAACCTAAAAAAGCTCTATCAGAAACACCAATTGTATCAAAACGAGAACCTCATCGTTATGCAAGCGAAATTGAAGACCCTAAAGAAAAGAGGAGAAGAAAACGATCAATCGAATCTTCAGATACTCTGGATACTGATGATGAAGATGCTGAAATTAAGAAGGAATTAACAAGTATCGATAGATTGATTGCAGCTAGACGAAGAGAGAGGCGAAAACGAAAAAAGGAAAAATCACAAAAAGAACCAAAAGAATCAAAAGAATCAAAAGAACAAAAAGAATCAAAAGAATCAAAAGAACCAAAAGAATCAAAAGAACCAAAAGAATCAAAACCAAAAACGGAGAAAGAATCTAAGAAAGAAAGTCAATCGGAGAAGGAAGATAAACCATCAAAGGAAGATAAACCATCAAAGGAAGATAAACCACCAAAGGAAGATAAACCATCGAAGGAAGATAAACCAAAGAAGCATCATGATGATGAATTTTTAAAACCTAAATCTAAAAAAGAAGATGAAAGAACACCAAAAGTGGGCGAAAAATCTAAATCAGATGGTGATTTAAGAAAATATGATGAAAAAACTAAAGATAAAAAAGAAGTCAAACTTAAAGAATCAAAGGAAATCTTACCATCAAAAGATAAAGAAGAGACACCATCCACAAAACCAAAAAGAGTCCGTAAAAGAGCGTTTTCACCACCGGAAAGTGAAGAATCAGATGCATATGAAGTACCAAGAAGAAGAACAAAACCACTTCCTTTAGAATCCAAAGTTGAAAGAGCTGAAAAAGCTGAAAAAGCTGAAAAACCTCTAAAAGATAAACCTCTCAAAGAAAAACCTTCAATCTCACAATCGGAGAAAGAAGACAAAATTAAACACAAGAAGAAAATTTCTGACGAAGCAGAAATTGAAAAACAACCCAAAACTAGGCAAAAACGTTCTGCTCCTTCAAATATCAGTGAAAGTAGTGATGTCTCATCAACATTTACAGCTCCACAAGGAAAATCAACAAAACAATCTACAAAAGATGAGATTCCTAAAGTAGAAAGGCAAAAACGCAAAAAGAGAAAGGCAGAAAAGAGGCAAAAATCTCCCAGCAGGGAAAAAGAAGACAAACTTACGCAAAAAGAAAGAAAAGATAAGCATGCTAGAGACAAAGAAAGAAAGAAATTAGAAAATGAAGAAAGACAAAGAGAAAAAGCTGAAAGAAAAGCTAAAAAAGAAGCAGAAAAAAGAGAAAGGGGTGAAAGCAAAGATAGAGAAAAACAAATCAAATCTGATGAAAACAAAAAAGCTAAAGAAGCTAAAGAAGCCAAAAAAGCAGAACGTGCGAGAGAAAAAGAAAGGAAGAAATTAGAAAATGAAGAAAGAAAACGAGAACGAACCGAAAGTAAAGAACGAGAGAGAAAATTAAAACAGGAAGAGAAAGAAGAAAAGCAGAGAGAAAAAGCTGCTAAAAAAGAAGAACGCGCTCGAGAGAAAGAAAGAAAAAGATTGGAAAACGAAAAGAAGAAAAGAGAAAGGACAGAAAGTAAAGAAAGAGAAAGAATATTAAAAGAAGAGGAAAATGGAGCGAAGAAAAGAGAAAAAATTGAACGAAAAGAGAGGCAAAAAGCCGAAAAAACAGAGAGAAGTGAAAGCAAACAAAGGGAGAAATTAGCGAAGAAAGAAGAAAAGGAAAATGAAAGACGACAAAAACGAGAAAGTCGCTCAAGGGAAAAAGAGAGGAAAAAGGAAGAAAAAAGAGAAAGGACTGAAAGTAAAGAAAGTAAAGAAAGAGAAAGGTTAGCTAAAAAAGAAAGAAAACGATTGGAAAATGAAGAAAGAAGACGAGAACGAACCGAAAGTAAAGAAAGGGAAAGAAGATTGAAAGAAGAAGAAAATGAAAGAAGAAAACGAGAAAAGGCTGAAAGAAAGGAGAAGAAATTAGCTGAAAAAAGAGAGAGGAGTGAAAGTAAACAAAGAGAAAGATTGGCAAAAAGAGAAGAAAAGGAATTTGAGAAGCAACGAAAACGAGAAAGTCGTTCAAGAGAGAAAGAAAGAAAGATGGCAGAAAAAAGAGAAAGGACTGAAAGTAAAGAAAGGGAAAGGTTAGCGAAAAAAGAAGAAAAGGAACTTGAAAAGCAAGAAAAACGAGAAAGTCGCTCAAGAGAAAAGGAAAGAAAGATGGCAGAAAAAAGAGAAAGGACTGAAAGTAAAGAAAGAGAAAAATTAGCGAAAAAAGAAGAAAAGGAATTTGAAAAGCAACAAAAAAGAGAAACTCGAGCTCGAGAAAAGGAAAGAAAACGAATAGAAAATGAAGAAAGAAAAAGAGAAAGGACTGAAAGTAAAGAAAGAGAAAGGAGATTAAAAGAAGAAGAGAATGAAAGAAGAAAACGAGAAAAGGCTGAAAGAAAAGCTAAAAAGGAAGCAGAAAAAAGAGAAAGGAGTGAAAGTAAAGAAAGGGAAAAGGAACGAAAACGAGAAAGTCGTTCAAGAGAGAAAGAAAGGAAGAAAGCAGAAAAAAGAGAGAGAACTGAAAGTAAAGAGAAAGAAAGATTGGCGAAAAAGGAAGAAAAGGAGCTTGCAAAGCAAGAAAAACGAGAAAGTCGTTCAAGAGAAAAGGAAAGGAAGAAAGCAGAAAAAAGAGAGAGAACTGAAAGTAAAGAAAGAGAAAGATTGGCTAAAAAGGAAGAAAAGGAATTTGAAAAGCAACAAAAACGAAAATCTCGAGCTAGAGAGAAAGAAAGGAAACGGTTAGAAAATGAAGAAAGAAAAAGAGAGAGGACTGAAAGTAAAGAAAGAGAAAGGCAGTTGAAACAAGAAGAAAAAGAAGAAAAAAGGAGAGAAAAAGAAGAAAGAAAACGAGAAAAAGCTGAAAGAAAAGAAGAGAAATTAGCTGAGAAAAGGGAAAGAAGTGAAAGTAAAGAAAGAGAAAAAGAAAGAAAACGAAAATCTCGAGCTAGAGAAAAAGAAAGGAAACGATTAGAGAATGAAGAAAGGAAAAGAGAGAGAACTGAAAGTAAAGAAAGAGAAAGGCAATTGAAACAAGAAGAAAAGGAAGAAAAAAGGAGAGAAAAGGAAGAAAAAAGGAGAGAAAAGGCTGAAAGAAAAGAGAAGAAATTGGCTGAAAAAAGAGAAAGGACTGAAAGTAAAGAAAGAGAACGATTAGAAAGAAAAGAAGAAAAAGAAATGGAAAAGGAAGAAAGACGAGAAAGACGTCGAGAAGAAAAAGAAAGACGTCGAAAAGAAAAAGAAAGAAAAGAAGCAGAAAAAAGAGAAAGAACTGAAAGTAAAGAAAGAGAACGATTAGAAAGAAAAGAAGAAAAGGAATTTGAAAAAGAAGAAAAACGAGAAAGACGTCGAAGAGAAAAAGAAAGAAAACAAGCAGAAAAAAGAGAAAGAACTGAAAGTAAAGAAAGAGAAAGGTTAGAAAGAAAAGAAGAAAAAGAATTAGAAAAAGAACAAAAACGCGAAGAACGAGCAAAAAGAAAAGAAGAAAAACGAGAAGAACAAGCAAGAAAAAAAGAAAGAAAACGACTAGAAAAAGGACAAAAAGAACGTTTAAGACAACGAAGAGCTCGAAAACGAGCCAGAGAACAAAGAAGAAGAGAGAGGGAGAGTAGACGACGACAACGAAGAGATTCTGACGTTGAAGACGAACCTGGTACTTCTAAAAAACACAAAAGAAGAGAGTACGACGACAGCAGTGATTATGAAAGCAGTGGTGATTCAATTTACGAGTTAATTCATGCTCCGTTTGTAAAAAAGAGAAAACACGTTTTTGGTAGAGAAGTTAATACAATTGTTCGTAATCCAAGTAAGATATAAAAATAACCAATAATAAATTTATTGTTATTAAAAAAAAATTTTTTTTCAGGTCGATGAATAAGTCTTAAAGTGAAGTCTTAAAGTTTTTCCTTTCAGAACAACGTCTAGTATATTTTGTAAAAAAAGTTTTCTTGTAAAATTGTATTTTTATGACTTACATTATGTTTTGGGTTTATGACGTTATATGATAGTTTTTTTTCTTGGAATAAAGTTTTTGGCAATACTGAAATTTCAGTCGAATATAATTTGATACCTTTAGAAAATTTTCATGATACGCCTATGAGTTATAATACCATAGACATGTAAATTAGGTTAGAATTTCTCTTCTGAGAGAAAAAATAAAAGTCGTAGAAAAATCTTCTTTGGTAAAAATAAAGATTAAATATTAATCTAAATCCTTATAAAATTTCAAGTCTCAATAACAATTAGTTTTTGAGATATGAATTTTTAAAGATAATTTTTTAACCTAAATTTTTTTTAACATTGAAATTTTTTTTAATTTTTTTGACAACATTTAGAATAAGACGGTCTTTTTTAATTAAAATTAGAATGTTTTAAATTTCATTTAGAAAAAAAATCTAATCAAAATCTTTAAAAATGAATTTTTGATGAATTTTTAAAATTGATCGATTTTTTTAAATTTAGGTTAGAAGTGTCAAAAATTTTTACCAACTTTGAAAATTTTTTTAATTTTTTTGACAACACTTGGAATAAAACAGTCTTTTTTAATTAAAATTAGAATGTTTTAAATTTCATTTAGAAAAAAAATCAAATCAAAATCTTTAAAAATGAATTTTTGATGAATTTTTAAAATTGATCGATTTTTTTAAAGTTAGGTTAGAAGTGTCAAAAATTTTTACCAACTTTGAAATTTTTTTTAATTTTTTTGTCAACATTTAGAATAAAACGGTCTCTTTTAATTAAAATTAGATTGTTTAAAGTTTCATTTAGAAAAAAAATCAAATCAAAATCTTAAAAAATGAATTTTTTATGAATTTTTAAAATTAATTTTTTAAAGTGAAAAAAGTGTCAAAAACTTTATCAACTTTGAAAATGTTTTTAATACTTTTGATAACATTTAGAATATAACAGTCTTCTTTAATTAAAACTAGAATGTTTTTAGTTTCATTTAGAAAAAAAAATCAAATGAAAACCTTTAAAAATGAATTTTTGATGAATTTTTAAAGTTTTAATTTTCTAAAGTTAAAAAAGTGCCAAAAATTTTTACCAACTTTGAAAATTTTTTTAATTTTTTTGTCATCACTTGGAATAAAACGGTTTTTTTAAATTAAAATTAGAATGTTTTAAGTTTCATTTAGAAACAAAATCAAATCAAAATCTTAAAAAATGAATTTTTGATGAATTTTTAAAGTTAATTTTCTAAAGTTAAAAAAGTGTCAAAAATTTTTACCAACTTTGAAAATTTTTTTAATTTTTTTGATAACATTAAGAATAAAACGGTCTTTTTTAATTAAAATTAGAATGTTTTAAGTTTCATTTAGAAAAAACATCAAATCAAAATCTTAAAAAATGAATTTTTAATGAATTTTTAAAGTTGATTGATTTTCTAAACTTAGGTTAGAAGTGTCAAAAATTTTTACCAACTTTGAAAATTTTTTAAATTTTTTTGACAACATTTAGCATAAAACGGTGTTTTTTAATTAAAATCAGAATGTTTTTAGCTTCATTTAGAAAAAAAATCAGATCAAAATCTTAAAAAATGAATTTTTGATGAATTTTTAAAGTTAATCGATTTTCTAGACTTAGGTTAGAAGTGTCAAAAATTTTTACCAACCTTGAAAATTTTTTTAATTTTTTTGACAATACTTGGAATAAAACGGTCTTTTTTAGTTAAAACTAGAATGTTTTAAGTTTCATTTAGAAAAAAATCAAATCAAAATCTTTATAAATGAATTTTTGATGAATTTTTAAAGTTAATTTTCTTAAGTTAAAGGTGTCAAAGATTTTTACCAACTTTGAAATTTTTTTTAATTTTTTTGACAATACTTGGAATAAAATTATCTTTTTTAGTTGAAACTAGAATGATTTAAGTTTCATTTAGAGAAAAAATCAAATCAAAATTGAATTTTTGATGAATTTTTAAAGTTGATCGATTTTCTAAACTTAGGTTAGAAGTGTCAAAAATTTTTACCAACTTTGAGAATTTTTTTAATTTTTTTGACAATACTTGGAATAAAACGGTCTTTTTAAATTAAAACTAGAATATTTTAAGTTTCATTTAGAAAAAAAATCAAATCAAAATCTTTAAAAATCAATTTTTGATGAATTTTTAAAGTTGATCGATTTTCTAAACTTAGGTTAGAAGTGTCAAAAATTTTTACCAACTTTGAGATTTTTTTTAATTTTTTTGACAACACTTGGAATAAAACGGTCTTTTTTAATTAAAATTAGAATGTTTTAGGTTTCATTTAGAAAAAAAATTAAATCAAAATCTTAAAAAATGAATTTTTTATGAATTTTTAAAATTGATCGATTTTCTAAAGTTAGGTTAGAAGTATCAAAAACTTTTCACCAAAATAACTCAAAAACTAAAAAGGATATCAAAAAATTTTTTAAATAAAACTTATTTCTTATCTAATTAGGAATATTTTTGATAATAAATAATTTTTTGATATTTTTAATAATAAACGAGTTGGAATTAAAAATGTCACTAAATGTCATTTTTATAAAAAAATTAACAAAGTTTTTTAACCTAAAATTTCAAAAACTCAAAAACTAAAAAAGATATCAAAAAATTTTTTAAATAAAACTTATTTCTTATCTAATTAGGAATATTTTTGTTCATAAATAATTTTTTGATATTTTTAATAATAAACGAGTTGGAATTAAAAATGTCACTAAATGTCATTTTTATAAAAAAATTAACAAAGTTTTTTAACCTAAAATTTCAAAAACTCAAAAACTAAAAAAGATATCAAAAAATTTTTTAAATAAAACGTATTTCTTATCTAATTAGGAATATTTTTGTTCATAAATAATTTTTTGATATTTTCAATAATAAACGAGTTGGAATTAAAAATGTAACTAAATGTCATTTTTATAAAAAAATTAACAAAGTTTTTTAACCTAAAATTTCAAAAACTCAAAAACTAAAAAAGATATCAAAAAATTTTTTAAATAAAACTTATTTCTTATTTAATTAGGAATATTTTTGATAATAAATAATTTTTTGATATTTTTAATAATAAACGAGTTGGAATTAAAAATGTCACTAAATGTCATTTTTATAAAAAAATTAACAAAGTTTTTTAACCTAAAATTTCAAAAACTCAAAAACTAAAAACGATATCAAAAATTTTTTTAAATAAAATTTATTTCTTATCTAATTAGGAATATTTTTGATAATAAATAATTTTTTGATATTTTTAATAATAAACGAGTTGGAATTAAAAATGTCACTAAATGTCATTTTTATAAAAAAATTAACAAAGTTTTTTAACCTGAAATTTCAAAAACTCAAAAACTAAAAAAGATATCAAAGAATTTTCTAAATAAAACTTATTTCTTATCTAATTAGGAATATTTTTGTTCATAAATAATTTTTTGATATTTTTAATAATAAACGAGTTGGAATTAAAAATGTCACTAAATGTCATTTTTATAAAAAAATTAACAAAGTTTTTTAACCTAAAATTTCAAAAACTCAAAAACTAAAAAAGATATCAAAAAAATTTTTTAATAAAACTTATTTCTTATCTAATTGGAAATATTTTTGTTCATAAATAATTTTTTGATATTTTTAATAATAAACGAGTTGGAATTAAAAATGTCACTAAATGTCATTTTTATAAAAAAATTAACAAAGTTTTTTAACCTAAAATTTCAAAAACTCAAAAACTAAAAAAGATATCAAAAAATTTTTTAAATAAAACTTATTTCTTATCTACTTAGGAATATTTTTGATAATAAATAATTTTTTGATATTTTTAATAATAAACGAGTTGGAATTAAAAATGTCACTAAATGTCATTTTTATAAGAAAATTAACAAAGTTTTTTAACCTAAAATTTCAAAAACTCAAAAACTAAAAAAGATATCAAAAAATTTTTTAAATAAAACTTTTTTCTTATCTAATTAGGAATATTTTTGTTCATAAATAATTTTTTGATATTTTCAATAATAAACGAGTTGGAATTAAAAATGTCACTAAATGTCATTTTTATAAAAAAATTAACAAAATTTTTAACCTAAAATTTCAAAAACTTAAAAACTAAAAAAGATATCAAAAATTTTTTTTAATAAAACTTATTTCTTATCTAATTAGGAATATTTTTGATAATAAATAATTTTTTGATATTTTCAATAATAAACGAGTTGGAATTAAAAATGTCACTAAATGTCATTTTTATAAAAAAATTAACAAAGTTTTCTAACCTAAAATTTCAAAAACTCAAAAACTAAAAAAGATATCAAAAATTTTTTTTAATAAAACTTATTTCTTATTTACTTAGGAATATTTTTGTTCATAAATAATTTTTTGATATTTTTAATAATAAACGAGTTGGAATTAAAAATGTCACTAAATGTCATTTTTATAAAAAAATTAACAAAGTTTTTTAATCTAAAATTTCAAAAACTTAAAAATTAAAAACGATATCAAAAAATTTTTTAAATAAAACTTATTTCTTATCTAATTAGGAATATTTTTGTTCATAAATAATTTTTTGATATTTTCAATAATAAACGAGTTGGAATTAAAAATGTCACTAAATGTCATTTTTATAAAAAAATTAACAAAGTTTTTTAACCTAAAATTTCAAAAACTCAAAAACTAAAAAAGATATTAAAAATTTTTTTAAATAAAACTTATTTCTTATCTAATTAGGAATATTTTTGTTCATAAATAATTTTTTGATATTTTTAATAATAAACGAGTTGGAATTAAAAATGTCACTAAATGTCATTTTTATAAAAAAATTAACAAAGTTTTTTAACCTAAAATTTCAAAAACTCAAAAACTAAAAAAGATATCAAAAAATTTTTTAAATAAAACTTATTTCTTATCTAATTAGGAATGTTTAATCCAAATCGTCATAAAATTTTAAGCCTGAATAACAATTAGTTTTTCAGATATGCATTTTTAAAAATTAACAAGTTAAACATGTAAATTAAGGTTAGAATTTCTTGTTACAAAAGTAACCTTTTTGTCAAAATTCTATTTTAATCTAAATTATTGAACAAAATTTTCAAGTATTTACAAATCTCTTATTCCAGACATGAAAAATAATTACAAAATCAAAAAAAATAAACTAAATGAAGAGCTCCAAATGGA
Organism: Digitonthophagus gazella; assembly: GCA_036711955.1. NCBI lineage: Eukaryota > Metazoa > Arthropoda > Insecta > Coleoptera > Scarabaeidae > Digitonthophagus > Digitonthophagus gazella. The sequence continues at coordinate 2,971,108 of JASCIT010000002.1, read as the reverse complement.
TGAAGTAATCGAATTTAGACCAAAAAAACGTCCTTTTAACCCTTATAAAATCAACACAAATGTTCCTTCAAGTTGGTTGAAGTTAAATCAATGTCACTGTTTTCACCGTATTTTTTCTACTAAAGAAATTGAGGATTTTATTGATAAACTCAACAAGGATTTTTTGAATATGATGAGGTTAGATTTTTTGTGTTTGTTTTTTTTTAATTAATTAAAAAAACACATTTTTTATCACTTTTTATTATTATTTTTTTATTTTAGAGAATCATATCGAGTAACAACAAAATGCAATCTTCATAAAACCACCTCACAACATTCTATGGAAATCGATCAAGATAAAACTTTCTTTTTGGTAGAAAAAGCAATTAAAAAAGCAACCGAACACGTTTTAAAAAACGAACCACCTCCAATAACATCACCAGCACTTCGAGCAATATCTCTTAATATCTTAGAATTATTATCTAGTTTATACTCAATTGATATTCCAACCAGAAGATCTACAAATAAACACTCACAAATGCTTATTTATATTTCCGATTGGACGGCAAAAATTCTCAATAATATAAATCAATTTTCAAATGATGATGATTCAGGTTATAGTTTAACGTCTCCTTCTTCAAAATTATCAGTTATGGATGAAGAAGAAGGGGAAGAAGAAGAAGAAATGAAAGGTGTTTATTCTTTTGAGGATAATTTAAATGGAGAATTAAATAGAGACGAAATTTTTGAATTATTAGAATTAAAAAAGATGTTATTGCAAAATGGATCATCTTTTGGATCAAAAAGTAGTGAAGATACTGATGGATCAAAAAGGAGGTCTTCAAATGAAGAATCTTCTAATGAAAATCCTTTAAGATTAAAAGTGATTAAAGAAAATATATTAAATGAGGAGAAAAATAACTTTAAAAAGTTGTCAAAAATAAATATGAAAAATGAAACTGAAAAATCTGATTTAATGAAGTCTAGTAAAAGTTTTAAAGAAGAATCATCAAATAAAACAGATATTAAGTTAAAAAAATCAAATAATAAAAGTGTAGAAGAAATTTTACCAAATTCAAGAAATTTTTTGCTGGAAAAATCATCAAAAGATAAATTTGAAGAAAAGAATCAAAATATTAAACCAAAAAATGGTAAAATTTTTGCAGGATATTCATCAATTGAGTCGTTAAATCATTTAAATGAATCTAAATCTTCATTAAAATCGTCAAAATATAGTCTTGATGTTCAAGATTTTAATGTGGTGTCAAAATATAGCAAAAAATTGGGTTGTTCGTCTATGAAATCGAGAAAATGTCTTTGTAATACTAAAGAAAGGTCTTCTTCGGTTGCGATTTGTAAAAGGAATTTGGAAAGGAAGACTAGAAATGAATGTGTTAAGAAAATAAATGAGGGTTTTAAAATTAAGGATGTTTTAAGGAAACTTTATGAATAAAATCGTTATTATTACTTTTTTTCTTTATTTATTTAACAAAATAATCTTTTATATCCTTTAAAAAAGAGGATTTTGTTGGCTTTAAGAGAAAAACTTGATCTCTTATCAAAAAAATTAAAAAAATTCTTAAAGTTAACATTTTTTTTTGACAATTAACTAACCTCAATTTTTGAAAAATTCGACCAATTTTTAAAAATCCCCCAGACTTTATTTTTAAAGATTAAGAAATGATTTTTGTTTTAAATGAAACTTAAAAGATTCTATTTTGAATTAAAAAAATCAGATTTGTTCTAATTTATACCAAAAAAAATAAAAAAATTTTTAAAGTTGGAAAATTTTTTTTGACCGTTTAACCTAACTTAAAAAAAAATTGGCTATCTTTAAAAAATCGCCCAGACTTTATTTTTAAAGATTAAGAAATGATTTTTGTTTTAAATGAAACTTAAATGATTCTATTTTGAATTAAAAAAATCGGATTTGTTCTAATTTATACCAAAAAAATTAAAAAAATTTTTAAAGTTGGAAAAAATTTTTTGACCGTTTAACCTAACTTTTTACGAAATTCGACCAACTTTAAAAAATCGCCCAGACTTTATTTTTAAAGATTAAGAAATGATTTTTGTTTTAAATGAAACTTAAATGATTCTATTTTGAATTAAAAAAATCAGATTTGTTCTAATTTATACCAAAAAAATTAAAAAAAATTTTAAAGTTGGAAAATTTTTTTTGACCGTTTAACCTAACTTTAAAAAAAATTGGTTATCTTTAAAAAATCGCCCAGACTTTATTTTTAAAGATTAAGAAATGGTTTTTGTTTTAAATGAAACTTAAAAGATTCTATTTTTAACTAAAAAAGTCAGATTTGTTCTAATTTATACCAAAAAATTAAAAAAAAAATTTAAAGTTAGAAAAAAATTTTTGACAGTTTAACCAAACATTAAAAAAAATTTGATCAACTTTAAAAAATCGCCCAGAGGTTATTTTTAAAGATTAAAACATGATTTTTGTTTTAAATGAAACTTAAAAGATTTTATTTTGAACTAAAAAAGTCAGATTTGTTATAGTTGTTGTCAAAAAAATTAAAAAAATTTTTAAAGTTGATAAAAATTTTTTGACAGTTTAACCCAACTTTTTAAAAACGATCAACTTTAAAAATTCATTAAAAATCCATTTTTAAAGATTTTCATTAGATTTTTTTTCTAAATGAAACATAAAACATTCTAATTTTAACTAAAAAAGACCGTTTTATTCCAAGTGATGTCAAAAAAATTAAAAAAAATTTCAAAGTTGGTAAAAATTTTTGACACTTCTAACCTAAGTTTAGAAAATCGATCAATTTTAAAAATTCATTAAAAATTCATTTTTTAAGATTTTGATTAGATTCTTTTTCTAAATGAAACTTAAAACATTCTAATTTTAATTGAAAAAGACCGTTTTATTCCAAGTGATGTCAAAAAAATTTTAAAAAATTTTAAAGTTGGTAAAAATTTTTGACACTTCTAACCTAAGTTTAGAAAATCGATCAACTTTAAAAATTCATCAAAAATTCATTTTTCAAGATTTTGATTTGATTATTTTTCTAAATGAAACCTAAAACTTTCTAGTTTTGATTTTATAAAACCGTTTTATTCTAAATGATGTCAAAAAAATTTAAAAAATTTCAAAGTTGGTAAAAATTTTTTGACACTTCTAACCTAAGTTTAGAAAATCGATCAACTTTAAAAATTCATCAAAAATTTATTTTTAAAGATTTTGATTTGATTTTTTTTTCTAAATGAAACTTAAAACTTTCTAGTTTTGATTTTATAAAACCGTTTTATTCTAAATGATGTCAGAAAAATTAAAAAAATTTTCAAAATTGGTAAAAAATTTTTGACACTTCTAACCTAATTTAAGAAAATCGATCAACTTTAAAAATTCATCAAAAATTCATTTTTTAAGATTTTGATTTGATTTTTTTTTCTAAATAAAACCTAAAACAATCTAATTTTAATTAAAAAAGACCGTTTTATTTCAAGTGTTGTCAAAAAAATTAAAAAAATTTTCAAAGTTGGTAAAAATTTTTGACACTTCTAACCTAATTTAGGAAAATCGATCGACTTTAAAAATTCATCAAAAATTCATTTTTAAAGATTTTGATTTGATTTTTTTTCTAAATGAAACCCAAAACTTTCTAGTTTTGATTTTATAAAACCGTTTTATTCTAAATGACGTCAAAAAAAATAAAAAAATTTTCAAAATTGGTAAAAAATTTTTGACACTTTTAACCTAATTTAAGAAAATCGATCAAATTTAAAAATTCATCAAAAATTCATTTTTCAAGATTTTGATTTGATTATTTTTCTAAATGAAACCTAAAACTTTCTAGTTTTGATTTTATAAAACCGTTTTATTCTAAATGATGTCAAAAAAATTAAAAAAATTTCAAAGTTGGTAAAAATTTTTTGACACTTCTAACCTAAGTTTAGAAAATCGATCAACTTTAAAAATTCCTCAAAAATTCATTTTTAAAGATTTTGATTTGATTTTTTTTCTAATTGAAACCTAAAACTTTCTAGTTTTGATTTTATAAAACCGTTTTATTCTAAATGATGTCAAAAAAATTAAAAAAATTTTCAAAGTTCGTAAAAAATTTTTGACACTTCTAACCTAATTTAAGAAAATCGATCAACTTTAAAAATTCATCAAAAATTCATTTTTAACCATTTTGATTTGATTTTTTTTTTCTAAATGAAACTTAAAACATTCTAATTTTAATTAAAAAAGACCGTTTTATTCCAAGTGTTGTCAAAAAAATTAAAAAAAAATTAAAAGACATCCATGTTTCTCAATTTATGTATATTAATTTTGTCAATTTTTAAAAATTTATATCTAAGAAATTAATTGTTATTGAGATTTAAAATTTTATTAGGATTTAGATTAATATTTAATCTTTATTTTCACCAAAAATAAATTTTCTATATCTTTTAGTTTTTTCTAAAGAATAAAAATTCTAACTTAATTCAATTGACATTTGTATTAAAATTTGCCAATTTTTAAAAATTCATATCTAAAAAACTAATTGTTGTTGAGACTTGAAATTGTATACTGATTTAGATTAATATTTAATCTTTATTTTTACAAAAGATGAATTTTCTACGATTCTTAGTTCTCTTCTAAGAGAACTGTGAGAAGTTGAACGAGAGGTACAAGGATTTTGGGAGTAAACAGGACGAATAATGCTTATGTTTTTCTACCCCTTTTTATGAGCTTTACCTCTGTATCGCGGGTAGCGTTTGTTACAAAAATCACTAAATCAGTTCTTATTCTTTTTATCCTTCAACCTAAATATTGGGGTTGATTTTAAGTAAAACAGACGCGGTTGTTGCCTACAGGTTGTGCAACAAAGTCCTCTGTGTGTTATAGAGGACGAATTTAAGGAAAACTTCAAGTTATTTCACGCTACTTAGGTTTATTGACGCGGAATAAAATAACAAACCCGACGTTAAACAGGTAACAAAACTATCATCAATTGAACATAAAAGATAATACAAAAATCAGTACCATTAAATCCTACCTCAACACGACGATGGTCTCACGGCTTGATCTTAGGATGGAGGGCTGCGTTAAGGCCAGACTCCTACTGTAGAGGGTTCCCTACACCACCATTCCTTTTGGGGTTTCTTAGATCAACTATTCGGTACCACAAGCTCCCGCCGAGTCTCTCGAGAGTTCAGTTCAGGGCTCTCATCTCGCGAATTTTTGTATTAGTTGGCAAAACATAGATTAGCGAGTCTGGGCCTTGTTGCACGTCCATAGTCTATCTACATAAAGTAAAAATAATAGGATTCTGTATTATATTCCAGATTGTAATGTATATTGTATTATAAAACAGATTCCGATTGCATGAAAAAGTATTTAGTCGCTGGCGATAAATATTACCAGTCAACACAGTCATTAGGCGGGTCTTACACTGAGGCAACTAGCAATAAGCAATATTGCCAGTTGATGATATTAATATAATAAAGTTTGATATAAAATTTTGATATTTAAACCTCACTTTTTAACTTTAAAGTCTCACTTTTGACGTTTAAATGTCACTTTTTTACGTTTAAAGATGAAAATTCTCTTTCGAACTGTCAATCTTGACGTTTAAACGTCACTTTTCATCTTTAATGGGTTATTCTTGACATTTACAGATCAAAATTCTCAATCAAAATGTCAATTTTGACGTTTAAATGTCTAGATCCATTTTTAAAATGTCACTTTTGACGTTTAAAGATCAGAATTCTTTTTCGAACAGTCAATCTTGACGTCTAAACGTCATTTTTCGTCTTTAATGCGTCATTTTTGACATTTACAGTTCATAATTCTCTTTTAAAATGTCAATTTTGACGTTTAAATGTCTAAATCCATTTTTAAAATGTCAATTTTGACGTTTAAATGTCTAAATCTATTTTTAAAATGTCACTTTTGACGTTTAAAGATCAAAATTCTTTTTCGAACAGTCAATCTTCGATTTTTGACATGTACCGGGTGGCCAACTAAGAATGATCACCGGCCATATCTCAATGACGGATCATCCTATTTTAATGAAACAAAAAATTTTATAAGAAAAGGGGCCATAAAAAATCGCTGGAAAATATTTTCAAGTTTCTTAAATGGCCGCTAGGGGGCGTAACCTAAATGGCTGAACAGAAAATCACGATTTTTTTCATTTTCTTCAAAATTAAGGGGTATTAAAAATAAATTAATTTGAAAGATAAATGAATTTCGACTAATATGTATGAAACACTTTTTGTCGTATCTCCAAAAATGAAGTGGTAGGGATGAGTTGAAAATGTTCATTTTCGATGGCCGATTACTCCGGTCATTCTGAAGAGAATTACACAAACTTGATCTCGTTGGAAAGAGTTTTTCATCGTCTACTAACGACTCCTTACGCTGTTTTGATATGAATATTCGTTTCGCCGCGAGAGGGCGATATCTAGAATTTTGACAAATATTATAGCTTTTCTCAAAAAAATTAAATGGAACGGTATATTAATTTCTACACGATAAATTAAAGAATTAATAGCTTAACATGATGCTGAAAACCCGAGCTCGCTATTTTGCTTCTAACGGTAGATATTAGCCAAAAGGCAAAAACTATAGCATTATAAGATCTAGTTGACCGATGTTACATTGTTGACATATGTTTGACATACGTTTTGTTAGCGTCTGATTTCCACAACTTACTTGATATTTGATACCAATTTACATGCTAGCCGACCCGACCGACCGTTCGACTTCGCCTGTGCTCCCGCCTTACTCATCACACCCACTAAAACTATTTCGCATTTATTTTTTTTATACGAGGTTTATAACGCATATTAAATTTTGATTCAATTTAATATGACTGTTAGAATGGTGCCAGTTTCAAACTTCTACGGTAACGGCTTATCGAGATATCGCTATTTCACATAATGTGTTGTTATTTAAACACCTGAGAGAAAAATTAAAAATAAAAATTGCCAACTTGCTTAGGACACTTAAGGCAATGTGTTGTTGAAATTTCAAGTTTTTTCGACAAGCTATTCCCCTGTAAAAAAATCGCAAAGTTGAGATACTGCGCCGAGAGCCCAAAACTGGGTATATATTTTTTTATTAAACCTGTCATAATTATTATACGAGTGGGAGACAAAATTTAAAGTTTCTACTGATAATACAGAGTTAAATCATGCTACCAACGATACCGGTTTCGTTTTTTTCCGCGGGGTAGTTTTGTTATTATTCGCCTTTAAAATAAGGGGTAAAAGCTATAGCTTTTGGTCTAATATCTTCCGTTAGAAGCAAGATAGCGAGCTCGGGTTTTCAGCGTCATGTTAAGCTTTTAATTCTTTATTTTATCGTGTAGAAATGAACTTACCGTTCCATTTAAATTTTTTGAGAAAAGCTATAATATTTGTCAAAATTTTAGATATCGCCCTCTGGCGGCGAAACGAATATTCATATCAAAACAGCGTAAGGAGCCGTTAGTAGACCACGAAAAAGCCTTTCCAACGAGATTAAGTTTGTTAAATTCTGTTCAGTATGACCGGAGTAATCGGCCATCGAAAATGAACATTTTCAACTCATCCCCACCACTTTATTTTTGGAGATACAACAAAAAGTGTTTCATACATATTAGTCGAAATTCATTTATCTTTCAAATTAATTTATTTTTGATACCCCTTAATTTTGAAGAAAATGAAAGAAATCGTGATTTTCTGTTCAGCCATTTAGGTTACGCCCCCTAGCGGCCATTTAAGAAACTTGAAAATATTTTCCAGCGATTTTTTATGGCCCCTTTCCTTATAAAATTTTTTGTTTCATTAAAATAGGATGATCCGTCATTGAGATATGGCCGGTGATCATTCTTAGTTGGCCACCCGGTACAGATCAAAATTCTCTTTTAAAATGTCAATTTTGACGTTTAAATGTCTACATCCATCTTTAAAATGTCACTTTTGACATTTAAAGATCAAAATTCTCTTTTGAACTACCAATATCGACGTTTAAACGTCACTTTTTACCTTTAATGCGCCATTTTTGACATTTACAGATCAAAATTCTCTTTCAAAATGTCAATTTTGACGTTTAAACGTCTAAATCTGTTTTTAAAATGTCACTTTTGACGTCTAAATATCAAAATTCTCTTTCGAACAGTCAATCTCGACGTTTAAACGTCACTTTTCGTCTTTAATGCGTGATTTTTGACATTTACAGTTCAAAATTCTCTTTCAAAATGTCAATTTTGACGTTTAAATGTCTAAACCCATTTTTAAAATGTCACTTTTGACGTTTAAAGATCAAAATTCTTTTTCGAACAGTCAATCTTGGCGTTTAAACGTCATTTTTCGTCTTTAATGTGTTATTTTTGACATGTACAGATCAAAATTCTTTGATCGTAATTTTTCGTCTTTAATGTATCATTTTTGACATTTACGATTCATAATTCTCTTTCAAAATGTCAATTTTGACGTTTAAATGTCTAAATTTGTTTTTAAAATGTCACTTTTAAGGTTTAAAGATCAAAATTCTCTTTGGAACAGTCAATCTTGCAGTTTAAAAGTCACTTTTCGTCTTTAATGCGTCATTTTTGACATTTAAAGTTCATAATTCTCTTTTAAAATGTCAATTTTGACGTTTAAATGTCTAAATCTATTTTTAAAATGTCACTTTTGACGTTTAAAGATCAAAATTCTTTTTCGAACAGTCAATCTTGACGTTTAAAAGTCACTTTTCGTCTTTAATGCGTCATTTTTGACATTTAAAGTTCATAATTCTCTTTTAAAATGTCAATTTTGACGTTTAAATGTCTAAATCCATTTTTAAAATGTCACTTTTGACGTTTAAAGATCAAAATTCTTTTTCGAACAGTCAATCTCGACGTTTAAACGTCACTTTTCACCTTTAATGCGTCATTTTTGACATTTACAGATCAAAATTCTCTATCAAAATGTCAATTTTGACGTTTAAATGTCTAAATCTATTTTTAAAATGTCACTTTTGACGTTTAAAGATCAAAATTCTTTTTCGAACAGTCAATCTTGATGTTTAAACGTCACTTTTCGTCTTTAATGCGTTATTTTTGACATTTACAGTTCAAAATTCTCTTTTAAAATGTCAATTTTGACGTTTAAATGTCTAAATCCATTTTCGAAATGTCAATTTTGACGTTTAAAAACCTAAATTCATTTTTAAAACGTCACTTTTAGCGTTAAAAGATCAAAATTCTCGTTATACATATAATCAAATGGCGTCTCTCACATTGGAATAATTGGATATCTTTAATTCTATCTAAAATACCATTAGGTGGCATTATTGCTTGTTGTTACTTGCTAGCTGCTTGTTGCTGGTTGCCTCAGTGTGAGACGTATCTTTCAGTCAAAGGGTTAAAACGTAAATAGCATAGATTTCATATTTCTTATCGTTTTAGATGGATCGAAAGAAGTTCTTTGTAAAAATAATTACAATAGAGGATTTTATTTATGAAAACCAAATTAATTTTTACATTAAATTAAAAATTAAAGACATTTTCTCTAATAATAACTAAATTTATTTATTAATCAAGACGTTTACTTTTCATCCAGCTAAAGAAGCTAAAGCAGCAGCTGGAATTCTTTGTCTACCACGATATCTCAAAAATATTTTCTCCGGGATTAACACAAATCCTTTCGTACCAGCTGTATAATAAACTTTTTGTAAAGTATTATCCGGTTTGAGATAAGTATAAGTCCCAATTACAGAAATTCCATTTTTTGAATCAGCTTCGCCTCTTTCTTCCCTTTTTATAGAACCATCAGTCTCAAAACTTCAATTAAAAGAACTTAACAACTGAAAAGACACAATAATTAATCATTACCTAAATTTATAAGTTTGACTTCCATCTTTAAGCAATCGAGGAGTTTCAAACTGTTGAAAAACTATCCCACCATTATCAATTTCTTCATTTTCAGTAACATTTTCAATTGTATCATCTAATTTTTCATCACTTTCTTTAATATTTTCAATATTTTCTTTACCATAAACATTCAAACCCAAAAAAAGTGTAAAAATAAAAAAAATTAAATGGGATTTTATAAACATTTCGCTTTGGAGTTAAACTGGGGAATGAATCACACCTTTTTTATAAATACCAAAAGAATACGGTGTTATTAAGAATCAATTTACACGTCCGGGATTTTATTACCGAACAAAACTCGTTCCATTGATGAGAGAAGTTTAGAAAAGATTAGAAATGTTATGCAATTCGATTGTATTGAGTTCAAGGTGGATTTTTTAAAAGGTTAATTATCTCATTAGCGTAAAATAATTACAAGGTGTAGAAATAAAAGGGGTGAGATTAAAAATAATTTTTAAATTTTTTTACCAACTTTGAAAAATCGCCCAGACTGTATTTTTAAAGATTAAGAAATGATTTTTATGTTAAATTAAACTTAAAAGATTCTATTTTGATTTAAAAAAGTCATATTTGTTCTAAGTTTTACTAAAAAAATTAAAAAAAAAATTTTAAAGTTAAAAAATTTTTCTAACCTAACTTTTTAAAAAAAATTCGATCAACTTTAAAAAATCACACAGGCTTTATTTATGAAGATTAAGAAATGATTTTTGATTTAAATGAAAGATAAAAGATTCTATTTTTAATTAAAAAAGTGTAATTTGTTCTAAGTTTTACCAAAAAAATTAAAAAAATTTTTAAAGTTGGATAAAAATTTTTGACTGGTTAACCTAACTTTTTAAAAAATTCGATCAACTTTAAAAAATCGCCCAGGCTTTATTTTTAAAGATTAAGAAATGATTTTTGTACTAAATTAAACCTAAAAGATTCTATTTTGATTTAAAAAAGTCAAATTTGTTCTAAGTTTTACCAAAAAAATTAAAAAAAAAATTTTTAAAGTTAAAAAATTTTTCTAACCTAACTTTTTAAAAAAATTCGATCAACTTTAAAAAATCGCCCAGACTTTATTTTTAAAGATTAAGAAATGATTTTTGTACTAAATTAAACCTAAAAGATTTTATTTTGGTTTAAAAAAGTCAAATTAGTTCTAAGTTTTACCAAAAAAATTAAAAAAAAAATTTTAAAGTTAAAAAATTTTTTTAACCTAACTTTTTAAAAAAATTCGATCAACTTTAAAAAATCGCCCAGAGTTTATTTTTAAAGATTAAGAAATGATTTTTGTACTAAATTAAACCTAAAAGATTCTATTTTCAAATAAAAAAGACAAATTAGTTCTAAGTTTTACCAAAAAAATTAAAAAAATTCTTAAAGTTGGTAAAAATTTTTGACTGGTTAACCTAACTTTTTAAAAAATTCGACCAACTTTAAAAAATCGCCCAGAGTTTATTTTCAAAGATTAAGAAACGATTTTTTGTTAAATTAAATCTAAAAGATTCTATTTTGATCTAAAAAAGTTAAATTAGTTCTAAGTTTTACCAAAAAAATTAAAAAAAAAATTTTAAAGTTAAAAAATTTTTCTAACCTAACATTTAAAAAAAAATCGATCAACTTTAAAAAATCGCCCAAACTTTATTTTTAAAGATTAAGAAATGATTTTTGTACTAAATTAAACCTAAAAGATTCTATTTTCAATTAAAAAAGACAAATTAGTTCTAAATTTTATCAAAAAATTTAAAAAAAAAAATTTTAAAGTTAAAAAAATTTTCTAACCTAACTTTAAAAAAAAATTCGATCAACTTTAAAAAATCACACAAGCTTTATTTTTTAAGATTAAGAAATGATTTTTGTACTAAATTAAACCTAAAAGATTCTATTTTCAATTAAAAAAGACAAATTAGTTCTAAGTTTTACCAAAAAAATTAAAAAAATTCTTAAAGTTGGTAAAAATTTTTGACTGGTTAACCTAACTTTTTAAAAAATTCGATCAACTTTAAAAAATCGCCCAGAGTTTATTTTTAAAGATTAAGAAATGATTTTTATTTTAAATTAAACCTAAAAGATTCTATTTTGGTCTAAAAAGTCAAACTTGTTCTAAGTTTTACCAAAAAAATTAAAAAAATTTTTAAAGTCAACAAAATTTTTTTTCAACTTTTTCCATAGAAATTTTTTATAAATTTGATTAATTGTTATAAATCAAAGTGACGTTTTTAACATCAAAAATTATCATTTTTTTAAATTATTTGCATCTTTTTAAAGGATTCAAATTGAAAGTAAAACCTTACAAATTATAATCATGGCTGAAGATAGTAATTTTAATTTTGTAAAAGTGATTTTTTATAAAATTAATTCTAATTTTCATGTTTTAGACGCTGATGAAGTTATAAAAAACGAAGATGAAGAACTTCAAGGTGGAATGCAAGCTGGACATCACGAAGAAGAACTTCCACCGCACAGACCGAAGTGTAATATGAGAATAGAAGAATTAGCTCGACCCAAAAAATGGCTAATGTTGGGTACTTGGAGGGATTTTCACGCGGTTTTCGACCCGGAAAGGATGCAAAGATTTAAATTAAAAGTCCAAGAAGAGTTTTCAATGTCACCAGAGTGAGTTTAATATAAATGTTTTAAAAAAATTCAAAGTTGGTAAAAATTTTTTACATTTCTAGAGTCTAGTTTTTGAGTTATTTTAGGTTAAAAATCGACTTTGTAAATTTTTTTATAAAAATGACATTTAGTGACATTTTTAATTCCAACTCGTTTATTATTAAAAATATCAAAAAATTATTTATTACCAAAAATATTCCTAATTAGATAAGAAATAAGTTTTATTTAAAAAATTTTTTGATATCGTTTTTAGTTTTTGAGTTTTTGAAATTTTAGGTTAAAAAACTTTGTTAATTTTTTTATAAAAATGACATTTAGTGACATTTTTAATTCCAACTCGTTTATTAGTGAAAATATCAAAAAAATATTTATGAACAAAAATATTCCTAATTAGATAAGAAATAAGTTTTATTTAAAAAAATTTTTGATATCTTTTTTAGTTTTTGAGTTTTTGAAATTTTAGGTTAAAAAACTTTGTTAATTTTTTTATAAAAATGACATTTAGTGACATTTTTAATTCCAACTCGTTTATTATTAAAAATATCAAAAAAATATTTATTATCAAAAATATTCCTAATTAGATAAGAAATAAGTTTTATTTAAAAAATTTTTTGATATCTTTTTTAGTTTTTGAAATTTTAGGTTAAAAAACTTTGTTAATTTTCTTATAAAAATGACATTTAGTGACATTTTTGATTTCAACTCGTTTATTATTGAAAATATCAAAAAATTATTTATGAACAAAAATATTCCTAATTAGATAAGAAATAAGTTTTATTTAAAAAATTTTTTGATATCTTTTTTAGTTTTTGAGTTTTTGAAATTTTAGGTTAAAAAACTTTGTTAATTTTTTTATAAAAATGACATTTAGAGACATTTTTAATTCCAACTCGTTTATTATTAAAAATATCAAAAAATTATTTATGAACAAAAATATTCCTAATTAAATAAGAAATAAGTTTTATTTAAAAGATTTTTTGATATCTTTTTTAGTTTTTGAGTTTTTGAAATTTTAGGTTAAAAAACTTTGTTAATTTTTTTATAAAAGTGACATTTAGTGACATTTTTAATTCCAACTCGTTTATTATTGAAAATATCAAAAAATTATTTATAAACAAAAATATTCCTAATTAGATAAGAAATAAGTTTTATTAAAAAAAATTTTTGATATCTTTTTTAGTTTTTGAGTTTTTGAAATTTTAGGTTAAAAACCAACTTTGTTAATTTTTTTATAAAAATGACATTTAGTGACATTTTTAATTCCAACTCGTTTATTATTGAAAATATCAAAAAATTATTTATGAATAAAAATATTCCTAATTAGATAAGAAATAAGTTTTATTTAAAAAATTTTTTGATATCTTTCTTAGTTTTTGAGTTTTTGAAATTTTAGGTTAAAAAACTTTGTTAATTTTTTTATAAAAATGACATTTAGTGACATTTTTAATTCCAACTCGTTTATTATTGAAAATATCAAAAAATTATTTATGAACAAAAATATTCCTAATTAGATAAGAAATAAGTTTTATTTAAAAAAATTTTTGATATCTTTTTTAGTTTTTGAGTTTTTGAAATTTTGGGTTAAAAAACTTTGTTAATTTTTTTATAAAAATGACATTTAGTGACATTTTTAATTCCAACTCGTTTATTATTGAAAATATCAAAAAATTATTTATGAACAAAAATATTCCTAATTAGATAAGAAATAAGTTTTATTTAAAAAATTTTTTGATATCTTTTTTAGTTTTTGAGTTTTTGGAATTTTAGGTTGAAAAACTTTGTTAATTTTTTTATAAAAATGACATTTAGTGACATTTTTAATTCCAACTCGTTTACTATTGAAAATATCAAAAAATTATTTATGAACAAAAATATTCCTAATTAGATAAGAAATAAGTTTTATTTAAAAAATTTTTTGATATCTTTTTTAGTTTTTGAGTTTTTGGAATTTTAGGTTGAAAAACTTTGTTAATTTTTTTGTAAAAATGACATTTAGTGACATTTTTAATTCCAACTCGTTTATTATTGAAAATATCAAAAAATTATTTATGAACAAAAATATTCCTAATTAGATAAGAAATAAGTTTTATTTAAAAAATTTTTTGATATCTTTTTTAGTTTTTGAGTTTTTGGAATTTTAGGTTGAAAAACTTTGTTAATTTTTTTATAAAAATGACATTTAGTGACATTTTTAATTCCAACTCGTTTACTATTGAAAATATCAAAAAATTATTTATGAACAAAAATATTCCTAATTAGATAAGAAATAAGTTTTATTTAAAAAATTTTTTGATATCTTTTTTAGTTTTTGAGTTTTTGAAATTTTAGATTAAAAAACTTTGTTAATTTTTTTATAAAAATGACATTTAGTGACATTTTTAATTCCAACTCGTTTATTATTGAAAATATCAAAAAATTATTTATGAACAAAAATATTCCTAATTAGATAAGAAATAAGTTTTATTTAAAAAATTTTTTGATATCTTTTTTAGTTTTTGAGTTTTTGGAATTTTAGGTTGAAAAACTTTGTTAATTTTTTTATAAAAATGACATTTAGTGACATTTTTAATTCCAACTCGTTTACTATTGAAAATATCAAAAAATTATTTATGAACAAAAATATTCCTAATTAGATAAGAAATAAGTTTTATTTAAAAAATTTTTTGATATCTTTTTTAGTTTTTGAGTTTTTGAAATTTTAGGTTAAAAAACTTTGTTAATTTTTTTTATAAAAATGACATTTAGTGACATTTTTAATTCCAACTCGTTTATTATTGAAAATATCAAAAAATTATCTATGAACAAAAATATTCCTAATTAGATAAGAAATAAGTTTTATTTAAAAAATTTTTTGATATCTTTTTTAGTTTTCGAGTTTTTGAAATTTTAGGTTAAAAAACTTTGTTAATTTTTTTATAAAAATGACATTTAGTGACATTTTTAATTCCAACTCGTTTATTATTAAAAATATCAAAAAATTATTTATGAACAAAAATATTCCTAATTAGATAAGAAATAAGTGTTATTTAAAAAAATTTTTGATATCTTTTTTAGTTTTTGAGTTATTTTGGTAAAAATTTTTGACACTTTTTTAACTTAAGAAAATTAATTTTAAAAATTCATCAAAAATTCATTTTTAAAGATTTTGATTTGATTTTTTTTCTAAATGAAACTTAAAACATTCTAATTTTAATTAAAAAAGACCGTTTTATTCCAAGTGTTGTCAAAAAATTTAAAAAAAATTTCAAAGTTGGTAAAAAATTTTTTAGGTTAGAAAATTACCCATTCTTTAAAAAATCATCAAAAATCCATTTTTAAAGATTTTGATTTGATTTTTTTTCTAAATGAAACTTAAAACATTCTAATTTTAATTAAAAAAGACCGTTTTATTCTAAATGTTATCAAAAAATTTAAAAAAATTTTCAAAGTTAGAAAAAAATTTTAGGTTAAAAATTTTTAAAAATTACCTTTAAAAATTCATATCTCAAAAATTAATTTTTATTGAGACTTGAAATTTTATACGGATTTAGATTAAAACTTAATCTTTATTTTTACCAAAGATGAATTTTCTACTACTTTTAGTTTTTCTCCCAGGAAAGAAAATGTAACTTAATGTCTTTAATTGCCATTTTTAAACATTTGTTTTTCTTTAATTTAACAGAGAAACCGAATTATACTTCTCTCAATTAAGAAAACACGTCCGGAAAATGCGAAGTAAAAAAGCCGTCGAAAAACAACTAAAAAGAGAAAAACTAATGGCAAAACAAGAAGCTTACAACTTATTTAAAAAACGTATAAGAAGAGCGCTTCGTTTTGCATTCGAACATCAACCTCCAGTGATTGTATCTCCAATGTTAAGGGACTTATCAGACAATATCTTGGAAAAATTAGCCGATTTACACAAAGTAGACATTCCCAAAAGAGATAGCACAGATAAAAACTCGATTTTTTTAATTTGCGTCGCCGATTGGGCTGCTAAAGTCATCAGTAATATTTATTACCAAGTTGAAGCTTATGAAACTGAAGATATAGCTCAAAAAGATGTCCCATCTAAGATATCAGTGTGTCATTCTAGTGTTAGTGGTGAAGAGGAAGAAGTTCTTGAAGAGGTAGAACAAGAAGAGGAAGGTGAAGATGGTGAGAAGAAGGTTGAAGGTGAAGAAGGTAAAGAAGGAGGTGAAGAAGACTTTTTAGGGACTTATGAATAAATTTTTTTGTTAGTATTTTTGTGTTAATTTCTTTTTAACTTAAAAAATTGTTATTCTTTGTAAAAAAATTTTTTACTTGCATTTTGTGATGCGTAATTTATCGATTTATGTGTTAAATTGGATTATTGAAGTCTTTAAATACAAGTATTTTAAAAGGCTTCTTGTTAGTTGTAAAATACAAGCTGTGGAGGGGTTTTGGTAAGTTTATATCTTATATAAAGACCATTTTTTCAATTATTTAAACTTAAATTTAAGTTTAAAATAAAAATTTTAAGTTTAAAATTTAAATTTAAAATCCAAATTTAAGTCTAAAATGAAAATTTAAGTTTAAAATTAAAATTTAAAATAAAAATATAAATTAAAAATTAAGATTTAAGTTTAAAATTTAAATTTAAAATAAAAATTTAAATTAAAAATTAAAATCTAAGTTTAAAATTTAAATTTTAAATAAAAATTTAAGTTTAAAATTAAAATTTTAAATTTAAATTTAAAAATTTCCCACCAAAAATCTACCAACCTAAGAATAAAAAAATTGAAATCACATAAATGAACTTTATTTCACTTATAATTATTAAATTAAACCTTAAAATTTCATTTTAACGAACCCAACTTACCTTAATTACTTTAATTAGTTTATAAAACATCCATTTTGTATAAAATTAAAACTTAAATTTCTTCCAAATCATGAAAGGTGTCAAAAAAGTGAGGTTAAGGTTTAAATTTGACGTTGTCATCTAATTAAGGTTAGAAATTCCATTTTAACGAACCCAACTTACCTTAATTACTTTAATTAGTTTATAAAACATCCATTATGCACGAAATTAAACTTCAAATTCTTCTTTAAAACGATGAAAGACATCTAAAAAAGTGAGGTTAAAGTTTAAATTTGACGTTTGTCATCTAATAAAAAATAATTATTAAATTAAGCTTAGAAATTCCATTTTAACAAACCCAACCTACCTTAATTAGTTTATAAAACATCCATTTTGTATAAAATTAAGACTTAAATTTCTTCCAAAACATCATAAAACGTCAAAGGTCAAAAAAGTGAGGTTAAGGTTTAAATTTGACATTTGTCATCTAACAAACAATAATTATTAAATTAAGCTTAGAAATTCTATTTTAACGAACCCAACCTACCTTAATTACTTTAATTAGTTTATAAAATATCCATTATGTATGAAATTAAATCCCAAATTCTTTTTAAAAACGATGAAAGACCTCTAAAAATGTAAGGTTGAAGTTTAGTTCTGACGTTTGACTTAAGTTAATTAATTAAAAATGTATTTCTTGAGTTTCGTTTATATATCTTAAGTTATGTATCACAGCTCAAAACACCTTTTATTAGTTAATTTAAGCGTTTTTTGGTAAATTATAACCAAATCCTTTTAATAGAGGATAAATTTTGACACTAAGTTACACCAACCTGAAAAATAAAAAAAATGAAATCTCAAAAATAAATATTAATTTACTCATAATTATTAAATTAAACTTTAAAATTTCATTTTAACGAATCAAACTTACCTTAATTACTTTTATTAATTGAATTATCATTTAAATTTACATTAATTAAAAAGTGAATTTTATTTTACAAAAATCTTTTAACTTTTTTAAAACATTAATTTAAATGAAACAAAATTCCAAATTAAAAAAAGTTATTTTAAATGTAAATAAAACTAGTTCATATTTAAAATCTATTATTTACATTAAAAATTTTTAAAGTCTTAATTTATTTTAATTTTAAATAAAATCTTTAAAAAATATTTTAAATAAATAGAAATTTCCCACCAAAAACTACCAACCACAAAAAACCTGAAAACTAAAAAAAGAAATCACAAAAATGAATATTAATTTACTCATAATTATTAAATTAAACTTTAAAATTTCATTTTAACGAATCAAACTAACCTTAATTACTTTTATTAATTGAATTATCATTTAAATTTACATTAATTAAAAAGTGAATTTTATTTTACAAAAATCTTTTAACTTTTTTAAAACATTAATTTAAATGAAACAAAATTCCAAATTAAAAAAGGTTATTTTAGATATAAATAAAACTCATTTATGTTTAAAATCTATTATCTACATTAAAAATTTTTAAAGTCTTAATTTATTTTAATTTTAAATAAAATTAAAAAAAAATATTTTAAATAAATAGAAATTTCCCACCAAAAACTACCAACCACAAAAAACCTGAAAACTAAAAAAATGAAATCACAAAAATGAATTTTAATTTATTTATAATTATTAATTTAAACTTAAAAATTTCATTTTAACGAATCTAACCCACCTTAATTACCCTTATTAGTTGAATTGTTAGTCAAATTTATATAATTAAAAAGTAAATTTTATTTTACAACATTAAAAATCTTTCAATGTTGGTTTAAATACAATTTATAAATAAACGAAAAATTAAAATTCGAAAATCTTTTTATTATTTACCAAAAATTTTTTATTATTTACCAAAAATCTTTTTATTATTTACATTAAAAATTTTTTTCAATAAAATCTTAAAAAATTATTTTAAATAAATAGAAATTTCCCACCAAAAACTACCAACCACAAAACAAAAAAAATCAAACCTAAAAAACCACTTTAATTACCTCATAATTAACTAAACCAATCTAAAAAATCCATTTTAACGAACTAAAATAACCCCAATTATTTTAATTACTATGTACATAAACATTCCTAAAACTTAATTTACTTTTGAAGGACGACTTATTGTTAAAAAAAATTCCTTAAAAAAGTGAGGTTAGTTATTTGTCAGTTTTTGTATTGACGTTTAACTCCCACTTAAATATTTCGCGTAAATAAACTAAAATTTCCGACTAAAAAGATGTTTCTCGCGTGTAAATAAACCGGGTTTATATCCAACTTAAAATAGACCACCTTTGTAAACACATGTAAGTACGTAAAAATCCCACGGAATGATTTTAAACCCCTTTTTCGTAGTTAAAACTTAAAATTCATCAAACATGACGAAGAAATTCGAATTTGATTGGCACATCCCGGTTCCGGAGCCCCTTTTAACGGGGTGTGTTATGGATAGATGGACCGATGAGAAAGATAATGTTGTACTTGAACAAAACGCTTTATTTAAAGTCGACGAGTATGGTTTTTTTATTTATTGGAAGAGTGACGGAAAGGTAATTTATAAAAATTTTTTGATTTTAATAATCGGAGATTTTGTTTTAAGGAAGGAGATGTTATCGAACTGTGTCAAGTTAGCGATGTTCGAGCCGGTGGTCTTCCGACAGAAAAAAAAATCTTAAATTCCTTACAAAGTAAACACGGAACGGAACTTGAAGAGAAATCATTGACTATTTGTAGCGGAACGGATTATATAAACATTAATTATCAACATATTGTATGTCCGAATGCCGAAACGGCAAAGGTAATTATTTTAAAAAGGGATTTATTAAAAATAAAAATCATGGTGTGGTCTTTTTTATTTTAAAATAAGCTTTCGATAACAAAAACGCATGAATTTAAAATAAAATACATTTAAAAAGAGTACTTTTCATTGAAGGTGTGGTTGGATGGCTTGAGAAAAATAACACACAATGTCAAAGCCAATAATTTCTGCCCGATGACTTGTTTGAAGAAGCAGTAAGTCGTCATTTTACTGAAATATAACAATAATTAAAAAAAAATTAACAATTTTCTTCCCATTTGTGCTTTATTAATTTGCATGTTTATCGTGTTTGTTGTGCATGTTAAATGTCAAAATTTAAGGTTATGTTTGGTTATGAATTGTGGGCGATGTTTACATTTTCTCTTCTGAGGGAAAAACTAAAAGTCGTAGACAATTTATTTTTGGTAAAAATAAAGATTAAATATTAATCTAAATCCGTATAAAATTTTAAGTCTTAATAAAAATTAGTTTTTGAGATATGAATTTTTAAAAATGATTTTTTAACTTAAAATTTTTTTTAACCTTGAAAATTTTTACCAACTTTGAAAATTTTTTTAATTTTTTTGAAAACGTTTAGAATAAAACGGTCTTTTTTAATTAAAACTAGAATGTTTTAAGTTTCATTTAGAAAAAAAATCAAATCAAATTCTTTGAAAATGAATTTTTGATGAATTTTTTAAAAAATGGTTCATTTTGTAACATAAAAAAAATTTTACCAACTTTGAAAATTTTTTTAATTTTTTTGACAACACTTGGAACAAATCGGTCTTTTTTAATTAAAATTAGAATGTTTTAAGTTTCATTTAGAGAAAAAATCAAATCAAAATCTTAAAAAATGAATTTTTAATGAATTTTTAAAGTTGATCGATTTTCTAAAGTTAGGTTAAAACTGTTAAAAATTTTTACCAACTTTGAAAATTTTTTTAATTTTTTTGACAACACTTGGAATAAAACGGTCTTTTTAAATTAAAACTAGAATATTTTAAGTTTCATTTAGAAAAAAAATCAAATCAAAATCTATAAAAATGAATTTTTAATGAATTTTTTATGAAACGACTTTTTAACCTCAAAAATGAAACTTCAAAAGTACTAATAATTACTTATATGTAGGTGGTTAATAATTCACTAATAACTAATAAATTTCTTCTTAAATTCGTTTTTTATTTTGCATGCTTTATTAATAGGTGTGGAAGGAATGTTTACGGAAGATTTTTCATAATAATAAAATCATTAACGTATGTCCGAGAACTCAACTTATGAAGCAGTAAGTTTTGTAAAGTTGGGGAGCTTTTAATCTTGCTTGTGTTTAATCTTGTCTTCTAAATCTATTCTAAACCCATTTTAATCCATTTTTAATCCATTGTAAACCCTACTTTTTAAATAAATCGCTTAATTTCATCCTAAAATCTTTATTTATTAACATATTACATTATTTAAGATTAAATTAAACCTTTCTTTTAATAATTTAGTTGGATGCGTTTGAGATTTTTGGTCGATCCAGTTGGAAAAGTCCCGGTTAAAGTAATCGCTCGAACATTCGCCTCCGGAAAGACAGAAAAACTAGTTTATCAATGTCTCTCCGAGATGAATTTACCAAGTGGTAAAAACGATACAATCGAAAAAGATGACTTTACATTCGATAAATTCTACCATTTATATCACAAAATCTGTCCGAGGAATGATATCGAAGAGTTATTTAGGGAAATGTATTCTTTTAAATAACCACTTTTAATGTAAATAATAAAATTTTAAAAATTACAGAGCTCAAGGAAAAGATTTTATAAACATCGATCAATTTGTAACGTTCCTAAACGAAAAACAAAGGGATCCACGTTTAAATGAGATTTTATATCCTTTATACGATGAGAAACGTGCCATTGAGATTATTTCAACCTACGAACAAGATGAAACGGCTAAAGAAGCTAAGAGATTAACCAAAGATGGATTAATTCGGTTATTATTATTACTTAAGATTGGTTATTAATCATTTAAGATTATTTTTAAAAGTATTTTTTTAGGTATTTAATGTCCGATGAAAACGCTCCGGTTTTTTTGGACCGTTTAGATATTTATATGGAAATGGATCTCCCTTTATGCGCTTATTATATAAATTCTAGTCATAATACTTATTTAATAGGACGTCAATTTGGTGGAAAATCATCTGTGGAAATGTACAGACAGGTTTTATTAGCCGGTTGTAGATGTGTCGAACTTGATTGTTGGGACGGTAGGTTTAAAATTCTTTTTTGGTAAAGAATATAATTTTAGAATAAAATTTTTGTTAAAAATCATTAAAAAATTAAATTTTATTTAATTTAAGTGAAAATACTACATATGTAAGTTAAAAAATAAGACCAATATGAGTTGAAATTGATTATCGGAACGGTAGATTTAAAATTCATTCTTTTTTGGTAAAGAATTTAATTTTAGAACAAAATTTTTGTTAAAAGTCATTAAAAAATTAAATTTTCTTTAATTTAAGTGAAAATACAACCCATATAAGTTAAAAAATAAGGAAGTTATGATAATTTTAAAATTTTTTTGACATAACCTCAATTTTTTTTTCAAATTTATAACTTTTTTGAATTTTTTATCCAATTTTAGATCTGTTTGTACTAAAAATAGATTTTTTAATGTTTTTTAATGATTTTTAAGAATTTGTATACAATTTTTATTATGTAGACAAAAGTTGTAAATCTGTTGAAGTCGAGTGTTGGAACGGAAGTTTTAAAATTCACTCTTTTTGAAAAGTAATTTAATTTTAGGATAAAATTTTTTTTAGAAGTCGTTTTAAAATTAAATTTTCTTTAATTTAAGTGAAAATACTACATATCTACATTAAAAAATAAGACTAATAGATGGGTTGAAATTGATTGTCGGAATGGTAGATTTAAGATTCATTCTTTTTGAAAAGTAAAGTAATTTTAGAACAAAATTATTATTAGAAATCATTAAAAAATTAAATTTTCTTTAATTTAAGTGAAAATACAACCCATATAAGTTAAAAAATAAGGAAGTTATGATAATTTTTAAATTTTTTTTGACATAACCTCAATTTTTTTTTTTCAAATTTATAATTTCTTGAATTTTTTATCCAATTTTAGATCTGTTTGTACTAAAATTAGATTTTTTAATGTTTTTTAATGATTTTTAAGAATTTGTATACAATTTTTATTATGTAGACTAAAATTGTAGATGTGTTGAAGTCGAGTGTTGGAACGGAAAGTTTAAAATTCACTCTTTTTGAAAAGTAATTTAATTTTAGAACAAAAATTTTTTTAGAAATCGTTTTAAAATTAAATTTTCTTTAATTTAAGTGGAAATACTACATATGTAAGTTAAAAAATAAGACTAATAGATGGGTTGAAATTGATTATCGGAACGGTAGATTTAAAATTCATTCTTTTTTAGTAAAGAATTTAATTTTAGAACAAAATTTTTGTTAAAAGTCATTAAAAAATTAAATTTTCTTTAATTTAAGTGAAAATACAACCCATATAAGTTAAAAAATAAGGAAGTTATGATAATTTTAAAATTTTTTTGACATAACCTCAATTTTTTTTTCAAATTTATAACTTTTTTGAATTTTTTATCCAATTTTAGATCTGTTTGTACTAAAAATAGATTTTTTAATGTTTTTTAATGATTTTTAAGAATTTGTATACAATTTTTATTATGTAGACAAAAGTTGTAAAAGTGTTGAAGTCGAGTGTTGGAACGGAAGATTTAAAATTCACTCTTTTTGAAAAGTAATTTAATTTTAGAACAAAAGTTTTTTTAGAAATCGTTAAAAAATTAAATTTTCTTTAATTTAAGTGAAAATACTACATATCTAAATTAAAAAATAAGACCAATATGTGTTGAAATTGATTATCGGAACGGTAGATTTAAAATTTATTCTTTTTTGGTAAAGAATTTAATTTTAGAACAAAATTTTTGTTAAAAATCATTAAAAAATTTAATTTTCTTTAATTTAAGTGAAAATATAATCTATAAAAGTTAAAAAATAAGGAAGTTATGATAATTTTTAAATTTTTTTTTGACATAACCTCAATTTTTTTTTTCAAGTTTATAACTTTTTTAAGTTTTTATCCAATTTTAGATCTGTTTGTACTAAAATTAGATTTTTTAATGATTTTTAAGAATTTGTTTACAATTTTTATTATGTAGACAAAAATGTTGAAACGGAAGGTTTTAAAATTCACTCTTTTTGAAAATTAGTTTAATTTTAGAATAAAATTACTGTTAGAAATAGTTAAAGAATTAAATTTTCGTTAATTTAAGTGAAAATACTACATATATAAGTTAAAAAATAAGGAAGTTATGATAATTTTTAAAATTTTTTTTGACATAACCTCAAAATTTTTTCTTTAAATATACCTTTCTTAAGTTTTATCTAATATTAATTATGTTTGTTCTAAAATTATGTTTTTAATGATCTCTAAGAGTTTTTTTAATCATTTTATTTATTGATTTATTTATTTTTTTTGTAAATAGGAAGAGGTGAAGACGAAGAACCAATAATAACTCACGGAATGGCAATGTGTACAGATATCCTTTTCAAAGACGTAATTTACGCCATTAGAGACACTGCATTCGTCACCTCGGATTACCCGGTGATCTTATCATTTGAAAATCATTGTTGTAAAACGCAACAGTATAAATTAGCAAAGTATTGCGATGAGATCTTTGGAGATTTACTGTTAAGAGAACCTCTTGAAGATTATCCTTTAGAACCTGGAGCGCCTTTACCGCCTCCGAGCGCATTAAAACGAAAAATTCTCATTAAAAATAAACGGTTAAAACCCGAAGTGGAGAAAAAAGAGTTGGAATTGTTCCGACAGGGTCAGTTTGTTATCGAGGATGAGGAGAAGGAAGATGCCGGGGCTGTTGATGCCAGACCCATTCCAACGGAGATACCTGAAGTTGCGGTTTGTAATTTTAATTGTTAATTTTAGCTAAAATTAAAATTTTTAATTTGACTAACAATAAGTTTTAAATTTTTAATTTGATTAAGAGTTAAATTTGAATTTTTTAATTTAGACTCCGGCGGCTGATGGTGCAGCTGGTGCGGCCGGTGAAGACATACCTCCTCCGGTTGCTTACACCGGATCGACTACAAATGTTCATCCTTGGTTAAGTTCGATGGTTAATTATGCTCAACCGGTTAAATTTAGTAGTTTTGAAGTTGCTGAACGTAAATAATAAAAAAAAATATTATAATAGGTTTTTATTTTTGAGATTTTGTTGATTTTAGAAAAGAATATTCATCATAACATGTCTAGTTTTTCCGAACCGGTTGGACTTAATTATTTGAAAACTCAAGCGATTGATTTTGTTAATTATAATAAGAAGCAAATGTCTAGGATTTATCCGAGTGGTACTCGGGCTAATTCTTCTAATTATATGCCACAGGTAATAATAATAATAAAAAAAATCTATTTTATAAATATTATTAAGGGTTAAAAAATACACATTTAAACCATTTATGAACGATTTTTGATGTTTTATCGATGCTTTTTAAATGATTTATAAACGATTTACAGATGATTTTTATGTATTGAGGATCTTAAATGTTTTTAAATGTTTTATTTGACCATTTATTGATACATTTAGATAATTTATTAACGATTTTCGACGTTTTTTAAATGATTTTAGACATTCTATTGATGTTTTTCAATGATTTAACGACGATTTATAAACGATTTTTATCTATTGACAATTTTAGACAATTTATTGATGATTTATTGATACATTTAGATAATTTATTAACGATTTTCGACGTTTTTTAAATGATTTTAGACATTCTATTGATGTTTTTCAATGATTTAACGACGATTTATAAACGATTTTTATCTATTGACAATTTTAGACAATTTATTGATGATTTATTGATACATTTAGACAAATTATGAACGATTTTAGATGATTTATAGACGCTTTTGAACGATTTATGGTCGATTTATACACTATTTTCATCTACTAATGATTTTAAATGTTTTTAAACATTTTTAAACGATGTAGACGATTTTAGACGATTTATTGATAATTTTGAACGATTTACAGACGATTTTCGTCTATTCACGATTCTTTGATACATTTGGACAATTTATGAACGATTTTAGACGATCTATTGACGATTCATTAATAATTTTAAACGATTTATGAACGATTTATAAACGATTTTTGTCTATTAACAATTTTAAACGATCCGTTGACGATTCTTTGATACATTTGGACAATTTATGATCGATTTTAGACGATCTATTGACGATTAATTAATAATTTTAAACGATTTATGCACGATTTATAGACGATTTTTGTTTATTAACGATTTTAAACGATCCGTTGACGATTCTTCAATACATTTGGACAATTTATGATCGATTTTAGACGATCTATTGACGATTCATTAATAATTTTAAACGATTTATAGACGATTTTTGTCTATTAACGATTTTAAACGATCCGTTGACGATTGATTGATACATTTGGACAATTTATGAACGATTTTCATCGATTTTAGACGATTTATAGAAGATTTATTGATTTTTTTTAACCATTTATAGACGATTTATTAACGATTTTTATCTCTTGACGATTCTAAACACTTTGTTGACGATTCTAGACGATTTATTGAAATATTAAGACAATTTATGAACGATTTTAGATGATCTATTGACTATTTATGGCTGCTTTTGAATGATTTATAGACGATTTTAATCCATTAACGATTTTGAATGATTTTAAACGATCCGTTGACGATTTTAGACGATTTATTGCCACATTTATACATTTTATCAACGATTTTTGACGATTTTAGACGATCTATAGAAAATTTATTGATGCTTTTGAATGATTTATGGGCGATTTATAAATAATTTTTATCTACTGACGTTTTTAAACGATCTATTAACGATTTTAGACTATTTATTGATACATTTAGACCATTTATGAACAATTTTCAACGTTTTGTAACGATTTTAGACGCTCTATTGACGGTTTATTGATGCTTTTGAACGATTTAAGGATAATTTATGGACAATTTTTATTTATTAACCCATTAACTGCCAAATTTCTTTTTGAAATGTTTAGTCGGATAACTTATATATTTACACAAAAGTTGCCTCGAGTGGACGTAAAATTCTAAAAGCCCCAAATGGAGACCTTGGCAGCTAATCGGTTAAGGATTTTTAACGATTTTAAACCATCTATTGATCATTTTAGACGGTTTATTGACACATTTAAGCAATTTATGAACGATTCACAACGATTTTTTAACAATTTTAGACGATTTGTTAACTATTTTGGACGATTTATTAACGCTTTTTAAGGAATTATGGACAATTTATAAACGATTTTTATGTGTTGACAATTTTCAACGATTTATGAACGATTTTCAACAATTTATGAACGATTTTCAATGATTTTTTAACGATTCCAAACGATTTGTTGATGATTATTAATGATTTTTAACGCTTTATGAAAAAATTTATGGCTGCTTTTAAATGATTTATAGACGATTTTAATCCATTAACGATTTTGAATGATTTTAAACGATCCGTTGACGATTTTAGACGATTTACTGACACATTTATACAATTTATCAACGATTTTCATCGATTTTAGACGATTTTAGACGATCTATAGAACATTTATTGATGCTTTTGAACGATTTATGGACGATTTATAAATAATTTTTATCTACTGACGTTTTTAAACGATCTATTAACGATTTTAGACTATTTATTGATACATTTAGACCATTTATGAACAATTTTCAACGTTTTGTAACGATTTTAGACGCTCTATTGACGGTTTATTGATGCTTTTGAACGATTTATGGATAATTTATGGACAATTTTTATTTATTAACCCATTAACTGCTATTAACTATTAACTATTTACACAAAAGTTACCTCGAGTGGACGTAAAATTCTAAAAGCCCCAAATGGAGACCTTGGCAGCTAATGGGTTAAGGATTTTTAACGATTTTAAACCATCTATTGATCATTTTAGACGGTTTATTGACACATTTAAACAATTTATGAACGATTCACAACGATTTTTTAACAATTTTAGACGATTTGTTAACTATTTTGGACGATTTATTAACGCTTTTAAGGAATTATGGATAATTTATAAACGATTTTTATGTGTTGATAATTTTCAACGATTTATGAACGATTTTCAACGATCTATGAACGATTTTCAACGATTTTTTAACGATTCCAAACGATTTGTTGATGGTTATTAATGATTTTTAGCGCTTTATGAAAAAAAAATATAAACAATTTTTATCTGCTAACGATTTTGGACGATCAATTGATGCATTTAATCGACTTACAAATGATTTTAGGCGATTTATTAGCGATTTTGAATGATTTATTGAAGCTTTTTAAAGATTTATAATGGATTTATATAAATTTTTTGTTTATTGGTGATATTGAACGATTTAAACGATTTATTGACACATTTAGGGATTTTATGGATAATTTCTAATGATTTTGGACGATTTATTGAAGATTTTAGACGATTTATTGTTGCTTTTTAACGATTTAAGGACGATTTATTGACGCATTAAAACGATAGCTTTGTTCGTAGAAGCAATATCTAATTTGTTTGACCGATCAGACTGTTTTATTTTGATCACATGCCTAATCCTAAATCTTGATTGGTTGATAAAATCAGAAACTGTTAGAAATCGTTTCTACAAACAAAACATTTGTAATTTATATTTATACAATTTTTTTAAAGATAATAAACATAAATTTTTCTCTTTTATTTCAAGGTTTTTTGGAACGCCGGTTGTCAAATGGTTTCATTAAACTTCCAAACCTCCGATTTACCAATGCAACTAAACCAAGGCAAATTCGAATATAATGGAAACTGCGGATATCTACTCAAACCAGATTTTATGCGAAGAACCGATCGAACATTCGACCCATTTGCTGAAAGCCCCGTTGATGGTGTTATAGCTGCCCAATGTTCAGTCCGAGTAATAGCCGGACAGTTTTTATCAGATAAAAAGGTTAATTTTTATCATTTAAAGCTAAAATTATTAAAATATTTAACATTTATAAATCATAAGGTGTTTGAATTTTCAAAAATAAGCTCTAAAATTGATGTAAAAAGTGACATTTTAAGGTTAACCTTAAATCGTAAAAAATCATCAAAGTTTAAAAAATCACCCAGACCTTATTTATAAAAATTAAGAAAAGATTTTTTACATAAAGCTAAATTAAACTATCTAGTTTATGACAAATAAGTCAATTTTTTTATAAATCTTATCAAAAAAATTAAAAAAAAAATTTTGTAAAAAGTGACATTTTCAAGTTAACCTTAAATCGTAAAAAATTATCAAAGTTTAAAAAGTCCTCCAGACTTTATTTATAGGAATTTTTAAAAGATTTTTTTAAATATAACTAAATTAAAGTATCTAGTTTATGATAAAAAAGACGGATTTTTTATAAATCTTACCAAAAAAATTAAAAAATTTTTTTTGTAAAAAATGACATTTTGAGGTTAAGCTTAAAACGCGAAAAATCATCAAAGTTTAAAAAATCCCCCAGACTTTGTTTATAGGAATTTTTCAAAGATTTTTTAAATATAACTAAATTAAAGTGTCTAGTTTATGATAAAAAATACGAATTTTTTGTAAGTCTTCTCAAAAAAATTAAAAAAAATTTTTTGTAAAAAATGACATTTTGAGGTTAAGCTTAAAACGCGGAAAATCGTCAAAGTTTAAAAAATCTCCCAGACTTTATTTATAGGAATTTTAAAAAGACTTTTTGAATATAACTAAATTAAAGTATCTAGTTTATGATAAAAAACGGATTTTTTTGTAAGTCTTGTCAAAAAAAAAAAAAAAAATTGTAAAAAGTGACATTTTGAGGTTAAGCTTAAAACGCGGAAAATCGTCAAAGTTTAAAAAATCTCCCAGACTTTATTTATAGGAATTTTTAAAAGATTTTTTTAAATATAACTAAATTAAAGTATCTAGTTTATGATAAATAAGACGATTTTTTTATAAATCTTACCAAAAAAATAAAAAAAAAATTTTTGTAAAAAATGAAATTTTCAAGTTAACCTTAAATCGTAGAAAAAATTTTCCTAACTTTAAAAATTTTTTTAATTTTTTTGGTAATAATTAGAACAAATCCGACTTTTTTAAACCAAAATAGAATCTTTTAGGTTTAATTTAAAGCAAAAATCATTTCTTAATCTTTAAAAATAAACCCTAGGCGATTTTTTAAAGTTGGTCGAATTTTTTTAAAAGTTAGGTTAAACGGTCAAAAAAATTTACTAACTTTAAAAATTTTTTAAATTTTTTTGGTAATGATTAGAACAAATCTGACTTTTTTAATTCAAAATAGAATATTTTAGGTTTAATTTAAAGTAAAAAGCATTTCTTAATCTTTAAAAATAAACTCTGGGCGATTTTTTAAAGTTGATTGAATTTTTTAAAAATTGAGGTTAGTTAACTGTCAAAAATTTTTACCAAGTTTAAAAATTTTTTTTAATTTTTTGGGTAACAATTAGAACAAATCTGACTGTTTTAAACCAAAATAGAACCTTTTAGACTTAATTTAAAGTAAAAATCATATCTTAATCTTTAAAAATAAACTCTGGGCGATTTTTTAAAATTGATTGAATTTTTTTAAAATTGAAGTTAGTTAACTGTCAAAAATTTTTACTAAGTTTAAAAATTTTTTTAATTTTTTGGGTAACAATTAGAACAAATCTGACTTTTTTAAACGAAAATAGAATC
The DNA here is from genome assembly GCA_036711955.1 of Digitonthophagus gazella. Classification (NCBI taxonomy): domain Eukaryota; kingdom Metazoa; phylum Arthropoda; class Insecta; order Coleoptera; family Scarabaeidae; genus Digitonthophagus; species Digitonthophagus gazella. The sequence continues at coordinate 2,940,271 of JASCIT010000002.1, read as the reverse complement.
TTTTAAGTTTAATTTAAAGTAAAAATCATTTCTTAATCTTTAAAAATAAATTTTGGGCGATTTTTTAAAGTTGGTCGAATTTTTCAAAAATTGAGGTTAGCTACCTGTCAAAAATTTTCACTAACTTTAATATCTTTTTTTAATTTTTAAGTAACAATTAGAACAAATCTGATTTTTTTAAACCAAAATAGAATCATTTAAGTTTGATTTAAAGTAAAAATCATTTCTTAATCTTTAAAAATAAGCTCTGTATGATTTTTTAAATTTTATCGATTTTTCAAAAAAGTTAAAAATTTTTATCAACGTTTTTTTTTTTAACCAGGTTGGAACTTATGTTGAAGTAGATATGTACGGCCTCCCAACAGACACAATAAGACGTGAATTCCGTACAAGAATGGTTCCGGCAAACGGCTTAAACCCAGTTTACAACGAAGAACCATTTTTATTCCGAAAAGTAGTCCTTCCGGACTTAGCAGTGCTACGTTTTGGTGTTTACGATGACAGTGGAAAACTCTTAGGCCAACGTATCCTACCGTTAGACGGTTTACAAGCCGGCTTTAGACACATTTCCTTACGAACCGAAGCAAACTTCCCGATGTCTTTACCCATGTTATTTTGCAACATAGAATTAAAAATATACGTTCCGGACGGTTTCGAAGACTTTATGGCTGCTTTAAGTGATCCGAGGGGATTTATGGGGGCTCAACAAAAACAAAACGAACAAATGTCTTCGATGGGAATTGAAGTAACCGATAATAAAGGTGATAAAGTTGAAAAGAAGGAAGAGAAGAAAGAGGAACCTTTAGTTTTTGAACCTATTACTATTGAATTGATTCGGCAGGATAAAGCTTTCCAAAAAACGACCAAAAAGAATCAAAAAGAGTACGATACTTTGAAAAAGAAGCAAATGAAGGAAAAATTAGCTATGCAAAAGGCTCAATGTGGTGCTATCGATAAAATTGTTAAAGGAAAAAAGTATTTATTTATTTTTTTTTTATTTAATTAATTTTTTTTAATTAATAAATTTATTTTTTTTAAGTAATTGATTAATTTTTTTTAATTAATTGATTTTTTTTAAATTAATTGATTTTTTTTTAATTAATTGATTTTTTTTTTAATTAATTGATTTTTTTTTGTAAATTTTAGCAAAGGTGATTTAGTAAACGATCCAAACGTAAGAAAATTAGTTCAAGAACAAACTCTACAATGGAGTGAATTAATGGAACGTCATCGTAAAGAAGAATGGAAATTTTTAAGAGCCCAACTTGACGATCAAAGAGATTTGTTGAGAAAACACATGGAATTAATGCAAGCCGGTCAATTAAAACAATTAGAAGCAAGACACGAAAGGGATTTGAAAGAGATGAATGCTAAACAAGCTAAAATTTCAGTTGAAACATCAAAAGAAGTATTTTTTTAAATAAATTTTAATAAAAGTGTATTTTTTTAATTGATTTTTAGATAAATAATGATAAAACATTGAAATCGAAGCAAGAAAAAGATAGGAGACTCCGAGAAAAGCAACAGAATAACACGAAGAGGTTTTTCGAGGAGAGAAAAAATAAAACGATCAAGCAAAATAATGAGAAAGAGAAATTAAAGATAAAACATAGTAAACAACTCGAAATGTTGTCGCATGATATTCAAAAAATGATTGATATGTACACGAATGAAGAGATCGAATATGAAATGTCCAGTAAAAGTGAATTTTTTGCTTAAATTTGTCTCGTTTTGTATTTTAGAGAGAATTTTGATCTAATTTTTAAAAGAAATTTAAACTAATTTAGAAATTTAATTTCTTTTAGAAAGAATTTTAATCTAATTTAGAGAAAATTTTGATCTATTTTAGAAAAAATTTTAATCTATTTTAGAAAAAAATTTTAATCTATTTTAGAAAAAAATTAAATCTTTAGAAATAAAATAGTTTTTCTTGCATAATAATTGGACCAAAAAATAATAATAACTTACTAGCTCTCTTAAAATGAAATGCACTTGCCAATATTTTTCTCTCGTTGCCTATTGATATATCTCCGGAATAATTATTAATGTAGATAATTTAATCTATCAATTGAGAAGAAGATAGTTACTGTTGTCTTGCGAATTATTTAATGTTGATGTTGTATAAATGGTTATTAATTGAAACCTCGTTGTTTTGAGGTTGTGCTATTTATCTATTTACTTAGATGATGTTATTATCTATTTATCTTAAAAAATAAAAATGAGATTTAATCAAAAATCAAAAAAAAGTGTCTTATGTATGTACGTATGTAGGAATCGGGAGGGTACGTTAGATGGCATACTGCATTTAGGCCTCATTGCACCCTTCGTACCTCCGTCACTCACTTTGTCTACATCCACCAACCTAGGGATTTACCAAAGGTTAGGATGTAGTTCTAAGGGGTGTCCCTGATTTTATAGTTAGCCAGTGATCACCCAAGTCCCTTAATTTAAAGTCCTTGAGATTCGGGCAGTCACATAGGATGTGCTTAACAGTCTCAATGTCTTACTCGCAAGCAAAAACATCACCTGCTACTTCCATTGTACTGGTTGATGGGATGTGCACCGCTTACGAGCTGGTGGTCTTGATGGGTGACTTCAAAATGTCCTCGTTCATCACCACGGAACCTAGTGTAGATGGGTCCATGTCGAGGTTAATAAAGGTGAGGTCATCCTCAACTGGTGTTGTGGGAGGATCCACCAGTGACGTTGTCATCCTTACGGTGGGGGTGGTCTGGGTTTTTTTCGGTGTCTATTGCCTCAGTGGACTCTTTCGCCATCGCTCCCTCCTCTGTAACCTCCTTGGTAGGGTCCTTCAACCTACCTATGCGCGCTCTGAAGGTATTAAAAAGGTAAAAACTTAAATTTAATTTAATTTTTAACATACTTTACTTTCCTTAGTTCTAAACCATTCGGCGTCCTTCTGTCCAGCCCCGAAGACCAGGAAGCGAGCTGGTGTTGGTATGTCCAGCTCTTCGTGGCCGATGAGCCACCAATTTGGAATATCTAGGTGTAGATTTTATCTGACCAGGACGCACCTCCACAGATTCTGGAAATCAGAGTTGGATTCCGGCCAGTCCGGGAAACTCATCCTCCCTAACCACTCCCAGTTTAATGCCTTCTAAGGGTGGGAGCTTTGCTACGGCTGCTTTAAGCCATTTAAGCGACGGCTCGTCGTTGCAGATAACTTAAAAGATTTGATAGACCATCGATAGAAACGTCTCCGGGAGTTCCAGGCTGATCTGTGCCGCTTCAACATAACTATGTTGATTGTAAATTAAACTTAATTTACCCATCTAATTCAAGCTATTGATAATTGCTACCTTGAGGTGAACGGTTACAGCCTCTCTATAGCTTGGCTTTTTGATTTTGGATTTGGATTGGATCTCCGCCGGCTGTCCTTGGGCTGGATCCTGCCTTGGTCCCTTTACCGGTTTGGAAGTTAATCTTAGGCGATCTTCGCGAGCTCCCTCGCCTTTCTCCTACGCTTTACTTCGGCCCCGAACGACGGCTGAGTTCAAAAAAATGTCTTATTTTTAGGTTAAAAAACTGCAACGTGTTTGAGATTTTTTTTTTAAATTTTTTTCGTAACAATTACAACAATTCTGTCAATTTTAATAAAATGTAGAAGGTTTAATCTATCTTTATTTAAATTTTCTCTTCTTAATATCTATAAATAAACTGTGTACGATTTTTTAAAGTTGATGTATTTTTTTAAAAAGTTGGGTTAAATCAAAAAATTGAAACGTATTTGGGATTTTTTTTTTAATTTTTTGGTAACAGTTACAACAATTCTGTTAATTTTAATAAAAAATAGATACTTTAATCTATTTTTATTTACATTTTCTTTCCTTAATTTCTATAAATAAACTCTGTACGATTTTTTAAAGTTGATGTATTTCTCTAAAAAGTTGGGTTAGGTCAAAAAATCATAAACATGTTTGCGATTTTTTTCGTAATAATTACAACAAATCTGTCTTTTTTAATCGAAACTAGAATTTTTTATGTTTAATTTAACGTAAAAATCATTTCTTAATCTTTAAAAATAAACTCTGGGCGATTTTTTAAAGTTGATCGAATTTTTCAAAAAGTGAGGTTAGTTAACTGTCAAAAAATTTTACCAAGTTTAAGAATTTTTTTAATTTTTTGGGTAAGAATTAGAACAAATCTGACTTTTTTAAACCAAAATAGAATCTTTTAGGTTTAATTTAAAGCAAAAATCATTTCTTAATCTTTAAAAATAAAGTCTGGGCGATTTTTTAAAATTGGTCAATTTTTTAAAAAGTTAGGTTAAGTGTAAAAAATTTTTGCTAACTTTAAGAATTTTTTTTATTTTTTGAGCAACAATTAGAACAAATCTGATCTTTTTGATTCAAAATAGAATCTTTTAAGTTTAATTTAAAATAAAAATCATTTTTTAATCTCTAAAAATAAAGACTGGGCGATTTTTTAAAGTTGATCGTTTTTTTTTAAACTTAGGTTAGTTAACTGTCAAAAATTTTTACCAACTTTAAGAATTTTTTTTATTTTTTGGGTAACAATTAGAACAAATCTGACTTTTTTAAACCAAAATAGAACGTTTTAGGTGTAATTTAAAGCAAAAATCATTTCTTAATCTTTAAAAATAAAGTCTGGACGATTTTTTAAAGTTGGTCGAATTTTTTTAAAATGTACATAGGTTAAACAGTCAAAAGATTTTACTAACTTTAAAAATTTTTTTAATTTTTTTGAAAATAATTATAAAAAATTTGACTGTTTTAAATCAAAATATAATGTTTTATGTTCATTTTGATGTAAAAATCATTCCTTAATTCTTATAAATAAAGTCTGGACGATATTTTAAAGTTGGTCGAATTTCTTAAAAAGTTAAACCATCAAAAAATTTTACTAACTTAAAATTTTAAAGAATTTTTTTAATTTTTTTGGTAATAATTAAAACAATTCTGTCAATTTTAATTCAAAATAGATACTTTAATCTATTTTTATTTACATTTTCTTTCCTTAATTTCTATAAATAAACTCTGTACGATTTTTTAAAGTTGATGTATTTCTTTAAAAAGTTGGGTTAGGTCAAAAAATCATAAACATGTTTGCGATTTTTTTAAATTTTTTTCGTAATAATTACAACAATTCTGACTTTTTGAAACTAAACTAGAATTTTTTATGGTTAATTTAACGTAAAAATCATTTCTTAATCTTTAAAAATAAACTCTGGGCGATTTTTTAAAATTGGTCGAATTTTTCAAAAATTGAGGTTAGTTAACTGTCAAAAAATTTTACCAAGTTTAAGAATTTTTTTAATTTTTTAGGTAACAATTAGAACAAATCTGACTTTTTTAAACCAAAATAGAACCTTTTAGGTTTAATTTAAAGCAAAAATCATTTGTTAATCTCTAAAAATAAACTCTGGGCGATTTTTTAAAGTTAGTCGAATTTTTTTAAAAGACAGGTTAAGCGGTCAAAAAATTTTACTAACTTTAAGAATTTTTTTAAATTTTTTGGTAATAATTAGAACAAATATGACTTTTTTAAAGCAAAATAGAATCTTTTAAGTTTAATTTAAAATAAAAATCATTTCTTAATCTTTAAAAATAAACTCTGGGCGATTTTTTAAAGTTAGTCGAATTTTTTTAAAAGTCAGGTTAAGCGGTCAAAAAATTTTACTAAATTTAAGAATTTTTTTAAATTTTTTGGGTAACAATTAGAACAAATCTGACTTTTTTAAACCAAAATAGAACCTTTTAGGTTTAATTTAAAGCAAAAATCATTTCTTAATCTCTAAAAATAAAGACTGGGCGATTTTTTAAAGTTGATCGTTTTTTTTTAACTTAGGTTAGTTAACTGTCAAAAATTTTTACCAACTTTAAGAATTTTTTTAATTTTTTGGGTAACAATTAGAACAAATCTGACTTTTTTAAACCAAAATAGAACCTTTTAGGTTTAATTTAAAGCAAAAATCATTTTTTAATCTTTAAAAATAAACTCTGAGCGATTTTTTAAAATTAGTCGAATTTTTTTAAAAGTTACATAGATTAAACGGTCAAAAAATTTTACTAACTTTGAGAATTTTTTTAATTTTTTTGGTAATAATTAGAACAATTCTGTCAATTTTAATAAAAAATAGATATTTTAATCTATCTATATTTACATTTTTTTTTCTTAATTTCTAGAAATAAACTCTATACGATTTTTTAAAATTGATGTATTTTTTAAAAACTTGGGTTAGGTCAAAAAATTCAAACGTATTTGGGATTTTTTTTTAATTTTTTGGTAACAATTATAGCAATTCTGTCAATTTTAATAATAAATAGATATTTTAATCTATCTTTATTTAAATTTTCTTTCCTTAATTTCTATAAATAAACTCTGTATGATTTTTTAAAGTTAATCTATTTATTTGAAAAGTTAGATTAGGTAAAATCTTAGAGATCTTTATTATTTTTTTTTAATTTTTAAACAACAAGTGCAATAAATTTGATCATTTTAATTAAAAGTAGAAGATTTAATCTATCTTTATTTAAATTTTCATTCCTTAATTCCCATAAATAAATCCAATACGATTATTTAAAATTGGTCATTTTTGACATTTCAAAACCAATTTTCTAGAACATTCCTACATTTTCCCGAAAGATGTCACTATAATACCAACCTAAACACTTCCAAATAGTTCAGTATCATTCCACCTTCCGGAGAGTGCGCATGGAGCATTTATTACAGCGACCTTTTAAAACATTTTAAAATCAAATCGTACGTATTTCTTTTAAAATTTATCAAGATATTTACAATTATTTAAAATATTTGACATTTTTAAATATTAACGCTCAAAGGAGCAAATAAAAAGTGGATTTTTTTAATAACCTAAAATCAAAATATCATAATATACTAAAGCGCCATCTATGGGAATTTATGTGAATTAAATCCTTATATTTTCTATTTTTCTTTTGGATGGTTTATAAACTTAAAAAAAACCGTTTTAAATCTCAATACTCGTTTGTAAAATAAAAAGTAAATAAATCTACGCAAACTACTGGTGTTTTTAAGTCGTCTCGGTGTCTTAAAGTGTTAATATTACACTCTATAAACATGACTGGTGAACCTAACCAAGTTAAAAGACCATCTGTATATGGAATGGATGCTTCTTTACAATCCACACGATTTAAACCAACCGATTATTCATTATACATGCCCGGACCATCTAGCTATCCTAACAATTACAATTTCTACTCGAATTTTGGTCCGATGCCTTCATCGGTTAGCTTTCCGTTACCAATCGAACCAAATTATGAAGGATACAGTGGGAGTTTTATGCGGTGTAAACGAAAAATGGATGATTTACCAATGTATGTATTATAAAATAAAAAATTAAATTTAGCCATTTTGTTTTTATTAAAAAAGAGAATTTATTTAGATCCGGTTCGGTTAAACAACATATCACCGAAGATCGAATGGCGGAACACTTAGCTAAGTTACATATAAGTACACAAAATCCAGCACCTTCATCGGAACCGGAGACTACAGAAACCACCGAGAAACGTTTATATATGTGCGAGGAGATGAGAAAATTACAAACGGAGCCGGCGATACCTCAATCGCTTATAGATAAAGTAACGGGACCGTGTAAAGCTTTAGTTTTATGGTCTCCGCCTCAAAGACTTTTCCCCCTACTGCCTAATATAGCCGAAGATGAAAATCTCGATAATAATAATGAGGAAGCCGTTCCTGATAATAATTTAATGGATCTCGATCGATAATTTTTTATTTTATTTTATTTAAGATTTCTTAAAAAAAAATAATTTTTTTTTATTACTTTAATTCTTCCATTTTCATTATGTATATAACATTTTTCAATGATTTCGTTTAAAAATTTCATTTGAAATAAATTCGAATTTATTAATAAAGTTGGTTTAAAGAGGATTAATGAATCATTAATCAAAAATCTTTAATGAACCATTAATCAAATCATTAATGAATCATTAATCAAATCATTAATGAATCATTAATTATTAATTAATGAATAATTAATCGAGTAAATCAGATTCGATTAAATTAGTATTTAGGAGTTTTAAATGGAAAAAATTGTAGGTTAAGTGATTTTTTTTTTTAAATAAAGACTTGTTTTAAAAGAAATTTTAGTTTTATTTAACCTTTTTATTTTATAATAAAATTTCCTTCTGGAAAACTGTTTTTTTTTTGTATTTAATTGTTTTAAATTAGATTTTAGAATTCTATTTTTTTAATTTAATAAAAATACTTCATTTATGAACAGCTGTATATAACTAAATAATGGTTACCATGACAACGGGTTGAATTTTTGAACATTTTTATAAATTTTGACTAATTTTGTGAAATTTATAGGAATTAGGATGAATTTTTAGACAATTTTTAGTAAATTTTTATTGAATTTTGTTGAATTTTTATAAAATTAAATGAAATTTTCATCAAATTAAAAGGAATTTTAATGAAATTAAAAGGAATTTTAATGAAATTGAGTACAAATTTTGTTTTTTTTAATGAATTGTTTTTATTTAAAATTTAGAACCTTTTTTTTTTAATTAAAAAAAAAATACTTTCTTTATAGACAGCTGTATATAACCAAATAATGGTTGCCATGACAACAAGTTGAATTTTTGGTATTTTTTTATGAATTTTGACTAATTTTAAGAAATTTATAGGAATTAAGATGAATTTTTTTATGAATTAAGAGATTTTTTAGTAAATTTTTAGCGAATTTTGTTGAATTTTTGTAAAATTAAATGAAATTTTCATCAAATTAAAAGGAATTTTAATGAAATTAAAAGGAATTTTAATGAAATTGAGTCAAAATTTTGTTTTTTTTAATGAATTGTTTTTATTTAAAACTTAGAACCTTTTTCTTTAATTAAAAAAAAAAAATACTTTCTTTATAGACAGCTGTATATAACCAAATAATGGTTGCCATGACAACAAGTTGAATTTTTGGTATTTTTTTATGAATTTTGACTAATTTTAAGAAATTTATAGGAATTAAGATGATTTTTTTTAAGAATTAAGAGATTTTTTTAGTTAATTTTTAACAATTTTTATTGAATTTTATAAAATTAAATGAAATTTGATGAAATTAAATGAAATTTTGATGAAATTAAAAGGAATTTTGATAAAATTCAGTCAAAACTTTGACGAATTTTGACAAATTTAAATGAACATAACATAATTAACGATGATTATTAAATTTGTGATGTATTTTCAATAAGTTATGATGAATTTTTAACGAATTTGGACGAATTTCATGAATTAAGACGAATTTTTGGTAATTTTTTATGAATTTTGACTAATTTTAAGAAATTTATAGGAATTAAGATGATTTTTTTTAAGAATTAAGAGATTTTTTAGTTAATTTTTAACAATTTTTATTGAATTTTATAAAATTAAATGAAATTTGATGAAATTAAATGAAATTTTGATGAAATTAAAAGGAATTTTGATGAAATTAAAAGGAATTTTGATGAAATTAAAAGGAATTTTGATAAAATTCAGTCAAAACTTTGACGAATTTTGACAAATTTAAATGAACTTAACATAATTAACGATGATTATTAAATTTTTGATGTATTTTCAATAAGTTATGATGAATTTTTAACGAATTTGGACGAATTTCATGAATTAAGACGAATTTTTGGTGATTTTTTTTACTAAATTTGGACTAATTATATAAACTTAACTTTGAATTTTGTCGAATTTCATTAAATTAAATGAAATTTTGATAAAATTTCGACGAACTTTTGAAGAATTTTGTCGAATTTGAACGAATTTTATGAAATTAACGCGAATTATGGCGAATTTTTGATATTTTTTTATTAAATTTAGACTAACTATATAAAATTAATATGAATTACGACGAATTTTTAATGAATTTTGTCGAATTTTAGTAAATTAAAAGAGATTTTGATGAAATTAAGACGAATTTTTAATATTTTTTACTAAATTTAGACTAACTATATAAAATTAATATGAATTATGACGAATTTTTAATGAATTTTGCCGAATTTTCTTAAATTAAAAGAGATTTTGATGAAATTAAGACGAATTTTTGAAGAATTTTGCGGAATTTGAACGAATTTTATGAAATTAACGCGAACTATGACGAATTTTTAGTGAATTTTGTTGAATTTTATTAAATTAAATGGAGTTTTGAAGAAATTAAAACGAAATTTGGACGAATTTAGCCAAATGTCATAAAATTAAATGAGATTTTTTTGAAATTAAGATGAATTTTTGAAGAATTTTGCCGAATTTGAAGGAACTTTATGAAATGAACGCGAACTATGACGAATTTTTGACAATTTAAAAGGATTTTTTTATATTTTTAAATAAATTTAGGCTAATTATATAAAATTAATATGAATTACGACGAATTTTTAATGAATTTTGTCGAATTTTATTAAATTAAAAGAGATTTTGATGAAATTAAGACGAATTTTTGAAGAATTTTGCGGAATTTGAACGAATTTTATGAAATTAACGCGAACTATGACGAATTATGAGTGAATTTTGTTGAATTTTATTAAATTAAATGGAGTTTTGAAGAAATTAAAACGAAATTTGGACGAATTTAGCCAAATGTCATAAAATTAAATGAATTTTTTTGAAATTAAAATGAATTTTTGAAGAATTTTGCCGAATTTGAACGAACTTTATGAAATGAACGCGAACTATGACGAATTTTTGACAATTTAAAAGGATTTTTTGATATTTTTTAATAAATTTGGACTAATTATATAAAATTAATATGAATTACGACGAATTCTTAATGAATTTTGCCGAATTTTCTTAAATTAAAAGAGATTTTGATGAAATTAAGACGAATTTTTGAAGAATTTTGCTGATTTTGAACGATTTTTATGAAATTAACGCGAACTATGACGAATTTTTAGTGAATTTTGTTGAATTTTATTAAATTAAATGGAGTTTTGAAGAAATTAAAACGAAATTTGGACGAATTTAGCCAAATATTATAAAATTAAATCAGATTTTTTTGAAATTAAGATGAATTTTTGAAGAATTTTGCGGAATTTGAACGAATTTTATGAAATGAACGCAAACTATGACGAATTTTTGACAAGTTAAAAGGATTTTTTGATATTTTTTAATAAATTTAGACTAATTATATAAAATTAATATGAATTACGACGAATTTTTAATGAATTTTGTCGAATTTTATTAAATTAAAAGAGATTTTGATGAAATTAAGACGAATTTTTGAAGAATTTTGCGGAATTTGAACGAATTTTATGAAATTAACGCGAACTATGACGAATTTTTAGTGAATTTTGTTGAATTTTATTAAATTAAATGAAGTTTTGAAGAAATTAAAACGAAATTTGGACGAATTTAGCCAAATGTCACAAAATTAAATGAATTTTTTTGAAATTAAGATGAATTTTTGAAGAATTTTGCCGAATTTGAACGAACTTTATGAAATGAACGCAAACTATGACGAATTTTTGACAAGTTAAAAGGATTTTTTGATATTTTTTACTAAATTTAGACTAACTATATAAAATTAATATGAATTACGACGAATTTTTAATGAATTTTGCCGAATTTTCTTAAATTAAAAGAGATTTTGATGAAATTAAGACGAATTTTTGAAGAATTTTGCGGATTTTGAACGAATTTTATGAAATTAACGCGAACTATGACGAATTTTTAGTGAATTTTGTTGAATTTTATTAAATTAAATGGAGTTTTGAAGAAATTAAAACGAAATTTGGACGAATTTAGCCAAATGTCATAAAATTAAATGAATTTTTTTGAAATTAAGATGAATTTTTGAAGAATTTTGCCGAATTTGAACGAACTTTATGAAATGAACGCGAACTATGACGAATTTTTGACAATTTAAAAGGATTTTTTGATATTTTTTAATAAATTTAGACTAATTATATAAAATTAATATGAATTACGACGAATTTTTAATGAATTTTGTCGAATTTTATAAAATTAAATGGAGTTTTAAAGAAATTAAGATGAAATTTGAACGAATTTTGCCAAATTTTATAAAATTAAATAAGATTTTGGTGAAATTAAGACGAATTATTGAAGAATTTTTCCGAATTTGAACGAATTTTATTAAATTAACACGAACTATGGCGAATTTTTGACAAATAAAGACGAAATTTTCATAATTCTAACTAAATTTAGAATGATCATATAAAATTAACAGAAAATGCGACGAATTTTTAGCGAATTTTGAAAGTTTTTATAAAGTTAAATGGAATTTTGTTGAAATTAAAAGGAATTTTGGGAAAATTGAGTCAAAATTTTAACAAATTTCGCCGAATTTGAATGAACTTAATAGAATTATCGACGATTATTAAATTTGTGACGTATTTTCAACAAATTAAAATGAATTTTTTAATAAATTTAGAAAAATTTTGACGAATTTTTGACGAATCAAACGAATTTTTTATAAATTAAGACGAATTTTTGATAAATTTAGACGAATTTCTAACAATTCTTACTAAATTGAATCTAATTTTATGAAATTAACATGAATCATGATGAATTTTTGACGAATCAAACGAATTTTTGATAAATTAAGACGAATTTTTGAAAAATTTAGACGAATTTCTAACAATTCTTACTAAATTGAAACTAATTTTATGAAATTAACATGAATCATGATGAATTTTTGACGAATCAAACGAATTTTTGATAAATTAAGACGAATTTTTGAAAAATTTAGACGAATTTCTAACAATTCTTACTAAATTTAAACTAATTTTATAAAGTTAACATCTAATTTAATTTGAATTTAGATAAATTTTGTGGAATTTAGAGAAATTTGAACGAATATTATAAAACTCATACGAATTATGACGAATTTTTTGCAAATCAGCTCTAATTTTAGTCAATTTTTCCTGAATTTGAACTAATCTTATAAAATTTACATCTAATTTAATGGAATTTAGAGAAATTTAAGCGAATTAAGACGAATTTTTAACGAATATTATAAAAATAACATGAATTACGACGAATTTTTGATAAATCAAGACGAATTTTCGACAAATTTAGAAGAATTTCTAACAATTCTTACTGAATTTAACTAATTTTATAAAATTAACATCTAATTTAATTAGAATTTAGATAAATTTAGTAGATTTTACAGAAATTTGAACCAATATTATAAAACTTACACAAATTACGACGAATTTTTGGCAAATTAGCTCTAATTTTGGTCAATTTTTCCTGAATTTAAACTAATCTTATAAAATTTATATCTAATTTAATGGAATTTAGAGAAATTTAAGCGAATTAAGACGAATTTTTAATGAATATTATAAAAATAACACGAATTATGACGAATTTTTGACAAATTACTTCGATTTTTTTTTAATTTAATGAATTTATACTAATTTTATAAAATTTGCGTCTAATTTAATTAGAATTTAAATAAATTTAATAGAATTTAGAGAATTTTAAGCGAATTAAGACGAATTTTTAACGAATATTATAAAACTAACATTTGTGACGAACTTTTGACAAATTACGTCGATTTTTTGAAAAATTTAATGAATTTATACTAATTTTATAAAATTTACATGTAATTTAATTAGAATTTAAATAAATTTAATAGAATTTATAGAATTTTAAGCGAATTAAGACGAATTTTTAACGAATATTATAAAAATAACACCAATTATGACGAATTTTTGGTAAATTAACTCGAGTTTTTGAAAATTTTAATAAATTTATAATAATTTTATACAATTTACGTCTAATTTAATTATAATTTAAATAAATTTAATAGAATTTATAGAATTTTAAGCGAATTAAGACAAATTTTTAACGAATATTATAAAAATAACACCAATTATGACGAATTTTTGGTAAATTAACTCGAGTTTTTGAAAATTTTAATAAATTTATAATAATTTTATACAATTTACGTCTAATTTAATTATAATTTAAATAAATTTAATAGAATTTATAGAATTTTAAGCGAATTAAGACGAATATTATAAAAATAACACCAATTATGACGAATTTTTGGTAAATTAACTCGAGTTTTTGAAAATTTTAATAAATTTATAATAATTTTATAAAATTTACGTCTAATTTAATTATAATTTAAATAAATTTAATAGAATTTATAGAATTTTAAGCGAATTAAAACGAATTTTTAACGAATATTATAAAAATAACACGAATTATGACGAATTATTGACAAATTAAGTCGAATTTTTGACCATTTTTACTAAATTTAAACTAATTTTGTAAAATTAATGTCTAATTTAATTAAAATTTAGATAAATTTAATAGAATTTAAAGAATTTTAAGCGAATTAAAACGAATTTTTAACGAATATTATAAAAATAACACGAATTATGACGAATTATTGACAAATTAAGTCGAATTTTTGACAATTTTTACTAAATTTAAACTAATTTTATAAAATTAATGTCTAATTTAATTAAAATTTAAATAAATTTAATAGAATTTAGAGAATTTTAAGCGAATTAAAACGAATTTTTAACGAATATTATAAAAATAATACGAATTATGACGAATTATTGACAAATTAAGTCGAATTTTTGACAATTTTTACTAAATTTAAACTAATTTTATAAAATTAATGTCTAATTTAATTAAAATTTAAATAAATTTAATAGAATTTAGAGAATTTTAAGCGAATTAAAACGAATTTTTAACGAATATTATAAAAATAACACGAATTTTTACGAGTTTTTGACAAATTAAATCAAATTTTGGACAATTCTTATTAAATTTAAGTTAATTTTATAAAATTAACATTTAATTTAATTAGAATTTCGATAAATTTAGTAGAATTTAGAGAATTTTAAGCGAATTAAAACGAATTTTTAACGAATATTATAAAAATAACACGAATTATGACGAATTATTGACAAATTAAGTCGAATTCTTGACAATTTTTACTAAATTTAAACTAATTTTGTAAAATTAATGTCTAATTTAATTAAAATTTAGATAAATTTAATAGAATTTAAAGAATTTTAAGCGAATTAAAACGAATTTTTAACGAATATTATAAAAATAACACGAGTTATGACGACTTATTGACAAATTAAGTCGAATTTTTGACAATTTTTACTAAATTTAAACTAATTTTGTAAAATTAATGTCTAATTTAATTAAAATTTAGATAAATTTAATAGAATTTAGAGAATTTTAATCGAATTAAAACGAATTTTTAACGAATATTATAAAAATAACACGAGTTATGACGACTTATTGATAAATTAAGTCGAATTTTTGACAATTTTTACTAAATTTAAACTAATTTTATAAAATTAATGTCTAATTTAATTAAAATTTAGATAAATTTAATAGAATTTAGAGAATTTTAATCGAATTAAAACGAATTTTTAACGAATATTATAAAAATAACACGAATTTTTACGAGTTTTTGACAAATTAAATCAAATTTTGGACAATTCTTATTAAATTTAAGTTAATTTTATAAAATTAACATTTAATTTAATTAGAATTTAGATAAATTTAGTAGAATTTAGAGAAATTTGGGCAAATTAAGACGAATTTTTAACGAATATTATAAAACTAACACGAATTATGACGAATTATTGACAAATTAAGTTGAATTTTTGACAATTTTTACTAAATTTAAACTAATTTTATAAAATTAATGTCTAATTTAATTAAAATTTAGATAAATTTAATAGAATTTAGAGAATTTTAATCGAATTAAAACGAATTTTTAACGAATATTGTAAAAATAACACGAATTATGACGAATTTTTGACAAATTAAATCAAATTTTGGACAATTCTTGTTAAATTTAAGTTAATTTTATAAAATTAACATTTAATTTAATTAGAATTTAGATAAATTTAGTAGAATTTAGATAAATTTAGTAGAATTTAGAGAAATTTGAACGAATTAAGACGAATTTTTAACGAATATTATAAAACTAACACGAATTATGACGAATTTTTGACAAATCAACTCTAATTTTGGACAATTCTTATTAAATAAATTGAAATATAGTCGAAATAAGACGAATTTCATTCACGGTGGGTATAAAAACGGCACAAAATTATTGAAAAATATCAGTAAGAAATAATTAAAAGTCACTAAATTATCAAAAAATAACTAAATTATCAAATAAGTTTTCAATCAACAAAAAAGTTAATAAATCGTATAAAAAATTGCTAAATTATTAAAAAAAATCACTAAAATTATTAAGAAAAAAGTCATTAGACTATCAAAAATACCATTAAATTATCAAAAAAGTAACTAAATTTTCGTAAAAGTTCATTAATTCGATCAAAAGATTAAATTATTAAAAAATTAAACAGTAATTCATAATTTTCATAATTTAATTTACCAGAGTTATTAATTTTTTTAAGTATTTAATAGTTTTTTTTAGTTATATTTTCATAATTAATATTTTTTTTTTAATTTAATTATTAAAAATAAAAAAATACGTTATTTATGGACACCTATATATAAAACTTAAGTATTGGTTACCATGACAACAATCTTTTAAAACTGTCAACCAAATTCCAACCAAGTTTTTTCCTTTTTAAATTTAAAAAATTCCCTTTTTACAATTGTTATGAAGTAAAATGGGTTTCAATTATGAAATAATTTACAATTATATGTGTTTTAATAAGTAAAGATCCCCGCCCTGAACGTCTGTTAACGATTGTGGACAGCTTCACGTGGACACAAATCATTTTCCGCGCACGCGCGCGATTCAGTTTGAAAGCAGCATGGCAGACTGTACGAAGGGTGGTGTAACGTTAAGCGAATTTTCGAATTTTCCGTTCGTTCCGAAGTGAATTTTCCGATAGTGTTCCGCCCCCGAGATCCACTTGCGTCCCCGGGACGTCGTCGCGCGACGTCCTCCGCTGTCCTCAATCGCTTCCGCAACGTTTCAGGTACGTTTCGATGGTAAATGTTTATTTTTTTTAACGTCTGTTAACATGGTTTACCACCTCGAAGTTTTTTTTTACTTTTGCGGGAATTTTAAATAAACATAACCTTAAAAAAGTTTAATAAAGAATGTTTTTGTGGATGGTTATTTTTTAAACGCGGAAGGAATGTCGTTTTATAGGTTAGATTTGACCTACATTTCTCGGTTATATGTAGGTTTTTCTATTTGTGATGCAAAATACGGTAAGTAAGGATTTTCTAACTTGGTTTTATAACAATATATTATTTTGTATTTAAAAAATAAATGTGTATTTTATTAAAAATGTGTTTAGTTTGGATGTATTATATGCGGGCAGGTAAGAATTTTTTTTCTCCTAAGTCCTAAGCAGATGTGACTTTGTATACAGCTGGTTTTTATGTTGTACGTTTGTGAGAATAAGGGTTTTTGTAAAAATTCGATTCTCACTTTCGATTTTCTTGTTGTACGAGACCCGGCTTCGGGCGTATTCCATAAAGTACGTTATTTTTATAAGGAAATGGAATGTCGTCATGGACTGGCTCTATTCGAGGGGAAAAGTCTTGTTTACAACGTCTTTAGGTTATAGTGGTCTTTTCGTTTTACTCCAAAAGGAGAAATCGTCGAACCAAAGTGATTATTTTATCGAAAATTATAGATTTTAATCTATCCTTTTGTAAAAGAACTTTTCTTTATTTTTACAAATAAAACCAGTACGATTTTTTAAAAAAATATTAAGTTTGACACATACAATTAGGTTATGTTAAAAATTTTAGTTAACTTTGAGAATTTTTTTAATTTTTTTGATGGACATTCGAACCAAAGTGATTATTTTATCGAAAGTTATAAATCTTAGTCTATCATTTTCCAAAAAATCTTTTCTTTCTTTTTATAAATAAAACCAGTACGATTTTTTAAAAAAATATCAAATTTGACAGTTAGGTTATATTAGAAATTTTAAACTTTGAGAATTTTTTTAATTTTTTTTTGATGGAAATTCGAATCAAAGTGATTATTTTATCGAAAATTATAGATTTTAATCTACCATTTTATAAAAAATCTCTATTTTTATTTTCATAAATAAAATCTGTTCGATTTTTTTAAATATCAAATTTAGTTAACGTCCTAATACGTGAAATTTTCTTAGAATGACAGCATATTTTGACGTTTAGAAGACATAACTTTATTATACAAGGTGTAACTTAACCACTTGAGTACATTTAACGGCTGAGACTCGTCATAAGTTGCATAACGTTCGAAATAAATCCGTACTCAAGGGGTTAAGTGATGACTTTAATTTCAAGGGGTGATTCCTTAGCTTTGTTCGTTACGGTTGCACTACTTGGACTTAGCAGTTCAGTGCAGATATCACGTGTTCGTTGGGCACAGTGCCGTTTATGACAGTTGCACTCGTACTGTTTGTTGCGCCACGTGCAGTGCAACTTCGTGTAGTCAGTGCAAGTTGGTGCAGATTTTGTTCAACTTGCTCTGGAGTAGGTTTAAACGGTGCAGTGCAGGTGCAATGGTGAAAATTTTAGAAATATGGTTTGTACTAAACGATGACGGTACAAAAATGATAGAAAATGACCACTTCGTGGTTATTGTAGGTAATAAATATTATAATAATAATATACAGTGATACAAAAAAGTCTCCGTACGATGGCAATTATAAACTTGATTTATGCAATTAAGTTAAAGTTTTATAGGTGGACTTAAAATAATAGATCTAAAGTGACAGATGTTTACCATACTGTTGTAAATGCGTATATATCGGGTAATGAAAATAAAACCTTCAGAAATATATAAACTTTTATTAAAGAACCATTAAATTTGTTACAAAAAAGTATTCGTACGAATAAAAACATATTGAAATATTACAACAAAATTTTTAACAGAAGGTATAAATAACAAACAAAAAGTACACACATTAATATTTAGTAGGGTTTCCCTTTGACTTTATAACCGCTCTTAATCTGTTCTGCATAGATGCCACAAGTTTTTTCGTAACTGAAGGTTGAATTCTGTTCCATTCCTCTTGTAACTTTTCCTTGAAATCATTTCTATTATTTATTCCATGTTTACAAATGCGTCTCTCCAATTCTTACCATAGGTTCGATGGGATTGAGGTCTGGTGGTTGGGGTGGATGTTTTAGTGTGCTTTTGACCCTGTATAAAAGCCACTCTGTCACCATTCGCGAAGTGTGTTTAGGGTCGTTACCGTGCATAAACAGAAAATCATTGCCCATGCCTAATTTGTGTACACTTTCGGACAGATTTTCTTGTAAAATTTTAAGATAGGACTTACTATTCATTGTAGCCTCTATAAAAGATAGTTTGCCAACTCCATTACTCGACATACACCCCCAAACCATAACACTGCCACCTCAATGATTAATAGTAGCATTTAAATTTTCTAAATTTAATTCAGTGTTGGGCTTTCTCCATACTTTTTGTTTCCCATCGGATCCGTGAATGTTAAACTTGCTCTCATCACTGAATATGACATTGTCCCAAAATGTTTGCTCTTTATTTACATGTTCTTTAGTATATTGTAGTCGTTTGGTTTTATTTCGGAAAGAAATAAATGGCTTTTTCCGTGGTGACCGTGCGTTATATTCTTGGCGTCTTAAAACGTTACGTACGCTTTCATCACTGCAGCTCACATTCATCTCATGTCTTAACTTTTGTGCGATTTTTGTTGCACTATTCTTTGGATTTTTCTGTATTTCTCGAAAAATGTGCCTTTCTTGACGTTCAATAAAAAGTTTTGAGCGCCCAGATCGGAAGGTATTGTTCACTGTGCCGGTTTTTCCATAATCTCGATAGTGTACTGTACTGTCGACTTGGATTTTTTAACAATATTGGTCACTTCTTGCATAGAATTTCCCTCACCATATAATTTCACAATTACTTTACGTAAATCGACACTTAATTCGCGTTTTTTTGGAGACATATTGCAAATTGTTTGTAATATTTGCACTCGTCGACAATTAAATGAAAACTAGCTAACTGCACTCCAATATAAGGCTATCTGGATATGAAAATTCTGGTTTTTAAACCATGTGTTTAAGTATCGTACGGAGACTTTTTTGTAATAAAATACCCGACGTTTTTTATGTTGTACTGTTTTTTTTTTTTTAAATTTTAATTTATTTTAAAATTTTGTCGGCCTAATAGAGCGTACAGTAATACAGCCAAGCCTTAGCCTTACATTTTTAAACCTACATTTAACATTTCAACTTTAATTATACAAAATAAGATTGCTATTGGTACCGTACGGAGACTTTTTTGTATCACTGTATATCTGCGGCTAATTTGTTCAAGGGAAAAATTTTTGAATTCATTTGAATGACAGGTTATATGCGTTTATATATGCGTTTGTTAGATCACAGTTTATGCCTTAACTAAAGTGCAGCACATTACACTGAATTACACTTATTGCAATTTAAATGCTGCCCGAAATAGCACCTTTGCACCATGGTGTAACTTAGTGCAGAGTAAGTTTTAACCCAACGAACAAAGCTCTTGTTATATTTTAAACAAGAAAATTCATATAAATATGGGTCCGCAAATGCTTCGTTTCCGAGATATAGGGTGTCAAAGTTGAGAAAATAAATCGTATTTTTAAGTGTCAAGATTATGGTCAGTTAAATATCTCTTATTTTTCAGTTAACTATGAATACCGTTAATTTATAATTTTATTTATCAAAGTTTAATTAAATCAAATGCTCAAAATGAGAGCCCTGACATTCAATAAAAGTATGTAATCTTCTGCTCATCGACTGTTAACGTTCCAAAATTCCTGGAGTGTTGCAGATGACATTACAAGAATTTACATTTCTGTTTCTTAAATCATGTTCATCTTCAACTAGCGTTGCATAAATGACTTTAGATGTCCCTAAAAGAAATAGTCCAGCGGATTAAGGTCTGGAGATCGTGATGGCCACGGCTGAGGTCCTCCCCGACCTATCCATCGGTGAGTAAGAGTGTCATTAAGATATTGGCGAACAGGAAGACTGAAATGAGCAGGTGCTCCATCGTGCAACCATGGGCCATAAACCACATGTCATTTCTGGTTGCTAGTGGTACATCATCTAACAGACCAGGCAATGTGTCATCTAGAAATTGACTGTAAGTCTCATCATTCAGTCGAGGAGGAAGAAAATGCGATGATCATCAACAACTCCAGCTCACACATTGACCGAAAACTGCTGCTACATATTTTTCAATGGCATGGGGATTTTCATAGTCCCAAAAATGATTATTGTGGAAGTTTCTGATGACATCATTTGAAAAATTTGCCTCATCTGTGAATAGAATTTTAGATGTAAAGTTGGGATTCTGAGTTTTTTGGAGAAACCATCGACAATAATCTAACCGTGCAGGAAAATCTCTTGGCAACAGTGGTTGCATACGTTGAATGTGAAATAAAGTAAATTTCTGTGCAAAACCCTTCAAACACTGATGACTGATGTTATAATGTGCAGATAATTTTCCCGTACTACTTGATGGATTAGCTTTTATTTCTTGTAAGATTGCGTCTTCTAGTTGTAGTGTCATTATTGTTCTCGTTCTACCAATACGTTAAGCGTGAGCATTTACAGAGCCAGTTTCGCATAGTCTAGCACAGTGATGGCGAACCTATGACCCATGGGTCAGACACTGACTCACACAATCCTTTTAAGTGACCCATACCTTGATTTTTGCAAACTTATTTTTTATGTCCTATTATTTATGAAATTAAAGAGAAAAATGCAAAATCTATCCTCAACCCAGAGCTCTAACGCTCGGATTTTGCAGATTTCTATTATAACACATTGATGAGAAGAAGACAAAATCCATTTTTAACCCAGAGGTCTAGTGCTCGGATCTTGAATTTTCCTCTTCATGGTGGTATTAGAGAAAAATGTAAAATCCGTCCTCAATTCAGAAGTCTAACGCTCCGATCTTGGATTTTTCTCTTTTAACACCATGAACAGGAGAAAACAAGATCTGTTCTCAACCCAGAGGTCTAGTGCTTGGATCTTGCATCTTCTTCTTCATGGTGCTATTAGAAAAAATTGCAAAGTCTGTTCTCAATTCAGAAGTCTAGCGCTCAAATATTGCATCTTTCTTTTATAACACCATGAAGAGGAGGAGACAAAATCCGTTCTCAACCCAGAGTTCTACTGCTCGGATCTTGCACCTTTCTTTTCATGGTGGTGTAAGAGAAAAATGCAAAATTTGTCTTCAACCCAGAGGTCTAGCGCTTAGACTAGTGATGGCGAACCTATGACCCTTTTAAGTGATCCATACCTTGATTTTTGCAAACTTATTTTTTATGTCCTAGAAAGAGAATAAATAATTTTATTTCAACTATCTATTTATTAATAAATAATACCATTATGTCATAGTATGTATGTAATTTTATCTTGTGCAGTCAAATATTTAGTGTAGGGAGTACTAAATAGTGTCATCCCAATGATATCATCCACTTGTAATCGATTTTTATTTTTTAATCTTTACTTACTAATGTAAAAGTTGTAAAACAAAAAGGAAAAAAAAGCTCTTTTAGTTCTTAGTCTTAGAAGTAAGGATATAAAAAGTAAGTTTATTAAAAACACATTTCCCTTTTGCATGTGACTTAATACTGTGACCCACGAGCTAGCACCAAAACAATATAATAAATAAAATGTGACCCACTACGCCAAAAGGTTCGCCATCACTGGTCTAGCATGTAGCATTATGAAAGTTCTTGCTGTTGGAAGTGGTCTATTGAGATATCGTTCCTGGTAAAGTCGACAGGCTTCTGCAGCATTTCCATCTGCTAGCCCATAAATGACTGCAACAAAACAGATATTTAACTAACAGTAATCTTGACATTTACGATTTAAATACGATTTATTTTCTCAACTTTGACACCCTATTTCTCGGAAATGAAGCATTTGCGGACCCATGTTTATATGAACTTTTGTCTTTAAAATATAACAAGGAATCGCTCCTTGAAATTAAAGTCATCACTTAAGTTACACCTTGTATATAATTATTTCATGTGTACACATGAAGAAATAAAAAATGGTTCAATTAAAAGAATTCCTATGAGTCATGTATATATGGTTATTTATAGAATGTGGATTGCCGGACGATAATAATGCAGAAATTGCGTGCGCGAATGTCGTGGGCTCGCCTGCAATGCTTATGCTAATTGAGGTGGTTTCAATTAGTGTTGAAAAAACACAGAATATATTTTTTGTATTCTAAAATCGGTGATAAAATTTTCAACAAACTGATTAACAAAGTTATTACTCACATAATAGTACAAATTGAGGTTATATTTTTATTCAAGATATGACTAAAATTAGTTAGGTAGTTGTAATTTATTTATTCCTTATTAAGAAAAAAAATTATCCTCCTAACGACCATAACTGGCTTCAGTATAAAACCCCATGTATCAAATACTCGCCGTCATTTGAGTTGATGGATCGTTCGGTTTCCGTGACACGACCGTCCTTCAGTCCGAGGTAACTTTAAAACGCCATTAGAATGTGCACCTCGCGAAGTATCGCTCATTGTGCCCCCTTTAAGTACGCAGTCCATTGTCGAAGCAGAACAATGCCCGTAAATGCGTTATTAACCCAACCCCACGTGTGCGTGCGGTTCTATGCGGTCGTGTAAATGCATTATGCTGGATTTGGATTTGGATCTAGATCTGAATCTAATGAGATAAGATGATTATCATCTTTGATCATTAATTAATTAGATGTACATAAAATTTTTGTCTCTTAACAATCAATAGATGTACGTGTAAAACGGACTTTAAACTTTAAAACCAAAAAAGAACCTGAAAATATAATTTCTTAGAGTATTTAACCCAAGTAGTTGAAATTAGGGAAATTTAGTAATTCTTTGTTACATAATGAAGAGGTGAATTCAAGTAGGAAACATTTTGTAAAAAAGTAGGAAGATGAAGGAACACTTACAGCCATAAAATTACGTGTAAAACAGGCTTTAGAGGTTTCTAAATAAAAGTTAGGAATATTTCTCAAAGAATATTTTAAATATCAATCATCAGTTTGACAATAAATTTTAATATCAACCAGATCAAATTTTGACAAATAAAGGGTGAGTTACACGACATAGTTTAATATCAGCAACTTTATAATTAAAATTTTATGGTCGCAATAGATTATTGATGCATTTCATCAATTTAGATTATTGATATTTGAGTTGAGAATAGAACATAATAAAGATATCTAATGTATGCATCGTTGAAACTCTATAAACGTTTGTTTGTGCAACTTGGCGTTCAATAACGTAGCTAAAATTAACCGGTGTCACTTTTTACTAAAAATACATTTCTACGGAGCACGGTAATTAGTCGTAAGACTAAGTTTTGTTTTCAGTCTGTGTACAACAATACGTTCTCGCTGTGTCGGTTTTAAAATGCTCCCTTTTTGGAATTCCCTTGGATTATTATTTTTTTAAAGGTAGGAAATGTTAATGTTATGTATTCAGACTCAAAATATCTGTCGTGAAAATATGACGGGTAAAAGTGTTTAGTTTAAATATCTAAAGCTCGCGATAATGGTATTGTCGGGGACAATTTCCTCACAAAAGCTCTAAAAGCACTTCAATCTTTCGACGGACTAGATTTCGAGGGATCCATTTTGGTGCTTATGTGGGGAGTGAATCCTTATTGAATTTTTATTCGAGAGTATAGATATGGAGATATAAAAAATGTTTATAGTCGTCCACATAAAAGTTTGGAATTATAATTCTCTTAAAGTTGGATTTTGTTTACTGTGTGGTTAAAAATACTTAATTGTATATTTTGATGCTTGGATTTTATTTGTACTTTTAATCGATTTCGACTATATAGCCATTTTCAAGAAAAAAATCTGATGAAATAACTACTTATTAACTTGTAAAGTGTTAATTATATTCGTAGTAATTACCAAATTGATATATTTTTCCTGAAGGTGGTTATATAGTCGAAATAGATTGAAAAATACAAATAAAATACTAACACCAAAGTACAGAGTGTTTATTTCAAAGATCAAATATCTATCTAAAAGTCTTCATGACACTACAAGACGCCAACATGACATCCAGACGATCTATCATGAGGATAAACCCAAAGACGAAACCAAGAATCTAGTTTAGAAAGTCAGGGACGTACTAACAACTTTGTTGTGCCATGTGGAACTTTACATTTGTAAGTTGCTAGAGTCATGATTGGTTTCTGTTATCCTAACGGATACCTGTCTATACAGGGTGTTTAAAAAATACGTTCGAATATTTGGCCCACTTATAGATCTCATCAGTACAAACAAAAAAGTCAAAATAAACATAAGTCCAAAAATCAGCCGTTTCCTAATTACAGCCTGTTTTTCAAATTAAAATAATTTACACTCAAATATCAGTATAAATACATTTTAATTATTACAAATTAATGATTCTTAAAGAAGATGTTCAAAATGTCCTCCTTCCATTTGTATACACATTTCACATCTCCGTAAAAGTGAACGCCGCACTCTCTGAAAGAGTCCCGGATTTATACGAACAGTCTGGCAGGCATGTTCAATTCGTTCTCGCAACTCATCTAAATTATTCACAGGACTTGAATAAACTAATGTCTTTAAATACCCCCAAATGCAAAAATCGAGTGGAGTGAGGTCGGGAGATCTAGGGGGCCATGCAATTGGACCTCCTCGCCCTATCCACCTGCCATTGTAATTTTCGTTTAGATAATTTGAGCTCCATCGTGCATCAACCACATATTAATTCTGTGGTTGAGGGGCACATCTTCTAACAGCAGTGGTAATGTATTCCGCAAAAAGTCAAGGTACAATTGACTAGTCAAACGGTTAGGCAGGAAACAAGGTCCTATCAGATGGTCTCCTAACAGACCAAGCCAAACGTTGATTGCAAATCGGTGTTGATGATTCGATTCAACAACGGCATGCGGATTTTCGTCGGCCCAAACATGGCTATTATGAAAATTAAAAATGCCATTTCTCGTGAAACCAGCTTCGTCAGTAAATAAAATTTTCGTAACAAAATTTGGGTTCTCCGCGACTTTTGTCAACATGCTTCGACAAAACACCAGTCGTGCGGCATAATCAGGCACAGCTAGAGCCTGTACCCTTTGAATATGGTATGGGTGCAATTGCTGCTCCCGTAAAATTCTCCAAATTAGGGAAAAATTAATATTTGTTTCAGTAGAGAGTCTTCTAGTACTAGTAGCAGGATTTTCTTCAATTCGTCTTAAAATGTTAAGTTCTGCGTCGGGAGTACAAACTGATCTAGGCCGACCACCATCACCGTTCGTTCCTTGATTTAAACGATCCAACTTCGGATAAACGTTGATGTAAATTTGTAAAAAGTTTTTAAACACGGAAGTACCCGGTTTGGGAATGCTTCGGCATAAAGGCGACGTGCCTCACAAGCATTTCCATCGGCTTTGCCATATATATGTAAAATGCATGTCTGCCATTTCTGCGTTGGTATAAGGCATATTCGAAAATTTCAACAATGGGTTACAGCAACAACTACTTCAATAAACACTGACAATAACGGACACACAATAATTACAACAAATGTGGCAACTACACTAACAGAAACGAACAAAATTTGTTTTGTTATTTCCATGGATGACTTCATAAATACGCGAATCACTCCTACTGAGTGTAAATTATTTTAATTTGAAAAACAGGCTGTAATTAGGAAACGGCTGATTTTTGGACTTATGTTTATTTTGACTTTTTTGTTTGTACTGATGAGATCTATAAGTGGGCCAAATATTCGAACGTATTTTTTAAACACCCTGTATTTATAGTTTTTTTATGTACATCATGGTAAACTTATTCTTAATGTAAGAAAAAAATAATAAAATCAGCGGTTGGAGTAATAAGGAAGAGAGAGGATTATTGACCAACCCTCTCTTTCTTATTATACTCACCTCCGATTTTATTATTTTTTTTCTTATATTTCTAGACTTGGGTTTTATAAAAAGTGATGTTTCTGATAACGTTGCTGTTTGTTATCCTCAAATTTTGAGGATTTTGCAGGTGAAGCATCAAATTGATGATTAGTCCTCTACTTGAGTTCCCTTTTTGAGTCTTTTCCATTGAATCCTATTCCTAGACTTGGGTTTCACGAAGACTGATCTTGCTTTCGATAGCGTCTCTGATTGTTGTCTTCAAATTCTAAGGATTTTGCAACTGAAGCACTAAATTAGTGACTAATCCTCTACTTCTGTTTCCTTTTTGAGTCTTCTCCATTTAATCCTATTCCTAGACTTGGGTTTCACGAAGACTGATCTTCCTTCCTATAGTGTAGCTCCTTGTTGTCTTCAAATTTTAAAGATTTTGCAGGTGAAGCACCAAATTGATGACCAAGTAGTCCCCTACTTGTATTCCCTTTTTGAGTTTTCTCTATTGAACCCCATTCCTAGACTTGGATTTCACAAAGACTGATGTTGCTTCGAATAGCGTCGCTGCTTGTTGTTTTCAAGTTCTAAGGATTTTGCAGTTGAAGCACCAAATTAGTGACTAATTGAAGAGCACTTTTCCAAAACTAACTATGTCCAAAAGAAATATTTGTGGATATGACTGAATTTCTGTAAAAAGTTTTAGACAACACATTCAGTAGAAATGTGTTAATATATAAATGATATATTTTGTAGTGAAGGAGTCACATGAATATTTAGGATTAATTTATTTTTTTCTTGCAAACAACAGGAACTTTTTTTGTCTTCTTTTACGTTTTCCTCTTAAGCAAAGTTGCACTTCTATATTGTCATCCGACATTTTAAATAGTTTATTGCTGGCACACAAAAATAAAACAAAATAACCAAATTACCAAACACTTTGACGTTTTTCCCAGTACTAAGCATTGTCAACGTACTCTAATGAGTGTGACTTACTCAGTTTTGGAATATAATCTTTTTGAACTTAGATTAGCTTTCGAATAAATCTTTTCGAGGTTTATCAAAATAAGCGGAGATGAATATTAGTTTTATGAAGCATAAACCTATAGATCAAATGCATCTTTTTTGTACTTATTTTAAACACAAAGACATGATTTTTGATTTTTTTGACTTAGTTAGTTTTGGAAAATACCTCTTTAATTGTAAGTAGTTTTCTACTTGTGAGGACTATTCCCTTTTTGAATCTTCTCTATTGAATCCTATTCCTAGACTTGGGTTTCACGAAGACTGAGTCCGATAGTGTTGCTGCTTGTTGTTTTCATATTCTACGGATTTTGCAAGTGAAGCACCAAATTAATGATTAGTCCTCTACTTGTGTTCCTTTTTTGTGTCTTCTATATTGAATCCTATTCCTAGACTTAGGTTTCACAATGACTGACGTTGCTTCCTATAGCATCACTGCCTGTTGTCTTCAAATTTTAAGGATTTTCCAGGTGAAGCACCAAATTGGTGACTAATTTTCTACTTGTGTTCCCTTTTTGAGTCCTCTCCATTCAATCCTATTCCTAGACTTGGGTTTCACGAAGACTGATCTTCTTTCCTATAGTGTAGCTCCTTGTTGTCTTCAAATTTTAAAGATTTTGCAGGTGAAGCACCAAATTGATGACCAAGTAGTCCTCTACTTGTATTCCCTTTTTGAGTTTTCTCTATTGAACCCCATTCCTAGACTTGGATTTCACAAAGACTGATGTTGTTTCCAATAGCGTCGCTGCTTGTTGTCTTCAAATTCTAAGAATTTTGCAGTTGAAGCATCAAATTGGTGACTAGTTTTCTACTTGTGTTCCCTTTTTGAGCCTTCTCCATTGAATTTTATTCCTAGACTTGGGTTTCACGAACATTGATCTTACTTCCAATAGCGTCGCTGCTTGTTGTCTTTAAATTCCAAGAATTTTGCAACTGAAGCACTAAATTAGTGACTAATCCTCTACTTCTGTTCCCTTTTTGAGACTTCTCCATTTAATCCTATTCATAGACTTGGGTTTCATGAAAAATAATATTGCTTCCGATTGCATCGCTGCTTGTTGTCTTCAAATTCTAAGCATTTTGGAGTTGAAGCACTAAATTAGTGACTAGTGCTTTGCTTATGTTCCCTTTTTGAGTCTTCTCCTTTGAATTCTATTCCTGTTGTCTTCAAATTCTAAGGATTTTGTAGGTGAAGCACCATATTGATGATTAGTCCTCTACTTTGTAACGCCTTAATTCCCAAAACAAACAAAGAGCAAAATTCCTCATATAAGAATTCTCTGAATTTCGTCAGTACCGCAGGACCTCGGATAGCCCAGTGAAGAAGGGGAGGTTCAGATTTATTTAAGGCGCCACGTGATTTAAACCCACGATACACAATAATCACGAAGTGTGGTAAAAGCTTATTTTCATTCAATAGGAATTCACACAAAACAATACACAAGGAACAAATATTTAGGGATTGCAAACAACTTAGCTCGAAAGGCCAAAATTTGGGAGTTTTCTTTTATTCCGAAAATTTGAATGCTCTCTTAGGTTCAAATCAAAGGAGTAACAGCACGAAAAAGAAAAAGAAGTGCAAAAAAAGCCTAGAAAAGAATTACTATTAGGTTAAGAGATAATCCGATTTTATTTTACATTACTAGGAATTAAGGTTTAGGATAGTTTGGTATGAAAGGTTAATTTTGTGCGAGTGAGTTAGATTTAGTAATTAACGTACCTTAGTTCTTCGAGATCTCGACTAGATGTGAATTAAACTTGTGTATAGAAAAATATTAATAAGATGATAAGTCTACTGTTGGAACAGTAGACAATAGATGATGAATCCGATTAACGGGGCTTTTGTCAACCATACCAAAATTCAGAATCCAAAATGTCGCAGAAAAATTTAGCCAAGACATCTAGGTCTTATCAAGACAGGAGCTTAAAGGATAGGGAACTGTAAAGGTAAGGAACGTTCCAAAGTCAATCGCTGAAATGAAAAAAATATATATATTAAATGCAACAACCAAGCAGTTTTTACAAATGGGGATAGGAAAAGAGGATAAAATTACAAAATTAAAAGTTACACGTAACAACTTGTGTTCCCTTTTTGAGTCATCTCCATTGAATCCTATTTCTAGACTTGGGTTTCACGAAGACTGATTTTGCTTCCGGTAGCGTCGCTGTTTGTCTCCAAATTCTAAGGATTTTGCAGCTGAAGCACTAAATTACTGACTAGTTTTTTGCATGTGTTCCTTTTTTGTGACTTCTTCATTGAACCTATTCCTAGATTTGGGTTTCACAAAGACTGATCTTGTTTCCAATAGCGTCGCTGCTTGTGGTCTTTAAATTCTAAGGATTTTCCAGTTAAAGCATCAAATTGGTGACTAGTTTTCTACTTGTGTTCCCTTTTTGAGTCTTCTCCATTCAATCCTATTCCTAGACTTGGGTTTAACGAAGACTGATCTTGTTTCCGATAGCGTCGTTGCTTGTTGTCTTCAAATTCTAAGGATTTTGCAGCTGAAGCACCAAATTAATGACTAGTCCTTTGTTTGTATTCCCTTCTTGACTATTTTCCATTGAATCCTATTCCTAAACTTGGGTTTCACATAGACTGGTGTTGCTTCCGGTAGTGTGGCTGCTTGTTGTCTTCAAATTCTAAAGATTTTGCAACTAAAGCACTAAATTAGTGACTAGTCCTTTGCTTGTGTCCCTTTTTTGTGTCTTCTTCATTAAGTTCCCATCCTCCTTCTTGACTGTAATGTTCTGATGAGAACTAATCAGCTCGGAATACTCCGAATACTACTTGGAATCAGTTGTGGTTACAATTCTGCCGTGGAATTGTCTAATAATTCTCTTTATTTCTTGTTATTCCTTGCGCCGATTATAATTTTTGTCTTTCTGTTCTTATTTTTAGGTTTCATGGAGAATAATGTTGACTTTGGTAACGACTCTGTTTGTTGTTTTCAAATTGAGGATATCATAGCTGAAGCATCAAATTGATAACTAGTCTTCTGGTTGTGTTCC
Organism: Digitonthophagus gazella; assembly: GCA_036711955.1. NCBI lineage: Eukaryota > Metazoa > Arthropoda > Insecta > Coleoptera > Scarabaeidae > Digitonthophagus > Digitonthophagus gazella. The sequence continues at coordinate 2,909,399 of JASCIT010000002.1, read as the reverse complement.
CTTTTTGTGTCTTCTTCATTGAGTTATACCATCTTGACTATAATATGCTTTCATCATCTTGGTCCTTGAATAATAAATAATAATAAATCATACTATGTATGTAGGAGTTCGGGGCAGGGTAGTATCACCCTAACACTTAGGCCTCAGTACGCCCTTTGTATTAAACCCCAGGAGGTTTGTCGATGTTCAAATAACCAGTACCGCTTCCTCGCAGGCCCCCCGCAACCAAGGCGGCGCGAGCCACCCCTCGGCTCGGGTCCGTCTTATCCGCGAGGTGCCGCTCAGCGAGCGCAAACGCGCATCTGGTTATACAAACCTCCTACACACAAGGGTGATATACAACCAGAGATGTTCGACTGGTTGCGGGACCGACGGCTTAACGACCCCTCCGAAGGTCGGTGGAGCGATTAGGTGTTGGGAAAACTCGGGCTCGAACCCGGAACACCAAGCGTGCTAACCCGAGAGTTAGCCGCTGAGCCATCGACTCCACATAAATCATACTAATGAGAAGTAATAAGTTTGGAACATGTGTCTATAGTTGCAATTTTTTGACGAAATTGACTAATAATCTCCCTTCATATTGTTTAATGTTGCCATATAGCCGTATCATAATTCCAAATCTTGACGTGGACGACTATAACCAACATATAAGAACTGTGATAGTTTAAAAATTGTTGTTTCTTTCTTTTTTATGTTTTCTTATTCGCTTAGTATTTTTGGACACACTGTAAACAACGTTTGAGTGGTTTCTGTATTTTACGATTGTCGGAATTCGATGCCAACGGGCTATAAAACGTTCCGGAACACGAGTATAACACTGTTGACATACGATCGTGTCTTTTTTACGACAACCACGTTTCGATTCCCCATTTTTCCACTAATCAAGATCTTAAAAATCTTTTTTAAATAAAAAAAAATTTTTTCTTAAGTGTTTTTCTTTAATTTTTTAAAATTTTGTAATTTTTTTGTAAATTTTTTGAAATTAAAAAAAATTAAACATTAAAAAAAATTTTTTTAATAATTTTTTTTTAATTTCAACTTAGTAAACGTAAATTGACATTTATCCTTATTACATCTTACACCTGGTCTTACCTAAGTAACTAGGAATTTAAACCTGACGTTATCGCGTTATAAAATTTGCATAAGTCGGTGTAACGTTGCCTTTTTTTTTTTTTTGTCCGCTGTTGTAACCAGCACACAAAGAATCACCTGTAACACGCTCGGGCATTGTACGCGCGTGAAGGTAACTTGAGGAACAAGGTCTTAAAGCCGAACATCCTCCATTGTTCCTTATCTGCAGGAAATTTAGGCCCGAACGGTCCATTGAATGGTATTTATAGGGCAGCAAATACGGTAACGTCTATTGTTTTTGAAATGGGGTTTCGTTACGATCTGATTAACCCGGCAGCTGGAATCTCTTTCGCGCGGAAAGGTACGAGAATCGAAACGTCCTGCATCGACGATCGCAATCACCATCAAAGAAAATTAAATTTAACCGGGTTTTTAATTTGCTTTTGAACGAGTTGAGTTTTATGATATTTTTTTTATGTCATCTCTATTACGCCAGCTTTTTGACTTTATCTCAACTCTCTTCAACTTGAAATGATGTAAGATGTAAGTGCACGCGATGTAATCCAATATCTAAGAATGATGAAGTGTGAGTTTGCTTCCGATAGACACTTTTTGGATAACGTTTCAAGTGTTTGCTTTGTCATAAAATCGGTTAAAGGAAGTTTACAAGTTTTCTGGTTTTGTGTTTCTTTTTCGTTTTCGTTTTCGTGTCGTAGCTCGAAACTACTATAAAGTACACCGATGACCAATTAACTTATGAAATATGACCGAATTTAGTCCTAATTACCCAAACAACTGTTCGTAATTGGAAAAATTGGAACTGCAAGGGTGAAAATACTAGGTTTAGGGAAAAGTTTGTAATCTATGAAAACACTTCTGAACACGTGTTTTTAATGTCGTAAATTTTTTAAAATCTGATTATGTTTGAACCAGATTAAAATAATTTGAATTTAAAAAATTAAAAAAAAAAAATTGTTTTGCAACTAAAGTTGGACGAATAACTTCAAGTTAACAGTTAAAAGTATAGAAACTTTTAGAAGAGAAAACGACATTCTTTTTCTGTGGTTTCTCGAAGCCCAGCTTTTAAACTTTGTAAACCCAAGAACTAGCGACGCTGACTCCAAACCTCCTTAAATGGTTTTTTATAGATTCCCTCCGGTTTCAATCCGGATCGGTTAGAATTAAATTTTCGCCAACGACAAAGGAACGGTTTTTGCTAGATTGGCTTCGACACACAAAGTCGTCTTTGTACGAACCGAACGAAATTTGACTCCTAGAGAAAAACGTTGCCGCCATCGGTTTCAATAAAAGAACGCCTCGCCCGGTTATTACGAACGTGAAGAAATTTAAAGCGACTTCTGCTTCGTCTATGAGAAATTCGTAAACGCTCGTCCGGCGGCGTACGAGTTAAAAATAGCGCGGAGAGGAGTCGTCGTCGTCGTCGTCCTCGTCGTCGTGCACATGCAATTTATGCTTTCCTTCGCGTCCCCGCTTCTCACCCGTTTTCCTGTCTGATTACAGAGAGGACTATCGACTGCATGGACAGTTTTCAACGTTTAATAATGGAACTGTCACGCATATACAAAGCTTTTGTGAAATGTCGCGTTCAGAACCAACCGTAGTTCCGGAGGAAACATTGTGTGTTGTGTTTGATTGTAAAATAACAGTTTCTAACTTATAGTTATCGTTTTATGAATGTTAAAACCCATTAAAATTAAAAATAATTCAAAAAAAGTTAGAGTAGGCAATTTTATCAAAAATTTGGTTGTCTATTTTCAAATTGAATCATTATTAATGTTGATGGGTTTACATAATTTTTTTTTATTTAAGTAATTTTTAATAAATTGAAAAATATTAAAGATATTAGATAGATGATATTGAAAGATATTAAAAAGTGAATATTTCAAAAAGGAAATACTAAAAATTTGGTGTGTGATGTAAAAGGTTTAAAGGTATTGAAAATGTGGTCGTAAGTAAAGAAGCACGTAGCCCTCGTACGTCGCCATAAACGCCTTAAGGCCCCCGTAAACCCTTTATAACGCGGCTGCACGAGCGCATTTCACAATACAGCTATACAGCTCGCCATATCCGAAATTACCCGGCGTCGACGTCCGATTCGGTGTAAAAGGGGCGATCTCCGAGCGCGTTTTACTGCGAAATTTAAATAATCCGGGGAAAAATGAAACGCCGTTAACGGTTTACAACCGCCGCGCGCGTATTACGGACGTTATTATGGCACTAAAGCATCGTCCTAATGGTGATGCTGAATTGAATTTAATTATGGATGCGTCTCTATCTCCGCCCTCCGCCTCTGTCTTTCTCTTTGTGCGGAGGATGGTTTACTACGTTTGATGCTCACAGGTGTCTTGTTTTTGCAGATTCCGTTCTTACGTTTCCAAGGAGATGCTTTACATCGATCCTTTAACTAAGGTAAGTGGATAGTTGATATTTATCCTTTGGGATTATTCTACTTCAATGCTTTTTGTATTTGTATACTTACTTTGTTAATAAATCTAACTTTTTTTTGTGTTTTATGAAATATGTATTTGATAATTTTTAATCTAAAGTTTGTTTTTTGAGTTTACCAAAATGTGAGTGATGTAAAAAGTTTGAAAACATGACTTTATACTGTTCATTCAGAGAAAATGAACAAATTAAATAAGAAAGACATCATTATGTACAGTCCGATAAGCGAGAACTTGCCGCTGAGATTTCACAAAACTGCGCGACAGCGAGAGTGAGAAGGTATTCGGGTAGATAGAGATAAAATTAGTGCCTCTTTAGCTGCAGTGTGCTATCCAGGGCAGGTTTCAGACAATTTGAATATCGCATCATGAAGTCTGAAGGTGCATTTAAATTAGAGCGAATAGAAGCGAACGAACGAATTCGTTTGTCAAAGCTAGCATAATTTATATGAAGAAGCAAACATGAACGAACGATCTCGTTCGTGTTCGTGCGTGTTCTTAACCCTGTCGGTAAATCAGCGAACCATCAAAGGAAATCAGTGCTCAATGTGGACAGTGAAATTTAGAAACGATCGAATTCGCAACGAACGCGAACAGCTGATTTTTATACTATATCAATTTTTCAAGTTTCTTTTGCCGTAATTGCTTTTTTGAAACTTGCATCCTCTCTAGAAATGTTCAGTCCAATCAAATTTAATAAAAATTCAAAATCTTCCGTTGACATTCTGCAGAAGTTGGTGACTTGGGCCAAATTGTCACTCGTTAAGTCTATTATCAAAGCTTCCCCTCACGTTTTGCTTCTTTTCTTTAATAAATTAGTTTTCTAATTAATAAATTAGTTTTCTAATTAATAAATTAGTTTTCTAATTAATAAATTAGTTTTCTAATTAATAAATTAGTTTTCTAATTAATAAATTAGTTTTCTAATTAATAAATTAGAACACCACACTCTCTTCTTTCTTTTTTTTCTCGGACAGTCCGGCAATAACTAAAACTAGCGGCGCTAACTAAAATGTCTTCATCCGTATCCGACATCGTGAACGAATGGATCATCGATGAACGCGAATGTTTGCTCTAATTTAAACGCTCCTGTTTGATAGAGAACAAACGAACGAGCGAATACCTGCGAATTCATTCCTTCGTTCGTTCGCTTCTGTTCGCTCTAATTTAAATGCACCTTAAAATTTTTTTTACAGTTCGGTATCGCAAATGCCCCTATCACAGTTTGCCAAATGTGAATACCAAATCACTATCATTTTCACACTCATCATCTTTTAAATTAATTACTAGACTATCGACGGCGGTTATTAAATAAATTAATTAAAAATTGATTAAAATTCGCTTTGAAGATTTGGTTTAAGAGTCTAGTTTTAGAGTCTCATTTATGAGTGATTTTGCAAACGCGAATCCTCCCCGAAGTAACTTCGCCCTTGAAGACGGGGTGAATGAACATTTTGGGCATTTCTAACAATTTTGGGCATTCCTAACGATTGGTAGGAATTGTAAAGACAAAAACTAAAAAAATATTTAAACTAAAGCCCGCAATATATGGAATTATTACAAATCTATAAAATACTTAAAACGGCTCTGGTATATTCAGCCGCAAGTTCTTGCGTGTCGGACTGTACACTTTTTAAAATTGAAAATGTATCGTAATAGAAGTACAAAGTTGTCTATGTTTATTTTAGGACTTGCTTTTTGAAAATAGAGCTTTCTTTCTTACTCTCGCAGGCTTGAATTTAAAAGAACTGTGTTTTATTGAAAATACTACATGAAACGTATAATTTATAAGATAGTTATTCAACTGACTGGTTAAGTTTGTTTTTTGAGGATCAGTTTACTATAAAATAAGAGTAATGTAAATTAAAAATTTGGATATTTGACTTTATACGATTAAATTTAGAGAAATTGAACAAATTCAATAAGAAATATATCATTAGGTACTCTTATTAAAATTGAAAATGAGTCGTGGTAGAAGTATAAAGTTGTCAATGTAAATTTACGACCTGCTTTTGAAAAATAAAGCTTTCCTTCTCACTCTCACAGATTTAAATTTAAAAGGACTGTGTTTTCTTGAAAACTCTACACGAAACTTCTAACTTATAAGTTAGTTATTCAATTGACTAGTTAACAAATTAATTTTATGAGGTTAAAAATGAACGAAAATAAACCTATGAAGACATTTTGACAAGTTGTTGAGGTAAATATTTTAAATATCATCAAATATCATAAATGACATTTTGTCGCTTTAACCCTTTTAGTGCCGGGCGAAATAGAGGTACCTATACGAGAAAAACCGGCCGAATTTCACAGTTTTACAAGGGTTCGCGAAAATGCTTGTAAAAAACCAAACGAGAAACAATATTTACATGATTCAAAAAGCTGTGTATTATGGATGAAATACAGAACTAAACAATGACACTAATTTTTTCGAACTCATTTGAAAATTATAGAAAAAACAAAGGTATAAATGTTTGTAAATGAATTTGAAATCTCTTGTAGAAAACGTATTTGCACATACAGTCATCTAAAACCTACAAACTAATTGAAACCGGTTGCGACTAAACATTTTACCAAACCACGGGATATGTCTGTGGTTTGTGGACCAATAACCAAAAAGTGTCGATCTACGTGTTACACCCATTTCCAAAAGCACAGCAATCAACGCCTTCATCTCTGACACTGTAGTTGCCTTCCACTCTATTGCTCTGGATTCTGAGAAAACATTGATTCTATTCAGGAACAGCCTCGCATATCGGTTAGTCTCACTTCTCAATAAGCTCAAAAATTCTTCAGTGAAAAATAGATCAAAATATGCTTTCGGCATGGAATTTCTTGCTGGCATATCTCTAGGTTCAGCAATTTTTATAAATGGTGGCCGAGGATTATATTCGCTATCATTGGCCACAGAAACTTCGCGGAAATCTCTCAGCTCTTCCTCAGCATCGTTTTCCTCTAATTCTGATTCGTTATCTTCGTTTGCTTCACCATCACTGTAGATCCTACGTGGATGCCGACTTCTTGATGCTACGATTTCTTCCTCGTCACTATGTGATAGATCCGCCTGGTCAACTATTCGGACTAATTCCGCGTCGTCCATGATAGTGTATTTTTTATAAAAAGCTTGGTGGCAAACTGTTCGAAATTCTATCTTGTAAATTTTTGGTTTGCCAAAGACAACAATGTATTATACAAGCAGACAACAATGTATTATACAAGCAGAAAACAACGGCAGTAACAAAAATAACACTTTGAAACTGCAACTAGGACGAAATAAACTGTTCACAACAAAGATCAAGGAGAAACTAACTGACCCTACGTCTTGCTACAGCATCGTGACGTTATTTCGTGAGTCTCCAAATTGTTGTTTGTATAAAACGCCTTCGACAAGTTCCGATAAGGGCCCAACGCGCATCGGTGTTTATGTAGATTTCAGTACTTCCAAGCGATAGGAAAAAGGTCGTCCACAAAGAGTTCAAACAAAAAAATATATTTTTTTAATTATCTCGTAATAAAATTAAATCATTTATAACGCATTACAAATTTATTTTGAGATAGAGTTCTCCCGCAATGCAAGTAGTAAACCGCTACAAGACGTGAGCCGATATATCGGCTCTGGCACTTTTCGCAAGTGTAGCAGGAGCCGATATATCGGCTCCCGGCACTAAAAGTGTTAATAAAATTTGGTTTCATTTTTGAATTTGTAGTATAAGTTGCCTACATGAAAGATATTTGACGCATTTTCAATTTTAATAAGTGTACTCATCACATTTGAAAATAATACGCTAAATACCGTTCATATAGGCAATTTCTTTTACAAATTTTAGTGAAGAGTCTAACATTTTATCATTTTGTGTGTTCATCTTGGAGCAATTATCCAAAATAAATGTGGAAATGAGCTTTAGAATTTTCTAACAGATTGCTGTAGGTTAGAAATATTTGCCAATAAAAGTTTTAAATGTCATCGTTTTGACAATTAAATTTTTTTGCCAGTAATTGTACATTTATTTTCAATTTAATAAAACTGCCTTATTAGCTAATTTTTTTATTAATTCTAACCTATGTGAAAGAGAGGTGACATTTTTAATTAATAGGAATCGTACATTAAAATGGGTGCATTTTTAATTGTTTTAATTATACTATACATTTAAAATTTTTTTTAATATACTTTTTGATTTATGTATTTAAAGTTGTTGGAGTTGGTTTTCAACAAGAATTATATTTCCTGTTGATTTTTAGTTGGGTTGGGTTCGAGTGAAATACGCATACATAATAAAATCTGTTCAAACGTTATCGCAATCGTAAAATTTGAACTATCTGTCATCTACGAGCCGGAGGGACGGCCGTTATGGCGTATAACGTAACGCAACATTCCTATTCGATGTCGCGGTTCACGGAAAGCGTTCCCCGGCTGAAAATTATGACGCTTTCGGCCCTAAAATATTTACAAGCTCGCGTATCCCGGAATTCCTGCAACATATAAACGCGGTTCGGATCTCCGTGTGCGGGGTCAGCGCGTACGCGTCGCTTCCCACGCACATCTGTCGCGTTTTACATCTTGCCGCAATAAATAAAAAATAGCCGGGGAAAGAGTGCGGTACAATGGCCCGCGAGGACATGTTTATATTGCACAAGAGGCGCGTACCACCGATCCATGAATATTCAACGACGTCTCCCGTAGATAACCGACATAGGGCCCCGCATATCCAAGAAGCTTATCAATTTTAATCGACAATCCGTACGGTTGACGGACGTTTCGGAGAAAAGTTTCTGTCCGATACGATGCGGGACATACATCAGACGAAATCTCGGGTATTATTTCACGAGCTGCCGCTTCCGGAAAACTTTTCTTTCCGGGCCAACTCCCCTTTTTCTTATCGTCGACGAGTTTTCTTTCCCGTTGGCCGTTTTTAAAACGGAGATAACGCATAAAGCATCGTTGACGACGCGAATTTACGGCCGCCCGTCGCAAAAACAGTTTTTTGCATATGACGGGAGTTTCGGCGGTGAGGTTTTACGGGGGGGTAGACGTCGATATCCACCCCCTTTTTCGTTCCTTCACCGGGGCAAATTGTATTACCCGGAGAAGACGTCAAATCGGCCCTGCCAGATGGCCCCTGGCTCGGAAAAAATACGCGCGTAAATCTCGTCCGATAAGCCTGGGTGTCGAAATCAAATCCCGTCGAAATTCGGTTTCGTTCGGTGTTGGTGTATCATAACTTTTTCGTGAGGAGATATGACTTTTGCCACACGTGTGTTTATAGCCTCAAAATAGAGATCTTGTATTTTTAGGGAGATATAATAAGATGTATTAAGAATTTAATCTTTTTTAAAAAAAGATTAAATTTATCTCAATAAATCCACCCAAAATATCTGTATTTATCAAAATTTGCTTTCGTTGGATTGGTGTTTTATAATTTTTTCGTTTTATATTTTTTTAAGAGATATGACTTTTGTATGTTTATAATCTTAAAAGAGAGATCTTGTATTTTTACTTGGGACTCGAACCATTGAAGTTTTCATCTGAATGTCGGCCGATAGCCCTTTGGCTACGGGCGGACTTAAAAGGAGTGGTCTAACGTTTACCACTTTAATTAAAACTAGTATAGTTTTATTTTTAGTATTTTTCTAAAAAAATTTATTGTTTTTGGTTGAATTGATCAACATTTTGGTAACTTTGGTGGAAGCTTTGCGAATTTAGTAAGTTTTTGATGAAATTTAAAAAAAGATTGGTAAATTTTTGGTGGAATTTTAAAAAAAATCCTTATTTTTGGTAGAATTATTAAAAATTTGTAGTAACTTTGGTGGAATTTTTATGAATTTACTAAGTTTTTGATGGAATTTTCAAGGTTTTAGTTAATTTTTAATGAAATCGTTTCTAATTTGATTGATTTTTGGTGGAATTTTAAAAGAATTTGGACATTTTGGTGGAATTTTTAAAAAAATTTGGTAAGTTTTTTGGTAGAATTGTTAAAAATGTTGACAATTTCGGTGTAATATTTAGGGTTTTTGTAAGTTTTTGGTGGAATAAAAAAAATCAGTAAGTTTTGGGTGTAGGTGTTAAATATTTTAATAGCTTTGATGAGATTTTTGCGAATTTTATTCATTTCTGGTGGAATTTTAAAAAAATTCATTATTTTTGGTAGAATTATTAAAAATTTTAGTAACTTTGGTGGAATTTTTATGAATTTACTAAGTTTTTGATGAAATTTTCAAGGTTTTAGTTAATTTTTAATGAAATCGTTTCTAATTTGATTGATTTTTGGTGGAATTTTAAAAGAATTTGGACATTTTGGTGGAATTTTTAAAAAATTTGGTAAATTTTTGGTGGAATTGTTAAAAATGTTGACAATTTCGGTGTAATTTTCAGGATTTTTGTAAGTTTTTGGTGGAATAAAAAAAAATCAGTAAGTTTTGGGTGTAGTTGTTAAATATTTCAATAGCTTTGGTGGAATTTTCGCGAATTTTATTCATTTCTGGTGGAATTTTAAAAAAATTCATTATTTTTGGTAGAATTATTAAAAATTTTAGTAACTTTGATGGAATTTTTATGAATTTACTAAGTTTTTGAATTTTCAAGGTTTTAGTTAATTTTTAATGAAATTGTTTCTAATTTGATTGATTTTTGGTGGAATTTAAAAAGAATTTCGACATTTTGGTGGAATTTTTAAAAAATTTAGTAAGTTTTTGGTAGAATTGTTAAAAATATTGACAATTTCGGTGTAATTTTTAGGATGTTTGTAAGTTTTTGGTGGAATAAAAAAAATTCAGTAAGTTTTGGGTGTAGTTGTTAAATATTTCAATAGCTTTGGTGGAATTTTTGCGAATTTTATTCATTTCTGGTGGAATTTTAAAAAAATTCAGTGTTTTTGGTAAAATTCTTACGAATTTAGTAAGTTTTTGATGGAATTTTAAAAAAAATCAGTATGTTTTTAGTGGAATTATCAAAAATTTTGATAACATTGGTGGAATTTTTGCAAATTTTATTCATTTCTGATGGAATAAAAAAAATCAGTGTTTTTGATGAAATTCCTATGAATTTAGTAAGTTTTTGGTGGAATTTTTACAAATTGTATTAATTTTTGGTGGAATTTTTATAAAATTCAGTATGTTTTTGGTGGATTTATCAAAAATTTTGATAATATTGGTGGAATTTTTGCGAATTTTATTCATTTCTGGTGGAATTTTAAAAAAATTCAGTATTTTTGGTAAAATTCTTATGAATTTAGTAAGTTTTTGATGGAATTTTAAAAAAATTCAGTATGTTTTTAGTGGAATTATCAAAAATTTTGATAACATTGGTGGAATTTTTACGAATTTTATTCATTTCTGTTGGAATAAAAAAAATCAGTGTTTTTTGTAAAATTCTTATGAATTTAGTAAGTTTTTGGTGGGATTTTTGCAAATTGTATTAATTTTTGGTGGAATTTTTAAAAAATTCAGTATATTTTTGGTGGAATTATCAAGAATTTTGATAACACGTGGAATTTTTGCGAATTTTATTCATTTTTGATGGAATTTTTTAAAAATTTACTGTTTTTTATGGAATTTTTACGAATTTAGTAAGTTTTTAGTGAAAGTTTTCCAATTTTATTAATTTTTGGTGGAATCTTTATAAAATTCAGTATGTTTTTGATGGAATTGTTAAAAAAGTTGATAACTTTGGTGGAATTTTTGTTAACTTTAATGATTTTTGGTGGAATTGTTAACAAATATTGGTAATTTTAGTAGAATTTTTATGAATTTGGTAAGTTTTTGGTGGTATTTTTAAAAAATCAGTAAGTTTTTGGTGGAATTATTCAACATTTTTGTAGCTTTGGTGGAAAATTGAAAAAATTTAGTACGTTTTTGGTGGAATTGTTAAAAATGTTGGTAACTTTGGTGGAATTTTTACTAATATAGTAAGTTTTTTTAATTTTTGCCAATTTTATTGATTTTGGGTGGTATTTTTAAAAAATTCAATAAGTTTTTAGTAGAATTGTCTCCAAATTTAATAATTTTTGGTGAAATTATATTCAATTTAACTAACTTTTGTAGAATTTTTATTGTTACTTTTTTATTTTTGTGAAATTTTTAAGAATCTAATCAATTCTTGACGAAATTAATCTTAATTTTAGTATATTTTTTAAAAATTCGGTTTTTATTGGAATTGTTAAAAATTGCTTTGGTGGAATTTTTACAAATGTTATAAGTTTTTGGTGGAATTATTAAAAATTTTAGTAACTTTGAATTTTTACAAATTTACTTAAATTTTTGATGATATTTTCAAGAATTTAATTAGTTTTTAGTGAAATTTATTCGAATTTTTGCTCTGCATAAATTAAATATTTGATAATTATTAATAAACCGATCGTTTTGACATTTCATGTGGCATTAGCGTGGTTAGAATAATAAATAACATTTCTATAAAATGTCTTTTGAACTAACAAGGAGACCTCACAACTTTGGAATCGCCGATTTGAATGAAATACCAATCGATAGATACATAGTACAAATGTGTAAAATATTAGGCCAAAAAAGTTCAAGCGACTTACATGTCAACATTAGGCCACTCCCCTTAAGATTCGCCCGTGGTCAAAGGGCAATCGGCCGGCTTTCAGATGTATAGTAAATGTTTTTTACTATAAAAATGCTAAAATTTGTTTTATACATACATCTATTGATTGTAGGTGATTAAATTTTTTGACCACAACTGTAAATTGTCATCAGATAAATGTACCATTTAATTTTGAAATTCCACTTTCCTTAACGTTCTTTCACATTTATCTTGGTAACGCGAAGATATAGAGTCTAATACTCCCGAAGCGAGAGAATATGCTCACCATTTTTTTTCCCTTTTAGTTTACATTTTAGTGTTCGTACGGCGGTTTGCAACTATGTAGCGTGTAATGCGGTCCCGGTACACGCGTAATGAGTAGATATAAATCGGCGTTTTGTTCTTCCCCGGCTTGCAGAAGTTTAATTGAACACACGCTCTCGAGAACCGACCGACTCTCCGGACCGACTCGACCTCGGGATTTTTTTAATTAAAACCGGCAATTCCGCGGTAAACATAATTACAATTTCCCCTTTCCAGACTATTTATTAGAAAAGTTTATATTTTATTTAAATATCCACATTTCCAAGCAATTTGATAATAATTTCTAATCTTTTTAACAGTATAGTGTACACTTTTATATGATAGTTGCTGTGATTTTATCAGTGCAATTTAATCACTCGTGTAAACCCGCCTTAAAATCATAAAAGTTAGAATGAGGGAAAAAAATTGAAATGTTTGTGTAGAAGAAAAGTCTTTGTTTTAAAATAGGCCTAAGGGGGTGGGAAAACCGCAAGCGTAAATATTCCAGTCGTTCCGCTGAAATAAATCCATGGGCTAAATTAAAATCCTGTGGGGAGCGGAGTTAGGAGGAGGCGGTCGCCGCAGGTCCGAAAATAAAGTGCGACCATCGGGGCGAGAGAGGGCTTTTAATTTACAAAAAGACTCTCTCGGCCGCCGACGGAGATGGTAAATCACGCCCGAAAACGCGTGTGCGGGCGTTTTCGCCACGCGTGTGCGCGCACAACGCTTAATTAAAGCCCCGGGAAATTCCGCTTTGATTGCAGCGCAAACAAAACGACCGGCGTAATTTGTTAAAAGGGGGTGGAAAACATACGACATTAATTTTCGTTTTCATCTCTCTCCCTAACATGAAAAATTCGTATTTTAGAGGTCGCGAACTTTTAACCTTTTAGAAAGGAAAATTTTTAAGAGGAAAGAGTTAAATAGGAAGGTTTTCACGGATGGAGTTAACTCAACTAAGACTAGAACTAATATAACAGTAATTCTAACATTAGATTTAAAACTAGGAGCTTTCGGATTTAAACGTGCGTTTTTTGAAAAAGGGTTTGATCTTTCGGATGATATGTTGCAACCTTATTCAGAAACGAATTCGAAGTAAGTTAGTTCAAGTAGCCTCTTTGACTAGTGTTCTTCATGTCGCCAAATTAATCTTCATTTTATTCGTCTTCATCTTCAACGAATTTGTCTTCAACGAATTCCTCTTCACCTTCAATGAATTTGTCTTGAACTAATTCGTCTTGACCTTCAACTAATTCGTCTTGACCTTCAACTAATTCGTCTTAATCTTCATCTTCATCTAATTGGTCTTCATTATTTTTCTCATCGTCGTCAAAAATATGTTCTTATTGAGGTGGTTACTTTTTCAATCTTCTGGCGTTGTCTTCTATGTCCATCTTCTTTACATCTTTCATCTTCTTTTCTTACTTTTATGTTATCAATATCTTATTACAGTCTTCGCCAAATTCGTTTTCATCTACATCTACATCTAATTCGTCTTCATCTTCAACTAATTCGTCTACATCTTCATCTAATCTTCTGCCTTTGTCTTCTTTGTTCATTGTGTTTACACTTTTTTTCTTACCTTCCTTTCTCCTCCTCTTCCTCTCTTCCTCTCTTTCTATCTTTCTCTCTTCCTCTCTTCCTCTCTTCCTCTCTTTCTATCTTCCTCTCTTCCTCTCTTCCTCTCTTCCTCTCTTCCTCTCTTCCTCTCTTCCTCTCTTCCTCTCTTCCTCTCTTCCTCTCTTCCTCTCTTCCTCTCTTCCTCTCTTCTTCTCTTCCTCTCTTCTTCTCTTCTTCTTTTCCTCTCTTACTCTCTCCTCTCTGACTCTCTTCCTCTCTTCCTCTCTTCCTCTCTTCCTCTCTTCCTCTCTTCCTCTCTTCCTCTCTTCCTCTCTTGCTCTCTTGCTCTCTTCCTCTCTTCCTCTCTCCTTCTCTTCTTATTTTTGCGTCATCGATTATCTTATTACAGTCCTCGTCAAATTCGTCTTCATTTAATCTTCTGCCTTTGTCTTCTTTGTTCATTTTCTTTACACTTTTTTTTTCTTCTCTTCCTTTCTCCTCCTCTTCCTCTCTGATTCTCTTCCTCTCTTCCTCTCTCCCTCTCTTCCTCTCTTCCTCTCTTCCTCTCTTCCTCTCTTCCTCTCTTTCTCTCTTCCTCTCTTCCTCTCTTCCTCTCTTCCTCTCTTCTTCTCTTCCTCTCTTCTTCTCTTCTTCTTTTCCTCTCTTACTCTCTCCTCTCTGACTCTCTGACTCTCTTCCTCTCTTCCTCTCTTCCTCTCTTCCTCTCTTCCTCTCTTCCTCTCTTCCTCTCTTCCTCTCTTGCTCTCTTGCTCTCTTCCTCTCTTCCTCTCTCCTTCTCTTCTTATTTTTGCGTCATCGATTATCTTATTACAGTCCTCGTCAAATTCGTCTTCATTTAATCTTCTGCCTTTGTCTTCTTTGTTCATTTTCTTTACACTTTTTTTTCTTCTCTTCCTTTCTCCTCCTCTTCCTCTCTTCCTCTCTTCCTCTCTTCCTCTCTTCCTCTCTTCCTCTCTTCCTCTCTTCCTCTCTTCCTCTCTTCCTCTCTTCCTCTCTTCCTCTCTTCCTCTCTTCCTCTCTGCCTCTCTTCCTCTCTTCCTCTCTTCCTCTCTTCCTCCCTTCCTCCCTTCCTCCCTTCCTCCCTTCCTCCCTTCCTCCCTTCCTCTCTTCCTCTCTTCCTCTCTTCCTCTCCTCCTATCTTCCTCTCTTCCTCTCTTCTTCTCTTCTTCTTTTCCTCTCTTACTCTCTCCTCTTCTTCCTCTCTTCCTATCTTCCTCTCTTCCTCTCTCCTTCTCTTCTTATTTTTGCGTCATCGATTATCTTATTACAGTCCTCGTCAAATTCGTCTTCATTTAATCTTCTGCCTTTGTCCATCGTCTTTACATTTTTTTCTCTTCTTACTTCTACGTCATCAATATTTTATTACAGTCTTCGCAAAATTCGTCTTCATTTTCAAATTCGGCTGCATCTTCAACTAATTTGTCTTCATTTTCAGTTAATCCGTCTTCATCTTCCACCAATTCTTCTACATCTTCATCTAATCTTCTGCCTTTGTCCTCTTTCTCCATCGTCTTTATATCTTTATTCTTCTCTTCTTAGTTCCAGGTCATCAATGTCTTATGACAGTCTTTCCCAAATCCTTCCTTATCTTCATCTAATTCATCTTCATCTTCAACAAATTCGTCTTTATCGTCAACTAATCCATTTTCATCTAATTTGTCTTCATCTTCATCTAATCGTCGATCGTAAATGATTGTCTTGATTATTTTTCTCATCGTCATGAAAATGCCTTCGTCTTTCATATACCATATACCTATTTAACCTGCATCACTTCTTTAAAATCCTTCATCCATCCAAGTAGAGACCCAAATTTGCAAAAAAAATAATAAGACATTGTTTTAGCCAAATTTATTCTTATGAATTATCATTATTTTATTCAAATAACAACTCCCATCTCAAAATGATAACTTGATTTGACGATTTTAAGATTTCTTCAAAAATGGCAAAAGAAATTTAACCCTTTGAGCATTCCCCACTCCGTAGTAGGAAGCCTATAATGGACTGCGTACTTTTTACGAAAGATCGCAACTTAGACATTGAATTAGCTAGTCCAAATTACATCTGCATATGCTTTCGTAACCTAAATCCAAGGATACTGGAGTAATAGGATGGCTCAATCCCATAAGATGTGTATATGCCGAAATTTAGTGCGCACTCATCAGTTTGACGTTATTTGTTGTGGTTTCAGTCGAGTGTAAAACAGACAGTCGAGTGTAAGACAGAGACGCTAAGCTTAGCAGTGACGTCAAAAGTTGGCGGATGATTATCGCAGATTGAGCTATCCTGTTAATCCACCGTCTTTGATCTAAACCAAACGATTATGTCAGAACGCATGCAGAGTGCACGCCGGCGAGCTGCGGATACGTTTAATGTAAGTGGAAAAAGGACAATAAGGCTTCTATTAGTTAACACAGGGCAGATATACTACGTTTACCTATCGGGCTGATTGAAGTTGATATGTGTCTCTTTATCTAACATCTAACCCATTAAAATGGTATGCAATTCGATGCCTTGTCTAATACATTGAAAAGTCCTATCTGCATGTCGCAGTAACCATATGAACCTCGAAGTGCGACGAAGGCAAACGTAATCAACCGCACCGCTCAAACCCTTAAAGCTTTCGATATATCTGAGAGCGCATGTCCGCCCACTTACAATCGCCCAACTGTTGCTAATGCGTCTATCCGCAGGTCGAATGGGTGCACACTGTGTACTTCTAGGGAATTGAGGTGAAGTTTGAAAAATGTTTAATAATGGCAGTTAGTTTATAGATACTTTTTGACTTGTTTATAATGAATTATAGTTATGAACAATCGTATCCAGTTGAAATCTTAAATAATATGATTTACGACTTTAATATTTTTCCTAAAATCAATTCATTTGGTCAAGACTATTTGCTTGGAGAATCGAGGTCAGGTTTGGAAAACGTTTAGATATCCACACCAGAGAGTATTCGCCAGAAAAGTTCCCAGTTCGACGGCGATATGGAATCGGAAATATTTAATCCCGAAGGTCTTGTACGGCGGCGGTGCAAATTGCGTCGGTTCAATTTCAAACTCAATATAACTTTTCGGTCGGATCGTGAATCCCTGTTTTATAAAATATGTGCGAAACCGGAATGCATTTTATATCAGCGTGTGGGGCGATCGAAAAATCCGACATTAAACTTGGTCGATCTCGTCCCGAATCACAGAATAAATATAATGTCCCGAATCACAGAACAAATATAATGTCCCGAATCTCCCGCGCGATCAAATTGCGTACGACACGCAATTACATTCTGAAAATTGTCAAATTAATGTAATTAATGTCCGTTTGCGGCGGGTCTTCGCCGGTACATCGGACAAGTTAATGCCGTCGTCATTAAATCGCGAGCAAATGGTTTGGAGACTTGCCTGAAATCTGTCATTTGGGGTTCCGAGCGGCTTTGTCGCTTCGATCCCGTCGTCGCTGGCACAGAACCAAAAATTTTAGGTTAATTACCGAAACCCATCCGAACGCTAATTATAATGACGAGCTTTACTCTCCAAGACGACGGCTATAAGGTTCGTTAATGTCTTGGGATCATTTTAAAAATAGTCTTGACAACTTTCTCTCAATTTATATGTTAATTTATTATGTAATATGTTAATTACAATTAATCGTTTGCGTAAGTTTCTAATTATCTCTTTTCTGAATTAACTAACACTAATACTAAACCTAGAACTAGGAGTTTTCTAGGAGAATAATGTTTGACGTTTCGGATGCCATGTTACAACCATCTTCAGAAACGAGTTCGAAGTCACTTCAAGTAGTCGAAGTAACTACTAGTTCATAAGAATAAATTTGGACAAAATGGTCTTATTATATGCTTCTTCAAATTTGAAGCCTCAATCGGAATAAGTAAAGCATTTTGATAGCTATTTAGAAGAATACATTGGGAAAGAAGACATTGGGAAAGTTAATACATGAAAGGAAAGAAAAAGTTAACCTTTCAAATCGGTTTATATTATCATTATTATCCAAGGTTATAATTGGGTGTGAAAGCCCAAAACTATAATTCACCCTAAACAACCCACAACTACTCATAAACTAACTGCCATTATTCGTCGTTCCCTAACGAGGCTGTCCGAAGCACGCAGAACGCGGCCATCAGGCGCTGATGTCCTTGAATAATATCGGGCTGTCAGCCGCAATCGCTAATAGATCATTAGGGGGGGTAGTGCGAAGGGGTTGGTGAGCAATTTCGGCACCCATCGCTTGCCGGATATGACGGTCATCAGCGGCGGAGAGGAAATAGGGTCAATCTTCAGCTCTGCGGTACGTTCGGGCTTTTGCAGCCGTTCTCGCCTCTGGGCGGCAATTCGCGTTGGAGATTAATGGAAATGGACCGTCGACGTTTTGTATTTAATTAGAGCGAGTCGTTAACGTCGATAAAACTAAAAATAAAAACCGTTCCCATTGGTTTTTGTCATCTCGTAGAAAAACCCTCGTTGAAAGGATGTCTCTTTGGCGCTTTTATGGAGACGACTTATCTACGCCTGTCATCCGCAGGACCACAATGGATGTTGAGGGAGACGACTTCCCCGGAGATGACACGAAGCAATTCCTGCGTCATTTCGTACGGACTTGTTTGTTCCGAATTGGACTTTTTTTTTTAATCGCTACAGGCGGACCGCTTTGATACTCCATCGTTTGTGAAAATCGGTGGTTAGTGGTGGAAAGATGAGAGGTTTTCGATTAACTGGAAGTAATTCTCTTGTCAAGTACAGGAATGAAAATCAACAGTCGATTTAAACCACTACAGTATCCATTGTATATACAAGGGATAGATATAGAACACGACCATTCATTGATCTTCTGGAATAGGTTGGTGGTAAACTTGGCCCACCGGGGGGTTTAATCTTGGCATCGCAATTTTCCGGCATAATTGCGCCCCCGACGGCGGCTCCTCCTTCCGGCTGCACTCGACGTTGCCGTGACCGCAGTAATTGGCCGGTAAATACGGAGACAAAGGCGACTGGGAATTCATTATAGTACGGCGACGACGACGACCCGTCGACCGTGACGATTCCGCGTCGACGGACGCCACTGGCTTTTGACGAGTCGCCCCCCGGGGGTTGGATACTCTGTTTGTTTCCGAGGAAACGCTCGCCTTTCCAAAAAGAATTAAAATGGTGAAATTCAATTTGAGGAGATCAAAGGGGAGACGTTGAGGAGGGAGATCAAAAGGGATTTTTAGAATTAATAATTCGGTAATTTATGCGCTTTGGAAACGGAGAAGATTTTTAGAATAATGAGTTAATGGAGGTTGAAATTTATTAAATCAAAGTTTTTATAAAGTGTTTACATAAAATGACACAAATTTTTGTGTTTCTATGAAAAGCTTAGGGAAGGAAAAATTGCTTCATAAATTCAAAAGAGGCTCTTTTCCTTTTACACGCCATTTAGTAATTAAATCTAATTAATCTGGGGACAAGCGTCGCTTATCCTCCGCTTACTTTGCCACATTACGTCGTACTTCGTGCCGTCATAAGGCGGTAACAGGAGCGACACTTCCCGTTCCATTTTTTATTAGCCCTAAATTCAACTCGTTAGGGCCCCCGACGCGACGCGACTCGACGCGAACCCCGCAGTAAAATTCCTTCCCGGACGGGGAAAATTAAAAAAAATAAAGTGGAACGGCGAACGGCGATAAATTCCGCGTTACTGTTATTACGCGAATTCTGCGCCGTCAGAGGAAAAACTCGTAATCTAATTCTTGCATAAAACGGCACCGGCTGAGGACTTGCAGCCGGCCCTTTGCGGTGATATTTTCCCCCCGAACCCGCCAGCATTGTAATGCAAACTTTTTTCTGTCCCTTCGTTTTACGTTAATGAATTTAATGTGCATTACACCTGGCGCCCTTTAAACCCGTTTACTTTTAAGAACGGTCCTTTGTGTTTTACAACATGCATAAATATTTCTAGAAAAAAAAAAATTATATATTCAAGATTTTAATATAAATTTTAAATTTTATACGAAGGTTTTTCAAAATATTGAAGAAGATTTTTGCATGCATTTGAATTAATTGTCGAAGCACTTTTGCCACTCTAAGGTATCTCCAAAACATGCATGCTGAAGCAAACGTTTCTTCAGGTGTGGAAAAATATTGACATCTCGGTTTATTTTTTAGGTATGGGAATAAAAAAAAGTCATTCTATGCCAAGTCAAAACTATACATTTCTTCGCACACTTCGGAATTCTAGTAGATGTTAAAAACCGTTGCCATTTAATTTCAATATTTCGCGTTGCCTATTAAGCACTCTATTCGTCATAATTTAGTCACCAAAGGACATCTTCCTTTTTGTCGCCCTCGTCGGTTAGACCCTGTCAAATTAAATCATAATTAAAGTAGCCAAAGCAAAGTTTGATCAAATGGTCAAATTAGGAATTTGTCGTCCGTCCTCTAAGAAGGATTCTTCAGATTGGCGTCCATGTGGTGATTATCGCCAGATGAATTTAATTACAGTTCTCGATCGTTATCCTTTACCTCACATTCAGAACTTCAACCTTAGAATTCATGGTTGTAAAATATTTTCCAAAATTGATTTAATCCGTGCGTATCATCAAATTCCTATTGAAGAGGAAGATATACAGATCTGGAAATTTCATTTGAGGGTATAGAAAAATAATGCGTGCAACAGAGAAGCATATAGGAAATAGATTAGATAAACAAAGAGCGATATAACTGTTTAACCACGCCTTTTCCAACCCGACCTTCTTCCCACGAACTGTAGAACTGACAGTTTGACAGTCTGACGTGGTTAAACAGTTATATCGCTCTTTGTTTATCTAATCTGTTTCCTATATGCTTCTCTGTTGCGCGCATTATTTTTCTATACCCTCAAATGAAATTTCCAGATCTGTATACAAATCTGCAATAATAACCCCCTTTGGTCTTTTTGAGTTTGTCCGTATGCCTTTTGGATTACGTAATGCAGCTCAAACATTCCAAAGATTCATATATCGACCTATGCAACGAAAACTATTGTAAGTCATTTTTAATAGAACTGAGTCAGATATAAGTGTTTAAAGGTTTTGAACCGATTGCATTTTAAGAAATAAAATTTTCTATGTAAAAATTTCCTACTTGGTTGCTATAGATATCTTATAGAGGATTCCGAAAGGATTCACCATAGAAGAATAGCAATTAATTCTGTTTTCTTTTCAAATTTTTCAAAATCACCATTTTTGACTTACGATACTTTTCGTTGCATAGGTCGATATGAAGTAACTAAAGGTTTAGATTTTGTATTCGTCTATTTAGACAACATCCTTATTTCGAGTAAAAGTGAAGATTTTCTTCATCTTCAATTATTCGACCGTCTAGATCAGTGATGGCGAACCTATGACCCATGGGACACACAATGACCCACACAATCCTTCTAAGTGACCCATACCTTGATTTTTGCAAATTTATTTTTTATGTCCTATTATTTATGAAATTGAAGAGAAAAATGCAAAATCCATCCTCAACCCAGAGCTCTAACGCTCGGATCTTGCAGATTTCTCTTATAACACATTGAAGAGAAGGAGACAAAATCCATTCTTAACCAAGAGGTCTAGTGCTCGGACCTTGAATTTTCCTCTTCATGGTGGTATTAGAGAAAAATGCAAAATCCGTCCTCAACCCAGAAGTCTAACGCTCCGATCTTGCATTTTTCTCTTATAACACCATGAAGAGGAGAAAACAAGATTTGCTCTCAATCCAGAGGTCTAGTGCTCGGATTTTGCACCTTCCTCTTCATGGTGCTATTAGAAAAAATGCAAAGTCTGTTCTCAATTCAGAGGTCTAGCGCTCAAATATTGCATCTTTCTTTTATAACACCATGAAGAGGAGGAGACAAAATCCGTTCTCAACCCAGAGTTCTACTGCTCGGATCTTGCACTTTTCTTTTCATGGTGCTGTAAGAGAAAAATGCAAAATCTGTCTTCAACCCAAAGGTCTAGCGCTTAGACCAGTGATGGCGAACCTATGACTCATGGGTCAGACACTGAACCACACAATCCTTTTAAGTGATCCATACCTTGATTTTTGCAAACTTATTTTTTATGTCCTAGAAAGAGAATAAATAATTTTATTTCAACTATCTATTTATTAATAAATAATACCATTATGTCATAGTATGTATGTAATTTTATCTTGTTCAGTCAAATATTTAGTGTAGGGAGTACTAAATAGTGTCATCCCAATGATATCATCCACTTGTAATCGATTCTTATTTTTTAATCTTTACTTACTAATGTAAAAGTTGTAAAACAAAAAGGAAAAAAAGCTCTTTTAGTCCTTAGTCTTAGAAGTAAGGATATAAAAAGTAAGTTTATTAAAAACACATTTCCGTTTTGCATGTGACTTAATACTGTGACCCACTATACTTCATTTAATAACTAGGAGGAGTGATTTGAATTTTGCGCGCTAAAATAGTGAACTATTATTGGTCGCTCCGCAGTCAAGTTTACAAAGACGAAAAAATTGGTTTTTGTCGTTTGTTGTTTTTAACGTTTGAGGTTAGGTGCTTTACCTAATTTGTCAACTTGTTTCTCGCTTATTCGTTGTGCTCAAATGGTTGCGATCAAAAAATATTAAGTTCGAAGAAGGTATGGTACGATGTCATCTGTTGGATATAATACGTCAACACAAGGAACGTCTTTTGGATAAATTTTGAACAATGTACGTATAGATAAACGGCCATAGAGATATTTGGCATGTTCTAGAATACTACTCTCAAACGCTTGGTGTTTTGTTGGTTGCATAAAGGTGACTGGTTTTCAGTTTAGAATTCAAATTTGCCGCTAAAAATGTTTAGTGTATTTTTTAGTTACTTTTTCCTATGTAAATGGGGTTTTGACATTCACTCCTCCTAGTTATTAAATGAAGTATAGCTAGCACCAAAACAATATAGTAAACAAAATGTGATCCACTGCGCCAAAAGGTTCGCCATCACTGGTCTAGATAAATTTTTAATTCCTCTTATACTATCCAAATGTGTTTTCGGAGTCTCTCAATTAAATTTTCTGGGTCATACGGTTTCTTCTAAGGGTATTCTTCCTTCATCTGAACGTATTTATGTTATTAACGATTTCCCTCTTCTGAAAATAATCAAAGATTCAACTTCAAAGATTTCTCGGTATGGTAAATTTTTACCATAGATTTATTCCTAATTGTTTTTAAATCCTTCATCCACTTCATTCAGTTTCCACAGATGTCCAAAACCTTAACCAGAAAAATCTTTCTTTTTGGGTTAAAGAATATCAGGACATTTTTGAAAAAGCAAAATCCTTGTTAGCTAATGCTACGATTTTAGCTCAACCATCGCAAGATGCAAAATTGTCTCTCACTACTGACGACTTAAATTCTGCGATTGGAGCAGTTTTGGAACAAGTTGTCAATAACATCTTACAATCAATTTAGTTTTCTTGATTTCTTGGAAGGCAACTGGCAAACAAATGGGTATGTATTATCAAGAATTGACTGTTCTATGTTCTAGTGGTATGGTTGCAAAAAGTACAGTTTTTCGAACCACCACCATTTGCTTGGAAGTGCTTCGTGCGCTAACTTTTGTTGGATTTGACATTTTGAAACATCCATACAGTCGATTGCTGTTTACTTCCGGACTCATGAAATACACGATTCATCACCTGTCACGATGTCATAGTGTTTCAAAGTGATCGTATTTTTTCAACATTTCTTTCGACAAATACAAGCCTTTTTTTAATCGATTGACAAATTGTGTGGGATCCAACGTAAACAAATTTTTTTGCCAGTCGAACGTTTATGCAATATTGAATGTATGGTCCTACTAATACCTAAGGTTGTCTCAATCTCATGGTAGGTCACGATCTTGCAATATCAGTTCGAGCACAGCATCAATGGTTTCTGAAACAGCTGATTTTGGACGACCTTCACAAAATTTTTCTTGGAGTGAACTGCAACCTCGAGCTTCATCGTCAAAAATTGAGTTCAGTTGCTGAGTTAATCCATGTCGAAAGTTGCAAAAAATAGTTGCACGAAAATGTTCACAATTTCCATTATTTAGCCGAGATTAATCTTTTAAGTTACTGTAAACAACACAGATTTGTATGTCAAAACGTTCTGGGTACGTATAACCTCAAAAAATGTCAAATTTGATGATAGAGCTTCCAGTTGCTAGATGGCAACACTAGAGTTGTCCAATCACAAAATTTAAAAAGCAATCTACGTATGTAAAATTGAAATCTTTTTCTAGGTCTTTTTTAAAACTCTTTTTAGGTCTCTTTTATTGGTGTTAACACCTGAACTTAAACTCAAAGTGTACCTAAAGAGTTACCCTGGCGAAGAAGTCTGGCTTAAATTATGTCTCCGATTACGCTTATCGCTTATCTTCTTTTACGGGTTACGGAAGGGTCGCCCGACACAGTGCCCCTTCTACTGACGTTCCCCGTGCGCCCCCTCGGGCTGTCCTCGAAGTCTCCTCGCCCCAGTTGTTTATGTTCTCCTTATCTCCACTCTGACAGTTTTGGGGCGTCGATTTTTAAAAGGCACCTGAGGTGATCCTGGAAATTTGTGCCACCCTTTGAAAAATTCCTCCTCTTTAGTTCCACCGGAGCTTTACTTCGCCCCCCAAAGTCGCTTTCTCTCATTTTTTTTTTTTTTTCATGGGGGAAGACCTTTTTTGTAATTGAAAATGGAATCCTTAGATAATTTTTAGGGAAATTTAGAAATAAATGTTTTAAATTGAGTAGAAATTAAAATGAGGTGGGAATTAAAATGGGGTGGGAATTAAAATGGGGTGGGAATTAAAATGTAATAGAAATTAAAATTGATTAGAAATTAAAATGGAATACAAATTAAAATGGAATAGAAATTAAAATGGAATAGAAATTAAAATTGAATAGAAATTAAAATGGAATAGAAATTAAAATTGATTAGAAATTAAAATGGAGTAGAAATTAAAATGGAATAGAAATTAAAATTATTAGAAATTAAAATGGAGTAGAAATTAAAATTATTAGAAATTAGAATGGAGTAGAAATATAAGTGAAAATGTGTTAAATTGTAATTTTATTACTTGTCGAGCTAACGTCAATGTAAAGTTGAAGTGTTGGGTAGTTAAGAATTTATGAAGAAAGTCGGTTTATGGTCAGTAAAACTTAAGAGAGGAAC
Organism: Digitonthophagus gazella; assembly: GCA_036711955.1. Lineage (NCBI taxonomy): Eukaryota > Metazoa > Arthropoda > Insecta > Coleoptera > Scarabaeidae > Digitonthophagus > Digitonthophagus gazella. The sequence continues at coordinate 2,884,278 of JASCIT010000002.1, read as the reverse complement.
ATTTTAGTCTTGTTACATAGTGTTTTTTAATTAAATGGTTGAGTTATTTTAGTGTGGCTTGTTTTACATTCTTACATACTTGAAAATTGTCTTATTCCATTTAGATACCTACGGATATGGCTATTGGAAAGCTATAAAATGGATCGTAAACTTTTTAATCCTTTCCTTGTTATTGGAAACGGGGGCTTTTACGATTTTTTTTTGGGGCCGTAAATATAAATCATTTTTAGTTTTTTTTTTCACGATTTTATTACATTTTTTTATGATTATACAGGGTGTCCCACATTTTAATACGCAAACTTCACCAGGGCATAGTTCTCATAAAAATAACACAAAAGTTTTATATAAACATGGGGTCGCAACTCTTTTGTTTTCGAGATATGGCCGTTCAAAGTTGGAAGAAAAATTTACAATTTCATTTTTATTTCAGCTATTTATAAACCCAGGAATGTGAATTTTTACAGTTATCTACTACAGCCAAGCATGTTGATTTCAAGCCTTAATTTAGCCACCCCGGCGTGCCTTAAAGGGTTGAAATTCATGATCATCACTACATTTTCCAAAAGAACTTTTTAATTCGATGGAATTTTAACCTAAAAAAATGTGCGTTAGAAAGCTCATTCCTTAGCGAGATTTTTTTTGTCTCTTACATTTTTCGCATAAAACTGATAGATTTCGAGAAAAAAAAAAATCTTCGCGCGTGTCGTACTGTACCGCTTCATCCCTAACCAAAAGTTCTTTAAAAGTTAGCCATGGTTTTGGTCTGATTTCTTTGTACTGATGAACTGTACGTTGACTAAGATAGAATGCATTTAATTTAAAGTGTAATTGTTACTCTTTTTAGCTTATTATTATTGTTATCACTTATTATTCTAAAACTTTAATTAGTGCCATAGCCAACTTTTAAAGAACATTTGGTTAGGGGTGAAGCGGTACAGTACGACACGCGCGAAGATTTTATTTTTCTTTCTCGAAAACTATCAGTTTTATGTGAAAAATGTAAGACACAAGAAAATCTCACAAAGGAATGAGTTTTCTAACGCATATTTTTTTAGGTTAAAATTCTACCGAATTAAAAAGTTCTATTGGAAAATGTAGTAGTGATCGTGAATTTCAACCCTTTCAGGTAAGCCGGGGTGGGTTAATTAAGGCTTGGAAGTAACATACTAGGCTGTAGTACATTACTGAAAAAATTCACATTCCTACGTTTATAAATAGCTGAAATAAAAATGAAATTGTAAATTTTTCTTCCAACTTTGAACGGCCATATCTCGAAAACAAAAGAGTTGCGACCCCATGTTTATATAAAACTTTTGTATTATTTTTATGAGAACTATGTCCTGGTGAAGTTTGCGTATTAAAATGTGGGACACCCTGTATATAATTGACATTGATTATATTTAAAAAGATTTTTTTGATTACTTAAAAAAATTTTTGATAACTTCAATTTTTTTTATTATACAGGGTGTCCGGAAATGTCGTGTACAACAGAATACCACAGATACCATGGCCAAAAATATAATGATTTAACCCAACTTATCTATATACAATGTTGCTTAGTTTAGCCGCTAGAGGACGTTAAAAATCATATTTTTCATGAGTTTTTCTAAAATTACTCGAAAAATCTTTAATAGATTTTATTTATTTTTTGACCATGTCTTTATATTAGCAGGCTACAACTTTCTGTGGAACAAACTCGAATTTCGAATCATACGGGGTGTTTAGAAACACTCTCGCGACAAGTTATCCATCCAGATCTTTTTAATCAGCCTGTATAATTTTCTGCCAATTTTTTTCTGAATAGCTATATTAATTTAGAAACTATTTTTGCTCTTGTAAAATTTTAGTTGAACAAACAGTTTAGCCACAAAAAAATATTTTCTAAATCCCTACAAGCCCAAATTGATAAACTAAGGTACCATTAGCAATGTTCAAAGTAGCAATTTCTTTAAACGGTATGAAGTACTTTCAAAAAAACCAAAATTTTCAGCTTTAGGAGTACTTTATTGCTTAAAATATTCAAATTTTCGGCAAGACTTATGACCATCATCAGGGCTAAAAATAACACATAGTGCAAAATTTTTACAATTTGCTTTTTTCGTGGCATTTTTGCTTTATGACACTCCATAAACAAAGCCTTAGGTCCCGCGATCTTGCTGGCCAATAAGGGTTAAATCCTGATGATGGTCGCAAATCCTGGTGAAAATTTTAATATTTTAAGCAATAAAGTACTCATAAACCTATAACATATGGTTTTATAGAAAGAACTTCATACCGCTTAAAGAAATTGCTATTCTGAACTTTGTTAATGGTACCTTAACTTATCGATTTGGGCTTGCAGAGATTTAGAAAATATTTTTTTATGGCTAAACCGTTTGTCGAACTGAAATTTTATAAGAGAAGAAATAGTTTCTAAATTAATATAGCTATTCACAAAAAAATAGACAGAAAACTATACAGGCTGGTTAAAAAGATCTGGATGGATAACTTGTCTGGAGAGTGTTTTTAAACACCCTGTATGATTTGAAATTCGAATTTGTTCTACAGAAAGTTGTAGCCTGCTAATATAAAGACATGGTTAAAAAATAAATAAAATCTATTTAAGATTTTTCGAGTAATTTTAGAAAAACTCATGAAAAATATGATTTTTAAAGTCCTCTAGCGGCCAAACTAAGCAACATAGTATATAGATAAGTTGGGTTAAATCATCATATTTTTGGCCAAGGTATCTGTGGTATTCTGTTGTAGACGACATTTCCGGACACCCTATATATTATATTATACAGGATGTTTAAAAAATACGTTCGAATATTTGGCCCACTTATAGATCTCATCAGTACAAACAAAAAAGTCAAAATAAACATAAGTCCAAAAATCAGCCGTTTCCTAATTACAGCCTGTTTTTCAAATTAAAATAATTTACACTCACAAGGAGACCTCACGACTTGCCCGTCACCGATTTTAACGAAAGTGGTACCAATCGATAGATATTGGTACATAGTACAAATGTGTAAAATATTAGGGCGCACTATTCAGCGGTCCGCAAGAAAGTTGATGTTAAAGTATACAATCGGCTTATATGTCAATGATTTGTCATTTCCCCTACAACCCCCCAATAGCCATAGTGGAAATATATCGGTTTCCAGATCCATAGTACGGTGGTTCGAATCTCGAACAATAACTTTTTTATTTTTATTTTGAATACAATATTTCATGTTATTTTAAAAATATTTTAATATTACATCAACATGTTATAAAAATAACTTAGAACATTGTATTAAAAAAGAAAATTAAAATGTATTATTCGGGATTCGAACCACCGTACTACGAATTTGGAAGCCGGTATATTTTCAGTTTAGCTGTTGGGGGGTTGTAGGGGAAATGACAAATCATTGACATATAAGCCGATTGCATACTTTAACACCAATTTTCTTGCGAACTGCTGAATAGTGCGCCCTAATATTTTATACATTTGTACTATGTACCAATATCTATCGATTGGTACTACTTTCATTAAAATCGGTGACGGGCAAGTCGTGAGATCTCCTTGTCAGTAGGAGTGATTCGCGTATTTATGAAGTCATCCATGGAAATAACAAAACAAATTTTGTTCGTTTCTGTTAGTGTAGTTGCCACATTTGTTGTAATTATTGTGTGTCCGTTATTGTCAGTGTTTATTGAAGTAGTTGTTGCTGTAACTCATTGTTGAAATTTTCGAATATGCCTTATACCAATGCAGAAATGGCAGACATGCATTTTATGTATGGCAAAGCCGATGGAAATGCTTGTGAGGCACGTCGCCTTTATGCCGAAGCATTCCCAAACCGGGTACTTCCGTGTGACAAACTTTTTACAAATTTACATCAACGTTTATCCGAAGTTGGATCGTTTAAATCAAGGAACGAACGGTGATGGTGGTCGGCCTAGATCAGTTTGTACTCCCGACGCAGAACTTAACATTTTAAGACGAATTGAAGAAAATCCTGGTACTAGTACTAGAAGACTCTCTACTGAAACAAATATTAATTTTTCCCTAATTTGGAGAATTTTACGGGAGCAGCAATTGCACCCATACCATATTCAAAGGGTACAGGCTCTAGCTGTGCCTGATTATGCCGCACGACTGGTGTTTTGTTGAAGCATGTTGACAAAAGTCGCGGAGAACCCAAATTTTGTTACGAAAATTTTATTTACAGACGAAGCTGGTTTCACGAGAAATGGCATTTTTAATTTTCATAACAGCCATGTTTGGGCCGACGAAAATCCGCATGCCGTTGTTGAATCGAATCATCAACACCGATTTGCAATCAACGTTTGGCTTGGTGTGTTAGGAGACCATCTGATAGGACCTTGTTTCCTGCCTAACCGTTTGACTAGTCAATTGTACCTTGACTTTTTGCGGAATACATTGCCACTGCTGTTAGAAGATGTGCCCCTCAACCACAGAATTAATATGTGGTTGATGCACGATGGAGCTCCTGCGCATTACCGAGTCTTGGTCAGAAATTATCTAAACGAAAATTACAATGGCAGGTGGATAGGGCGAGGAGGTCCAATTGCATGGCCCCCTAGATCTCCCGACCTCACTCCACTCGATTTTTGCATTTGGGGGTATTTAAAGACATTAGTTTATTCAAGTCCTGTGAATAATTTAGATGAGTTGCGAGAACGAATTGAACATGCCTGCCAGACTGTTCGTATAAATCCGGGACTCTTTGAGAGAGCGCGGCGTTCACTTTTACGGAGATGTGAAATGTGTATACAAATGGAAGGAGGACATTTTGAACATCTTCTTTAAGAATCATTAATTTGTAATAATTAAAATGTATTTATACTGATATTTGAGTGTAAATTATTTTAATTTGAAAAACAGGCTGTAATTAAGAAACGGCTGATTTTTGGACTTATGTTTATTTTGACTTTTTTGTTTGTACTGATGAGATCTATAAGTGGGCCAAATATTCGAACGTATTTTTTAAACACCCTGTATAATATATTAAAGTAGTAAGCAAGCAGCGCCTCTTTAAAAGAGGGCGCCGCAGGCGCCTAGCTTTTTTTTGAACAGTTTTTTTGGAAATCGCTTTCCGGACGATTCAATGGTTTTACGTCATTCTGCCGACCATTATCTTCACCTCCCCGACGATTTTGGGGGGTCCGCGACCGATTTCGGAAAAACGGCCCTGAAAATTGAACGACGTTGCGGTAGCCCTAATTGAAATTAAAATCCTCGATCGTCCGCCTGTCATTTTCGTTAATTTTCGAACGCACTTTTTGTCCAAAAAGCCACCAGCTCCGCGACTCTGCTTCCGGCTAACCTTCTGAACGGCTTTATAACGCAACGTTATATCGCCGTTCCGGAACAATATCGACGTAACTGCAATTTTTTGATAAAATGAGATAAGGCCATCAATGTATCCAAAAAATGCTGATTTTAATTATTTTTGCTTCTCCTGCAATTTTTTTTATTTTGCAGTTGTGTCGATATTCTTCCGGAACGGCGTTATGCGAATCGGGGCTCCTTTGGACCCGAAACGCCCGATTTAAGCCCTAAACGAAGTCCCCGTTTTCCGTCATTTTCGATTTGGGCCGATAAAACAGTTGGTTCAATTTTCATAAACGTTATTTATTATTCTAACCACGCTAATGCCACATGAAATGTCAAAACGATCGGTTTATTAATAATCATCAAATATTTAATTTATGCAGAGTAGAAATTCGAATAAATTTCACTAAAAACTAATTAAATTCTTGAAAATATCACCAAAAATTTAAGTAAATTTGTAAAAAGTCTACCAAAGCTACTAAAATTTTTAATAATTCCACCAAAAACTTATAAAATTTGTAAAAATTCCACCAAAGCTATCAAAATTTTTAACAATTCCACCAAAAACTGAATTTAAAAAGAAATACACTAAAATTAAGATTAATTTCGTCAAGAATTGATTAGATTCTTAAAAATTTCATAACAATAAAAAAGTAACAATAAAAATTCCACAAAAGTTAGTTAAATTGAATATAATTTCACCAAAAATTATTAAATTTGGAGACAATTCTACTAAAAACTTAATGAATTTTTTTAAAATTCCACCCAAAATCAATAAAATTGGTAAAAATTCAACGAAAAACTTATTACAGTGACTCGCATAAATGACCGGACAGTGGGCGACAGCACAAAAAATATATAAATATTAAATAAATCAACAACAACGGAAACTGTTTATTATAGAAAATATTTAGAGAATATACCTATTAATACTAAGACAACGATAAGATGTTATTTATATTATGTCTTACGATACAAAATAAACAAAACAAAAATTTAGCACGAATTAGATAGCACAGAAGTCATCGGACGGAACTTTATTAAATTAATTTAGGCGTATTCTAATATTTCGTGAGATTTCCTTTGGCCGATAAAACAGCTGTCAACCTTTTCGGAATAGAGTTGACCAAATTGTGGGTAATTGTGGGGGATATATTTGCCCATTCTTCTTGCAGCGCTTTAATGAGCTCTGGTTTTGAGGATATGGTTCGCGACCTTACTCGGCGATTTAATTCTTCCCAAAGGTGTTCAATTGGGTTAAGGTCGGGTGATTGTGGAGGTGTTTCAATGACTTTTGGACAGTTGTAAAGTAACCATAGTCTTACATTATGGGCTTTATGCTTAGGATCGTTATCCTGATAAAATTTGAAGTTGTTTAGTAGGCCCATTTTTTCGGCGGACGGTTTTAAATGATTGTTTAAAATCCTTAAATAGCCATATTGATCCATTATACCATCTATTACAACCAAATCACCCACCCCAGCTGCAGACATACACCCCCAAACCATGACTCCACCACCGCCATGTTTTACGGTTGGCATTAGATTTTCTTTTTTCATTTCTTCATTGCGTTTCCTCCACACCATTATCCGCCCATCGCTCCCAAATATATTAAATTTACTTTCGTCTACAAAAATGACTTCGTTCCAATAGTCAATATCCTTTTCAACCATACTTTTTGCAAATCTTAAGCGAAGTTTACGATTTCTTTCGTTTACAAAAAAATTTTTTCGGGCACTTCTACCATTATAACCTGCACTTCTGATAACGCGGCGTATGGTTTCGGGGTGTACCCATTTTCCTCCACTATTTTCTAAATTAGCCGCTAGCTTAGGGGCGCTTTAGCGAGGATTTTTTTTAATTTCTCTCAAAATAATTCTTTTTTCCGCCTCAGTTACAATACTTGGTGCACCACTTCTTGGTTTATTTGTTATCCTACCTTCATTTTTGAACCGCTTTATTATGTCGTGTACTGTTGACCGACTAATTTTAACTATTTTAGAAATTTCACGAACCGATTTTTCTTCTTTGTGATGGGCAATAACCAACTTTCTTATCTCAATTGTTGTTTCTGATCTTTTCGGTGCCATTGTTCAAAAGATTCAAACACCTTTGTTGTTTTCACTGAAACTTGACATTTGACGTATTAGATATTAACAAAATTTAAGTTTGTGGTGCCGTCTAGTTATGTACCACTCATTTATTACAGTTGCAGATCGAGTGTCCGATGATTTATGTGTGTGTAATTTCACAACCCATCCGAGTTTACTTGATTTAGTTGCCAAATGTATGAAAGTTTATAGAAAATTCTACTAAATCACTGTATGAAATTACTTTAACAACATAATAAACAGACTAAAGAAGCGGTAATAAGTCAATTGTAAAAGTAAATATATATTTTCGTGTATATACATAAGTGTCCGATCACTTATGTGAGTCACTGTATATTCGTAAAAATTCCACCAAAGTTACCAACATTTTTAACAATTTCACCAAAAACGTACTAAATTTTTTCAATTTTCCACCAAAGCTACAAAAATGTTGAATACTTCCACCAAAAACTTACTGTTTTTTAAAAAATACTACCAAAAACTTACCAAATTCATAAAAATTCTACTAAAATTACCAATATTTTTAACAATTCCACCAAAAATGATTAAAGTTAATAAAAATTCCACCAAAGTTATCAACTTTTTTAACAATTCCATCAAAAACATACTGAATTTTATAAAAATTCCACCAAAAATTAATAAAATTGGAAAAATTTCACTAAAAACTTACTAAATTCGTAAAAATTTCATAAAAAAACACTGAATTTTTTTAAATATTCCATCAAAAATTTATAAAATTCGCAAAAATTCCACCAATGTTATGACAGTTTTTGATAATTCCACCAAAAACATACTGATTTTTTTAAAAATTCCACCAAAAATTAATACAATTTGTAAAAATTCCACCGAAAACTTACTAAATTCATAAGAATTTTACCAAAAACACTGATTTTTTCTTATTCCACCAGAAATGAATAAAATTCGCAAAGATTCCACCAATGTTATCAAAATTTTTGATAATTCCACCAAAAACATACTGAATTTTTTTAAAATTCCATCAAAAACTTACTAAATTCATAAGAATTTTACCAAAAACACTGAATTTTTTTTAAATTCCACCAGAAATGAATAAAATTCGCAAAAATTCCACCAAAGCTCTTAAAATATTTAACAACTACACCCAAAACTTACTGAATTTTTGTATTCCACCAAAAACTTAAAAAAATCCTAAAAATTACACCGAAATTGTCAACATTTTTAACAATTCTACCAAAAAACTTACCAAATTTTTTAAAAATTCCACCAAAATGTCCAAATTCTTTTAAAATTCCTCTAAAAATCAATAAAATTAGAAACAATTTCATTAAAAATTAACTAAAATCTTGAAAATTCAAAAACTTAGTATGTTCATAAAAATTCCACCAAAGTTACTACAAATTTTTAATAATTCTACCAAAAATAATGAATTTTTTTAAAATTCCACCAAAAAACTTGCAAAATTTGTAAAAATTCTACCAAAAATTTACCAATTTTTTTTCTTCCACCAGAAACTTACAAAAATCCTAAAAATTACACCGAAATTGTCAACATTTTTAATAATTCTACCAAAAACTTACCAAATTTTTTAAAAATTCCACCAAAATGTCCAAATTCTTTTAAAATTCCACCAAAAATCAATAAAATTAGAAACAATTTCATTAAAAATTAACTAAAACCTTGAAAATTCAAAAACTTAGTAAATTCATAAAAATTTCACCAAAGTTGCTACAAATTTTTAATAATTCTACCAAAAATAATGAATTTTTTTAAAATTCCACCAGAAATGAATAAAATTCGCAAAAATTCCACCAAAGCTATTAAAATATTTAACAACTACATCCAAAACTTACTGATTTTTTTTTATTCCACCAAAAACTTAAAAAAATCCTAAAAATTACACCGAAATTGTCAACATTTTTAACAATTCTACCAAAAACTTACCAAATTTTTTAAAAATTCCACCAAAATGTCCAAATTCTTTTAAAATGCCACCAAAAATCAATAAAATTAGAAACAATTTCATTAAAAATTAACTAAAACCTTGAAAATTCAAATACTTAGTAAATTTATAAAAATTTCACCAAAGTTACTACAAATTTTTAATAATTCTACCAAAAATAATGAATTTTTTTAAAATTCCACCAGAAATGAATAAAATTCGCAAAAATTCCACCAAAGCTCTTAAAATATTTAACAACTACACCCAAAACTTACTGAATTTTTTTTATTCCACCAAAAACTTACAAAAATCCTAAAAATTACACCGAAATTGTCAACATTTTTAACAATTCTACCAAAAACTTACCAAATTTTTTAAAAATTCCACCAAAATGTCCAGATTCTTTTAAAATTCCACCAAAAATCAATAAAATTAGAAACAATTTCATTAAAAATTAACTAAAACCTTGAAAATTCCATCAAAAACTTAGATTCATAAAAATTCCACCAAAGTTACTAAAATTTTTAATAATTCTACCAAAAATAATGAATTTTTTTAAAATTCCACCAGAAATGAATAAAATTCGCAAAAATTCCACCAAAGCTCTTAAAATATTTAACAACTACACCCAAAACTTACTGAATTTTTTTATTCCACCAAAAACTTTAAAAAATCCTAAAAATTACACCGAAATTGTCAACATTTTTAACAATTCTACCAAAAACTTACCAAATTTTTTAAAAATTCCACCAAAATATCCAAATTCTTTTAAAATTCCACCAAAAATCAATAAAATTAGAAACAATTTCATTAAAAATTAACTAAAATCTTGAAAATTCAAAATCTTAGTAAATTTATAAAAATTTCACCAAAGTTACTAAAATTTTTGATAATTCTACCAAAAATAATGAATTTTTTTTTAATTCCACCGAAAAACTTACAAAATTTGTAAAAATTCCACCAAAAATTTACCTATTTTTTTTTTAAATTCCACCAAAAACTTACTAAATTCGTAAAGGTTCCACCAAAGTTACCAAAATGTTGATCAATTCAACCAAAAACAATAAATTTTTTTTAGAAAAATACTAAAAATAAAACTAAAGTAGTTTTTTTATGATTATATGTAATTGACATTAATTATACCGTGTGTCCGTAAAGTAAAAAAATTAAAAAATGGAGAGAAATGTGAGAAATTAATCATGGCAACTGCTATTTTTATCATTTTAAGTAAATTCCAAGTAAACTTTAAAGTAATTTTTCTCGAAAATTTTGTTATGTAACCGATATTAATATTAACTGTACTGAATTTAGAAAAAAACCTTCTTTCATATTCCGTAATAAAAATGGGGGGGTGCCATTTAAAAAAAATATCGATGACGTCATAACTCATTTAAAAATGGCGGAAAAAATTTAAAATCTTCATCAAAAAATTGCAAAAAATGTAAATCTTTAGACCCGTTTCAGCGATTTTTCCATAAACCCTTTATAACGATTATATAGCCTATATCCCCTACTTTACGGACACACGGTATGTAAAAAGATTTTTTTGATAACTTAAAAAATTTTTTGATAACTTCAAATTTTTTTTTTTATAGAAATCAAATAGCTTGATGGGTTTTCCAAAACATTTAACACCACCAAAAGATTTACCCAAGCGGAAACATATTAACCAACGAAGCGTAACAACCAAAGCTATACAGATAATTCCCCAAAGTTCAGTAATCACTTCATTAACCCCCGGGGTATAAACGGTGCCACTGATGCATCTGACTAAAATGTGTTCCAGTGGAACCGCACGATTTGTCTCGAGAAATTTCTAGAGATCGATCGTCCGGATTCAAGCTCTCCAAACAACTTGATTAATAGGACAACTATCGCCGGACGATTCGTCCTGTAATTTTCATTAGTTTAAGCGGCGGACTTAACCTCTCGCAAATCTACAATTAAAATGATTTACGCTGGATTTGAGGGGGGTGGTATTGCGCTGATTCGACCCCTCGAAGTATCGATTGAAAACGATACCCAGTCCGCGGCTTCAACGTTGTTTGCTTTGCGTCGAGGCTTCCATTAAATCGCCGGATGTAAAATGGCCCTGCAATTCTACAATTAGACCGCAGCGAACCGTGTTCCGGTCGCTATTTACCGCAACGGTCGAAGAGCGCTTTATTTCACCCCTGTAAAGTTAATCAAAGTGACTGATTGATGCTTTAGCCTTATTTTCTGGAAAATTTCGACTTGTCTTTGTAGGGTTTTGGGGTTTTTGTAACTGAAGTGGCAATAGAATTACGTTGGTAATAGGGTTGCGTTTATTGCTTCCTTTTTGGTTATTAGAAGAGTCGCCGGAGGCTAATCGGAGGGACGATGCTGAAATGGTGGCGGCGCCGGGTAGTTCCTTTTCAGGATCTCCCTGAAAACTGCCAAGTCTATTAAATGCGAACTCTCGAGGTAACGAGATAATGCCTCGGGCTTCGGTTCTAATAGCATCAACTGTAAACCCACGCTGTTTGGTGTAATTTCGTTATTTGGTGATTCTCTTGATGTTGGGAGTTTATTTGAAAAGACACGGATTTAACTTTACTTAATTCAACTTTACTTAATTTAACTTAACTTGATTTTTTTTTTCGTTGAAAATTTAGAATTTAGATTCCCACGTTTAGGATTCTAGGATAATTAGTCGCTTACGTGCTTCAGCATATTACCTAGAAGTAACTTTAACGGTGAATTTTGTGCGGTGCTCGTTAAAGGTCATCAACTAAATTATTCCTTTGCAAATTGCTCCGAATAAAGTCTATGATCGTCATCTCCCTCGTCTCGTTTTAGAACGGTGTCGTTTTTAATTCAGGAATTCCGTCACGATGGACGCTTACGTACGGACACGTCCGCCTCCGAATTAGGCCGTTTAGTATTCAAGCGCACGTCGAAGGAGTGAAAGTGTTAATTTTCGGATTGAAGTATAATTAGGGTTCCAGGTGATTTATGCTTTAGCACGGAGGAGAATCTTAGAAATAAGATTATGCAAGCGGAAATTTGTATTTTAAAATTTAGACTAGTTTAGTTTTATTTTTAGTATTTTTCTAAAAAAAATTATTGTTTTTGGTGGAATTGATCAACATTTTCGGTAACTTTGGTGGAAGTTTTACGAATTTAGTAAGTTTTTGATGGAATTTTCAAGGTTTTAGTTAATTTTTAATGAAATTGTTTCTAATTTGATTGATTTTTGGTGGAATTTTAAAAGAATTTGGACATTTTGGTGGAATTTTTAAAAAATTTGGTAAGTTTTTTGGTAGAATTGTTAAAAATGTTGACAATTTCGGTGTAATTTTTAGGATTTTTGTAAGTTTTTGATGGAATAAAAAAAATTCAGTAAGTTTTGGGTGTAGTTGTTAAATATTTTAATAGCTTTGGTGGAATTTTTGCGAATTTTATTCATTTCTGATGGAATTTAAAAAAAATTCAGTGTTTTTGGTAAAATACTTATGAATTTAGTAAGTTTTTGGTGGAATTTTTAAAAAATTCAGTATATTTTTGGTGGAGTTGTCAAAAATGTTGATAACATTGTTGGAATTTTTATGAACTTACTAAGTTTTTGATGGAATTTTCAAGGTTTTAGTTAATTTTTAATGAAATTATTTCTAATTTGATTGATTTTTGGTGGAATTTTAAAAGAATTTGGACATTTTGGTGGAATTTTTAAAAAATTTCGTAAGTTTTTTGGTAGAATTCTTAAAAATGTTGACAATTTCGGTGTAATTTTTAGGATTTTTGTAAGTTTTTGATGGAATAAAAAAAATTCAGTAAGTTTTGGGTGTAGTTGTTAAATATTTTAATAGCTTTGGTGGAATTTTTGCGAATTTTATTCATTTCTGGTGGAATTAAAAAAAATTCATTATTTTTGGTAGAATTATTAAAAATTTTAGTAACTTTAGTGGAATTTTATGAATTTACTAAATTGTTGATGGAATTTTCAAGGTTTTAATTAATTTTTAATGAAATCGTTTCTAATTTGATTGATTTTTGGTGGAATTTTAAAAGAATTTGAACATTTTGGTGGAATTTTTAAAAAATTTGGTAAGTTTTTGGTAGAATTGTTAAAAATGTTGACAATTTCGGTGTAATTTTTAGGGTTTTTGTAAGTTTTTGGTGGAATAAAAAAAATTCAGTAAGTTTTGGGTGTAGTTGTTAAATATTTTAATAGCTTTGGTGGAATTTTTGCGAATTTTATTCATTTCTGGTGGAATTTAAAAAAAATTCATTATTTTTGGTAGAATTATTAAAAATTTTAGTAACTTTGGTAGAATTTTTATGAATTTACTAAGTTTTTGATGGAATTTTCAAGATTTTAGTTAATTTTTAGTGAAATTGTTTCTAATTTGATTGATTTTTGGTGGAATTTTAAAAGAATTTGGACATTTTGGTGGAATTTTTAAAAAATTTGGTAAGTTTTTGGTAGAATTGTTAAAAATGTTGACAATTTCGGTGTAATTTTCAGGATTTTTGTAAGTTTTTGGTGGAATAAAAAAAATTCAGTAAGTTTTGGGTGTAGTTATTAAATATTTTAATAGCTTTGGTGGAATTTTTGCGAATTTTATTCATTTCTGGTGGAATTTTAAAAAAATTCATTATTTTTGGTAGAATTATTAAAAATTTTAGTAACTTTGGTGGAATTTTTATGAATTTACTAAGTTTTTGATGGAATTTTCAAGGTTTTAGTTAATTTTTAATGAAATTGCTTCTAATTTGATTGATTTTTGGTGGAATTTTAAAAGAATTTGGACATTTTGGTGGAATTTTTAAAAAATTTGGTAAGTTTTTGGTAGAATTGTTAAAAATGTTGACAATGTCGGTGTAATTTTTAGGATTTTTGTAAGTTTTTGGTGGAATAAAAAAAATTCAGTATGTTTTTGGTGGAATTATCAAAAATTTTGATAACATTGGTGGAATTTTTGCGAATTTTATTCATTTCTGGTGGAATAAAAAAAATCAGTGTTTTTGGTAAAATTCTTATGAATTTAGTAAGTTTTTGGTGGAATTTTTGCAAATTGTATTAATTTTTGGTGGAATTTTTTAAAAATTCAGTATATTTTTGGTGGAATTATCAAAAATTTTGATAACATTGGTGGAATTTTTGCGAATTTTATTTATTTTTGATGGAATTTTTAAAAAATTTTGTGTTTTTTATGGAATTTTTACGAATTTAGTAAGTTTTTAGTGAAATTTTTCCAATTTTATTAATTTTTGGTGGAACTTTTATAAAATTCAGTATGTTTTTGATGGAATTGTTAAAAAAGTCGATAACTTTGGTGGAATTTTTATTAACTTTAATCATTTTTGGTGGAATTGTTAAAAATATTAGTAATTTTAGTAGAATTTTTGTGCATTTGGTAAGTTTTTGGTGGTATTTTTTAAAAATCAGTAAGTTTTTGGTGGAATTATTCATCATTTTTGTAGCTTTGGTGGAAAATTGAAAAAAATTAGTACGTTTTTGGTGGAATTGTTAAAAATGTTGGTAACTTCGGTGGAATTTTTACGAATATAGTAAGTTTTTCGTGGAATTTTTACCAATTTTATTGATTTTGGGTGGAATTTTTAAAAAATTTAGTTTTTAGTAAAATTGTCTTCAAATTTAATAATTTTTGGTGAAATTATATTCAATTTAACTAACTTTTGTGGAATTTTTATTGTTACTTTTTTATTTTTGTGAAATTTTTAAGAATCTAATCAATTCTTGACGAAATTAATCTTAATTTTAGTATATTTTTTAAAAATTCAGTTTTTGTTGTAATTGTTAAAAATTGCTTTGGTGGAATTTTTACAAATTTTATAAGTTTTTGGTGGAATTATTAAAAATTTTAGTAACTTTGAATTTTTACAAATTTACTTAAATTTTTGATGATATTTTCAAGAATTTAATTAGTTTTTAGTGAAATTTATTCGAATTTTTGCTCTGCATAAATTAAATATTTCATGATTATTAATAAACCGATCGTTTTGACATTTCATGTGGCATTAGCGTGGTTAGAATAATAAATAACGTTTATGAAAATCGAACCAACTGTTTTATCGGCCCAAATCGAAAATGACGGAAAACGGGGACTTCGTTTAGGGCTTAAATCGGTCGTTTCGGGTCCAAAGGAGCCCCGATTCGCATATGACGTTGCGTTATAAAGCCGTTCAGAAGGTTAGACGGAAGCAGAGTCGCGCAGGCGGTAGCTTTTTGGACATAAAGTGCGTTCGAAAATTAACGAAAATGACAGGCGGACGATCGAGAATTTTAATTTCTATTAGGGCTGCCGCAACGTCGTTCGATTTTCAGGGCCGTTTTTCTGAAATCGGTCACGGACACTCCAAAATCATCGGGGAGGTGAAGATAATGGTCGGCAGAATGACGTAAAACCATTGAATCGTCCGGAAAGCGATTTCCAAAAAAACTATTAAAAAAAGAGCTAGGCGCCTGCGGCGCCTTCTTTTAAAGAGGTGCTGCTTGCTTACTACTTTAATATATTATAATAAAGCAATCTGCACCGGTTCCGAAACTATAAATACAACCGACGATTTACAACTGAAGATTTACAACTCACGTAACAATTCCCATCGCATCGTCTAAATTTGACAAACAAAAACGGAGCTCGCCTCTATTTTCAGAGCTATAACGAAATGTAAATACGCGAGGAGACACGAAATATCGCTTTCCCGAACGATCTCATTATTTAGATCTTTTCCGAAACGTTTCGGCGTTTCGAGGCTCTTCGCCTGGCGTATTATCAATGCAGTAACGGTTGCACGGGGGCGTTGAAGGGCCAAAGATTTCCCGAATGTGCCGGCGAGACGAGAGAATCCCGTGACGTGCAGACAGAAGGTTGGAAACAAAAAGAGTTCGCGATTGTGTGTCCTGCATATCAACCAGTTTGCGACCTGACAAAGTCGACTTGAAAACGGTATCTTTACCGTATATAAGAATGATATTAGATGTTTGGAGGTTTTTTAGTTCTTTATGAAATTCTTACCAATAGTGATTTTATATCGAATGAGTGTTTAGTATTATACTACTTTCTATTATACATCCATATTCTATTATCATTTATTATCAACAAGAAGACCTCACGACTTTGGAATCGTCGATTTTAAAGAAATTGCTACATAGTACGAATGTGTAAAATATTAAGACGCATTATTCAGCGGTTTGCGAATAAATTCACCCTTACAATCGCCAAAAAAAAGTTCGAGCGACTTACATGTCAATGTTAGACCACTTCTCTTAAGATCCACCCGTAGTCAAAGGTCAATCGACTTTCAGATACAAACGTCGATTCGAATCCCGAAAAAAATACCTATTTTTTTTCTTAATTTCTATTTTTAATGCAATATTTCATCGATTCGCGAATAAATCCATCCTTTCAATCGCCAAAAAAGTCGAACGACTTACATGTCAATGTTAGGCCACTCCCCTTAAGATCCACCTCTAGCCAAAGGTCAATCGGCTGACTTTAAGATACAAACGTCAATTCGAATCCCGAAAAATACCTATTTTTTTCCTTAATTTCTATTTTTAATGCAATATTTCATCGATTCGCGAATAAATCCATCCTTTCAATCGCCAAAAAAGTCGAACGACTTACATGTCAATGTTAGGCCACTCTCCTTAAGATCCACCCGTAGTCAAAGGTCAATCGGTCGGCTTTAAGATGCAAACGTCAATTCGAATCCCGAAAAAAATACCTATTTTTTTTCCTTAATTTCTATTTTTAATGCAATATTTCATCTTATTTTTATAAATTAAGAAAAAAAAATAATTATTTTATTCGGTATTCGAACTTGCATCTGAAAGGTAGCCGACTGACCTTTGGTGGATCTCAAGGGAAGTGGCCTAACATTGACATGTAAGTCGTTCAAACTTTTTTGGCGATTGTAAGGGTGGATTTATTCGCGAACTGCTGAAGAATAGTGCACCCTAATATTTTACACATTCGTACTATGTACCAATATCTATCGATTGATACCACTTTTGTTAAAATCGGCGATTCCAAAGTCGTGAGGTTTCCTCCTAAGTGAAAATAAAGTATTTTTACAATTTTTAAATTGTAAATGTAATTTTTTTTAAAATCTCTATTTTATTTTTATTTAATCTCCATTTTATTGTTATTTAATCTCTCATATAGTTCTTTATTTACAACTTCAATCCTTTATAACAGCAATCTTACTGAATTTACAATTGTGAATCATTTTAGACATCAATTTTTAGATTAGCAAATATGGATAAACCACGGCGCCACTTTCTTCGGCTTTGACACTGTTGTCCAAATGTAATAGTAGAAATCTTTTCGGCTAATTGTTAGGCACGGCGTGTAATGAGGAAACGAGCGATATAAAACCAAAAAGAAAGTCGGTTCGCCGGTTAGTCGTTCTGTTTTATTTATGTGGTTCGGGTCGAGTGCACTATTCGATCTGCTTTTTCTTCGTTTGATTTTTTATTTTTTTAAAATTTTTCTAAGTTAAAGTTAAGTTAAGAGGTCATGAGGTTGAAGGTATGTTGGGAATTTTATTTTTTTAAGTTATACAAAACAAAAAATGTTTCAGCTGATTTGCTTCTTCCTTCTTTATATCGGTTGTACTCTAGCTGATAATCTAGAAGAAACCAATAATGAAAATCTCGATCCGGTAGTTCAAACGGAAGAAGATGCGGAAGATAGTGATCAGAGTAAAAGGTTTTTATTCGGGGATGATTCTACGAAATATGCTTTGGAGAAACATGTTAGGTTACGAGGAGGGCAGAAGTACCTTTTGGGTTATAGACCGGTTAGACTTCAGTATTTACCGGTTGCAAAACCTTTGTATGCGAATATGAGACAGAATCAAAGACCTATGAAACAGCAAAGTTTTAATCGTTTACAATTTAAAAAACCTATGGTTTCTTTAGTACCGCCCAAAGTGAATCCAATGTATAAAACGATCCAAATGTTACCGGTTAATGTTCCCCCGAGTGTACCTCAAAAAGTATGGGAAACTCAAGGATGGGATGTGAAACCAGTGTATGGTCCACCGGGATTTGTTCCATCGTCTCCAGATCCTAACCCAATTAATCCTCCGGTTGGACCTCCTTCACAAGTACAACCTAATTTACCAAATCCTAGTCAGCCTAGTTTACCAAATCCTCAACCAGTAATACCAACAAGTCTTCCAGTTGTACCGACTAGTTTTCCAGTTGTACCAACAGGTCTTCCAGTTGCACCAAGTTTTCCAGTTGCACCAAGTCTTCCAGTTTCACCAAGTCTTCCAGTTGTACCGACTAGTTTTCCAATAGTACCAACAAATCTCCCTGGACAACCTAACATTGTACCACATCCAAGTATTACGGGAGTGCACTTTTTACCAAAACCTCTTGTTCCTTTACCGATACATCCTGGTTTAGCTTTACCTCCACCAGTACCCGTTCCAACACCTCTTATTCCAGCTTCTCATATTCCAGCTCCTCAACCACCTTTTATTCCTTTACCTGCTCCTGGACCAGTTCCTTTACCTACAACTGTTCCAATTCATCCAATTCATCCAGTTCATCCACCAGTTTTGATTCAAAAACCCTTAGTTCCAATAAATTTAATTCCTGGAAGACATGTACCAGTTCCAGATTTAGGTGTGCTTCCTTTGGGAGCTAAAGTACCTGTTCAGGTTAATCCACCGTCTTCGCATGTGGTTCATAAACAAGTTTTTGTCCAACCTCAACTTATTCAAAGACCTCAAGTTTTGGTTCAGGAACAACCACACGTTCATGTTCATAAAATTAATAATGTGCAATTAGAAGGTGGTTTTACTCCTATTCAAGATGTTCATTCTCATATTCATCCAGATTCTCATGTTCATCAAGATTCTCATGTTCATCCAGACTTTCATGTTCAGCAAGTTGAACCAAGTCATGTTCATGTTCATCAGTTTCAATCTAATGTACATCAAATCCAACCACATGTACATCAAATCCAAGCACATGTACATCAAATCCAACCAAATGTAGTACATCAAATCCATCCAAATGGTATACATCACATTGAACCAAATATGGTACACCAAATCCAACCAAATATAGTACATCAAAACCAACCAAATTTAGTACATCAAATCCAACCAAATGTACATCAAATCCAACCAAATGCAGTCCATCCAATTCAACCAAATGTAGTAAATCAAATTCCATCTGGTGTGCCACAACCTCAATTTCCAACTCATCCTGGTTTTCATAATATTCAACCATTAGAAGCTCCAAATCCTTTACCTGTAGATCAACCAGGAGTACAACTAGGAGTACAACCAGGAGTACAACAAGAACAACCCCATAATTATTTTTATTTCGCACGAAGACTTCCGAATTATAATGGTAATAGCATAAATAATCAGTTGGATTTTGGACAACAAGAAGCTCAACATCAAATTAATTTTGAACAACAAGGCATCCAACCCCAAATTAATTTTGAACAACAACAAGTCATCCAACATCAAAATAATTTTGAACAACAAGCCATCCAACCCCAAATTAATTTTGAACAACAACAAGGCATTCAACATCAAAATAATTTTGAACAACAAGGCATCCAACCCCAAATCAATTTTGAACAACAAGACGTCCAACATCAAAGTAATTTTGCTCAACTTCAAAACTTCCAAAATCAAATTAATTTTGGCCATCAAAACGTCCAACCTCAAATTAACTTTGATCAAAATTTCCAACAACAAGGAAATCAGATAGCTAGTCAACAAGAAGGTTATGATAATCATCCGGGATTTTTCCAACCTGGAAATACTGATCTTCAAATACCTGAATATTTACCTCAACATCCTCATTTAAGACGTGGTGATGAAAAAGAACAAGAAGAAGAAGAAGAAGGAAATTATGAAAAGGTTAAAAAACGATGAAAATAGGTTTAATTAGAAAATTGTTTATTTTGTATTATAGTTATGTTGTTAATAAATTATTTATTTTATTTATTGTTTTTTTTTAATTTTTTTTATTTAAATGTTTTCTTATGAGATAAAACCTCCCAAAGTATTTTTTTTTTATTTTTTATTTTTCATTTAATACAATATTCACGCTCGACGAATATGCATGAATATATCTTTATTTGTAAGCTGCGTCGCAGTTTATTTCCTTTCTCGCGCGATAAATCATGCGACTACACGTAAAACAAGTAAACGTCTACCACACTTTTTACTTCCTCTTAATATTCATAGCTTCTCTACGTTCCCGGCATACGAATTACCCGAAACGAACCAACCGAAGAGAGAAAAGGTAAAACCGCGACGTCCGCGTGCCTACGCGTACCGTTTCGAAACATTTTTAATACTACAATCCGAATTAATCGATTAATAGGCTGGAAATCAATTAGCGACTTTTTTTAATATGCGCGAGACGACTTCATCGGACAAACCAAAAAGGGGAAGTAGAGCCAAGGCGGAAATTAATATTCAAGGGCTTCGGCCTGATTGGCCCAATTTTATCGGACGATTAATTGAATTTCGAACTCGGAATGGTTTTGGAACGACACCGAGCAAATTGATTTAGGGAAGTTCCGGGAGACGTTTTTACAAGCGGCCGATAAAAAGTTTTTGAGCGAATCACAAGAGGAAGCAATAAAAGTTAAGCAATAAGGGGATTTGTTATTGAATTATATTGATGATATATTTATCTTATAAATCAATTTCGAATAATTTTGAATTTACCCAATTTATTCTAAGAGTTGTAAATGACCTATTCAATCAACCATCAATCAAACTCTATTTGGGTTTCGAGTGGTAACCTCGTAACTTGCGGAAGATGGCGTCGAGTCGGGTCCTTTTTATGGATTTTCCCTTTTTATTGCCCGGGAAATTCGCAAGCGTCGGCCCATTAGCCAGGATTTCTGGTAGGTGGGATTTTCCGCGTACTTTATACCTCTTGGGCTGAGGGTCGTGATGTGTGGAAAAAAAAGGACTCCCGTCGGGTCACCATCGCAGCGATCCACACTTCTTGTATCAGGAATCATTTATTACCGCCTTCCCAGTCACGAGAAGCCGAGAAAAATCCCGCAAAAAGCTCCGACCGAGCCGTGGGTTTGAAATCCTGAAAGCTCCCGGATAACAAAAAAAAAATGTGGGTCGGTAAAAAATGAAAAAATTTTTGTATAAGTAATTGTGTCGAGTATCGAGCGAGAGACGAAATCCTCAATTAGAATTGTAAATTTTGTTCAATTGGCGCTGGTTCAATTGTAATAAATTAAAAGGTCGAGGTCAACAACACCTTTTCCAAGTTAATCAATTCCAAGTTAATCAACGGGAAAAAGTAACTTGGAACACAGTTCTTTTTTAAAGAATTTCAAGGTATAAAAGACAATAAATTGACGAGGTATCACGCAACCGAGATAGCGTAAAACACCGCCGCATAAAAGAGCTGTGATAAGGTCGAAATCAATAAAAAGCGGTCCGAAATTTCGAGCGCCCGGTGTGATATATCCGTAGCTATTACACAGAAATCCAATCTCGACATAAAATTTTATGCCGTCCCGATAAACCGAACAGAGAGACGGGTACCTTAAAACGCGACTTAAAAGACTCGCCCATCAATTTTTCTTTACGATCTGACCACCATACCGATCATAAATTCAAATTCACCTTGTCTCGTTTCTTATCATTTTTTGACTTTTCTATACACTTTCAAATATCTATAATATATTAAAGTAGTAAGCAAGCAGCGCCTCTTTAAAAGAGGGCGCCGCAGGCACCTAGCTCTTTTTTTAATAGTTTTTTTGGAAATCGCTTTCCGGACGATTCAATGGTTTTACGTCATTCTGCCGACCATTATCTTCACTTCCCCGACGATTTTGGGGGGTCCGTGACCGATTTCGGAAAAACGGCCCTGAAAATCGAACGACGTTGCGGTAGCCCTAATTGAAATTAAAATTCTCGATCGTCCGCCTATCATTTTCGTTAATTTTCGAACGCACTTTTTGTCCAAAAAGCCACCGGCTCCGCGACTCTGCTTCCGGCTAACCTTTTCTGAACGGCTTTATAACGCAACGTTATATGCGAATCGGGGCTCCTTTGGACCCGAAACGGCCGATTTAAGCCCTAAACGAAGTCCCCGTTTTCCGTCATTTTCGATTTGGGCCGATAAAACAGTTGGTTCAATTTTCATAAACGTTATTTATTATTTTAACCACGCTAATGCCACATGAAATGTCAAAACGATCGGTTTATTAATAATTACCAAATATTTAATTTATGCAGAGCAGAAATTCGAATAAATTTCACTAAAAACTAATTAAATTCTTGAAAATATCACCAAAAATTTAAGTAAATTTGTAAAAATTCCACCAAAGCTACTAAAATTTTTAATTCTACCAAAAACTTATAAAATTTGTAAACATTCCACCAAAGCTATCAACATTTTTAATAATTCCACCAAAAACTTGCTGAATTTTTAAAAAATATACTAAAATTAAGATTAATTTCGTCAAGAATTGATCAGATTTTTAAAAATTTCATAAAAATAAAAAAGTAACAATAAAAATTCCACAAAAGTTAGTTACATTGAATATAATTTCACCAAAAATTATTAAATTTGGAGACAATTCTACTAAAAACTTAGTGAATTTTTTAAAAATTCCACCCATAATCAATAAAATTGGTAAAAATTCCACGAAAAACTTACTATATTCGTAAAAATTCCACCAAAGTTACCAACATTTTTAACAATTCCACCAAAAACGTACTAAATTTTTTCAATTTTCCACCAAAGCTACAAAAATGTTGAATAATTCCACCAAAAACTTACTGATTTTTAAAAAATACCACCAAAAACTTACCAAATTCATAAAAATTCTACTAAAATTACCAATATTTTTAACAATTCCACCAAAAATGATTAAAGTTAATAAAAATTCCACCAAAGTTATCAACTTTTTTAACAATTCCATCAAAAACATACTGAATTTTATAAAAATTCCACCAAAAATTAATAAAATTGGAAACATTTCACTAAAAACTTACTAAATTCGTAAAAATTTCATAAAAAAAACACTGAATTTTTTTAAAAATTCCATCAAAAATGAATAAAATTCGCAAAAATTCCACCAGTGTTATCAAAATTTTTGATAATTCCACCAAAAATATACTGAATTTTTTAAAAATTCCACCAAAAATTAATACAATTTGCAAAAATTCCACCAAAAACTTACTAAATTCATAAGAATTTTACCAAGAACACTGTTTTTTTTTATTCCACCAGAAATGAATAAAATTCGCAAAAATTCCACCAATGTTATCAAAATTTTTGATAATTCCACCAAAAACATACTGAATGTTTTAAAAATTCCACCAAAAACTTACTAAATTCATAAGAATTTTACCAAAAACACTGATTTTTTTTTAAAATTCCACCAGAAATGAATAAAATTCGCAAAAATTCCACCAAAGCTATTAAAATATTTAACAACTTCACCCAAAACTTACTAAATTTTTTTTTATTCCACCAAAAACTTAGAAAAATCCTAAAAATTACACCGAAATTGTCAACATTTTTAACAATTCTACCAAAAATAATGAATTTTTTAAAATTCCACCAAAAAACTTACAAAATTTGTAAAAATTCCACCAAAGTTACCAAACTTTTTAACAATTCCACCAAAAATTTACCAATTTTTTTTTAAATTCCACCAAAAATTCACCAAATTTTTTAAAAATTCCACCAAGATGTCCAAATTCTTTTAGAATTCCATCAAAAATCAATCAAATTAGAAACAATTTCATTAAAAATGAACTAAAACCTTAAAAATTCCATCAAAAATTTAGTAAATTCATAAAATTCCACCAAAGTTACTAAAATTTTTAATAATTTTACCAAAAATAATGAATTTTTTAAAAATTCTACCAAGAAACTTACAAAATTTGTAAAAATTCCACCAAAAATGTACCAATTTTTTTTAATTCCACCAAAAACTTACTAAATTCGTAAAGCTTCCACCAAAGTTACCAAAATGTTGATCAATTCAACCAAAAACAATACATTTTTGTTTATAAATATACTCAAAATAAAAGTAAACTAGTTCTATAGGAATAAAATCAATGAAAAAAAGTCATGAAGTTAGCTTCTAAGTCCAAAAAATAAATTATTGACATTTTTTTTTATTATTTTTCAGATAATAATGAACTCCGTCGTCCATAATGTCTTCAAAAAAATCTTAGAAAAAGTTATTCGTAATAATAGTAGAAGGAGGAGTATTAAAGTACCGGAAACGATAAATAAAACGAGCTATCGCAGGAGGTACGTAGCGAAACGAAAGTAAACTTACATCGGCACAATAAACACGCACAAAGGGTATACGTAGAAGCCCGAAAGAAAGAAGAATAAATATAGAGAAAGAAAAAGAAAGAAAGAGAAAAAGAAAAAAAAGTTTTATTCCCTGTTGACTGTTGTTTCATAAGTATATATATATATTCGTTCGCGTTTGTATCAGATGTTTAAAGTATTCGAAAATCCGCGTTAAAAAAGTGTCGTCGGTTTGTTTATTTGAGAGAGAAAGCGACGACTTGGAGATAAAGGCAGAGGGGCGATCGCGTCGCCGTCGCGATGTCGGACGGCCTTCTCAGTACTTCTACTACTCTAGCGGCTATAATACGGGGTCAATGCCCATGCATTTACTCTTCGGATAGCACAAACACCGCGGCAGTACTCTTCTAAGAGGCCGGAGAAGAACGCGCCGCGTTAAGAAGGAGAATCGTCGCGTTAAAAAGGAGAATCGCTGCGTTAAAAAGGAGAATCGCCGATTTAAAAAAGAGAATCTCCGCATTAAAAAAAAAAGAATCGGTACGTTAAAAAAGAGAATTGCCGTGTTAAGAAGAAAAATCCCCGCATAAACCGTGGTTGTGATTATTTTTATGTTACCAAAGTATCGTCCATCCCGTTCAAAACCGAAAACAAACTGTCGATTACGTTTGGATAGTTTAATACCTTATTCGTTGGGGAAATTAAGTGTATTTAGTGCCTTTTTGAAAGATAAGAGAAATAAAGTGGTCATGGAGGTGACTTAAGGGTGGACCGATGAGGCGCGAGTGCAGACATGGCCGAAGATAGGGAATCCCCCAGGCGATTGAGCCAAGTCTTCGATCCCTTGTCCCGCCTCGGCGAGTTGACGAGGGAGACGAGGTCGACTCCTGCCAGTCCCAGGCTTTTGCCTAGAAGGCCCCGCGAACCCCCCGTTAGTGTCGGTGTTGTGGTGTCTCAGTATGACGGGTTGGAACATGCGGGTTCGAGCGCCGGGGACCATCATCATCATCCCTCGGGATCCGTCAACGGGATCAACTGGCAGGAGAGATGTTTCGAACTTCAATTGGAACTTCAAAGAAGTAGAGCGCAAGCTACTAGAACCAGGGATATGCTACGAGAAAAGGTAGGTGCTTTATATTTATTAAAAGAAAATATAAAACCCTTACAAATCATTATATTGGTCTTTAAATCCCAAGGATTAACTAACAGGATTGTCCAATCAAGGAAATTCGTCCATCTCTACCGAGTACTTTATGGAATGGCAAAAATGTACTTTGAATTAACTTTGAAACTCGGGTGTTCATTTAAATGCGTGTTCAAATGTGACATTATGTGACAAAACAGTCAAAAAGGCAGAATTATAGAATCAAAATCCTCAACATTAAACTAAAAACCAACAAAATGTCTCATAACATGTGTTGAAAATGTTGTCCAACTTACTGATTCCAAACCTTTATCTAAAATTATTGCAAATTATTTATAGTTTCAATACGGGTTTGGAAAATTGAATTTTTGAGATAAAGACACAAAAAGAAGTCACAAGATTTGTCGTCAAAAAATTCTGCTATAAGATTTAGGCCCGTATTTAGAGACGTAAGTTAAGCAGCTGCTCACCGAGATTTTTTGTTCAACTGTGAAAGCAGGTAAACGCATTTGAGCAAAAAATCTCGGTGAGGAGTTGCTTAACTTACGTCTCTGAATACGGGCTTTAATGTGTCGTTGTGTGGAGTCTAGCAACATTTTATTGAAAATACCAATACTGGATTTAATCGTCAGCAATTGATTAATGAACGGTTCTAGAATTTCCAAAAGATATCTTTGAGCATTTCATGTACCTGAAAAAGTGACAATGTAACGCAAACTAAGGCCCGTATTCAGAGACGTAAGTTAAGCAGCTCCTCACCGAGATTTTTTGCTCAAGTGCGTTTACCTGCTTTGAGAGTTGTGCAAAAAATCTCGGTGAGCAACTGCTTAACTTACGTGTCTGAATACGGGCCTAAGATTTGGTTTTTTATTTTGGATATCTCGCTTTGAAAGAAAAATCTTCGTCTATGACTAAAACTTGCCCAAACGCCAACCTTTTCCGAGTGTAGTGCCACTTCTAAATTTTCATGTGGATTTTCAGTGCTTCAAATTCTCGTGTTTTTTGAATTTAAGTATTCTGATTTATAAAACTAAGTCTCATCAGTAAATGTAATCTTTTTGTAAAATTGTTCAATACGATTCAAGTTGATAAACCAATTGCAAAAATTTACTCTACGTTGATAATCAGCTGGTACTTCTTAAACGATGGTAATTCTGTATGGATAAAGTTGCAAATCTTAACGTATTATTTTATGAGTAAAGCCAACAGAAAGATCGACTTGCTGATTTAATCGCCTAATAGAAGTTTTTGTATTATCATTTAGAATTTTTTGTTCTTGTGCAATAACTTCTATGGTTTTTACTTCCTGGTTTCCTTGAAAGATTCCCATTTTCGTTAAATAAAGTTACAACTCAGTTTAAGGCTTCCTGAAACTGAGGATATTTTACTGGTGTGTTAGGAAATTCATTATTAAATTTCTTCTGGTTTTTATTAGCAAAAAACTGAATCAGATACGATTTGATTCATTATTGAAATTTTTACCATTCAAGGAGTTTTGTAAAGATGGAAAAAAAGGTAATCAGATCAAGGTTAAGACTATACGGTGGATGTGGCAAAACATCCCAATCAAAAATAATTTTTGCCAAGTAACCAAAGATGTGTGTGGTCTTGCATTATCATGGTGGAATACAACACCTTTTCGATTTGTTAATTCAGGCCACTTTTTTTCAACTGTATTGTTTAATTTCGTTAGTTGTTCAATGTAAACATCAGAATTGATCGTTCGGTTGGGTGGTAAGAGTCTGCATGTTTGGAAAAATGTATGTTTCATGTATGTGATACATGAAGCTTCTCTACAATCTCATGTGTTGTACTGTGACGATCCGGATCGATTATTGCTTTGATTAGGACTTCATCATCTTTAACTGGACGACCATGTTTTTCGTCTTTGAGTGGAAAATCACCAGAATTAAATTTGGCAAACCAATTTTGACACTGTTCTTTTAAGATGCGTCGCCATATACAGGACATTTTTTATGAGCTTGCGATGCGTTTTTCCCTTTGTGGAAATAAAAAATTAAAATATGACGAAAATGTTCCTTTTGATTTTCCATTTTTTGATCAAACGGAATCGACCAAAAAACTTTTTTTACTGATTGACTGCTAAATTGCCAACTATCAAATAACAAAAAGTGTTTTACATTTGTACTACGTCTGCAAACCTAAAAATTCAACTACTTCAATTACTTAGTTGCCAACCCAATATATTGATGTTTGTCAAGTTCGAAGGATTAATTAACAGGATTGCTCAATCATCAAAAACCGTCCACCATTTATGTCACTGCCAGGAATTTCGTCTCTGCCTTATGTGGGTTATCTCACTTTAACCGTAAATTTTATTCATGAACTCTTTGCTGAGTACTTTATGGAATGGCAACTTCAAGAATATACTTTGAATTAACTTTGAAACTATTTAGGATATCAATGACGAATGAAATTCGGTAAATGAAAGAAATTTTAATATTCTAAAAAACGTCTAGCAGTGACGTCAAACGCATGATGCAGTCAATCGCACTAAAAATTCGCGTGTACACATCTTATAGAATTCAGCAATCCTGTTAGTTCAGTATTTTTGGTAAAGTTCTATGTCCAAACATTGTGGACGTAATATCCATGCAAAACGAATGTCTTAAAAGTCCTTTATCTAGACGTTATGGACATTATATTGATTTTTGTGAAGTCCCAAGGATACTAGACTAACAAGATTGCTCGAAAGTCGTCCGCCACCTTTCACGTCACTGCGAGGAATAGTATTTCTGTCTTATACTCGGTTGTCTCACTTCACGAATGGAATTCCGTAAACGGGATAAATTTTAGTACAGTAGTACTTCGATATATGAGTTTAATTTGTTCCATAACCTTGCTTGTGTGTGAAATTGTTCGTAAGAAAAATGTATTTACAAGAAGAAACATTTATTTATAAATAACAATGTTCTATAAAAACATAATAAAAGAAAAAGTGAAGTGCTTACAGAAGAGGTTAATTTTCGTCACTGGTCTTCGGTTTTTTCGTCACGCTTTGCTCATTTTCACCTCTAGATCGTTTAAAAAAGCTGTTCAAGGTTTGTTTCTTCCTCCTTTTTAGGATGTTGCGGAAATGAATTAGGCAAGTTTGAACAGCGCCGATGCACGATCAGTTGCAATGTTTTTCGGGGTGATTTTTATCCACAAACTTTGCAACTTTCTTCTATATTTCTAACATCTCCTTTATATGTTTTGTAGAGATAACCTCCTCCATCTGTGGCTCCTCTTCAAAACTAATTTTTCGTTGAATCATGGTATGCTGCTGTTAATGATGACTGCACGATTAAAGTAGATCGTGTAACTCCTCGGTTGTGAGCTCCTCACAACCTCTCAAATTGAGCTCTCAAATTGAGACTGTTCCTCGACGAGTTCATTCATATCTCTCTCATCCACCTCCAGACCCATGGATTTTCCCAGAGAAACAATCTCCTCTACCACTGACATTTTGGATTCCAATCTTTCGAAGGCCCTTTCAGCTATAGCCTCAGACCACAATTTCTTCCATGCAGAGGTTAAGGTCCTCGTTGTAACATTCAGCCAAACTTGATTAATAATTCTTAGGCATAACACGATATTAAACTGGTCCTTCCAGAACTGTCGAAGTGCGTAAGATTTATGTTTTCTGTCACCTCAAAATAGGGCCGAAAAATGTGCTTGGTGTACATTTTCTTAAAATTAGAAACCACCTGCTGATGTATGGATTGCAAGATAGGTGTTGGGTGGTAGATAGATAAACCTTTATAAACTTAAATTCTTCGAATAAATCATCTTCTAAATTTGGTGGGTGAGCAGGAGCATTGTGTGGTGTGCGATTCCTCGTATCTCAAATCTTGCTCTCATCTCAAAGAAAGCAAAATATCGCTCGTTCAGAGGCTCGTACCTCAAAACACTCGCATATTCGGGCATTCGTATATCGAGGTACCACTGTATTTTGCTTTGAAAATGTCTAGCAGTGACGTCAAATGTACGATGCAGTCAAGCGCACTAAAAATTTTGCGTGTGCACATCTTATGGGATTGAGCAATCCTCTTAGTTCAGTATTTTTGGTCAAGTTCTATGTCCAAACATTGTGGACGTAATATCTAAGCAAAACGAATGTCTTAAAAGTCCTTTTATCCAGACGTTCTGGACATTATATTGATCTTTGTGAAATCCCAAGGATGCATGACTAATAGGATTGCTCAGTTAGTGAAAATCGTCCGCCATAGACGTCACTGCCAGGAATTTCGTTTCTGTCTTCTAGTCGGTTATCTCACTTTAACCGTGAATGTTATTGATGAACTAATTGTTGAGTACTTTATGGAATGACAACATTTTGAATTAACTTTAAAACTATTTAGGGTATTAATGATGAATGGAATTCCGCAAATGGAAAACATTTTAATATTTAAAAAAAAACATCTAGCAGTGACGTCAAACGCATGATGCAGTTAAGTGCATTAAAAATCGCGTATACACATCTTATGGAACTCAGCAATCCTCTTAGTTCAGTATTTTTGGTCAAGTTCTATGTCCAAACATTGTGGACGTAATATTTAGGCAAAACGAATGTCTTAAAAGTCCTTTTATCCAGAGGTTATGGACAATATAGATCTTTGTGAAATCCCAAGGATACAAGACTAATAGGATTGCTCAGTTAGTGAAAATCGTCCGCCACTTTTGACGTCTTTTCCAGGAATTTCGTCTCTGTCTTATAGTCGATTATCTCACTTTAACCGTGAATGTTATTGATGAACTAATTGTCGAGTATTTTATGGAATGACAACATTTTGAATTAACTTTAAAACTATTTAGAGTATTAATGATGAATGGAATTCCGTAAATGGAAAAAATTTTAATATTTAAAAAAACGTCTAGCAGTGACGTCAAACGTACGATGCAGTCAAGCGCATTAAAAATTTCGTGTGTACACATCTTATGGAACTCAGCAATCCTCTTAGTTCAGTATTTTTGGTCAAGTTCTATGTCCAAACATTGTGGACGTAATATTTAGGCAAAACGAATGTCTTAAAAGTCCTTTTATCCAGACGTTATGGATATTATATTGATTTTTGGGAACTTCCAAGGATACTGGACTAATAGGATTGCTCAGTTAGCGAAAATCGTCCGCCACTTTTGACGTCTTTTCCAGGAATTTCGTCTCTGTCTTATAGTCGATTATCTCATTTTAACCGTGAATGTTATTGATGAACTAATTGTTGAGTACTTTATGGAATGACAACATTTTGAATTAACTTTAAAACTATTTAGGATATTAATGATGAATGGAATTCCGTAAATGGAAAAAAATTAATATTTTAAAAAACGTCTAGTAGTGACGTCAAACGTACGATGCAGTTAAGCGCACTAAAAATTTGCGTGTACACATCTTATGGAATTCAGCAATCCTGTTAGTTCAGTATTTTTGGCCAAGTTCTATGTCCAAACATTGTGAACGTAATATCTAAGCAAAACGAATGTCTTAAAAGTCGTTTTATCCAGACGTTATGGATATTATATTGATTTTTGGGAACTTCCAAGGATACTGGACTAATAGGATTGCTCAGTTAGCGAAAATCGTCCGCCACTTTTGACGTCTCTGGCAGGAATTTCGTCTCTGTCTTATACTAGGTTGGCAACATTTTGAATTCACTTTAAAACTATTTAGGATATCAATGATAAGGTAAATGAAATAAATTTTAACATTTTACTTTAAAAATGTCTAACAGTGACGGCAAACGCACTATTTTTTGACGATTTTCCCACTAGAATTTTCACGTGTATACATTTTATGGGATTGAGCAATCCTGTTAGTCCAGAATCATTGGTTAAGTCTTATATCTTTGTGGATGTAATATCTAAGCAAAGAGAATGTAATATTTGAAGTATTGAGCAAAAAGATGTCCAACTTCAAATTAATTTTGAACAACAAGACGTCCAATCTCAAAGTAATTTTGAACAATAAAACATCCAATCTCAAAGTAATTTTGCTCAATGCAAAACTTCCAATCTCAAATTAATTTTGGACGTTAAGATGTCCAACCTCAAATTAATTTTGAATTACAAGATGTCCAACCTCAAAGTAATATAAAGACTTAAGGTTAGAAAGAAAAAAAATATGTTGATTGTGTTAATCGATCGTAAATAAGGTCGAGTTGTTATTTACAATCAAACGATAACATTCTATTTTCTTGTTAACTCGTACTTAACACACAATCATAATTATTACTCAATCTCAACAAGATTCAGGAAGTACTAATTAGCAACAATATTAATTAAACGATACAAAATCAATTTACACGTTGTTGTAAATCAGAGTGAATATTTACACGGTGAATTCCTGTGAGAGACAAGGCACATTGTGTCCACGCCCCTTTAATCACGATGTCGTAATTAACCCAAATATTATCGATCGGAATTCACTATTATACACGGTGGGATTAACGATGTTGACATAGTATTCAAATGAGCAATAAACCGATCCAGAAAGCCAAATATAACGCGTTACGGGTCGTAAAATCGTTTTTATTAAGTTCGTATTTCGTTACCTTTAACCCACTTTTAACCCGAATTCAAAATAACCCAATATTTCGCGTTATGTAGTTACTATTTCTTCTTATAAGTTCATATTTGTTCTTATTTAACTTCAAATTTGTTCTTATTTAACTTCAAATTTGTTCTTATTTAACTTCATATTTAAGTTCCTATTTATTCCCATTTAATCTACTATAATATACGACTTTATAATTACCGAACATTTATTACTGTAACAATTACAAAATTCCAGGGAAAATTTTTCAGATGTAAATTTAAAATTTAAACGAGATAAGTATAAATTACTTCTATATTTTAATGTCATAAACACTGACAGTATTATTTCATAATTACGAGTTCTCGGCAAATAATACGTTTTAAATTGGATATTGATAGCAATCGTTAAATGTCGGAGGAAAATATGTACGTTAATCGGGTCTCGATAATATAAATAAATAAGCTCGTTACGTAATCTTGAGTTTTAACGACCCGATTGGGAATTACGATTTGTACTTTTGCGAGCTCCGCGGCAATTACAATCGTAATTGAAGAGCATTGTTAGAAAATATAGCTTCGCGTGATTATTAAGACGTTTTCTCGCGAGTCATGCAATAACGTTATAACGATTAAATGTACTGCATTGTTCTATTCGGTTCGATCAGATTATTACGATTATAACCAACAAACGTTAATTTATTTATACTATAGTGTTTATTATGGTATTTTATTTTACTTAAAAATGAAAATTTAATTTTCAGTTTTGATTAAAAGTTTTGTAACTTGTAATTAAAGGATGCGATTATGAAACTGTCGGTTGTAATTGGAGTTTACACCTTTCAACCGGGAAGTAATCAATAAGGAAGGTTACGCAATTGAATTTTTATTATCTGTGCAACTGACAATTTTTTTTTAGTTGAATGTTGTGTGTTTGTTTGATTGAAATTGATTTTTTTAAATTTTCAAATGAAATTTGATATTATTGATATTAAGCTTCTCAAAGGAGGTAAAAATTTTTATTTGGGTTAGGAAAATAATTGCGACAAAATCGCTACGACAAAATTATTAAAAAGTCGCGGCGACAAAAATGCTAAAAAATCGCTGGTACAATGTTAAATAGTATTGGTAGTTATATATCTTGAAATCGTTGCCAGTGTTTGGTGATTTTTTGACTTTGTTGCTACGACATTTGTTGAAAACTAGTTTAGTTTTATTTTTAGTATTTTTCTAAAAAAAATTTATTGTTTTTGGTTGAATTGATCAACATTTTGGTAACTTTGGTGGAAGCTTTACGAATTTAGTAAGTTTTTGGTGGTATTAAAAAAAAAATTGGTACATTTTTGGTGGAATTTTTACAAATTTTGTAAATTTTTTGGTGGAATTTTTAAAAAATTCATTATTTTTGGTAGAATCATTAAAAATTTTAGTAACTTTGATGGAATTTTCAAGGTTTTAGTTAATTTTTAATGAAATTGTTTCTAATTTGATTGATTTTTGGTGGAATTTTAAAAGAATTTGGACATTTTGGTGGAATTTTTAAAAAATTTGGTAAGTTTTTGGTAGAATTGTTAAAAATGTTGATGACTTGGTAATTTTTTGGTGGAATTTTTAAAAACTTTGAAAATTTTAGTATAATTTTTACGATTTTGAATTTGAGAACCGAAGTTTTATAGTACCGAAGATTTTTGACATTATATTGGGTTCGGTTAAAAATCAACAATGATTTTGAGAAAATTACATTAAAAAGTCACTTCTATCGAATATTAAATTCCAAAATTAAAGTAATCTTGAAATTGTTTACGTTTATAATCTAGAGATTTAAAAACGTCAACCGACAAACATAAAATTTATTAAGGGGGAACAACAGGGTAAATTTTTAAAAAAATCGTTTTTTCTTTCTTTACGCAATTCGAAAGTATGTACCTTTTAGAATATTGTCCTACAATATTATAACAAAATTTGTACAAATAATGGAATTATAGCTCTTTTCTGCTCGCGCGCACGAAGGCATTACTTGAATACGAACATAAACAACCATTGTCACAAAATGTTATCAATGCTATTACTCCCATTTATATGGATTTGTCCAAGACAGAGTTGCTTGAGCGCAGTATAGGCGGATTTACACAAAATTCGAATGAGAGGTTTAATGCTCTCATTTGGAAGTTCGCTCCGAAAATTTTTACAAGTCGGGCAGTTATTGTGCAAATTGCTACTTATTTGACGGTTTCCATTTTTAATAATGGAATGGCATCTTTATTAAAGGTGGCAAATGAAATACAAATCCAGATTAGTCCCCAAATGTACGCATTTTGTACAGCTAAAGACCAACACTGTATAAGTCGAGCTCAAGTGCGTTAAATTTCAAGTGTTTCAGACAATTCAGACAACAAGAAGAAAGTCGAATTATGTTCTAGAAATTCTAAAGACCTTTATTATGGAGCAGGAATCGATGAATTGTGGTAACTCTTAAAATTTCCTCCATTATATCATCTAGAACTAAACTTAACTTTTTAAATGCGTTTTTCTCACAGTAAAATTTTTTTAACCTGTTGTCACAATTTCTTTACCAACGAGAATCGCATTCAAATTTTATTGAGACGTCCTCAATCTATATAAAATTCCCTTCAGTTAAGCGTACGGATTTTTATTTCTATTAATATTTGCTGCGTCTTTACCCCCTGGAAAGATTAATTATTTTATCGGTTTTCTTAACTATTTTTTTGCAGGGGTGCCATTTTAACAGCAATTATTATTTTCTAAATCGGGTACGCTTAACTGAAGCTACACTAATATAGATTAAAATGACGTTTCCTTTTTTATTTTCAAATTATTTTTACACGTTTTATAATGACAACCAGCAAGATGCTTTTTTTTGTTAGTGCATTTGGCCATCCTCCATACATGTATTCTAAGACAGATTTTTTTTCCTCTATACTTCCTAAAATAAGTTTAAGCTGCATAGTTACAAATATCAAATTCCGATTTTTCTAAAATGTATGAGTGAACCAAAATAAAATCTTAATTATCGCCTTTTTTCGCGGTCTCCACCCTGTTGTTCCCCCTTAAAGACACCAATGATTTTTAAGGTTATGTTAGGTTCGCTAGAAAATTGACGTTTTAAAAAATTAGTCGTTTTTGGTACAAAATTGTTTCTGCCAAGCATTAAAATCCAGAATTAAAGTAATTTAAAGACGTCAACCGATAAGCATGAAATTTTCTAAAAACCCTTTCTGAGTATTTTTGACACTAGTTTAGTTTTATTTTTAATATTTTTCTAAAAAAAATTATTATTTTTGGTTGAATTGATTAACATTTTGGTAACTTTGGTGGAATTTTTATGAAGTTACTAAGTTTTTGATGAAATTTTCAAAGTTTTAGTTAATTTTTAATGAAATTGTTTCTAATTTGATTGATATTTGGTGGAATTTCAAAACAATTTGGACATTTTGGTGGAATTTAAAAAAAAAATTGGTAAATTTTTGTTAGAATTGTTAAAACTGTTGACAATTTCGGTGTAATTTTTAGGATTTTTGTAAATTTTTGGTGGAATTTTTACAAATTTTGTGAGTTTTTTGGTGGAATTTTTAAAAAATTCATTATTTTTGGTAGAATTATTAAAAATTTTAGTAACTGGTGGAATTTTTATGAATTTACTAAGTTTTTGATGGAATTTTCAAAGTTCTAGTTAATTTGTAATGAAATTGTTTGTAATTTGATTGATTTTTGGTAGAATTGTTAAAAATGTTGACAATTTCGGTGTAATTTTTAGGATTTTTGTACGTTTTTGGTGGAATAAAAAAAATTCAGTAAGTTTTGAATGTAGTTGTTAAATATTTTAATAGCTTTGGTGAAATTTTTGCGAATTTTATTCATTTCTGATGGAATTTAAAAAAGATTCAGTGTTTTTGGTAAAATTCTTATGAATTTAGTAAGTCTTTGGTGGAATTTTTTAAAAATTCAGTATGTTTTTGGTGGAATTATCAAAAATTTTGATAACATTGGTGGAATTTTTGCGAATTTTATTCATTTCTGGTGGAATAAAAAAAAATTAGTGTTTTTGGTAAAATTCTTATGAATTTAGTAAGTTTTTGGTGAAATTTTTGCAAATTGTATTAATTTTTGGTGGAATTTTTATAAAATTCAGTGTGTTTTTGATGGAATTGTTAAAAATTTTGATAACACTGGTGGAATTTTTGCGAATTTTATTCATTTCTGGTGGAATTTAAAAAAAATCAGTGTTTTTGGTAGAATTCTTATGAATTTAGTGAGTTTTTGGTGGAATTTTTAAAAAATTCAGTATGTTTTTGGTGGAATTATCAAAAATTTTGATAACATTGGTGGAATTTTTGCGAATTTTATTTATTTCTGGTGGAATAAAAAAATCAGTGTTTTTGGTAAAATTCTTATGCATTTAGTAAGTTTTTGGTGGAATTTTTGCAAATTGTATTAATTTTTGCTGGAATTTTTATAAAATTCAGTATGTTTTTGATGGAATTGTTAAAAATTTTGATAACACTGGTGGAATTTTTGGGAATTTTATTCATTTTTGATGGAATTTTTAAAAAATTCAGTGTTTTTTTTATGGAATTTTTACGAATTTAGTAAGTTTTTAGTGAAATTTTTGCAAATTGTATTAATTTTTGGTGGAATTTTTAAAAAATTCAGTATATTTTTGGTGGAATTATCAAAAATTTTGAAAACACTGGTGGAATTTTTGCGAATTTTATTCATTTTTGATGGAATTTTTAAAAAATTCAGTGTTTTTTTATGGAATTTTTACGAATTTAGTAAACTTTTAGTGAAATTTTTCCAATTTTATTAATTTTTGGTGGAATTTTTATAAAGTTGGGTATGTTTTCGATGGAATTGTTAAAAAAGTTGATAACTTTGGTGGAATTTTTATTAACTTTAATCATTTTTCGTGGAATTGTTAAAAATATTGGTAATTTTAGTAGAATTTTTATGAATTTGGTAAGTTTTTGGTGGTATTTTTTAAAAATCAGTAAGTTTTTGGTGGAATTATTCAAAATTTTTGTAGCTTTGGTGGAGAATTGAAAAAATTTAGTACGTTTTTGGTGGAATTGTTAAAAATATTGGTAACTTTGGTGGAATTTTTACGAATATAGTCAGTTTTTCGTGGAATTTTTACCAATTTTATTGATTTTGGGTGAAATTTTTAAAAAATTCATTAAGTTTTTAGTAGAATTGTCTCCAAATTTAATAATTTTTGGTGAAATTATATTGAATTTAACTAACTTTTGTGGAATTTTTATTGTTACTTTTTTATTTTTGTGGAATTTTTAAGAATCTAATCAATTCTTGACGAAATTGATCTTAATTTTAGTATATTTTTTAAAAATTCAGTTTTTATTGGAATTGTTAAAAATTGCTTTGGTGGAATTTTTACAAATTTTATAAGTTTTTGGTGGAATTATTAAAAATTTTAGTAACTTTGAATTTTTACAAATTTACTTAAATTTTTAAATTTTCAAGAATTTAATTAGGTTTTAGTGAAATTCATTCGAATTTTTGCTCTGCATAAATTAAATATTTGATGATTATTAATAAACCGATCGTTTTGACATTTCATGTGGCATTAGCGTGGTTAGAATAATAAATAACTTTTATGAAAATTGAACCAACTGTTTTATCGGCCCAAATCGAAAATGACGGAAAACGGGGACTTCGTTTCGGGCTTAAATCGGCCGTTTCGGGTCCAAAGGAGCCCCGATTCGCATATAACGTTGCGTTATAAAGCCGTTCAGAAGGTTAGCCGGAAGCAGAGTCGCGGGGCCGGTGGCTTTTTGGACAAAAAGTGCGTTCGAAAATTAACGAAAATGACAGGCGGACGATCGAGAATTTTAATTTCAATTAGGGCTACCGCAACGTCGTTCGATTTTCAGTGCTATTTTTCCGAAATCGGTCACGGACCCCCCAAAATCGTCGGGGAGGTGAAGATAATGGTCGGCAGAATGACGTAAAATCATTGAATCGCCCGGAAAGCGATTTCCAAAGAAACTATTAAAAAAAGAGTTAGGCGCCTGCGGCGCCCTCTTTTAAAGAGGCGCTGCTTGCTTACTACTTTAATATATTATAATATAATAAAGTCGCGGCGACAAAGTTAAACAGTATTCATATTATAACGATCTCGAAAAACACTATTTATGTTTTATAATGACAGAGAGATTTTTGCGACTTTTTGACAGTCGCTACGACTGTTTTGGAATTATGTTCCTTCTTGTTTTAAAGTAAATTGAGAAAAAAAAATCGATTTAACACAAAATCTTATTTATTTGGTAAGTTTATGGTTGAGTTTCAATTTAGAAATTGGAATTGATTCGGTCGTATCAAAGAGTTTCGTGTTTCAAGCAAGGATTCATTAGGAATATAATCCCCATAAAGTCGCAGCGACAAAGATGGTAAAAAGTCGCGACCATTTCAAAAATTAAACAGTATTCATATTATTACGATTTCGAAAAACACTATTTATGTTTTGTAATGACAGAGAGATTTTTGCGACTTTTTAACAGTCGCTACGACAGTTTTGGAATTATGTTCATTCTAGCTTTGAAGTAAATTGAGAAAAAAAAAAATGATTTAACACAAAATCTTATTTATTTGATAAGTTTATGGTTGGATTTCAATTTAGAAATTGGAATTGATTCGGTCGTATCAAAAAGTTTCGTGTTTTAAGCAAGGATTCATTAGGAATATAATCCTCATAAAGTCGCAGCGACAAAGATGGTAAAAAGTCGCGACCATTTCAAAAATTAAACAGTATTCATATTATTACGATTTCGAAAAACACTATTTATGTTTTGTAATGACAGAGAGATTTTTGGACTTTTTGACAGTCGCTACGACTGTTTTGGGATTATGTTCCTTTTAGTTTTAGAGTAAATTAACAAAAAAAAATCGATTTAACACAAAATCTTACTTATTTGACAACTTTATGGTTGAGTTTCAATTTAGAAATTGGAATTGATTCGGTCGTATCAAAGAGTTTCGTGTTTTAAGCAAGGATTCATTGGGAATATAATCCCCATAATGTCGCAGCGACAAAGATGGTAAAAAGTCGCGACTATTTGAAAAATTAAATAGTATTCATATTAAAGACATTTCGAAAAACGTTTTTATGTCTTATGATAGCGATTTTATAGCGACTTTTTGATAGTCGCTACGATTATATTGGAATCCTTAGCTTTAAAGTTAGTTGAGTAAAAAAAATATTTATTGCAAAATCTTATTTAGTTGGTAAGTTTATGGGTAGAGTTTCGGTTTAGGAATTGGAATTGATTCCGTAGGATCAAGGAGTTTACCGGTTCGAGCAAGTTTCGCCACACAATGGGCAACTTAGATTTAGCGCCGGTTCCGGACAAAGTGGGTCGGCCGCAAATTGGAACTGACTGACGTCAGTGACGGCGTTTTGGGGCCGTTCGCATTAATCACCTGTCGCGCTTATTGCGGGAGAACTCGCCGAAAATTAACAACCTGTAAGAGATTTATCGGTTTCCGGGCTTCAACGCGCTCACTCTATAGAAACACCTCATCGAAACTTCTATATAATCGTTTCAATCAGTTACATTTATATCAAAACAAAACATTTAAATTTAAAATCTTTTAGCTAAAATTTACTTTTCATCCTAAAATTTACTTCTCATCATAAAATTTACTTCTTCATAAGATTGTAGATAATTTCGTTTTTAGAATGGACATCCTACGCCCACATCAATTTTACGCAATCAATTCATTCAAGCGGTTTTAACCGAAGTGAACGGCACAAGGTCAGTCGGTAACTTCGCGGAGATAAAGTTACGCAAGCGTCCCTGCTTCTCTCGGACGGACATCTGGCGCGAAACGGCGTAATAATTACTTAACATTAGTCCGGGAACGCCTTATTTATCGACGCAGGTAGTCGGCAGGAAGAAGCCGTACCGCGAAATTTACGTCCCGCGCTTATTTACTGCCTCGTTATCTCCCCAGATGCAGATCGCGGCTCTATTATCGCCGTCCGAGTGCAAAGTACATCGTTCTAAATAAGATCTATGCGTCCCGAGCTGCTACAGTTTATCGCCGTCGTCTTGTTTTGCAATTCTCGGATGAATGGAGACGTGTATATTAAGCTAACTGGACGTTGTTTCGTTCCATTCTATTCATGAATGAATTTTTTTTTTCTTTGCTGGCATATGCGTACAGTGTTGCCGCAGCGAAGAAAAAAAGTGTACCAAAAATGAAAAAAATGTACTGAATTTAGTGAGAAACTTGGACGACCTTTTTTTTAGTGATCATTTTCATCAATTGCTTTGCAAGCAATAGACTTTCCACGGTGGAAACATTTAAATTATTTCGGTACTTCTTCTTTATGATGCATAATGATGAAAACACTCTCTCTGCGCTGGCACTTCCATGAGGCAACGATAGCAATGCCTCAAACAACTTTACTACAGTTGGAAATGGCTCGTCTCCTAATCTGTTACGTTGCTTTCTTAAAAAATTTAAAATATCTTCAATGTTACAAAATGTTCTTTCTGTTTTAAACTCTCCAATAAGTCGCCATTCTAAAATTAGATCTTCAACTTCGGTAAAGTTTAACAATATTTGAAAACATCTGTCCCGACTATTGAATGGACGGCTTATCATCACTAAATATTTTTGTTACATCTAAAACCTTGGTAATTTCAATTAATTTTTCATTTTTGAAATTTATTCTAAAAATGGTACTGCATTCCCTAAAAATGTACTGATTTCAGTACAATTGTACCGATTAAAAGTTTTGTACTGAATTGCTGCTTTCACGTACTTTATCCATGAAATCGTACTGAATTCAGTACAATTGTACCGAAACGGCAACACTGTATGCGTACCCTTTTGACAAAATTTTCAATAACGTTACTGAATACATGTGGTGGTATTTCATTGATACAGCGTTTAATTTCGGCTTTCAATGCTTTGATGGTTGCAGGCTTATTGACATAAACCTGAGACTTCAAATAACCCCACAGCCAAAAGTCTAATGGCGTTAATTAATGGTCAATTCTGGTCACCAAATCGAGAAATGACATAACCAACAGTAAACTCTTGCAAGATCGTCAATGTTTCATGGTCGGTATGACATCTGGCACCGTCCTTCTGAAACCACATGTTGTCAAAATCAATAGCTTCCAAATGAGGCATAAGAAACTGTGCTATCATAGCACGATAACGTTCGCCATTCACTGTTATTGCATTACCATCTTCGTTTTCGAAGAAAAATTGTTCAGTTATTCTTCCAAACTATAATGCACACCATAATAATTTTACATACAGTGACCTCTTGTGGAGGCATTGTTTTCTAATGGATCATTCATGAATTTTCTGAACCCTAAATGCGACAGTTGTGGTTATTAACTAAGCCATCAAGGTTAATATGGGCCTCATTGAAAATTATTTTGTTAGCAAAATCACCAGGTTGATCCAATTGGTGAATTCTCTTCCCTTTTTATGGTCTACTGGCAGAAGTTGTTGAGTCAGTAGGATTTTGTAGAAAACTGGTCCAATTATACCTCAAAACCATAATGCACACCATACAGTGACCCGTTCCGGATGCATTGCTTTCTGATTAATCATTCGTGAATTTTCTCAACCCCAAATGCGACAGTTGTGGTTATTAACTAAGCCATCAAGGTGAAAATGAGCCTCATTGAAAATTATTTTGTTAGCAAAATCAGCAGATTGATTCAATTGGTGAATTCTCTTCGCTTTTCATGGTCTACTGGCAGAAGTTGTTGAGTTAGTAGGATTTTGTGGGAAAATGGTCTAATTATTCCTCCAGATCGTAATGCACACCATAAAGTGACCCGTTGTGGATGCATTGCTTTCTGATGAATCATTCGTGGATTTTCTGAACCCCAAATGCGACAGTTGTGGTTATTAACTAAGCCATCAAGGTTAAAATAAGCCTCATTGAAAATGATTTTGTTAGCAAAATCAGCAGGTTGATCCAATTGGTGAATTCTATTCGCTTTTCATGGTCTACTGGCAGAAGTTGTTGAGTCAGTAGGATTTTATAGCCATGCAGCTGTAAATCTTTTGTGAGAATTCGCTGAAGAGAGCCTGTTGGTGAATTCTTGAGCCCGCTGACGAATTGACGTCTCTCGATTACACTCTCACGAATTTCCATGATGTTTTGTTCTGAACGACCTCTACGAACCCGTATCTTGTGTTTCACATCACTAACCGAACCGGTAGCTTGGAATTTTTCGAATTTTTCGATTATTCTTTTCACAGTAGATGAATTAGGCACATTATTTCGATTTTGACCGAACATTGGACGCACTTTACGAATAGTGGCAATTAAACTTTCACCATTTTGATAATAATTTTTGACAATCAGGATAATCTAGTTTGCTACGTTGACATCTTAGATTTGAGTCTTAAGATATACCATGTTGTGAGTCTTCCCCTCTGCCTTTTAAAGGGGACGTTAAGCCGTCAGTCCTCGTAACTAATTGATTATGTTCTAAGACAATAGTTTAATTATCTGATTATCTAATTTACAACGTAGACATCTCAGATTTGAGTTCTGAGATGTACCATTTTGAAAATCTGCCAGTCCGTCTTTTAGATGAGACGTTAAGTCGTTAGTCTTGGTAACTAATTGATTATTTCTGCCTTGATGAAATGGTTTAGCTGTCTGATTATCTAGTTTGCAACGTAGACATCTCGGATTTGAGTCTTAAGATATACCATGTTGTAAATCTTCCTCTCTGTCTTTTAGAAGAGACGTGAAGCCATCAGTCTTAGTAACCAATTGATCATCTCTGCTCTGAGGA
The DNA here is from genome assembly GCA_036711955.1 of Digitonthophagus gazella. NCBI lineage: Eukaryota > Metazoa > Arthropoda > Insecta > Coleoptera > Scarabaeidae > Digitonthophagus > Digitonthophagus gazella. The sequence continues at coordinate 2,841,151 of JASCIT010000002.1, read as the reverse complement.
AATAGTTTAACAGTCTGACTATCAAGTTTGTGACATAGATTAGATTTGAGTCCCGAGATGAACCATGTTGTGAGTCCTCCCTTCCGTCTTTTAGAGGGGACGTTAAGCCGTCAGTCTTGGTAATCAATTGATCATTTCTGCTTTGAGGCAATCGTTTATCAACCTGACTATTGAGTTTGTGACATAGACATCTCAGATTTAAGTCTCAAAATGTACCATATTGTAAGTTTTTTCTTCTATCGATTAAAGAGGACGTTAAGCCGTCAGTCCTGTTAACCAATGAATCATCTCTGATTATTAATTTTTCTTATTTTTCATTCATCTTCAAAAGAGTGTGAATAATAGACTCACCGGTAAGTATAATAGATTCATAAAGACAATCCGTATTTCTTATAAAACATATAAGAATATACAACGTAACATATAAAACGTATATTTCTATTATTGAAGACATCGTAAAACTCTCTATTGTTGTGTCTTGTTTGGGGAATTTCATGAAGATGTGCTTTCCCAGCCGACACTTTTCGGCAATAAAATTGATTCGCCGAGCGTTTCCGCCTCTCCGTCGAGTTGTTGCACTCGGTACACGAGTGGAGTGATATTAATAGGGCGGGAAAGGGGGCCGGATTCACCTGAGCGCTCCGCCATGAATAAGTGATGGCATTACAGATGGTGCTCGTCAACGGGCGCTTCAATTTAATTTACCGCCCGGCATAAATCCACGAACTCCGGCCTCTCGGCGAAAGAGGAAAGACGCCGCCGCCGCCGCCGCGTCCTCTCTTTCGGACGGGGAGGAGAGAAGAGATAAGGTTTGCCGAATTAGATATTTTATCGCTTTATACGGCTCTCTCGGAGACGTAAAGGCGGGCGTTATTCGAATTTACGACGCGAAGATGAAGTTTTAAAATGTCTTGCTTTTAAAGTGTAGAGTGTGTATTAGGTCTTTCAATACTAAAAATGATTACATAAATTTTTTTTTCTATGTTATTTAATTTTTATTTCACTTCTAACATCTGTATCCATAGACAATTGTCAGTGTGTAGCTGAAGTTTCTGCGAGATGACCATCTTCGGAGATATGCTGGAGATTGATCGATGATAGAAACGTCAATAGAATCAAAATGTAAGAAGGGTTGGTCAAACCGCAGTTTTTTAATGACGTCAACGAGGTCATGAGAACATTATCAGACATGAGAATTTCTGACATGAGAACATGTCAGAAATCATGCTAAATGCAAATCACCAAATCGGAGGGCATCTATGTTTGTTATTCTATGTTTGTTTCTATGTTTGTTATTTATTTTTTATTTCACTTCTAACATCTGTATCCATAGACAATTGTCAGTGTGTAGCCGAAGTTTCTGCGAGATGACCATCTTCGGAGATATGCTGGAGATTGATCGATGATAGAAACGTCAATAGAATCAAAATGTAAGAAGGGTTACTCAAACCGCAGTTTTTTAATGACCTCAACGAGGTCATGAGAACATTATCAGACATGAGAATTTCTGACATGAGAACATGTCAGAAATCATGCTAAATGCAAATTACCAATTCGGAGGGCACTAGCAGATTAACTGTGCAACGAAAATAAAGTTTCGACAGTTTGCTGGCAACTTCTTAGGAGAGTCGCCAAAATGAACTCCAGTGAGCTGCTGACAATTGACTATGCATACGGTTGTAAGTGTCAAAATGTCTTCATAATTTGGATTTCAAGGAAATAAGCATTCATCAAGCTATAGTCAGGTTTTTACTTTGACTGAAGATAATCAGAGTGAACAACTGGAATGATTGAAATTCATTGAGTAGTTATGACACTCAAAATGGTTTACTTTTTCTTTAATTTCCTTTATGATTTTAAACGAAGTCATTGATATTCACATCCAATCGAAGTAACAAAGTTATTTAAACCGTTCGCAAGAAACTAATATCGCTGATATCTCGTAATCGTGATTTCGCGCGGATTCATTTCGTTCGAGTCCATTGTCACAGGGTAGAGATTGCCATCGCGTTCCGGAATGCAAAATATCCACTCCAGCTTTACGCCCTCGGGCAAAAGCTCTGCACGGTTGCAAGGTTGGAGCTTTTGCCGGTTCGTCTCTCTGTGTGGGTGTGTGTGTGTGCGAGGAGATCATTTTCAGGGTGGGTTCAATTTCCCGCCGGCAGGGAGAGATACCGCGCGGATTCGAAAGCTTGTCGCAATAACGAAAAAGCTCTCGGGTAGTAAAATTCCGTTACGCGGGGGCTCGTTAGAAAATATTACGTGTGCCGCGCGTGAAATTACTTAGTTTATGCGCGACATATTAAATTTTTAGGGGGTCGGCGCGTAAAAGTTTTAATTTCGGCCGTGTACTAGGGAGACGGAGGGCGGTGTTGTGCAAGGTTTAATTAGAGCGTCGAGTCGAGTCACGTACTCGCTCCACTCCCGAATGTCAGAGATAACGTCCGCCTGTTCCGGTTATGTTACGGCGAAATCGAGATAATAAGACATTGAGAACTATAATTTCCGCGAACGAACACCGGAGAGTAGCGTGTGACGCGAACGAGTTTTACGATCGAAATTTTAAAAGTTTTACTACCGTAATATTTTCGAGAATATTGAAATTCACTTTTTGATTGAATAATTAAACTTTTATATACGAAACCAATTTAAACTTTTCGGTTTTACGTTTATATTGGGAAAAGTGCACAAAAAGTACACAAAGTATACAAAGTACACAAAGTATACAAAGTACAAGTAGACATCCCAGATCGAGCGGATATCTCCTATGACATTATGAATATTTGATCGTCCCTCGTTTATTATTTATGCATTCGTCGCGGAGATCCCTTCTACCGTCCCTTCTGTCCCCATTTTCCATATCTAATACCGGATGCGATCCCCCCATTTCGACACTTAGGATCAAAAGCTCTTTTTGAACGGTATGGTACAGTTCCGACCATATTTTTAAATTTCCGATTTGAGTCATCATCACAGATATTTAATTGTGTTTGCTTATCGAGAGGTAAACGTTTGCTTTTAATTTATCAAAGGTCCGAGTAAATAGAAATTTGGTAAATATTAAAGTTCGTAATATTCGGTAAAAGTTTGTAATGTTTGATAAAAGTTTGTAATATTTGGTATTTGCGAATATTTTCCCTCTTTAATTATTTAATATTTCCGGACGCGTTCACGTTCAATCATCTTCGGACGGACATTTATTTTCGACTCGCCGCCAAAATAAAACCGTTAATATTTCAGGGGCCCTTCGAATGGGGCATAACGACAGACATGACAACGGCACTCAATTATTCAGCGTATCCGCGGGTTCGCTACACGCTCAACCCGATTTTTTTCCCTTCACGTGTCGGGAATATTGCCGCGGAAATGAATTGAAAAATGTTATATTCCGTCATTTTTTTTTGGGTTGGTTTTTTGTACTTGGTTTTTTGTACAACGTGCGTATCAGAAATGTCTGTATTTTTTTTATTTTAAAATTTTTTTTTCATTATTTTTTTTAACGTTTTGTGTAAATTTGTGTGGCATTTTATTGGCATTTTATCGGCATGTGTAAAGATATAACTTTTTTTTCTACATGAAATTTAATCAGGAAGCTTTTAAAAAAGTTAAAAAAATGGTGGATGCGCCGGTAATAAAATACTAAAAGTCGAATTTATTACTTAGACATGAATAATTTATTTGTCTTTATTTGTTTTGCATTTCTAGGAATTATATTTCCGTCTGTAATATGATACAAAACCACCCTGTAAGGTTAAAAGGGAGATGTACCTCCACTTAACCCCCGCATAAAATAAACAGGCGATGATTGCGACCCTCTAACGAATTTTCGTCTCGCGTTTCGTACCTTCGTCGACGATTCCTCGACTCGCGTTTACGTTGCCTAGTTTCTCCTTTCTCTTGAAACTTGATATCTTTTCAGAACCGTCTTCAACGAGGTTATCTAATATCGTTTACTTTCGGTATGAAACAAACTATGCGATGCTTGTTTAAATGTTTCTAACAAAGAAAAATTCAAAGGGGGAGAAAATTAATCTTGAATTTTGAACAAATTTGACATCTCAAATTTGAGTCTTAAGATATACCATATTGTGAGTTTTTCCCTTCGTCTTTTAGAGGGGATGTTAAGCCGTCAGTCTTGGTATATTGGTCATTTCTGCTTTGAGGAAATTTAGCTGTCTGATTATCTAATTTACAACGTAGACATCTCAGATTTGAATTTTGAGATGTACCATGTTGTAAATTTTCTCTTCCCTCTTTTAGAGGGGACGTTGAGCCGTCAGTCTTGGTATATTGGTCATTTCTGCGTTGAGGAAATAGTTTAGCTGTCTGATTTTCTAGTTTGCAACGTAGACATCTCGGATTTGAGTCTTAAGATATACCATGTTGTGAATCTTCCTCTCTGTCTTTTAGAAGAGACGTTAAGCCATCAGTCTTAGTAACCAATTGATCAACTCTGCTCTTAGGAAATAGTTTAACAGTCTGACTATCAAGTTTGTGACATAAACATATTAGATTTGAGTCCCCCGATGAACTATGTTGTGAGTCCTCCCTTCCGTCTTTTAGAGGGGACGTTAAGTCGTCAGTCTTGGTAACCAATTGGTCATTTCTGCTTTGAGGAAATAGCTTAGTCGTCTGACTATCGAGTTTGCAACTTAGACATCTCAGATTTCATTTTCCAGATGTACCATATAGTGACTCTTTACTTTCATCCTTTAAAGAGGCCTTAAGTCGTCAGTTCTGGCAACCAGTTGATCACCTCTGCTTTGAAGAAATAGTATAGCGGTCTGACTATCGAGTTTGCGACGTAGACATCTCAGATTTGACTCTCAAAATGTAGCATATTGTAACTCTTTCCTTTCATTTTTTAAAGGGAACCTTAAGTCGTCAATCCTGGCAACCAATTCATCATCTCTGCTTTGACGCTATAGTTTAGCTTTCTGACTATCAAATTTACGACGTAGACATTTCACAATCAGATTTGAATTCTAAAGGCGCGGTTACACGGTGCGTGATTCACCGAACTTCTCTGGACGAACTACGAACCATAAGTCGTCTAACATAGCCGGTTCACATTATTCCGTGGTTCGTGGTGCACGGTTCATTGATTCCCATCGAGTGTCGGTAAATTTGGAAAGATCAAAAGAGAGCTCGGGCAAGATTCGTGATGGTTTGTGTTGGCTCGACGTTACAGAGGAACTTCGCTGAAGATCTTGTAGGTTAAACAACGTAGGTACATCATTCAATTCCTTAGGGTTAATATGGCGTGGTCCACAGAAAGGACATTTGAATTTATTCAAGACCTGAAACAAGCCCCGGAAATATGGAACCCCAAAGACATGGGCCATCATGACCGCAATATTGTGCATACGGCATGGGCTAGATTAGAAAACAAATACGCCGTTTCTATCAAAGAATTTAAAAAAAAAGAGGGAATATTTGCTACTTATAGAAAGTATGCAAAGAAAGTGGCAGAGTCAAAAAAAAGTGGAAGTACCACGCAGGACATATATGAACCGAACTGGCGGTACTATAAATCGGTTGACAAATTTTTGCGGTCGGTTTATACACCATCCACCATCTCTTTTTATGACGCTTTTGCAGTATTAATCCTGCGTTAATAACGCACAATGACGCAGTCACAATAATTTTCTGCCTGTCATTCATGATTCCAATTCAGAACTGACAGACTTTTGGCAAACCACGGACGAACCAAATCACGTTAAAAGTCTGACGAATCGCGCACCGTGTTGTCACTACTGGTTCGTTAAAACGCAAGCCATTCCGAACTGGCTTGTGGTTTCGTGGTTCGGCGAGCCACGTGCCGTGTAACCGCGCCTTAAGATGTACCATGTTGTGAGTCTTCCTCTCCATACAAACTATGCGATGCTTGTTTAAACGTTTCCAACAAAGAAAAATTTTAAAGGGGAGAAAAATCAACGTTGAATTTTGAGTAAATTAACTTTTTTTTTATTATAAATCGTCATTTTAGAACTAATCTAAGTACTTACTTTCTAAGGACTTACTTTCAAAACTTTAAATGGCAACACTAAATGGCCGGAAGACTTAATTAGGTATTTTTAATATATTTTGTCAAAACTATGTTAAAGCAGACAATGCACGGATTAAGATTTTTCTCTAAAATAGTCTTTAGGGAGTAAAACTCGACAAGAAAAAATTTATGCGTGCATAGTCGATATTAAAAATCCTCCCATTTTGCGGAAGAAGTAATTTTTCAGGTCGTAAATTGCCTTCGGGTGCGGGCGGGGCGTACATATAAAGTTTTCAAAATGTATCGCGATAAGTCGCGGGAATTTGGTCGCTCGATGTCGCTCGTAAGCCGTGCTCGGTCGCGTTCTCGCGTTCATCGCCCTTCCACTTCCGGTATTCGTTATGCAAATCCCGATCTCCTCCGGTATTAAAAACGCGCGTATGCGTGAGCCGAATCGTTAGAAACGGTACTGTTCCTGTCGTTACTCCCTGAAATATGACTCTTTTGGTCGTAATAAAGTAGTATGGATTATGGGGAAAGGGTAGAATTACCGTCACATTTATTACTTGGCTTTTTACTCATTTAGAAAAAAATTTGGTGAAGGCGCCGGTTTTTTATTTAAATATCAACTTAAAATTGTTGATCGGGAATTTTAAGGCTTGTTTTGGATGTCAAAATTAACCGTAACCTTAGCTGTAATAACGATTAAATTTGCCGTAACTCCTAGATGTTGTCTAAACGCTACCATTCATACAAAATAGTTAAACTTTTCTTAAATACGACAATTACTGCTATGCTTGCGATTACAACCTTTAAGTTTGACATCCTAAACCCATCCTTACATAGAAACTATGTCATGTCACCGGCTATGACGAGTGCAATGACGATTTGACTCGTGACCAGTCAGCAAAGTGTTAATTTTCAAATAATAATAATAATAAAATATGGATTATGGACATGTTCCTGTCATTACTTTCTAAAATAGAGTCTTTTACTAGCAATAAAATAGTGTAGCTTATGAGGAAAATCTAGAGGAATATTGATTGAGAAACTTGTATTTCTTCAATTTCAACATTAATGTCTTAACCCATTTTTAAAAGGTTCGGTATAAATTTATCATTAGTTATTATTCAGTTTGATGGAAAAGACCTTGAATTTTGGTGGAGGCGCTGGTCTTTATTCAAATATAAATTTATCAACTTAATTTGAAGGAATAATATTAGAACTTGGGTTTATTATGATTCTGTTTTTGTCATTATTTCTCGAAATAGAGTCGTTTGATGGAAATAAAGGTTAAATTTATAAAAAAAAAACTAGAAAAAATATTGGTGGAGTAGCCGTTATTTATTGAAAAATCGATTTCTTAACCCATTTTGAAAAAAATTGAACATGGATTATAATGAATTATAATTTAGTTTCTATGTCTCTCTGAAATAGATCTGAAATTTTAGTGGAGGCGCCAATATTTATTCAAATATTTATTCAAATATTATTTATCAACTTGAAAGAATAACATTAAGATTTAGACTTATAATTAAATTGTGATTCTGTTTTTTAAATATTTCCTGAAAAAAAGTGCTTTGGGGGTAATAAAGTTATAAAACTTGAAATGGAAAAGACCTAGAAGAATATTGGTGGAGGAGCTGGTATTTTATTCAAAAATAAATTCCTTTTTTCGTTTTGAAATGATTAGACAATTAACTTATTGTTATTACTTATGACTTGATTTATGTTTTTATTTTGATAAAAATCTTTATTTGTAAAGAGATATTTTTCGATATCTGTAAAAGCATTGATGGAGGAGTCAGTATTTATTCAATTATAGATTCATCAACTTTATTTGAAAAAATAATATTTGGTCTTTGAGTCATTATAGTTCATTATGACTTTGTTTCTATCATTACTTCTCAAATTAGAATCGTTTGGTGGAAGTAAAGGTTAAGTTTATGAAAAAAGCTAGAAAAATATTGGTGGAGGAGCTGGTATTCATTCAAATATAATCAACTTTATGTGAAGAAATAATATTAGAACTTGGGTTTATTGTGGTTAATTTTTTTGACTGAAATAATGACTGTTTTGGTCATTATTTCTTGAAATTGAGTCGTTTGGTGGAAATAAAGGTAAAATGTATGGAAAAAAAAACTAGAAAAATATTGGTGGAGGAGTTGGTATTTTTTCAAAAATTAATTTCTTAACTTATTTTGAAATAATTCTACAATTAACTTGTTATTACTAGTTATGATTCGATTTCTATTTGTATCAAATGAAGCGTATAAATGCAAAAGCAGACATTCGATATTTTCTTCAAAAATTAGTTAGACACGGATCTGTATTGTAAATTTAGCAAGAAATCAATTGTTGTAACCCCCAGGACCATAACAATACATTTAAGCGAGTTATTGCAATAATAAATTCCGCTTTAAATGTAAAAGCAGACATTTGCGCCAAGTAGTTAGGTGCAAAAGCAGACGTTTGTGTTTGAACCTATCCAGATCTCGCATTACCTCACGTGATAGCCGGGACATTGAAGTAGCTGTTAGTTTTGCTCGCTTCTGCATGATTAGTTTAAACGAGAGCGTGTTAACGAATGTATTACGGAGTTTTGATTACCTTCAACAACATTACCATTGAACCAAGTCCTCGTGGCAAAGGGCGAAAGAGAATAGCAAATAAGCAAGAGTGCAAGCGTGAAAAAGCCAAGACAAAGCGGCAGAGGTTTAAGGCAGAAGGCTTAAACCTGACAAGATAAGAAGCATTTCCTCTTTGCTAGCCAAACACTATGGTGCAGAACGGGAAAACGATGAACGTTTGAAGTTCTTCAAAAACGCCTTTCAAGACAATCCAGCCAATACTTCGGAAACTCAGGGGGATGTGAATGACACACTAGTGTTTTCTGATAATGAATCTGATACTGACTTACGAATTTAAATTTGTATATAAGAAACTAATTTTGTACTTTTTTCAATAAAATCAGCTTCTTTAAAATCTCTTTTATCGCAATTCCAAATTTTATTAGTGTAGAATCTGCTAGTTTTTGTGCAGAAACGCCAAATCCAGAACTTTGCAGTTTACGAAGCAGAGATTTCCAAGTCTTAAATTCGAAACAGGACATTCTAATTTTTTTAATCAAAATAACTTTTTTACTATAAGCCTGACTTGAGCTTTAAAGCACATAAAGACGCGTCAATGTATAATCTACTTTTAGTTAAAATACTAAGTCGATTGAATGACTTAAACGACAATGAGAGGTTTTTCGCGCTTTACTTAAAACTATTTGAATGTTTAATGTCTGGTTTTGCATTTATACGCTTCAAATACAGATACAGAAAAATCTCTCTTGTGCGGACACCAACGGAACCCATCAAAAGTGTCCGTTCAAGAGGGCTGTCCGCTTAAGAGAAATACGAAGTACTTATATGAGAGTCGGACGGTTCCATGAGAAACTGTCCGTCCAAGGGAGGTGTCCGTTCAAGAGGGGTGCCCGCGAAGGGGAATTTAACTCTATACGTTTCAAAATCCGAAAAAAAATATTGGTGGAGGAGCCGGTACTTATTCTTAAAATGGTATCAATTACTAAAATACATTGGTAGCTCACAATTATTATCGTAAAGCTAATTATTAAACCGGATTGAAATCAACCGTCAATCGGTTCGCTGGAGCGTTCTGCTTTGATTAAAATCGTGTTCGTAAACAGCGTATAAATTTTAGGACGGTTATTGTTGATTACCGTCGCCGCTGCAGGCATACCAATTAGGTATTGGAGCGCTTACGCCATAGAATAGTAGATGCAAACTCGTTATTAACTGCGTTCCATAATTTACTAATGTACGACGCGATGTCCGTTCATACGTCCGTTCCAAGTGTAGATTTATTCCTCTGCGAACGTCTATTATGTTGAGAAAAAAGTTTATAGTCGTCATTCAGGTAAAATAGTATGATAGCGACAAAAATAGTAATGGTATTTGATGATGGGTGACAAATATAGTAAAAGTGGGTTGTAAGGAAGGTTATTTCGGTTTGCGTTATTTAATGCATTTGTTGTTTTATGGATTTGTTGTTTTATAGATTGATCTGTCAAAAAAGACGAAAGAAAACCGAATAGAAGGATAAAATACGTTGAATAAATAAGCTACGGGAGTATTGTAGGGCTTATCGTCCCGATAGAGCAATTTGTTCCCCTTCAGTTTTTCTGATAAGCACTCATCCCCGATCTTGTACGCATATTCGTTTTTCTGACAGACCTTTCAACCCCAGCTTTATACATGGAATTTTTTTCTTGTTGTTCTTTTCCCGATACTAATCAATTTCTTATTACTTCTTGTATACGTGTGTATTATTTTCTTTTATGATTTCATTTTCGATCTTGCGTGACTTTGATCACGCGAGGAGGAGGAAAACGGTCGAGTCGGGTTGGAGTTGGGTTGGCGTCGGGTCGGCGTCGGCCATAGAGAAATTCTTGAGCGGAAAAATGCGCCCGTAAATTCTTCGATCGCGAGCGGGTCGGTTCTGTATCGCTCTATTATTCGCCGATGTCGGGTAAAAATGAGAAATTTGCAGGGAATTCCTGCGGGGCCGGCCTGTCGGCGCGAGGAGGTTCCGACAAAAAAGACCTTCGGGAACGAAAGGGAAAATAAAAGTACCACAACCACCGTATATCCGAAGTCTGTTTTATATTGAACCAAAATAGTAACTATACTCTTTTCGCGGAAAGATGTCTCATGCGTCATTAATTAATTATATTATCCTAGACTACTATTTTCGGTTTTCGTCTCTATCTGACATATATGATTAAATAAAGAAAAAAATATTTGACATATGTCGAGAAAACGCCGACAACTAATGACGCATGAGACATCTTTCCGCGAAAAGAGAGTATCTATTTTAAAATTGACTTTAATAAAAACTAGAGTTTAATAAAAACTTGAGTTTTTATAATTTACACGAATGTTTATAGCTTTTCTTTAAATCATGGAATTTTCTGTGTATTTGGTTGACATCTGCCGTAGGAATTTATTTGTGTTGATTTTACCCACTCTGTTAATATTTCGTCTCTTAACACACGATCTGCCTAGCCTTCAAAAGTTACTATTTCTGTCACCTCCTTGTTATATTCATTGGCAAGATTTTCAACCCCCTCATTACTTATTATTCCCAAATGATCTGGAATACAAACTGGTTGAATTTGTAACTCTTGGTTGTATACTCTATCCAATAAATTGATTATTTCTATCAGATATAGATGAAACCTTGCCTTGAAGTCAAAACGTTTTAGTGCTTTGATGTTGCTTGGCAAGTCGATTAATATTAAGGTTTTTGAGATAGATTTTCAAGACAGATTTTTTTTGCCAAAGACGTGATAGCTTTCTCCCCGAATATTGATAAGTTATTCGATAAACAAGGCCAATTTTGTATTCCCAAAGTTGATGAGTATATTTTACATGATATATCTTTTCTTGAGCTGGTTGATAATCATACAAGGATTCAATTGACAAAGTACTAAAATAATTCAGCTAAAATTCTATAAATCGCCTTTGAAATTTAACGCTTGGTTTATATTTTGGATAAGCAAACTGGTTCATAAAGCTCCGTAGTGGAGTTGTTAGTGCGGTGAGTCAGCTATGTGGACAAAATCAAGCAGCGCTGGTTTGAACCCTTTTGTGTCTTTTACTTTTTATTTTTTGTTTAATACACTAATATTTATTGATTTTTATTGATGTTTTTATGAATTTTGTTATATGTTTTTCTATCACTCAGCTCAACGACAGATTTATTTAAAAAATCACTTCGCACCCTCTCTTTGTAAGACATCTGTCGTAGGAATTGGTTTGATTGTGAGTTGATTTTACCAACTCTTTTAATATTTCTTCCCTTAATAGACAATTTGCTTAGTTCCCAGAAATCACTGTCCTTGTGTATCTCCTTGTTATGTTCATCATTGGCAAGATGATCAACCCTCTCATTACTTGTTATTCCCAAATGATCTGGAATTCAGACTAGTTGAATTTATAACTCTTGGTTGTATACTCTTTGCAATAAATTGATTATTTCTATCAGATAGAGATGTAATCGTGTCTTGAAGTCAAAACGTTTTAGTGCTTTAATGCTGCTCTTTGAGTCTGTGATAAAGGTTTTTGAGATGGATTTTTAAAACTTAACCAGTCAGTTGAATAACTATCTTATAAATTATACATTTCATGTAGTATTTTCAACAAAACAGTCCTTTTAAATTCAAGTCTGCGAGAGAGAGAAAGAAAGCTCTATTTTCCAAAAGCAAGTCCTAAAATAAACACAGACAACTTTGTACAGCGGGCCCAGTCCATCTTGGCCGATGAAGGTCACGAAAAATGCGCAGACGAAGAAGTGCGACAGTAAATCGTTGGAGAAAGATGGGTGTATTCGTTAGATAGGAGCGGCAAGTATAGAGCGCGGCAAAAGTTGACCTTTACAAAAACATGTACAGGTATTGTATTGTAAATTTTAAACAGGTAATTTTTTAATAATGAATTTCTTTGTAGTAGGTTATTTTTCAGGGTTTTTTAAGTTTAAAAGTTATTTTTAAATTAACAAACCCATTAATCAAACATATTTTAAGCTGCAAATAGTACAATATCTGCTAAAACAATTAACAAAAATAATAAATAAATAAGAACTTACTTTATTTTTCACTTTACTTTCCGCCATCTCGAACTTAAATATTATCTCACGCACTTATACACAAACTTTTGCTTTGATCTATACACGATCAGTATCATGTTGAATATACTACGCAAATGAGCTTTCTAAGAACCCCCCACCTATTGTCATTGCGCAGATGACCTCGGAAGGCCAAGATGAAATGGGCCGGCTGTATTTCTAAAGACAGCGTGATGGTTTTCTCCCCGATATTGATAAGTTATTCGATAGACGAACCCAATTTTCTATTCCCAAAGTTGATGAGTATATTTCATGGTCTGAAATAATCTAATAATGGGAGGGTGCGAGGATTTTTTTAAATTTGTCCTTCAGCTGGTTGATAACCATACGAGGATTCAATTGACAAAGCACTAAAGCACACTATTTAGCCAACATTGAATAAATCACGTTTATAGTTCAAGGCCCAATTTATATTTTGAATAAGTAAACTGATTCACAGAGCTCTGTGGTGGAATTGTTAGCGCGGTGAGTCAGCTATGTGGACAAAACCAATCAGCGCTGGTTCGAACCTTTTTGTGTCTTTTACTTTTTATTTTTTGTTTAATACACTAATATTTATTGATTTTTATTGATATTTTTATGAATCTTGTTGTATGATTTCCTATCACTCAGCTCATCAACAGATTTATTTAAAAAATCACTTCGCACCCTTTCCTTGTAAGATTAGAATTAATATTAGCACTAATTCTAATCGTATATGTAGAACTAGGAAGTTTCAGGTTTAGTTTAAGATTAAAGTTTCGGATTTCATATTGCAACCTTCTTCAGAAACACTGAATATTGACATCGAATTTGTTGGAAGGTTGCAACATAGCATCCGGAAGGTCAGTCGTTTTAAAAGATGCTAAATCCAAAAAATCCTACTTCTAAGTAGGAAATAGTCCGAAACGTCAAACTCCTTTTAAAAAGACGTACAACTAAATTTGAAAGTTAGATTTGTCATGTTTAGTGTTGTTTTAAAGCAAATTTGATTTATTAAATGATTTTTAAAGAAATTTTTTTTCTAAAATTAATCAAAATCCTACTTCTAAGTCTAGTGTTAGAGTTCTTGTCTCTGAAGAAGGTTGCATTGTGGCATCCGAAACGTCAAACGACTTTTAAAAAGGCGTATAACTAAATTTGAAAGTTAGATATGTCTTCTTTGGTGTTCTTTTAAAGCAAATTTGATTTATTAAATGATTTTTAAAGAAATTTTTTTTTCTAAAATCTTTTTTTTTGTGGAATTTTTTTTCTTAATTTAAATTTGAAAAAGAGATTTTTTTCTTAATTTAAATTTTTAAATGATTTAAATGGGGGGTAATTTTCTGTTAGGAATAGTTGAAAATAAACAAGTTTCGATGATTGCGATTTCGGTTTCGGGTCGTTGGCGCTAATAAGGATAAAGGGGGCATCGCCGTTGCACCCTGAATATTAAGTGCGCGCGGCAGGCGACGGGAGGCGAAGTCACGGAAAGCGGAGGTAAGTTTGCCGGCGAAACGTTGCTTGAAACGGGCACGTAGCGGGCGAGCGGCGCTAAAATTCGTTAGCGCCATATCGATTTTACCTGGAGGCTGACCCACTTCCACGTAGTCGTAGCCACTCTTTCTCCTGTTCCTCCAGACACTCTATTCACAACCATTAAACACCCTCTTTTTGACAGAAAAAAATTTAAACCCCACCAATATGCAGATAGTTGCTTTTGATTGAAAGAAAATTTAACTCTACCAATATGCAAATAGTTCCTTTTACATTAAGTTTTCAATTCAATCACCAATATGTAAATAGTTTCTTCTGGCAGAAAAAAAATTAAGCTCCACCAATATTCAAATAGTTTCTTTTGACAGAAAAAAGTTAGATTCCACCAATACACAAATAATTGCTTTAATGGAAAAAATTAACTCCTCCAATAAGTATATAGCTGTTTGACAGAAAATTAAACTCTAATATGCAAATAGTTCCTTTCAAATTGGGGTTTTAATTCAATCACTAATATCCAGATAGTTTCTTATGGTAGAAAAAAAAGTAGACTCTATCAATATGCAGATAGGTCTTTTTGAAAGAAAAAAATTAAATTTTACCAATATGCAGATTATTCCTATCAAATTGTCTTTTCAATTCAATCAATTTCACTACTCGTTTCTCACTTTATTACACTCAACATTATTACGAGTCATCTAATCCTCAGTACATTATGATTAATTATCCCGCACTATCCATAACGTGGTCTCGTCCCTGCGGATTCGGCCTTCGCAATAATAACCATATATAACAATATACCGAATCCTCGCTAAACGATTTATTCGGGTTTCGGGGTAATTAATGATTTTCATCAGTCCGCAACTCCGTATATCATATTCAACCCTTCGTATTTTCATATTTCCCAGATTTATTCTCTCTTTAGACAAAATCCAAACTTTTTTAATCTTAAAAAATTAAAAATAAATTAAATATTTAATTTTTTTTACTTACTAAAGTAGTTATTGACTTACAGACTACATTCCTATTCATTGATTTTGATGAGAGTCATATCAATAGAAAGGTAGTAGTATAGAATACAAATGAGTAAAATATTAGGACACACTGTTCATTGATTTGCGAATAAATCGGTTTTATAGGTCGCGATTTAAAACCACGCCGATTATATAAATGTTTAGCTTCCTTTTGAAACCGCCCTTTGTCGAATCACCACGAATCAACTTCCACATACGGTCCTAAATGATTCGAACCCATGAATTTTACAAACTTTCGTTTTTTACTTTAATTTTCAGTTTAAATGAATTAAAAAGAACCAGGTAAATTTTCAAACGGAGTAGCTAAGTAAGTAAGTAGTAGAAAATGTTAGACAGTACAAATGAGTAAAATATTAGGACACACTGTTCATCGATTTGCGAATAAATCGGTTTAAAAGGTCGCGATTTAAGACCAAGCCGATTATATAAATGTTTAGCTTCCTTTTGAAACCGCCCTTTGTCGAATCACCACGAATCAACTTCCACATACGGTCCTAAATGATTCGAACCCATGAATATTTTCGTTTTTTACTTTAATTTTCAATTTAAATGAATTAAAAAGAACCAGGGAAATTTTCAAACGGAGTAGCTAAGTAAGTAAGTAGTAGAAAATGTTAGACAGTACAAATGAGTAAAATATTAGGACACACTGTTCATCGATTTGCGAATAAATCGGTTTTATAGGTCGCGATTTAAGACCAAGCCAATTATATAAATGTTTGGCTTCCTTTTGAAACCGCCCTTTGTCGAATCACCACGAATCAACTTCCATATACGGTCCTAAATGATTCGAACCCATGAATATTTTCGTTTTTTACTTTAATTTTCAATTTAAATGAATTAAAAAGAATCAGGAAAATTTTCAAACGGAGTAGCTAAGTAAGTAAATAGTAGAAAATGTTAGACAGCACAAATGAGTAAAATATTAGGACACACTGTTCATCGATTTGCGAATAAATCGGTTTTAAAGGTCGTGATTTAAAACCACGCCGATTATATAAATGTTTGACTTCCTTTTGAAACCGCCCTTTGTCGAATCACCACGAATCAACTTCCACATACGGTCCTAAATGATTCGAACCCATGAATATTTTCGTTTTTTACTTTAATTTTCAATTTAAATGAATTAAAAAGAACCAGGGAAATTTTCAAACGGAGTAGCTAAGTAAGTAAGTAGTAGAAAATGTTAGACAGTGCAAATGAGTAAAATATTAGGACCCACTGTTCATCGATTTGCGAATAAATCGGTTTGAAAGGTCGCGATTTAAGACCAAGCCAATTATATAAATGTTTGACTTTCTTTTGAAACCGCCCTTTGTCGAATCACCACGAATCAACTTCCACATACGGTCCTAATGTTTCGAACCCATAAATATTTTCGTTTTTTACTTTAATTTTCAATTTAAATGAATTAGAAAGAACCAGGGAAATTTTCAAACGGAGTAGCTAAGTAAGTAAGTGGTTGAAAATGTTAGACAGTATAAATGAGTAAAATACCAAAGTGCATTTTTCATTGATTCGCGAGTAAATCGTTTTTAAAGCTCGTGATTTAAGATCACGCAGCTTATATGTCAGTTCTTGGCCATCTTCTTAAACCGCCTGTTGTTGAATCACCACTGATCAGTTTTTACATATCATCCCAGATTATTCGAACCCCATGATGTAACATTTTAATTTTTTTACTTTGATTTTCAATTTAAATTAATTAGAAAAAACAGGAGACGGGTTCGAATTGAATAGCTAAGTAAATAAGTGATTAGTAAATAAATCGCTTTTAAAGCTTGCGATTTAAGACCACGCAGCTTATATGTCAGTGCTTGACCACCTTCTAAAACCGCCCTTAGTTGAATCACCACGAATCAGCTTCCATATATGGTTCCATATGGTTTAAACCCTATGAATATTTGCTTTTTTTGGTTTGATTTTCAATTTAAATTGATTAAAAAGAACTGGAGACGGTTTTGAATTGAATAGCTAAGTAAGTAAGTGATTAGTAAATAAATCGCTTTTAAAGCTTGCGATTTAAAACCACGCAGCTTATATGACAGTACTTGACCACCTTCTAAAACCGCCCTTAGTTGAATCACCACGAATCAGCTTCCATATGGTTTAAACCCTATGAATATTTTCTTTTTTTAGTTTGATTTTCAATTTAAATTAATTAAAAAGAACTGGACACGGTTTTGAATTGAATAGCTAAGCAAGTAAGTGATTAGTAAATAAATCGCTTTTAAAGCTTGCGATTTAAGACCACGCAGCTTATATGTTAGTGCTTGACCACCTTCTAAAACCGCCCTTAGTTGAATCACCACGAATCAACTTCCATATACGGTTCCATATGGTTTAAACCCTCTGAATATGTTCCTTTTTGAGTTTGATTTTCAATTTAAATTAATTAGAAAAAACAGGAGACGGGTTCGAATTGAATAGCTAAGTAAATAAGTGATTAGTAAATAAATCGCTTTTAAAGCTTGCGATTTAAGACAACGCAGCTTATATGACAGTACTTGACCACCTTCTAAAACCGCCCTTAGTTGAATCACCACTAATCAACTTCCAGATACGGTTCCATATGGTTTCAACCCTATGAATATTCTCCTTTTTTAGTTTGATTTTCAATTTAAATTAATTAAAAAGAACTGGACACGGTTTTGAATTGAATAGCTAAGCAAGTAAGTGATTAGTAAATAAATCGCTTTTAAAGCTTGCGATTTAAGACCACGCAGCTTATATGTTAGTGCTTGACCACCTTCTAAAACCGCCCTTAGTTGAATCACCACGAATCAACTTCCATATACGGTTCCATATGGTTTAAACCCTATGAATATTTTCTTTTTTTAGTTTGATTTTCAATTTAAATTGATTAAAAAGAACTGGAGACGGTTTTGAATTGAATAGCTAAGCAAGTAAGTGATTAGTAAATAAATCGCTTTTAAAGCTTGCGATTTAAGACCACGCAGCTTATATGACAGTACTTGACCACCTTCTAAAACCGCCCTTAGTTGAATCACCACGAATCAGCTTCCATATATGGTTCCATATGGTTTAAACCCTATGAATATTTTCCTTTTTTAGTTTGATTTTCAATTTAAATTAATTAAAAAGAACCAGAGACGATCTCTAAGTCTCTCTATCTCTCGATCTCTAAGTAGCTAAGTAAATAAGTAATAGAAAATCAGTGGATACAGAATCGTGTAATCTTATTACTAAATTCTTATAAGACTTTTATCAAATTTAAATTTACCTCGACATCTCAAGTGAGACTGTCGAATTATACATTATTAAAACTTGTGGTGTTAAAACTTTCGACGAGAGGGGCCGTTGCCACTTACGGCGAACGTAAAAAGTCATTACCCGACGCGAAGATAAGCGCTTAAGAAGTGGCTTTCCCCCCTTTTCGGAGGTGCGCTCGCAGGGGGAAGATAAAAGCTCGCCGAGACGCACCGGAAGTGTTTGTGGGCGTTTATGTAGCGGCACGTACGCGCCACGCAGTTGCGTTTGATGGTGCGAAATGTTTAAGGAACTTTTTTTCTCTAAGCGAGGCACGAGTTGAGGTGAAGCCAGGGGTGAGAAAATGGATATTAAAGTGATATTTGATCGTATTATGATAAATATTGCTTTTTTTAAAAACTTTTTTTAAAACTAATAAAACTTTGATTTTACATATTTGTAATTTATGATTAAAGTGGGGAAGCAATAAAATAAATTAATCAACGCTATGAAAATACATAGGGGATGAAATTTAATTACACTTTGTGTTTAAAATTGTAAATTGTAAATCAAAAATACAAAAATGTTTTTTGTATTTATTGCCGTAATTAAAATACATCGATGTATGTTGAATATGATTTATATTAAATTTAATTTCGTTTCATTTAACGAACCTTTTGTTAATTAATTGAACATGACAAAATTTGTCGGGGCAAAGCAATAAAGAAATTAACTCGTAATGAACGTATTTTACGCGCGATTAATTACAAATTGAAAGAGATATTTTACCCGTATATTGTAGCTTTGTAACAGTTTCTAATTGTTTGATATATTGCTATTATTGCTATTATTGCTATTATTGCTACTATTGCTACTATTGCTAACTACTCATGTATACTTGTTTTTTTAACTAACAATAAGTGAATGTGTTTTTAAGCATGTATTTAGATGGGATATAAATTGTCTAATTTTTCGGTGCTGAGGTTTGAAAAAACGCTCGTGAGAAATTTTCTGATTTCGATAAGACGATATTCTTTTAGAATCTTATTTAAAATTGAACGGAGAATTGTTTAAAACAAACCGCACGAAAATCGGATAATCGACGGTTGAGTTATTTAAGCTCAAAGTCAAAATTTACAAAATGGTAAAATTTGAAAAAATTGAAAGGGAAATATGGAATTTTTGTCAAAAATTGAAACGACTTGGATTTCATTGAAAGTCATGTTTTTATATAATTCGTCCACGTGGAAAACGATGGTGAAATCCGTTTTGCCCTAAGTTTTTTGGTTTTTTCAGAAAATAGCCGAATTTTTTGTCTAATTTTTTGATGTAGAGCTTCAGATAAAAGTTCGTCAAAAATTTCTTGAGTACTGTACGAGGAAACTTTTCTAGTATCTTACTTAAAATTGAATGAAGAATCGTTTAAAACAAACCGTTCGAAAATAATTTTTGATTGAGCTACGCGAACTCAAAGTCAAAATTTATAAAATGTCGAAATTTGGAAAAATCGATAGATTCAAAGATTTCACCTTTCATCAAAGTTTTACGTATACCCAAAGAATAAATTTCAATTTAAACTCATATTTTAGTCAGATAGAGCAGTTGAATGGGCATCACGGTAGATTACATTATCTGACCGGATCCAAACGACCCGCTACTGTTAATCACCATCCTGCCACTCCTTTAATGGCGGTTTATCAGTATTCCAGCCGCGATGTGGACGTTCGCTTTATTTACGACATATAGGGAACTCTACCCAACCATAATCCACACTTCGCTGCCACCAAACTCTAAATAATATCCTTTACTTTTCAAAAATAACAAATTCATTATCTAAAAGTACAACAAAAGTAGCTCTGGTGAATTTTAGCTTGTAGGAAGTATGTACACCGATGAAGGTACATTAAAAATTTAATATTCCATCATATTTTATACCCCATCCATACTTTGCTGCCACCAGACTCTACCTAGCACTCTTTGCTTTTCCCACATAGCAAGTACGTTATCTAAAAGTACAACAAAAGTGGTACATCCGCTCTTTAGTAACTTTACTTTATCTACCGGTGGGTTTTAGGGTGCATGAAGTGTACGCGCCGATGGGGGTACGTTAAAAATTTAATATTCCGCCGTTATTACCTGCACCGCTAACAGGATTACGGCTGCAGTTTACTACCTAGTTTTCGCACATGTGCTCGGTGCATCTGTGCTGTTAGCACCGTAATAACCACCCAGGTTTTATCACAATTGGATCTGTTGCGGCGGAATTCGCCATTAGGTAATGGAGATCGGGTTTACAAAAGTACTGTTACTCAACTACCGGATTTTATAAGTTAAAATTTGCAACTTTCGATGTTATTGAAAGAAAATTTAGGATATTATAAATTTACGATATTATAAATTTACATTATAAATTTACGATTTTATAAATTACTAAATTCTCAATTACCAAATTCCAAATTACCCAATCATAAATTACCAAAGTTATCCAGACGGTTATAAAATAATAAACGTGAAATTCGCTTTTAACTACGTCCTTTATAGCCTGGAAAAGGAGTTCGTTTAATATTTATTGAAGAACCGAATGGTAAATGTTTAACGTCTACGTAATTACCGCAGGTACTCAAAACGTAAAAGCTCAAACGGGCCGTAACTCATTTCCCTCCTCAATTAACTTCCGTATTTACCAAACTCCAATAAGGAAACGGTCTTCTCCATTAATTTAACATGGCGAACATAAAAATAAACGTTTATTCAGGATTAGATTTGATTGCTTTTCTAATAACGATAATTTCTTTTCCCGCATCTTCTTGAAACCTTTTCAAACAAGTCTCGTTTAATTTCCAATAAGGAAAGAAAGCAAAAGCGACCTTAATTTTACGATACGGTTGTAAACGTAAAAAAAAAGCGTCGCTCTTCGAGCGGAAAATTGCGAAATAAACAAGAAAATTGGTTCTAAGTTAATTCCATCAAACGTAGATTGTATTTTTTTTAAAGGTTACATTTATTTAAATTTTATGAGGTTTTCTTTGTTTACTATGATTGAATTTTTTTTTCAGGTTAATTAAAATTGTGAAATGAATTTGTGTAAGAGAATTGTTCTTTTAACGATCCAATTGTTTAAATTAATAGTTGGAGTCTTTCTTGAAAAATGGAAACTCATCTCGTTTTCTTGGAAAGAATGCTAACATAACAGTCAACATAGGGGTTATTAAATCACACAAGGATGTCTTAACCAAAAGGCAAATCCTTTGTTAAGTTCTGCCGCGCTCAAGAATTTCCATCTACATATTTTCCGCCCTTCGTCGTACGTTTCCAAAGCAATCTCCGGTTTCGAAGTTTTCCCCGGTTCACGAAATAGCGCCCCAAAGCAAACACGCGGCGCAATTTCGCAAAGAACCGCCGGTGGTTGCATTCATATTTGTCGGGGAAGTTTTTCCCATATCGAAAGTCCTCCCTATCCTTCCTATTTATTTATTTACTTGGTCAGCACAACCCGAAGTTAACCAATTCTTCGAAAGGAACTTTTAAGTTTCGTTTCCATCTAAATTTAATACAAAACTGAAAATCTAAAATCTTCGAGGTATTACTAAATCTAAATTCGAGGTATTACTAAGAAAACGTGACAAAAACAAAGACTTTGGTCTTTGGATGCGGTCCAGAACGTTAAATCCCGGATGGAGGCTTTCCAGCAGCTTCCCTTTATTATGACAGCGGGCCATTAACGAAATAGGAAATCACGTAATTTGTCAGACGGAGGAGAGCGCCATCTCGCGTGCTCCCGCAATCGTAAATAACCGACGCTGATTTTACGAGCTATGAACGTAAAGTGGCTCGCGACGGCTACGACGGCCGGCCACATGCGGCCTTTTTCAGCCAAACAACTACAGGAAAATCGTAAAGCTCGGTTTACGATTTAGAACCGAAAGCTCGTTATTTCAAGTTTTCAAATTCAACGATTTCATAAGAATAATCTATAATTTCTGTAGCGCACAATTCAAGTTATAACGAAATAAAAATTAAGTTCGTTTCAAAAGCCAAAAACAACCGTTGATAGGACCGGGCTTCAGATGTTAAATGAAAGGGCGCCACGAACTTAAACCGATACCTACCAACCTTCACTTATCCTAAAATCAGGCAAGTCCGAATCCACGATCGAAGGACAACAACAAAATAAAAGACAATTTTGAAAACCCAAAAAAATGTACTTGTATTGAAAAGAAATAATGAAATAATAAAGATGAAAAATAAAGAATGTTCAAGTGAAATGTATCCATAAAATTTATACAAATAGTAATAAACCCCTATCGCTGCAGTTGCTTCAAAGAATTAACAAACAAATAACCTGAAATTTAAATATTAACGCGAACACACAAAAAAAAAATAAATGATAACAGCTGTTGTCAAATATGTGTCACACTTTCTAATGAGTGTCTAATTTTAAATCGGGATATAAATTCTCTGAGTGATTAGGTACACAAAACAGTTTCGTAAAATGATATTCAATAAATTTAGAATAATACAAGTTGAAATATTATTCGGATTGAAGATCCGTAATAACAAATAAAATAAAAAAAACGACAATAAAAGAAAAATATAAAACGTTGGCTTATCTGTTGGAGGTGTCTCTGTCTGGTTTCGCAGGGCTGGTCGTCTCTCTTTGTCTCTCTCGATCAAACGCGTCGCTCTGGCGTCGGTTGAGTGTACTTCCGTCCCTGTCTCTCTAACGGCGTTCAATGTAATGAAGAGAGAATGATGGCCGCCAGGGGATCCACTCACAATTGCGACGCAGTAAATTTTCAATCCAAAATTTCGACGTAATTACCAAAAATAGGTCCAAAAATAAAAAGGAATCCAAAAATAAAAAGGAAATCCAAAGATAAAAATAAAAAGCCTTACGATCTTAATCGGCTTGAAGTCTTGGCTGGTGTAAAAACCCTATTATCCGGACAATCCGATAACTCACAAATACAGCACTAAATTTGTGGTGTGTGAAGTTAATCCGCCAAATTGCGTTTTAGAAGTTCTCCCAAACACCTACGAGACGCTTCTAGAATCTTCGACACCCACGTAGTTTTTATCGCAGCCAGAAACGTCTGCCTCTTCCCAAGGCACAACAACGAAGAGAGCGAAATTACCACAATTGCGACACTCGAAAGAACTAAATCCCCACCACTTTCGATCGCACTAATCTGAGAAACCAACCAATATTCTGTATTGCGAAATAAAACCAATGGATCTAAAAATGACAGATTCCAACAGATGGCCCAAATCAAATAATTTTAAAATTTATTTAAAGACGAAAAATAAAACCACTACATTTCATCTCTAAATAAAAATTTTAAGAACTTCCAAGATTATTTTTCTCCCCCCAAAGAAAATCAGTAATGTATGGCTTTAATAACGAGGTGAAAATTTCTAAAAATCGAATTATGCAAACAACCCCCTTCACTTCAATCTCCCCACATGACTCCCCTTAGCACCGTTCCGTGTAAACCACTCGAATTTAAAATTGGGCCAGAGCTTTCTCGAAGGTTTTAACCTAACCGCGTCGTAGACGTAGTTACGGCGGCTTTAGGTGCGACAATATCAATTCCGTTAAAAAGATTTCCTCCCACATCCGGGGCACTCAACCCGGGGGTGAAAAAAAAATTGCCTCGTAAAAATATTTTGTATGCAAGAACAAACCCACGACCGCCCCCTTTTGGTACAGATTGCGTACGTACCGAATCTGTACTAAATGCAACAGTGTTACTAAAGTCCCTCAAGGGACGTTCTTGAATACTTGATGGCGAAGACCGGAAACGCCTAGTCGCAGGGCCTCTTTGGGACGCGGACGCCGTGTCAGCCAGGTGCTTGAAAAGAGTACTTTACGGGCGATATACTTCAATATTAAAACGGCGACGACCGGAGTTGGCGTCGCTGGATTACAGGCGAACTGCCTAATAAAACACGGCACGGGAACGCCAAGTTCATAAAATTTTCAGGCTTCAACCGAGGGATGGGAGCAGACTGAAACTGAACTTGCGAGATAAGCGATGCACCTCAATTCAAGTATACAACGTTAGAAGAAAATGGAAGGGAATAGAAGAGTATGGAAGAAAATGAAAAAGAATGAAGGATAATGAAAAATAATGAAGGAGAATGAAAGATATTAGAAGCGATTGGAAATGATTGGAAACGATTGAAGTGATAAAAAGCGATTAGAAAGAACAATTTTTATTTTATTTTATTTTACCAAAATCGTTTGATGGTCGGTTTAATTCAATAAAGCACCTTCCACCAACCAACATTTTACCCCTAGAAAATTCAATAACCAGCCCGTAAATCATCCGCGCGATTCGGTCGGAACGGTTGACGTGAATTATTTGGCAAAACGTCGCGCGACATCTGGCGTTCGCCTGAGGTACGACCCGTAATATGTAAATCGCCATAAATCAGGCCAATTAACGATCGGGGGGCCGAGCAGACCCACTACCACTTCCAGATGAACAATAAACAGCCCTATCGCGCCGACTTGTGACGTCGAACGCAATAAATTCGAGTCCGACTCGGACCGGTTTGGTAAATTTGGCGGAGATAGCGGCCGAGAGACCATGAATCCAAAACTTTGGCCGAGAACTGTACTCGATTCCAAGTGCATTACCGATCTTGCATGATAACGCCCTAATTTTGCAGCCGAGATCGATGCCGAGTTACAACAAGCCCGCTTTAATCCCGGCATTATTCACCCCTTCCTTCGATAACCGCATATATTTGAATTAATAACCCAAACGACTTTATGGATTCCCTCAAAATCCCTTTGTTTGTCTTGTAGCTACTTTGGAGAACTATTGTTACAGCCCGAGGACGTACTTTGTATCCTACAGTTCTAGTTTGGATAGAACGTCACAAAGCAAATTAATTCAACTGTATAGGGTGTTCATTTACATTCGTACTCAACCCATGAATTTTACAAGCATTTCGATTTTTTCAAAGATTTTATAAATTTTGACTTTGAGTTCGCGTAGCTCAATCATCAATTATCTGATTTACGAACGGTTTGTTTTAAATGATTCTTCATTCAATTTTAAGTAAGATACTAGAAAAGTTTCCTCGTACAGTATTCAAAAAATTTTTGACGAATTTTTATCTGAATCTCTACATAAAAAAAATTAGACAAAAATTCCGGCTATTTTCTGAAAAAACCAAAAAGCTTACGGCAAAATGGATTTCACCATCGTTTTCCTCGTTATTGAATTATATAAAAACGTGACTTTGAATGAAATCCGATTCCTTTCAATTTTTGACAAAAATTCCATGTTTCCCTTTCGATTTTTCCAAATTTCGATCATTTTATAAATTTTGACTTTGAGCTCGCGTAACTCAACAATCGGTTGTCTAATTTTCAAACAGTTTGTTTTAGACGATTCCTCATTTAATTCTAAGTAAGATTCTAGAAAGGTTTTGTCGTACAGTATTCAAAAAATTTTTGACGAATTTTTATCTGAATCTCTATATCAAAAAATTAGACAAAAATTCCAGCTATATTCTGGAAAAACCAAAAGACTTACGGCAAAACGGATTTCATCATCGTTTTCCTCGTTATTGAATTATATAAAAACGCGACTTTGAATAACATCCAAGTCCTTTCAATTTTTGACCAAAATTCCATATAAAACCCCCTTCGATTTTTTCAAATTTCGACCATTTTATAAATTTTGACTTTGGGCTCGTGTAACTCGATCAACAGTTGTCTGATTTTCAAGCGGTTTGTTTTAAACGATTTTTCATTCAATTCTAAGTTAGATTCTAGAAAATTTTTCTCGTACCGTATTCAAAAAATTTTTGACGAATTTTTATCTGAATCTCTATACCGAAAAATTAGACAAAAATTCGGCTAATTTTCTGAAAAAACTAAATGACATACGATGAAACGGATTTCACCATCGTTTTCCTCATTATCGAGTTATATAAAAACGTGACTTTCAACGAAAGCCAAATCCTTTCAATTTTTGACAAAAAATTCCATATAAATCCCTTTCGATTTTTTCGAATTTTGGCATTTTATAAATTTCAACTTTGAGCTCGCATAACTTGACCATCGATTGTCTGATTTTCAAGCGGTTTATTTTAAATGATTCTTCGTTCAATTCTAAGTAAGATTCTAGAAAGGGTTTTCCGTTCTATATCCAGAAATTTTTTGACGAATGTTTATTCAAACCTCTACACCGAAAAATAAGACAAAAATTCCGATAATTTTCTGAAATAACCAAAGAACATATCGACCTATGCAACGAAGACTATTGTAAGTCATTTTTGATAGAATTGAGTCAGATATAAGTGCTTAAAGGTTTTGAACTGATTGCATTTTAAGAAATAAAATTTTCTAGGTAATAATTTCCAACTTGGTTGCTATAGATATCTTATAGAGGATTCCGAAAGGATTCATCATAGAAGAATAGCAATTAAATCTGTTTTCTTTTCAAATTTTTCAAAATCAGCATTTTTGACTTACGACAGTTTTCGTTGGATAGGTCGATATGATGAAACGAATTCCACCATCGTTTTCCTCGTGATTAAATTATATAAAAACGTGACTCCCAACGAAATCCGAGTCCTTTCAATTTTTGATAAAAATTCCATATAAACTCCTTTCGATTTTTTCAAATTTCGACCATTTTATAAATTTTGACTTTGAGCTCACGTAACTCGATCAACGGTTGTCCGATTTTCAGGTGGTTTGTTTTAAACGATTTTCCATTTAATTCTAAGTAAGATTCTTGAAAAATTTCCTTGTGCCTTATTCAAAAAATTTTTGACGAATTTTTATCTGAATCTCTACACCGATAAATTAAACAAAACTTCCGGTTATTTTCTGGGAAAACCAAGTGACTTATCGCAAAGTGGATTTCACCATAGTTTTCCTCGTGATCGAATTGTATAAAAGCGTGACTCTCAACGAAATCCAAGTCCTTTCAATTTTTGACAAAAATTTCATATCGAATTTTGATAATTTTAGAAATTTTGACTTTGAGCTTAAATAACTCGGAAGTCGATCGTCCGATTTTTGTGCAGTTTGTTTTACACAATTCTCCATTTAATTCTGAATAAGATGCTGAAAGAACGTCGTTTTACCAAATCTGGAAAATTTTTGACGAATGTTTTTCTTAACCTCAACACCAAAAAATTAGACAGTTTTTTTTCTCCATCTCTACCTTTGTTTTTTAAAATCTTAGGACACTCTCTAAAAATCGGGAAATTTCTAGAAGGTCCCAACCTAAGTAAAACCCTTCTTTCCGTTTCTGCCCTAATTTTGACAAAAATTTCATATCGAATTTTGACAACTTTAGAAATTTTGATTTTGAGCTTAAATAACTCGGCCGTCGGTCGTCCGATTTTCCTGCAGTTTGTTTTAAACAATTCTCCATCCAGTTCTGAACAAGGTCCTGAAAGTACGTCGTTTTACCAAAACTTGAAAATTTTTGAGGAACGTTTTTCCTAACCTCAACACCCAAAAATTAGACATTTTTTTCTCCATCTCTACCTTTGCTTTTTAAAATCTTAAGGCACTCTCTAAAAATCAGGAAATTTCTAGAAGGTTCCAACCTAAGTAAAACCTTTTTTCCATTTCCTTCCAAAAACGGTTTGAAGGAGTGAGAACAACCCCTGAGATTTGAGCAGTTTTTTGGAAAATAATTATTAGTAAATTGATAGTAAAGCAATGTGATGATGTGATAGTCAAATGAAAACATCTAAAGGGCATTCAAGCATATTCAAAAGCTTATGAAGAGTTCGTTCAAAGATAATTTCAAATCTAACTTTAGGGGTTGATTATATTTATTAGAGAAGTTGGAAAAAATCTTTATTTTTTTTATAACTAGGTTAGGATTAATTGGATACTTATTTTTATTTGTGGGTGATGTTGAAATTCAGTATAAACTTCCCATCCTCACATATAGTCATCTATCTAACTTTATGGGTTGGTCATACTCATTGGAAAACTTAAACCAAGTCTTTATATCTTCTGTAACTAGGTGAAAATTAATTGATTTTTTTTATTTTTATGTGTGAGTGACGTTCAAATTCATTGTAAACTTCCCATCCTCACACACATAACCCAGAAAACATTTTCCCGAACACGAACGAATATTATCAAATTTCCCCTTCATCCAACACGCTTTACCGGTTGACTGATGGCCGGTGTACGGGGTTCTCGTGACGCGACATTCATCCAGGTCTTCTTAGAACACCTGGGGCCGCGTCCCGGGGATTGGGAGGCGCGCCGAGTGGCCCCGACGATCCGTTGAAGGATGCGCTCACTTACCACCGGTGACATTTCACTTATGTCGCCATACATTCGGCGGCCGGAGGAAATGCGGAGGAAAACTCTCTCTCCCGGCCGAGTTCAACAATGGGCGTCCTCTCCGGGCGTCCTGGGACCGGAACTTTCGCCCCTCCCCGACCCCGCAAATAGCGGGAGTAAGTGAATTTTGACAAACGGGATTTATAAGGGCGCGTTGACGTATTGGGCGCCCGTCGCGACGCGACGTCCCGGCGCCGACACGAATTGATTTGTCTGGTCGCCGGGGTGCTACTGCCGCTTGGATGCTCTGCTGGTGAGTGGTGTTGATGTATGTGTATTTCTTAGGGGGATCTTGGAAATTATTGTTGGGTTTATTTAATGTTGGGTTATTTGTGGACGTACATCTAAAGAAAATCTAGTCAAAGCATATCAAGTTTATTTAGATGATAGATTTTGTAAAAAATATCTATTCAGGTCGTAACTCGGCCAATCTTTCAACGGCATCTCCTCGGTATCTCCCCGGTCAGCCAATTCGGTGAATTAAAATACCTGCACCGGGGGAAATATATTCAACGATCCTGTAGGATCCTCTAAGAGATTGCGAAAGACACGTGCATGTCCCTTGGAGAGGGGAAGGAGTGATTGATTGGTTGCGAACGTTCCTGGTGCGAAAGAAAAAATGATGGCTTAGCCCCTCCGGTTCAGCAATTTGTCTTTATTATAAAAGTCGTTTATAAAAAATCCTTTTTTTTACAAAAAGCAGATATATTCCATAATTATCTATAATCGTTTTTAAACTCAATTTCTTTTTGAGGTCTCTAAACAAGATTTTCGAATTTTTTTCAAGGTTACTCTAAAGGATTTATTCCTTCTTTGGTTAGTTATTAGCATTTATATTGGCATTTATTTATTACTTTCGCTCGCACTTTATTAATTGTCCATTATATTACCAATAAAGAAAGGCTTTATTATAGGACAATAACTCGCGAATGTTCCTTAAAAACTATAAACCAAAGATAAAAACGTTTATTTTCTTCGTTCCATCGAACCTATTTTTTTTGTAACTGACGCAACTTCCCAAATTCATTGGGGATTCCCCGTTTCAAGTCATTCCCTTATTATATATAATAAAGTTGTAACTACCAAACGTAAAATTTTTAAAAGTCGCATCCCAAAAATTATAGTTGTCTTTGTAATTTTTTTTAATTTTTTTGGGAAAAGTTGGAACATATTTGATCGATTTAAGACAAAATAGAATATTTAAAATATTCTATTATATTCTAAATACGTAAAAATTATTTTCTAATTCTTAAAAATAAGTTCGGAACGATTTTTTAAAAATCGGCTAGAAGTGAATTTGGAACGCCCATTAATATTTCGATGCAGAGGTTCGGAGAAACGTTGGCCAGAAATTTTCTAGATCTGGCAGGATGATGCTTTTCTAGAATCTTATTCAAAATTGAATAGAGAATTATTTGAAAGAAACCGTATGAAAATCAGATGATTGATAACTGAGTTATGGAAGCTCAAAGTCAAAATTTCTAAAATGTTTGAAAACCGAAAAAATCTAAACTCAATTTTCCAGCGATTTTCCAGCGAAGGAATGATTTGGTACATATATAAATACCTTCCAAACGATTATAAACGTTAAAAGTAATCGGAATTTACAATAAAATGAAAAAAATTTTTTTTTCAAAATTTTCGTTTAATTTTTCGGTGCAGAGGTTCGGAAAAATATTCGTTAAAAATTTTCTAGGTCTTGCAGGCTGATGCTTTTCTAGAATCTTATTCAAAATTGAATAGAGAATTATTTGAAAGAAACCGTATGAAAATCAGATGATTGATAACTGAATTATGGAAGCTCAAAGTCAAAATTTCTAAAATGTTTGAAAATCGAAAAAATCTACACGCAATTTTCCAGCGATTTTCCAGCGAAGGAATGATTTGATACATAGATAAATACCTTCCAAACGATTATAAACGTTAAAAGTAATCGGAATTTACAATAAAATGAAAAATTTTTTTTTTCAAAATTTTCGTTTAATTTTTCGGTGCAGAGGTTCGGAAAAATATTCGTTAGAAATTTTTTAGGTCTGGCAGGATGATGCTTTTCTAGAATCTTATTCAAAATTGAATAGAGAATTATTTGAAAGAAACCGTATGAAAATCAGATGATTGATAACTGAGTTATGGAAGCTCAAAGTCAAAATTTCTAAAATGTTTGAAAATCGAAAAAATCTAAACGCAATTTTCCAGCGATTTTCCAGCGAAGGAATGATTTGATACATAGATAAATACCTTCCAAACGATTATAAACGTTAAAAATAATCGGAATTTACAATAAAATGAAAAATTTTTTTTTTTTTCAAAATTTTCGTTTAATTTCTCGGTGCAGAGGTTCGGGAAAATATTCGTTAGAAATTTTTTAGGTCTGGCAGGATGATGCTTTTCTAGAA
The DNA here is from genome assembly GCA_036711955.1 of Digitonthophagus gazella. Classification (NCBI taxonomy): domain Eukaryota; kingdom Metazoa; phylum Arthropoda; class Insecta; order Coleoptera; family Scarabaeidae; genus Digitonthophagus; species Digitonthophagus gazella. The sequence goes on along the minus strand of JASCIT010000002.1, from coordinate 2,810,032 downwards.
TCTTATTCAAAATTGAATAGAGAATTATTTGAAAGAAACCGTATGAAAATCAGATGATTGATAACTGAGTTATGGAAGTTCAAAGTCAAAATTTCTAAAATGGCCAAAAAATCGAAAAAATCGAAAATTTTAGATTTTGCTGAAACTCATGTTTTGGTATAATTCAACAACGGGGAAAGCGATAGTGATATTTGTTTTTCCCTAAATCCTTTGGTTTTTTAGAAAAATTGGCTAGAATTGAATTTAATTTGCAACGCGCATTAATTTTACGATGCAGAGGTTCGGAGAATCATGCATTAATTTTTTTTCAGAATTAGATTCAAAATTAAATGGGAAATTATTAGAAGCAATCCGTTGGAAAATCTAACAACAGACGGCTGAGATACGCGAGCTCAAAGTCAAAATTTTTAAAACGACTGAAAATTACAAAAAAAAAAAAAAAATGAAAGGACTTGGATTTCGCTGAAAGTGGGAAAATGAGGTGAATGGTGAACGATGATGAAATTTATTTCGCTGTCTTTTTGTCTTTTTGCCTTTAAAGCAGATTCCAGCAAAAAACTCCTTGTGTATAATAAAATTGTAAATAAGTAGTGATTAGATTCTAACTTAAAATTCTTCCAAAATTTTTTAAAAATTGTATAAACCAGATTTGAAAATGTTCATTTTCACCATTCCATTGAATCTATTTTTTAGCAACTAATCAGCTCTTCTATTAATTGAGAATTTCCATCCCAAGGGATATTCTATAGTAGAAAGAATAATGATACCTCTATTTATTTCTTGTAACATTGCCCTTATGATTCCAATAGAATTATTCATTCTTTTTTCATACAGTGTGCACCCATTCGACCTGTGGATAGATGCATTAGCAACAGTTGGGCGATTGTAAGTGGGGGAGCTTAGACAAGGAATCGAATTGCATACGCTTTTAATGAGTTAGATAAAGAGACACATATTACCTCTAATCTACCCGATAAGTAAACGTAGTATATCTATCCTGTATTAATAGAAGCCTTGTTGTCCTTTTTCCACTTACGTTAAACGTATCCGCAGCTCACCGGTGTGCACTCTGTATATGAAAGATTATAGTTCAAGGTAAGATTCATCATATCACAATTTTAATTATTTTTTTTTCCTCATCTATTCTCTAAACTCTTTATATCTGTCTGGTGCGTTAAGTCCAAATTGCTTCCCGGCGAGTTAATCATCGCTTTTTGCCGCCTCGTCCCGATTTGCATCATCCCGATTCCGTCGAATTATTCATGAGGCGACGACGACGACGACGCCGACGCCCGCCGGCAGGCAGGCAAGCAGCAGCCGAATTGCCGCTAAACGAACGCGATGTAAATTTCTTAAACGCCGCCCTTAATTTACGGGTATTGTTTCTGGGGCCGTGAGCTTTGCGCCGAGGCACCTCCTCTACTTCCCTCGTTGCCAGCTTATTGTCGACGTTAATTAACGTTTGATAATGGGGAATTGCTTTTCGTTTGCCTACCGCTGGACCGACAGCTTCGCCTTGTACACCGGTCGCTTCAATTTGCCATCCAAAGCAAGCCTGGGAGATAATTGGAACGTCCTAGTAACGTCATCAACGATCCTTGTTATCCTACGAGGGTGGGTTTATTAGAGATAAACTTTGATGCAACAGATTGCCTTTTTAATTTTAAATGTCTCTACAGCCGGCCCAATCCATCTTGGCCTTCCGAGGTCACAAAAAATGCGCAGACGAAGGAGTCCGACAGTAAATCGTTGGAGAAAGATGGGTGTATTCGTTAAATAGGAGCGGCAAGTATAGAGCGCGGCAAAAGTTGACCTGTACAAAAACGTGTACAGGTATTGTATTGTAAATTTTAAACCGGTAAATTTTTAATAATGAATTTCTTTGTAGTAGGTTATTTTTCAGGGTTTTTAAGTTTAAAAGTTATTTTTAAATTAACAAACCCATTAATCAAACATATTTTAAGCTGCAAATAATACAATATCTGCTAAAACAATTAACAAAAATAATAAATAAATAAGAACTTATTTTATTTTTCACTTTACTTTCCGCTATCTCGAATTTAAATATTATCTCACGCACTTATACACAAACTTTTGCTTTGATCTGTACACGATCAGTACCCTGTTGAGTATACTACGCAAATGAGCTCTCTAAGAACCCCCCACCTATTGTCATTGCGCAGATGACCTCGGAAGGCCAAGATGAAATGGGCCGGCTGTATTTCTAAAGACAGTGTGTTAGCTTTCTCCCCGATATTGATAAGTTATTCGATAGACGAACCCAATTTTTTATTCCCAAAGTTGATGAGTATATTTCATGGTCTGAAATAATCTAATAATGGGAGGGTGCGAGGATTTTTTAAAATCTGTCGTTCAGCTGGTTGATAACCCAACAAGGATTCAATTGGCAAAACACTAAACCACACTATTTAACCAAAATTGAATAAATCACGTTTATAGTTCAAGGCCCAATTTATATTTTGGATAAGTAAACTGATTCACAGAGCTCTGTGGCGGAATTGTTAGCGCGGTGAGTCAGCTATGTGGACAAAACCAAACAGCGCTGGTTCGAACCTTTTTGTGTCTTTTACTTTTTATTTTTTGTTTAATACACTAATATTTAGTGATTTTTATTGATGTTTTTATGAATTTTGTTGTATGATTTTCTATCACTCACCTCAACAACAGATTTATTTAAAAAATCACTTCGCACCCTTTCCTTCTAAGACTAGAATTAATAATAGCACTAATTCTAATCGTAGATGTAGAACTAGGAAGTTTCAGGTTTAGTCGTGACATTTCGGATTTCATATTGCAACCATCTTCAGAAACACTGAACATTGACATCGAATTTGTTGGAAGGTTGAAACATGGCATCCGAATTGTCAGTCTTTTTAAAAGACACTAAATCCAAAAAATCCTACTTCTAAGTCTAGTGTTAGAGTTCTCGTCTCTGAAGAAGGTTGCAATGTGGGATCCGAAACGTCAAATGTCTTTTAAAAAGATATTTAACTAAATCCAAAAGTTAGATATGTCATGTTTAGTGTTGTTTTAAAGCAAATTTGATTTATTAAATGATTTTTAAAGAAATGTTTTTTCTAAAATTTTTGTTTAATCAAATATTTGAATTTTACTCTTTTTTTACGGAAATTAAAGATTTTTTTTAATTTAAATTTTAAAATGATTTAAATGGGTGGTAATTTTCTATTGGGAATAGTTGAAAATAAACAAGGTTGGAACATGGTATCCGAAAAGTCAGTTTTTTTTTTTAAATTAATCCAGATTATGTAGAGAGACAAGCTAACGTGTTATTACTATCTTTACAATAACTTAAATGGATTTTTGTTATTAAATCTAAAATATATATTCATATTTGCACGTGAAAAGGTAATTTTTTATTTTTTTCTCTCTTTCGGATCGGATAACTCACGTACGGTTAATTACACCGTCCATTAGTCATGATTCTTGACACCCGAGCGTGTAACCGACGTTCCGTACGTTATTTACAATCGCCATAATGTATCTAACAGGCGGCAGAACAAGAATTCTCGCCGGTAAAACGCTGTAATGGCGATTTAACGCGGTGGGCGTTAAGCAGATTTTAAATTCTAACTTTGCGACGATAATAAACAAATCACGCGATGTTTTATACGGTTTCGTTTAAATTTAAACAGAGTAATTAGCAGTGAACGTAAATTTTTGGTGTTACAAACCGGGTGGATTACGTAAACGAGGTTGACATAAAATAATTCACGATGGAATAGTTATAAATTCGGATTTCCCGGGGAGATTTATGTAGGATTTGTAAAAATTATTGTATCGATAACGTCCGACATTTGACATAAATAAAATGTTAATTATGGGATGTTGTAAATTGGATAAATAAAAAATTAAAAAAAAAAAAAAAACCGGCGCATCCACCAAAAATTAATAGCCTATGGAGATAATTTTTTTTGTAGTCTAGACTCTAGACATTTAGAAAAGTCCGATCGACTGTACTATTAAGAAGAAGTGTAAGTTTCCAAGCAGACGTTTCTAATGGAAGCAGGTGAAGGATGGTTTTCGCACTTCCATTTAATAGACGAATGCGCTTAGAGATAAGGCTTCACTGAATCATGAATACTTGAATTTCCTCTCACAGACAAATACTGTCGCGTGCTGCTTTATTTGCAGAAAAGGGGATGAAATTAATCGTCGGAAACGTGAATAAAACGCCTTTTATGAAAACCTCTTATAACGTCTACTGTCTCTTACTGTCACTCTTTTACTTTTTACTCTTATTACTTTTTACTCTTATTACTTTTTACTCTTATTGCTTTTTACTCTTATTACTTTTTACTCTTATTGCTTTTTACTCTTATTACTTTTTACTCTTATTGCTTTTTGCTCTTATTTCTTTTGAATATTGTTACTTTTGAAATGAATTTTATTGGGGAGATACCGACTTGATTTATGAGCTAAATTTTTATTCTAAACGGACTTTTTTTTTAAGAAAAAAAAAAAAAAAAATCCCGACTATTAATATTCAACCCATATTAAATCGAACTACTCGGAGATAATTTAAATCGATATTTCGTCGGATTTATACCGGAATCCGGCGCTTCCGCTACATTACGCTAATTTAACTGCGACGCGGCGGTCTTCCCCGGCCGTAAATAACCGGAGAAGTACAAGAAATGTATACAAATCGTTCGCGATAAGACTTCGCAATTGCTCGGTATTGGGACGAGCGAGCTTACTCAGATTAATTGCCTCGACGTTCGCGAACGACGACCTCTTGCAAGACAAAACGGGTAGTTTTAGCGGTTAAGTTTCTGTTAAAAGTTTTCCTCGGACGTCTGCACGATAGTCCTTACAAACGATCTACTCGTTTATCATGTCTTTGAAAATTGTTTACACTAATGACTATTTCTATCTTTTACTACTAACTTATAATGTGTTGTATAGTCACGAATAACTAAAGAAAGAAGAATTTTATTTTCTTCTTTTTTCGAAAAAAAAAAGAAAAAATTGCAATTAATCAAAATTCTCCTAAAGATGGATATTAATAACATAAATCTTAATACCTATTATTGTTAAGATTAGTCATAGAATTTCTTCTATGACTGAGAGCAGGAATGAAAAAAGAAATTCTCTTGAGTTTGATGTGGGGATCACAAAGTAAAATTGGTAACCAGTGACAGGTTTAATTAAATTCGTTATATGAGAGAAGGGCGTTCGCCGAGGGAACCTTAAATTGACAGTTATTACCGGATCTCTTGAAGTAGAGCCGTCTCCGAGACAGACCCCGTTCGAGCCTAATGAAATATTATTAATTTTAAATGGGTATTGAAGAACGTGGCGGGTTTAAACTTTAATTGGCTTAAAGCTCGTTTTAATATGAGACGCGCGAGATGAATTTTTCACCTTTGAGTTGAAAGATGGAGGTAATTAACATGAAATTTAATAAGAAAGGGATGTTTATTCGAAATTTCAGCTCGATATTAATTTTTGTTTTAATACCTCTGATAGATTATAATGCATCTGCTTCATAGGCAAATCTATCAATGAAATTAGTTCAGTTGATAATTCTCGAGTTAAAGCATTAGTCTCTTGGGTTCTATCTCTGGCTGTTCTTTCACTGGTTTGCTCTACCGACTATCAAAGAGGTTGTAAAGCCGTCGGCCCCATAACCAATCTTGGTTTTAACTTGGTACTGATAATTGATCTAATACCACTGAGAGATTATAATTTATCTGATGTACAGGGAGATTTTAGCTTTGTGACTAACTCTTAAGTTAATACGTTAGTGTCTCGAGTTGTTTGATTGGTTCTTTGTTTGAATCTTTGATTGTTCTTACACCGATTCGTTCCACCAACTTTGAAAGTAGTTGTAAAGTAGTCGGTCCCGTGAAATGTCAATCAACTGTTCTGCTTCTTCATTACTGAAGTGTTGAGGCATTTCAGTTTGAAAAGGATCGTTTACCCACTGCTGCGCTTTGATTTCTTTTGGCAGGTAGTCTTCTAAATAACTCTGTACGTTAGACAAGTGCTGAGTCAACATTGTTTTCATTTCTTCTTTCAGAGTAAGATTGTTTCCTTTAAGAAACTGGTTCAAAATTGAAAACATCGAACAATCTCCATTCTTCAAACTTTTTTTCCCAAAGCCTAATTTTCTTCTTGAATGCTTCAATTTTACTAGTCAATTGAAAAATATCCGTATTGGTCCCCTACAAAGACTTGTTAAGAATGTTCAAACGTTCAAAAATATCAGCAACGCCAGTTTAAGGAGAAAACTTTCATCAATAAACATATCAGAGAGAACATTATTATCTTCACTCAGAAAGATGTCGATTTCTTGCCTCAGTTCAAACACTCTTAGCAGAGAATTGCCCAGAGATAGCCATCGCGCACTGCTATAGTACAAAAGCGATGAGTGTTGAGCGCCTGTGTCATCACATAGTTTAGAAAAAGAACGGACCTTCATTGGTCTTGTTTTGATCAAATTTATTACTTGTATCACGGTTTTTATAACTGCACTCAACTCTATACTGAACTTTGCTGCTGCCAGTGCTTCTCGGTGTATAATACAGTGTGTCCAAACAGCGTTTGGGGCTTTTGTCCGAATGCGAGGTAGTGGCCTGACATTGACTCCATCAGTACACACCTCAACAGTCTTCCCAGTTAATATCATTCTCTGCCATAAAACTGTCAACAATATCAAACAATTCTTTACCAGAGGTTCCTCCTTCAATTTCTTTACAAAACAACAAATCTTCTATCAACTGCTTTTCATTCACATACCTAACGTAGCAAATTAAATGATTGTCTTTGTGACTATCAGTAGCCTCGTCTAATTGAATTTTGAACTTTTTACCTCTCAAACTATTTATAAGTTGGTTGCTAATGTCCTCAGATATGTCATCAATCTTCCTGCTTATTGTATTGTTTGACAGAGGAATTTTAAGAAGCTGTTTCCCTGCTTCCTCGCCGATCATTATCTTAGCCATGTCAACGGCAGCTGGTAAAATAAACTCTTCTGCAATTGCGTGAGGCTCTTTGAATTTTGCAATGTGATATGCTACTTTGTATGAAGCTAAAAGAGCATCGCTGTTAGCTTTGGAATATTTAGAAAAAACAGCCTTTTGTTTTACTGCCTCAGTTTACTTTCTTTGAAAAAACTCTCTTGGTTTCCCAATCAAGTTTGGGTGAACAGTTTCTAAATATCGTTTTAGTTTACTAGGCAGCATAGATTCGATGGATAAAACCTTTATGCCAACAATACATTGTGGGCGCTCTTCATTATTAATTTCAATACAAGAAAAACCAAAATCTAAATACTTATCGTCATATTTTCTGTATTTTGGTTTACGGTTTCCCTCAGCTGTCTCGGTGGTATCGGCATCGCTCTTCGCAGAAATTGATGCGGAATCACTACTTTGCTTACTTTCTTGTCCAGTTTTATTTGAAGATAAGGCTCTTTTCATTTTAAAGAACAATTTAATAACCAACAATAAAAAAAAACTGAACAGACTGATCCACACTGTATTGTAATATGTAGTATGACTCTGGTAGACAACGGCGGCGCACATGCGCAGTTTGGGAACCCCGGCGTTAGTGTCTTAGGTTCTATCCTTGGTTATTCTTACACCGATTTGCTCCACTGACCCTCAAAGGGGTGTAAAGCCGTCGGTCTTGCAATTAACCTTGGCTTTAACTTGAGATGAGATAACTGATCTAATACACACTGAGAGATTATAACTTATCTGATCCACAGGCAGATATTAGCTTTGTGGCTAACACTCAAGTTAACACGTGAATGTCTTGGGTTCTATCTCTGATTGTTCTTATACTGATTCGTTCCACCAGCTTTGAAACTGGTTGTAAAGCAGTCGGTCCCGTAACTAATCTTGGCTTGAGCTTAATACTGATAACTTATCTAATATTATTTATTCTTATTTTTTAATGTAGACCGTACTGAGGGTAGTATATTTAATAAAGATTTTTATTTTAAAGATGTGAATTTAAATATAGTTTAAGGGACAAAGTAATCAAAGTACGATTTAGAATTAAAGTGGGGGAAGACGACCGCAAAGCCCCCGTTTTCGGACGACGGCGCGTCACGATTGATGAGCCGGCAAACTTAGTTAGTTTGTCGGACTAGTTTAAAGTAATTAACAGATGGGTTATGGAACAAATGGGTCGAGGGCCGGCGCGGTTTCGAACATTAGGGCCGTCTCGGGGGGCCTTTCGGATTCGGGAAAGTGCGACGGGGGAATTCTCTCTCTCGGAAATAAGGAAGCGTGCGAAATCCTTCCGAAATTCAGCTACCTCGTATTAATACGAGCAACGGTTGGGCACGTGTCCGGGATATACAAATGAGTGGAGCCTTTGTGTTTTGTATCCCTCCTGTAAAGTAGGTGTTGAGCGAGCATTACGACGGCTCACGGGCCTTTCGTGTCTGTTGGAGCGTTTTAATCTCGATAATAGCTTCCAAGTCGCTCCCAAGTGTGAAACGCGATCGTGTAAAACTTTTATTCGAAAACTCGAAAATTATTTCACGCATAAGTACTTCCAGTTAGGGAAAGCGAAAGCGAAAAGGAAAAGTCATCAACTCGACGTCTGCAAAAGACGCGCGAAGATGAAAGGATATCGGAATTCCAATTTGGACTCGCTCATAAGCACCCTGTTAAGTTGTTTATTAGTGTTGCTCGGCAAAGAAGAAGAAGACGAATCGCTTCGTTTGAAGTCGCCCGTTCACTTAACGGGACGCGGAAGTCGTCTCCGACTCAATTATACCCAGGCTAAGATTATCATCGACCGTGATGGATTACGGGAAATAAAGTAAGAAATAAGTTTCGTCGCAAAATCAAATTTTGTTACTAAAATTATTCAAACACGGCATTGAATAAAATTTTAATTAAAAGTTTAACCGTCGGGACAATTAAACTTTTGACAACGCAATCGTTCTTGGAAGGGAAAGGATAAGGAGAAAACGGTCCTGACACGGGAGAGTCGGGAGGAATAAATTAGAAATAAATTTTAAAAGTTGAAAAGTGTGCCGGCGCATCCAAAGTTTCCCCTGAAAAATTAATTAACCGCAAGGCAGTCCGCAGGTTTTCCAATTTAATAAAGACCTAATCCAGACACGTTCTCCAACCCCCATAAATCCAAGCCGAGATAAAACGCACTTAGTTATTTAAAGTTTTTCCTCATCTTATCTTAATTAATTTTAGTTTTCCAACCCAAAAGAGAAAGAAAAATCAACCATCAATAAAATCCCAATCAGATAAATTGTTCGTGTGTAAGATCGTGAAATAGAGTATTATCACTCTAATACTTAAACCATTATAGACTTGTATTTGACTCCAGGAGGTTTTGGATTTGTTACGGAACCGACGACTTTACAACCTTTTGAGGGTTGGTGGAGCGAATCGATGTAAAAATAATTAGGGATAGAAGCCAAGACATTAATTGGAGAGTTAGCCACTGAGCTAATATTTTCCTATGGAATCAGATTAATTCTAATTTATTAGTGGTATTGGATCAGTTATCAGTATAGAACTAAAACTAAGACTGGTTGTTGTCCCGACAGCTTTGCAACCCCTTTGAGAGTCGGTGGGGCGAATCAGTGCAAGTACAACCAGTGATAGAACCCAAGTCACTATACTTCATTTAATAACTAGGAGGAGTGATTTGAATTTTGCGTGCCAAAATAGTGAACTATTATTGGTCACCCCGCAGTCAAGTTTACAAAGATGAAAAATTTGGTTTTTGTCGTTTATTGTTTTTGACGTTTGAGGTTAGGTGCTTTACCTAATTTGTCAACTTGTTTCTCGCTTTTTCGTTGTGCTCAAATGGTTGCGATCAAAAAATATTAAGTTCGAAGAAGGTATGGTACGATGTCATCTGTTGGATATAATACGTCAACATAAGGAACGTCTTTTGGATAAATTTTGAACAATGTACCTATAGATAAACGGCAATAGAGATATTTGATATGTTCTAGAATACTACTCTCAAACGCTTGGTGTTTTGTTGGTTGCATAAATGTAACTGGTTTGAAGTTTAGAACTCAAATTTGCCGCTAAAAATGTTTAGTGTATTTTTTAGTTACTTTTTCCTATGTAAATGGGGTTTTGAGATTGACTCCTCCTAGTTATTAAATGAAGTATAACAACACTAACGTATTAATTCTAAACACTAGTTACTCAAAGAATCCGGCTCGAAGGACCAAAAAAACTGTTCGATAGTTTCAAGTTGAATTGTCTTTGAACAATTAAAAGAAGTTTTTTGTTATATATATTATTTAATTGGTCAATTCGGCACTTTGAAGAAAAGCTAGAGTCACGAAACATACACTATTGTAATTTAACCCACTTTCCCCACAATCGTGCGCAGTGTAAACGACAATCTAAGGACGAGTTACAAAAAAGAACAACTTGTTACGAACAAATACAAGGAAATCAAAATTATTTAATATAATGAAAGATTTGGAATTTTTTAACACCTGAATATTAGTAGAAATACATAATTAAAGTAAGGCTTTTTAACACTAATGCGTTAAAGGAGAAAAAATGTCTTATTACTGTACTGGGATACGAACCCAGATCTTCTGCTTTCCGGACAGTTGTTCTATCAATTCAGGGTTGCCAGATTGTTCGATTGGAATTCCCCAGTCACAATTGAAAAATACCCTAAATTTGGAAGTTTTCAATAAAAATTTTAATCAATTTTTCGTGACCGAAGCATATCTTTAAAATACCCAAAAATAAGCCAATTTAGAAATAAATCCCCAAGAATTGGGAAATATTCAGAAAACAATTTTTCAAATTAAAAAAAAATAGCTTATAACTAACAGCAATGCACACAAAAACACTGCAACATAGTGCCAGTTGAAGACTAATAAAAAAATAAATAAAACTAAAATTCTACTGCACGTATTCTTGCGTTTTATTGTACAAAATTGAATTTTTATATTTATGAAGTTTTTATATCATCGAGTAGGTGCCAGACATAAAATCCCCTGTTAATACCCACCTAAAAATTTTTTCCCCACAAATAATCCCCAATAAAAATTATCCCCAAAAAATACCCCAATAAAGAAAAAAACCCCTAATGTTTGGGGGAAATCCCCTAATCTGGCAACCCTGTATCAATTGGACTACACAGCTGGAGAAAACACAGCTTCAAAATGTAAGAAAAGTTGTCGAGCTGGTGTATCTAGTTCAATTAATAGAACAACTGCAAAGAATGCAGGAGGTCTGGGTTCGGATTCCAACCCAGCAGATCTCCTGCTTTCCAGGCAGTTGTTCTATCAGTTGAACTACACAGCTCGAGAAAATACAGCTTCGAAATGTGAGAAAACCTGTCGAGCTTTGTAGTTCAATTAGTAGAACAACTGTCCGAAGAGCAGGAGATCTGGGTTCGGATTCCAGTAAAGTTTTTAAGGAATGTCCTTGGAATGGCTTGGGTTAAGTCAATAAAAATTGATACACTGGAATAAAAGTCCAAGAGAAATTAGATACTGGTACTGATTTTGCATGAAACTCATCAGTGACATAAGTGAGTAAATCATCTTTGAAGATCGACTTACCTCATTTCTGAACTAATTCAGAAATCCAAATTTTAAGTTAGAGCAGTAAAGGGTTGACATGGAAAAAAGTTAGGTAATCAGATCTCTTCCTTGCATGCACGACACTAATGAGCTTCATGGAAAATTGATTCCACTTTCTAATTTCTCTTGGAATTTTAGGCTAGCATATCAATTTTTGCTGATTTAATACAAGCCATTCTGAGCATATTTCTTGCACGCACGGCACTAATGAGTTTCATGGAAAATTGATACCATCATGTAATTTCTTCTGGAATTTTAGGTTAGCATGCCAATTTTTATTGACTGTTCCATTTAAGGAACTGTAGCTCCTTTAGGAAGGATTTTTCGACCGATGTGTATTTGAGTTTTTTTTTTTTAATTATTTTTGAACGTAGAATGGACTTGTAGCATATGGCATTCAAATTTCAAGACACCCTCTGTATTAAATTAATTTAAACTTTATGATACTTTGTGATGTTTTGGAATTCAAGTGTCAATTGTAGATTATTAAACGTAGATAACCATTTGATTGATGAGTTTAGTACTTACGATATTATACAAGGGTGAATGGGCTTAGATTGACACCCGCCGTTATTGATCTATTTGAAATAAAGTAGATCGAATTGGCTGGATGGGTAAACTAATAATCAACTCTCCCAACCCACTACCTATTACTTGATTAATCAAATTTCGGGGTGAGTGTCTCCCCAACGTTATCTACGCGCGATTAAACTCCCGGTGTTTCTTCCCTTCATCCATCTATCCAACGAATGACAATTAACCAAAATACACGAGTCCCGACAAATCTACATTTCCATCCGGCAGTACACCTCCACCCCTTGGCTTTTTAGTAGCGGATCTGCTTTATTAAGCCGCCCTCTCGTCGTCTTTTAGCCGGTCTCCCCCGTAAAGTACATTCCTTTGTTTATTGCATACCGCCACGTGCATATTTGAATTTCCGTCGACGGCGATAACGACCAGTCCGATGGCCGAATCGCCGGTTCGCATACGCAAACTCGATTATTAAGGCGACCCTTTGGCTTGGTGATGCTTGCTTGCTCGAACAGCTCACGGAGATGGAGTTTAGGATGACCGAATGTCTAAAGCTGTAGATAACTTAGGTACATATTTAACGATTTGTTTGATTGTGAGTATTAAATATATTTTTTATGACTTGGGTTGGTTGACTTTAGATTGATTGACTTTAGGTTGAATAACGATATAGAAAAGTTTTATTCTATAATGAATTAAACCCAAAATAGGAAATATTTATAGCCGGAAACTTCTAAAACAACAGTCGTCCGGACAAAACACACACACACAAGTTGTAATTTGAATTATATCCCACTTGAACTATACCGAGGGTTCTGGTGGAGACTCAGCTGGTGTATTTCCCGTTCCGGTACAAAATACGAAACTTGGTTATTTACAGCGCTTTGTGCCCTCAAATTTACGCGGTTCTCCGCGTTAAGGCTAATAAAACATTAACCGATGTTAATAAAGTTGTGCCTTTGGACGTTTCGGTACACGCTTTTAACACAAAGGGTATGTAGGAACGCTTTTAAAAACAAAGGCCCGGGGAGATTCCGCGAATGCATCATCGGTAGTGGCGGGAACACGAATTCGCACTTCAAAAAATTGGATAACGCGGAATTAGAGGAACGGCGCGTTTCGAGCGAGTCTGGTGTAAAAGCTGCTTTCTTGGGACGCTGTGCATGCGCATGCACTTCGTTACCGGCTGCTCTATGCAAATTGACGCGAATAAAAGCGACCGTATTGTACCTTAGAGTGAGAATTTCCGAGTACCTATACTCGGAAGCTGTATATTTTCCAACTAAATAAAAAAAAAAGATCTAATATGGGATAATTTACAACACTTGATATCTTATTTTTTCCTTGACGATCCTTAGAGAGGTGTTTTAAAACTCAGTTGCTAAATGGTAATCATTCATTTTAGAGTTAATTTCATGCCGATTCAATGAAAAAGTCTTTATGTGAAATTGCTTCCTATTTAGAGCCTCTGGAAAATGAACAGATGTCTGAGCAAGTATTTTTGAAATATCTTAATAACGTCTTTGGCTATCATAATGAAACTTGACAGCTTTGACTATTGTACTATAATCTCTCAATTTTGACAAATGGTTCTGTTTAGCATTTAACCCTTTGAACGCTGAGTTGCCTATACTTAAGACTACCCACTTAAGTGCAGACTACCCACTTCGCACGAAACAACTTACCGTCAGCTACGTACTTTATATGACTTTGTTAATTTTGTTATAATATAAAATAGAAATGTTCAGAAAGGTGAACTAAAAGAAAAAAAAAGTGTTTTAATTGCCAAAATGTGAAAAAGCTTAATGCAAGAAATCTAATTAATAGACCACATAAAAATGATGGAAATTTTTGGAGTAATTTTTATAAATAACAATACCTCTAATAAAATATAAAATAAACAAATTTGCAAATGTTCTCAAAGCGTGACAAAGATCAAACCTTAATTTTGTACTTTACCTGGAAAGCACACATTTTCTATGACTAATCAATTTTCAATTCCGCAAATTTTTAATATATTAATAAGTTTTTATTAAAACTTAGAAATGTAAAATAGCTCAAACACAAGTATAGCACAAATGCCACAAATTTACTTGTTTGTATACTGCAAAATTTTCCAGAGTTTAGGAGATACGTCCCATTCCAAGTTGGTGTTTTGGCCTGCAAGACCTTTGCATTAAGGATGACTGGATAATACTCCAGTTCTTCCTTCTATTGTATTCCAGTCGAGCTTCCTCGGTAAAGTTGCGAGGAGAAACCTCGATCTTGCATCCTTCTTTCCATGGCGAAGTTTAGAATCAACTTATAGCACATGGGTTCATAGCGCTCAAAGGGTTAAAAGTCCTTTGTCCAGACATTGTGGATACTATATTGTTTCTTGCTGAGTTCTATATACAGACGTTGTGAATGTAACATCTAGGCAAAAGAAATTGAACCCTTTGAGCATTGCCCACTCTGTGGTAGAAAGCTTACAGCCTAAAATGTAATGGACTACATACTTTTTAAGAAAAATTGCAACTTGAAGACTGAATTAGACAGCTCAAATCACATCTGCATATCGTCGTTGTCATTTTAATACCTCCTATGTAACATTGCCATCAAAAATATGGTTTTAGTACTTTAACATTGCTTTCGTGTAGTATCATGAAATTAGATAAATTATAATATCAAAATGTCGAAAAACATTATTAAGGTCCATTAGATAACAAATAAAACCCTGTAAACTTCAAACAATTTTTAAATAGTTTTTGTTAATTTACTCAAAACAATCTGTTTTGCACATAGAAGATATTAACACTATGCCGTCCGGCGTCACCACAGTGGTGATGTGCGCAAACTAGCGGTTAACGGCCGGCGTCACCACAGTGGTGATGTGCACAAATTAGCGGTAAACGGCTGGCGACACCACAGTGGTGTCCCCAGAAGAACGGCCAAGTGATCCGAATAAGTGCTGCCGGCGCCAAGCGAAAAAATATTTACGAATCGTGCGGACGGCAAAGTGTTAAAATGACAACGACGATATGCTTTCATAACAAGGATACTAGACTAACAGGATGGCAATCCCATAAGACGTGTATACGCAGTAATTTAGTGCGCAGCCGCCAGTTTGACGTCACTTGTTAGGGTTTCAGTCGAGTGTAAGATAGAGAGTGGAGTGTGAGACAATCGAGTGTAAGACAGAGAGAATCGAGTGTAAGAGAGTCGAGTGTAAGACAGTCAAGTGTAAGGCAGAGACGCTAAGCTTGGTAGTGCCGTTAAAGGGTCGTGGGCGATTATCGCAGATTGAGCCATCCTGTTAGTTCAATGTCCTTGGTCTTAACCTAAACCAAATGATTATGTCAGAATGCATACATGGATTCATAGCCAAAACCCAATGATTGTGCGAAAGCGTATATGGATTGATAGTACCGAAAGGGTTAATGTTTGAAGTACTGAAACTCAACTAATGTCATGTGTCAAAATAAAAAGACTTTTAATGGGTAAGGAAGCATTTCCAAATTTGCAAACGTTCAATCTTTCATGATGATACCTAAAAGCACTATTCAAAAGACTCTAGTTCTCTGAGGAAGCAATTTTGCATAAAGACTTTTTTGTTGAATCAGCATGAAATCAAAGCTGATTTCTCTAGAATGCATGGTTAGCATTTATCAACTGAGTTTTATCTGGACATCCTGTATACTAACTCGATAGTTCTTATAACATCGCCGTTTTCGGTGAGGGTACGGTTTTTGTTCTCATAACGCTTTCGGGGGGAAATTACCCGGAGTTTCCGAGCTTTTGGTATATACGTCCGAAACGGCGATGCACTAAGCGATACAAATTAGAAAGTTCGGCGCCCGGCTTCCGGTTATTAGTGGGGCAAATGGCGATTTTAAATTGGATAAAGTTGGCGGCCAGAACTCGGAAGTTACTTGCATTAATAATCCCGGAGTAACGATCAAATTTCTTTCTCTTCTGTTTTATGTTAAAGAATGAGATGATGCTGGTAGTAGCAAGTTGATTTTAAGGCTTATTTCACATAAATAAACTGGGTTTATATTCACATAAATATAAACCCATCCATTTTTTACACTTTTACAAAAATTTTTTTTGTACAAAAATCGATTATATTTTTTGCCACATTTTGCCACCAAATGGAACCGAATTCACATTGGTCACCAACAACGGACGAGTAAACAAAAAGATCTTTTCAACCGTTCGAATGGGTTTTCAAATGAAACACTAGACATTTTACAAATGAAACGCACGTTTCGTTTTAATTAAACAGAAACATTCGGTTGATGTGTGTGATTATGATACATGCGTGTATTTTCCCATGTACTCATTTATTAGAGTAAGTTCTTTATCTCAACATGAATAAATCATATCTTCAATAAAAAAAAACTTTTTCAGAAAATTAAAAGTGTAGTCAGTGATGTTTTTTCTTTTTTAGATGAAAATCGTTTTCTTGAAAACATTTTGAAGAGTGACTCACAATTTTTTCAGTTTGGCATCAAATCAGTCAAATTTTTAAGGTTGGCACTTCTGAAATTTGACATTAATTTTTTAACGTTCTATCATTTCATAAATTTTAGGTTAGAACTAACGAATAAAAATGATAAATGTCAAATTTTTAAAATTTGGAGTATAGCCAACTTAAAAAAAAAAATTTTAATTATATAAAACTGATTGAATTATTTTGGAAATCTTGATGGAAAACCTCTCCGAGAAAAATAATCGTTTCCACGGTAACGTCTTGAAGGGTGACTCACAATCAGTCGAAAGAATCATCGTTCGTTATAATAGATGAGGGAATATTATGTTTATTTGTTGGTCTATTTAGGAGAGCCGTCGTCTTTAGACTTGAAGGGGGGAAGGAAAGGAAAGGAAAGGGAAGAGGAGGCTCTCGGCCACCCCTGATTTATAACGCACCCCGGTCGGCGACTATCGATTGTTTCCCGTTCGCGATTCGTTTGTTTCCTTTTCGCGCGTTCGGCAAACACGCGGGGATGAAATTTATTGAGTAGAACCGCGAGATAAACGATTCGATTGCGGCGCTTTGATTTATCGCAACTCCGCGAACGGCTGACGTTGTTATTGCCGATTGCGGTTACGTTTTGCTGGGCGGTAATCTATTATTTTATTTTTTTTTATGTGGGGAAGGAATTTTCATTAATACTTTTTTTAGAAAAAATTAAAAAAAAGTTATCACTAAAGTTGAGTGTAGCGCAAATAACGACCTAAAAAAAATCATGAGTAAAAAAAAAAATAAATAAAATAAAATAAATACTCATGAATGAAAAAGAAAAAGACTCATGTTTAAAACCCAACTTAGAAGAAAAAGAATCATACGAATTGGTTAATTGAGTTTTATTTCTGTTTTGGAGCGTGAAGAGGGAAGGTTTTGTGATTCCTTTACGTTTGTCAATTTGCAATGCTAAAAGCGTTCTCGGGTACACTTACGCCGGAAGTAGAATTCGTGATAAAGCGCGAACGAGAAAAAGAAAATTAAAAATAAAACAGGTGCGCGACGGAGTCCGGTTTTAATAACGCAAAGAACGCAAATAAAAAGCCCTCCTTCCATTTGCCGGATTAATGTAAACATAACGAATCGCTCCGGGTTTTTCCTACTCAGCTTTTAACGGATGAAAACGGATGAAACGAAGATGTGTAAAAATTTTTTCTTTTTGGTTTTAATTTTTCCAACTTTGGGATTTTTTTCAATTTTTTTGGTAACAATTAGAATAAATCGGATTTTTTTAGACCAAAATAGAATCTGTTAAGTTTAATTTAAACCAAGAATCATTTCTTAATCTTTAAAAATAAACCCTGTAGGATTTTTTAAAGTTAGTCGAAATTTTTACAGTTAGGTTAATTAACAGTCAAAAATTTTTGTCAACTTTAAAAATTTTTTTGATTTTTTTGGTAACATTTAGAACAAATTTGACTTTTTTAATTCAAAATAGAATCTTTTAAGTTTCATTTAATGTAAAAATTATTTCTTAATCTTTAAAAATAAAGTCTGGACGATTTTTAAAAGTTAGGTTAGTTAACTGTCAAAATTTTTTTCCAACTTTAAAAATTTTTTTAATTTTTTTGGTAACTTTTAGAACAAATTTGACTTTTTTAATTCAAAACAAAATCTCTTAAGTTTCTTTTACTGTAAAAATTATTTCTTAATCTTTAGAAATAAAGTCTAGACGATTTTTTAAAGTTGGTCGATTTTTTAAGAAAGTTAGGTTAATTAACTGTCGAAAATTTTTATCAACTTTAAAAATTTTTTTAATTTTTTTGGTAACTTTTAGAACAAATTGGACTTTTTTAATTCAAAATAGAATCTTTTAAGTTTCATTTAATGTAAAAATTATTTCTTAATCTCTAAAAATAAAGTCTGTACGATTTTTTAAAATTGATCGATTTTTTTAAAAAGTTAGGTTAGTTAACTGAACTTAACTTAAGAATTTTTTTATTTTTTTTGGTAACAATTAGAACAAATCTGACTTTCTTAAATTAAAATAGGATTTTTTCAGTTTAATTTACCCCAAGAATTATTTCTTAATCTTTAAAAATAAAGTCTGGGCGATTTTTTAAAGTTGGTCGAAATTTTTAAAAAGTTAGGTTAGTTAACTGTCAAAAAATTTTTATCAACTTTGAGAATTTTTTTAATTTTTTTGATAACAATTAGAACAAATCTGTCTTTCTTAAACTAAAATAGGATCTTTTCAGTTTAATTTACCCCAAGAATTATTTCTTAATGTTTAAAAATAAAGTCTGGGCGATTTTTTAAAGTTGGTCGAAATTTTAAAAAAGTTAGGTTAAAATTGTAAAAAAATTTTACCAGCTTTAAAAATTTTTCTAATTTTTTTGGTAACATTTAGAATAATTTTGGCTTTTTTAATTCAAACTAGAATGTTTTAAGTTTAAACTAAAATAAAAATTATTTCTTAATCTTTAAAAATAAAGTCTGTACGATTTTTTAAATTTCATCAAATTTTTGAAAAAGTTAGGTTAGTTAACTGTCAAAAATTTTTTATCAAGTTTAAGATTTTTTTTATTTTTTTTGGTAACAATTAGGAAAAATCTGACTTTTTTAAAGTAAAATAGGATCTTTTCAGTTTAATTTACCCCAAGAATTATTTCTTAATCTTTAAAAATAAAGTCTGGACGATTTTTTAAAGTCGGTCGAAATTTTAAAAAAGTTGGGTTAAAATTGACAAAAATTTTTACCAGCTTTAAAAATTTTTTTAATTTTTTTGGTAACATTTAGAATAATTTTGGCTTTTTTAATTCAAACTAGAATGTTTTAAGTTTAAACTAAAATAAAAATTATTTCTTAATCTTTAAAAATAAAGTCTGTACGATTTTTTAAATTTCATCAAATTTTTGAAAAAGTTTCAAAAAACTGTCAAAAAATTTTATCAAGTTTAAGATTTTTTTTAATTTTTTTGGTAACAATTAGAACAAATCTGACTTTCTTAAACTAAAATAGGATCTTTTCAGTTTAATTTACCCCGAGAATTATTTCTTAATCTTTAAAAATAAACTCTGTACGATTCTTTTAAGTTGGTCGAAATTTTTAAAAAGTTAGGTTAGTTAACTGTCAAAAAATTTTTATCAAATTTAAAATTTTTTTAAATTTTTTTGGTAACAATTAGAACAAATCTGACTTTCTTAAACTAAAATAGGATCTTTTCAGTTTAATTTACCCCAAGAATTATTTCTTAGTCTTTAAAAATAAAGTCTGGACGATTTTTTAAAGTTGGTCGAAATTTTTAAAAAGTTAGATTAGTTAACTGTCAAAAAATTTTTATCAAGTTTAAGATTTTTTTAAATTTTTTGGGTAACAATTTGAACAAATCTGACTTTCTTAAACTAAAATAGGATCTTTTAAGTTTAATTTACCCCAAGAATTATTTCTTAATCTTTAAAAATAAACTCTGTACGATTTTTTAAAGTTGATCGAAATTTTAAAAAAGTTAGGTTAGTTAACTGTCAAAAATTTTTACCAACTTTAAAAATTTTTTTAATTTTTTTGGTAACAATTAGGAAAAATTAGACTTTTTTAATTCAAAATAGAATCTTTTAAGTTTAATTTAAAATGAAAATCATTACTTAACCTTTAAAAATAAAGTCAGGACGATTTTTTTAAGTTGGTCGTATTTTTTTTTTAAGTCATCAATCAATTTCCGTTAACTTTAAGAAATTATATAGAGTTTATTTATAGAGATTAAGTTGAAATAGGTGTTTCAATTTCCCATATTCTTATTAAATCCCACTTTCTCTTCCACCACCATCTCTTCCACCGATAAGAAATCACTTCGTATGTGAATCCGGAAATATGAAATAGGAAAAATATTTTTCTCCGACTTGACGTGAATGAAATGCCTTTGCTTTTCGGAAGGGAAAACGGAAAACCTTTCCTATACGCTGATCGATTGCGGTCTGGATTTTCTCAGATTGATATGATAAGCTGTCAGTGCGTGAATTGGGAAAGTAGAGTTATATGTTGTGCAGAGCTTTTTTTATAAGGTTATACTACCAAAAAAAAAAAAAGATTATACTACAACCCAAATAAGAAAACAAAAAAAAAATTAAATCTTTTTTCTTAATAATAAATACACGTTTTAATTTACATCCTTAATAGTATTATTATTACAACAACGTTCGAGTGGGACACCAGGAATAGCTTTCGTGCACGGTGCACCGTTTCCCATAGGTCCGCGCATACATGCATCGTTTAATTAACTCGTCGGGCACGTGATGAGAATGAAAAACCGGACTTAGGAATGAAAACCGTGGCCAAACGCCTTAAACGTATGCGGTGGTCGCGGGCGTTCTCGTGCGTTTTTTTCCTCTCTTTCTTTCTTTTACTCCCGAGCGTTTAACGTGCTCCCGGTTCGTTCTAACCATTCTAGCCGGTTCTGTTTGAGTACAGGACCGGCATAAACTTAGATTATCGTTGGAAATTCGCGTATTTACGAACCCAATCTAATCCCGGGCTTAATAACTTTCCGGTCGTTTTAGTTTATATATCGTATCTAAAGCTCGTTAAAGTACTAGAAGAAAAAATAAAAAAAATGATATAATAAGTGGAAGAGAATAAATAATTTAAATGACTTAAACGATTTAAACAACCTTAGTCAGGCTCTGTACTGTTTCATTTTTCCCCATGAAATAAATTGCCGAGGTTATTTATAGCTGTAGATACCGGGGCTACTGTTCTAATCAATTTTTAATGCGGAGCTTTTTTAATGCGAAGCTTTTTTTCGTCAAGTTTCACTTGACATGTCACTCCCAGACTCGGTTAATGTATATTCATGCGAGGAACGGTTTTTGCTGGTCGGTCGTTTATTGAAACGTTTTTATGAGGGACGGGGTTAAAATTTATTACCTCAAGTGTTCAACATGCAATTAATGCAGGTGGTGCGTGTTGATTCCAACACCTTCAACTTTATTTACCTTTAGTACTATCATCTATCATCTATTAACTTTTCAATTTTCTACTTTAAACATAAAAGATGCAAAATAAAAATAAATTTTTGTGTTTAAAGTAGTTGATGGGAAAAATATTTTGTGAAACATGAATAGGTATTATTCAAGTTGATATTTTCCCGAAGACGGGGAAATAGAGCGCGATGAGAGAAGTTTAATACAATCGCTTTGTTTTCCGGGTGATTTAATATGGCGTGTCGCAAACCGGAGCTTCGTCGAATACCTTTGTGCGGAAATATTTGGAATGTTTTCGCCGTTCGGCGTATGCGAACGTTGAACTTCGGGGAATTCGGCATTTCCGCGCATGAACTCCAACCAAAACCCGTTGACAATTCGAATTCTCGAACAATTTAGAAAAATCAAATCAAAATCTTTAAAAATGAATTTTTGATGAATTTTTAAAGTTAACTTTTTAAAGTTAAAAAAGTGTCAAAAATTTTTTACCAAATTTGGAAATTTTTTTAATTTTTTTCACAATACTTAGAATGAAACGGTCTTTTTTAATTAAAACTAGAATGCTTTAAGTTTCATTTAGAAGAAGAATCAAATCAAAATCTTTAAAAGTGAATTTTTTATGATTTTTTAAAGTTAATTTTTTTAAGTTAAAAAATTGTCAAAAATTTTTATCAACTTTGAAAATTTTTTTAATTTTTTTGACAAAACTTAGAACAAATCGGTCTTTTTTGATTAAAATTAGAATGTTTTAGGTTTCATTTAGAAAAAGAATCAAATCAAAATCTTTAAAAATTAATTTTTTATGAATTTTTAAAATTAATTTTTTTAAGTTAAAAAAGTGTCAAAAATTTTTACCAACTTTGAAAATTTTTTTAATTTTTTTGATAACACTTGGAATAAAACAGTCTTTTTTAATTAAAATTAGAATGTTTTGGGTTTCATTTAGAAAAAGAATCGAATCAAAATCCTAAAAAATGAATTTTTGATGAATTTTTAAAGTTAACTTTTTAAAGTTATAAAAGTGTCAAAAATTTTTACCAACTTTGAAAATTTTTTTAATTTTTTTGACAACATTTAGAATAAAGCGGTCTTTTTTGATTAAAAGTAGAATGTTTTGGCTTTCATATAGAAAAAGAATCAAATCAAAATCTTTAAAAATGAATTTTTGATGATTTTTTTTTAAATGGCTTATTTTTAACCTAAAAAAATTTTTACCAACTTTAAAAAATTTTTTTAATTTTTTTGACAACACTTGCAATAAATCGGTCTTTTTTAATTAAAACTAAAATATTTTAAGTTTTATTTAGAAAAAGAATCAAATCAAAATCTTTAAAAATGAATTTTTGATGAATTTTTAAAATTGGTCGATTTTTTTAAAGTTAGGTTACAACTGTCAAAAATTTTTTACCAACTTTGAAAATTTCTTCAAATCTTTTGACAGCACATAGAACAAATCGGTCTTTTTTAATTTAAACTAGAATATTTTAAGTTTCATATAGAAAAAGAATCAAATCAAAATCTTTAAAAATGAATTTTTGGCGAATTTTTAAAGTTGGTCGATTTTTTTAAAGTTAGGTTAGAACTGTCAAAAATTTTTTACCAACTTTGAAAATTTCTTCAAATTTTTTGACAGCACATAGAACAAATCGGTCTTTTCTAATTAAAACTAGAATGTTTTAAGTTTCCTTTAGAAAAAAAATCAAATCAAAATCTTTAAAAATGAATTTTTGACGAATTTTTAAAATTGGTCGATTTTTTTAAAGTTAGATTAGAATTGTCAAAAATTTTCTACCAACTTTGAAAATTTTTTTAATTTTTTTGACAAGACTTAGAACAAATCGGTCTTTTTTGATTAGAACTAGAATATTTTAAGTTTCATTTTAGAAAAAAAATCAAATCAACATCTTTAAAAATGAATTTTTGATTAATTTTTAAAGTTAATTTTCTAAAGTTAAAAAAGTGTCAAAAATGTTTACCAACTTTGAAAAGTTTTTTAATTTTTTTGACAACACTTGGAATAAAACGGTCTATTTTAGTTAAAACTAGAATGTTTTAAGTTTCATTTAGAAAATAAATCAGCTTAAAATGTTTAGAATTCAATTTTTTATGAATTTTTAAAAAAATGCTTCATTTTTTAACCTACTAAAATTAAAAATTGTAAAAAATTTTTTTAATTAATTTTTTTTCTTTTTGTTTCAGGTGAGTGAAATCTTCAATCATAAACCTAATTTTAATAAATCATCAATTGGTTTATTGGAGAGATATTAAACCCCCCTTCGATTCTTCCAAAAAGACAAGTCATTCCATACCGAGTAAGGACTAAGCGCTATTGTCCCTCGTAATCTCCGATAAGTTCTTGGACGAACTCCTTGGACGAAGGCGGGAACCTCCTCAATTTTTTAAACTTAAAAAAGTGTCAGAAATTTTTTACCAACTTTGAAAAATTTTTTTAATTTTTTTAACAAAACTTAGAACAAATCGGTCTTTTTTGATTAAAACTAGAATGTTTTAAGTTTCATTTAGAAAAAGAATCAAATCAAAATCTTTAAAAATGAATTTTTGATGAATTTTTAAAGTTAACTTTTTAAAGTTAAAAAAGTTTCAAAAATTTTTACCAACTTTAAAAATTTTTTTAATTTTTTTAACAAAACTTAGAACAAATCGGTCTTTTTTGATTAAAATTAGAATGTTTTGGGTTTCATTTAGAAAAAAAAATCAAATCAAAATCTTTAAAAATGAATTTTTGATGAATTTTTAAAGTTCATTTTTTAAAGTTAAAAAAGTGTCAGAAATTTTTTACCAAATTTGAAAATTTTTTTAATTTTTTTAACAAAACTTAGAACAAATCGGTCTTTTTTGATTAAAATTGGAATGTTTTATGTTTCATTTAGAAAAAGAATCAAATCAAAATCTTTAAAAATGAATTTTTGATGAATTTTTAAAGTTAACTTTTTTAAGTTAAAAAAGTGTCAAAAATTTTTACCAACTTTGAAAATTTTTTTAATTTTTTTGATAACACTTGGAATAAAACAGTCTTTTTTAATTAAAATTAGAATGTTTTGGGTTTCATTTAGAAAAAGAATCAAATCAAAATCTTTAAAAATGAATTTTTGATGAATTTTTAAAGTTAACTTTTTAAAGTTAAAAAAGTGTCAAAAATTTTTACCAACTTTGAAAATTTTTTTAATTTTTTTGATAACACTTGGAATAAAACAGTCTTTTTTAATTAAAATTAGAATGTTTTGGGTTTCATTTAGAAAAAGAATCAAATCAAAATCCTAAAAAATGAATTTTTGATGAATTTTTAAAGTTAACTTTTTAAAGTTAAAAAAGTTTCAAAAATTTTTACCAACTTTAAAATTTTTTTTAATTTTTTTAACAAAACTTAGAACAAATCGGTCTTTTTTGATTAAAACCAGAAAGTTTTAAGTTTAATTTAAAAAAAGAATCAAATCAAAATCTTTAAAAATGAATTTTTGATGGATTTTTAAAGTGAACTTTTTTAAGTTAAAAAAGTGTCAAAAATTTTTACCAACTTTGAAAATTTTTTAAATTTTTTTGACATCACTTGGAATAAAACAGTCTTTTTTAATTAAAATTAAAATGTTTTGGGTTTCATTTAAGAAAAGAATCAAATCAAAATCTTTAAAAATCAATTTTTTATGAATTTTTAAAATTAATTTTTTTAAGTTAAAAAAGTGTCAGAAATTTTTTACCAAATTTGAAAATGTTTTTAATTTTTTTAACAAAACTTAGAACAAATCGGTCTTTTTTGATTAAAACTAGAATGTTTTAGATTTAATTTAGAAAAAAAATCAAATCAAAATCTTTAAAAATGAATTTTTGATGAATTTTTAAAGTTAACTTTTTAAAGTTAAAAAAGTGTCAAAAATTTTTACCAACTTTGAAAATTTTTTTAATTTTTTTAACAAAACTTAGAACAAATCGGTCTTGTTTGATTAAAACTAGAATGTTTTAAGTTTCATTTAGAAAAAGAATCAAATCAAAATCTTTAAAAATGAATTTTTGATGAATTTTTAAAGTAAACTTTTTAAAGTTAAAAAAGTTTCAAAAATTTTTACCAACTTTGAAAATTTTTTTAATTTTTTTGATAACACTTGGAATAAAACAGTCTTTTTTAATTAAAATTAGAATGTTTTGGGTTTCATTTAAGAAAAGAATCAAATCAAAATCTTTAAAAATGAATTTTTGATGAATTTTTAAAATTAATTTTTTAAAGTTAAAAAAGTGTCAAAAATTTTTACCAACTTTGAAAATTTTTTTAATTTTTTTAACAACACTTGGAATAAAACGGTCTCTTTTAATTAAAATTAGATTGTTTTGGGTTTCATTTAGAAAAAGAATCAAATCAAAATCTTTAAAAATGAATTTTTGATGAATTTTTAAAATTGATCGTTTTTTTAAGTTAGGTTTTCTCTTATTGTTTAATCTTATAAGACAAAATTTAAGTATGTAATCGTTTTAAAATGTAATAATAGGAGAAAAAAAGTTAGGAAAAAGCGAGAGTAGGGAAACGGTATAATTACAAGAAGTACTTTATTCCAATCCCCCTGCAAAGAGTAGAATGGTTAGAATGGCGGAGGCGCCGGGGGAGGCCACGATCTCCAATTATCGCGCGGTCGTCGGCGTAAAAACACGGAAACCTCGTTATGGCAACACGGCGTAGCAATAAACTAAACAAGGTCCGAATTCGAATGGAGGGCAGTCGCGCAATTCACCATAACTACATCAATTTCGATTGAAATACACCAACAGTTATTATATATTTCCCTAAAATTAATCATTCATTTACCATAATTTAATTATAATGACCTTAATTATAATACAAATTAATTTTATTAATATAATAAAAATTTAATCTTAATTTTATTACTTTTAGTAAATTAAAATTAAAATTTGAATCAAAAAAGATTAAAATGTAAAGTCTCAGAATGTAATGAATAACACTTGGAACCTATTGTGTCGGCGTTCGTTGCGGATTAAATTAAGCCACATATCGGAAGGTACCTCGCGGCACTTTATCGCAACCAGACCAGAAAGTATGCACATACATACAAACGACCGGTAGTAAATCGCGACGTTAGAATAACGCGAGTGGGCTTATCTTTTAATGCCACGGAAAGCTCACAATCTAAACCCACAATCTCGCCGGTTGTTTATAGTCTGGAGTCGTCTAGACTCCACGTCGGATACGTACCGGATTTATGAATTTACAATTCGTATAATTATTCATACAATTACGTTTGTATATTCTAAAATTAATTTTAAAGTGATGTACGTATATAGTTATATATAGTTATATATGGTTATAGAGTTACGTTAAAAGTTTGCATAGTATAAAATTAAACACACGTTTCGTATTTCTACGCTCGGGTACGAATTGAAGCGGAATTAATTGCGTAGCGACGAGCGTATTTGCATTACCTACAGCTAAATTCTGGTGTGTGCTAACGGACTCCGCCCCCTTCGTCCCTCCGGCAACCTCCGGTTTCTATGGAAATGCAATTTCCTGGTTAATATTGCACCGGAGCGCAAATGTTATGATGTACGCGCCCGCGCCGTGAGACTCGATTTTAAATATTGACCTCCGACCTGTTCTGCGCGATTAGCAAATGCCACAGTTACGGTAGTATTCGTGGAACGGTTAACCACGGTTAAAAAAAAAATAAACATTTTTGTTTTCAATTTTGCGAATTTTCATCCGTTAAAAACTGAATAGAAAATTTTTAAGTGAAAAAATTGTTAAAAATTTTTACCAAGTTTAAAAATTTTTTTAATTTTTTTGGTAATAATTAGAACAAATCTGATCTTTTTAGATCAAAATAGAATCTTTTAAGTTTCATTTAAAATAAAAATCATTTCTTAATCTCTAAAAATAAAGTCTGTACGATTTTTTAAAATTGATCGAATTTTTTTAAAAGTTAGGTTAGTTAACTGTCAAAAATTTTTGTCAACTTTGAGAATTTTTTTAATTTTTTCGGTAATAATTAGAACAAATCTGATCTTTTTAGATCAAAATAGAATCTTTTATGTTTCATTTAAAATAAAAATCATTTTTCAATCTTTAAAAATAAAGTCTGTACGATTTTTTAAAATTGATCGAATTTTTTTTTAAAGTTAGGTTAGTTAACTGTCAAAATTTTTTATCAACTTTGAGAATTTTTTTAATTTTTTTGGTAATAATTAAGAAAAATTTGATCTTTTTAGATCAAAATAGAATCTTTTAAGTTTCATTTAAAATAAAAATCATTTATTAATCTCTAAAAATAAAGTCTGTACGATTTTTTAAAATTGATCGAATTTTTTTAAAAGTTAGGTTAGTAAACTGTCAAAAATTTTTACCAAGTTTAAAAATTTTTTTAATTTTTTTGGTAATAATTAGGAAAAATCTGATCTTTTTAGATCAAAATAGAATCTTTTAAGTTTAATTTAAAATAAAAATCATTTCTTAATCTCTAAAAATAAAGTCTGTACGATTTTTTAAAAGTGATCGAATTTTTTTAAAAGTTAAGTTAGTTAACTGTCAAAAATTTTTATCAACTTTGAGAATTTTTTTAATTTTTTTGGTAATAACTAGAATAAATCTGATCTTTTTAGATCAAAATAGAATCTTTTAAGTTTCATTTAAAATAAAAATCATTTCTTAATCTCTAAAAATAAAGTCTGTACGATTTTTTAAAATTGATCGAATTTTTTTAAAAATTAGGTTAGTAAACTGTCAAAAATTTTTACCAAGTTTAAAAATTTTTTTAATTTTTTTGGTAATAATTAGGAAAAATCTGATCTTTTTAGATCAAAATAGAATCTTTTAAGTTTCATTTAAAATAAAAATCATTTCTTAATCTCTAAAAATAAAGTCTGTACGATTTTTTAAAATTGATCTAATTTTTCTAAAAGTTAGGTTAGTAAACTGTCAAAAATTTTTACCAAGTTTAAAAATTTTTTTAATTTTTTTGGTAATAATTAGGAAAAATCTGATCTTTTTAGATCAAAATAGAATCTTTTAAGTTTCATTTAAAATAAAAATCATTTCTTAATCTCTAAAAATAAAGTCTGTACGATTTTTTAAAATTGATCGAATTTTTTTAAAAGTTAGGTTAGTAAACTGTCAAAAATTTTTACCAAGTTTAAATTTTTTTTTAATTTTTTTGGTAATAATTAGAACAAATCTGATCTTTTTAGATCAAAATAGAATCCTTTAAGTTTCATTTAAAATAAAAATCATTTCTTAATCTCTAAAAATAAAGTCTGTACGATTTTTTAAAATTGATCGAATTTTTTTAAAAGTTAGGTTAGTAAACTGTCAAAAATTTTTACCAAGTTTAAAATTTTTTTTAATTTTTTTGGTAATAATTAGAACAAATCTGATCTTTTTAGATCAAAATAGAATCCTTTAAGTTTCATTTAAAATAAAAATCATTTCTTAACTCTAAAAATAAAGTCTGTACGATTTTTTTTAAATTGATCGAATTTTTTTTTAAAGTTAGGTTAGTTAATTGTCAAAAATTTTTACCAAGTTTAAAATTTTTTTTAATTTTTTTGGTAATAATTAAGAAAAATTTGATCTTTTTAGAACAAAATAGAATCTTTTAAGTTTCATTTAAAATAAAAATCATTTATTAATCTTTAAAAATAAAGTCTGTACGATTTTTTAAAATTGATCGAATTTTTTTTAAAGTTAGGTTAGTTAACTGTCAAAAATTTTTATCAATTTTGAGAATTTTTTTAATTTTTTTGGTAATAATTAGAACAAATCTGATCTTTTTAGATCAAAATAGAATCTTTTAAGTTTCATTTAAAATAAAAATCATTTCTTTATCTCTAAAAATAAAGTCTGTACGATTTTTTTAAAATTGATTGATTTTTTTAAAAAGTTAGGTTAACTGTCAAAAAAAATTTATCAATTTTGAGAATTTTTTTAATTTTTTTGGTAATAATTAGAATAAATCTGATCTTTTTAGATCAAAATAGAATCTTTTAAGTTTCATTTAAAATAAAAATCATTTCTTAATCTCTAAAAATAAAGTCTGTACGATTTTTTAAAACTTGGTCGAATTTTTTTAAAGTTATGTTGGTAAACTATCAAAAATGTTTGCCAACTTTAACAACTTTTTCATTTCTTGTGGTTTAGAAAAATCAAATTCGTTCTAATTTTTATCTCACAAACTTAACATAGACATTAAACACAAATTTTTTTAATAAATATAAACTTCAACCATAAAGTTTTAACTTTGTGAGTTTGTACCCAAAAGATATGCATCATCAAGATTACCTCGAAAGATCTTAACGACCAACTTCACTCAGCGCGGTTTCAATTCGCCAAATTGAAACGGAAACCGCCGGTAGATATCAAAACCGGTGGTTTCCTTATTTCACACCACCCCCATTAAAATGATATGGCACAAAGTGTAAATTCGCTTTCGTCGCCTCGCTCTAGTTTATTAGTAAAACACCGTTAAGCGTTATCGTTTCGACATTCCCTGACATTACTCGATAATTGGATAGATCCTTATCAAGAAAATTACTCTGTCAGTACACACGACTAATCAACGTCGATTAACCGACGCGTCAACCCACAACGGGATACAATCAATTTCGTTAAGTCGTTTTGGTCATCGATATCAATCGTACTTTCTATGTAAACTCACGATACTTGAAAATGAGTCTCATAAGAAAGAGAAATGTATCGATTTTCAACTTATTTAAAAATAAAATCTGTACGATTTTTTTCTTTTAATTTTTTTAAAAATTTTATATGGTATAGAGATAAAGACGTTTCGGTGTATTTTCAATTATAGTGAGTGTACTATTTTGGGGAGGGTTGGGTCGTCCTCTATTCGTTTTCCCGGTGACTCATAAGTCGCGCTAAACGTTCAATTGACAAACACAGATTGTGACAAGCCGGTGGCTTTGGGGACGAGCGCCGTGGGCGATTTATATAGGCGTCGCGACGCCCCGAACCGTAGGGGACAGATTATTTAGATGGATTGATGCATTCCGAATTATTTATACCTCATCCGGCGAGCGGCGCATTTGTTCGCGTTATTTACGACGTGGTTCGGCGGACGCGCCGTTGGGCCTCATCAATAACCGATACAGAAATTAAAACTATCCATCATTCGAATAAAATATTCAGGTGGTTATCTAGGAGATGGTTTAAGAATACAATTTGTATTTATGTTTTTGTATCTTAATTTATTCCCTTCATCCCATCATTTCTTACATTCAAATAAGTAAACTTTTGGGGTTGTTTGTCTTTTAGATGACGTTCCCTCCTTACCAGTCTTAAAAGTCTGAAATGTAATGATATACTCACGGTAATAACTCTTGTAAATTTGTAAATTACGGGGAAAGTATGGGGATCCATGTGCATTATTAACCCATTTAATTACGATTGTTAGACGTGCGTGGAATTACCGTCGACTTAAATTGCCTCCGAGTAACACTTTACAAAGGTTCGGAGGGCGAGAAGGTTACACGGTAGAACAGTCTATTAACCGTAAAGAGAATTACACGACGATGTTCCTTTGAAGTCGAAATAACTGTTTTAATTTACCATATTAAGACGAATGACGACGAATTTTTAACGAATTAAGACGAATTTTAACAAATTAAGACGAATTTTAACAAATTAAGACGAATTTTAACAAATTAAGTCGAATTTTAACAAATTAAGACGAATTTTAACAAATTAAGACGAATTTTTAACGAATTACAACAAATTTTCAACGATTTTTAACAGATCAAAACGAATTTTTGATAAATTATGTCGAATCTTATAAAATTAAGACCAATTACAACGAATTTTTAATTAATTTTAACGAATTTTGATGATTTTTTAACGATTTTTAATAAATCAAGACGAATTATTGATAAATTAAGTCGAATCTTATAATATTAAGACGAATTATGTCGAATCTTATAAAATTAAGACCAATTACAAAGAATTTTTAATTAATTTTAACGAATTATGATGAATTTTCAACGATTTTTAATAAATCAAGACGAATTATTGATAAATTAGGTCGAATCTTATAATATTAAGACGAATTACGACGAATTTTTAACGAATTAAAACGAATTATAACGAATTACGACGGATTTTTAGTGAATTTTAACGGATTACGACGAATTTTTAACAAATTAAGACGAATTTTTAACGAATTACAACAAATTTTCAACGATTTTTAACAAATCAAAACGAATTTTTGATAAATTATGTCGAATATTATAAAATTAAGACCAATTAAAACGAATTTTTAATTAATTTTAACGAATTTTGATAAATTTTTAACGATTTTTAATAAATCAAGACGAATTATTGATAAATTAAGTCGAATCTTATAATATTAAGACGAATTACGACGAATTTTTAACGAATTACAACGAATTATAACGAATTACGACGGATTTTTAGTGAATTTTAACGAACTACGACGAATTTTTAACGAATTAAGACGAATTTTTAACAAATTAAGACGAATTTTTAACGATTTTTAACAAATCAAAACGAATTTTTGATAAATTACGTCGAATCTTATAAAATTAAGAACAATTACAACGAATTTTTAATTAATTTTAACGAATTTTGATGAGTTTTTAACGATTTTTAATAAATCAAGACGAATTATTGATAAATTATGTCGAATCTTATAAAATTAAGACCAATTACAATGAACTTTTAATTAATTTTAACGAATTTTGATGAATTTTTAACGATTTTTAATAGATCAAGACGAATTATTGATAAATTAGGTCGAATCTTGTAATATTAAGACGAACTACGACGAATTTTTAACGAATTAAAACGAATTATAACGAATTACGACGGATTTTTAGTGAATTTTAACGAACTACGACGAATTAAGACGAATTTTTAACAAATTAAGACGAACTTTTAACCATTTTTAACAAATCAAAACGAATTTTTGATAAATTATGTCGAATCTTATAAAATTAAGACCAATTACAATGAACTTTTAATTAATTTTAACGAATTTTGATGAATTTTTAACGATTTTTAATAAATCAAGACGAATTATTGATAAATTAGGTCGAATCTTATAATATTAAGACGAATTACGACGAATTTTTAACGAATTAAAACGAATTATAACGAATTACGACGGATTTTTAGTGAATTTTAACAAATCAAGATGAATTTGTGACAAATTATGTCGAATCTTATAATATTAATACGAATTACGACGGATTTTTACCGAATTTTGCCAAATTATATAAAATTAACAGTACTTTTGAGAAATTTTTTACCAAATTTTATAAATCAACGAGAATTATGACTAATTTTCCCGATTTTAAACTGTTTTTTTATAAAATTGACAGTAGTTCTAACAAATTAAGACAAAGTTTTAAAGAATTTTATAAAATTAACAAAAATTATAACAAATTTTTGATAAATTTTATAAAATATAACAAAATTGTAACAAATTTTTGCCAAATTTTATAAAAATAAATAATACTTTGATGAATCCTTATTCATATTCTCATTTCTCAAGTAGAAATTTACTTCACAATCGGAAGTTATTTACCTCATGACTCATAAAATCACAATGTGCTTGTTCCTATTAAATATATATTTTTTGAGAGTTAACAGACTTTATTTTTAAATATTAAGAAATGCTTTTTATTTTAAATGAAACTTAAAAGATTCTATTTTGATCTAAAAAGATCAGATTTTTCCTAATTATTACCAAAAAAATTAAAAAAATTTTTAAACTTGGTAAAAATTTTTGACAGGTAATTAACCTAACTTTTAAAAAAATTCGACCAATTTTAAAAAATCGTACAGACTTTATTTTTAAAGATTAAGAAATGATTTTTATTTTAAATGAAACTTAAAAGATTCTATTTTGATCTAAAAAGATCAGATTTTTCCTAATTATTACCAAAAAAATTAAAAAAAATTTTAAACTTGGTAAAAATTTTTGACAGTTAACTAACCTAACTTTTAAAAAAATTCGATCAATTTTAAAAAATCGTACAGACTTTATTTTTAGAGATTAAGAAATGATTTTTATTTTAAATGAAACTTAAAAGATTCTATTTTGATCTAAAAAGATCAGATTTTTCCTAATTATTACCAAAAAAATTAAAAAAATTTTTAAACTTGGTAAAAATTTTTGACAGGTAATTAACCTAACTTTTAAAAAAATTCGACCAATTTTAAAAAATCGTACAGACTTTATTTTTAAAGATTAAGAAATGATTTTTATTTTAAATGAAACTTAAAAGATTCTATTTTGATCTAAAAAGATCAGATTTTTCCTAATTATTACCAAAAAAATTAAAAAAAATTTTAAACTTGGTAAAAATTTTTGACAGTTAACTAACCTAACTTTTAAAAAAATTCGATCAATTTTAAAAAATCGTACAGACTTTATTTTTAGAGATTAAGAAATGATTTTTATTTTAAATGAAACTTAAAAGATTCTATTTTGATCTAAAAAGATCAGATTTTTCCTAATTATTACCAAAAAAATTAAAAAAATTTTTAAACTTGGTAAAAATTTTTGACAGGTAATTAACCTAACTTTTAAAAAAATTCGACCAATTTTAAAAAATCGTACAGACTTTATTTTTAAAGATTAAGAAATGATTTTTATTTTAAATGAAACTTAAAAGATTCTATTTTGATCTAAAAAGATCAGATTTTTCCTAATTATTACCAAAAAATTAAAAAAAATTTTAAACTTGGTAAAAATTTTTGACAGTTAACTAACCTAACTTTTAAAAAAATTC
Organism: Digitonthophagus gazella; assembly: GCA_036711955.1. Taxonomy (NCBI): domain Eukaryota; kingdom Metazoa; phylum Arthropoda; class Insecta; order Coleoptera; family Scarabaeidae; genus Digitonthophagus; species Digitonthophagus gazella. The sequence continues at coordinate 2,775,699 of JASCIT010000002.1, read as the reverse complement.
GATCAATTTTAAAAAATCGTACAGACTTTATTTTTAGAGATTAAGAAATGATTTTTATTTTAAATGAAACTTAAAAGATTCTATTTTGATCTAAAAAGATCAGATTTTTCCTAATTATTACCAAAAAAATTAAAAAAAATTTTAAACTTGGTAAAAATTTTTGACAGTTTACTAACCTAACTTTTAAAAAAATTCGATCAAATTTAAAAAATCGCCCAGAAATTATTTTTAGAGATTAAGAAATGATTTTTATTTTAAATGAAACTTAAAAGATTTTATTTTGATCTAAAAAGATCAACTTTTTCCTAATTATTACCAAAAAAATTAAAAAAATTTTTAAACTTGGTAAAAATTTTTGACAGTTAACTAACCTAACTTTTAAAAAAAATCGATCAATTTTAAAAAATCGTACAGATTTTATTTTTAAAGATTAAGAAATAATTTTTACATTAAATGAAACTTAAAAGATTCTATTTTGATTTAAAAAGATCAGATTTTTCCTAATTATTACCAAAAAAATTAAAAAAAATTTTAAACTTGGTAAAAATTTTTGACAGTTAACTAACCTAACTTTTAAAAAAATTCGATCAATTTTAAAAAATCGTACAGACTTTATTTTTAGAGATTAAGAAATGATTTTTATTTTAAATGAAACTTAAAAGATTCTATTTTGATCTAAAAAGATCAGATTTTTCCTAATTATTACCAAAAAAAATAAAAAAAATTTTAAACTTGGTAAAAATTTTGACTGTTAATTAACCTAACAAAAAAAAATCGATCAATTTAAAAAAATCGTACAGACTTTATTTTTAGAGATTAAGAAATGATTTTTATGCTAAATTAAACTCAAAACATTCTATTTTGATCTAAAAAGATCAGATTTTTCCTAATTATTACCAAAAAAATTAAAAAAATTTTTAAACTTGGTAAAAATTTTTGACAGTTAACTAACCTAACTTTAAAAAAAATTCGATCAATTTTAAAAAATCGCCTAGACTTTATTTATGAAGATTAAGGAATGATTTTTGGTTTAAATGAAAGATAAAAGATTCTGTTTTAGATTTAAAAAGTCAGATTTTTCCTAATTATTACCAAAAAAATTAAAAAAAATTTTAAACTTGGTAAAAATTTTTGACAGTTAACTAACCTCAATTTTTGAAAAATTCGACCAACTTTAAAAAATCACTCAGAGTTTATTTTTAAAGATTAAGAAATGATTTTTATGTTAAATTAAACTTAAAAGATTCTATTTTAAACAAAAAAGGCAGATTTTTTTCTAATTGGCACGAAAAAAATTAAAAAAATTTTTAAAGTTACTAAAAATTTTTGACAGTTAATTAACCTAACTTTTTAAAAAATTCGATCAACTTCAGAAAATCACACAGACTTTATTTTTAAAGATTAAGAAATCATTTTTACACTAAATTAAAATTTAAAAATTCTAATTTCGTTTATAAAAATCAAATTTACTCTATTTATTACTAAAAAAGGATAAGAAAAAAATTTGTAAATCTTTTATTTTTTAACCCCAACCAATACTTTCCATCTGTTCACCCCATTACCAACAGACATTCCATCATGCACCCGCAGATAGTCTAAACGATCAAGATTTTCCTGAAGTAACAGACGGAAGTAATCGCATTCGATAAAACTTATAGCCGACATTCGGACCACTTCCGGGGGCCGTCGGTCCGAATCCTTGCGGAATAAAAACATCCCTCGCACGCAACCGCACACTCGAACCTTTCCGAGGGCCAAAATCGTATCATTACGATGATTTAGGGGTACTTTGCAAACAGCGAAACGTCGATCCGAATCGCCGATGGTATTTTTCACCGTGAAAAAACCTCTTTCCGACAGATTTTAATATGCAGTTAAACTGCCGCGGGCATATCTCGCATATAAAAGCTCTCCTCCCGGTAATGGGAGGGTTGGCCTGGATGGGGCATAAATACCGACGGAGTTATTGTCCGCCATAACGACGGCGTCCATTATCGCGACGGCGAAGGAGAAGGCGAAGGCGAAGGCGCCGGGACGCCTCCGACTCCCTTCTCCAACACAAAGCGAGATGACAAAGAACAGAAGTAGTAAATCTAGTTCGGACGGGCGGAATAAGAACCGCCTCTGAATTATATCATCTTCCGACGCGGATCCGAATTGAATCCCCGCAGTTCGGGCAGATTTAGTACGGCAATTATGATGTGCTCAATACGGTGAACCGAGAGAGAGGAAACGGCGTCGATATTGAGATCGACCGTAAGCTCACGTTATCCTCTTTCTACTACGGAGAGTCCAAAAGCTTAAAATCGGATCGAAAATTTATAATATGAAATAATAAAATGTTTTAAGTTTAATTTAAAATAAAAATCATTACTTAATATTTAAAAATAAAGTCTGTACGATTTTTTAAAGTTGATCAAAATTTTTTAAAAAGTTAGGTTAGTTAACTGTCAAAAATTCGTGTCAACTTTAAAAATTTTTTTAATTTTTTTGGTAAAATTAGGAAAAATTAGACTATTAAAATCCAAAATAGAATCTATTAGGTTTAATTTAACCCAAAAATCACTTCTTAATATTTAAAAATAAAGTCTGTACGATTTTTTAAAATTGATCGAATTTTTTTAAAAAGTTAGGTTAGTAAACTGTCAAATATTTTTACCAAGTTTAAAATTTTTTTTAATTTTTTTGGTAATAATTAGGAAAAATCTGATCTTTTTAGATCAAAATAGAATCTTTTAAGTTTCATTTAAAATAAAAATCATTTCTTAATCTCTAAAAATAAAGTCTGTACGATTTTTTAAAATTTATCGAATTTTTTTAAAAGTTAGGTTAGTAAACTGTCAAAAATTTTTACTAACTTTGAGAATTTTTTAATTTTTTTGATAACAATTAGAATAAATCTGGCTTCTTTAAATCAAAATAGGATCTTTTAAGTTTAATTTAATACAAAAACCATTTCTTAATCTCTAAAAATAAATCCTATATAATTTTTTAAACTCGGTGGTAATTTTAGAAAATGTTGATGAACCCCTTTGATTGTAGAGTACATAAATCGAACCGCAAACCCTTTTATACATTTCCGAGAACATTATCGGATATTATCGGTCGTATTTCCCGTTTAAATTACGCGTGCCATTTCGGCGAACGAAAGCGGCCGACGCTAATGGCGTTTCATTAAAAATTATCGACTTTTCCGGCGCGGGCGTATAAATTTTCGCGTTTTGGACGGGACGTTGATCGGCTGTTCGGGGCGTCGCGACGCCCCGAAAACACGTCCTATTAAAATACGTCCGAGTGGATGTCAAAAACGCTTAGTTAGTGCGATGATTCCGGGGCGCTAATTGCGCCGCTTGTTTTCGCTTGTACAGCACGCGAATGGACCGGTTTGCCAAAATATGACTGACCGCTGCGGTCCATTTCGTTCAATTATTGCAAATCAAATGCTCGGTCGGCGAATCGAAAGCTTTTCGAAACACGTATTTGGATGTGTTTTTTTGTTGGATGTTGTGTGAATAATAAATAAAATAAAATAAATGCTGATGGAGGAAAATTTATTTTACTTTGATTTTTATCAACTTTAGGAATTTTTTAAATTTTTCTGGAAAGATTTAGAACAAATTTGACTTTTTAAAACTAAATTAGAATAATTTAGGTTTAATTTAAAGAAAAAATCATTTCTTTATATCTAAAAATAAAGCCAGGACGATTTTTTAAAATTGATGAAATTTTTTTAAAAATTAGGTTAAGTTGTCAAACATTTTTATCCAACTTAAAAAATTTTTTTAATTTTTTTGGTAAAATTTAGAACAAATTTGACGTTTTAAAGCTAAAATAGAATCATTTAGGTTTAATTTAAAGAGAAAATCATTTCTTAATCTTTAAAAATAATCTCTGGGCGATTTTTTAAAGTTGATCGATTTTTTTAAGAAGTTAGGTTAGTTAACTGTCAAAGATTTTTACCAAGTTTAAAAATTTTTTTAATTTTTTTGGTAACAATTAGGAAAAATCTGACTCTTTTAGATCAAAATAGAATCTTTTAGGTTTAATTGAATATAAAAATCATTTCTTAATCTCTAAAAATAAAGTCTGTATGATTTTTTAAAGTTGATTGAATTTTTTAAAAAGTTAGGTTAGACCTGTCAAAAATTTTTACCAAGTTTAAAATTTTTTTTAATTTTTTTGGTAACAATTAGGAAAAATCTGACTCTTTTAGATCAAAATAGAATCTTTTAGGTTTAATTTAATGCAAGAATCATTTCTTAATCTTTATAAATAAAGCCTGAACGATTTTTTAAAGTTGATCGATTTTTTAAAAAGTTAGGTTAGTAATAATTAGAAAAAATCTAATCTTTTGAGATCAAAACAGAATCTTTTAAGTTTCATTTAAAATAAAAATCATTTCTTAATCTCTAAAAATAAAGTCTGTACGATTTTTTAAAGTTGATCGATTTTTTAAAATGTTAGGTTAGTTAACTGTCAAAAATTTTTACCAAGTTTAAAAATTTTTTTAATTTTTTTGGTAATATTTAGGAAAAATTTGACTATTTTAGATCAAGATAGAATCTTTTAAATTTAATTTAATACAAGAATCATTTCCTAATCTCTATAAATAAAGTCGGTATGATTTTTTAAAATTGGTCGAATTTTTTAAAAAGTTAGGTTAGTTAACTGTCAAAAATTTTTATCCAACTTTGAAAATTTTTTTAATTTTTTTGGTAAAATTTAGAACAAATTTGACTTTTTAAAACTAAAATAGAATAATTTAGGTTTAATTTAAAGAAAAAATCATTTCTTTATATCTAAAAATAAAGTCAGGACGATTTTTTAAAATTGATGAAATTTTTTTAAAAGTTAGGTTAAGTTGTCAAAAATTTTTATCCAACTTAAAAAATTTTTTTAATTTTTTTGGTAAAATTTAGAACAAATTTGACGTTTTAAAGCTAAAATAGAATCATTTAGATTTAATTTAAAGAAAAAATCATTTCTTAATTTCTAAAAATAAAGTCTTTATGATTTTTTAAAGTCGATCGAATTTTTTAAAAAGTTAGGTTAGTTAACTGTCAAAAAATTTTACCCACTTTGAGAATTTTTTTAATTTTTTTGGTAATAATTAGAACAAATCTGATCTTTTTAGATCAAAATAGGATCTTTTAAGTTTAATTTAAAATAAAAATCATTTCTTAATCTCTAAAAATAAAGCCTGTATGATTTTTTAAAGTTGGTCGATTTTTTTTTAAAAGTTAGGTTAGTTAACTGTCAAAAATGTTTACCAAGTTTAAAAATTTTTTTAATTTTTTTGATAATATTTAGGAAAAATTTGACTCTTTTAGATCAAAATAGAATCTTTTAGGTTTCATTTAATACAAGAATCATTTCTTAATCTCTATAAATAAACTCTATATGATTTTTTAAAATTGGTCGTGTTGAAAAATTTTTTTTTCCAAACACGTGTTTGTAGGTATTTTTTTGTCTGGTGGGTGAATGATAAGTAAAATAAAAAATGCTCATAGAGGAAAATTTATTTAAATTTGTTATTTATGTTTATGTGATTTAACGTTCGAACGAAACTGGGTTATATTTGTGTGTTTGTTTGTATTTTATTTGTTGTGATAATGAAATTCAGTTTGAATTTTCATTGTTGAACACGCGATATTTATCGATGTGAAATAAAAATAAATAAAAAGATGTTTTTCTTGATTAAATTGGTTCGAAAGTTATTTTTTTTCGTTTCCACGTGGACGAATGGTCCAGAAAACTAAGTAAGTATGTCAACGACCGAAAAATACATTTAGGCAAGCGAGGGACGTTCTCCAAGAACAACAAACATTATCATTAAGGGTGAGGTTTGTCCGGTGTGGGGCGATATCACGTGAAATGCCACGTGATTGACGCTCGTTGCTGCCAACAGCCACGAAAAGACGACGAAAGACGACGGCGTCGCGACGCCCGTGGCGCCTTTACGACCCCCAGCCCAATATATATCCGACACACATGCTCTGAATAACGCTCGGACCCGCCCCCGAAAAGTCCTCCTCGAGGAGGGATTCTTCTTGGTGAAAGTGATGGTCTACTTTTTCCGGCTTCCTAAATCAATTTGGGGGAGGTTCGGAAAATTTGTTTCGTTGGAAACCCGAGAACCTCCGCCTCGTCCGGAATCAATTATACACAACAACGGGAGCCTATGGACGACGAAAAGCCGTACTCGGAGGGGTTTTCTTTGTCACCCAAGTACGCAATTCGACACGCGGTTATTTGGTCACGTTTTAATTCGAAATTGAATACGTTGGAATGGGTTTTCGGGAGTTAATGGAAAATATAACAACGTATTGTGTTGTGTTATTCAATAGAAGCTTTCAATTCAACAGTTTCACCTTTCTATCCAGTTTTATTGGAACGTTAAAGCATTCACATTGCAAAACCTTACTTAACCCTTCAGTGGGCGCGCCTATCGCACTTACACGAATGGGCGCGCTGCGGCTTTTACACCGCAATAGGATTTTTCTTTCTTTTTTAATGGTTTCACAGTAAACTTAGAAATATTTTGGGAAAAAATGCGGCTAACTGCCGCATACGCGCCCACCGAAGGGTTAAATTATCCACCCAAATGTTTTAACCAACACAAAAAAGAAAAAAAAATTTTTTTTCAAATATAATTTTATTCATTTAAAAGGACTTTTCGATATCTTGTTAAAAGAGAAAATATAAAAAGAAAAACAGAAAATAAGAATTAATGAGGTCGGAAAATGAAAGTTGTATTAGAGCCGGGGAAAATAGAGGGTTGGAAAGGCGGGAAAACGAAGGAAACGGTTCGACGTTTTCCCCCGGAATTTGCGAACCGTGAAATAAGGCGATCAGATGTAAGGGCGAGCGAAACACAAACACACCGAGTCCTCGAAAATAAACCAAGCGACCGGTTTGGTTCGGTTCGGTTCCCGGAGCGCCACGAGTTTCGTCCTGTCTCGCGAATGCGAGGACGGAACCGTTCATTCGTGTAACGTCCTCGAATCGACGAGGGTTTATTCGGGAAGATGTAGGCACAGATGGGGTTTACTATAAATCAGCCGATAAACTACCCTTACGACCGTATGAGTTACAAGTTAATTATATTCTTTGAAAATAAACCAACTTCATAAATAAACTTGTTTAGATATATCAATCCTAAATAAATAATATCCACTCAATTATAAATTTTAATCTCTATAAATAAACTCAATATGATTTTTTAAAATTGAATTTTTAAAAAAATTAGGTTAATCGTCAAAAATTTTTATCAACTTTAAAATTTTTTTTAATTTTTTTGATAATAATTTGGATAAATCGGTCTTTTTTAATTTAAAATAGACTCTTTTATCTTTAATTTTTCGCAAAAATCATTCCTTAATCTTTATAAATAAGTTCTGGGCGATTTTTTAAAGTTAATCGAATTTTTTAAAAAGTTGGGTTAGTTACCTGTCAAAAATTTTTACCAACTTTAGGAATTTTTTTGATTTTTTTGGTAATAATTAGGAAAAATTTGACTTTTTAAATCTAAAATAGAATCTTTTATCTTCCATTTAATCCAAAAATCATCCCTTAATCTTCATAAATAAAGTCTAGGCGATTTTTTAAAGTTGATCGAATTTTCTAAAAAGTTAGGTTAGTTAAATGTCAAAAATTTTTACCAACTTTAGGAATTTTTTTAATTTTTTTGGTAATAATTAGGAAAAATTTGACTTTTAAAATCTAAAATTGAATCTTTTATCTTTCAGTTAAGCCAAAAATCATCCCTTAATCTTCATAAATAAAGTCTAGGCGATTTTTTAAAATTGACCGAATTTTCTAAAAAGTTAGGTTAGTTAACTGTCAAAAATTTTTACCAACTTTAGGAATTTTTTTGATTTTTTTGGTAATAATTAGGACAAATCTGACTTTTTAAAACAAAAATAGAATCTTTTATCTTTCATTTAAACCAAAAATCATCCCTTAATCTTCATAAATAAAGTCTAGGTGATTTTTTAAAGTTGATCGAATTTTCTAAAAAGTTGGGTTAGTTAAATATCAAAAATTTTTACCAACTTTAGGAATTTTCTTGATTTTTTTGGTAACAATTAAGAAAAATTTGACTTTTAAAATCTAAAATTGAATCTTTTATCTTTTATTTAAGCCAAAAATCATCCCTTAATCTTCATAAATAAAGTCTGGGCGATTTTTTAAAATTGGTCAAATTTTTTAAAACGTTAGGTTAATTAACTATCAAAAATTTTTACCAACTTTAGAATTTTTTTCGATTTTTTTGGTAACAATTAAGAAAAATTTTACTTTTAAAATCTAAAATTGAATCTTTTATCTTTCATTTAAACCCAAAATCATTCCTTAATCTTCATAAATAAAGTCAATTCGATTTTTTAAAGTTGATCGAATTTTGTAAAAAGTTGGGTTAGTTACCTGTCAAAAATTTTTACCAACTTTACGAATTTTCTTGATTTTTTTGGTAATAATTAGGAAAAATTTGACTTCTAAAATCCAAAATAAAATCTTTTATTTTTCATATAAACCAGAAATCATTCCTTAATCTTCATAAATAAAGTCTAGGTGATTTTTTAAAGTTGATCGAATTTTCTAAAAAGTTAGGTTAGTTAAATGTCAAAAATTTTCACCAACTTTAGGAATTTTTTTGATTTTTTTGGTAATAATTAGGAAAAATTTAACTTTTAAAATCTAAAATTGAATCTTTTATCTTTTAGTTAAGCCAAAAATCATCCCTTAATCTTCATAAATAAAGTCTAGGCGATTTTTTAAAGTTGATCGAATTTTCTAAAAAGTTGGATTAGTTACCTGTCAAAAATTTTTACCAACTTTAGGAATTTTTTTGATTTTTTTGGTAATAATTAGGAAAAATTTGATTTTTTAAATCTAAAATTGAATCTTTTATCTTTCATTTAAACCAAAAATCATCCCTTAATCTTCATAAATAAAGTCTAGGTGATTTTTTAAAGTTGATCGAATTTTCTAAAAAGTTAGGTTAGTTAACTGTCAAAAATTTTTATCAAATTTAAAAATTTTTTTGATTTTTTTGGTAATAATTAGGAAAAATCTGACTTTTAAAATCTAAAACTGAATCTTTTATCTTTCAGTTAAACCAAAAATTATTCCTTAATCTTCATAAATAAAGTCTAGGCGATTTTTTAAAGTTGATCGAATTGTCTAAAAAGTTAGGTTAGTTAAATGTCAAAAATGTTTACCAACTTTAGGAATTTTTTTGATTTTTTTGGTAATAATTAGGAAAAATTTGACTTTTTAAATCCAAAATTGAATCTTTTATTTTTCATTTAAACCAAAAATCATCCCTTAATCTTCATAAATAAAGTCTAGGCGATTTTTTAAAGTTGATCGAATTTTCTAAAAAGTTAGGTTAGTTAACTATCAAAAATTTTTACCAACTTTAGGAATTTTTTTGATTTTTTTGGTAACAATTAGGAAAAATTTGACTTTTTAAAACCAAAATAGAATTTTTTGTGTTTCATTTAAACCAAAAATCATCCCTTAATCTTCATGAATAAAATCTAGGTGATTTTTTAAAGTTGATCGAATTTTCTAAAAAGTTAGGTTAGTTAAATGTCAAAAATTTTTACCAACTTTAGGAATTTTTTTGATTTTTTTGGTAATAATTAGGAAAATTTTGACTTTTTAAAACAAAAATAAAATCTTTTATCTTTCATTTAAACCAGAAATCATTCCTTAATCTTCATAAATAAAGTCTAGGCGATTTTTTAAAGTTGATCGAATTTTCTAAAAAGTTAGGTTAGCTAACGGTCAAGAATTTTTACCAACTTTAGGAATTTTTTTGATTTTTTTGGTAACAATTAGGAAAAATTTGACTTTTTAAAACCAAAATAGAATGTTTTATCTTTCATTTAATCCAAAAATCATCTCTTAATCTTCATAAATAAAGTCTAGGTGATTTTTTAAAGTTGATCGAATTTTGTAAAAAGTTAGGTTAGTTACCTGTCAAAAATTTTTACCAACTTTAGGAATTTTTTTGATTTTTTTGGTAATAATTAGGAAAATTTTGACTTTTTAAATCTAAAATAGAATCTTTTATCTTTCATTTAAACCAAAAATCATTCCTTAATCTTCATAAATAAAGTCTAGGCGATTTTTTAAAGTTGATCGAATTTTCTAAAAAGTTAGGTTAGTTAACTGCCAAAAATTTTAGTCAACTTTAAGAATTTTTTAATTGTTTTTGGTAACAATTAGAACAAATCTGTCTTTTTTAGTTTAAAATAGAATCTTTTGAGTTTATTTTAATATAAGAGTCGTTCTTTAATTCTCATAAATAAAGTAGTGACGATTTTTCAAAGTTGATAAAAAAAATGTAAGGTTATGATATTAGTTTCGATAAAAATTCTTTAACTTTTCGATTTTTTTTTATTTTTTGGTAATGATGGGAAAAAATTTAACTTTTAAAATAAAAAATAGATCCTTTAAGCTTTAATTTAAGATAAAAATTATTTTTTAATTTTAAAAAATAAGTTCTCCAGAATTTTTTTAACTTATAACTTGAACCCAAATATTACTAACTAATTAATTCTAACACCAATTGCATTTTATAAATGTTTTTAAAAGATTTTTTATACTAAATACGTTTAAATAGACTTAATTCGTAATATTACGGCTGTTATTCGAACGGTGACGGTTAGTTATTCCAGTTTTGGGGACCAATTTGAATAAATTAAAATCTAAATATCGTTTAAATCCGGCTAACGCCCTTTATTTATTTCCATTCGGCGCCGTTTTTGCAATTGCCGCGTCCATCGGCCGATGAAAATTAGAACTTTCCCCGTTTCCATTTACATCCAAATTGCGATTTATTTATCGTAATCGAATCGAACAAACAAACGGTTTGTTCGGTTCGAAATTTTCGATCGACGAAATTAATGAATTTTATTTATGTATATCACGTTTTGTCGTTTAAGTTTTTTCACCAAATTTCATTTCCATAAATTCCACAAATGGCTTTTGGATAAAATTAAAATGTAAGCTTGGTAAAAAAAATAAAATAAAAATACAATGAAATATCTAAAAATTTAATGTGGGTAATAAAATAAAGCGTTTTAACGATGTCTCAAAATAATATGGGTTGGTCGTTATGAAGGGGAAATCCGAGGAAACCCATTGGCTGTTGTCATATAAAATCTTGGTCCCGCCGCGGAATTTGGACGCGAAATTCCGGCGGAACCGACGAAAAACGGTCGACGTTTCGACCCTCTGGGGAGCTTTTACGCCGAGGATTAACCTTTCTCGCTTCCTCTTGTTGCTTCCCGAAGGACTACCGTCGAGGTCCTTCTTTATCTCCGGGTTATAACTCCGACACTCGCGCCCGTTCTAATCTACGTTTGTACTAAGAAGGTTCCGAGTTTTACTTTCACGAGATATGCGAAGAATTTAATAAGGGAGACGTAAAACCACGATGGGACACGATGAGGAAAAATTTAAGATATTTTCATGCGAGGTATAAAATTAAAATTTTTAAAAATAAAGTCTGTATGATTTTTTAAAGTTTAGCAAATTTTTTGTTAGGTTAGAAAAATTTTTACCAACTTTAAGAATTTTTCTAATTTTTTTGGTAACAATTAGGAAAAATTTGACTTTTTTAATTCAAAATATAATCTTTTAAGTTTAATTTAAAACAAAAATCATATCTTAATCTTTAAAAATAAAGTCTGGGCGATTTTTTAAAATTGGTCGATTTTTTTTAAAAGTGAGGTTAGTTAACTGTAAAAATTTTCACCAACTTTAAAATTTTTTTTAATTTTTTTGGCAAAACTTAGAACAAATCGGTCTTTCTTAATTAAAACTAGAATGTTTTAAGTTTCATTTAGAGAAAAAACCAAATCAAAATCTTTAAAAATGAATTTTTGGTGAATTTTTAAAGTTAATTTTCTTAAGTTAAAAAACTGTCAAAAATTTTTACTAACTTTGAAATTTTTTTAAATTTTTTTGACAAAACGTAGAACAAATCGGTCTTTTTTGATTAAAACTAGAATGTTTTAAGTTTCATTTAGAAAAAAAATCTAATCAAAATCTTTAAAAATGAATTTTTGGTGAATTTTTAAAGTTAATTTTCTTAAGTTAAAAAACTGTCAAAAATATTTACCAACTTTGAAATTTTTTTTAATTTTTTTGACAAAACGTATGTTTTAAGTTTCATTTAGAGAAAAAATCAAATCAAAATCTTTAAAAATGAATTTTTGGCGAATTTTTAAAGTTGGTCGATTTTTTTAAAGTTAGGTTAGATCTGTCAAAATTTTTTTATCAACTTTGAAATTTTTTTAAATTTTTTTGGCAAAACTTAGAACAAATCGGTCTTTCTTAATTAAAACTAGAATGTTTTAAGTTTCATTTAGAGAAAAAATCAAATCAAAATCTTTAAAAATGAATTTTTGGTGAATTTTTAAAGTTAATTTTCTTAAGTTAAAAAAGTGTCAAAAATTTTTTCCAACTTTGAGAATTTTTTAAATTTTTTTGACAACACTTGGAATAAAATAGTCTTTTTTGATTAAAATTAGAATGTTTTAAGTTTCATTTAGAAAAAAAATCAATTCAAAATCTTTAAAAATGAATTTTTGGTGAATTTCTAAAGTTAATTCTCTTAAGTTAAAAAAGTGTCAAAAATGTTTACCAACTTTGAAATTTTTTTAAATTTTTTTGACAAAACGTAAAACAAATCGGTCCTTTTTAATTAAAACTAGAATATTTTAAGTTTCATTTAGAGAAAAAATCAAATCAAAATCTTTAAAAATGAATTTTTGGCGAATTTTTAAAGTTGGTCGATTTTTTTTAAGTTAGGTTAGATCTGTCAAAATTTTTTTATCAACTTTGAAATTTTTTTAAATTTTTTTGGCAAAACTTAGAACAAATCGGTCTTTCTTAATTAAAACTAGAATGTTTTAAGTTTCATTTAGAGAAAAAATCAAATCAAAATCTTTAAAAATGAATTTTTGGTGAATTTTTAAAGTTACTTTTCTTAAGTTAAAAAACTGTCAAAAATGTTTACCAACTTTGAAATTTTTTTTAATTTTTTTGACAAAACGTAGAACAAATCGGTCTTTTTTAATTAAAACTAGAGTGTTTTAAGTTTCATTTAGAGAAAAAATCTAATCAAAATCTTTAAAAATGAATTTTTGGTGAATTTTTAAAGTTAATTTTCTTAAGTTAAAAAACTGTCAAAAATTTTTACTAACTTTGAAATTTTTTTTAATTTTTTTGACAAAACGTAGAACAAATCGGTCTTTTTTGATTAAAACTAGAATGTTTTAAGTTTCATTTAGAAAAAAAATCAAATCAAAATCTTTAAAAATGAATTTTTGGCGAATTTTTAAAGTTGGTCGATTTTTTTAAAGTTAGGTTAGATCTGTCAAAATTTTTTTATCAACTTTGAAATTTTTTTTAATTTTTTTGGCAAAACTTAAAACAAATCGGTCTTTTTTGATTAAAACTAGAATGTTTTAAGTTTCATTTGGAGAAAAAACCAAATCAAAATCTTTAAAAATGAATTTTTAATGAATTTTTAAAAGTTAATTTTCTTAAATTAAAAAACTGTCAAAAATTTTTTACCAACTTTGAACATTTTTTTAATTTTTTTGGTGACAATTAAGAAAAATCTGACTTTTTTAATTCAAAATAGAATCTTTTAAGTTTAATTTAAAACAAAAATCATTCCTTAATCTTCATAAATAAGCTCTGTATGAATTTTTTTAAATTGTTCTAATTTTTTAAAAAGTGAGGTTAAACTGTCAAAAAATTTTCACCAACTTTATGAATTCTTTTAATTTTTTTGACAACAATTACAACAAAATTGATCTTTTTTAACTAAAATAGAATTCTTTAGGTTTTATTTACACCAAATACCATTCCTTAAGTCTTAAAAGTAAACTTTATATGATTTTTTTTAAATTGACCAAACATTTTAAAAAAGTTTGAAAACCCCCAAAAAATTTTTTCCAACTTTGAATTTTTTTGGTAATAATTAGAACAAATCCAACTTTTTTAGTTGAAAATAGAATCTTTTGAGTTTAATTTAAAACAAAAATCATATCTTAATCTTTAAAAATAAATTCTGTGCGATTTTTTAAATTTGATCAAATTTTTTAAAAAGTTAGGTTTGGTGTCAAAAATTTTGTCAAAGTTTAAGAATTTTTTTAATTTTTTTGGTAATAATTAGAATCAATCCGACTTTTTTAATCGAAAATAGAATCTTTTAAGTTTAATTTAAAATGAAAATCATTTCTTAATCTTTAAAAATAAAATCTGTGCGATTTTTTAAAGTTGGTCGATTTTTTTTGTGAGGTTAGTTAAATGTCAAAAATTTTCACCAATTTTAAAATTTTTTTTAATTTTTTTGGTAATTATTAGAACAAATCCAACTTTTTTAGTTGAAAATAGAATCTTTTAAGTTTAATTTAACACAAAAATCATATCTTAATCTTTAAAAATAAATTCTGTGCGATTTTTTAAATTTGATCAAATTTTTTAAAAAGTTAGGTTTAGTGTCAAAAATTTTGTCCAAGTTTAAGATTTTTTTTTAATTTTTTGGTAATAATTAGAATAAATCCGACTTTTTTAATCCAAAATAGAATCTTTTAAGTTTAATTTAAAATGAAAATCATTTCTTAATCTTTAAAAATAAACTCTGTGCGATTTTTTAAAGTTGATCGAATTTTTTAAAAAGTTAGGTTAAGTGTCAAAAATTTTATCAAAGTTTAAGAATTTTTTAAATTTTTTTGGTAATAATTAGAACAAATCCAATTTTTTTAATTCAAAATAGAATCTTTTAAGTTTAATTTAAAACAAAAATCATTTCTTGATCTTTAAAAATAAACTCTGTGCGATTTTTTAAAGTTTGTCAATTTTTTTTTTAAAGTGACGTTAGTTAAATGTCAAAAATTTTCACCAATTTTAAAAATTTTTTTAATTTTTTTGGTAATAATTAGAACAAATCCAACTTTTTTAGTTGAAAATAGAATCTTTTAGGTTTAATTTAAAATGAAAATCATTTCTTAATCTTTAAAAATAAACTCTGTGCGATTTTTTAAAGTTTGTCAATTTTTTTTTAAAGTGACGTTAGTTAAATGTCAAAAATTTTTACCAATTTTAAGAATTTTTTTAATTTTTTTGGCGACAATTAGGAAAAATCTGACTTTTTTAATTCAAAATAGAATCTTTTTAGTTTAATTTAAAACAAAAATAATTTATTAATCTTTAAAAATAAACTCTGGGCGATTTTTTAAAGTAGATCGAATTTTTTTTAAAAGTTAGGTTAAGTATCAAAAATTTTGTCAACGTTTAAGAATTTTTTTAATTTTTTTGGTAATAATTAGAATTAATCCGACTTTTTTGATCGAAAATAGAATCTTTTAAGTTTAATTTAAAATGAAAATCATTTCTTAATCTTTAAAAATAAACTCTGGGCGATTTTTTAAAATTGGTCGAATTTTTTAAAAAGTTAGGTTAGATACCTGTCAAAAATTTTTACCAACTTTAAGAATTTTTTTAATTTTTTTGACAATAATTATGATAAATTTGACTTTTTTATATTAAAATTGAATCTTTTAAGTTCAATTTAAAGCAAAAATCATTTCTTAATCTCTAAAAATAAAGTTTGTACGATTTTTTGAATTTATTGTATTAAAATTTTGTTGAAATGGGGTTATCTAGACTTTGAAAAATTTAAGACACTTTCATGCGGGTTATAAAATTTATAAAAATGAAAGACAAAGATAAACGACTGGGCCATTAATCGAGTATTTAAAAAAACCTTAAAAATTACCATAGTAATTAAAGATTAAGTTCTTATGCAAATGAAGTAGAACGAATTGACCTGTCCGCGTCTTAATAAATCCGCTTTAAGTCATTTGCATCGCCTTTTCTCTCTTGTTGACGTGCTCGTAAATTCAAACTTTACATTCAACAAGATTACTTTTACATTTAAATTAATAAAAAAATAAAATAATTAAAAAAAATTAATACAATTAAAAAATAATAAAATTAAAAGATTTTTTTTTGATAATTTTACCTAAAATGCTTATTAATTGACTACTTAGGTAAGTTTTACCGAATTAAATTTTCGTCCAGGGCCAATTTAACGGAAACGAAATGCAGATTCGGGCGCGAAGTTTAATACTCGAATAACAGTTAAAACGAAGAACCGACTGACGCTAAAATTTTATGACGCCATTCGCCGTAGAGGATTTTCCAGAATTGGACGGGTCAAATATTCGCTCGGAATAGTTCTATTAAGGTTTCTGCATTCGTATAAACGTCCAACGCCGAACGCCCTTTAGATACATAAGTTTTCGTGCCGAAAACGTTTGGATTTTAATGAACTATATACTTTTCGGGGTGAATTTCTATCAACAATAGCCATTATTAACAGAAAAGCTCTCAACTGAAGACTCTGGGGTAGCTCCCCTTTCGACATAACTGCCGGATTGTATGGTCGATTCTTAATCAAGAAGCAACCAGATGTTCTTTATTCTCGACACGTTCTAGAATCTAGATGGAATCAAAAGCTTGGATATATTTTCTTAATACTATAATTTACTCAATCCAATTCAATCCAATGAAATATTTTTAATAATATACACTTCATTTTATCACTTTAGGATTTTTTTAAAATTTTTAGGTAATAATTAGAGTAAATCCGACTTTTTTAATCAAAAATAGAATCTTTTAGCTTTTATTTGGTATAAAAATCATTTTTCAATTCCAATAAATAAAGTCGTAGTGATTTTTTAAAATTGATTTTTTGAGGTTAAAATGGTAGAAGAAAACATTGATGTTTTTGGGATTTTTTTAAATTTTTTTGGTAACAATTAGAATAAATCCGACTTTTTTAATCGAAAATAGAATCTTTTAGCTTTCACTTAACATAAGAACGATTTCTTTATCTTGAAAAATAAAGTCTGTATGATTTTTTAAAGTTGATCAATTTTTTGAGTTTAAAAAAAAAACAGGGTTTTCTTTGGGAATTTTTTAAATTTTTTTGGTCATAATTGGAATAAATCCGACTTTTTTAATCGAAAATAGAATCTTTTAAGTTTCATTTAAAATAAGAATCATTTCTTTATCTTGAAAATTAAAGTCTGTATGATTTTTTAAAATTGACCAATTTTTTGAGTTTAAAAAAAAAACAGGGTTTTTTTTGGGAATTTTTTAAATTTTTTTGGTCATAATTGGAATAAATCCGACTTTTTTAATCGAAAATAGAATCTTTTAAGTTTCATTTAAAATAAGAATCATTTCTTTATCTTGAAAATTAAAGTCTGTATGATTTTTTAAAATTGACCAATTTTTTGAAGTTAAAAAGAAAAACATGGTTTTCTTTGGGAATTTTTTAAATTTTTTTGGTCATAATTGGAATAAATCCGACTTTTTTAATCGAAAATAGAATCTTTTAAGTTTCATTTAAAATAAGAATCATTTCTTTATCTTGAAAATTAAAGTCTGTATGATTTTTTAAAATCGACCAATTTTTTGAGATTAAAAAAAAAACATGGTTTTCTTTGGGAATTTTTTAAATTTTTTTGGTCATAATTGGAATAAATCCGACTTTTTTAATCGAAAGTAGAATCTTTTAAGTTTCATTTAAAATAAGAATCATTTCTTTATCTTGAAAATTAAAGTCTGTATGATTTTTTAAAATCGACCAATTTTTTGAGGTTAAAAAAAAACATGGTTGTTTTTGGGAATTTTTTTAATTTTTTTGGTAATAGTTAGAATAAATCCAATTTTTTTAATCCAAAATAGAATCTTTTAGCTTTCATTTAATTTAAGAATCATTTCTTTATCTTGAAAATTAAAGTCTGTATGATTTTTTAAAATCGACCAATTTTTTGAGGTTAAAAAAAAACATGGTTTTCTTTGGGAATTTTTTAAATTTTTTTGGTCATAATTGGAATAAATCCGACTTTTTTAATCGAAAATAGAATCTTTTAAATTTCATTTAAAATAAGAATCATTTCTTTATCTTGAAAATTAAAGTCTGTATGATTTTTTTAAAATCGACCAATTTTTTGAGGTTAGAAAAAACATGGTTGTCTTTGTAAATTTTTTTAATTTTTTTGGTCATAATTGGAAGAAATCCGACTTTTCTAATCGAAAATAGAATCTTTTAAGTTTCATTTAAAATAAGAATCATTTCTTTATCTTGAAAATTAAAGTCTGTATGGTTTTTTAAAATCGACCAATTTTTTGAGGTTAGAAAAAAAACATGGTTTTCTTTGGGAATTTTTTAAATTTTTTTGGTCATAATTAGAATAAATCCGACTTTTTTAATCGAAAATAGAATCTTTTAGCTTTCATTTAATGTAAGAATCATTTCTGAATTCCAATAAATAAAGTCGTATTGATTTTTTAAAATTGACCAATTTTTTGAGGTTAGATTTATAGAAAAAAAAAACATGGTTGTCTTTGGGAATTTTTTTAATTTTTTTAGTAATAATTAGAATAAATCCGACTTTTTTAATCGAAAATAGAATCTTTTAAGTTTCATTTAAAATAAGAATCATTTCTTTATCTTGAAAATTAAAGTCTGTATGATTTTTTAAAATCGATCAATTTTTTGAGGTTAGAAAAAAAACATGGTTGTCTTTGTAATTTTTTTAATTTTTTTGGTCATAATTGGAATAAATCCGACTTTTTTAATCGAAAATAGAATCTTTTAGCTTTCATTTAATGTAAGAATCATTTCTCAATTCCAATAAATAAAGTCGTAGTGATTTTTTAAAGTTGACCAATTTTTTGAGGTTAGATTTGAAGAAAAAAAAAACATGATTGTTTTTGGGAATTTTTTTAATTTTTTTGGTAACAATTAGAATAAATCCGACTTTTTTAATCGAAAATAGAATCTTTTATCTTTCATTTAACATAAGAATCATTTCTTAATTCCAATAAATAAAGTCGTAGTGATTTTTTTAAATTGATTTTTTGAGGTTGGATTGGTAAAAAAGAACATTGATGTATTTGGAATTTTTTTTAAGAACTCATTCTACTATTATTTTAAAGATATCTTCTGAGAATAAGAGTAGAAACTTTACGACGTTAATAATTTAAAGAAAGTGATATAAAACCCTTTCGCTTTTGCGTTTTCCATCGGACAAAGAACTGTTAGCGAGCGTTTTAAGCCCAGCTGCGTCCTATAAAGATAGCAAAAGGGAGCTCGTTGGTTATCTGGCCACGGTCTTCCGTTTCGGGGATTGTTTTAACAGGACCATTAAAGTTATCGATTCGACGAAGCCGGTGGCCGACAGACGGTGCTGTGGTCTCACGACCGGAAAATAAACCGACGAACTAGTTCGTTTAAAGCTCTGGCAGGGTTCTCTGTGTGAGCCATTTTTTACGGTTACCAACTAAATAATCTACTTGAATTAAATTAAGAGGAATTTAAAATTTCCTTTTTAGAGAAGGAAAGAGGTATTATAATTAAAATTGTATTTTGGTATGAAACGAAATTATTTTGTGAGATGGAGAAAGAGACCAAGAGAGCAAGAGAGAGAGTTCTGTTTTGTTAGAGAACGGTCAAGCATTATAATCCCTCCCTTAGGGTCATTAAATAATTTACAACCAGTTGTAATCTCAACCCTACGAACCGCCTTCAATCTGCATATGTTGGAATATCAACGTTGTGATGTGTATTTACCTAACGTAAACTCCAAATTGCCGGATTAGAATAAAGTTTTGGGGGAACTGACCGTTTTGCTTGAAGGGTTTATTTATTGCAAAACGAATTATATCTAAAAGGGAGAATAATTCGAATTATGGGTTCAAACAAACTAAATAAATGATTACCATTCTAAACCTCACTATTTAAAAAATTCGATCAACTTTAAAAAATCGCCCAGAGTTTATTTTTAAAGATTAAGAAATGATTCTTGTTTTAAATTAACCTTAAAAGATTCTGTTTTTGTTTAAAAAAGTCAAATTTGTTTTAATTATTACCAAAAAAATTAAAAAAATTCCTAAAGTTGAGAAAATTTTTTGACAGTTAATTAACCTAACTTTTTAGAAAATTCGATCAACTTTAAAAAATCGTACAGACTTTATTTTTAGAGATTAAGTAATAATTTTCATCTTAAATTAAACTGAAAAGATTGTATTTTGAACTAAAATAGTCGAATTTTTTTTAATTATTATCAAAAAAATTAGAAAAATTTCTAAAGTTGAGAAAAATTTTTGACAGTTTTAACCTAATTTTTAAAAAAATTCAATCATCTTTAAAAAATCCTACAGAACTTATTTTTAAAGATTAAGAAATGATTTTTATATTAAATTAAATCAAAAAGATTGAATTTTGGTTTGAAAAAGTCGATTTTTTTCTAATTGTTACCAAAAAAATTAAAAAAAATTCTTAAAGTTGACAAAAATTTTTGACAGTTTTAACCTAATTTTTTAAAAAATTCGATCAACTTTAAAAAATCGTACAGACCTTATTTTTAGAGATTAAGGAATAATTTTTGGGTTAAATTAAACATAAATGATTCTATTTTAAATTTAAAAAATCAATTTTTTTCTAATTGTTACCAAAAAAATTAAAAAAATTCTTAAAGTTGGTAAAAATGTTTGACAGGTAACTAACCTAACTTTTTAAAAAATTAGATCAACTTTAAAAAATCACACAGACTTTATTTTTTAAGATTAAGGAATGATTTTTGATTTAAATGAAAGATAAAATATTCTATTTTCAATTATAAAAGGTAAATTTGTTCTAAAAATTACCAAAAAATTTAAAAAATTCTTAAAGTTGACAAAAATTTTTGACAGTTCTAACCTAATTTTATTAAAAAATCGACCAACTTTAAAAAATCACCCAGACTTTATTTTTAAAGATTAAGAAATGATTTTTGGGTTAAATTAAATCTAAAAGATTCTATTTTTAATTAAAAAAGTCAGATTTGTTGTAATTATTATCAAAAAAATTAAAAAAATTTTTAAGGTTGAGAAAAATTTTTGACAGGTAACTAACCTAACTTTTTAGAAAATTCGATCATCTTTAAAAAATCCTACAGAACTTATTTTTAAAGATTAAAAAATGATTTTTATATTAAATTAAATCGAAAAGATTGAATTTTGGTTTGAAAAAGTCAATTTTTTTCTAATTGTTACCAAAAAAACTAAAAAAATTCTTAAATTTGGGAAAAATTTTTGACAGTTTTAACCTAATTTAAGAAAAAATTCGATCAACTTTAAAAAATCGTACAGACTTTATTTTTAGAGATTAAGTAATGATTTTCATCTTAAATTAAACTAAAAAGATCCTATTTTGAATTAAAATGGTCAAATTTTTTCTAATTATTACCAAAAAAATTAAAAAAAATTTTTAAAGTTGGGAAAAATTTTTGACATTTTTAACCTAACTTTTTTAAAAAAATTCGATCATCTTTAAAAAATCCTACAGAACTTATTTTTAAAGATTAAGAAATGATTTTTATATTAAATTAAATCGAAAAGATTGAATTTTGGTTTGAAAAAGTCGATTTTTTTCTAATTGTTACCAAAAAAATTAAAAAAATTCTTAAGGTTGGTAAAAATTTTTGACAGGTAACTAACCTAACTTTTTAGAAAATCCGATCAAGTTTAAAAATCACACAGACTTTATTTTTTAAGATTATGGAATGATTTTCGGTTTAAATGAAAGATAAAATATTCTATTTTTAATTGTAAAAGGTAAATTTGTTCTAAATATTACCAAAAAATTAAAAAAAATTCTTAAAGTTGACAATAATTTTTGACAGTTATAATCTAATTTTTTAAAAAAATCAACCAACTTTAAAAAATCACCCAGACTTTATTTTTAAAGATTAAGAAATGATTTTTGGGTTAAATTAAATCTAAAAGATTCTATTTTTAATTAAAAAAGTCAGATTTGTTCTAATTATTACCAAAAAAGTTAAAAAAATTTTTAAAGTTGGGAAAAATTTTTGACAGTTTTAACCTAACTTTTTAAAAAAATTCGATCAACTTTAAAAAATTGCACAGACTTTATTTATGAGAACTAAAACTTAATTTTTACCTTAAATCAAAACTCAAAGATTCTATTTTTTATAACAATAGTCAAATTTATTATAAAAACCACCAAAAAAATTAAAATTTTTTTTTTGCAAAAAATGTCGATGAAACACTTTTTTTCCTATAGCTTTTATATCTTAATATCAGCACTTTTAATCGAAAGATAATTTCGTTGGTCGGTTAAACACCCATCAAGATTTAACGTCAACGTCCTTTCCATTGAAGCACTCTCCTTGTAATCCACTTAAGAAGTCTGATATGTCTGGAAAGCTTGATGGGTATTAATTAAGTTTTGAAGGTAAAAGGTTTCCTCAAAGTGTTTCAAAACCACACATTAAATAAAAAATAAAAAAATATTTCTAAAACGAATCGATATTTTTATACAAAGTTAACTTAAATGAACAAATTTAATCAAAAATTAACTTTGACTATTTTAACACTCAATATTTATCATTGATTCAGTTAATTTTGAAAATAAATCTCTTAAAATTTCAATAGAAAAAGTTTTATAAATTGGATGAAGTTGATTTTCAAACCAGAAAATCCCATCTAACGTTCGGTTTTTGGGGTATTAATATAATATGAGATGAACGACCCCGAAAGGGCACGCGGACGGATTTTGGGTGAATCAGAGATCCACTTTCGCGCATTTCCCTTCGCCCTTTAATGCGACCAAATGGGTCTCGATTGTGTCGTTATTTTTCTCCTGTCGGGTATTTAAACTCCCGTAATGCGCGCGTAACACCGAAAGGTCCTTCAATTATGCACAGTTCGTGCGTGATAATTCGCTTATTCACCCCATTTTATACCTACATCAGTGCGTGTAGGTAAAAGCAACAAGGAATTTCGTTACAAGGTTAATTCTATAAATCAACCTCAGGTATTTAATATTTTCTTGATTTATTTTAAAAAAGGATCTTTTATCTTTCATTTAAACCAAAAATCATATCTTAATCTTTATAAATAAAGTCTGGGCGATTTTTTAAAGTTGGACGATATTTTAAGAAAGTTAGGTTAGTTAACTGTCAAAAATTTTTTATCAACTTTGAAAATTTTTTTAATTTTTTGGGTAATAATTGAGAAAAATCTGACTTTTTTAATTAAAAATAGGATTTTTTATCTTTCATTTGAACCAAAAATTATTTCTTAATCTTTATAAATAAAATCTGGGCGATTTTTTAAAGTTGGACGATTTTTTAAGAAAGTTAGGTTAGTTAACTGTCAAAAATTTTTTTATCAACTTTGGAAATTTTTTTAATTTTTTGGGTAATAATTGAGAAAAATCTGACTTTTTTAATTAAAAATAGGATCTTTTACCTTTCATTTGAACCAAAAATTATTTCTTAATCTTTATAAATAAAATCTGGGCGATTTTTTAAAGTTGGACGATTTTTTAAGAAAGTTAGGTTAGTTAACTGTCAAAAAATCTTTTATCAACTTTGGAAATTTTTTTTATTTTTTGGGTAATAATTGAGAAAAATCTGACTTTTTTAATTAAAAATAGGATCTTTTATATTTCATTTAAACCAAAAATCATTTCTTGATCTTTATAAATAAAATCTGGGCGATTTTTTAAAGTTGGACGATTTTTTAAGAAAGTTAGGTTAGTTAACTGTCAAAAAATTTTTATCAACTTTGGAAATTTTTTTAATTTTTTGTGTAATAATAGAGAAAAATCTGACTTCTTTAATTAAAAATAGGATCTTTTATCTTTCATTTGAACCAAAAATTATTTCTTAATCTTTATAAATAAAGTCTGGGCGATTTTTTAAAGTTGGACGATTTTTTAAGAAAGTTAGGTTAGTTAACTGTCAAAAATTTTTTTATCAACTTTGGAAATTTTTTTAATTTTTTGGGTAATAATTGAGAAAAATCTGACTTTTTTAATTAAAAATAGGATCTTTTATCTTTCATTTAAACCAAAAATCATTTCTTAATCTTTATAAATAAAATCTGGGCGATTTTTTAAATTTGGACGATTTTTTAAGAAAGTTAGGTTAGTTAACTGTCAAAAATTTTTTATCAACTTTGGAAATTTTTTTTATTTTTTGGGTAATAATTGAGAAAAATCTGACTTTTTTAATTAAAAATAGGATCTTTTATCTTTCATTTGAACCAAAAATTATTTCTTAATCTTTATAAATAAAGTCTGGGCGATTTTTTAAAGTTGGACGATTTTTTAAGAAAGTTAGGTTAGTTAACTGTCAAAAATTTTTTTATCAACTTTGGAATTTTTTTTAATTTTTTGGGTAATAATTGAGAAAAATCTGACTTTTTTAATTAAAAATAGGATTTTTTATCTTTCATTTGAACCAAAAATTATTTCTTAATCTTTATAAATAAAATCTGGGCGATTTTTTAAAGTTGGACGATTTTTTAAGAAAGTTAGGTTAGTTAACTGTCAAAAATTTTTTTATCAACTTTGGAAATTTTTTTAATTTTTTGGGTAATAATTGAGAAAAATTTGACTTTTTTAATTAAAAATAGGATCTTTTATATTTCATTTAAACCAAAAATCATTTCTTGATCTTTATAAATAAAATCTGGGCGATTTTTTAAAGTTGGACGATTTTTTAAGAAAGTTAGGTTAGTTAACTGTCAAAAAATCTTTTATCAACTTTGGAAATTTTTTAAAATTTTTTGGGTAATAATTGAGAAATATCTGACTTTTTTAATTAAAAATAGGATCTTTTATCTTTCATTTAAACCAAAAATCATTTCTTAATCTTTTAAAATAAAATCGTGGCGATTTTTTAAATTTGATAAATTATTTTGAGGTTAGGTTTAGATTTTTTAAAGATGATTTTTTAAAATTTGACTTTTAAAGTTGAATTTCTTATCTGTAAAAAAAACTAAAAATCGTAGAAATTTTTTTTAATTAATTTTTTTCTGTTTTTGTTTCAGGTGAGTGAAATCTTCAATCATAAAGCTAATTTTAATAAATCATCAACTGGTTTATTGGGTGGATATTAAAACCCCCTTTCGATTCTTCCAAAAAGACAAGTCATTCCATACTGAGTAAGTACTAAGCGGTATTGTCCCTCGTAATCTCCGATAATCTCTTGGACGAACTCCTTACGGAGGCGGGAACCTCCGCAAGGCCAAAAATCCCTTCAGGAAGGGCGGTTGCGGGGGGATATATTGATTCCCGGCCCATATCCTCCTGTACTTTTTGTAATTACCTCCCGGACGATGGGACGGGGTGCATTTTTCTCTTCTCTTCGAGAAAAGGATCGGGGCGGTTAATTATGAGGGGCGGAGGCGCCGAAGTCTCCCCCTTTTAACCGTAAAGAGGGCGGGGAGATGATATTTTTGTGCGTGACGATGGGAGAATCTTTTCAATTAGCCCTTGCGGTCGGGAGAAGATAAAGCGCTGTGTGAGATCGCTAAATGTTGTAGGTTTAAATGGTTTTGTATTCTCCCCCTTTTGAAAGTTTTAGGGTTTGGTCTTTTTTCGGTACAACTTTAAGATTTTTTTTAAGTTTTTTGGTAATAATTAGAATAAATCTAACTTTTTTAATCTAAACTAGAATATTTTATGTTTAATTTAAAGTAAAGATCATTTCTTAATCTTTAAAAATAAACTCTGGGCGATTTTTTAAAGTTGATTGAATTTTTCAAAAAGTGAGGTTAGTTAACTGTCAAAAATTTTTACCAAGTTTAAAAATTTTTTTAATTTTTTTAGTAACAATTAGGAAAAATTTGACTTTTAAAATCTAAAATAGAATCTTTTATCTTTCATTTAAACCAAAAATCATCCCTTAATTTTCATAAATAAAGTTTAGGCGATTTTTTAAAGTTGATCGAATTTTGTAAAAAGTTGGGTTAGTTACCTGTCAAAAGTTTTTACCAACTTTAGGAATTTTTTTGATTTTTTTGGTAATAATTAGAAAAAAATTGACTTTTTAAATCCAAAATAGAATCTTTTATCTTTCATTTAAACCAAAAATCATCCCTTAATCTTCATAAATAAAGTCTAGGGGATTTTTTAAAGTTGGTCGAATTTTGTAAAAAGTTTGGTTAGTTACCTGTCAAAAGTTTTTACCAACTTTAGGATTTTTTTGATTTTTTTTTTGTAATAATTAGGAAAAATTTGACTTTTTAAATTTAAAATAGAATCTTTTATCTTTCATTTTAACCAAATATCATCCCTTAATCTTCATAAATAAAGTCTAGGCGATTTTTTAAAGTTGATCGAATTTTGTAAAAAGTTAGGTTAGTTACCTGTCAAAAATTTTTACCAACTTTAGGAATTTTTTTGATTTTTTTGGTAATAATTAGAAAAAATTTGACTTTTTAAGTTTAAAATAGAATCTTTTATCCTTCATTTAAACCAGAAATCATCCCTTAATCTTCACAAATAAAGTTTAGGTGATTTTTTAAAGTTGATTGAATTTTCTAAAAAGTTAGGTTAGTTAACTGTCAAAAACTTTTCTCAACTTTAGGAATTTTTTTGATTTTTTTGGTAGTAATTAGGAAAAATTTGACTTTTTAAATCCAAAATAGAATCATTTATCTTTCATTTTAACCAAAAATCATCCCTTAATCTTCATAAATAAAGTCTAGGTGATTTTTTAAAGTTGATTGAATTTTCTAAAAAGTTAGGTTAGTTAACTGTCAAAAATTTTTCTCAACTTTAGGAATTTGTTTGATTTTTTTGGTAGTAATTAGGAAAAATTTGACTTTTTAAATCTAAAATAGAATCTTTTATCTTTCATTTAAACCAAAAATCATCCCTTAATCTTCATAAATAAAGTCTAGGTGATTTTTTAAAGTTGATCGAATTTTTTTAAAAGTTAGGTTAATTAACTGTCAAAAATTTTTCTCAACTTTAGGAATTTTTTTGATTTTTTTTGGTAATAATTAGGAAAAATTTGACTTTTTAAGTTTAAAATAGAATCTTTTATCTTTCATTTAAACCAAAAATCATCCCTTAATCTTCATAAATAAAGTCTAGGGGATTTTTTAAAGTTGGTCGAATTTTGTAAAAAGTTTGGTTAGTTACCTGTCAAAAGTTTTTACCAACTTTAGGATTTTTTTGATTTTTTTTTTGGTAATAATTAGGAAAAATTTGACTTTTTAAATTTAAAATAGAATCTTTTATCTTTCATTTTAACCAAATATCATCCCTTAATCTTCATAAATAAAGTCTAGGCGATTTTTTAAAGGTGATCGAATTTTGTAAAAAGTTGGGTTAGTTACCTGTCAAAAGTTTTTACCAAATTTAGGAATTTTTTTGATTTTTTTGGTAATAATTAGGAAAAATTTGATTTTTTAAATTTAAAATAGAATCTTTTATCTTTCATTTAAACCAAAAATCATCCCTTAATCTTCATAAATAAAGTCTAGGTGATTTTTTAAATTTGATTGAATTTTCTAAAAAGTTGGGTTAGTTAACTGTCAAAAACTTTTCTCAACTTTAGGATTTTTTTGATTTTTTTGGTAATAATTAGGAAAAATTTGACTTTTTAAATCCAAAATAGAATCTTTTATCTTTCATTTTAACCAAAAATCATCCGTTAATCTTCATAAATAAAGTCTGGGGGATTTTTTAAAGTTGATCGAATTCTATAAAAAGTTGGGTTAGTTAACTGTCAAAAATTTTTATCAAGTTTAGGAATTTTTTTAATTTTTTTGGTAATAATTAGGAAAAATTTGACTTTTTCAATCCAAAATAGAATCTTTTATCTTTCATTTAAATCAAAAATCATCCCTTAATCTTCATAAATAAAGTCTGGGGGATTTTTTAAAATTGGTCGATTTTTATAAAAAGTTGGGTTAGTTACCTGTCAAAAATGTTCACCAACTTTAAGAATTTTTTTGGTAATAATTAGGAAAAATTTGACTTTTTAAATCCAAAATAAAATCTTTTATCTTTCATTTTAACCAAAAATCATCTCTTAATCTTCATAAATAAAGTCTAGGTGATTTTTTAAAGTTGATTGAATTTTTTAAAAAGTTAGGTTAGTTAACTGTCAAAAATTTTTCTCAACTTTAGGAATTTTTTTGATTTTTTTAGTAGTAATTAGGAAAAATTTGACTTTTTAAATCCAAAATAGAATCTTTTGTCTTTCATTTTAACCAAAAATCATCCCTTAATTTTCATAAATAAGATCTAGGCGATTTTTTAAAATTGGTCAAATTTTTTAAAAAGTTGGGTTAGTTACCTGTCAAAAATTTTTCTCAACTATAGAAATTTTTTTGATTTTTTTAGTAGTAATTAGGAAAAATTTGACTTTTTAAATCCAAAATAGAATCTTTTGTCTTTCATTTTAACCAAAAATCATCCCTTAATTTTCATAAATAAGATCTAGGCGATTTTTTAAAATTGGTCAAATTTTTTAAAAAGTTGGGTTAGTTACCTGTCAAAAATTTTTCTCAACTATAGAAATTTTTTTGATTTTTTTAGTAGTAATTAGGAAAAATTTGACTTTTTAAATCCAAAATAGGATCTTTTGTCTTTCATTTTAACCAAAAATCATCCCTTAATCTTTATAAATAAGACCTAGGCGATTTTTTAAAATTGGTCAAATTTTTTAAAAAGTTAGGTTAGTTACCTGTCAAAAAATTTTAGTCAACTTAAAAAATTTTTTTAATTTTTTTGGTAACAATTAGAACAAATCTGACTTTTTAAAATTAAAATAGAATTTTTTATGTTTCATTTAGTATAAAAATCATTTCCTAACCTTTAAAAATAACCCCAGTAGGATTTTTTTAAATTGATCAATTTTTTTCGAGTTAGTAGAAATTTGTTGATAAAAGTGACCTAAAGTTTTTTTCTTTTTTCTCCTAAATGACCAAAAAATTTTTGTTAGATATGACAAGAACGTATCCACATGGATTTAGAAACTGAACCGAGGTAAATCTTTCTCGACACCGGGTGGTGTACCGTCGGGGGGATGAAATCCCCTTGTTTTCGTACAGTATGAATTTTTATTAGGCCTCGCGGCCGCCCTCTTATTTATGGCGCAATTTAAATATATTAAGTCGATATTTTACCGCGACAATCGGAAATTTATGTCCCCGGTATAGTTTTGTCCTATCGCCGGCCGACGTTTTTTTCCCTCCGATACAGGGTGGCCATAAATTACCCCTTCCATTCTTCTGCGCCCCCGCGCGCCTTATCTCCGCAAACAAAACTCCGAAAAAAAGGTTAATTCTCATTTCGGAACTATAATTCAACCGTATATAATCCAGAATTACCGCGATAAATTAAGTGGTAAATAACACGCCCTCAAATTATTAAAGTTTATTAGGTTTTTTCGTGAGATATACTTGATTTTTTTTTTTTTTTTTTTCGGTGGTGTAGAATTAAATGGTGTTATTAATACAATATTAATTTCGAAATGATCACGCGATTTGGTAATCTTGGTTGATAAGAAATACAAGGAATGATATATACCCAACACTTATTGTAATTTAAAAAAATGTTTCCTTTCGATTTAATTTCCCTCGACATTTTCCTTCCCCAAAGCTATTTTAACATCTGTTACGTTTATTAGTCTTTAGCGGACTATTTCGTGAAACTCTGCGGCTAAATGCGCATTATACAGAGTTTCTGGATCTAACAATTGTTGGGAAATGCGCCAAACCGCATATTGCTAGTTTTAAGACATTTAAAAGTCTTTTTTTATAGAACATTTTTTTCTGTTTGTTTAATAATTTAATTATTTTTTAAAAACCAAGTTTAAAACGAAGCTTTGAACCATGTGTTTCTTGAGAAATAAATCTTAGAAGCTTTATTGATAAAAAATTAACCGGCGCCTCCACCAATTTTCTTTATAAATCGATATTAAATAACATACCTTAATATTTTTTACTTATTCGATTTTTCACCAATTAAAAAACTTTTTTATACAAAGATTTTCTCAAAGGAAAAAGTTATTTATCTTCCGGCATTCAATTGCTTGTTAAAATCGAAGTTTAAGATGAAGTTGTGTACATGTCTCTTGCACACAGCATTCAAACTTCTAATTAAACCCGAATCTCGTTTCATTCGCTTGCTAACCGGTTCTGGAACGAACCGCTTTCGGCGTTCTATTTAGACGAGTACAAACAAGATTTGCGTTTTGATTCAAGCAATTTGAACCGTTCGATTTAATCATTATCGGTTTTGCTACATCTCCAAATGCACTTCCGATAGATAAGAAACTAGATAGTACAACATGCTTTACCCTATTTCAAAAAGCTTCCTTTTTTTTTCTTTTCTTTTCTTTTCCGAGATTTCCCTTTATTCCAGTAACCCGAATTAGATATTTGAAGCGGACTGTCCACCCCGATTTCAAACGATTGAAGGGCCAAGCACGTCCACCTTCACGAAATTTGCGGACAGCTTTTACTTTAAGTGTATCTTATTCGAAACGAAAGCTTCTTTTCTTTCTTTATCAAATAACTAGATAAAATTTCATTGATAAAGACGTGGTTTAACATTCGACTATCAAGGGTTGACAAACTTTGTTGAGGGACATTTCAGGGATTGTCAAACTATCTAGAAACTAAATTCAAGGATAAGTAAATCCTCTATTTTTCAAACGGGCTTCAGGGGTGGGAAAACCTCGTTGAGAGACATTTCAAAGGTTTGCAAACTTCGTAGAAACCCGATTCGGGGATAAGTACACCCTCAATTTTTCAAAAGGGCTTCAGGGATGGGCAAACCTCTTCGAGAGAGATTTTAGAGGTTGACAAACTTTGTTGAGGGACATTTCAGGGGTTGTCAAACTTTCTAGAAACCAAATTCAAGGATAAGTAAATCTTCTATTTTTCAAACGGGCTTCAGAGGTGGGAAAACCTCGTTGAGAGACCTTTCAAAGGTTTGCAAACTTCGTAGAAACCCGATTCGAGGATAAGTACACCCTCAATTTTTCAAAAGGGTTTCAGGGATGGGCAAACCTCTTCGAGATACGTTTTAGAGATTGACAAATTTCATTGAGGGGCATTTCAGGGGTTGTCAAACTTTCTAGAAACCAAATTCAAAGATAAATAAATCTTCTATTTTTCAAACGGGCTTCAAGGGTGGGAAAACCTCGTTGAGAGACATTTCAAAGGTTTGCAAACTTCGTAGAAACCTGATTCGAGGATAAGTACACCCTCAATTTTTTAAAAGGGCTTCAGGGATGGGCAAACCTCTTCGAGATACGTTTTAGAGATTGACAAATTTAATTGAGGGGCATTTCAGGGGTTGTCAAACTTTCTAGAAACCGAATTCAAGGATAAGTAAATGTTCTATTTTTCAAACGGGCTTCAGGGGTGGGAAAACCTCGTTGAGAAACATTTCAAAGGTTTGCAAACTTCGTAGAAACCTGATTCGAGGATAAGTACACCCTCAATTTTTTAAAAGGGCTTCAGGGATGGGCAAACCTCTTCGAGATACGTTTTAGAGATTGACAAATTTCATTGAGGGGCATTTCAGGGGTTGTCAAACTTTCTAGAAACCAAATTCAAGGATAAGTAAATCTTCTATTTTTCAAACGGGCTTCAAGGGTGGGAAAACCTGGTTGAGAGACATTTCAAAGGTTTGCAAACTTCGTAAAAACCTGATTCGAGGATAAGTATACCCTCAATTTTTTAAAAGGGCTTCAGGGATGGGCAAACCTCTTCGAGATACGTTTTAGAGATTGACAAATTTCATTGAGGGGCATTTCAGGGGTTGTCAAACTTTCTAGAAACCAAATTCAAGGATAAGTAAATCTTCTATTTTTCAAACGGGCTTCAAGGGTGGGAAAACCTGGTTGAGAGACATTTCAAAGGTTTGCAAACTTCGTAAAAACCTGATTCGAGGATAAGTATACCCTCAATTTTTTAAAAGGGCTTCAGGGATGGGCAAACCTCTTCGAGATACGTTTTAGAGATTGACAAATTTCATTGAGGGGCATTTCAGGGGTTGTCAAACTTTCTAGAAACCAAATTCAAGGATAAGTAAATCTTCTATTTTTCAAACGGGCTTCAAGGGTGGGAAAACCTGGTTGAGAGACATTTCAAAGGTTTGCAAACTTCGTAAAAACCTGATTCGAGGATAAGTATACCCTCAATTTTTTAAAAGGGCTTCAGGGATGGGCAAACCTCTTCGAGATACGTTTTAGAGATTGACAAATTTCATTGAGGGGCATTGCAGGGGTTGTCAAACTTTTTAGAAACCAAATTCAAAGATAAGTAAATCTTCTATTTTTCAAACGGGCTTCAGGGATGGGCAAACCTCTTCGAGAGAGATTTTAGGGGTTGACAAACTTTGTTGAGGGACATTTTAGGGGTTGTCAAACTTTCTAGAAACCAAATTCAAGGATAACTAAATCCTCTATTTTTCAAACGGGTTTCAGAGGTGGGAAAACCTCATTGGAAGACATTTCAAAGGTTTGCAAACTTCGTAAAAACCTGATTCTAGAATAAGTACACTCTCAATTTTTCAAAAGGGCTTGAGAGATGGGCAAACCTCTTCGAGAGATGTTTTGGGGATTGACAAACTCGATTCAAGGATAAGTAAACCTTCGATTTTTCAAACGGACTTTAAGGGTGGACAAACCTCGTCGAAATACATTTTGAGGGTTGGCAAAACTTGTCGAGAGATATTTTAGGGATTTGGCAAATCATAGAAACCCGATTCAAGGATTATGTAAACCCTCGACTTTTTAAACTAACTTGAAAGGTGGGCAAAACTCGTCGAAAGACATTTCAGGGGTTGGCAAACTTTGGCAAACTCCGATTCAAGAGTAAGTAAACCCTCGATTTTTCAAACGAACTTCAAGGATGGGCAAACCTCGTCGACAGATATTTCAGAGGTTGACAAACTTCGTAGAAACCCGATTAAAGGATAAGTAAACCTTCGATTTGTCAAACTGACTTTAGGGGTGGGCAAAACTCATCAAGGGACATTTTAAGAGTTGGCAAACCTTATCAAGAGACATTTTAGAGATTGACAAATTTCGTAGAAACCCGATTAAATGATAAGTAAACCTTCGATTTGTCAAACTGACTTTAGGGGTGGGCAAAACTCATCGAAAGACATTTTAAGGGTTTGCAAACGTTGTCAAGATACATTTTAAGGGTTGGCAAACCTTCTCAAAATACATTTTAGAGATTGACAAACTTCGTAGAAACCCATTTGAAGGATAAGTAAACCTTCGATTTTTCAAACTGACTTTAGGGGTGGACAAAACTCATCGCGAGACATTTTAAGAGTTGGCAAACCTTATCAAGAGACATTTTAGAGATTGACAAATTTCGTAGAAACCTGATTAAATGATAAGTAAACCTTCGATTTGTCAAACTGACTTTAGGGGTGGGCAAAACTCATCGAGAGACATTTTAAGGGTTGGCAAACTTCGTCAAGAGACATTTTAAGGGTTTGCAAACCTTGTCAAGAGACATTTTAGAGATTTACAAACTTCGTAGAAACCCGATTAAAGCATAAGTAAACCTTCGATTTTTCAAACTGACTTTAAGGGTGGGCAAAACTCATTGGTAGACATTTTAAAGGTTGGCAAACCTTGTCAAGAGACATTTTAAGGGTTGGCAAACCTTCTCAAGAGACATTTTAGAGATTGACAAATTTCGTAGAAACCTGATTAAATGATAAGTAAACCTTCGATTTGTCAAACTGACTTTAGGGGTGGGCAAAACTCATCGAGAGACATTTTAAGGGTTGGCAAACTTCGTCAAGAGACATTTTAAGGGTTTGCAAACCTTGTCAAGAGACATTTTAGAGATTTACAAACTTCGTAGAAACCCGATTAAAGCGTAAGTAAACCTTCGATTTTTCAAACTGACTTTAAGGGTGGGCAAAACTCATTGGTAGACATTTTAAAGGTTGGCAAACCTTGTCAAGAGATATTTTAAGGGTTGGCAAACCTTCTCAAGAGACATTTTAGAGATTGACAAACTTCGTAGAAACCCGATTAAAGGATAAGTAAACCTTAAGATTTTTCAAAGTGACTTTAGGGGTGGGCAAAACTCATCGAGAGACATTTTAAGGGTTGGCAAACCTTATCAAGAGACATTTTAAGGGTTGGCAAACCTTATCAAGAGACATTTTAAGGGTTGGCAAACCTTATCAAGAGACATTTTAGAGATTGACAAATTTCCTAGAAACCCGTTTCAAAGATAACTAAACCCTCGATTTTTCAAATAGACTTCAAGGGTGGGCAAACTTCATCGAGAGACATTTCAAGGGGTTAACAAACTTTGTAGAGACATTTAGAAGTTACAACTTTATTATATACAAGCCGCACTATTTTTGCTGTATAATCGTTCACAAAAATTGAGTGCGGCTTAGATTCGAACCTAATTCAAAAATAAAAAACCCCAACTATTTTAATCATCCCTATAAGTTATTTGAAATCCCTACTAAAATTCACCCTCTCAAGCCCAATTAAACTACCCGCAAAACTCGTTTAATAATAACCGATGGCGAGCAATTATTGAAATCCTCGAAAGGGCCAGAGGCACTGCATCGGATGGCCCCTTTAACTCAAATTGCCCTCATTAGCATGGATTTACCTGTAGACATTCAATTTAACGGTCGCGGTCCGGCCGGGGACGTTAAGGGCCGTAACGACCGGAAATCGGATCCGACTCCGTCCTTTATTAAACAAACCTAAAGCTGGGAGATAAATTTCGGACCGGCGGGCGCGGTGTCCTTCCGGGAATCCTCTCGATGGTGGATTGCCAGTGCGTGGCGTGTTTCAGATATGTCCGAAGGGGCCGAGAAAAATTGTTTTCGGTCCCCCTTTTCGCATTGTCCGACTTGACATGGGCCACGAGATGGACTACGTGAATTAATTAAATTTTGGGAAAATTGGTTTTTACAGTGGATTAACAATAAGACTAGAACTAACATCAGTACTAACTTTAATATTAAAGAAAAATCTAGATTTAGGAGCTTTTGGGTTTAAAAGTGCATTTTTTAAAAAGATTTTGACACGTTTTAGGTGCCATGTTACCTTCTTCAGAAATGAGATTGAAGTGGCTTTTTGAAAAGGTTGCAACATAGCATCTGAAACGTCAAACGCCTTTTCAAAAAACCTTTTCACGACTAAAACCCAAAAGCTTTTAGTTAGAGGTTAGGGTTTTTAGAAAAAAAAAATTAGTTTTATTGAAAGATTAATTTTATTTCATTTACTTAAGCATAAACTTACTCATAAACATAAGCACTTTTTTTATAATAATTTTTCTTTAATAGTAGTAATTACAATACTACAATATGTTCGGATTTATTTGATGATTTGTTCTTTTCAGTTAGATTCATTAAAATTTTATAATGTTTATGTACAAGAATCCATTTGTACATAATTACAGCTGAAACTAATCGAAGTAATTAATTTAAAAGTTGATTATAAAATAATTATAAATGAAAACTTACTTAATAAAACGAGGATTGATGTTAATGGTGTGAAAATAAATAATATGGCAGATATTAAGATTGTAATTGTTATTAAAATGGCTTCTAAGAGCAACCAGGGTAGCATTAATTTATTAATACTCTAAAAAAAGATCACATATTTGAAATGTAGGTGAATATTTGGAGGTTGCAGAAATAAGAAAAACTAGTTAATTAAAAAAAAATTCATATCTCAAAAACTAATTGTTGTTAAGGTTTAAAATTTTATGACGATTTGAATTAAAAACTATAATTTTAACTAAAAAAAACCGTTTTATTCCAAGTGTTGTCAAGAAAATTAAAAAAATTGTCAAAGTTGGTAAAAATTTTTTTAGGTTAGAAAATTAACCATTTTTTAAAAAAATCATAAAAAATTGAATTTTTTATGTTTTGAGCTGATTTTTTTTCTAAATGAAAATTAAAACATTCTAGTTTTATATAAAAAATACCGTTTCATTCCAACTGTTGTCAAAAAAATTTAAAAAATTTTCAAAGTTGGAAAACATTTTTGACACTTTAACTTAAGAAAATTAACTTTAAAAATTCATCAAAAATTCATTTTTAAGGATTTTGATTTGATTTTTTTTCTAAATGAAAATTAAAACATTCTAATTTTAATTAAAAAAGACCGTTTTCTTCCAAGTGTTGTCAAAAAAATTAAAAAAATTTTCAAAGTTTGTAAAAAATTTTTTAGGTTAGAAAATTAACCATTTTTTAAAAAATTCATAAAAAAATTGAATTTTATATGTTTTGAGCTGATTTTTTTTCTAAATGAAACTCAAAACATTCTAGTTTCATACAAAACAAACCGTTTTATTCTAAATGTTACCAAAAAAATTTCAATTGGTAAAAAAAATTTTTTTATGTTAAAAAATGAACCATTTTTTAAAAAAATTCATAAAAAACTGAATTTTAAATATCTTAGACTGATTTTTTTCCTAAATGAAACTTAAAACACCCTAATTTTAATTAAAAAAGACCGTTTTATTCCAACTGTTGTAAATAAAAATTTAAAAAATTTCAAAGTTGGTGAAAATTTTTAACATTTCTTAACCTAACTTAAGAAAATCGATCAAGTTTAAAAATTCACTAAAAATTCATTTTTAACCATTTTGATTTGATTTTTTTCTAAATGAAACCCAACACATTCTAATTTTAATTAAAAAAGACCGTTTTATTCCAAGTGTTGTCAAAAAAATTAAAAAAATTTTCAAAGTTGGAAAAAATTTTTACTTTTTCAACTTAAGAAAATAACTTTAAAAATTCATTAAAAATTCATTTTTAAAGATTTTGATTTGATTTTTTTTCTATATGAAACTTAAAACATTCTAATTTTAATTAAAGAAGACCGTTTTCTTCCAAATGTTGTCAAAAAAATTAAAAAAATTGTCAAAGTTGGTAAAAATTTTTTTAGGTTAGAAAATTAACCATTTTTTAAAAAATTCATAAAGAATTGAATTTTATATGTTTTGAGCTAATTTTTTTTTCTAAATGAAACTCAAAACATTCTAATTTTAATTAAAAAAGACCGTTTTATTCCAACTGTTGTAAATAAAAATTTAAAAAATTTCAAAGTTGGTGAAAATTTTTAACATTTCTTAACCTAACTTAAGAAAATCGATCAAGTTTAAAAATTCACTAAAAATTCATTTTTAACCATTTTGATTTGATTTTTTTCTAAATGAAAATTAAAACATTCTAATTTTAATTAAAAAAGACCGTTTTATTCCAAGTGTTGTCAAAAAAATTAAAAAAATTTTCAAATTTGGAAAAAATTTTTGACACTTTAACTTAAGAAAATTAATTTTAAAAATTCATCAAAAATTTATTTTTAAAGATTTTGATTTGATTTTTTTTTCTAAATGAAACCTAAAACATTCTAATTTTAACTAAAGAAGACCGTTTTCTTCCAAATGTTGTCAAAAAAATTAAAAAAATTTTAAAAGTTGGTAAAAATTTTTTTAGGTTAGAAAATTAACCATTTTTTAAAAAATTCATAAAAAATTGAATTTTTTATGTTTTGAGCTGATTTTTTTTCTAAATGAAACTCAAAACATTCTAGTTTTATACAAAAAAGTTCGTTTCATTCCAACTGTTGTCAAAAAAATTTAAAAAATTTTCAAAGTTGGTAAAAAATTTGGACACTTTTTTAACTTTAGAAAAGTAACTTTAAAAATTCATCAAAAATTCATTTTTAAAGATTTTGATTTGATTTTTTTCCAAATGAAAATTAAAACATTCTAATTTTAATTAAAAAAGACCGTTTTATTCCAAGTGTTGTCAAAAAAATTTTAAAAATTTTCAAAGTTGGTGAAAATTTTTGACACTTTTTTAACTTTAGAAAATTAACTTTAAAAATTCATCAAAAATTCATTTTTAAAGATTTTGATTTGATTTTTTTTTCCAAATGAAAATTAAAACATTCTAATTTTAATTAAAAAAGACCGTTTTCTTCCAAATGTTGTCAAAAAAATTAAAAAAAATTTCAAAGTTGGTAAAAATTTTTGACATGTTAACCTAACTTTTAAATTTCATCAATTTTAAAAAATCGTCCTGACTTTATTTTTAAATATAAAGTACTGATTTTTTCTTTAAATTCAACCTAAATGATGTTATTTTAGTTTTAAAAAGTCCAATTTGTTCTAAATTTTACCAAAAAATTTAAAAAAATTTCCTAAAGTTGATAAATATTTTTAACAGTTCTAACCTAACTTTTAAAAAATTTTCACCAATTTTAAAAAATCACTCAGACTTTATTTTTCAAGATTAAGGAATGATTCTTATATAAAATTAAACTTAAAAGATTCTATTTTGATTTTAAGACGCCAAATTTGTTCTAAATTTTACCAAAAAATTTAAAAAAAATCTTAAAGTTGACTAAAATTTTTGACAGGTAACTAACCTAACTTTTTAAAAATTTTCAACAACTTTAAAAAATCGCTCAGAATTTATTTTTCAAGATTAAGGAATGATTCTTATGTTAAATTAAATTTAAAAGATTCTATTTTGATTTTAAGACGTCAAATTTGTTCTAAATTTTACCAAAAAAATTAAAAAAATTCTTAAAGTTGGATAAAATTTTTTGAGATGTTAACCTAACTTTTAAATTTCATCAATTTTAAAAAATCGCCCTGACTTTATTTTTAAATATAAAGAACTGATTTTTTCTTTAAATTCAACCTAAATGATTCTATTTTAGTTTTAAAAAGTCTAATTTGTTCTAAATTTTATCAAAAAAATTAAAAAAATTCTTAAAGTTAGATAAAAATTTTTGACGATTAATCTAACTTTTTAAAAAACATGAATTTTAAAAAAATCATCCTGACTTTATTTTTAAACATAAAGAAATGATTTTTTCTTTAAATCGAATTTAAATGATTCTATTTTAGTTTTAAAAAGTCAAATTTGTTCTAAATTTTACCAAAAAAATTAAAAAAATTCTTAAAATTAGATAAAAATTTTTGACGGTTAACCTAACTTTTTAAAAAACATGAATTTTAAAAAATCATCCTGACTTTATTTTTAAATATAAAGAAATGATTTTTTTTTCTAAATTAAACCTAAATGATTCTATTTTAGTTTTAAAAAGTCAAATTTGTTCTAAATTTTACCAAAAAAATTAAAAAAATTCTTAAAGTTGAATAAAGATTTTTGCCAGTTTACCCATTAAATACAAAAAATACATACCGTTATAGCACCAATTATTAACAAAGTTTCCGTTACGCACATTGCTAAAAAAGTTGTTATTAAGATTTTTTCCAAATGTGTCACTTGGATAAGTTCACCGAAGGTGTTATAAATATCTTGTATTAATAAAAATATACAAGCTAAATTTATCCACTAAAAAAAATTTCCCAAAAATAAATTTAAAATAAATTAATAAATTAAAATTACATACCAATCTCATACAAGCGAAATAAATTGTGATTGCTTTTAAATTTAAATATCCATAAGCACACTCGTTATTAAGAGTTTTCATTTTTAAAGGAATAAAATCACACTTTAGAAATGAATCGTTTGATGGAACGACGATGAATAAGTAGAAGAATGAACAAGTCGAGTATTTTTATAGTTCCATTGGTTAACTATTTGTGTAATTTTTTCGGCGATAAGAAATATTTTAAGCATGAATGAATTTCAAATATGAATGATGTTTGATAAAATGAAATTTTATCAAAACGACATTCATTCAGAGAGATAAAGAATAAGTATTTGAAGCATTCAACCCTTGAAAATTTAACAACAAAATTTGTACAATCGTGTTTCAAGTTACGCATTTTGGTATATAACATTGTCCATTCAGCTAACATATATATACGCTAAGGGACGAGTTTGGTCAAGCGACATTGATGTCGGACCGAAACCGGGGACAATTTCTCCCCCGGTCCTTTATGCTACATATATATTCATTACCCGGTAAAGTCTAATTGGATGCGGTCGACCAAAAGCTCCAACATATGTCGCCGGATGCGGCTAAGAGGAGAGAATCTCCGAGGAGACAACCTCGATTATGTGAGCGCGACGTCGTTATCGGTAAAGCTTGAAACGCAAGTCCAAGTGTAGATTCGTTGGACCGAGTCGCGATTACCGCTTATTGAAGTCGGGATTGCTGATTGGACCGTCGAAATGGGATTTGTTAGCGTATGGAGAATTCCCGGTTCCATTTCAATAAGTTCTACTTTAAGACGACTAAATTCGACTTAACCGCTCGTTCCATTTCTACCCCGAAAGATGTTAGTGTTTGCGATGGCGATTTTTTCTTATTAGATAATGGTAAGAATTGAGGTTCGCGTGAGAGGCGCGGAAATGTTGAATGGAGCGACGAAAAGGCTCCGTAAGGATCTTATCTGGCAAGTACTTAGCCCCTAAGTGGTGCGAGCGTTTTTCTCGCATAGATTACGACCGTCGAGTGCGCCGGTGAAGATTACAAGAGCCCGCGAAACCGGGAGAAGATCGAAAACTTTAATCCCGTAACCAGACTTACTTGCACAACGGCGATTATACGATACTCGCGAAATTTCGGAACGAAACCGAAAACTTTTATTATCCGTATAATATTTTTAATGGATAGTTTCAACTTTAGTTTTTTAATTAAATTTATAAAAGAAAAAGAGAAAATTTTAAAAGTCTTGGAAAATAAACCATTCCAAAAGGAGGAAATAGTACAAACTTTTCGACCAATTTAAAAAAAATCATAACGTCTTTATTTATAAAAATTAAAGACAGATTTTTATACTAAATTAATCTTAAAAGATTTTATTTTAAATTTTAAAAGTCAGATTTGTTCTAATTACCACCAAAAAAATTTAAAAAATTCTTAAAGTTAATTAAAATTTTTGACAGTTAACCTAACTTTTTTAAAAATTGATCAACTTTAAAAAATCGCTCAGACTTTATTTTTAAAGATTAAGATATGATTTTTATTTTAAATTAAACTTAAAAGATTTTATTTTGATCTTAAAAGATCAGATTTTTCCTAATTATTACCAAAAAAATTAAAAAAATTTTTAAACTTGGTAAAAATTTTTGACAGTTAACTAACCTCACTTTTTGAAAAATTCCACCAACTTTAAAAAATCGCTCAGAGTTTATTTTTAAAGATTAAGAAGTGATCTTTACATTAAATTAAACATAAAAGGTTCTAGTTTAAATTAAAAAAGTCGGATTTGTTCTAATTGTTATCAAAAAAATTAAAAAAAAATCTTAAAGTTAGTAAAATTTTTTGACCGTTTAACCCAACTTTTTAATAAAATTCGACCAACTTTAAAAAATCGTACTGAGTTTATTTTTAAAGATTAAGATATGATTTTTATTTTAAATTAAACTTAAATCATTCTATTTTGATCTAAAAAGATCAGATTTGTTTTAATTATTACCAAAAAAATTAAAAAAATTCTCAAAGTTGATAAAAATTTTTGACAGTTAACTAACCTAACTTTTAAAAAAATTCGATTAATTTTAAAAAATCGTACAGACTTTATTTTTAGAGATTAAGAAATGATTTTTATTTTAAATGAAACTTAAAAGATTCTATTTTGATCTAAAAAGATCAGATATGTTCTAATTATTACAAAAAAAATTAAAAAAATTTTTAAAGTTGATAAAATTTTTTGACAGTTAACTAACCTCACTTTTTGAAAAATTCCACCAACTTTAAAAAATCGCCCAGAGTTTATTTTTAAAGATTAAGAACTGATCTTTACATTAGATTAAACATAAAAGATTCTAGTTTAGATTAAAAAAGTCAGATTTATTCTACTTCCTCTGTCCAAAAATAGTTGCTACATTTTAGTTTAATGTAAAAATTATCATAAATATATAAGATAAATTAATTTATTAAATATCAGTAGGTAGAACATATAATAATCGAACTGTGCCATGCCATAACCTCCACTTAGCTATTGCCCACGTTTTGTGATAAGTAATTGTTACGTGTAAAATTTGAATGTTTTTGAATTTTAACCGCTCTGCATCAAAAATGGTTCGAAATGTTTCGGAAACAAATCAAAGAGGTGGAAAAAAATACGGAGAATTTAAAAATGAGCAAAAAACCAAATTTTACATTATTTGTTGCAAAATGTGGAGGATAAAATTTGAAAAGAGGCGCGATATGTACGCACGTAAGTTTTTTTGCAGTCGGTCAACAATTTCGAGATTGTGGAAGTAAATAAAAGTAAAAACGCAATAATTAATATTAACTTCCGTAAAAATAATTGTGGTCGCGGCAGTTGCACGTCCACGTTGGGATTTTCGCAAAAAAAATTTTGAATAAATTGATTCCAGCAATACGGGAGAAATGATCTGTTGGTTCAAAAAAACACAATATTTATTCAGCAAGATAATGCAAAACCGCATTTGTACACTGACGATCAAACATTAATCCTAGCTTTCTGTAGAGATGGTTGGGATATTCAAATGATATCTCAACCAACGGAAACCCCCGACTTAAGTGTGTTCGATTTAGGTTTTTTTAGTTCATAAATTATTTCGTATTTTCATTTAAAAACAATAAACTATTGTACATAAAATTCTTCTGTTTTTGATTCGCCTTAAAATAAATAAATAAATAAATAAAATGTAGCAACTATTCTCGGACAAAAATTAAATTAAAATGTAGCAACTATTTTCGGACAGAGGAAGTAATTATTACCAAAAAAATTAAAAGAAAATCTTAAAGTTAGTAAAATTTTTTGACCGTTTAACCCAACTTTTTAAAAAAATTCGACCAACTTTAAAAAATCGTACTGAGTTTATTTTTAAAGATTAAGAAATGATCTTTACATTAAATTAAACATAAAAGGTTTTAGTTTAAATTAAAAAAGTAAGATTTGTTCTAATTATTACCAAAAAAATTAAAAAAAATCTTAAAGTTAGTAAAATTTTTTGACCGTTTAACCTAATTTTTTAAAAAATTCGACCAACTTTAAAAAATCGTACTGCGTTTATTTTTAAAGGTTAAGGAATGATTTTTATTTTAGATTAAACTTAAATGATTCTATTTTGGTTTAAAAAAGTCAGATTTGTTCTAATTATTACCAAAAAATTAAAAAAAATTTTTAAACTTGATAAAAATTTTTGACAGTTAACTAACCTCACTTTTTGAAAAATTCCACCAACTTTAAAAAATCGTACTGAGTTTATTTTTAAAGATTAAGAAA
The DNA here is from genome assembly GCA_036711955.1 of Digitonthophagus gazella. NCBI lineage: Eukaryota > Metazoa > Arthropoda > Insecta > Coleoptera > Scarabaeidae > Digitonthophagus > Digitonthophagus gazella. The sequence continues at coordinate 2,732,628 of JASCIT010000002.1, read as the reverse complement.
TAATTTTTATTTTAGATTAAATCTAAAAGATTCTATTTTGATCTAAAAAGATCAGATTTGTTCTAATTATTACCAAAAAAATTAAAAAAATTCTCAAAGTTGATAAAAATTTTTGACAGTTAATTAACCTAACTTTTAAAAAAATTCGATTAATTTTAAAAAATCGTACAGACTTTATTTTTAAAGATTAAAAAATGATTTTTATTTTAAATGAAACTTAAAAGATTCTATTTTGATCTAAAAAGATCAGATTTATTCTAATTATAAAAAAAAAATTAAAAAAAATCTTAAAGTTAGTAAAATTTTTTGACCGTTTAACCCAACTTTTTAAAAAAATTCGACCAACTTTAAAAAATCGTACTGAGTTTATTTTTAAAGATTAAGGAATGATTTTTATTTTAGATTAAACTTAAATGATTCTATTTTGGTTTAAAAAGATCAGATTTGTTCTAATTATTACCAAAAAAAATCAAAAAAAATTCTCAAAGTTGATAAAAATTTTTGACGGTTAACTAACCTAACTTTTAAAAAAATTCGATTAATTTTAAAAAATCGTACAGACTTTATTTTTAGAGATTAAAAAATGATTTTTATTTTAAATGAAACTTAAAAGATTCTATTTTGATCTAAAAAGATCAGATTTGTTCTAATTATTACAAAAAAAATTAAAAAAATTTTTAAACTTGGTAAAAATTTTTGACAGTTAACTAACCTCACTTTTTGAAAAATTCAATCAACTTTAAAAAATCGCCCAGAGTTTATTTTTAAAGATTAAGAAATCATTTTTATATTAAAATGAACTTAAAAGATTCTAGTATAGATTTAAAAAGTCAGATTTGTTCTAATTATTACCAAAAAAATAAAAAAAATCCCAAAATTAGTAAAATTTTTTTGACCGTTTAACCTAATTTTTTAAAAAATTCGACCAACTTTAAAAAATCGTACAGATTTTATTTTTAGATATTAAGTAATGATTTTTACTTTAAATGAAACTTAAAAGAATCTATTTTGATCTAAAAAGATCAGATTTGTTCTAATTATTACCAAAAAAATTTAAAAAATTCTCAAAGTTGATAAAATTTTTTGACAGTTAACTAACCTAACTTTTAAAAAAATTCGATTAATTTTAAAAAATCGTACAGACTTTATTTTTAAAGATTAAAAAATGATTTTTATTTTAAATGAAACTTAAAAGATTCTATTTTGATCTAAAAAGATCAGATTTGTTCTAATTATTACAAAAAAAATTAAAAAAATTTTTAAACTTGGTAAAAATTTTTGACAGTTAACTAACCTCACTTTTTGAAAAATTCAATCAACTTTAAAAAATCGCCCAGAGTTTATTTTTAAAGATTAAGAAATCATTTTTATATTAAAATGAACTTAAAAGATTCTAGTATAGATTTAAAAAGTCAGATTTGTTCTAATTATTACCAAAAAAATAAAAAAAAATCCCAAAATTAGTAAAATTTTTTTGACCGTTTAACCTAATTTTTTAAAAAATTCGACTAACTTTAAAAAATCACACTGAGTTTATTTATACAGATTAAGAAATGATTCTTGTATTAAATTAAACCTAAAATATTTTATTTTAAACTTCCAGAGTCAGATTTGTTCTAATTGTTACTAAAAAAATTAAAAAAATTTTTAAAGTTGACTAAAATTTTTTGACAGGTAATTAACCTAACTTTTTACAAAAATCGATCAACTTTAAAAAATCATACAGACTTTATTTTAAGAGATTAAGAAATGATTCATATGTTAAATTAAAACTAAAATCTATTTTTGATGATAAATATCTTCATTTTATAAATTAAAAAAAAAAAACTGTAAATATATAAAAGGAAATTGTAGGTAAAAGAGGATATTTATAGAAGTACATTTCTAGTAGGTGGAAAATATCGAAAAATACGTGGTGGAGTGGAAGTTGCGGTTACAAATAATATTTCTGTGCGATAAGAAAACAATATTACCCCGAGTGAAATATTGGTATTGGCCTCGAATCTCCGCGGGACGTAATGACCGCGCCCGTTTTCCATTTGGCCCCCGGATCGGGGACAACAAATCAACCGGAAAGTGCAATTTGGCCGGCACATTGCAAGGACAAGGTCGAGATAACGCGCTTACTCTTCTCCCGGACCGCGAGCTCCGAATGATTTACAGACGGCATTTATTAACCTTCGTATATACCTGGGATTTAAACAAAACGAAACCGCAATCTTTCTTTTAAAAAAATAAACATTTAAACTCCACCGAGAGAAGTAAACTTTACTCACAACAGTAAAAATTTAAATAGGAACTGAAAAGTAGCTTACAACCCGTTCCAAAAGTAGGATTAATTTTTTTCCCTTTTCCCTCAACAAAAGTTTGGCGTCGGTGGTCTTTGAAAAAGCTTGGAAGGGAAAGCTTACGGTCACAATGCGCCGACAAATACGCGAACAATACCCGGGCGGGTACGCCGCCAAAAGCGCAGCTTTCCGAAAGCTCTACTTTTTTTTAGTTTACTTTTCGTCCCCGTTTTGGCGCAGGTTCGGTTAAGAATCGGAACTGCAGTAGCAGCAGTGGCACGAACGTCGCACACATTTTCGTTAAAATCCCATAACCGTTAGGAAGGCATAAGCTCCCTCCGCGTAAGCTCTTAAGTAGTTAGCGACGCCGAAGCGGATGCTAGGATTGTCGAAATGAAAGAGAGAAACCGGCGCGCGTTCGAACCGTGCTGAATTTCCGGGTAATTAAATAATAATAATACCGCATACATTTTCGTAAAAGCGGAGACGAGCGTAAACAACGGTCTAACTTAATTTTAAACTTTCGGAGCTTTTCGCGAGTTACCTTAGTTGGGTAAATTATTGAAAACAAAGGTCTGTTTATCTTTCGCTATTCGGATACACGTTGAAATCGAAGTTTCCAAGCGGAGTTGTAACTTAAATCTTTGAGGATTTAAACTCAAAGTTTTTAATTAAGTGTGATAACTAAGTCATTTTGTTTATCTCTTATCATTTCTTTTTAACAAATTTAATTAACTAGAATAAACGAAAATAGAATCATTTAGCTTTCATTTAACATAAGAATCATTTTTCAATTCAAATAAATAAAGTCGTAGTGATTTTCTAAAATTGACGAAGTTTTTGAGGTTAGAAAAAAAAACATGGTTGTCTTTGGGAATTTTTTTAATTTTTTTGGTAATAATTAGAATAAATTGGACTTTTTTAATCAAAAATAGAATCTTTTATCTTTCATTTAACACAAGAATCATTTCTTTATCTTGAAAAATAAAGACTGTATGTTTTTTTTTAATTGACCAATTTTTTAAGGTTAGGTTAGAAAAAACAACATGGTTGTCTTTGGGAATTTTTTTAATTTTTTTGGTAATAATTAGAATAAATCCGACTTTTTTAATCGAAAATAGAATCTTTTATCTTTCATTTAACATAAGAATCATTTCTTTATCTTGAAAAATAAAGACTGTATGATTTTTTAAAATTAACCAATTTTTTAAGGTTAGGTTAGAAAAAAAAACATGGTTGTTTTTGGGAATTTTTTTAATTTTTTTGGTCATAATTAGAATAAATCCGACTTTTTTAATCGAAAATACAATCTTTTATTTTTCATTTAACACAAGAAACATTTCTTTATTTTGAAAAATAAAGTCTGTATGATTTTTTAAAATTGACCAATTTTTTAAGGTTAGGTTAGAAAAAAAAAAACATGGTTGTCTTTGGGAATTTTTTTAATTTTTTTGGTCATAATTAGAATAAATCCGACTTTTTTAATCGAAAATAGAATCTTTTATCTTTCATTTAACACAAGAAACATTTCTTTATTTTGAAAAATAAAGTCTGTATGATTTTTTAAAATTGACCAATTTTTTAAGGTTAGGTTAGAAAAAAAACATGGTTGTCTTTGGGATTTTTTTTAATTTTTTTGGTCATAATTAGAATAAATCCGACTTTTTTAGTCAAAAATAGAATCTTTTATATTTCATTTAACACAAGAACCATTTCTTTACCTTGAAAGATAAAATCTGAATGATTTTTTAAAATTGACCAATTTTTTAAGGTTAGGTTAAAAAAAAAAACATGGTTGTCTTTGGGAATTTTTTTAATTTTTTTGGTCATAATTAGAATAAATCCGACTTTTTTAATCGAAAATAGAATCTTTTGTCTTTCATTTAACACAAGAAACATTTCTTTATTTTGAAAAATAAAATCTGTATGATTTTTTAAAATTGACCAATTTTTTAAGGTTAGGTTAGAAAAAAAAACATGGTTGTCTTTGGGAATTTTTTTAATTTTTTTGGTAATAATTAGAATAAATCCGACCTTTTTAATTGAAAATAGAATCTTTTATCTTTCATTTAACACAAGAAACATTTCTTTATTTTGAAAAATAAAGTCTGTATGATTTTTTAAAATTGACCAATTTTTTAAGGTTAGGTTAGAAAAAAAAAACATGGTTGTCTTTGGGAATTTTTTTCATTTTTTTGGTAATAATTAGAATAAATCCGACTTTTTTAATCGAAAATAAAATCTTTTATCTTTCATTTAACACAAGAAACATTTCTTTATTTTGAAAAATAAAGTCTGCATGATTTTTTAAAGTTGACCAATTTTTTAAGGTTAGGTTAGAAAAAAAAAACATGGTTCTTTGGGAATTTTTTTAATTTTTTTGGTAATAATTAGAATAAATCCGACTTTTTTAGTCGAAAATAGAATCTTTTAGCTTTCATCTAACATAAAAATCTTATCATAATTCCTATAAATAAAACCGAGGGAATTTTTTTAAATGGTCAAAAATTTTGGTGGAGGCGCCAGTTAAAATTAGATTAAAATTGATTCACTTGATACTTGTTAAATAATAAAAGCGTCGATACAAGAATACTTTAAAAAGCGATTAATTACGAAAGCAACCTCCCGGTAGTATAGTAATTGATAAATTTTCGATGTCGACTCGGCGGCGCATTAAATAAACATAACGGCGGGCGTCGCGACGCCGCCGCCGCCATCGTCATTCTCCGCATTAAAGCTCTCGCGTAATTTACGAGATGATAATGCGACGCCGAGCGGCGCTGATGAAAATTTGATGTTATCAACGGCTCGCGAACAAATTAATCACCCGGATAGAACGTTTTAAATCGATGATTAATCGTTACTTTTAACGCTCTCCCAAATTGATTAACCAAAATAAAACTTCAACAAAAAATAGACCTCCCGAGTCAAAGTTTAAAGTTTAACTCGGTTATAAATTACTTCTGGGAATGTTTTAATAAATTAACTTGGAACTAGTAAATCATCCGCGCGATTCTCTATCTATTATTTATGGATTTTCGTGACTTTATCGTGACGTTAAACACGTGTTTAAGATGCGATATTAAAAAAAATGAAAATAAAAAAAGCATTTTTTTTATTAAAAATAGAATCCTTTAGCTTTCATTTAAAATAAGAATCGTTTCCTAATCGTTTATTGATGGTCTTCAAAGGGATGAGTTTAAAACGACGTTGAAACATCTAAAACTGAGATATTTAGAAGAAGCTATGGAATTATCCATTCAGTTTGAGAATAATTTGGATGAAGATTATGCAAAAAGAGACTTGTTTTACGATTTGAATCGAAAAAATATACCCAAGGATTTAAAGGATATGTTTTGGAAATTATACCAGAGTAAAATTTTAAATACTGGTTTTGGGAAGAAAAACTTTAAGAATTTTTTAAATTTTTTTGGTTGTATTTAAGATAATTTTGATTTAATTTTGTTAAAGTAAATATATTTCTTTAACTTTGTTTAAAAAATCTTTTTTTTTAATTCCTGTAAATAAAGTCGGTGTGATTTTTTAAAGTTGGTCAAATTTTTTCAGGTTAGGAAAAATCCTTAAAGCGTTTGGGAATTTTTTTAATTTTTTTTGTAAGATTTAGAATAAATCTGATTTATTTAACTTTAAGTAAATATATTATTTTATTTTAATTTACAAAATCTTTTCAAAATGTTTATAAATAAAGTCGGTGGGATTTTTTAAAAATGATCAATTTTTTATAGGTTATGGAAAAAATCGTTGTTTTTAGGAATTTTTTTAATTTTTTTGATAATATTTAGGGTGAATCTGATTTATACAGCTTAAAGTAAACATGTTAGTTTATCTTAATTTAGAAAATTATTTCAAAATTTTTATAAATAAAGTCGGTGGGATTTTTTAAAAATGATCAATTTTTTATAGGTTATGGAAAAAATCGTTGATGTCTTTGGGAATTTTTTTAATTTTTTTGATAACACTTAGGAGAAATCTGATTTATTTGGCTTAAAGTAAATATATTAATTTAACTTAGATTACAAAATCATTTCAAAATTTTTATAAATAAAGTCGGTGGGATTTTTTAAAAATGATCATTTTTTTATAGATTATGGAAAAAATCGTTGATGTCTTTGGAAATTTTTTTAATTTTTTTGATAACACTTAGGAGAAATCTGATTTATTTGACTTAAAGTAAATATATTAATTTAACTTAGATTACAAAATCATTTCAAAATTTTTATAAATAAACTCGGTGGGATTTTTTAAAAATTATCAATTTTTTATAGGTTATGGAAAAAATCGTTGATGTCTTTGGGAATTTTTCTAATTTTTTTGATAACACTTAGGGTGAATCTGATTTATACAGCTTAAAGTAAACATATTAGTTTATCTTAATTTAGAAAATTATTTCAAAATTTTTATAAATAAAGTCGGTGGGATTTTTTAAAAATGATCAATTTTTTATAGGTTATGGAAAAAATCGTTGATGTCTTTGGGAATTTTTTTAATTTTTTTCATAACACAGGAGAAATCTGATTCATTTGACTCAAAATAAATATATTAATTTAACTTAGATTACAAAATCATTTCAAAAATTTTATAAATAAAGTCGGTGGGATTTTTTAAAAATTATCAATTTTTTATAGGTTATGGGAAAAATCGTTGATGTCTTTGGGATTTTTTTTAATTTTTTTGATAACACTTAGGAGAAATCTGATTTATTTGACTTAAAGTAAATATATTAATTTAACTTACAATTAGATTACAAAATCATTTCAAAATTTTTATAAATAAAGTCGGTGGGATTTTTTACAAATGATCCATTTTTTATAGGTTATGGAAAAAATCGTTGCTGATTTTGAGATTTTTTTTAATTTTTTGATAAAACTTAGAACAAATCTGATTTATTTAACTTAAAGTAAATATATTAGTTTATCCTAGTTCCAATAAATAAAGTCATAGTGATTTTTTAAAATTGATTTTTTAAGGTTAGGTAATAATTAGAATAAATCCGACCTTTTTAATTGAAAACAGAATCTTTTATCTTTCATTTAACACAAGAATCATTTCTTTATCTTGAAAAATAAAGACTGTATGATTTTTTTAAATTGACCAATTTTTTAAGGTTAGGTTAGAAAAAAAAACATGGTTGTCTTTGGGAATTTTTTTAATTTTTTTGGTAATAATTAAAATAAATCCGACTTTTTTAATCGAAAATAGAATCTTTTATCTTTCATCTAACACAAGAATCATTTCTTTATCTTGAAAAATAAAGACTGTATGATTTTTTTAAATTGACCAATTTTTTAAGGTTAGGTTAGAAAAAAAAACATGGTTGTCTTTGGAATTTTTTTAAATTTTTTTGATGATAATTAGAACAAATCCGATTTTTTTAATTGAAAATAGATTCTTTTAGCTTTCATTTAATATAAGAATCATTTCTCAATTCCAATAAATAAAATCTGTATGATTTTTTAAAATTGATTTTTTAAGGTTAGGTTGGTAGAAAAAAAAAACGTGGTTGTCTTTGAGAATTTTTTTAATTTTTTTGGTAATAATTAGAAAAAATCCGACTTTTTTAATCGAAAATAGAATCTTTTATCTTTCATTTAACACAAGAATCATTTCTTTATCTTGAAAAATAAAGTTGTATGATTTTTTTAAATTGACCAATTTTTTAAGGTTAGGTTAGAAAAAAAAAACATGGTTGTCTTTGGAAATTTTTTTAATTTTTTTGGTTATAATTAGAATAAATCCGTCTTTTTTAATCGAAAATAGATTCTTTTAGCTTTCATTTAATATAAGAATCATTTCTTTATCTTGAAAAATAATGTCTGTATGATTTTTTTTAAATTGACCAATTTTTTAAGGTTAGGTTAGAAAAAAAAACATGGTTGTCTTTAGGAATTTTTTTTAATTTTTTTGGTAATAATTAGAATAAATCCGACTTTTTTAATCGAAAACAGATTCTTTTAGCTTTCATTTAATATAAGAATCATTTCTCAATTCCAATAAATAAAGTCTGTATGATTTTTTAAAGTTGATTTTTTAAGGTTGGGTTGGTAGAAAAAAAAACATGATTGTCTTTTGGAATTTTTTTAATTTTTTTGTTTATAATTAGAACAAATCCGATTTTTTTAATAGAAAATAGAATCTTTTATTTTTCATTTAAAATAAGAATCATTTCTTTATCTTGAAAAATAAAGACTGTATGATTTTTTTAAATTGATCAATTTTTTAAGGTTAGGTTAGAAAAAAAAAAAACATGGTTCTCTTTGGGAATTTTTTTAATTTTTTTCGTAATTATTAGAATAAATCTGACTTTTTTAATCGAAAATAAAATCTTTTAGCTTTCATTTAACACAAGAATGATTTCTTTATCTTGAAAAATAAAGTCTGTACGATTTTTTAAAATTGACCAATTTTTTAAGGTTAGGTTAGAAAAAAAAACATGGTTCTCTTTGGAAATTTTTTTAATTTTTTTAGTCATAATTAGAATAAATCCGACTTTTTTAATCAAAAATAGAATCTTTTAGCTTTCATTTAATATAAGAATCATTTCTCAATTCCAATAAATAAAGTCTGTATGATTTTTTAAAATTGATTTTTTAAGGTTAGGTTGGTAGAAAAAAAAACATGATTGTCTTTGGGAATTTTTTTAATTTTTTTGGTTATAATTAGAATAAATCCGACTTTTTTAATCGAAAATAGAATTTTTTATCTTTCATTTAACATAAGAATTATTTTTTTATCTTGAAAAATAAAGTCTGTATGATTTTTTAAAATTGACCAATTTTTTAAGGTTACATTAGAAAAAAAACATGGTTGTCTTTGGGAATTTTTTTAATTTTTTTGGTAAGAATTAGAATAAATCTGACTTTTTTAATCGAAAATAGATTCTTTTAGCTTTCATTTAATATAAGAATCATTTCTCAATTCCAATAAATAAAGTCTGTATGATTTTTTAAAATTGATTTTTTAAGGTTAAGTTAGAAAAAAAAACATGGTTGTCTTTAGGAATTTTTTTAATTTTTTTGGTAATAATTAGAACAAATCCGATTTTTTTAATCGAAAATAGAATCTTTTAAATAGCATAAGAAACATTTCTTTATCTTGAAAAATAAAGTCTGTATGATTTTTTAAAGTCGACCAATTTTTTAAAGTTAGGTTAGAGGAAAAACATGGTTGTCTTTGGGAATTTTTTTAATTTTTTTGGTAATAATTAGAATAAATCCGACTTTTTTAATCGAAAATAGAATCTTTTAGCTTTCATTTAATATAAGAATCATTTCTCAATTCCAATAAATAAAGTCTGTATGATTTTTTAAAATTGATTTTTTAAGGTTAGGTTGGTAGAAATTTTTTTAGGTTAGAAAAAAAAACTTGGTTGTCTTTGGGATTTTTAAAAAAATTTTTTATATACAATGATTATTATCTCTGACAATGAGTAAAATCCATGTTAACTAGAAGTGGCCTAGTTTTGCGATTTCCAAATCCGCCTCGCTCGTATATCTTCATATTAGGTTAAGCGGAGTTGATCGCAAGAAATTTACGACGGCCTATTAAAACCAATTTTAATGTATTAGGTAGAAGGGGGCGGCTTATGAACGACCGGAATTACCCCCGATTTGCATACGGGGCCGAATCCCACACGACCTAACCCAACCGCAACGCAAACCTTTTGAAACATTGCCTAATCTATTACCCACTTAAACCAGTATACTGTCTTAAACTTGTTCCGGAAAGTTTTCAACTTAGAAAATTTATTTGCTTCTAAGTGTGGAATTTTTTTATTTAATTTTTTTTACATAATTTTTTTTAGTACAAAATTTTATTTATAAAATCACTTTAAAACCATCATAAAAATACCATCTAAAAATAAAATTAAAAGTACCCATCAATAGATTTATTTTTTAAAATGTATATATCTTAATAGCTTTCCCTCATAAAGATTTTAAACATGTGAGGTTAAAAATAAAGTTGTTTAAAATATATAATAGGGTAAAACATGAGTAGTTTATTAATGAAACAAATCGTTAAAGGGAAACTAAATACTTGGTAGGTCTTTGTTTGCGTATGGCGTCGTCGTCGTTTCTCCGAGAGAGCGTTTTAAGCAATTATTCAAGTTTCGTCTATGAAGGCGCGACGTTACGGTCCTGCTATAAAGAGAAGAGGCTGAAAGTTTTAGTGCTCGGCTTCCGGCGGCTCATACGGCCGGAGCTCTACCTCGTCAAACTTTACGATTCACGGTAACTCCTCCTAATACAAAGGACCGGCGAATTCTGGAGTTTGACGGACTCAGACAATGATTGAAGGATCTAATTTATTTTCCGAGTAAAATGGAACCGACCCCACCTACTCTTTCCGGAAAGTGACTCAATTTAAAATGAGTAGAATGTAACCTATATAGTAGTTTTATCATATAACCATATAATAATATATTAAAGTAGTAAGTAGTCATTCCGCCGATCATTATCTTCACCTCCCCGACGATTTTGGGGGGTCCGTGACCGATTTCGGAAAAACGGCCCTGAAAATCGAACGACGTTGCGGTAGCCCTAATTGAAATTAAAATCCTCGATCGTCCGCCTGTCATTTTCGTTAATTTTCGAACGCACTTTTTGTCCAAAAAGCCTCCGGCGCCGCGATTCTGCTTCCGGCTAACCTTCTGAACGGCTTTATAATGCAACGTTATATGCGAATCGGGGCTCCTTTGGACCCGAAACGGCCGATTTAAGCCCTAAACGAAGTCCCCGTTTTCCGTCATTTTCGATTTGGCCCGATAAAACAGTTGGTTCAATTTTCATAAACGTTATTTATTATTCTAACCACGCTAATGCCACATGAAATGTCAAAACGATCGGTTTATTAATAATTATCAAATATTTAATTTATGCAGAGCAAAAATTCGAATAAATTTCACTAAAAACTAATTAAATTCTTGAAAATACCATCAAAAATTTAAGTAAATTTGTAAAAATTCAAAGTTACTAAAATTTTTAATAATTCCACCAAAAACTTATAAAATTTGTAAAAATTCCACCAAAGCAATTTTTAACAATTCCAACAAAAACTGAATTTTTAAAAAATATATTAAAATTAAGATTAATTTCGTCAAGAATTGATTAGATTCTTAAAAATTTCACAAAAATAAAAAAGTAATAATAAAAATTCCACAAAAATTAGTTAAATTGAATATAATTTCACCAAAAATTATTAAATTTGAAGACAATTCTACTAAAAACTAAATTTTTTAAAAATTCCACCCAAAATCAATAAAATTGGTAAAAATTCCACGAAAAGCTTACTATATTCGTAAAAATTCCACCAAAGTTACCAACATTTTTAACAATTCCACCAAAAACGTACTAATTTTCTTCAATTTTCCACCAAAGCTACAAAAATGTTGAATAATTCCACCAAAAATTTACTGATTTTTAAAAAATACCACCAAAAACTTACCAAATTCATAAAAATTCTACTAAAATTACCAATATTTTTAACAATTCCACCAAAAATGATTAAAGTTAATAAAAATTCCACCAAAGTTATCAACTTTTTTAACAATTCCATCAAAAACATACTGAATTTTATAAAAATTCCACCAAGAATTAATAAAATTGGAAAATTTTCACTAAAAACTTACTAAATTCGTAAAAATTCCATAAAATAACACTGAATTTTTTAAAAATTCCACCAAAGATGAAAAAAAATCGCAAAAATTCCACCAGTGCTATCAAAATTTTTGATAATTCCACCAAAAATACACTGAATTTTTTAAAAATTCCACCAAAAATTAATACAATTTGCAAAAATTCCACCAAAAACTTACTAAATTCATAAGAATTTTACCAAAAAATACTGAATTTTTTAAAAATATCATCAAAAATGAATAAAATTCGCAAAAATTCCATCAGTGTTATCAAAATTTTTGATAATTCTACCAAAAACATACTGAATTTTTTAAAAATTCCCCCAAAAAATTAATAAAATTGGAAAAATTTCACTAAAAACTTACTAAATTCGTAAAAATTCCATAAAAAACATTGAATTTTTTAAAAATTCCATCAAAAATGAATAAAATTCGCAAAAATTCCACCAGTTTTATCAAAATTTTTGATAATTCCACCAAAAACATACTGAATTTTTTAAAAATTCCATCAAAAAACTTACTAAATTCATAAGAATTTTACCAAAAACACTGAATTTTTTTTAAATTCCACCAGAAATGAATAAAATTCGCAAAAATTCCACCAAAGCTATTAAAATATTTAACAACTACACTCAAAACTTACTGAGTTTTTTTTATTCCACCAAAAACTTAAAAAAAATCCTAAAAATTACACCGAAATTGTCAACATTTTTAACAATTCTAGCAAAAACTTACTGAATTTTTTAAAAATTATACCAAAATGTCCAAATTCTTTTAAAATTCCACCAAAACTCAATCAAATTAGAAACAATTTCATTAAAAATTAACTAAAACCTTGAAAATTCCATCAAAAACTTAGTAGATTCATAAAAATTCCACCAAAGTTACTAAAATTTTTAGTAATTCTAACAAAAATAATGAATTTTTTAAAAATTCCACCAAAAATTAATAAAATTGGAAAAATTTCACTAAAAAGTTTCTAAATTCGTAAAAATTCCATCAAAGCTATTAAAATATTTAACAACTACACCCAAAACTTACTGAATTTTTTTTATTCCACCAACAACTTAAAAAAAATCCCAAGAATTACACCGAAATTGTCAACATTTTTAACAATTCTACCAAAAACTTACCAAATTTTTTAAAAATTCCACCAAAATGTCCAAATTCTTTTAAAATTCCACCAAAAATCAATCAAATTAAAAACAATTTCATTAAAAATTAACTAAAAACCTTGAAAATTCCATCAAAAACTTAGTAGATTCATAAAAATTCCACCAAAGTTACTAAAATTTTTAATAATTCTATCAAAAATAATGAATTTTTTAAAAATTCCACCAAAAACTTACTAAATTGTTTCAATTCTCCACCAAAGCTACAAAAATGTTGAATAATTCCACCAAAAACTTACTGATTTTTAAAAAATACCACCAAAAACTCACCAAATTCATAAAAATTTTACTAAAATTACCAATATTTTTAACAATTCCACCAAAAATGATTAAAGTTAATAAAAATTCCACCAAAGTTATCAACTTTTTTAACAATTCCATCAAAAACATACTGAATTTTATAAAAATTCCACCAAAAATTAATAAAATTGGAAAAATTTCACTAAAAACTTACTAAATTCGTAAAAATTCCATAAAAAAACACTGAATTTTTTAAAAATTCCATCAAAAATGAATAAAATTCGCAAAAATTCCACCAGTGTTGTCAAAATTTTTGATAATTCCACCAAAAATATACTGAATTTTTTAAAAATTCCACCAAAAATCAATAAAATTGGTAAGAATTCCACGAAAAACTTACTATATTCGTAAAAATTCCACACAAAGTTACCAATATTTTTAACAATTCCACCAAAAACACTGATTTTTTAAAAAACCACCAAAAATTTACAAAATTCATAAATATTCTACTAAAATTACGAATATTTTTAACAATTCCACCAAAAATGATTAAAGTTAATAAAAATTCCACCTAAGTTATCAACTTTTTTAACAATTCCATCAAAAACATACTGAATTTTATAAAAATTCCACCAAAAATTAATAAAATTGGAAAAATTTCACTAAAAACTTACTAAATTCGTAAAAATTCCATAAAAAACACTGAATTTTTTAAAAATTCCACCAAAAATTTACCAATTTTTTTTTAAATTCCACCAAAAACTTACTAAATTCGTAAAGCTTCCGCCAAAGTTACCAAAATGTTTATCAATTCCACCAAAAACAATAATTCTTTTTTAGAAAAATACTAGAAATCAAACTAAACTAGTACATAATAATAGATATAACATTTTTGGATTTTATACTTTGTATGTGTTATAAAGAATATTTTTTTTTTTTATTAAAAAAAAATGTATTTTCAAGTTTTCAAATGTAACTCAACAGACTCAAAAATGTCAAAAATTTGGTGGAAGCGCCGGTTACTTATTTTACATACACTACATATTAAACCCCTTAATTAATTAAAATTTAGACGTTTCGACGTGAAGGTAATATCACAGAAGCAGCAACACTAGGTTGCGTAGGTTGCATATATGATATAGATTAGATTTGGCAAGGCGCGCATGTCACTATCGTTCCCGTTCGGATGGCGCCACGCTCCTACGCTATCAGTAGGCAGTTGGCCTCGAGCTTTCAGCTGGCGAAAGCTCGGCGCGAGAACCCGACCCGAAAAGCTCTCCCGGAGCTTTCCCGACGCGATCGCTATTCCAGTGTTTCCGCGTTCTTCGGCTTGTGAAGTGAAATCGTTTCTACAAATTTTTATACCTTACAAATGTTTATGTGAAGACATCGAAATGAAGTTGCTGATATTTAAAGTACGTTTAAAGCAAATATTTTTCTAATTTTTAATTTAATTTAATTTAATTTTGTTATTAAAGTGATTTATGTGGAAATATGCGAAATTATCAAAAAATTAATAAAAAGAAAAAAAATATTTGTTGGTTATTGAGAAATTATGAAACTAAGTTAAAGGGGTTTTAATTCTTTTAGCTCTTTAAACTTCACAGTGATTTATTGTCCTTTCACGCTTTGTGGTCATCAACTGCAAGCGTGCTAATTGATACTAGCTGCCCCACAACCATTATTTCGCACTAATGAACCCTACTGGACAGGGTAAGATGGAAATTATGCATTAATTACGTATGGGGTTGCGTTGTAACAACCCTTACTTCAAAGGGTTATTGCTTACTACCCTGATATTACTCCAATCGTGATAATTTAGTGATAATTCATCGAGTAATCATTAAATAGAAGATTTATTTTTAAACGTATGGAGGGTTTTATATCATAATTTTAAATCTTTATTTTATTATTAAGTTTAACTGTTAAAATTTATACCAATTTTAAGAATTTTTTTAATTTTTTTGGTAAAAATTAGAAAAAATTTGACTTATTTAGATGAAAATAGAATCTTTTAGGTTTAATTTAATATAAAAATCATTTCTCTATCTTTAAAAATAAAGTCTGTACGATTTTTTAAAATTGATCAATTTTTTTAAAAAAGTTGGGTTAGTTAAAAATTTTTACCAACTTTAGGAATTTTTTTGATTTTTTTGGTAATAATTAGGAAAAATTTGACTTTTTAAATCTAAAATAGAATCTTTTATCTTTCATTTAAACCAAAAATTATTCCTTAATCTTCATAAATAAAGTCTAGGCGATTTTTTAAAGTTGATCGATTTTTGTAAAAAGTTAGGTTAGTTACCTGTCAAAAATTTAAACCAACTTTAGGATTTTTTTTATTTTTTTTGGTAATAATTAGGAAAAATTTGACTTTTTAAATCTAAAATAGAATCTTTTATCTTTCATTTAATCCAAAAATCATCCCTTAATCTTCATAAATAAAGTCTACGCGATTTTTTAAAGTTGATCGAATTTTCTAAAAAGTTAGGTTAGTTAACTGTCAAAAATTTTTACCAACTTTAGGAATTTTTTTGATTTTTTTGGTAATAATTAGGAAAAATTTTACTTTTTAAATCTAAAATAGAATCTTTTATCTTTCATTTAAACCAAAAATCATTCCTTAATCTTCATAAATAAAGTCTGGGGGAATTTTTAAAATTGATCGAATTTTATAAAAAGTTGGGTTAGTTAACTGTCAAAATTTTTTACCAACTTTAGGAATTTTTTTGATTTTTTTGGTAATAATTAGGAAAAATTTGACTTTTTAAATCTAAAATAGAATCTTTTATCTTTCACTTAAACCAAAAATCATTCCTTAATCTTCATAAATAAAGTCTAGGTGATTTTTTAAAGTTGATCGAATTTTTCAAAAAGTTAGGTTAAACTATCAAAAATTTTTACCAATTTTAGGAATTTTTTTGATTTTTTTGGTAATAATTAGGAAAAATTTGACTTTTTAAATCTAAAATAGAATCTTTTATCTTTCATTTAAACCAAAAATCATTCCTTAATTTTCATAAATAAAGTCTAGGCGATTTTTTAAAATTGGTAAATTTTTTTAAAAAGTTAGGTTAGTTAACTGTCAAAAATTTTTACCAACTTTAGGAATTTTTTTGATTTTTTTGGTAATAATTAGGAAAAATTTGACTCTTTAAATCTAAAATAGAATCTTTTATCTTTCATTTAAAACAAAAATCATTCCTTAATCTTTATAAATAAAGTCTAGGTGATTTTTTAAAGTTGATCGAATTTTTTAAAAAGTTGGGTTAGTTAACTGTCAAAAATTTTTACCAATTTTAGGAATTTTTTTGATTTTTTTGGTAATAATTAGGAAAAATTTGACTTTTCAAATCTAAAATAGAATCTTTTATCTTTTATTTAAATCAAAAATCATTCCTTAATCTTCATAAATAAAGTCTAGGTAATTTTTTAAAGTTGATCGAATTTTCTAAAAAGTTAGGTTAGTTAACTGTCAAAAATTTTTACCAACTTTAGGAATTTTTTTGATTTTTTTGGTAATAATTAGGAAAAATTTGACTTTTTAGATCTAAAATAGAATCTTTTGTCTTTCATTTAATCCAAAAATCATCCCTTAATCTTCATAAATAAAGTCTAGGTGATTTTTTAAAGTTGATCGAATTTTCTAAAAAGTTAGGTTAGTTAACTGTCAAATATTTTTACCAACTTTAGGAATTTTTTTGATTTTTTTGGTAATAATTAGGAAAAATTTGACTTTTTAAATCTAAAATAGAATCTTTTATTTTTCATTTAATCCCAAAATCATCCCCTAATCTTCATAAATAAAGTCTAGGTGATTTTTTAAATTTGATCGAATTTTCTAAAAAGTTAGGTTAGTTACCTGTCAAAAATTTTACCAAATTTTAAAAATTTTTTTAATTTTTTTGGTAATAATTAGAATAAATCTGTCTTTTTTAAACCAAAACAGAATCTTTTAGGTTCTATTTAAAATAAAAATCATTTCTTAATCTTTAAAAATAAACTCTGTATGATTTTTTAAACTTGATGGAATTTTTTAAAAAGTTAGGTTAGTTAACTGTCAAAAAATTTTATCAACTTCATGATTTGAAATCGTGATTTAAAGTCATGATTTAAAATTATGATTTAAAATTTGATTTGAAATTATGATTTTGAATCTTGTTTTTATACAATTTTGGATTTTGTAAAGTTTAAACTTTAAACTTTAACTGTGTGATGGCTGTTTTGGGATATAATTCAGGGAATACTGTTCATTTCTGCATCGAGTTCGGATTTATGAATATTAATAATAAATCGCCGGCCAACGGTAGCTCGTAACGCGGCCCGGTTAATACGGTTCCTGGTAAACTCGTAATAGGATTTAATAATTTACAATCCGGGGCCGTATTTAATTGCGAGTTTATATCTCTGATTTTAATTTCATGTTTGGTATCGGAATATTGTTGGAAATAAAAGGGGTTCGGTATTTTGTGATTTTTGTGGTGGGAATTGGGAGTTAAATTTGATATTTATTACAGAAAATAGAGTTTTTATGCTTTAATTTAAAGTAAAAATCATTTTTTAATTCCTATAAATAAACTTTGGGGGATTTTTTAAAATTAATTTAAAAACAAAAATGTGGTTAAAATGTTTCGATTTTTTCAAAAAATTTTTAAAATTTTTTGGTGATAGTTGGAATAAATTTCACTTTTATTATTAAAAAAAGAATCTTTAAGTTTTAATTTAATATAAAAATCATTTTTCTATCTTTAAAAATAAAGTCTGGGCGATTTTTTAAAGTTGGTGGAATTTTTTTTAAAAGTTAGGTTAGTTAACTGTCAAAAATTTTAGTAAATTTTAAGAATTTTTTAAATTTTTTTGGTAATAATTAGGAGAAATTTGACCTTTTTATGTTAAAATAGAATCTTTTAGGTTTAATTTAACGTAAAAATTATTTCTTAATCTTTAAAAATAAAGTCTGGACGATTTTTTAAAGTTGGTCGATTTTTTTTTTTAAGTTAGGTTAGAACGGTCAAAAATTTTTATCAACTTTAAGAATTTTTTTAATTTTTTTGATAACAATTAGAAAAAAATTGACTTTTTAAATCTAAAATAGAATCTTTTATCTTTCATTTAAACCAAAAATCATCCCTTAATCTTCATAAATAAAGTCTAGACGATTTTTTAAAATTGATCGAAATTTTTTTAAGTTAGGTTAGATACCTGTCAAAAATTTTAGTCAACTTTAAAAATTTTTTTAATTTTTTTGGTAATAATTAGGAGAAATTTGATTTTTTTAAGTTAAAATAGAATTTTTTAGGTTTAATTTAACATAAAAATTATTTCTTAATCTTTAAAAATAAAGTCTGTACGATTTTTTAAAGTTGGTCGATATTTTTTTAAAGTTAGGTTAGTTAACTGTTAAAAATTTTATTCAACTTTAAAATTTTTTTAAATTTTTTTGATAACAATTAGAAAAAATTTGACTTTTTGATATCAAAATAGAATCTTTAAATTTTAATTTAATGTAAAAATCATGTCCTAATTTTTAAAAATAAAGTCTGGGCGATTTTTTAAAGTTGGTGGAATTTTGTAAAAAGTTAGGTTAGTTAACTGTCAAAAATTTTTATCAACTTTAGGAATTTTTTTGATTTTTTTGGTAATAATTAGGAAAAATTTGACTTTTTAAATCTAAAATACAATCTTTTATTTTTCATTTAAATCAAAAATTATTCCTTAATCTTCATAAATAAAGTCTAGGCGATTTTTTAAAATTGGTTAAATTTTCTAAAAAGTTGGGTTAGTTACCTGTCAAAAATTTTTACCAACTTTAGGATTTTTTTGATTTTTTTGGTAATAATTAGGAAAAATTTGACTTTTTAAATCTAAAATTGCATCTTTTATCTTTCATTTAAACCAAAAATCATCCCTTAATCTTCATAAATAAAGTCTAGGCGATTTTTTAAAGTTGATCGAATTTTTTAAAAAGTTAGGTTAGTTAACTGTCAAAAATTTTTATTAACTTTAAAATTTTTTTTAATTTTTTTGGTAATAATTAGAACAAATCTGACTTTTTTAATCGAAAATAGAATCTTTTAAGTTTAATTTAAACTAAAACTCGCTCCTCTACTATTGTAAATAATATCGTTACAATTTTTCAAAGTTAGTTAAAAGATTCCATGAATAAGTGGTGGAGGAGCCGGTTATTTTCTTGTTATTCTAAGCTTAGGTTAGATATCAAAATTAAATTTTATAATTAAAATTCCAAGTATGCATTTAAAGTAGAATATAAGGAAATTTAAGTAAAATTAAGAATACTTTATTGGTTTTTTTTTAATATTCAAAGCTGTGGGGTGAAAAAAACCTTAAGGGGAAGAATCCCCACACCGCAATTAGGTATTTTTTTCCTCGGGACTTTAAGAAACAATTTAAGAAAAGCAATCCCCGTCCGTTTCCTATGGCGACGTAAATTGAATCGACCTCTTGGTTTGAGGGGGTTCGCTAAGGAAGAAAAAGGCGCCTGCATTATGCAGATGAATTCCGCAATGTTTACATTTCAAACTTTGTTATGCAAATTCCGTTTCCCCGAGTTTATTACACCGTTTGATAAATTATCGATAATTGCTTTGGGGAATTCAAATTAAATCTCAAATTAAAACTCAAATTGAAACTCAAATTAAAACGAATTTGTAAAAATTATTCTTTTTTTAATTATACTTTAATATATTTTTTTAAAATTATTTTTGTTTGTGTTTTTTAATAAAAGGATATTTTCCCGTCCAAAACGGATTAATTAAAAGGGAATATCGGATATCAATTCGGAATCAATTTTGAATTCCGTTCGAGTTCGGCGCGGATTTAATCGTCGATCTGCAATTAAATCCGAACGACGGGGCTAATTAGCGCGAAGCGAGCTTATGGAAAAGTGTCCTTTCCCGGGGAAGAGGAGCTTTCGAAAGCTTTGTCCGAAGCCCGCACGAATATCGCGCCGAATTAAATCCCAAACGCCGGCTTTTTAATTAAATTCCGAGCCGGCTTTATGCGAATTCTGTGCGAGACTTTTTATTGTATTCCTATCATTTTTTTTCTTTTTTTTCGTTTTTTGAAATCTCCACCAAAAGCTTTAGACATTTTTAAAACGATTTTAATTACAGATTTCTATTATATAAAAAAATTTAATTACTTTAAGACAATCTTTAATTTATTTTTTTAGAGAATAAATGAATTATTTCAAAATGTAGAGGTTTAGAAAAAAAATTCAAAGTCGAAAATTTTTTAATAAATCGTAAATTTTTTCATATTATTTTAAAAAAGGATCTTTAATGCATTTATATTTATAAAATCGTTTTAAAATATTTTTTAATAAGTACGGTATGATTTTTTAAAGTTGGTGGTTTTTTCCTAAATTATGTCAAAATGTTGAGGTTTAGAAAAAAAATTCAAAGTCGAAAATTTTTTAATAAATCGTAAATCTTTTTATATTATTTTAAAAAAGGATCTTCAATGCATTTATATTTATAAAATCATTTAAAAATATTTATTAATAAGTATGGTATGATTTTTTAAAGTTGGTGTTTTTTTCTTAAATTATGTCAAAATGTAGAGGTTTAGAAAAAAAATTCAAAGTCGAAAATTTTTTAATAAATCGTAAATCTTTTTATATTATTTTAAAAAAGAATCTTTAATGTGTTTATATTTATAAAATCGTTTAAAAATATTTATTAATAAGTACGGTATGATTTTTTAAACTTGGTGTTTTTTTCTTAAATTATGTCAAAATGTAGTGGTATAGAAAAAAAATTCAAAGTCGAAAATTTTTTAATAAATCGTAAATCTTTTTACATTATCTTAAAAAGGGATCTTTAATGCATTTATATTTATAAAATCATTTAAAAATATTTATTAATAAGTACGGTATGATTTTTTAAAGTTGGTGGTTTTTTTCTTAAATTATATCAAAATGTAGAGGTTTAGAAAAAAAATTCAAAGTCGAAAATTTTTTAATAAATCGTAAATCTTTTTATATTATTTTAAAAAAGGATCTTTAATGCATTTATATTTATAAAATCATTTAAAAATATTTATTAATAAGTACGGTATGATTTTTTAAACTTGGTGTTTTTTTCTTAAATTATGTCAAAATGTAGTGGTATAGAAAAAAAATTCAAAGTCGAAAATTTTTTAATAAATCGTAAATTTTTTTATATTATTTTAAAAAAGGATCTTTAATGCATTTATATTTATAAAATCATTTAAAAATATTTATTAATAAGTACGGTATGATTTTTTAAAGTTGGTGGTTTTTTCTTAAATTATGTCAAAATGTAGAGGTTTAGAAAAAAAATTCAAAGTCGAAAATTTTTTAGTAAATCGTAAATCTTTTTATATTATTTTAAAAAAGGATCTTTAATGCATTTATATTTATAAAATCATTCAAAAATATTTATTAATAAGTACGGTATGATTTTTTAAAGTTGGTGGTTTTTCTTAAATTATGTCAAAATGTAGAGGTTTAGAAAAAAAATTCAAAGTCGAAAATTTTTTAATAAATCGTAAATCTTTTTATATTATTTTAAAAAAGGATCTTTAATGCATTTATATTTATAAAATCATTTAAAAATATTTATTAATAAGTACGGTATGATTTTTTAAAGTTGGTGGTTTTTCTTAAATTATGTCAAAATGTAGAGGTTTAGAAAAAAAATTCAAAGTCGAAAATTTTTTAATAAATCGTAAATCTTTTTATATTATTTAAAAAAAGGATCTTTAATGTATTTACATTTATAAAATCATTTAAAAATATTTATTAATAAGTACGGTATGATTTTTTAAAGTTGGTGGTTTTTTCTTAAATTATGTCAAAATGTTGAGGTTTAGAAAAAAAATTCAAAGTCGAAAATTTTTTAATAAATCGTAAATCTTTTTATATTATTTTAAAAAACGATCTTTAATGTGTTTAAATTTATAAAATCATTTTAAAATATTTGTTAATAAGTATGGTATGATTTTTTAAAGTTGGTGGTTTTTTCTTAAATTATGTCAAAATGTAGAGGTTTAGAAAAAAAATTCAAAGTCGAAAATTTTTTAATAAATCGTATATCTTTTCATATTATTTTAAAAAACGATCTTTAATGTGTTTATATTTATAAAATCATTTAAAAATATTTATTAATAAGTATGGTATGATTTTCTAAAATTGGTGGTTTTTTCTTAAATTATGTCAAAATGTAGAGGTTTAGAAAAAAAATTCAAAGTCGAAAATTTTTTAATAAATCGTAAATCTTTTTATATTATTTTAAAAAAGGATCTTTAATGCATTTATATTTATAAAATCATTTAAAAATATTTATTAATAAGTACGGTATGATTTTTTAAAGTTGGTGGTTTTTTCTTAAATTATGTCAAAATGTAGAGGTTTAGAAAAAAAATTCAAAGTCGAAAATTTTTTAATAAATCGTAAATCTTTTCATATTATTTTAAAAAACGATCTTTAATGCATTTATATTTATAAAATCATTTAAAAATATTTATTAATAAGTACGGTATGATTTTTTAAAGTTGGTGGTTTTTTCTTAAATTATGTCAAAATGTAGAGGTTTACAAAAAAAATTCAAAGTCGAAAATTTTAAAATAAATCGTAAATCTTTTCATATTATTTTAAAAAAGGATCTTTAATGTGTTTATATTTATAAAATCATTTTAAAATATTTACTAATAAGAATGGTATGGTTTTTTAAAGTTGGTGGTTTTTTCTTAAATTATGTCAAAATGTAGAGGTTTAGAAAAAAAATTCAAAGTCGAAAATTTTTTAATAAATCGTAAATCTTTTTATATTATTTTAAAAAAGGATCTTTATTGCATTTATATTTATAAAATCATTTAAAAATATTTATTAATAAGTATGGTATGATTTTTTAAAGTTGGTGGTTTTTTCTTAAATTATGTCAAAATGTAGAGGTTTAGAAAAAAAATTCAAAGTCGAAAATTTTTTAATAAATCGTAAATTTTTTTATATTATTTTAAAAAAGGGTCTTTAGTGCATTTATATTTATAAAATCGTTTTAAAATATTTATTAATAAGTACGGTATGATTTTTTAAAGTTGGTGATTTTTTCTTAAATTATGTCAAAATGTAGAGGTTTAGAAAAAAAAATTCAAAGTCGAAAATTTTTTAATAAATCGTAAATCTTTTTATATTATTTTAAAAAACGATCTTTAATGTGTTTATATTTATAAAATCATTTAAAAATATTTATTAATAAGTACGGTATGATTTTTTAAATTTGGTGGTTTTTTCTTAAATTATGTCAAAATGTAGAGGTTTAGAAAAAAAAATTCAAAGTCGAAAATTTTTTAATAAATCGTAAATCTTTTTATATTATTTTAAAAAAGGATCTTTAATGCATTTATATTTATAAAATCGTTTTAAAATATTTATTAATAAGTACGGTATGATTTTTTAAAGTTGGTGGTTTTTCTTAAATTATGTCAAAATGTAGAGGTTTAGAAAAAAAATTCAAAGTCGAAAATTTTTTAATAAATCGTAAATCTTTTTACATTATTTAAAAAAACGATCTTTAATGTGTTTATATTTATAAAATCGTTTTAAAATATTTGTTAATAAGTACGATATGATTTTTTAAAGTTGGTGATTTTTTCTTAAATAATGTCAAAAAGTAGAGGTTTAGAAAAAAAATTCAAAGTCGAAAATTTTTTAATAAATCGTAAATCTTTTCATATTATTTTAAAAAACGATCTTTAATACATTTACATTTATAAAATCATTTAAAAATATTTATTAATAAGTACGGTATGATTTTTTAAAGTTGGTGGTTTTTTCTTAAATTATGTCAAAATGTAGAGGTTTAGAAAAAAAATTCAAAGTCGAAAATTTTTTAATAAATCGGAAATCTTTTTATATTATTTTAAAAAAGGATCTTTAATGCATTTATATTTATAAAATCTTAAAAAAAAAAATGATTAATAAACTCGGTATGATTTTTCAAATTTGGTGTTTTGCCTTTAGGTTATGTTAATATGCAGAGGTTTAGAAAAAAAATTCTAACTCAAAAGTTTATAACAAAACATATAGATTTTTATATGTTATTTTAAAGAAGAGACTTTAATTCACTTTTATTAAAAAGATTTTTTTCAAAATTTTCATAAATAAGTTTGTAGCGATTTTTTAAAAAATTGACTTTTTTTAAAGGTTATGTGCCAATGCAGAGGTTTAGAAAAAAAATTCTAACTCAAAAATTTATAACAAAACATATAGATTTTTATATGTTATTTTAAAGAAGAGACTTTAATTCACTTTTATTAAAAAGATTTTTTTCAAAATTTTCATAAATAAGTTTGTAGCGATTTTTTAAAAAATTGACTTTTTTTAAATTTTATGTTTCAACGTAAAGGTTTAGAAAAAAAATTCTAACTTGAAAATTTATAACAAAACATATAGATTTTTATATGTTATTTTAAAGAAGAGACTTTAATTCACTTTTATTAAAAAGATTTTTTTCAAAATTTTCATAAATAAGTTTGCAGCGATTTTTTAAAAAATTGACTTTTTTTAAAGGTTATGTGCCAATGCAGAGGTTTAGAAAAAAAATTCTAACTCAAAAGTTTATAACAAAACATATAGATTTTTATATGTTATTTTAAAGAAGAGACTTTAATTCACTTTTATTAAAAAGATTTTTTTCAAAATTTTCAAAAATAAGTTTGTAGCGATTTTTTAAAAAATTGACTTTTTTTAAAGGTTATGTGCCAATGCAGAGGTTTAGAAAAAAAATTCTAACTCAAAAGTTTATAACAAAACATATAGATTTTTATATGTTATTTTAAAGAAGAGACTTTAATTCATTTTTACTAAAAAGATTTTTTCCAAATTTTCATAAATAAGTTTGTAGCGATTTTTTAAAAAATTGACTTTTTTTAAAGGTTATGTATCAAAGTAAAGGTTTAGAAAAAAAATTCTAATTTGAAAATTTTATAATAAAGACGTAGATTTTTATACATAATTCTAAAAAAAAGACTTTAATTTATCTTTATTGAAAAAATCTTTCTTTAATTTTCATAAATAAACCTGAAATGATTTTTTTTTAAATTGAAAAATTTTTATTAGTTTTTTTTTGTATAAAATTTCTACTAAAAGCTCTATTTTCGATATAAAAAAAAATAATACACATGTAAAAAAATTGTATTTATGTAAAAACAAACATTTTATTTCACATTTTATAAAACTTTTTTTTCAAATCATTAAACAAGGAACAAATAACTTGTAAAATAAAATAAATTATTTACGGTAGAAAAAATAAAAATCCATCAACAGGTTTTAACACAGTTTATTTATTTTATTATACAGACTTTTTTATTTTTATTTATTTATTTATTTTTTTTTAAATTTTATTTTATTTTTTTTTTTAATTTATTTTTATTTTTTTTTAATTTTATTTTTTGCCATTTAATTGAACATATAAAAAAAAACTCTCCTTTAATTTGTAAATAAATTAGATTAAAAATTGTCACTTTAAGGGTTGGTTTATTCAACTTTGTATAAATTATTTTTTCTGATATTTATCATAATTGCAATTTCACTTGCTAAATGGTTATTTAACCAGTGATTGTAGTAAATAACAAATAGATTATAATTTACTCAAAGGTGAATAAATGGGCCTTAAAAATCTTCACTTTGGTTGATGATAAAATGCGTGAAGTGAACCGAAACTATAAATAAACACCTTCTTGGTCTAATAAAACGACTTGGAGCACTCTATGACAGAGCGAGTCCCTCGGGAACTCCACCGAAAGGTGCTGTTACAAGGGTGCGAGTAACTTCGGCGGTAAATATTGATTAGACGAGGTTGTGCGACCCACATTTTGCGGGAACGTTACACGGGTACTCGATCACTCTAGAGTATTTTTTCTTTACTTTTATTTTTACTTTTTCCAAGTTATACATTCCTTTTTTAAAGTTTTTTTAAAGAAAGAAATAAGTAACCTTTAATGTGAGTAATAAAGGAAGGTATTTATAATCTACTTTTCTTAGAAAATAGGATTATAAACCATTGAAAGGTTTCTGAAGACAATAAAAATATTTATTTTAAAAGAAGGAAACTTTCCTTTAAAAATGAATAAATGATTTCTTTTTCTTAAACGTGAATTTATAGTTTAAAAGTGAATATATAGTTTTAAACAATAAGTTTAGTTAATTTAACGTCGATCACAGTTGCGAAACTCACTTTTGGGATAAATTACCGGACTGAACTTGGCTTCTGGCCAAAGTTGAAGTACACTCCGAAGTGAAACACACTCCAAGTGATATGCTTTCTCTCTTTACTTAAAACTTACCCTTTAAGTAACCCAAGAATTTTCATTAAAAACTAAACTTTATTTTCACTGTGATATTTGCTAACTTTTATTTCATAATTTTTTTAATTTTTTTGATAACAATTAGGAAAAATTTGACCTTTTAAATCCAAAATTGAATCTTTTATCTTTCATCTAAACCAAAAATCGTCCCTTAATCTTCATAAATAAAGTCTAGGCTATTTTTTAAAGTTGATCGAATATTCTAAAAAGTTAGGTTAGTTAACTGTCAAAAATTTTTACCAATTTTAGGAATTTTTTTAATTTTTTTAGTAATAATTAGGGAAAATTTGACTTTTAAATTCTAAAATAAAATCTTTTATCTTTCATTTAAATTAAAAATCATCCCTTAATCTTTATAAATAAAGTCTAGGCGATTTTTTAAATTTGATCGAATTTTCTAAAAAGTTAGGTTAGTTGTCAAAAATTTTTAACTTTAGGAATTTTTTTGATTTTTTTGGTAATAATTAGAAAAAAATTGACTTTTAAAATCTAAAATAGAATCTTTTATCTTTCATTTAAACCAAAAATCATCCCTTAATCTTCATAAATAAAGTCTAGGCGATTTTTTTAAAGTTGATCGAATTTTGTAAAAAGTTGGGTTAGTTAACTGTCAAAAATTTTTACCAATTTTAGGAATTTTTTTGATTTTTTTGGTAATAATTAGAAAAAAATTTGACTTTTAAAATCTAAAATAGAATCTTTTATCTTTCATTTAAATCAAAAATCATTCCTTAATCTTTATAAATATAGTCTAGGCGATTTTTTAAAGTTGATCGAATTTTCTAAAAAGTTAGGTTAGTTGTCAAAAATTTTTAACTTTAGGAATTTTTTTGATTTTTTTGGTAATAATTAGAAAAAATTTGACTTTTCAAATCTAAAATTAAATCTTTTAGGTTTAATTTAAACTAAAAATCATTCCTTAATCTTCATAAATAAAGTCTGGGGGATTTTTTAAAGTTGATGGAATTTTACTGAAAAGTTAGGTTAGTTAACGGTAAAAAATTTTTACCAATTTTAGGAATTTTTTTGATTTTTTTGGTAATAATTAGGAAAAATTTGACTTTTAAAATTTAAAATAGAATCTTGTATATTTCATTTAAACCAAAAATCATTCCTTAATCTATATAAATAAAGTCTAGGCGATTTTTTAAAGTTGATCGAATTTTCTAAAAAGTTAGGTTAGTTAACTGTCAGAAATTTTTATCAACTTTAGGAATTTTTTTAATTTTTTTGGTAATAATTAGAAAAAATTTGACTTTTTAAATCTAAAATAGAATCTTTTATCTTTCATTTAAACCAAAAATCATTCCTTAATCTTCATAAATAAAGTCTGGGGGATTTTTTAAAGTTGATGGAATTTTACTAAAAAGTTAGGTTAGTTAACTGTCAGAAATTTTTACCAACTTTAGGAATTTTTTTAATTTTTTTGGTAATAATTCGGAAAAATTTGACTTTTTAAATCTAAAATAGAATCTTTTATCTTTCATTTAAATCAAAAATCATCCCTTAATCTTCATAAATAAAGTCTAGGCGATTTTTTAAAGTTGATCGAATTTTCTAAAAAGTTAGGTTAGTTAACTGTCAGAAATTTTTATCAACTTTAGGAATTTTTTTAATTTTTTTGGTAATAATTAGAAAAAATTTGACTTTTTAAATCTAAAATAGAATCTTTTATCTTTCATTTAAATCAAAAATCATTCCTTAATCTTCATAAATAAAGTCTAGGCGATTTTTTAAAGTTGATCGAATTTTCTAAAAAGTTAGGTTAGTTAACTGTCAGAAATTTTTATCAACTTTAGGAAGTTTTTTGATTTTTTTGGTAATAATTAGAAAACATTTGACTTTTAAATTCTAAAATAAAATCTTTTATCTTTCATTTAAACCAAAAATCATCCTTTAATCTTCATAAATAAAGTCTGGGGGATTTTTTAAAGTTGATGGAATTTTACTAAAAAGTTAGGTTAGTTAACGGTCAAAAATTTTTACCAATTTTAGGAATTTTTTTGATTTTTTTTTTGGTAATAATTAGAAAAAATTTGACTTTTAAAATCTAAAATAGAATATTTTATCTTTCATTTAAACCGAAAATCATTCCTTAATCTTCATAAATAAAGTCTAGGTGATTTTTTAAAGTTGGTCGAATTTTCTAAAAAGTTAGGTTAGTTGTCAAAAATTTTTAACTTTAGGAATTTTTTTGATTTTTTTGGTAATAATTAGGGAAAATTTGACTTTTTAAATCTAAAATAGAATCTTTTATTTTTCATTTAAATTAAAAATCATCCCTTAATCTTCATAAATAAAGTCTAGGCGATTTTTTAAAATTGATCGAATTTTCTAAAAAGTTAGGTTAGTTGTCAAAAATTTTTAACTTTAGGAATTTTTTAAATTTTTTTGGTAATAATTAGAAAAAATTTGACTTTTTAAATCTAAAATAGAATCTTTTATCTTTCATTTAAACCAAAAATCATCCCTTAATCTTCATAAATAAAGTCTAGGCGATTTTTTTAAAGTTGATCGAATTTTCTAAAAAATTAGGTTAGTTGTCAAAAATTTTTAACTTTAGGAATTTTTTTAATTTTTTTGGTAATAATTAGGGAAAATTTGACTTTTAAAATGTAAAATAGAATCTTTTATCTTTCATTTAAATCAAAAATCATCCCTTAATCTTCATAAATAAAGTCTGGGGGATTTTTTAAAGTTGATCGAATTTTCTAAAAAGTTAGGTTAGTTAACTGTCAAAAATTATTACCAAGTTTAGGAATTTTTTTAATTTTTTTGGTAATAATTAGAAAAAATTTATCTTTTTAAATCTAAAATAGAATCTTTTATCTTTCATTTAAATCGAAAATCATCGCTTAATCTTCATAAATAAAGTCTAGGCGATTTTTTAAAGTTGATCGAATTTTCTAAAAAGTTAGGTTAGTTGTCAAAAATTTTTAACTTTAGGAATTTTTTTAATTTTTTTGGTAATAATTAGGGAAAATTTGACTTTTTAACTCTAAAATAGAATCTTTTATCTTTCATTTAAGCCAAAAATCATCCCTTAATCTTCATAAATAAAGTCTAGGTGATTTTTTAAAGTTGATCGAATTTTCTAAAAAGTTAGGTTAGTTGTCAAAAATTTTTAATTTTAGGAATTTTTTTGATTTTTTTGGTAATAATTAGAAAAAAATTGACTTTTTAAATCTAAAATAGAATCTTTTATCTTTCATTTAAACCAAAAATCATCCCTTAATCTTCATAAATAAAGTCTGGGGGATTTTTTAAAGTTGATCGAATTTTCTAAAAAGTTAGGTTAGTTGTCAAAAATTTTTAACTTTAGGAATTTTTTTGATTTTTTTGGTAATAATTAGGAAAAATTTGACTTTTTATATCTAAAATAGAATCTTTTATCTTTCATTTAAACCAAAAATCATTCCTTAATCGTCATAAATAAAGTCTAGGCGATTTTTTAAAGTTGATCGAATTTTGTAAAAAGTTAGGTTAGTTAACTGTCAAAAATTTTTATCAATTTTAATAATTTTTTTAATTTTTTTGGTAACACTTAGAACAAATCTGATTTTTTTAATTCAAAATAGAATATTTTAAGTTTAATTTAAGATAAAAATCGTTTCTTAATCATTAAAAATAAAGTCTGTATGATTTTTTTTATTTGATGGAATTAAATTTTTTTTAAATAACTTTGATATTTTAGTAGATACAAAGAAACACAAAAGTATAGAAAGGTATATAAAGAAAAGTATTGAAAAGTGTCTGAGGGATTGTTACGTGAGACAAAAGGGAGTGATACAGGTCAAAAGGTCGATCGCGGACGAGTAAGAAGGGCGTTAGATGGCGTCTGCGGCGCGACGCCCTCCGTCGAAATTTGAATTTCAAATCGGGCGTCGCGATCGGAAGTGTTCCGCTGCATCTGCATCGGTACATAATATCCGATCCCGGGTGTTATTTATGTCCGGTTGCCGAGGAATTGAAACGATCCGTCATGACGTTCTAAAACCCATCTTCGTAGAATTTCCAACCAAGATAACAAACTCACTATATACCAAAAATACATATAAAGCAAAAAAATTTTTTTTAAACACCTATTAACTTATAAAAAGAAGAAAAATCGCATATTTCCACATAAAATCATTTATATCAAATTGATATTAAGTTATATCCCCATTTCATATCGTTTTATATCGTTGATCAAGTTTATTCTTTCACTCCCCGTCAGAATAACGTTCGTTTAGAACGACGACGTCCAGACCGGAAGTGCTCGTCGCCATTTCGCGAAATGTAACTGACAGTAATCGCCTGTGATGTAGTAAAACTGGGAAAACCGGGGGCGAAAGACAAGAACAAGACCAAGACCGTCCGACAAAAATAAGAGAGGGAAAAAATGAGGCTCGAGTCAACGTCGCACGACGAATTGTGATCCGGATCGGATAAAATCCGACTCCGAAAAGTCGCCGCGCCGCCTCTTTTACCGATTAACTTGGTCGATTTTTCTTCTCATGGTTCAACCGAGCAACAACAACAACGGAGGCTCGGACATGGACTCATTGGAGGACATGTTGCGGAAGGTAAAAAAGTTTTTCTTTTAAATCCGACTTTTTTAATCGAAAATAGAATCTTTTAGCTTTCATTCAACACATAAACCATTTTCCAATTCCAATAAATAAAGTCGTAGTGATTTTTTAAAATTGATTTTTTAAGATTAGATTGGTAGAAAAAAAAAACATAGTTGTTTTTAGGATTTTTTTAATTTTTTTGGTAATAATTAGAATAAATCCGACTTTCTTAATCGAAAATAGAATCTTTTAGCTTTCATTCAACATAAGAATCATTTCTTAGTTCCAATAAATAAAGTCTGTACGATTTTTTAAAGTTGATTAATTTTTTAAAAAAATAGGTTAGTTATCTGTCAAAAATTTTTATCAACTTTAAGAATTTTTTTAATTTTTTTGGTAACAATTAGAAAAAATCCGATTTTTTTAATCGAAAATAGAATATTTTAACTTTCATTTAACACAAGAACCATTTCTTTATCTTGAAAAATAAAGTCTGAATGATTTTTTAAAATCGACCAATTTTTTGAGGTTAGAAAAAAAACATGGTTGTTTTTGGGAATTTTTAAAATTTTTTTGGTAACAATTAGAAAAAATCCGACTTTTTTAATCGAAAATAGAGTATTTTAAGTTTCATTTAACACAACAACCATTTCTTTATCTTGAAAAATAAAGTCTGAATGATTTTTTAAAATTAACCAATTTTTTAAGGTTAGGTTAGAAAAAAAAACATGGTTGTTTTTGGGAATTTTTTTAATTTTTTTGGTAATAATTAGAATAAATCCGACTTTTCTAATCAAAAATAGAATCTTTTAACTTTGATTTAACACAAGAATCATTTCTCAATTCCAATAAATAAAGTCGTAATGATTTTTTAAAATTGAACTTTTTGAGGTTAGATTGGTAGAAAAAAAACATGGTTGTTTTTGGGAATTTTTTTAATTTTTTTGGTAATAATTAGAATAAATCCGACTTTTTTAATCAAAAATAGAATCTTTTAGCTTTTATTTAGTACAAGAATTATTTCTTAGTTCCAATAAATAAAGTTTGTACGATTATTTAAAGTTGATTAATTTTTTAAAAAAGTTAGGTTAGTTACCTGTCAAAAATTTTTATCAACTTTAAGAATTTTTTTAATTTTTTTGGTAACAATT
This sequence comes from Digitonthophagus gazella, assembly GCA_036711955.1. Classification (NCBI taxonomy): domain Eukaryota; kingdom Metazoa; phylum Arthropoda; class Insecta; order Coleoptera; family Scarabaeidae; genus Digitonthophagus; species Digitonthophagus gazella. The sequence continues at coordinate 2,700,222 of JASCIT010000002.1, read as the reverse complement.
AGAAAAAATCCGACGTTTTTAATCGAAAATAGAATATTTTAACTTTCATTTAAGACAAGAACCATTTCTCTATCTTGAAAAATAAAGTCTGAATGATTTTTTTTAAATCGACCAAATTTTTGAGGTTAGAAAAAAAAACGTGGTTGTCTTTGAAAAATTTTTTAATTTTTTTGGTAATAATTAGAATAAATACGCCTTTTTTAATCAAAACTAGAATATTTTAACTTTCATTTAACATAAGAACCATTTCTTTATCTTGAAAAATAAAGTCTGAATGATTTTTTAAAATCGACCAATTTTTTGAGGTTAGAAAAAAAACATGGTTGTTTTTGGGATTTTTTTTAATTTTTTTGGTTATAATTAGAATAAATCCGACTCTTTTAGTTGAAAATAGAATCTTTTAGCTTTCATTTAACATAAAAATCATTTCTTAATCTCTATAAATAAGTTCTGTACGATTTTTTTAAGTTGGTTGAAATTTTTAAAAAGTTAGGTTAGTTACCTGTCAAAAATTTTACCCAACTTTAAAATTTTTTTTAATTTTTTTGGTAACAATTAGGAAAAATTGGACTTATTTAGTCCAAAATAAAATCCTATATCTTCAATTTAACATAAAAATCATTTCTTAATCTCTATAAATAAGTTCTGTATGATTTTTTTAAGTTAGTTGAAATTTTTAAAAAGTTAGGTTAGTTACCTGTCAAAAATTTTACCCAACTTTAAAAATTTTTTTAATTTTTTTGGTAACAATTAGGAAAAATTGAACTTATTTAGTCCAAAATAGAATCCTATATCTTCAATTTAACATAAAAATCATTTCTTAATCTCTATAAATAAGTTCTGTATGATTTTTTTAAGTTGGTTGAAATTTTTAAAAAGTTTTACCAACTTTGAAAATTTTTTTAATTTTTTTGACAACACTTGGAATAAAACGATCTTTTTTAATTAAAATTACAATGTTTTAGGTTTCATTTAGAAAAAAAATCAAATCAAAATCTTTAAAAATGAATTTTTGATGAATTTTTAAAGTTAATTTTCTAAAGTTAAAAAGTGTCAAAAATTTTTACTAACTTTGAAAATTTTTTTAATTTTTTTTGTAATAATTAGAATAAAACCGACTTCTTTAATCGAAAACAGAATCTTTTAGCTTTCGTTTAACATAAGAATCATTTCTTAATTCCAATAAATAAAGTCGTAGTGATTTTTTAAAATTGACCTTAAAAATTTTTTGAGGTTAGATTGGTAGAGAAAAAAATGGTTGTCTTTGAATTTTTTTTAATTTTTTTGGTAACAATTAGAAAAAATCCGACGTTTGTAATCGAAAATAGAATATTTTAAGTTTCATTTAACACAAGAACCATTTCTTTATCTTGAAAAATAAAGTCTGAATGATTTCTTAAAATCGACCAATTTTTTGAGGTTAGAAAAAAAAACATGGTTGTTTTTGGGAATTTTTTTAATTTTTTTGGTAACAATTAGAAAAAATCCGACGTTTTTAATCGAAAATAGAATATTTTAACTTTCATTTAACACAAGGACCATTTCTTTATCTTGAAAAATAAAGTTTGAATGATTTTTTAAAATCGACCAATTTTTTGAGGTTAGAAAAAAACATGGTTGTCTTTGGGAATTTTTTTAATTTTTTTTGTAATAATTAGAATAAATTCGACTTTTTTAATCGAAAATAGAATCTTTTAGCTTTCATTTAATGCAAGAATCATTTCTTAGTTCCAATAAATAAAGTCTGTACGAATTTTTAAAGTTGATTAATTTTTTAAAAAATTAGGTTAGTTACCTGTCAAAAATTTTTATCAATTTTAAGAATTTTTTAAAATTTTTTGGTAACAATTAGAAAAAATCCGACGTTTTTAATGGAAAATAGAATATTTTAGCTTTCATTTAACACAAGAACCATTTCTTTATCTTGAAAAATAAAGTCTGAATGATTTTTTAAAATCGACCAATTTTTTAAGGTTAGATAGAAAAAAAATATGGTTGTTTTTGGGAATTTTTTTAATTTTTTTGGTAATAATTAGAAAAAATCCGACGTTTTTAATCGAAAATAGAATATTTTAGCTTTCATTTAACACAAGAACCATTTCTTTATCTTGAAAAATAAAGTCCGAATGATTTTTTAAAATTGACCAATTTTTTAAGGTTAGATAGAAAAAAAACATGGTTGTTTTTGGGAATTTTTTTAATTTTTTTGGTAACAATTAGAAAAAATCCGACGTTTTTAATCGAAAATAGAATATTTTAACTTTCATTTAACACAAGGACCATTTCTTTATCTTGAAAAATAAAGTTTGAATGATTTTTTAAAATCGACCAATTTTTTGAGGTTAGAAAAAAACATGGTTGTTTTTGGGAATTTTTTTAATTTTTTTGGTAATAATTAGAATAAATCCAATTTTTTTAATCGAAAATAGAATATTTTAACTTTCATTTAACAAAAGAACCATTTCTTTATCTTGAAAAATGAAGTCTGAATGATTTTTTAAAATCGATCAATTTTTTGAGGTTAGAAAAAAAAACATGGTTGTTTTTGGGAATTTTTTTAATTTTTTTGGTAATAATTAGAAAAAATCCGACGTTTGTAATCGAAAATAGAATATTTTAAGTTTCATTTAACACAAGAACCATTTCTTTATCTTGAAAAATAAAGTCTGAATGATTTCTTAAAATCGACCAATTTTTTGAGGTTAGAAAAAAAAACATGGTTGTTTTTGGGAATTTTTTTAATTTTTTTGGTAACAATTAGAAAAAATCCGACGTTTTTAATCGAAAATAGAATATTTTAGCTTTCATTTAACACAAGGACCATTTCTTTATCTTGAAAAATAAAGTTTGAATGATTTTTTAAAATCGACCAATTTTTTGAGGTTAGAAAAAAACATGGTTGTCTTTGGGAATTTTTTTAATTTTTTTTGTAATAATTAGAATAAATTCGACTTTTTTAATCGAAAATAGAATCTTTTAGCTTTCATTTAATGCAAGAATCATTTCTTAGTTCCAATAAATAAAGTCTGTACGAATTTTTAAAGTTGATTAATTTTTTAAAAAATTAGGTTAGTTACCTGTCAAAAATTTTTATCAATTTTAAGAATTTTTTTAATTTTTTTGGTAACAATTAGAAAAAATCCGACGTTTTTAATCGAAAATAGAATATTTTTACTTTCATTTAACACAAGAACCATTTCTTTATCTTGAAAAATAAAGTCTGAATGATTTTTTAAAATCGGCCAATTTTTTGAGGTTAGAAAAAAACATGGTTGTTTTTGGGAATTTTTTTAAATTTTTTGATAATAATTAAAATAAATCCGACGTTTTTAATCGAAAATAGAGTATTTTAACTGTCATTTAACATAAGAACCATTTCTTTATCTTGAAAAATAAAGTCTGAATGATTTTTTAAAATTGACCAATTTTTTAAGGTTAGGTTAGAAAAAAAAAAACATGGTTGTTTTTGGGAATTTTTTTAATTTTTTTTGGTAACAATTAGAAAAAATCCGACGTTTTTAATCGAAAATAGAATATTTTAACTTTCATTGAACACAAGGACCATTTCTTTATCTTGAAAAATAAAGTTTGAATGATTTTTTAAAATCGACCAATTTTTTGAGGTTAGAAAAAAACATGGTTGTTTTTGGGAATTTTTTTAATTTTTTTGGTAACAATTAGAAAAAATCCGATTTTTTTAATCGAAAATAGAATATTTTAACTTTCATTTAACACAAGAACCATTTCTTTGTCTTGAAAAATAAAGTCTGAATGATTTTTTAAAATCGACCAATTTTTTGAGGTTAAAAAAAAAACATGGTTGTTTTTGGGAATTTTTTTAATATTTTTGGTAATAATTAGAATAAATCCGACTTTTTTAATCGAAAATAGAATATTTTAACTTTCATTTAACATCAGAATCATTTCTCAATTCTAATACATGAAGTCGTAGTGATTTTTTAAAATTGATTTTTTGAGGTTAGATTGATAGAAAAATAACATGGTTGTCTTTGGGAATTTAAAAAATTTTTTTTACAACAATTAGAACAAATTTGATTTTTTTTTAGATCAAAATATACTCTCTTAAAATAAAAATCCCTTCTTGAAAGAGAGAAAGAAACTGCCTAAAATGAATTTAGAAAAGGGGGAGGTTAAAAATCAGATCGGACCGTTCGTATTTTCCGGGTTCGGAAAACCGCCGACGTTCCGGTCGGTCCCCGTCCGGGAAATCGCGTTTTATTTTATCGGGACGGCGTGAAAGCCGCCGTAATGGAAGCAGGTAGGTGTTCGGACGTGCCTCGAAACCCAAAGACAACATCTAAACCTCGCGACGCAACACGTGGTCCACGTTTTCTTATTCTCCCGACTCCACCTGCCATCCCACTGACCTTAAACCTTAAAAACAGACCCCAGAACTCCTCCTGAAATTTTCATTGAGCGAACGGAAAGCGATACAACTACGTAAAAAATCACAAATTCAGCCTCTTCCAACGCCAAAGGGGGGTTCGCAAAGGTGGCTTATCGGTCGTGTCGGGTCGACTTAAAAACTTTTTTTTCTTCACCCGGAAAAATCGTGCGCGGTTTAACAAATACCCGAGTGAGAGGGGAGTGTGCTTTACGATTTAAATGGGAGAACGATAAAAAAAGTCTTGGGTGGAGAAGTTTTACAAGTCTTGACGTCCCCCTTCTTTTTGATGATATGTTACATTTTAGACAATAACACCAAAAAAAATTTTTTTAATTTTTTTGGTATTACTTGGAATAAATTGGTCTTTTTTAATGAAAATTAGAATATTTTGTCTTTAATTTAACATAAAAATCATTTTTTAATTCTTATAAATAAAGTCTAGGTGATTTTTTAAAGTTGGTTAATTTTTTAAAAAAAGTTAGGTTAGTTACCTGTCAAAAATTTTTACCAACTTTAGGAATTTTTTTGATTTTTATGGTAATAATTAGGAAAATTTTGACTTTTTAAATCTAAAATAGAATCTTTTATTTTTCATTTAAATCAAAAATCAACCCTTAATCTGCATAAATAAAGTCTGGGGGATTTTTTAAAGTTGATCGAATTTTACTAAAAAGTTAGGTTAGTTATCTGTCAAAAAATTTTACCAACTTTAGGAATTTTTTTGATTTTTTTGGTAACAATTAAGAAAAATTTGACTTTTTAAATCTAAAATAGAATCTTTTATCTTTCATTTAAATCAAAAATCATCCCTTAATCTTCATAAATAAAATCTAGGCGATTTTTTAAAGTTGATCGAATTTTGTAAAAAGTTGGGTTAGTTAAATGTCAAAAATTTTTACTAACTTTAGGAAATTTTTTGATTTTTTTGGTAACAATTAGGAAAGATTTGACTGTTAAAATTTAAAATAGAATCTTTTATCTTTCATTTAAACCAAAAATCATCCCTTAATCTTCATAAATAAAGTCTGGGGGATTTCTTAAAGTTGATCGAATTTTACTAAAAAGTTAGGTTAGTTATCTATCAAAAATTTTTACCAACTTTAGGAATTTTTTTAATTTTTTTGGTAATAATTGGGAAAAATTTGACTTTTTAAATCTAAAATAGGATCTTTTATCTTTCATTTAAATCAAAAATCAACCCTTAATCTTCATAAATAAAGTCTGGGGGATTTTTTAAAATTGGTCGATTTTTCTAAAAAGTTGGGTTAGTTACCTGTCAAAAATTTTTACCCAACTTTAGGAATTTTTTTGATTTTTGTGGAAATAATTAGGGAAAATTTGACTTTTAAAATCTAAAATAGAATATTTTATTTTTCATTTAAACCAAAAATCATCCATTAATCTTCATAAATAAAGTCTGGGGGATTTTTTAAAATTGGTCGATTTTTCTAAAAAGTTGGGTTAGTTACCTGTCAAAAATTTTTACCCAACTTTAGGAATTTTTTTGATTTTTGTGGAAATAATTAGGGAAAATTTGACTTTTAAAATCTAAAATAGAATATTTTATTTTTCATTTAAACCAAAAATCATCCCTTAATCTTCATAAATAAAATCTAGGCGATTTTTTAAAGTTGATCGAATTTTCTAAAAAGTTGGGTTAGTTACGTGTCAAAAATGTTTACCAATTTTGAGAATTTTTTAAATTTTTTTGGTAATAATTAGGAAAAATCTGACCTTTTTAGTCCAAAATAGAATCTTTTAAGTTTCATTTAAAATAAAAATCATTTCTTAATCTCTAAAAATAAAATCTGTACGATTTTTTAAAATTGATCGAATTTTTTTAAAGTTAGGTTAGTAAACTGTCAAAAATTTTTAACAAGTTTAAAAATTTTTTTAATTTTTTTGGTAATAATTAGGAAAAATCTGATCGTTTTAGATCAAAATAGAATCTTCTAAGTTTCATTTAAAATAAAAATCATTTCTTAATCTCTAAAAATAAAGTCTGTACGATTTTTTAAAATTGATCGAATTTTTTTTAAAGTTAGGTTAGTAAACTGTCAAAAATTTTTACCAAGTTTAAAAATTTTTTTAATTTTTTTGGTAATAATTAGGAAAAATCTGATCTTTTTAGTCCAAAATAGAATCTTTTAAGTTTCATTTAAAATAAAAATCATTTCTTAATCTCTAAAAATAAAGTCTGTACGATTTTTTAAAATTGATCGATTTTTTTTTAAAGTTAGGTTAGTAAACTGTCAAAAAGTTTTACCAAGTTTAAAATTTTTTTTAATTTTTTTGGTAATAATTAGGAAAAATCTGATCTTTTTAGTTCAAAATAGAATCTTTTAAGTTTCATTTAAAATAAAAATCATTTCTTAATCTCTAAAAATAAAATCTGTACGATTTTTTTAAAATTGATCGAATTTTTTTTAAAGTTAGGTTAGTAAACTGTCAAAAATTTTTACCAAGTTTAAAAATTTTTTTAATTTTTTTGGTAATAATTAGGAAAGATCTGATCTTTTTAAATCAAAATAGAATCTTTTAAGTTTCATTTAAAATAAAAATCATTTCTTAATCTCTAAAAATAAAGTCTGTACGATTTTTTAAAATTGATCGAATTTTTTTTAAAGTTAGGTTAGTAAACTGTCAAAAATTTTTACCAAGTTTAAAAATTTTTTTAATTTTTTTAGTAATAATTAGGAAAAATCTGATCTTTTTGGTCCAAAATAGAATCTTTTATCTTTCATTTAAACCAAAAATCATTCCTTAATCTTCATAAATAAAGTCTAGGCGATTTTTTAAATTTGTAATAATATTTTAATAGCTGCGATAAGAAAGAAAGACCATCGGTTACGTCAAACGTGTTTACGAGAAGAGTTTCGGTCGGGTAACATTTATTTTAGCCCCGTCCAAATTGCTTGCTATTTCATTTTTATTGTTTTCCAATAAAAGCGGGCACCGCTTCGGCGAGCTGCTGCCGCTATTCGGACACCTTCGGGGCGAACGGAATGGACAAACGTTCGAGCACTAAATTAAAGGAGTCCGTTACAGTTCTCTCGGTGGGAAACGCCACCGGGACGCCCCGATAACTGTAAATAGAGAAAACTATTCCCGGTTTTACACGTACCACCCTCATCCAACCGATACGACCGACGTCCCGTCAGATTTTATTGGATTCCGTTCGCCTCTTTTCCACGCTATAATTCATGCGAGGGCGTGTCAACTTGGTTGGTATTTTTTCCAACTTGGAAAACGAATCGCGCCGGACGCCGTTGAGGCAATAATCGCCAGAAACAATCTCCTGTTTCAAAGGGCTTCGGGAAACAGGAAGACAGCGTAACCGACACGAAGGAAGTATAGGCGAAAAGACGGCGATAAATCTAAAACGAGGAGGAAACCTCCGATCGCCATCTTTTCGGTGAAGAAAAAAAAATCTGATATTGATCCTGTCACCGTTACATCCCGTGGCTATTCATCATGGCACGTGTCAACTTTAGACGGGTACCGTTTTACAAATGAGTTGTCGGTTTCCTTCATCTTATAAAGTTTATAGGTCGATGTGTAAAGTTTTTTTTGGTGTTTGTGTTTAAAGAAAAATTCTTCGATCACTTTGAATTTTTTTTAAATTTTTGGGTAATAATTAGAATAAATTTGACTTTTAAAATTCAAAATACAATCTTTTATCATTCATTTAAACCAAAAATCATTCCTTAATCTTCATAAATAAAATCTAGGCGATTTTTTAAAGTTGATCGAATTTTCTAAAAAGTTAGGTTAGTTACCAGTCAAAAATTTTTACCAATTTTAGGAATTTTTTTGATTTTTTTGATAATAATTAGGAAAAATTTGACTTTTTAAATCCAAAATAGCATCTTTTATCTTTTATTTAAACCAAAAATCATTCCTTAATCTTCATAAATAAAGTCTAGGCGATTTTTTAAAGTTGGTAGATTTTTCTAAAAAGTTAGCTTAGTTAACGGTCAAAAATTTTTACCAATTTTAAGAATTTTTTTGATTTTTTTGGTAACAATTAGGAAATATTTGACTTTTTAAATCCAAAATAGAATCTTTTATCATTCATGTAAACCAAAAATCATTCCTTAATCTTCATAAATAAAGTCTAGGCGATTTTTTAAAGTCGATCGAATTTTCTAAAAAGTTAGGTTAGTTACCTGTCAAAAATTTTTACCAATTTTAGGAATTTTTTTGATTTTTTTGGTAACAATTAGGAAAAATTTGACTTTTTAAATCTAATATAGAATCTTTTATCTTTCATTTAAACCAAAAATCATTCCTTAATCTTCATAAATAAAGTCTAGGCGATTTTTTAAAGTTGGTCGATTTTTCTAAAAAGTTAGGTTACTTAACGGTCAAAAATTTTTACCAACTTTAGGAATTTTTTTGATTTTTTTGGTAATAATTAGGAAAAATTTGACTTTTTAAATCCAAAATAGAATCTTTTATCTTTCATTTAAACCAAAAATCGTTCCTTAATCTTCATAAATAAAGTCTAGGCGATTTTTTAAAGTCGATCGATTTTTCTAAAAAGTTAGGTTAGTTAACGGTCAAAAATTTTTACCAACTTTAAGAATTTTTTTGATTTTTTTGATAATAATTAGGAAATATTTGACTTTTTTAATCCAATATAGAATCTTTTATCTTTCATTTAAACCAAAAATCATTCCTTAATTTTCATAAATAAAGTCTAGGCGATTTTTTAAAGTCGATCAAATTTTCTAAAAAGTTGGGTTAGTTACCTGTCAAAAATTTTTACCAATTTTAGGAATTTGTTTGATTTTTTTGGTAATAATTAGGAAAAATTTGACTTTTTTAATCCAATATAGAATCTTTTATCTTTCATTTAAACCAAAAATCATTCCTTAATCTTCATAAATAAAGTCTAGGCGATTTTTTAAAGTTGGTAGATTTTTCTAAAAAGTTAGGTTAGTTAACGGTCAAAAATGTTTACCAGTTTTAGGAATTTTTTTGATTTTTTTGATAATAATTAGGAAAAATTTGACTTTTTAAATCCAATATAGAATCTTTTATCTTTCATTTAAACTAAAAATCATTCCTTAATCTTCATAAATAAAGTCTAGGCGATTTTTTAAAGTTGATCGAATTTTATAAAAAGTTAGGTTAATTAACTGTCAAAAATTTTTACCAACTTTAAGAATTTTTTTGATTTTTTTGGTAATAATTAGGAAATATTTGACTTTTTAAATCTAAAATAGGATCTTTTATCTTTCATTTAAACCAAAAATCATTCCTTAATCTTCATAAATAAAATTTAGGCGATTTTTTAAAATCGATCGATTTTTCTAAAAAGGTGGGTTATTTACCTGTCAAAAATTTTTACCAAACTTAAAATTTTTTTATATTTTTTTGATAATAATTAGGAAATATTTGACTTTTTAAATCTAAAATAGGATCTTTTATCTTTCATTTAAACCAAAAATCATTCCTTAATCTTCATAAATAAAATCTAGGCGATTTTTTAAAATCGATCGATTTTTCTAAAAAGGTGGGTTATTTACCTGTCAAAAATTTTTCTCAACTTTAGGAATTTTTTTGATCTTTTTGGTAGTAATTAGGAAAAATTTGACTTTTTAAATCCAATATAGAATCTTTTATCTTTCATTTAAACTAAAAATCATTCCTTAATCTTCACAAATAAAGTCTAGGCGATTTTTTAAAGTCGATCGAATTTTCTAAAAAGTTGGGTTAGTTACCTGTCAAAAATTTTTACCAACTTTAGGAATTTTTTTGATTTTTTTGGTAATAATTAGGAAAAATTTGACTTTTTAAATCCAATATAGAATCTTTTATCTTTCATTTAAACCAAAAATCATTCCTTAATCTTCATAAATAAAGTCTAGGCGATTTTTTAAAGTTGGTCGATTTTTCTAAAAAGTTAGGTTAGTTAACTGTCAAAAATTTTACCCAACTTTAAAAATTTTTTTAATTTTTTTGGTAACAATTAGGAAAAATTCGACTTTTTAAATTAAAAATAGAATCTTTTCAGTTTAATTTAAAATAAAAATCATTACCTAATCTCTAAAAATAAAGTCTGTGCGATTTTTTAAAGTTGATCGAATTTTTTTTTAATTAATCCATTTAAATCAGATAAAAACTATAATTTTAAAAGAACTGTATCTAAAACCTCCCCGAAAAAAGCTGTCCTTTTGTTTAATACAAATGAAATACATTCCTCTTTTTCCAAGATACATTGTCCGGGACCTTTAATTAACTCGGAGCTTTACTAACGGGAGCTTTTTTATTTGCTTTTCGTTTTCTACAGTTTCAAAAGGCACCGTACTTTCGTCGTCGTCGTCGTCTCTCTCGTAGCGAGCAAAGCACGCGAAGGAACGAAAGGTAAAGTTCGCTTTTGTCGGAGACACGTCTTCGAAGCGACCGTGTTTACCTTTCATTTCTACTACCTCAGTATAAATTGAAGTGCTTCTACTCCTCCAAGTTTATTCAACCCGCCCCGGAGGTTCTATTCTCGTTATATTTTAAAAGGGGGGTATTAATTCCTTTCTAAACTGGATAATTTAAAATTTATCAATGTTTTCTTCTACAAATCTAACCTAAAAAAAAATTGGTCGATTTTAAAAAATCACCACGACTTTATTTATTAGAATTAAGAAATGATTCTTATGTTAAATGAAAGTTAAAAGATTCTATTTTCGATTAAAAAAGTCGGATTTATTCTAATTATTACCAAAAAAATTTAAAAAATTCCCAAAGACACCAATGTTTTTTTTCTAACCTCAAAAAATTGGTCGATTTTAAAAAATCATTCAGTCTTTATTTTTTAAGATAAAGAAATCATTTTTGTGTTTAATGAAAGTTAAAAGATTCTATTTTCGATTAAAAAAATCGGATTTAGTCTAATTATAACCAAAAAAATTAAAAAAATTCCCAAAGACACCAATGTTTTTTTTTTCTAACCTCAAAAAATTGGTCAATTTTAAAAAATCATTCAGTCTTTATGTTTTAAGATAAAGAAATGATTTTTGTGTTAAATGAAAGCTAAAAGATTCTGCTTTCGATTAAAAAAAACGGATTTATTCTAATTATTACCAAAAAAATTAAAAAAATTCCCAAAGACACCAATGTTTTTTTTTCTAACCTCAAAAAATTGGTCGACTTTAAAAAATCATACAGACTTTATTTTTCAAGATAAAGAAATGATTCTTGTATTAAATGAAAAATAAAAGATTCTATTTTCGACTAAAAAAGTCGGATTTATTCTAATTATTACCAAAAAAAATTAAAAAAATTCCCAAAGACACCAATGTTTTTTTTTTTCTAACCTCAAAAAATTGGTCGATTTTAAAAAATCATTCAGACTTTATTTTTTAAGATAAAGAAATGATTTTTGTGTTTAATGAAAGTTAAAAGATTCTATTTTCGATTAAAAAAATCGGATTTATTCTAGTTATAACCAAAAAAATTAAAAAAAATCCCAAAGACACCAATGTTTTTTTTTCTAACCTCAAAAAATTGGTCGATTTTAAAAAATCATTCAGACTTTATTTTTCAAGATAAAAAAATGATTCTTGTGTCAAATGAAAGTTAAAAGATTCTATTTTTGATTTAAAAAATCGGATTTATTCTAATTATAACCAAAAAAATTAAAAAAATTCCCAAAGACACCAATGTTTTTTTTTTCTAACCTCAAAAAATTGGTCGATTTTAAAAAATCATTCAGACTTTATTTTTCAAGATAAAGATATGATTCTTATGTCAAATGAAAGTTAAAAGATTCTAGTTTTGATTTAAAAAATCGGATTTATTCTAATTATAACCAAAAAAATTAAAAAAATTCCCAAAGACACCAATGTTTTTTTTTTCTAACCTCAAAAAATTGGTCGATTTTAAAAAATCATTCAGTCTTTATTTTTTAAGATAAAGAAATGATTTTTGTGTTTAATGAAAGTTAAAAGATTCTATTTTCGATTAAAAAAATCGGATTTATTCTAATTATAACCAAAAAAATTTAAAAAATTCCCAAAGACACCAATGTTTTTTTTTTTTTTCTAACCTCAAAAAATTGGTCGATTTTAAAAAATCATTCAGACTTTATTTTTCAAGATAAAGATATGATTCTTGTGTCAAATGAAAGTTAAAAGATTCTATTTTTTTAAATCGGATTTATTCTAATTATTACCAAAAAAATTAAAAAAATTCCCAAAGACACCAATGTTTTTTTTTCTAACCTCAAAAAATTGGTCGATTTTAAAAAATCATTCAGACTTTATTTTTCAAGATAAAGATATGATTCTTGTATTGAATGAAAGTTAAAAGATTCTATTTTCGATTAAAAGAATCGGATTTATTCTAATTATAACCAAAAAAATTAAAAAAATTCCCAAAGACACCAATGTTTTTTTTTTCTAACCTCAAAAAATTGGTCGATTTTAAAAAATCATTCAGACTTTATTTTTCAAGATAAAGAAACGATTCTTATGTCAAATGAAAGTTAAAAGATTTTATTTTTGATTTAAAAAATCGGATTTATTCTAATTATTACCAAAAAAATTAAAAAAATTCCCAAAGACACCAAAGTTTTTTTTTCTAACCTCAAAAAATTGGTCGATTTTAAAAAATCATTCAGACTTTATTTTTCAAGATAAAGAAACGATTCTTGTGTCAAATGAAAGTTAAAAGATTTTATTTTTGATTTAAAAAATCGGATTTATTCTAATTATAACCAAAAAAATTAAAAAAATTTCCAAAGACACCAATGTTATTTTTTTCTAACCTCAAAAAATTGGTCGATTTTAAAAAATCATTCAGACTTTATTTTTCAAGATAAAGAAATGATTTTGGTGTTAAATGAAAGTTAAAATATTCTATTTTCAACTAAAAAAGTTGGATTTATTCAAATTATTACCAAAAAAATTAAAGAAATTCCCAAAGACACCAAAGTTTTTTTTCTAACCTCAAAAAATTGGTCGATTTTAAAAAATCATTCAGACTTTATTTTTCAAGATAAAGAAACGATTCTTGTGTTAAATGAAAGTTAAAATACTCTATTTTCGATTAAAAACGTCGGATTTTTTCTAATTATCACCAAAAAAATTTAAAAAATTCTTAAAGTTGATAAAAATTTTTGACAGGTAACTAACCTAACTTTTTACAAAAATCGACCAACTTTAAAAAATCATACAGACTTTATTTTTAGAGATTAAGAAATGATTTTTATGTCAAATTAAACTTAAAATATTCTATTTTTAATTAAAAAAGTCAGATTTTTCCTAATTACTACCAAAAAAATTAAAAAAATTTTTAAAGTTGGTCAAAAATTTTTGACACTTAACCTAACTTTTTTAAAAAATTAATCAACTTTAAAAAATCGTATAGAACTTATTTATGAAAATTAAAATAAGAAAACTTAAGAAAACTTAAGAAATTTCAAGAAATTGTTTTTTTTTCTTATTTCTTTAGTTATTTTTTTATTATTATTATTTTTTAAGATGTAATAAAGATAAATAAAGTTATCCGACTTCTAACGAGTTAATTAACGAATCTAATTAGCGAGTTATCCCGCGCAACTTGTTGAAGAGACTTCCCTTCCCTTTCCTTCCCCCGAAAACCACATTTTCTTTTTTTCACTCTTTCGGTAATTTTCTTGAAGGCGCCCTCGAGAGGAGGCGACCTAAAGGGGTTAACTTCATTAGCAGACCGAGGAAAAACAAAGCCTTAAAGTACTCGAAACGGGGCGGATTCGAAACAACGCGAGGCGGATTCGGTCACCGGATTTCTCTTCCGGTTGAAGGGAAATTTCCCGAAGATTCGGCGAAACGGTCGGAGAGGAATAATTTATTTCCTTGCGCTGGGAATATTAAATTTGATAAGCGGAAAGAAGTCGGATTATTTATACCGACTGATTTCCGCTAAATTCGCTTGCAAATTGCTCCGCTCCCCTACTTTCTCACGTCCGTCGTTCTTCGAATATTAAAAAATCCGATTACGACTCAAATACGAATCACTGAACTGAAACTGTTACTGCTCTCTTTTTTAAAGAGGACTTTTCTGTCATGTACATTTAAAATCGATTTAGATTTTTTTTAGTCTTTTTACAAAATTCGATCAACTTTAAAAAATCGCCTGAACTTTATTTATGAAGATTAAGGAATGATTTTTGGTTTAAATGAAAGATAAAAGATTCTATTTTAGATTTAAAAAGTCAAATTTTTCCTAATTATTACCAAAAAAATCAAAAAAATTCCTAAAGTTAGTAAAAATTTTTGACAGTTAACTAACCTAACTTTTTAGAAAATTCCACCAACTTTAAAAAATCGCCCAGACTTTATTTATGAAGATTAAGGAATGATTTTTGGTTTAAATGAAAGATAAAAGATTCTATTTTGAATTTAAAAAGTTAAATTTTTCCTAATTATTACCAAAAAATCAAAAAAATTCCTAAAGTTGGTTAAAATTTTTGACAGTTAACTAACCTAACTTTTTAGAAAAATCGACCAACTTTAAAAAATCGCCTAAACTTTATTTATAAAAATTAAGGGATGATTTATGGTTTAAATGAAAGATAAAAGATTCTATTTTGGATTTAAAAAGTCAAATTTTTTCTAATTGTTACCTAAAAAATCAAAAAAATTCCTAAAATTGGTAAAATTGGTAAAAATTTTTGACAGTTAACTAACCTAACTTTTTAGAAAATTCGATCAACTTTAAAAAATCGCCTAGACTTTATTTATGAAGATTAAGGAATGATTTTTGGCTTAAATGAAAGATAAAAGATTCTATTTTAGATTTAAAAAGTCAAATTTTTCCTAATTATTACCAAAAAAATCAAAAAAATTCCTAAAATTGGTAAAGATTTTTGACAGTTAACTAACCTAACTTTTTAGAAAATTCGATCAACTTTAAAAAATCCCCCAGACTTTATTTATGAAGATTAAGGAATGATTTTTGGTTTAAATGAAAGATAAAAGATTCTATTTTAGATTTAAAAAGTCAAATTTTTCCTAATTATTACCAAAAAAATCAAAAAAATTCCTAAAGTTGAGAAAAATTTTTGACAGTTAACTGACCTAACTTTTTAGAAAATTCGATCAACTTTAAAAAATCGCCTAGACTTTATTTATGAAGATTAAGGAATGATTTTTGGTTTAAATGAAAGATAAAAGATTCTATATTGGTTTTAAAAAGTCAAATTTTTCCTAATTGTTACTAAAAAAATTAAAAAAATTTTTAAATTTGGTAAAAATTTTTGACAGTTAACTAACCTAACTTTTTAGAAAATTCGATCAACTTTAAAAAATCGTCTAGACTTTATTTATGAAGATTATGGAATGATTTTTGGCTTAAATGAAAGATAAAAGATTCTATTTTAGATTTAAAAAGTCAAAATTTTTCTAATTATTACCAAAAAAATCATAAAAATTCCTAAAGTTGGTAAAAATTTTTGACCGTTAACTAACCTAACTTTTTAGAAAATTCGATCAACTTTAAAAAAATCACCTAGACTTTATTTATGAAGATTAAGGAATGATTTTTGGTTTAAATGAAAGATAAAAGATTCTATATTGGTTTTAAAAAGTCAAATTTTTTCTAATTATTACCAAAAAAATCAAAAAAATTCCTAAAGTTGGTAAAAATTTTTGACAGTTAACTAACCTAATTTTTTAAGAAAATTCGACCAACTTTAAAAAATCGCCTAGACTTTATTTGTGAAGACTAAGGAATGATTTTTGGTTTAAATGAAAGATAAAAGATGCAATTTTTGATTTAAAAAGTCAAATGTTTCATAATTATTACCAAAAAAATTAAAAAAATTCCTAAAATTGGGAAAAATTTTTGACAGGTAGCTAACCCAACTTTTTAGAAAATTCGATCAACTTTAAAAAATCGTCTAGACTTTATTTATGAAGATTAAGGAATCATTTTTGGTTTAAATGAAAGATAAAAGATTCTATATTGGTTTTAAAAAGTCAAATTTTTCCTAATTATTACCAAAAAAATTAAAAAAATTTTTAAATTTGGTAAAAATTTTTGACAGTTAACTAACCTAACTTTTTAGAAAATTCGATCAACTTTAAAAAATCCCCCAGACTTTATTTATGAACATTAAGGGATAATTTTTGGTTTAAATGAAAGATAAAAGATTCTATTTTAGATTTAAAAAGTCAAATTTTTCCTAATTATTACCAAAAAAATTTAAAAAATTCCTAAAGTTGGTAAAAATTTTTGACAGGTAACTAACCTAACTTTTTAGAAAATTCGATCAACTTTAAAAAATCGCCTAGACTTTATTTATGAAGATTAAGGAATGATTTTTGGTTTAAATGAAAGATAAAAGATTCTATTTTGGATTTTAAAAGTCAAATTTTTTCTAATTATTACCAAAAAAAATCAAAAAAATTCCTAAAGTTGGTAAAAATTTTTGACCGTTAACTAACCTAAATTTTTAGAAAATTGGATCAACTTTAAAAAATCGCCTAGATTTTATTTATGAAGATTAAGGAATGATTTTTGGTTTAAATGAAAGATAAAAGATTCTATTTTGGATTTAAAAAGTCAAATTTTTCCTAATTGTTACCAAAAAAATCAAAAAAATTCCTAAAGTTGGTAAAAATTTTTGACAGGTAACTAACCCAACTTTTTAGAAAATTCGATCAACTTTAAAAAATCCCCCAGACTTTATTTATGAAGATTAAGGAATGATTCTTATGTTAAATGAAAGCTAAAATATTCTAATTTCGATTAAAAAAGTCGGATTTATTCTAATTATTATCAAAAAAATTAAAAAAATTTTTAAAGTTGGTGAAAATTTTTGACAGTTAACTAACCTAACTTTTTAAAAAATTAACCAACTTTAAAAAATCATACAGAGTTTAGTTTTAAAGATTAAGAAATGATTTTTGTTTTAAATTAAAGTTTAAATATTCTATTTTCGATTTAAATTGTTCAAATTATTCCACTTATTATTAAAAAAATTAAAAAAATTTTTTTAGAGAACGAAAATTTTTCGAATCTTTTAATTTTAACCACTTCGGTACGGAGCCTATCGGCCGCGAAACGTCGTTAAGAACCGGCTTTCATCGTCCGTACGCTGGCACAGCTGTCGACTATAGTCGACGCTCGGCTGTCTGGGGTCACCCCTGGCCGTCGACGATAGTCGACGTCCGTACCGAAGTGGTTAAATTAACGATTTTTTTTCTTTAATAACTATAAAAGTTATTCTAATTATTACAAATAAAGTATCATTTAAAGGTATAAAACGTTCCAATTTATCTATAAAATGAGATAATTTCCAATCGAAACTAAAATACCACCCCCAACAAAAGCAGTTTTGTATGAATTACGTCGTATAATATGTTTGGTACGAAAACAACTATAAGTTTTAATACGGACAAAAGTTCGAGGCACGTACTTTAACAATTTACGTATATTCCAAGCCCGGTGGAAGTTAACAACTTCTCCCAACTTGTCAAACGCGAGTAAAACGGTCGCGAGTAAACTTTCTCGTCCCTGTAATGTATTTAAAGCTTTAACTTGACGATACCTAAGAGAACGAAACCTTTACCTCCCGTTCTCGGCCTTATTTCGAATCGTCGCCGATTTTAGTACTAATTCGAACCGTTCACTTTCCATTAAAAAAGCATTAAATTTAAATTACGCAACTCGGCAACTTTCCATTAAGGGGCGAAAAGCGTTCGCTCGCCTGACGTGGCAGAATTCCGCTACGGGGAAAATTCATTTTGCGCTTTTCGTACAACGGCACCGAGTCGCGATTGTGTTTTTATCCGGCTTCCGGCTCTCTGCTGCATAGTTAATGTTCATTAATTTAAAATTGGAATGACTAGTTTTTTCCCTGACCGATGTAAAAAAGTCTCCACTAAAAATATCGAACTTAAATTTCAAGATCTTCACACCTGACTATTTGTATCATTCGACGTGTCCTATATCACATGGGATTCCCCGGGGAATCACGAAACCATGTTCTATCGTTATTTACGATTCAGTTGTGACACGTATCCGCCCTATTTCGATCGTTTCTAAACTCGACACACCCCTCAAATTCCACACCATGCTACAAACACGGTGGGTGTTTTTTTTGTAAACTCGATTACAAAGTAAAGTGGGTTAGTTATCGATTGATTCATAATACGTCTTTTTTGGGTAATGCCGGTCAGATCCCGCGGGAGATTCGGGTCTAATAGGGAAAATTAATAACGGCTGGGGGAGAAGAGCTCCGGGCTGCTGAATAAAATATACGCGCTTCGATTGGGAAAACGGTGGACTGTGGACCCGGGGCCTCACGTAGGTAATCCCATAATTGGGTCCTAACTCCCTTAACGACATACCAATCGTCTCTCTGCGACAAGTGGAACCGGCTATTATATTGATTAAAGGAAAACGCGGGGCCTTTTTGGGAGGAAGGAGGGCTAATTCATTTATCACCCCTTATCTTTCTTGAAAATGAATATTATATCTTAATAAGATTTTATGTTATTTAAAAAATTTTGACTTTTATAATCCAAAATAGAATCTTTTAGGTTTAATTTAACCCAAAAATCATTTCTTAATCTCTAAAAATAAAGACTGTATGATTTTTTAAAGTTGATCGAATTTTCTAAAAAGTTAGGTTAGTTACCTGTCAAAAATTTTTACCAATTTTAGGAATTTTTTTGATTTTTTTGGTAATAATTAGGAAAAATTTGACTTTTTAAATCTAAAATAGAATCTTTTATCTTTCATTTAAACCAAAAATCATTCCTTAATCTTCATAAATAAAGTCTGGGGGATTTTTTAAAGTTTATCGAATTTTCTAAAAAGTTGGGTTAGTTACCTGTCAAAAATTTTTACCAAGTTTAGGATTTTTTTTTGATTTTTTTGGTAATAATTAGGAAAAATCTGATCTTTTTAGATCAAAATAAAATCTTTTAAGTTTCATTTAAAATAAAAATCATTTCTTAATCTTTAAAAACAAAGTCTGTACGATTTTTTAAAATTGATCGAATTTTTTTTAAAGTTAGGTTAGTAAACTGTCAAAAATTTTTACCAAGTTTAAAAATTTTTTTGATTTTTTTGGTAATAATTAGGAAAAATCTGATCTTTTTAGATCAAAATAGAATCTTTTAAGTTTCATTTAAAATAAAAATCATTTCTTAATCTCTAAAACTAAAGTCTGTACGATTTTTTAAAGTTGATCGAATTTTTTTTAAAGTTAGGTTAGTAAACTGTCAAAAATTTTTACCAAGTTTAAAAATTTTTTTGATTTTTTTGTTAATAATTAGGAAAAATCTGATCTTTCTAGATCAAAATAAAATCTTTTAAGTTTCATTTAAAATAAAAATCATTTCTTAATCTCTAAAAATAAAGTCTGTACGATTTTTTAAAATTGATCGAATTTTTTTTAAAGTTAGGTTAGTTACCTGTCAAAAATTTTTACCAAGTTTAGGATTTTTTTGGTAATAATTAGGAAAAATCTGATCTTTTTAGATCAAAATAAAATCTTTTAAGTTTCATTTAAAATAAAAATCATTTCTTAATCTTTAAAAACAAAGTCTGTACGATTTTTTAAAATTGATCGAATTTTTTTTAAAGTTAGGTTAGTAAACTGTCAAAAATTTTTACCAAGTTTAAAAATTTTTTTGATTTTTTTGGTAATAATTAGGAAAAATCTGATCTTTTTAGATCAAAATAGAATCTTTTAAGTTTCATTTAAAATAAAAATCATTTCTTAATCTCTAAAACTAAAGTCTGTACGATTTTTTAAAGTTGATCGAATTTTTTTTAAAGTTAGGTTAGTAAACTGTCAAAAATTTTTACCAAGTTTAAAAATTTTTTTGATTTTTTTGTTAATAATTAGGAAAAATCTGATCTTTCTAGATCAAAATAAAATCTTTTAAGTTTCATTTAAAATAAAAATCATTTCTTAATCTCTAAAAATAAAGTCTGTACGATTTTTTAAAATTGATCGAATTTTTTTTAAAGTTAGGTTAGTTACCTGTCAAAAATTTTTACCAAGTTTAGGATTTTTTTGGTAATAATTAGGAAAAATCTGATCTTTTTAGATCAAAATAAAATCTTTTAAGTTTCATTTAAAATAAAAATCATTTCTTAATCTTTAAAAACAAAGTCTGTACGATTTTTTAAAATTGATCGAATTTTTTTTAAAGTTAGGTTAGTAAACTGTCAAAAATTTTTACCAAGTTTAAAAATTTTTTTGATTTTTTTGGTAATAATTAGGAAAAATTTGACTTTTTAAAACCAAAATTGAATCTTTTATCTTTCATTTAAACCAAAAATCATCCCTTAATCTTCATAAATAAAGTCTGGGGGATTTTTTAAAATTGGTCAACTTTTCTAAAAAGTTGGGTTAGTTACCTGTCAAAAATTTTTACCAACTTTAGGAATTTTTTTGATTTTTTTGGTAATAATTAGGAAAAATCTGATCTTTTTAGATCAAAATAAAATCTTTTAAGTTTCATTTAAAATAAAAATCATTTCTTAATCTCTAAAAATAAAGTCTAGGCGATTTTTTAAAGTTGATCGAATTTTCTAAAAAGTTGGGTTAGTTATCTGTCAAAAATTTTTACCAACTTTAGGAATTTTTTTGATTTTTTTGGTAATAATTAGGAAAAATTTGACTTTTTAAATCTAAAATAGAATCTTTTATCTTTCATTTAAACCAAAAATCATCCCTTAATCTTCATAAATAAAGTCTGGGGGATTTTTTAAAATTGGTCAACATTTTTAAAAAAGTTGGGTTAGTTACCTGTCAAAAATTTTTACCAACTTTAGGAATTTTTTTGATTTTTTTGGTAATAATTAGGAAAAATTTGACTTTTTAAAACCAAAATTGAATCTTTTATCTTTCATTTAAATCAAAAATCATCCCTTAATCTTCATAAATAAAATTTAGGCGATTTTTTAAAGTTGATCGAATTTTCTAAAAACTTAGATTAGTTAACTGTCAAAAATTTTAACCAAAAAAATTTTTTTGGTAATAATTAGGAAAATTTTGACTTTTTAAATCCAAAATAGAATATTTTATTTTTCATTTAAATCAAAAATCATCCCTTAATCTTCATAAATAAAGTCTGGGGAATTTTTTTAAATTGGTCAAAATTTTTAAAAAAGTTGGGTTAGTTACCTGTCAAAAATTTTTACCAACTTTAGGATTTTTTTTGATTTTTTTGGTAATAATTAGGAAAAATGTGACTTTTTAAATCCAAAATAGAATATTTTATTTTTCATTTATACCAAAAATCATTCTTTAATCTTCATAAATAAAGTCTGGGGGATTTTTTAAAGTTGATCCAATTTTACTAAAAAGTTAGGTTAGTTATCTGTCAGAAATTTTTACCAACTTTAGGAATTTTTTTGATTTTTTTGGTAATAATTAGGAAAAATTGGACTTTTTAAATCTAAAATTGAATCTTTTATCTTTCATTTAAACCAAAAATCATCCCTTAATCTTTATAAATAAAGTCTGGGGGATTTTTTTAAATTGGTCAAAATTTTTAAAAAAGTTGGGTTAGTAACCTGTCAAAAATTTTTACCAACTTTAGAAATTTTTTTAATTTTTTTGGTAATAATTAGAACAAATCTGACTTTTTAAAATCAAAATAGAATCTTTTATTTTTCATTTAAACCAAAAATCATCCCTTAATCTTCATAAATAAAGTCTGGGGGATTTTTTAAAATTGGTCAAAATTTTTAAAAAAGTTGGGTTAGTTACCTGTCAAAAATTTTTACCAACTTTAGAAATTTTTTTAATTTTTTTAGTAATAATTAGAACAAATCTGACTTTTTAAAGTCAAAATAGAATCATTTAAGTTTAATTTAGTACAAAAATCGTTTCTCAATTCTTATAAATTAAGTCGCTATGATTTTTTTTAAGTTGATATAAAAAATTTAAAATTACCTAAAGTAATTTTCTATGTTAATACACAAATCCCCATTGATTTAATCACCTCCAATCATTACTTCAAACGTTCACCCTTTTAATATTATCCTATAATGACACACAGTATCATCAGTCATCAAACAACTTAAGTATGTATCAGTTTCTAAACCACTTTGATATCGCCTAGTACTCAGACGATACTAGACCCTAGCAATTACCCATTGTAAATGTTGCTATAGGATACCTCACCTCACCGTTTGATGTTCGATTCCCGTTTGATCGTGAGAATTAAGCACTCGAATTAATTAATTAAGGAGTATCTCGAATAGACGTAGATTACTACACGACGGTAGACGGTACCCCGTCTTGTTATAGCTGTCTCGTCGGCGGTTAGTTAACCCATCGGCGAATCAATTGCCCCCTTACCGCACCAATTTACAATAGTAATCAAAGTTGACGGTCGTTAACTATCGCGAATATCGGTAACAATCGTGAATATCTGTAACCATTGTGAATGAATATCATTAATGATCCCTATACTAGTAGATATTTTAAGATGAAACGTTCGACGTGTAAAGGACTAAAGGGGTAACGTTTCCGGCGTGTAATGGCTCGAAGGAGACCCGGAGGGTTGTTCCAGATCCTCGGTGGCGTTTCTAATTAAGAGGGAATTCGGTCGTCTACCCGGTTGAACGCGCCATCAACGGCAATTGAAATTACAACTGCGCCACGGTCTCGGTAATTGGTAGTTGTCGTGATTATGCGCTTATCGGACCGAATACTGCGACGACGACAGCAGCTTTCGAAACAGTTTGCTAAACTTAATTTAAACAGGTCTCAAATTGAATAATTGAATTCGTCACATATAAGATTTGTAAAGATTTTATTAAATTTTATTAATTTATGGTGATAAGAAGTATTTTATAATAATCGATATAAGGGGTGGTTATTTTTTTTCGCTAGGAATGTAGGCAACCCTATAATCGTTATTAAAAGGTGCCTTTTGGGGTTATTGGCGACATCTAGACGGTGGAGGTTAAACTAAAATCGTTATTTCCCCTCAAAGATAGAGGGAGTAACCGTACACGTTTTAAAGTATAACTTAATTTTTAAAGAATATTTTTTATTTAATTGATTTTTATAATTAGAATAAATTTGACCATTTAAATTCAAAATAGAAGCTTTTACGTTCATTTTAGTGTAAAAATCATTTCTTAATTCTTATAAATAAACTCTGTATGATTTTTTAAAATTGATCAATTTTTTTGAAAAAAATACTGTTAAAAATTTTTACCAATTAAAAAAATTTTTTTAATTTTTTTGGTAATATTTAGAAAAAATTTTACTTTTTTAAAACAAAATAGAATATTTTATCTTTAATTTAACGTAAAAATCATTCCTTAATCTTTATAAATAAGTTCTGGACGATTTTTTAAAGTTGATCGAATTTTCTTTAAAAGTTAGGTTAACCGTCAAAAATTTTTGTTAACTTTAAAAATTTTTTTAATTTTTTTGACCACAATTTAAACAAATTGGTCTTTTTAAATTTAAAATAGAATCTTTTATTTTTAATTTAATGTAAAAATCATTCCTTAATCTTTATAAATAAGTTCTGGACGATTTTTTAAAGTTGGTCGAATTTTTTAAAAAGTTAGGTTAACTATCAAAAATTTTTGTTAATTTTAAAAATTTTTTTAATTTTTTTGACAACAATTTGGACAAATCGGTCTTTTTTAATTTAAAATAGAATCTTTTATCTTTCATTTAATCCAAAAATCATTCCTTAATCTTCATAAATAAAGTCTAGGCGATTTTTTAAAGTTGATCGAATTTTCTAAAAAGTTGGGTTAGTTAACTGTCAGAAATTTTTATCAACTTTAGGAATTTTTTTAATTTTTTTGATAACAATTAGGAAAAATTTGACTTTTTAAATCCAAAATAGAATCTTTTATCTTTAATTTAACGTAAAAATCATTCCTTAATCTTTATAAATAAGTTCTGGACGATTTTTTAAAGTTGATCGAAATTTTTAAAGAATTAGGTTAGTTAACTGTCAAAAATTTTTATCAATTTTAGGAATTTTTTTAATTTTTTTGATAACAATTTGGACAAATCGGTATTTTTTAATTTAAAATAGAATCTTTTATCTTTAATTTAACGTAAAAATCATTCCTTAATCTTTATAAATAAAGTCTAGGCGATTTTTTAAAGTTGATTGAATTTTGTAAAAAGTTGGGTTAGTTACCTGTCAAAAATTGTTACCAACTTTAGGAATTTTTTTGATTTTTTTGGTAATAATTAGGAAATATTTGACTTTTTAAATCTAAAATAGAATCTTTTATCTTTCATTTAAATCAAAAATCATTCCTCAATCTTCATAAATAAAGTCTGGGGAATTTTTTAAAATTGGTCAACTTTTCTAAAAAGTTGGGTTAGTTAACTATCAAAAATTTTTACTAACTTTAGCAATTTTTTTGATTTTTTTAGGAAAAATTTGACTTTTTAAATTCAAAATAGAATCTTTTATCTTTCATTTAAACCAAAAATCATTCCTTAATCTTCATAAATAAGTTCTGGACGATTTTTTAAAGTTGATCGAATTTTTTAAAAAGTTAGGTTAGTTAACGGTCAAAAATCTTTACGAACTTTAGGAATTTTTTTGTTTTTTTTTGATAACAATTAGGAAAAATTTGACTTTTTAAATCCAAAATAGAATCTTTTATCTTTAATTTAATATAAAAGTCATTCCTTAATCTTTATAAATAAATTTTGTATGATTTTTTAAAGTTGATCGAAATTTTTAAAAAGTTAGGTTAGTTAACTGTCAAAAATTTTTACCAACTTTAGGAATTTTTTTAATTTTTTTGACAACAATTTGGACAAATCGGTCTTTTTTAATTTAAAATAGAATCTTTTATCTTTAATTTAATATAAAAATCATTCCTTAATCTTTATAAATAAGTTCTGGATGATTATTTAAAGTTGATCGACTTTTCTTTAAAAATTAGGTTAGTTAACTGTCACAAATGTTTACCAACTTTAGGAATTTTTTTAATTTTTTTGATAACAATTTGGACAAATCGGTCTTTTTTAATTTAAAATAGAATCTTTTATCTTTAATTTAATGTAAAAATCATTCCTTAATCTTTATAAATAAATTTTGTATGATTTTTTAAAGTTGATGGAAATTTTTAAAGAATTAGGTTAGTTAACTGTCAAAAAATTTTATCAACTTTAGGAATTTTTTTAATTTTTTTGATAACAATTTGGACAAATCGGTCTTTTTTAATTTAAAATAGAATCTTTTATCTTTAATTTAATGTAAAAGTCATTCCTTAATCTTTATAAATAAATTTTGTATGATTTTTTAAAGTTGATCGAAATTTTTAAAGAATTAGATTAGTTAACTGTCAAAAATTTTTATCAACTTTAGGAATTTTTTTAATTTTTTTAACAACAATTTGGACAAATCGGTCTTTTTTAATTTAAAATAGAATCTTTTATCTTTAATTTAACGTAAAAATCATTCCTTAATCTTTATAAATAAACTCAATACGATTTTTTAAAGTTGATAAAATTTTTTCAATTTTTAAGTTAGGTTAACCGTCAAAATTTTTCACCAACTTTAAAATTTTTTTTAATTTTTTTGGTAACAATTAGTAAAAATTTGATTTTTTTAGTTCAAAATAGAATCTTTTAAATTTAATTTAAAATAAAAATCATTCCTTAATCTTTGAAAATAAACCCTGTACGATTTTTTAAAGTTGATAGAATTTTTTAAAGTGTTAGGTTAGTAAACAGTCAATAAAATGATTATTTCCCTCCAAATACAGAGGGAGCTACCATCTACGTTTTCCAGGATATAATTTTTTAAGAAGTATCTTTTATGTAATTTATTTTTTATAACAAATTATTATTATATCAAAAAATTCTATATTTTTATATTTTATGTTAATTAAAAAAAAATTTTCTTTTAATTTCCAGCTCTCCGAATTGGAGCAGCGTGTCCTTGAAGCTGAAGGACGAGCGGAAGAAGCCGAGGATAAGGTGAGAAAATTCCAATATAAAATTGATTCTAGTTCGATTCTTTTTTAATTCTTTTTTGTTTTTTTTTTATTCTTTTTTGTATTTTTCGGTTCTTTTTTGTATACTTTGATTCTTTTTTGATTCTATTTTGATTCTTTTTTTTGTCTATTTTGATTCTTTGATTCTATTTTGATTCTTTTTCTATTCTTTTTTGATTCTTTGATACTTTTTTAATTCTTTTTTGACTTTTTTGATTCTTTGATTCTATTTTGACTCTTTTTTTGTCTTTTTTGGATTCTTTTTTGTCTTTTAATTCTTTTTTTGACTTTTTTTTTGATTCTTTGATTCTATTTCGTTTCTTTTTTGTCTATTTTGATTCTTTGATTCTATTTCGATTCTTTTTTTGTCTATTTTGATTCTTTGATTCTATTTCGATTCTATTTCGATTCTTTTTTTGTCTTTTTTGATTCTTTGATTCTATTTTGATTCTTTTTCTATTCTTTTTTGATTCTTTGATACTTTTTTAATTCTTTTTTGACTTTTTTGATTCTTTGATTCCATTTTGACTCTTTTTTTGTCTTTTTTGGATTCTTTTTTTGTCTTTTAATTCTTTTTTTGACTTTTTTTTTGATTCTTTGATTCTATTTCGTTTCTTATTTTGTCTATTTTGATTCTTTGATTCTATTTCGATTCTTTTTTGTCTATTTTGATTCTTTGATTCTATTTCGATTCTTTTTCGATTCTTTTTTTGTCTTTTTTGATTCTTTGATTCTATTTTGATTGTTTTTCTATTCTTTTTTGATTCTTTGATACTTTTTTAATTCTTTTTTGACTTTTTTGATTCTTTGATTCTATTTTGACTCTTTTTTTGTCTTTTTTGGATTCTTTTTTTGTCTTTTAATTCTTTTTTTAACTTTTTTTTTTGATTCTTTGGTTCTATTTCGATTCTTTTTTTGTCTATTTTGATTCTTTGATTCTATTTTGATTGTTTTTCGATTCTTTTTTGATTCTTTTTCCATTTTTCTTAGAATTTTCTCTAATTTTCTCCTCAAAATCATCCAGTTTGTATTTGAAAACGGTCGCTTAGTGGCGTCGCGACGTCTGAGGTCGACGTTAGCGTAAGTCGCGCGAGATGGAGTTCGCGGCATTCGGTTGCCGGGCAACGCGCGTCTCTCGCTTTCGCTATCGTTTTGTTATTGATTATTTCGAAGTGCGACGTGCGCGCCGCGACGGATATGGCGCCTCGCAGCTGACAGAAAAACAGAAAACAATTTCCTTTTGCGCGGTTTTTGTTGATTTTCCGTTTGGCGATTTTCGGCGCGGCGACCGGAAAGTCTCGGCGACGCTGGAAAACGCACCGATCGAACCTAGAAAATGTAAGTTGTCCATTCAACGTAGACCTCTTTTCTGTTGATTTTTTTTCACGGCCATTTCCGTTCTCGATTTCTCGATTCGATTTTGTTTTTTCATTCGAACGCCCACTACGATATTTATTTTAAATTAATTTTTGTTGTTTAGTAGAATTTTCATCTTTTTTGGAGTCACAGTGTATGATTTTTTTTAGTAGAAGCTTAAATGATTTTAATTAAAGATTTTTTTTTATTATTAAATTATTAGAATTTTATTTTATACAATTTTTTAGTTCGGTGGTTACTAAATAATTTAAATTTTTGATTTGTATAAAATCAGAGTAGAGTTAAGAACACGTAATAGGAAAGTAAAGGAACAAAACGTCTGTTAGACGATACACAAAGGGCACTTTAATTCGCGAAAGTGGTCGGTACAACACGCACAAAGCCGCTGGCGTATAAAGAAAGGAGGAAACAGGTGGTCTGTGTGTGTTACAGGAAGAACGTTGCCCTTTAAAATAACGGTAGCGAGCCTTCTGTTTAGAGAAGCCACCCTTTAAACGAACTTGACGTTTTATTAAAGTCGAATTTTTGTTTTACTTTTACTTTTGTTTTTGTCTTTTTGTATTTCCTAATATACAGGGTGATTC
This sequence comes from Digitonthophagus gazella, assembly GCA_036711955.1. NCBI lineage: Eukaryota > Metazoa > Arthropoda > Insecta > Coleoptera > Scarabaeidae > Digitonthophagus > Digitonthophagus gazella. Next base: position 2,671,902 of record JASCIT010000002.1, on the reverse strand, counting down.
AAGTTAAATGTGAAAAATTTTTTAGGAAGTGTTTTCTTTTAAAAATTGGGTGAGAGAAAAAAGTGAGAAAAAAACTTATTTATAAATCATGAAAATTTGAATTTAAAAAATCATCCTGATTGTAATTTTAGGAATTAAGAAGAGATTTTTTGGAAAATTATAGGTTAGAATATCTATTTTTATCTAATATATGATAATTCATATGAAATATAAAAATTTTTGAGAAAAGATTTTTTTTCTAAACGTCTATATTTTCATCTAATTTGTAAATGTCAAAATCAAAGTTTAAAAAATCACCCTGATTTTAGTTTTAGGAATAAAGAAAAAATTTTTTGGGAAAATATAGTTTAAAATGTCTATTTTAATGTGACACACAAGAAACTATAAGTTGGTTTATAAAAATTTTGAGAAAAAAATTGATTTCTAAACATCTACATTTTTCACCTAACCTAAAAACGTCAAAATCGAATTTTAAAAAATCTCCCTGATCTTAATTTTAGGAATATTAAAAAGATTTTTTGGAAAATAATAAATAAAAATGTCTATTTTAGTATAAAATAAGAATTTATAAATTAACTAATTAAAATTTTCAGAAAAAAATTAATTTCTAAACATCTACATTTTTCACCTAACCTAAAAACGTCAAAATCGAATTTTAAAAAATCGCCCTGATCTTAGTTTTAGGAATATTGAAAAGATTTTTTGGAAAATAATAAATAAAAATGTCTGTTTTAGTATAAAATAAGAATTTATAAATTAACTAATTAAAATTTTCAGAAAACAATTAAATTCTAAACATCTACATTTTTCACCTAACCTAAAATCGTAAAAATCGAATTTTAAAAAATCGCCCTGATCTTAATTTTAGAAATATTAAAAAGATTTTTTGGAAAATAATAAACTAAAATGTTTATTTTAGTATAAAATAAGAATTTATAAATTAACTAGTAAAAATTTTAAGAAAAAAATTAATTTCTAAACCCCTACATTTTTCACCTAACCTAGAAATGTCAAAATCAAATTTAAAAAAATCTCCCTGATCTTAGTTTTAGGAATATTAAAAAGATTTTTTGGAAAATCATAAACTAAAATGTCTACTTTGGTATACAATAAGAATTTATAAATTAACTAGTAAAAATTTTAAGAAAAAAATTAATTTCTAAACTTCTACATTTTTCACTTAACCTAAAATTGTAAAAATCGAATTTTAAAAAATCGCCCTGATCTTAATTTTAGGAATATTGAAAAAAAATTTTGGATAATCATAAATTAGAATGTCTACTTTAGTATAGAATAAGAATTTATAAATTAACTAGTAAAAATTTCAAGAAAAAAATTAATTTCTAAACTTCTACATTTTTCACCTAACCTAAAATCGCAAAAATCGAATTTTAAAAAATCGCCCTGATCTTAATTTTAGAAATATTAAAAAGATTTTTTGGAAAATAATAAACTAAAATGTTTATTTTAGTATAAAATAAGAATTTATAAATTAACTAATTAAAATTTTCAGAAAAAAATTAATTTCTAAACATCTACATTTTTCACCTAACCTAAAATCGTAAAAATCGAATTTAAAAAAATCACCCTGATCTTAGTTTTAGGAATATTGAAAAGATTTTTTGGAATATCATAAACTAAAATGTCTATTTTAGTATAGAATAAGAATTTATAAATTAACTAGTAAAAATTTTAAGAAAAAAAATAATTTCTAAACCTCTACATTTTTCACCTAACCTAAAAACATCAAAATTGAATTTTAAAAAATCGCCCTGATCTCAATTTTAGGAATATTAAAAAGATTTTTTGGAAAATCATAAACTAAAATGTCTATTTTAGTATACAACAAAAATTTTTAAATTAACTAGTAAAAATTTTAAGAAAAAAATTAATTTCTAAACCTCTACATTTTTCATCTAACCTAAAAACGTCAAAAACGATTTTTTAAAAAATCGCCCTGATCTTAGTTTTAGGAATATTAAAAAGATTTTTTGGAAAATAATAAACTAAAATGTTTTTTTTTAGTATAAAATAAGAATTTATAAATTAACTAGTAAAAATTTTAAGAAAAAAAATAATTTTTAAACCTCTACATTTTTCACCTAACCTAAAAACGTTAAAATCGAATTTTAAAAAATCTCCCTGATTTTAGTTTTGTGAATTTAGAAAAGATTTTTTGGAAAATTATAGGTTTGAATATCTACTTTGATTTAATATACGATAATTTATATGAGATATAAATATTTTTGATAAAAGATTTTTTTTCTAAACGTCTATATTTTCATCTAATTTGCAAATGTCAAAATCAAAGTTTAAAAAATCACCCTGATCTTAGTTTTAGGAATAAAGAAAAATTTTTTTGGGAAAATATAGTTTAAAATGTCTATTTTAATGTGACACACAAGAAACTATAAGTTGGTTTATAAAAATTTTGAGAAAAATGGGTATTTTTGAACCCTAACCTAAAATTATCAAAATTGAGTTTTAAAAAATCGCCCTGATCTTAATTTTAGGAATATTGAAAAGATTTTTTGGAAAATAATAAATAAAAATGTCTATTTTAGTATAAAATAAGAATTTATAAATTAACTAGTAAAAATTTTAAGAAAAAAATTAAATTCTAAACATCTACATTTTTCACCTAACCTAAAATCGTAAAAATCGAATTTTAAAAAATCGCCCTGATCTTAATTTTAGAAATATTAAAAAATTTTTTGGAAAATAATAAACTAAAATGTTTATTTTAATATAAAATAAGAATTTATAAATTAACTTGTAAAAATTTTAAGAAAAAAATTAATTTCTAAACATCTACATTTTTCACCTAACCTAAAATCGTAAAAATCGAATTTTAAAAAATCTCCCTGATTTTAGTTTTGTGAATTTAGAAAAGATTTTTTGGAAAATTATAGGTTTGAATATCTACTTTGATTTAATATACGATAATTTATATGAGATGTAAAAATTTTTGAGAAAAGATTTTTTTTCTAATGGTCTATATTTTCACCTAATTTGTAAATGTCAAAATCAAAGTTTAAAAAATCACCTTGATTTTAGTTTTAGGAATAAAGAAAAATTTTTTTGGGAAAATATAGTTTAAAATGTCTATTTTAATGTGACACATAAGAAAGTATAAGTTGGTTTATAAAAATTTTGAGAAAAATGGGTATTTTTAAACCCTAACCTAAAATCATCAAAATTGAATTTTAAAAAATCGCCCTGAACTCAATTTTAGGAATTTTGAAAAGATTTTTTGGGAAATCATAAATTAGAATGTTTATTTTAGTATAGAATAAGAATTTCTAAATGAAGTAGCAAAAAATTAAAAAAAAAAATTAATTTCTAAACCTCTACATTTTTCACCTAACCTAAAATCGTTAAAATCGAATTTTAAAAAATCTCCCTGATCTTAGTTTTAGGAATATTGAAAAGATTTTTTGGAAAATAATAAATTAAAATGTCTATTTTAATATAAAATAAAAATTTATAAATTAACTATAGTAAAAATTTCAAGAAAAAAATTAATTTCTAAACTTCTACATTTTTCACCTAACCTAAAAACGTCAAAATCGATTTTTAAAAAAATCGCCCTGATCTTAGTTTTAGGAATATTAAAAAGATTTTTTAGAAAATAATAAATTAAAATGCCTATTTTAATATAGAATAAGAATTTTTAAATTAACTAGTAAAAATTTTCAGAAAAAATTAATTTATAAACCTCTACATTTTTCACCTAACCTAAAATCGTTAAAATCGAATTTTAAAAAATCTCCTTGATCTTAATTTTAGGAATATTAAAAAGATTTTTTGGAAAATAATAAACTAAAATGTCTATTTTAGTATAAAATAAGAATTTATAAATTAACTAATTAAAATTTTCAGAAAAAAATTAATTTCTAAACTTTTACATTTTTCACCTAACCTAAAAACATTAAAATCGAATTTTAAAAAATCGCCCTGATCTTAATTTTAGGAATATTAAAAAGATTTTTTGGAAAATAATAAATAAAAATGTCTATTTTAGTATAAAATAAGCATTTATAAATTAACTAATTAAAATTTTCAGAAAAAAATTAAATTTTAAACATCTACATTTTTCACCTAACCTAAAAACGTCAAAATCGATTTTTTGAAAAATTGCCCTGATCTTAGTTTTAGGAATATTGAAAAGATTTTTTGGAAAATAATAAATAAAAATATCTATTTTAGTATAAAATAAGAATTTATAAATTAACTAATTAAAATTTTCAGAAAAAAATTAAATTCTAAACATCTGCATTTTTCACCTAACCTAAAATCGTAAAAATCGAATTTTAAAAAATCTCCCTGAACTTAATTTTAGGAATATTAAAAAGATTTTTTGGAAAATAATAAATAAAAATGTCTATTTTAGTATAAAATAAGAATTTATAAATTAACTAATTAAAATTTTCAAAAAAAAATTAATTTCTAAACATCTACATTTTTCACCTAACCTAAAATCGTAAAAATCGAATTTTAAAAAATCTCCCTGAACTTAATTTTAGGAATATTAAAAAGATTTTTTGGAAAATAATAAATAAAAATGTCTATTTTAGTATAAAATAAGAATTTATAAATTAACTAATTACAATTTTCAGAAAAAAATTAAATTCTAAACATCTACATTTTTCACCTAACCTAAAATCGTAAAAATCGAATTTTAAAAAATCTCCCTGATCTTAATTTTAGGAATATTAAAAAGATTTTTTGGAAAATAATAAATTAAAATGTCTATTTTGCTATAAAATAAGAATTTATAAATTAACTAGGGAAAATTTTAAGAAAAAAAATTATTTCTAAACCTCTACGTTTTTCAAACACTAACAAAGCTTATACTTATTGAGCTGTAAAAATCCCCGCTGGGGGTCTTACAAAAGGGACAAATCCCTCGGATGTTGGGCTCTAAGCTCTTCTCCGTGGTACTTTTCCCTTCCCTCGAAGCTTGCAAGTCGATACCACGTGACATATGGGGTAGCGGAGCTTCGGTCTCTAAGCAACCCTCTATTTATTTGGGTTAAATGACTCATAGGGGGAGAATTTGATATAAAAACGCAAAGCTTATATTCTATCAAAAATTACAACTCGCAAAAATCATTATTTAATTTATAAATAAGTTTTGTACGATTTTTTAAAGTTGATTAAATTTTTTTTGAAGTTAGGTTAAGTGTCAAAAATTTTATCCATCTTTAAAAATTTTTTAAATTTTTTTGGGATAATTAGAAAAAATTTGATTTTTTAATTTAAAATAGAATCTTTTAGGTTTCATTTAATACAAAAATCATTTCTTAATCTTTATAAATAAAGTCTGAGCGATTTTTTAAAATTGATGGAAATTTTTTAAAAAGTTAGGTTAGTTAACTGTCAAAAATTTTTACAAACTTTAAAATTTTTTTTGATTTTTTTGGTAATAATTAGGAAAAATTTGACTTTTTAAATCTAAAATAGAATCTTTTATCTTTCATTTAAACCAAAAATCATTCCTTAATCTTCATAAATAAAGTCTGGGGGATTTTTTAAAGTTGATTGAATTTTCTAAAAAGTTAGGTTAGTTACCTGTCAAAAATTTTTATCAACTTTAGGAATTTTTTTGATTTTTTTGATAATAATTAGGAAAAATTTGACTTTTTAAATCTAAAATAGAATCTTTTATCTTTCATTTAAACCAAAAATCATTCCTTAATCTTCATAAATAAAGTCTGGGGGATTTTTTAAAGTTGATCGATTTTCCTAAAAAGTTAGGTTAGTTACATGTCAAAAATTTTTACCAACTTTAGGAATTTTTTTGAATTTTTTGGTAATAATTAGGAAAAAATTGACTTTTTAAAACAAAAATAGAATCTTTTATCTTTCATTTAAACCAAAAATCATCCCTTAATCTTCATAAATAAAGTCTGGGGGATTTTTTAAAGTTGATCGATTTTCTTAAAAAGTTAGGTTAGTTACCTGTCAAAAATTTTTACCAACTTTAGGAATTTTTTTAATTTTTTTGGTAATAATTAGGAAAAATCTCACTTTTTTAAATCAAAATAGAATTTTTTAGGTTTCATTTAATACAACAATCATTTCTTAATCTTCATAAATAAAGTCTGGGGGATTTTTTAAAGTTGGTCGATTTTTCTAAAAAGTTGGGTTAGTTACCTGTCAAAGATTTATACCAATTTTAGGAATTTTTTTGATTTTTTTGATAATAATTAGGAAAAATTTGACTTTTTTAATTCAAAATAGAATCTTTTATGTTCAATTCTAATTCCTCTTTTTTCCCTTTTGATCGATGGTGACGTCCAACCATCCTGAGAGTTCAAGCACGCGAGTAATTTGTGAAACGGGCAACTATTTTCCGAGAAAATTAATGTCCCGACAGATACCGCCGCTTGAATATTTCAGTGGTTTATGCGACGGACACGCAAGCGGTTTTTCGGAAGTTGCGATAAAGAAAACCACCCTCCAAAACCCCTAAAGACACGTATTTCGTCCGAAACTATCTACTTTCCAACCTCGCCAGACTTTCCAAGATGTATTAAGGGTACAATTTCACAGTCAGCTTAACTAACTTAATTCCCAACTTAAATTAAATACTAGTAGTAAAAAAAATAAAATAAATATATACAGGGTGTCTCACCATAAGTTGAAATATCTTGAAAAATAAAAATTTTAACCCACTTCCGGTTTAACCGAAAATCATGAATGACTAAAATTATTCAATTTGATTAGACTTGTAGTTGTGAAGATATGACTTAGATGAGACACCCTATATATTGGAATATATTAGAATGGTGCGTCAGCGATATCATGTAAAGCGAAACGAGACGTAAAAAGGGGGAGAGAGGGGTTGGGTTCGGTCGTAAAACTGCTAATGTGCCCCTTGCCATTGAAAAAGCTCTGGCTGGCCTTTAGTGCAAGTTCGGGACGGTAACTGGCCGCATGCCAAGCTCGAACGACGGCCGTCTCGACGCCCTGGCGCCGTCTGAATCCGCGTTTTAGCTCCTCGCAGTCTCTCCGAGAATCGTTTTAGTCCAGTCGGTGACATTAGTGAGGAAACAACACTTCAATTAACTGAGAGAACGAGGGCTTCAACCTAACTAACGTCTACTTATTAAAATTTGAGAGCTTTGGTTTAAAAAAAAATCATCTAAAATGGCTTTCATCAAAGGTATTTTTTATTTATTTATTTATCTAATTAATTAATTAATTAATTAATTTAACTTTAAGATTTTTATTAAAACATGTCTATATAGATATCAAAGTGTATTATTGATTTTGAGTTTTAGTCATCGGGTTTGTTTGCAACCCTAAACGTAATACACGATGAACGATGGGGGAGTTTGCATTCTCATCTGTGTTTGCAAGGGTAGTTTTTGTTATGTGCGTTGATTAAAAGAACTGTTAATACCCAAAAGGGGGTTGGGAAATTAAAAAAAAAACTTTTGTGTGATGAAATTAATCCTGTTTTTTAATTTTGCTCTTTGTATTAGAAAAAAATTACGATTAAAATTGGTTAAAAAAAATTTTGATTAAAAAAATTTTTGATCCAAAATCTTTGAGAATTTTTTTAATTTTTTTGGTAAAAGTTAGAATAAGTCGGTAAAATTTAATAAAAAATAAACATTTTAATCTACTTATTTTAAAATTTTTTTTCTTTAATTTTCATAAATAAGTTCTACAGGATTTTTTAAAGTTGATCAAAAATTAGGTTATTTTTGGTAAAAAGAAATCTTAAATTTTTTGGGAATTTTTTTAAATTTTTTGATAAAAACTAGAATAAATCGACTAAATTTAATGAAAAATAGACAATGTAATCTATTTATTTTTAAATTTTCTTCGTTTAATTTTCATAAATAAGTTCTACAGGATTTTTTAAAGTTGGTCGAAAATTAGGTTATGTTTGGTCAAAAAAAAAATCTTAAATTTTTTGGGAATTTTTTTAAATTTTTTGATAAAAACTAGAATAAATCGGTTAAATTTAATAAAAAATAGATATTTTAATCTACTTATTTTTAAGTTTTCTTGCTTTAATTTTCATAAATAAGTTCTATAGGATTTTTTAAAATTGGTTAAAAATTAGGTTATGTTTGGTCAAAAATCTTAAATTTTTTGGGAATTTTTTTAAATTTTTTGATAAAAATTAGAATAAATCGACTAAGTTTACTGAAAAATAGATATTTCAATCTACTTATATTTTAATTTTCTTCCTTTAATTTTCATAATTAACTTCTACATGATTTTTTAAAGTTGGTCGAAAATTAAGTTATGTTTGGTAAAAAAATCTTCAATTTTTTGGGATTTTTTTTAAATTTTTTGATAAAAACTAGAATAAATTGACTAAGTTTATTGAAAAAATGATATTTCAATCTACTTATTTTTAAATTTTCTTCCTTTAATTTTCATAAATAAGTTCTACAGGATTTTTTAAAGTTGGTCAAAAATTAGGGTTATGTTTGGTCAAAAATCTTCAATTTTTTGTGAATTTTTTAAAATTTTTTGGTAATAATTAGAATAAATCGGTTAAATTTAGTGAAAAATAGACATTTTAATCTACTTATTTTTAAATTTTCTTGCTTTAGTTTTCATAAATAAGTTCTACAGGATTTTTTAAAGTTGGTCGAAAATTAGGTTATGTTTGGTAAAAAAATCTTCAATTTTTTGGGAATTTTTTTAATTTTTTGGGTTATAATTACAACAAATCTGTAAAATTTATTCAAAAATAGATATTTCAATCTACTTATTTTTGAATTTTCTTCCTTTAATTTTCATAAATAAGTTCTACATGATTTTTTTAAAGTTGGTCGAAAATTAGGTTATTTTGGTAAAAAAATCTTCAATTTGTTGTGAATTTTTTTAAATTTTTTGGTAATAAGTAGAATAAATCGACTAAATTTAATAAAAAATAGATATTTCAATCTACTTATTTTTAAATTTTCTTCCTTTAATTTTCATAATTAACTTCTACAGGATTTTTTTAAAGTTGGTCGAAAATTAGGTTATGTTTGGTAAAAAAATCTTAAATTTTTTGGGAATTTTTTTAAATTTTTTGATAAAAGCTAGAATAAATCGGTTAAATTTAATAAAAAATAGATATTTTAATCTATTTATTTTTAAATTTTCTTCCTTTAATTTTCATAATTAACTTCTACAGGATTTTTTTAAAGTTGGTCGAAAATTAGGTTATATTTGGTAAAAATTCTTCAATTTTTTGTGAATTTTTTTAAATTTTTTGGTAATAATTAGAATAAATCGGTTAAATTTGATAAAAAATAGACATTTCAATCTACTTATTTTTAAATTTTCTTGCCTTAATTTTCATAAATAAATTCCACAGGATTTTTTTAAAGTTGGTCAAAAATTAGGTTATGTTTGGTCAAAAATCTTCAATTTTTTGGGATTTTTTTTTAATTTTTTGGTTAAAATTAAAACAAATCTATAAAATTTAGTGAAAAATAGACATTTCAATCTACTTATTTTTAATTTTTCTTCCTTTAATTTTCATAAATAAGTTCTACAGGATTTTTTAAAGTAATTTTACACCAAATTTTGTAAAATTTTAGAAAAAAAATCAGATTTTAGAAAATTTTAGATGAAATTGCACAATTTTAAGATAAATAAAGTTTTTTTCAATGAAATTCGACAATTTTGGACGAAATTTCGTGAAATTTCAAATAAACTTCGACAATTTTAAGAAATTTGAGGTAAAATTTCACCATTTTTAGCTAAATTAAGTTATTTTTCAATGAAATTCGACAAATTTAAGCGAAATTTCGTGAAATTTTAGATGAAATTCGAGGAATTTTGAAAATTTTTAGAAGTCAATCATTTTAGAAATTTTTAGTTTGAGTTCCTATAACTCAGCTGGCGATTGTCTGATTTTCCTACGACTTATTTCTAATGATTCTTTATTCAATTTTGAATCAAATTCTGGAGAGGCATTATCGTAATGAACCCGAAACATTTTTAGCAGACGTTTCTCCGAACCTCTGCATTGAAAAATTAATACGCAAATTCACTTCTATTTTACTGGAAAACCAAACGACTTACGGAGAAACTGATTTCACCATCGTTTTCCCCGTTGTTGAATTATACAAGAACTCGACTTTCAACAAAATCTGAAAACTTTCGATTTTTGGAGAAAATTCCATACCTACCACCCCTTGCGATTTTTTTCGAATTTTTGGCTATTTTGGAAATTTTGACTTTGAGCTCGTATAACTTAGCCATCGGTTGTCCGATTTTCATGCGGTTAATTTTCAACAATTCTCCGTTTAACTCTGAGTATGACCTTTGAAAAGCGTTATCATACCAGACCCGAAAAATTTCTGACGAAAGTTTTTCCGAACCTCTGCACCAAAAAATTAGACGAAAATTTTGAAATTTTTTTTTTTCATTTTATTGCAAATTCCGATTATTTGAACATTTATAATATTTTAGAAAGCACTTATCTATATACCAAATCATTCCTTCGCCGAGAAATCGCTAAAAAATCACGTTTCCATTTTTTCGATTTTCCATCATTTTAGAAATTTTGAGTTTGAGCTTTCGTAATTCGACCGCCGGTCATCTGATTTCGGTATGGTTTATTTTAAACGATTTTGCATTTAATTCTGAATAAGATTTTAGACGGGCGTTGTTATATCGGATCGGGAATATTTCTGACGAACGGTTTTGTAAACTTCTGCAATTAGATATTAAACGAAAAGTTTAAATCTTTGAAATTTTTTTCTTAAAATTTACAACAAAACGATCTTTTTTAATTAAAACTAGAATGTTTTTAGTTTCATTTAGAAGAAGGACCATTTCAAAATATTGAAAATTCAATTTCTTATGAATTTTTAAAAAATTAATGATTTTCTAACCAAAAAAAATTTTTGTCAACTTTGAAATTTTTTTAAATTTTGTGGTAATAATTAGAATAAATCGGTTAAATTTAATGAAAAATAGACATTTTAATCTACTTATTTTTAATTTTCTTCCTTTAATTTTCATAATTAACTTCTACAGGATTTTTTAAAGTTGGTCGAAAATTAAGTTATGTTTGGTAAAAAAATCTTCAATTTTTTGTGAATTTTTTAAAATTTTTTTATAAAAATTAAAATAAATCGACTAAGTTTACTGAAAAATAGATATTTCAATCTATTTATTTTTAAATTTTCTTTCTTTAATTTTCATAAATAAGTTCTACAAGATTTTTTAAAGTTGATCAAAAATTAGGTTATTTTTGGTAAGAAATCTTCAATTTTTTGGGAATTTTTTTAAATTTTTTGCTAAAAATTAAAATAAATCGGTTAAATTTAATGAAAAATAGACATTTCAATCTACTTATTTTTAAATTTTCTTCCTTTAATTTTCATAAATAAGTTCTACGCGATTTTTTAAAGTTGGGTAATTTCTGTCAAAAATTGTTGCTAATTTTAAAAAATTTTTTAATTTTTTGGTAACATTTAGAACAAATCTGACTTTTTAAAACCAAACTATAATCTTTTATCTTCAATTTAACATAAAAATCATTCCTTAATCTCTATAAATAAACTCTGTATGATTTTTTAAAGTTGAACAATTTTTTCAAAAAAGTTAGGTTAAAAACTGTCAAAAATTTTTGCTAACTTTAAGAATTTTTTTAAATTTTTTAACGATAATTAGAATAAATTTGACTTTTAGAATCAAAAATAGGATCTTTTAAGTTTAATTTAATGTAAAAATCGTTTCTTAATTCTTATAAATAAAGTTGTTACGATTTTTTAAAATTGGTTAAAAATTAGGTTATGTTTGATAAAAAATCTTGAATTTTTTGGGAATTTTTTAAAATTGTTTGGTAACAACTAAAATAAATCGATTAAATTTAATGAAAAATAGACATTTCGATCTACTTATTTTTAATTTTTCTTGCTTTAATTTTCATAAATAAGTTCTAGGTGATTTTTTTAAGTTGGTTAATTTTTTCAAAAAAGTTAGGTTAGTTAACTGTCAAAAATTTTTATCAACTTTAAGAATTTTTTTTAATTTTTTGATAAAAATTAGAACAAATTTGACTTTTTAAAATCAAAAATAGGATCTTTTAAGTTGATTTTAATGTAAAAATTATACCTTAATTTTTATAAATAAAGTCGTTACGATTTTTCAAAGTTGCTCAATATATTTTTTTTATAAATGAAAAAAAAAAATAAATAAATAAAATCATATCTAAAAAACTAATTGTTAAGACTTGAAATGTTATAAGGATTTAGATGAAAACTTAGTCTTTATTTTTACCAAAAATAAATTCTTTCCAACTTTAATTTTTTGACTTACAAGAAAGTTTATAAGAAATTCCATCCGCATTCGACATCCGATACACGAATCGTTATAAATCGCTTTTCCTCGCGTATCAAATAAGAGGAACCGGTCGTAATTTTAAAATTTATAGCTTCCCGAGCAGATTCGTGCTCCGTATCGACGATTTTCCCGTCTTTCTAGCTTCGGAAAGTCGCTATACGTCTCCTTTCGAAGCGACAACCCGTCGATTTTCGACATATTTCTCGATATTGAGCATGTAAACTCACTGATTTTCCCCAACAGTATGATTTCCATGAATAATACAACGAATTGTATTTCTAGGAAACTAGAACTATGTATTTCCTAGAACATTTCCTATAAACCTATCACTAGTAGATTGAATAAAGTAAGTTGAGTTAATTCTACGACGTTATTTTGATACAACTATATGATTGTATTTTATATTGATTTTTGAACTTTAAAAAAGAAGTAATATTTCGTAAGAAATTATCAAACGTGGTAGTATTCTGTGTGTGGTATAAAACTCGTTCAAAATTAGTCTCCAACCCATACATCATTTATTTCCGTCCTGCTTCCACTCATTAAATACCACCGTCGACAAAGTAAGTGTTGCAGAGCGACGTACCGACGAAAATAAAACCCCAAGAACCTTAGAATGACAGATCGAACTCGAGTTACCGTGCTTTGGAAGCGTGATTCGTTCATTCGTTAAGTCCGTTCATTCACACGTCGATTTATTTTTAAAATAACTCAGCAGCAGTAACAGAAACACCTTAAAAAAAACTAAATAAAATAACATAAAATAAAATAATCAATAAAAAGATGAAATAATCAAAAAACAAGTATCTAAAGAAACGAGTTGTTGGAAGTTTTCGTTAGATAAAGTTTATAAAGAAAACCAAGCTGACGTTTCTCATGAATATTTTTCCGGAGTTTTCTCTCGAAGGCGAAGGAGTGTTTTCTTTCGGGATAGAATTTTATTATTAGAACGCGTAAATTCTTCTGTAATAGGTCTGGATGCCGGCGAGAAGTTGGAGGAGTTCTCTCTTTAAGAGAACTCCTATAATTAGCCGTCGTTAGAGTGCCACAAAAAGAATTTGAAGAGAGGTTTAAAGGGGAAATGAAAATAAGAAAGTAAAAAAAGAGTTAAAGAAAGAAAGAAAATTGGATTACTATTATGATTATACTTGGCGAAGAAAATTAAAATTAAATTCCAAAAAGAAGTCAAAAAAATAAAATAAAAAGTATTATTACATAGTTTTTTTTAACCAACTTTAAAAAATCATAACGACTTTATTTATAAAAATTAAGAAATGATTTTTGTATTAAATTAAATTTAAAACACTCTATTTTGAATTAAAAAAGTCAAATTTTTCCTAATTGTTACCAAAAAAATTAAAAAAATTTCTAAAGTTGGTAAAAATTTTTGACAGTTAACTAACCTAACTTTTTTTGAAAAAATTAACCAACTTTAAAAAATCCTGTAGAACTTATTTATGAAAATTAAAGGAAGAAAATTTAAAAATAAGTAGATTAAAATATCTATTTTTCAGTAAATTTAGTCGATTTATCCTAATTTCTATCAAAAAATTTAAAAAAATTCCCAAAAAATTGAAGATTTTTTTTACCAAACATAACCCTAATTTTTGACCAATTTTAAAAAATCTTATAGAATTTATTTATGAAAATTAAAGGAAGAAAATTTAAAAATAAGTAGATTGAAATGTCTATTTTTCATTAAATTTTACCGATTTCTTCTAGTTTTCACCAAAAAATTTAAAAAAATTCCCACAAAATTGAAGATTTTTTTTACCAAACATAAGCTAATTTTTGACCAATTTTAAAAAATCCTGTAGAACTTATTTATGAAAATTAAAGGAAAAAAATTTAAAAATAAGTAGATTGAAATGTCTATTTTTCATTAAATTTTACCGATTTGTTCTAGTTTTTACCAAAAAATTAAAAAAAATTACCAAAAAATTGAAGATTTTTTTACCAAACATAACCTAATTTTTGACCAATTTTAAAAAATCCTATAGAACTTATTTATGAAAATTAAAGGAAGAAAATTTTAAAATAAGTAGATTGAAATGTCTATTTTTTATTAAATTTTACCGATTTGTTCTAGTTTTTACCAAAAAATTTAAAAAAATTCTCAAAAAAAATGAAGATTTTTGACTAAACATAACCTAATTTTCGACCAACTTTAAAAAATCCTGTAGAACTTATTTATGAAAATTAAAGGAAGAAAATTTAAAAATAAGTAGATTGAAATGTCTATTTTTCATTAAATTTTACCGATTTCTTCTAGTTTTTACCAAAAAATTTAAAAAAATTCCCAAAAAATTGAAGATTTTTTTACCAAACATAACCTAATTTTTTACCAACTTTAAAAAATCCTGTAGAACTTATTTATGAAAATTAAAGGAAGAAAATTTAAAAATAAATAGATTGAAATATCTATTTTTCATTAAATTTTACCGATTTGTTCTAACTTTTACCAAAAAAATTGAAAAAATTCTCAGTTCAAACATTTTTTTAATCAAAATTTTTTAACCAATTTTAATCTTAATTTTTTTTCAAATACAAAGAGCAAAATTAAAAAACTAAGATTAATTTCATCACACAAAAGTTTTTTTTTTAATTTTCCAACCCTCTTTTGGGTATTAACAGTCAGATCTTTTAATCAACACACATAACAACTACCCTTGCAAACGCAGATGAGAATACAAACTCTCCCATCGTTCAACGCGCATTAAATGCAAAATCGTTTAAAATAAACCATATGGAAATCAGATGACCGGCAGTCGAATTATCAAAGCTCAAACTCAAAATTTCTAAAATGATGGAAAATCGAAAAAATCGAAACGTGATTTTTTAGCGATTTCTCGGCGAAGGAATGATTTGGTATATAGATAAGTGCTTTTTAAAATATTATAAATGTTCAAATAATCGGAAATTGCAATAAAATGAAAAAAAAAAAATTTCAAAATTTTCGTCTAATTTTTTGGTGCAGAGGTTCGGAAAAACTTTCGTCAGAAATTTTTCGGGTCTGGTACGATAACGCTTTTCAAGAGTCATACTCAGAATTAAACGGAGAATTGTTGAAAATTAACCGCATGAAAATCGGACAACCGATGGCTAAGTTATACGAGCTCAAAGTAAAAATTTCCAAAATAGCCAAAAATTCGAAAAAATCGCAATGGGTAGGTATGGAATTTTTTCCAAAAATCGAAAGTTTTCAGATTTTGATGAAAGTCGAGTTCTTGTATAATTCGACAACGGGGAAAACGATGGTGAAATCAGTTTCTTCGTAAGTCCTTCGGTTTTCCAGAAAAATAGAAGTGAATTTCCTTATTAATTTTTCAATGCAAAAGTTCGGAAAAACGTCTGCTAAAAATGTTTTGGGTTCATTACGATAACACCCCTCCAGAATTTTATTCAAAATTGAATAAAGAATCATTAGAAATAAATCGTAGGAAAATCAGACAATCGCCAGCTGAGTTATAGGAGCTCAAACTAAAAATTTCTAAAATGATTGATATCTAAAAATTTTCAAAATTCGTCGAATTTCATCTAAAATTTCACGAAATTTCGCTTAAATTTGTCGAATTTCATTGAAAAATAACTTAATTTAGCTAAAAATGGTGAAATTTTATCTCAAATTTCTTAAAATTGTCGAAGTTTATTTGAAATTTCACGAAATTTCGTTTAAAATTGTCGAATTTCATTGAAAAATAACTTAATTTAGCTAAAAGTTGTGAAATTTTATCTCAAATTTCTTAAAGTTGTCGAATTTCATTTGAAATTTAACGAAATTTCGTCTAAAATTGTCGAATTTTATTGAAAAATAACTTAGTTTAGCTAAAAATTGTGAAATTTTATCTCAAATTTCTTAAAATTGTCGAATTTCATTGAAAAATAACTTAATTTAGCTAAAAATTGTGAAATTTTATCTGAAATTTCTTAAAATTGTGGAATTTCGCTTGAAATTTCACGAAATTTCGTCTAAAATTGCCGAATTTCATTGAAAAATAACTTAATTTAGCTTAAAATAGTGAAATTTTATCTCAAATTTCTTAAAATTGTCGAATTTCATTTGAAATTTTACGAAATTTCGTCTAAAATTGTCGAATTTCATTGAAAAATAACTTAATTTAGCTAAAAATTGTGAAATTTTATCTCAAATTTCTTAAAGTTGTCGAAGTTCATTTGAAATTTCACGAAATTTCGTCTAAAATTGTCGAATTTCATTGAAAAATAACTTAATTTAGCTAAAAATGGTGAAATTCTATCTCAAATTTCTTAAAGTTGTCGAAGTTCATTTGAAATTTTACGAAATTTCGTCTAAAATTGTCGAATTTCATTGAAAAATAACTTAATTTAGCTAAAAATTGTGAAATTTTATATCAAATTTCTTAAAATTGTCGAATTTCGTTTGAAATTTCACGAAATTTCGTCTAAAATTGTCGAATTTCATTGAAAAATAACTTAATTTAGCTAAAAATTGTGAAATTTCATCTAAAATTTTCTAAAATCTATTTTTTAAAATTTTTTTTCTAAAATTTCACGAAATTTGGTGTAAAATTATCTAAAATTGTTGAATTTCGTTTAATTTCACCTAAACTTTTTCGAATTTCATTGAAAGATAACTTAATTTAGCTTGAAATTGTGAAATTTCGACAAAGATTTTCAAAATTCGTCGAATTTCATCTAAAATTTCACGAAATTTCGCTTAAATTTGTCGAATTTGATTGAAAAATAACTTAATTTAGCTAAAAATGGTGAAATTTTATCTCAAATTTCTTAAAATTGTCGAAGTTCATTTGAAATTTTACGAAATTTCGTCTAAAATTGTTGAATTTCATTGAAAAAAACTTTATTTATGTTAAAATTGTGCAATTTCATCTAAAATTTTCTAAAATCTGATTTTTTTCTAAAATTTCACCAAATTTGATGTAAAATTATCTAAAATTGTTGAATTTCGTTTAATTTCACCCAAACTTTTTCGAATTTCATTGAAAGATAACTTAATTTAGCTTGAAATTGTGAAATTTCGACAAAAATGTTCAAAATTCGTCCAATTTCGTTTGAAATGTCACTAAATTTCGTCTAAAATTGTTGAATTTCATTGAAAAATAACTTTATTTAGATTAAAATTGTCAAATTTCTTCTTAAAATTTCGCCAAATTTTGTATAAAATTGCCTAAAATGAATTTCGTCTAATTTCATCTAAAATTTTCTTAAGTCATCGAATTTCGTCTGAAATTTCACCAGATTTCGACAAAGGTTGTCGAATTTAATTGAAAAATAACTTTATTTTGAATAAAATTGTAAAATTTTATCTAAAATTTGCTAAAATGATCAAATTTAGTGATGAAAATTTTGGCCAATTTTAAAAAATCGTGGAAACTATTTTTTTAATTAAGAAATGAAATTTGTATAAATTGAAAACTAAAATATCCTATTTTGTAATAAAAAAGTCAATTTTGTTTTAATTATTACCCAAAAAATTATTATATTTATTTACAAGTTGAATTTTTGGTATTTTTTTTATTTATTTTGACTAATTTTAAGAAATTTATAAGAATTTGGATAAATTTTTAGAAAATTTTTAGTTAACTTTTAGCGAATTTTGTTGAATTTTTATAAAATTAAATGAGATTTTGATTAAATTAAGACGAATTTTTGAAGAATTTTATCTAATTTGAACGAATTTTATGAAATTAAATGAAATGTTGATGAAATTAAGACGAATTTTTGAAGAATTTTGCAGAATTTGAATGAATTTTATTAAAATAATGCGAACTATGACGAATTTTTGACAGTTCAAAAGAATTTTTTGATATTTTTTTACTAAATTTAGACTAATTATATAAAATTAATATGAATTACGACGAATTTTTAATGAATTTTGTCGAGTTTTATTAAATTAAATGAGATTTTTGAAGAAATTAAAACGAAATTTGGACGAATTTTGCCAAATATTTTAAAATTAAATGAAATTTTGATGAAATTGAGACGAATTTTTGAAGAATTTTTCCGAATTTGAACGAATTTTATTAAATTAACACGAACTATGACGAATTTTTGACAAATAAACACGAAATTTTCATCATTGTAACTAAATTTAGAATGATCATATAAAATTAACAGAAAATACGACGAATTTTTAGCGAATTTTGAAAGTTTTTATTAAGTTACATGAAATTTTGTTGAAATTAAAAGGAATTTTGGAGAAATTGAGTCAAAATTTGGAGAAATTTCGCCGAATTTGAATGAACTTAATAGAATTATCGACGATTATTAAATTTGTAACGTATTTTCAACAAATTAAAACGAATTTTTTAACGAATTTAGAAAAATGTTGACGAATTTTCGGCGAATCAAACGAATTTTTGATAAATTAAGACGAATTTTTGAAAAATTTAGACGAATTTTTGAAAAATTTAGACGAATTTCTAACAATTCTTACTAAATTGAAACTAATTTTATGAAATTAACATGACTCATGATGAATTTTTGACGAATCAAACGAATTTTTGACAAATTAAGACGAATTTTTGAAAAATTTAGACGAATTTTTGAAAAATTTAGACGAATTTCTAACAATTCTTACTAAATTGAAACTAATTTTATGAAATTAACATGAATCATGATGAATTTTCGACGAATCAAACGAATTTTTGACAAATTAAGACGAATTTTCAATAAATTTAGACGAATTTCTAACAATTCTTTCTAAATTGAAACTAATTTTATGAAATTAACATGAATCATGATGAATTTTTGACGAATCAAACGAATTTTTGACAAATTAAGACGAATTTTTGACAAATTTAGACGAATTTTTGAAAAATTTAGACGAATTTCTAACAATTCTTACTAAATTGAAACTAATTTTATGAAATTAACATGAATCGTGATGAATTTTCGACGAATCATACGAATTTTTGACAAATTAAGACGAATTCTTGAAAAATTTAGACGAATTTTTGAAAAATTTAGACGAATTTCTAACAATTCTTACTAAATTGAAACTAATTTTATGAACTTAACATGAATCATAATGAATTTTTAACGAACCAAACGAATTTTTGACAAATTAAGACGAATTTTTGACAAATTAAGACGAGTTTTTGATAAATTTAGACGAATTTCTAATAATTCTTACTAAATTGAAACTAATTTTATGAAATTAACATGAATCATGATGAATTTTTGACGAATCAAACGAATTTTTGACAAATTAAGACGAATTTTTGACAAATTAAGACAAATTTTTGAAAAATTTAGACGAATTTCTAACAATTCTTACTAAATTTAAACTTATTTTATGAAATTAACATGAATCATGATGAATTTTTGACGAATCAAACGAATTTTTGACAAATTAAGACGAATTTTTGAAAAATTTAGACGAATTTCTAACAATTCTTACTAAATTTAAACTAATTTTATAAAATTAACATCTAGTTTGATTTGAATTTAGATAAATTTTGTGGAATTTAGAGAAATTTGAACGAATATTATAAAACTCATACGAATTATGACGAATTTTTTGCAAATCAGCTCTAATTTTGGTCAACTTTTCCTGAATTTGAACTAATCTTATAAAATTTACATCTAATTTAATGGAATTTAGAGAAATTTAGGCGAATTAAGGCTAATTTTTAACGAATATTATAAAAATAACGTGAATTACATTTTTTTTGACAAATCAGGTCGAATTTTTGACAAATTTAGAAGTATTTCTTACAATTTTTACAGAATTTAATTTTATTAAATTAATGTAATTTATATTTTTTTCTAATTTTAGGTACGAATAATGGAACAAAAACTAGCATGGTCGCAACAGAGTGACACCAACAACGAGCAGATATCCCGTTTGGAGGGCGAAGTCGAAGAGCAACGGCAATTGCGCCTCCAGGACGCTCGCCAAGTTGAGGCTAAAGCCGCTCGAATTAAAGAATGGGTGACGAACAAACTCAGGGAGCTTGAGCAGCAGAATCAAACGCTGCGTGAGCAGAACATCAAGTGTAATCAGCAGTTGGAGCTGCTTAAAAATCACCTCGCGCTTGTAGATAGGCGAAGGTCGGAAAGTTGTTCGCCTGAACCTAGAAGTCAACTTGCACTTACAAGTGCTTCAAGGTAAAAATCAGGATTTACATCAATACAAAAGCTTTTATAAATGTTAAGTGAATAAAGATTACAACCATTAACTTTAAAGCTAGAGCTTTCTTAGAGCCAGAATTAAAGTTAAATTAGAAGATTTAGAGTTTAGTCATTTTTTGAAAAGATGTTTGATGTGTTGCATATTGTAACATCTAATAAATCTTTTTTTTTCTGTTTATTTAGGTCGAGTAAACATAGAAGACACCAATCCGTATGCGTTTCAGCCAGTTTTGAACCCGTCCCAAATTCCGCCTACATTCCCGCTTTAGTTTCAAGCGTACCAACTAATTCCAACATGGATCCTTTATCGGACGACTTAAGAGTCGCCGTAGATAACCTAAGTATAGGTCGAGTACCGAGTAGCGCTTCGGATTCCGACCTGGCACACGATTACGCGGAAATTTACACCCCCAGCAGGGAAAAAGTACCATGGCCTAGAGCACCTACTCCGCCTTTACATAGGTTTCCAAGTTGGGAAGATAGAATTTACCAAGTCGCCGCAGATGGACTTACTTTAACCGGAACCACTCCGAGTGATATTGGACCGGAACAAGCCGGTTATCAGGATATTCCGGTTCCCGTTTATGCTACCGTTAAAGGACGAGCTAGTCAGATTAGATCTATGCCTTTTACCGGAGATTCTAGTGATGATTCTAGTGATGGAGAAGGAAATAATACAGCTGTAAGTTTAATTATTGTTGAAATAAAAATCGTTTTGTTAAAATTATTTGATTTTAGGCTATTGATGGAACAAATACACATAGCAGAAGTTCCGGAGATACTTCCGGATCAAGTCCTGGAAAGCGAACAGGTTCTACGAGTAGTGGTTCACCGAGTAAAAGTAAAACGAGAGGTATTTGAGTTGAAATAATTTAAGCTATAGCTAATTTTTTAATTTTATTTAATTTTATTTAATTTTATTTAATTCTATTTAATTTTATTAAATTTTATTAAATTGAAAAGTATCTAACCATCTTTATTTTACAGTTTTTGCTTAGCTCCATCGAACCATTAAACACTAACATTAACAAACAGGTGTTTCAGATACGTCTTTCGAGTCTGGTATGTCCGATGACTATGCAGTTCCACCGGACGCTTTAAGTTGCGATACTTCAAGTTTGGAGTCTTCGTTAATGTTAAGAGGTTCCTATTTAGACAGTCCGAAGAGAGCTGAGAGTTTGGAAAAGAGTGGTTCTTTAGCTAAACTAGGTTAATATCATTTATTATTTTAGAAATTTTTGTTAACTTTGAGAATTTTTTTAATTTTTTTGATTCACATTCAAACCAAAGTGATTATTTTATCAAAAATTATAAACATTAATCTATCATTTTCCAAAAAATCTTTTCTTTATTTTTAAAAATAAAATCTGTACGATTTTTTAAAAAAATTATCAAATTTGACAGTTAAATTAGGTTAGAAATTTTAGTTAACTTTGGGAATTTTTTTAATTTTTTTGGTGAAAATTCGAACCAAAGTGATTATTTTATTGAAAATTATAAACATTAATCTATCATTTTCCAAAAAATCTTTTCTTTATTTTTAAAAATAAGATCAGTACGATTTTTAAAAAAATATCAAATTTGACAGTTAAATTAGGTTAGAAATTTTAGTCAAGTTTGGGAATTTTTTTAAATTTTTTGGTGAAAATTAGAACCAAAGTGATTATTTTATTGAAAATTATAGATTTTAATCTATTATTTTCCAAAAAATCTTTTTTTTATTTTCATAAATAAGATCTGTACGATTTTTTAAAAAATTATCAAATTTGACAGTTAAATTAGGTTAGAAATTTTAGTTAACTTTGGGAATTTTTTTAAATTTTTTGGTGAAAATTAGAACCAAAGTGATTATTTTATTGAAAATTATAAACATTAATCTATCATTTTCCAAAAAATCTTTTCTTTATTTTTAAAAATAAGATCTGTACGATTTTTTAAAAAAAATATCAAATTTGACAGTTAAATTAGGTTAGAAATTTTAGTTAACTTTGGGAATTTTTTTAAATTTTTTGGTGAAAATTAGAACCAAAGTGATTATTTTATTGAAAATTCTAGACATTAATCTATCATTTTCCAAAAAATCTTTTCTTTATTTTTAAAAATAAAATCAGTACGATTTTTTAAAAAATTATCAAATTTGACGTTTAAATTAGGTTAGAAATTTTAGTTAATTTTGGGAATTTTTTTAAATTTTTTGGTGTAAATTAGAACCAAAGTAATTATTTTATCGAAAATTATAGACATTAATCTATCATTTTCCAGAAAATCTTTTCTTTATTTTTAAAAATAAGATCTGTACGATTTTTTAGAAAATTATCAAATTTGACAGTTAAATTAGGTTAGAAATTTTAGTTAACTTTGGGAATTTTTTTAAATTTTTTGGTGAAAATTAGAATCAAAGTAATTATTTTATTGAAAATTCTAGACATTAATCTATCATTTTCCAAAAAATCTTTTCTTTATTTTTAAAAATAAGATCTGTACGATTTTTTAAAAAATTATCAAATTTGACAGTTAAATTAGGTTAGAAATTTTAGTTAACTTTGAGAATTTTTTTAAATTTTTTGATAAATATTCGAACCAAAGTGATTATTTTATTGAAAATTATAAACATTAATCTATCATTTTCCAAAAAATCTTTTCTTTATTTTCATAAATAAGATCAGTACGATTTTTTAAAAAAATTATCAAATTTGACAGTTAAATTAGGTTAAAAATTTTAGTTAACTTTGGGAATTTTTTTAATTTTTTTGGTGAAAATTAGAACCAAAGTGATTATTTTATTGAAAATTATAGATTTTAATCTATTATTTTCCAAAAAATCTTTTTTTTATTTTCATAAATAAAATCTGTACGATTTTTTAAAAAATTATCAAATTTAACAGTTAAATTAGGTTAAAAATTTTAGTTAACTTTGGGAATTTTTTTAAATTTTTTGGTGAAAATTAGAACCAAAGTGATTATTTTATTGAAAATTATAGATTTTAATCTATTATTTTCCAAAAAATCTTTTTTTTATTTTCATAAATAAAATCAGTACGATTTTTTAAAAAATTATCAAATTTGACAGTTAAATTAGGTTAGAAATTTTAGTTAACTTTGGGAATTTTTTTAATTTTTTTGGTGAAAATTAGAACCAAAGTAATTATTTTATCGAAAATTATAGACATTAATCTATCATTTTCCAAAAAATCTTTTCTTTATTTTCATAAATAAAATCAGTACGATTTTTTAAAAAAATTATCAAATTTGACAGTTAAATTAGGTTAGAAATTTTAGTTAAGTTTGGGAATTTTTTTAAATTTTTTGGTGAAAATTAGAACCAAAGTAATTATTTTATCGAAAATTCTAGATATTAATCTATCATTTTCCAAAAAATCTTTTCTTTATTTTTAAAAATAAAATCTGTACGATTTTTTAAAAAATTATCAAATTTGACAGTTAAATTAGGTTAGAAATTTTAGTTAAGTTTGGGAATTTTTTTAAATTTTTTGGTGAAAATTAGAACCAAAGTGATTATTTTATTGAAAATTATAAACATTAATCTATCATTTTCCAAAAAATCTTTTCTTTATTTTAAAAAATAAGATCTGTACGATTTTTTTAAAAAAATGTGGTATTATATATATATATACTAATTTATTTTATTTTTTTTTAATAATAGGAGGGAAATTAAAAACATGGAGAAAACGATGGTTCGTACTCAAAAATGGCGTTTTAACTTATTACAAAAGCCAGAGTGATATAAACCGAAAACCTCAAGGTCAAATCGTATTAGATGAGATTTGTAAAATAACCCGAGCCGATGGTTCCAACACTTTTGAGATTGATACCGGGAAGAAGACCTATTATTTAACAGCCGATTCTATAACAGCGATGGAAGATTGGGTGAGGATTTTACAAAACGTCCAAAGAAGAAATGCGACGAAATTATTATTAAGTAAGGAGGAGAATAAACCTTCCGTTCAAGGTTGGTTGACTAAAGTTAAGAACGGTCATGCGAAGAAATGTTGGTGTGTTTTAATCGGGAAGATGTTTTTGTATTTTAAATCACCAACAGATACGGTAATTAAATTTTGCTATTTTTTCTAATTAATTGATTAATTTTTCTTTTTTTAATAAAATTTTTTTTTAATACATTTTTTTTAATAAAAATTTTTTCTAATAAATTTTATTGTGATTTTATTTAGACTCCAGCCGGACAAATAAACATGAGAGATGCTAGAGTAGAAGAAGTTGAACACTTATCGGATTCAGATTCGGAAGAAAAAGATACAGAACAACCGGATTTAACGGTTGGAATTTTCCCTACGAATCAAGGACCGACTTATCTTTTATGTCCGGGTAAACAAGAGAAAGATTCTTGGCTTTATCATCTAACCGTAGCAAGCGGAGGAGGTCCAAGCACTGGAACTCAATACGAACAGCTAATTCATCGGTTAATGGAAGTCGATGGTGATCCCGGATGTGTACTTTGGAGACATCCGGTTCTTTTACATGTTCCTTGTACTAAAGACGGTGCTATTCCTTCTTATTTTCCACTTACAACTTTAACAACAGAAACTTTACAAGTAAATATATATAGAGTCTTTAATTACAATAAAACTTTGTTAATTTCATCTCTATTAATGTCATCTCGGTTAATTTAACCAATTTTGAGGTTTTTAAGTCCGATTGAAAACTTCTTAACCAAAAAATCTTATTTCCGAGAAACACTAAAGACATTTTTAAGTCTAGTTTTAAAGATAAATTATTTTTATTAATAATAATCATTATTATTTTTTAGGCTGAAGCAATAAAACTATTTAAATGCCTCCAACTTTTTATGTCTGCGGCCGTCGATCAAGCCGGAATCGATTACCACGTCGTTTTGGCTCAAAACGCTTTACAGCAGTGTTTAGATATGCCGGAGCTTCAAGCGGAGCTTATTTGCGCTTTGATAAAGCAGACGAGCAAAAGTACGCCGCTTCCGAAACTCGGAGTTCAGGTATCTACCCAAAAGTTTCTTAAGAAAAGTGTAAGTGTGCTTTTTCTATTAAGTTTTTATCGGTTGGTTTGTTTCTTTTTGAAAAATTCTTTTCTTCTTCGTCTGTTTTGTTTAAAACTTGATCATCTTTTCATTTCAAGTTCGTTTTGTTTAGTTTTTAAAAATTAGGCAGCTAATGCTTTATTTTCCTCACTATTCTTCGTTTTATTTAAATTAACTTTTTATAATTTGAAATTTAAACAAAAAAAAATAAATTTAAAAAGAAATAAAATGTAAATTATAAAAAGTTAATTTTTTTCGTTTGGTGTTTTTTTGTGTTGGTTTTGTGTCATTTTTTCATCGCTTTTTGCATGATTAAGCCATTAAAAATACCATTTGTTAATAAATAATTAAATTAATTCAATCAATTAGTTCATTAAAAATTAAAATTAAAAACTTGATTTAACTTAACCTATGTAAAATCTAAAATTCTATTTTTTTTTTATAATAAAAAATGTTGACATTTTTTTCAAGTTTTCAAATGATTTAGTAAAGTTTCAAACCACCAAATTAATTTAGAGAAGTTTTAAACCTTCAAATAACTTAGCCAAGTTTTAAACCTTTAATTATTTGATCAAATCAATCGTAAAATAAACCACAAAAACTCAGATTTTATTAAAAAAAATTATCATATTACTAGGTGTGTAAGTATGAAACCGGAAAGAATAATAAATAATTTTTGTTTTAAATTAAAAAATTTTAACAAAAAGAAATAGAGAAGAAAAATGTCTCATTACTGCACTGAGATTCGAACCCAGATCTCTTGCTTTCCGGGCAATCGTGGTACCAAGGAAAGCAGGAGATCTAATAAGTAACTTTATTTTTTATATTAAAAATAAAACTTATAAGTAACCAAAATTTGTCAATTTTGTACTCTGGCCTGCGTACGAAAACTAAACCGTAACCTGGCTCTCACTGTACAAAATGTTATACACTATGTATTTAGACACATACATCATTTTTTCTGCTTCAAATAAAAGCCTTTCTCTTAGATAGGATAACAAATCAAATTAAAATTAGCACAAGAACAGTTGTTACTCTACTGAACGATTTGATCAGCTGCTATATGTCACAATAACAGGCTCTCGGGGATCCCCTGGAATATCTATCTACCTCACTTCTCGGTACTTTACCCTACTTCTTCAGAAATTTTTAGTTCGTTATATAGAAATTTTTTTCGTTATACAGAAGTGTTTTTATAAAAGAATTTCTTCGGACTTCAAAAAAAATTTGTTATAGAAAAAATTCGTTACAAAGAAGTTCGTTATATAGTTTTGTTTATAAAGGTTCCACTGTATATAATAAAGTTGTTGCTCTTTTGAGGCAAACCAGTCATCGAGTTATTTTCGTACATCTTAAGAAGTAAAGCGCTGATCAGCAAGCGTGTGTCTCATCGATGCAAACTGCAAACAAGTAGTAATCGGATGGGGTAAGGTATGGTGAGTAAGGCGCGTGCTGAAGAATCTCCCAACCGATTTTATCGTTTCCTGGACCTGTTTTGCTTTGTGTGTTGGTGCATTGTATGTAGCAAAATCACCTTGTGTTGTTTTTGTTGGTATTCTGGTCGTTTTTCACTTAAAACTCGATCCAAATCGGTTATTTGTTATCGGTAGAGTTGAACATTGATAGTTTCCTCAGGTTTCACCAGCTTGTAGTAGAGGGTGGAGCGTGGTAACTTCCTTTTTTGAAAATGTGTAACACTGTACATGTTTCATACAACGTTATTCTTATTTTCAGCCTGTCACACAACATTGGAGATTTGAATTTACACAGTTTTAAAAAGAATTTGTGGCAAATGTCACCCTCCATTGCCAATACACTGATTCAATCGAATTTTAAAGTTTTGGTGCACTCTTTCAAGCATATCGCCTGAGATATTGACAATTTCGGTTTGAATGTTGTTCTGTAAGTGTTCCAGGGTATTGGGACGATCATTGTAAACTAGAGACTTGAGATAACCCCAGAGGAAGTAATCAGGGTGAGCTAAATCGGGCGAGCGCGCAGGCTAGTTTATGTCCCCTTGCAGGGAGATCAGTCGTTCGGGGAAAGCTGCTCTCAAAACATCCATAGACACCCTGAAGGTGTGGGCCGTAGCCCCATCTTGTTGGAACCAGACGTTCTCAAGATTCATTTCTTGGAAACTGCATGTTTACGCGCAGAACGCTTGGGTGACCGCTGAACAGACACACGAACTCTTTTCACATTTTCAGGTGTCGTAACAGACTTCGGAGGTCCTTTGCTCCTTTTGGAGACATTTTCCATTTCTCTGAACATATCCACCCACAATAAAACAGATTTTCGATCAGGAAATGTTGATTAGACCAAAGCATGCTTGCGACTGAGGAGGGTAAAAACACAAACCTCCCACTCTACCCTTTTCATTGCACACTTCCTCGCCCCTCTATTATCTTCGCTAACTGCACTGCAGTATATTCAAAAAAGGAAGTTTCCACGCCCCACCCTGTAGATTACGCCCTTCTGATCCCACCAAACATACAGCATTGTCTTTCGTCCGTAGCCGTCTGGTCTTTGGGATGTTGATGGTTCACCCGGATTAACCCATGATTTTTTACGTTTAGGATTTGCGAAATATATCTACTTTTCATCTCCAGTTACAATTAGATAGAGAAATGACTTTTTTTTTGAACCTGGCGAGCAGCATTTCGCATAATGTTTTGTGGTTTTCGTCTCTCGTTGAGTTCATGTGGAATCCATTTTCCTTTTCTATCTTTCCGATGGCTTTCAACCGAAGGAAGATGGCTTCTCGGGTTACCTTTAACTAATCCACCAGTTGTTGTTGTGTTTGAGCGTCGTCTTCGTCCAGTAAATTCTTTTTCAAGTCTTTTTCAAGTCTTTTTCAATGGTCTTCCATGTTCTTCGTTCCTCACGTTAAAATTGCCACTTTTGAACCCTTTGAACCACTCAAAACACTGTTTTAGCATGCTCACCAAAAACCTCCACAAGCATTCGATGCGATTCGGCTGCGGTTTTCTTCAGATGAAAATAGAAAAGTAATCCTCTCCGCAAATCGTAATTTGTTGGCACAAAACTCGACTTGTTTATCTCTAATAAACTAATGCTACTGAATGAAACTCTGAGTGAGTTGGAAATCTTTGTCGGATATCAATACAATAGGACACCGCTGAGGTGATGTGTCGGTAACTGCATCGACATCTAGCGTCACTTATGGGCGAAAAATTTCATACTTACACACCTGGTAGGTTTAGTTTTTAAATTATTTGAAAGTAAAGTACTTTGATATTTGATATTTTTTAAAAATTCTAAAAAAGAATTAAATTAAATAAACGCCTTATATTTTAGTATGAAAAGTAGATTTATCGTTTGTATGATTGTTGTTAAATGTTGTTAGATGCATGAAAACTTATTAGCATTCCCCCATTTTTTCCCCATTTAGTCCCATTTTTTTAAATAGTTTCGAGTAGTTGCTCCGCAACGAAAGACGAAAGAATGTTGGTGTTTCACCTTTATTTTTTTTTTTAATTTAATTTAATTTGAATTTAATTTAACTTTGACTTTTTTTGACTTTGTTTTCAATGTGTTTTTTTTTTTAATTTCTTAAATGCAGTTTTTATTTTTGTATGTTTATTCTCCAAATAGACATAGAAAAAGTCTTAGAAGTCTAGATATATGCCTGTGTATGTCTCCTATCGTCCGGAATTTATTAAAAAACACACAAAAGGGATAAAATTTAATAAAAATATTGTTTTTATTGTTGATATTTTTTCATAATTCTTAATAATCTTTTAAAATCTTTTAAAATTTTTCATAATTCTTTAAAATTTTTAAAAAATTTTTCATAATTCTTTATAATTTAAAAAAAAATTTCATAAATTCTTCATACATACATATTTTCTTCATAAATCATTCATATCATCCGCTTGAAAAATCATTAATACACTCTTTCAATTTCCAATTTCAATTTCCACACACACACAAATCGAAAACCACACAAAATCGATTAAAAAAGCCTTTAAAAGAGTCGTTTTGTGTTTAAAACCGTGTAAGAAACACCAAAATTCTTTTCAGCAACTGCTGCTCTGCGCTACGCAGAGTTTATTTACTTGTGAGACAACGCCGACGAGCGTTACTAGTTCTTCCGACCAACAAATAGCATCCTCTAATGCGCAGGCGTCCCAAGACGAGAAATACAAAGAACACAAAGATTACAAAGAGCACAAGGATCACAAAGGACCTCCTAGTTATACCCTACTTCAAGGTTGGCAATTATTAGCTCTTGCCGTTAGCTTATTTGTACCGAAATCATCCAGATTGTTATGGTTTTTGAAGCTACATTTACAAAGAAATGCTGATAATAAAACTGAGTGTGGAAAATATGCTTCATATTGTGAGAGAGCTTTAGAAAGGACTATTGTTAAAGGTAAAGTATTAAAATAAAGTATTTAAATTAAAAAATTCTTTTATTTATTGAAATAAATAATTTTTATTTATTTTTTTAAGGTGGTCGTGAATTAAAACCATCCCGAATGGAAGTATTAAGCATCTTATTAAAAAATCCCCAACATCATTCTTTACCTCATTCGATGCCAGTTCACCTTCTAAACGGAACATACCACATAACCAGTTTTGATGGTTCAACAACCATAAAAGAATTTCAAGATACTTTAGCGCATGAAATAAGTTGTAGAACAACCAACGGTTTTGCTATTTTTAGTGATGATCCGATTGAAAAAGATTTAGAACATACTTTAGACCCCAATGCGAAACTTTGCGATTTAATTTCAAAATGGGAAATCGCTCTTCGAGAAAAAGGACTTGGTAAATTTGAAAATTCGAAAGTTATTCGATTAACTTATAAAAATAGACTTTGGTGGAAAAATAGCGCTAAATTAGAAACGGATAAAGAACGATTATTACTTTGTTATCAAGTTAATAAACAAATCGTGGCTGGGAGATTCCCATTAAATCGAGATTTAGCTTTAGAATTAGCTTCTTTAATGGCGCAACTTGATATGGGGGATTGTTCTTTAAATAAAGGTTCGAGTCTTAACAGTACGATGAATTCTCATTTAAAACAGAGTGTTAGTACCCATCAAAGTCCTAAAAGTGCTACGGTAAATGGTCAACAAGGTACATTAAGTCCATCGGGAACCGTTCAAACTTCGAATACGTTAAATGCTTTGAATAACGTTCATAATATTTTAACGGCGCATTCTAATCAAGCTTTAAACGCGATCGATAAGTTTTATCCGTATCGATATAGAGATCAGTTAACTCAAGAAGGTTTGGCGGAATTACAAGCGAAGTTATTGGAGAAGTGGAGAGGATTGAAGGGAAGGACACAGTTGGATTGTGTGAGGATTTATTTGACTTGTACGAGGAAATGGCCGTTTTTTGGTGCTACACTTTTTCAAGTAATTATTTTTTTTATGTAAAAATGGTTCACCTATATTTTTTAATTCTTAGATTTTTGAAGTTTTAAAAAAATCGAAAATTAAAAAAATCGTATAAAATTTATTTATGAAAGTCTTGAAAAAAAACCAAGTTAATTCAATTTATTACTAAAATATTTTTTAAAAAGACTAAAGGTTTTAAAAAATTTATCTAGACTTATGTGTATGTAGGAATTCGGTGGGTATGTAAAACAGCATGTCACACTTAGGCCCCATTGCGCTCTGGTTACAATCTTTCTTTCTGTCTAAATCAACTAATCTAGGGATTTATAAAAAACTAGGATGCTACTCAGAGCTGTGCATAATATTCTTATTACTTATGCTATCGGATGATTCGTTTAGCATTTTCTAGCTTTGTGGTTTCAAATCTACATTCCAATTATGTACTATAAATCATTTTCAACATGGAAGTTACGTTTATTAAACTAACTCATATACTACTTTGACTAATTGAATGACTGAATTACTTAATTAACCTGTTTCAGGCAACTCAGTTGCTGAAGATTAGTTGGGGGACTTTTTTGGGAAGTCAGAAATTAATGTAAAGAATTCCTCCAATCCATTGCTATGGTTTAGCATCACACCGACCAATTTATCAGACGTCTTTAATTTCAGAGTGTCGATTTTTCAGAGTTATTTGAAAGGTGATCGCATTAGATCGAAGAATGACACCAAATCTGTAGTTATGAATTAGACACAACTTACAATTAGAATTATATCCCTGATTTCATCCATGGTTGGTTAGTCATCATCCAAGTCCTTCAATCTGAGGTTTGTCAGATTCGAACAATCACATAAGATGTACTTCATAGTCAGTGGCCTTGCTCACAAGCACGGCAGAGAGGAATTGCGACGAGTACCAAATTAAATTGTCCCGTACTGAAATAATAAAACTATTTATTAAACTTAACTGCCCCGTCGGTAGCCCTGTGATTAACCAAAGGTCCACCCTATTGGGACCTGCGAAGAACTGTGTCGAGGAGTATCTTAGTAATACCTTAGATGCTTGGCATACCTTAATTGATTTGGATGAGTAAGATCATCTGTCAACAGTTATTTTTGCCAACCTATCTACCTGTCTATTACTTGAGTAACTTTCATGGGCCTTCGATCACTAGAGAGTTACTTGAGGGCTGCTAATTCCAGTGTATACAGTCCAATATATCAGGTGATCATTTAAATTCGTGCTCAAGTGATCTATGAGCTCATCTTTTTCGCGTTCGTTTCCTACGTATCTTTTCATCGCTGCCTAATAAAACTTCAAAGCATGTTTGAGCACGAATTTAAATGAACACGGGATATAATTTGAGTTTGGTTAACGAAATGTCAAGATCTAAGGTGAACATTCGTTATATAAGACAAACATTTGTGATATAAAACAAATATTTATCCAATGATATTCGTCAGCATTAGGTTAGATGTCCACCAAATCGGCTCAACCAAAATCGGTGCGATTTAAATGGTCCAATCAAGGTAATGCTTATATACAGGGCGTTCATAAATGAATATCGGGATTTTAACGCTTTATAATATTCATTACATTAAACTTACAGTTATAAATATTATGTTAAATGAAAGAACAACTCAAACAGTTTTGTTTGTTGGCACCAGTGTGCATGTACGCAAAATGTTTCTGCTACAATCCGCTAGAGATGGTAAAAATGCAACAAGATTCCCCTAAGTGAATGTTTTTTGTGCTGTATCCCGGCGAAAAGTTTATGGGCCTTGCTTTTTTTGGTGAACCTACTGTAACTGGCTCTTCTTGTCTTGATACACTAAAGCAATGGCTCTTCCCTCAGTTGGAAGAAAATGAGCCAGAGGACTTCATTTTCCAGCAAGATGGTGCGCCACTTCACTGGCATAACGACGCATGCATGGCCTCCACGATCTCCTGACCTAACGCCATGCGATTTTTACCTTTGGGGCTTCATCAAGGATTGTGTGTGCGTACTTTTGCAACCAGCTGACCTCTCTGAATTAAGAAATCGGATGGAAGCAGCTGTTGCGACAATTACTGAATACACACTTATCAACGTTTGGGAAAAGCTCAACTATAGATTTGATGTGGTCCGTGTGACAAGTGTTTGTCACATTGCACATTTATAAGGTTCTTGGTAGAACTGTTTGAGTTGCTTTTTCATTTGATATATAATTTATAACTGTAAGTTTAATGTAATAAATATTATAAAGAGTTAAAACCCCGATATTCATTTATGATACTACCTATATTATGTTTTTATATTGATGTGTGTCAATTAACACAATATTAGTTGGTTCCGACTGAAGCCGTATACCAGCTGATTAGGTAGTCGTTATCCCATTTGACAGTTGTTTCTAAATTTGAGTCATATTTGAGTATCTTTATTCCCGTACAAGTATAAAAGCACCTCTATGAAGAGTTTTTTTTATGTACGGATGTCTCCAGTATCTGTGGCAATGGTTCCTTTTTCTTCAACAGCCTCTTCTTCACTTGATGCTATGTCAAAATTAGCAATGGACCACACACCTGGTGATTTCCGTCGTTGCGACTAATCTTGGTAACAGACGTAACTTAACCCGATTATAATCGGTACGATTTGGTAGACACCCAGCTTTATAGAGAATTAATAAAAATGCTGTTGAGTTTGGAACCAATATCATCAATATTTGGAACCATATCATCAATAAATGGTAAAAAAATGTTATCTCACCCCTTAATTGTGTTCCAATTATCTAAGATCTAAGAATTTATTGTGGGTATTGCACCTAATATAAAGTGACCAGACGTCCCGCTTTTGGCGGGACAGTCCCGATTTTTTACAATTTGTCCCGCGTCCCACGACGTTTTTCAAAAGTCCCGACTTTTAGAATTAAGTGAAATTTTCTATTTATGAAAATCATTGCTTTGTGTTCTAAGAATTTTACGGGTTACGACGACTAACATATTGCTTTTGCTGAAAAAGATGAATATCAGAAAATACTTGGACATAGTAAAACGCGTTGGTTAGCTCTTCTGCCAGCTATCGACAGAATTTTGAAGATGTATGATCCTTTAAAATCCTACTTTCTATCATAGGACAAATGTCCTAGAATATTAGAAAAGTTTTTTGAAAGAAAATATTCAAAAATTTGGGTATAGTTTCTACAAAATCAACCTGCTCTTTTTCAGAACGTTATAAAGCTTACTGAAGATGATGAAATATCGGCAATCAGAGTAGCAAATGAAGTTAATAATTTAGTCAATATCAAGAAAGTTTAGAAAATAATTTTCTACCGTATAAATCCGCAATAGTATAAATCAGCTCGAAGAGCTTGTGTTGATTATTTTATAGTTTTATAGTAACTGCAAAGATTATTTGGAAGATCGAACCACATTAAGGTGTTTTTACACCTTAAGGTTTCAAAAATCTGACAAAGTTCTTTGGAAAAATCGTAGCTTTAGTACTTCTAGACTTGGTTTTTTCCTTACAACTTGATAAATTATTTCAGAAAACCAAAAAAGTAATTTTCCAGAATAACATCTTGTATATTAAAAATCCAATCTATTGAAAATCTATTTTTTGAATCTTAAGATTTTAAAAATCTAACAACATCCTTCGAAAAAATCGTCTTTTGTAATTTTTTTAGCTTGGATTTTTTCTTAAAATCAGATAATTTTTTCCTTACAATCAGGTAAATTTTTCGAAAAAGCCAGAATAGTAAAATTGAATATTATTTTTAGATGGTGAATCCAAATTTGAATGTGGAAACCCTACATTTCTAAAAAACCTAAATCTCTAAGAAAATCCTTCGTAAGACTTGAGAATTCATCGTAACCTACCAAAAACAAGAATTCAAAAACTTGAAATCTTGTTATTTTTGGTTTACGATGAGGTCATAAAGTCAAGATGTTAATTGAAATACGAATTTGCATCCAGCGATAAAAGCAATATTCAATTTTACAACTTTAACTTTCTGAAATAACATCTTGTACTTTAAAAATCCAGTCTAATATCCAATATATCAAAAAACTATTTTTCGAACCTTAGGATTTTAGAAATCTAATAACATCCTTTTGAGAAATCGTCTTTTGCAATTTTTTAGCTTGGATTTTTTCCTTGCAATTAGATAAATTTTTCCTTACAATTAGATAAATTTTTCCTTACAATCAAATAAATTTTTCCAAAAAGCCAGAATAGTAAAATTGAATATTATTTTAGATGACCAGAACTTAATTGAAACGATGTGTAAAAATCATTTGATTGTGTTTCTCAAAAATTCCCAAATAATATTTCCGAAAATGATCTTTTTAATGAAGTGTCATTAGTAAAAAAATATATTGATAAGGAAAAGCTTAAATATTGGGCATCACAAAAAATCACAGAACAAAGTAGGAAATAAAATCTTAGTTGTCCCGCTTTGCCCACCTAAAAATCTTGTCACCTTAACCTACTATGCGAGACTAAACTATGGAGTGGTGGCTGATTCAAGTGAGTAGGTTCATCTTCCAGCGAATCTTTTGACCAACCTATTGTTCCATCTATTAACTTTTTTTTAACTGAGGTCAGAGAAAATTTGCTAACAGACATTCGGCATGAGTTCTTAAACAGCTGGATAGTGTGAGATTGGAGCTCATCTTTGAGTCTCTATCCCACTAAAATTCCCATCTTCTTTGGAAGTCTTAGAAGATATTCCTCTAAAGTCTCATTTTATCGACATTCTGTCATTTCTCTTCTCTATTTCGCCTTTGTTAGACCCTGATTCGTGATATTTCCGTCATCCTTCGCCTTTTTTGTCTTCGCCATTGATTACAGTGAGCATGTTTATTAAAAAACTTCCCTCTCTTTAATTTTCTTAGTCTATCTTACCTCTTTTCTCATAGTCCCTGTTAAATCGTGGATTGGAAAGGTTCGTTTATTATCTCAGCACCTTCCGTAATCCTACATCAACTCTTCTTCTTCACAAAGACTAGGGTAGGAAATGAAATTTGGAAATTAAGCCTTTATAACTCCTATACACTGAGTATAAATTATAACATATGATAAAAACAAACACTTCATCCATTTCAAACCACAACTGGAAATTAAATCCATCCTTCGTCAACTGATAACTAATTTCAATCCAAAGTGACAGTCCAATATGAATCGGAAAGTAATCCCCTCTTTAAAACAAACTCTTTTCCCAGAAAGAACGTAAAAATTAAAACTTAATTTTTATATTAAATTAAATCATTAAAACTTAATTTTTACATTAAATTAAATCATAAAAACTTTATATTTTATAATAAACTTTATAATTATTACCTAATAAAACCCTAAAATAAAGGTAAAAAATATAGATGAACCTTTTTTATTTCCATATTTTTCAAATAAATCATTTTTTTTAACATTTATATTTTTACATTTTAGGCAAAACTTCGTCAACACGATTCACCGATGATTTGGTTAGCAATAAACGAAGACTCAATAACAATACTAGACTTAGCAACGATGCAACAATGCGTAAGATACCCATACACAAACGTATTAACTTTCGGCGGTTGCCAAGAAGATTTCATGTTGGTAGTAACTCAAAACGAGCAGCAGCATTCGCAAAAATTAATATTCGCATTAAGCAAACCAAAAATTCTCGAATTAACCTTATTAATAGCCGATTACATGAACTTATTAATAACAAATCCGGGTACGCCTCTTTTAGGGACTTTAAGTAGAGGTACGATGGTCTCTGTAAACCAATCGGTGGTTAATCAATCGATTATTAGTCAAACGATGGCTAATCAAAGTCAACCGGATATTCTCAAATCGACTCCGGATCATGGAGTTCAAAGAACGGATTCGAAACGTCGAACTCACGTCGATTCCGGACTCGCGTGATATTCCCTAAAAAATTTCAACGGTCGAGAAAGGATTATAGTTTATTAATCCTTTTTTATTTGAATAAAAATGAGTAAATTTAGCGTCCCTTTCAATACAAAAAAAAATAATAATGTAAATACCAAGTTTAAAAGAAAAAAATTCATTTTGTGTATATATAAAAAAAAAATTACATGTCATATTATCATTAGTATTGATGCATGATGTCTTTATGCATAACAAGTACTCATTTGTGTTAATAAAATAGAAATAAGTTAATAATAAAAAAGTATTTGTGGTAAAATATAATTTCTGTTTTCTCTTTTATTTCTTTTTAAAATTTTAATTTTAAATTTAATTTTAAGTAAATAATTTTAATTACGTTTAATGACAATACTCTCAAGGAATTTTTGTATATAACACGCAAACACTTAAACCAACATTTAATTTAATTTATTTAAGTTTTTAATGTGTACATAATATTCGGAATTGATTAAGGTCGTATTTTATAATAATTGATGAAAAAACTAGTCTAACGTGTATTTTTAATTTTTAATAAGTTACCATGATGATATTAATTTTTCTCGCTGTAAACGTAAAAATACAGTAGAAACGCTATTAAGTGATGATGTATGATATAAGGAAGAAAATCCTTATGATATAAGGAAGAAAAATGAAATCTGAAAGAAAAATTAAATAAGAAAAATGATTTTTCGTTTTCGTTTGGTGAAAAAGTGGAAAGTGTGCGTTTTTTTTTAATTTTTGGATTTTATTGTTGAATTAATTAATTAACCCAAATGAGATTTGTTTCTAATCGAATACATTTGATATATTAATAATAGTAGAATATTTATTACTGTATTTACAAATCTATTAAAAAGCATTTTTTATCAAAAAGTGGTTTTTGTGTTTTTACCCAAGATTTTTAATTTTTCCATAATTCATCCAAGTTTCAAACCAATCATGGAGATATAAAATCGTCTATATTTCGCTTAATTTCATTTAAAATTATTGAATTTTATCTAAAAAAGGACTTATTTCTCCTAAAATTGTGAAATTTTATCTCAAATTTTTCTAAATTTGTATAACTTCGACTAAAATTTCATCCAATTTCATATAAAATTGTTTAAATGTATTAAATTTCGTTTAAAAGTGTAAAGTTTTATTTAAAAAATTACTTAATTTCTCCTAAAATTTTGAAATTTTGTCTAAAATTTCGCCCAATCTCGTGTAAAAATGTCTAAATTTATTGAATTTTAGACGAAATTCAATAAATTTTGCCAAAAATTATCTTAAATTGTCAAATTTCATTAAAAAAATAACTTACTTCACCCAAAAATTTTGAAGTTTTGTTAAATATTTTTCAAATTTGTCGAATTTCGTCTAAAATTTAACCCAATTTCATATAAAATTATTGATTTTTATTTAATTTCTCTTAAAATTCTAAAATTTTATTAAAAAATAACTTAATTTAATCTAAAATCATTAAAATTTTTCCAAAAAAGAAAAAATTTTTGAAAACTGCTAAAATTTTCAAAAATTAAGTACAAAATTTAAAAAAATCGTCTGATATTCCTAAAAATAAATATGAAAATTCGTTGAAATTGAAAAACGATTGGAAAATTCTCAAGAAACTATTAAAATTTTTATCAAATTTTTCAAAATTGTTAAAAAATTCTAATTTTTTGTAACATTGTCCAAATTATTGAATTTCGTTTAATTTCTCTTAAAATCTTGAAATTTCGTCTAAAATTTCGTCTAATTTCGTGTAAAAATGTCTAAATTTATGGAAATGTAGACGAAATTCAATAAATTTAGACCAAAATCATCTTAAATTGTTAAATTTCATTAAAAAAATAACTTATTTCACCCAAAAATTGTGAAGTTTTGTTTAAAATTTTCCAAATTTGTCAAATTTCATCTAAAATTTAACTCAATTTCATATAAAATTATTTAAAATGTTTGAATTTTGTTTAATTTCTCTTAAAATTTTAAAATTTTATTAAAAATAACTTAATTTAGTCCAAAATCATTAAAATTTTTCCAAAATTTTGTGAAAATCGTCGAATTCCGTCTAAAATTTCACTCAATTTTGTATAAAATTGTTAAAACTTAATAAATTTCGTCTAATTTCATCTAAAGTTTTCGAATTTCATTAAAAAATAACTTATTTCACCCAAAAATTGTGAAGTTTTGTTTAAAATTTTCCAAATTTGTCAAATTTCATCTAAAGTTTAACTCAATTTCATATAAAATTATTTAAAATGTTTGAATTTTGTTTAATTTCTCTTAAAATTTTAAAATTTTATTAAAAAATAACTTAATTTAGTCTAAAATCATTAAAATTTTTCCAAAATTTTGTGAAAATCATCGATTTCGTCTAAAATTTCACTCAATTTTGTATAAAATTGTTAAAACTTGATGAATTTCGTCTAATTTCATCAAAAATTTTCGAATTTCATTAAAAAAATAACTTACTTCACCCAAAAATGGTGAAGTTTTGTTTAAAATTTTCCAAATTTGTCAAATTTCATCCAAAATTTAACTCAATTTCATATAAAATTATTTAAAATGTTTGAATTTTGTTTAATTTCTCTTAAAATTTTAAAATTTTATTAAAAAATAACTTAATTTAGTCTAAACTCATTAAAATTTTTCCAAAATTTTGTGAAAATCGTCGAATTTCGTCTAAAATTTCACTCAATTTTGTATAAAATTGTTAAAACTTAATGAATTTCGTCAAATTTCATCTAAAATTTTCGAATTTTATTAAGAAATAACTTATTTCACCCAAAAATTGTGAAGTTTTGTTTAAAATTGTCCAAATTTGTCAAATTTCATCTAAAATTTCACTCAATTTCATATAAAATTATTTAAAATGTTTGAATTTTGTTTAATTTCTCTCAAAATTCTAAAATTTTATTAAAAAATAACTTAATTTAGTCTAAAATCATTAAAATTTTTCCAAAATTTTGTGAAAATCGTCGAATTTCGTCTAAAATTTCACTCAATTTTGTATAAAATTGTTAAAACTTAATGAATTTCGTCAAATTTCATCAAAAATTTTCGAATTTTATTAAAAAATAACTTATTTCACCCAAAAATTGTGAAGTTTTGTTTAAAATTTTCCAAATTTGTCAAATTTCATCTAAAATTTAACTCAATTTCGTATAAAATTATTTCAAATGTTTAAATTTTGTTTAATTTCTCTTAAAATTCGAAAATTTTATTAAAAAATAACTTAATTTAGTCTAAAATCTTTAAAATTTTTCCAAAATTTTGTGAAAATCGTCGAATTTCGTCTAAAATTTCACTCAATTTTGTATAAAATTGTTAAAACTTAATGAATTTCGTCAAATTTCATCTAAAATTTTCGAATTTTATTAAAAAATAACTTATTTCACCCAAAAATTGTGAAGTTTTGTTTAAAATTTTCCAAATTTGTCAAATTTCATCTAAAATTTAACTCAATTTCATATAAAATTATCTAAAATTTTTTAATTTTGTTTAATTTCTCTTAAAATTTGATTAAAAAATAATTTAGTCTAAAATCATGAAATTTCCTCCAACATTTTGTAAAAATCGTCGAATTTCGTCTCAAATTTCACTCAATTTTGTATAAAATTGTTAAAGCTCAATGAATTTCGTTTAAAATTATTGAATTTTATTTAAAAAATAACATAATTTCGTTTAAAATCATGAAATTTCTTCCAAAATTTTGTAAAATCGTCGAATTTAATCTAAAATTTCGCCA
Source organism: Digitonthophagus gazella (assembly GCA_036711955.1). Taxonomy (NCBI): domain Eukaryota; kingdom Metazoa; phylum Arthropoda; class Insecta; order Coleoptera; family Scarabaeidae; genus Digitonthophagus; species Digitonthophagus gazella. The sequence continues at coordinate 2,631,423 of JASCIT010000002.1, read as the reverse complement.
AATTTCAAATAAAATCGTCTAAATTTATTGAATTTCGCTTAATTTCATTTAAAATTATCGAATTTTATCTAAAAAAGGACTTATTTCACCTAAAATCGTGAAATTTTATCTCAAATTTTCCAAATTTGTATAACTTCGACTAAAATTTCGTCCAATTTCGTATAAAATTGTTTAAATGTATTAAATTTCATTTAATTTCGTTTAAAATTGTAAAGTTTTATTTAAAAAATTACTTAATTTCTCCTAAAATTTTGAAATTTTGTCTAAAACTTTGAAATTTTTGTCTAAAATTTCTTAAAATCGTCAAATTTCGTCTAAAATTTCACCAAATTTCGTATAAAAACCCTCTAAAATTATTAAATTTCGTTTAATTTCATCTAAAATTATCGGATTTTTTAAAAATATAACTTAATTTAGTCTAAACGCGTGAAATTTCATCTAAAATTGTCTAAAACTGTCGAATTTCGTCTAAAATTATACCAAATTTCGTTTAAAATGATGAAATTTCTTCCAAAATTTTGTAAAAATCGTCGAATTTCGTCTAAAGTTTCATTCAATTTTGTATAAAATTGTTAAAGTTCAATGAATTTCGTTTAAAATTATTGAATTTTATTTAAAAAATAACATAATTTCGTTTAAAATCATGAAATTTCTTAAAAAATTTTGTAAAATCGTCGAATTTAATCTAAAATTTCGCCAAATTTCAAATAAAATCCTCTAAAATTATTAAATTTCGTTTAATTTCATCTAAAATTATCGAATTTTATCTAAAAAAGGATTTAATTTCTTCTAAAATCGTGAAATTAAATCTCACATTTTACAAATTTGTATAACTTCGACTAAAATTTCGTCCAATTTCGTACAAAATTGTTTAAATTGAATTTCATTTAATTTCGTTTAAAATAGTAAAGTTTTATTTAAAAAAATACTTAAGTTCTCCTAAAATTTTGAAATTTTGTCTGAAATTTTGTCTAAAATTTTGAAATTTTGTCTAAAATTTTGAAATTGTGTCTAAAATTTTGAAATTTTGTCTAAAATTTTGGAATTTTTGTCTAAAATTTCTTAAAATCGTCAAATTTCGTCTAAAATTTCATCAAATTTCGTATAAAAACCCTCTAAAATTATTAAATTTCGTTTAATTTCATCTAAAATTATCGGATTTTTTAAAAATATAACTTAATTTAGCCTAAAATCGTGAAGTTTCATCTATAATTGTCTAAAATTGTCGAATTTCGTCTATAATTATAACAAATTTCGTTTAAAATCATGAAATTTCTTCCAAAATTTTGTAAAATCGTCGAATTTCGTTTAAAATTATAAAAAATTTCGTTTAAAATCATGAAATTTCTTCCAAAATTTTGTAAAATCGTCGAATTTCGTCTAAAATTTCACTCAATTTTGTATAAAATTGTTAAAGCTCAATGAATTTCGTTTAAAATTATTGAATTTTATTTAAAAAATAACATAATTTAGTTTAAAATCATGAAATTTCTTCCAAAATTTTATAAAATCGTCGAATTTAATCTAAAATTTCGCCAAATTTCAAATAAAATCCTCTAAAATTATTAAATTTCGTTTAATTTCATCTAAAATTATCGAGTTTTATCTAAAAAAGGATTTAATTTCTCCTAAAATCGTGAAATTTTATCTCAAATTTTACAAATTTGTATATCTTCGACTAAAATTTCGTCCAATTTCGTATAAAATTGTTTAAATTGAATTTCATTTAATTTCGTTTAAAATAGTAAAGTTTTATTTAAAAAATTACTTAATTTCTCCTAAAATTTTGAAATTTTGTCTGAAATTTTGTCTAAAATTTTGGAATTTTTGTTTAAAATTTCTTAAAATCGTCAAATTTCGTCTAAAATTTCATCAAATTTCGTATAAAAACCCTCTAAAATTATTAAATTTCGTTTAATTTCATCTAAAATTATCGGATTTTTAAAAAATATAATTTGATTTAGCCTAAAATCGTGAAGTTTCATCTATAATTGTCTAAAACTGTCGAATTTCGTCTAAAATTATAACAAATTTCGTTTAAAATCATGAAATTTCTTCCAAAATTTTGTAAAATCGTCGAATTTCGTCTAAAATTTCACTCAATTTTGTATAGAATTGTTAAAGTTCAATGAATTTCGTTTAAAATTATTGAATTTTATTTAAAAAATAACATAATTTCGTTTAAAATCATGAAATTTCTTCCAAAATTTTGTAAAATCGTCGAATTTAATCTAAAATTTCGCCAAATTTCAAATAAAATTATTAAATTTCGTTTAATTTCATCTAAAATTATCGAATTTTATCTAAAAAAGGACTTAATTTCTCCTAAAATCGTGAAATTTTATCTCAAATTTTCTAAATTTGTATAACTTCGATTAAAATTTCGTCCAATTTCATATAAAATTGTTTAAATTTATTAAATTTCATTTAAAATTGTAAAGTTTTATTTAAAAAATGACTTAATTTCTTCTAAAAGTTTGAAATTTTTTCTAAAATTTCTTAAAATCTTCAAATTTCATCTAAAATTTCGCCTAATTTCATATAAAATTGTCTAAATTTATTGAATTTCGCTTAATTTCATCTAAAATTATCGAATTTTATCTAAAAAAGTATTTAATTTCTTCTAAAATCGTAAAATTTTATCTCAAATTTTCTAAATTTGTATATTTTCGACTAAAATTTCGTCCAATTTCGTATAAAATAGTTTAAATTTATTAAATTTCATTTAAAATTGTAAAGTTTTATTTAAAAAATCACTTAGCTTCTCCTAAAATTTTGAAATTTTCTCTAAAATTTCTTAAAATCTTCAAATTTCATCTAAAATTTCGCCCAGTTTCATATAAAATTGTCTAAATTTATTGAATTTCGTTTAATTTCATCAAAAATTATCGAATTTTATCTAAAAAAGGATTTAATTTCTCCTAAAATCGTGAAATTTTATCTCAAATTTTCTAAATTTGTATAACTTCGAGTAAAATTTCGTCCAATTTCATATAAAATTGTTTAAATTTATTAAATTTCATTTAAAATTGTAAAGTTTTATTTAAAAAATGACTTAATTTCTTCTAAAAGTTTGAAATTTTTTCTAAAATTTCTTAAAATCTTCAAATTTCATCTAAAATTTCGCCCAGTTTCATATAAAATTGTCTAAATTTATTGAATTTCGCTTACTTTCATCTAAAATTATCGAATTTTATTTAAGAAAGGATTTAATTTCTTCTAAAATTGTGAAATTTTATCTTAAATTTTCAAAATTTGTAAACTTCGATTAAAATTTCGTCCAATTTCATATAAAATTGCTTAAATTTATTAAATTTCATTTAAAATTGTAAAGTTTTATTTAAAAAATGACTTAATTTCTTCTAAAAGTTTGAAATTTTTTCTAAAATTTTTTAAAATCTTCAAATTTCATCTAAAATTTCGCCTAATTTCATATAAAATTGTCTAAATTTATTGAATTTCGCTTAATTTCATCTAAAATGATCGAATTTTATCTAAAAAAGGATTTAATTTCTTCTAAAATCGTAAAATTTTATCTCAAATTTTCTAAATTTGTATATTTTCGACTAAAATTTCGTCCAATTTCGTATAAAATAGTTTAAATTTATTAAATTTCATTTAAAATTGTAAAGTTTTATTTAAAAAATCACTTAGCTTCTCCTAAAAGTTTGAAATTTTTGCTAAAATTTCTTAAAATCTTCAAATTTCATCTAAAATTTCGTCAAATTTCAAATAAAATCGTCTAAATTTATCGAATTTCGTTTAATTTCATCAAAAATTATCGAATTTTATCTAAAAAGGGTTTTAATTTCTTCTAAAATCGTGAAATTTTATCTCAAATTTTCTAAATTTGTATAACTTCGATTAAAATTTCGTCCAATTTCATATAAAATTGTTTAAATTTATTAAATTTCATTTAAAATTGTAAAGTTTTATTTAAAAAATGACTTAATTTCTTCTAAAAGTTTGAAATTTTTTCTAAAATTTCTTAAAATCTTCAAATTCCATCTAAAATTTCGCCTAATTTCATATAAAATTGTCTAAATTTATTGAATTTCGCTTAATTTCATCTAAAATTATCGAATTTTATCTAAAAAAGGACTAAATTTCTCCTAAAATTGTGAAATTTTATCTCAAATTTTCTAAATTTGTACATATTCGACTAAAATTTCGTCCAATTTCATATAAAATTGTTTAAATTTATTAAATTTCATTTAAAATTGTAAAGTTTTATTTAAAAAATGACTTAATTTCTCCTAAAAGTTTGAAATTTTCTCTAAAATTTCTTAAAATCTTCAAATTTCATCTAAAATTTCGTCAAATTTCAAATAAAATCGTCTAAATTTATCGAATTTCGCTTAATTTCATCTAAAATTATCGAATTTTATCTAGAAAAGGACTAAATTTCTCCTAAAATCGTAAAATTTTATCTCAAATTTTCTAAATTTGTATAACTTTGACTAAAATTTCGTCCATTTTCATATAAAATTGTTTAAATTTATTAAATTTAATTTAATTTAATTTAATTTGACTTAAAATTGTAGTTTTATTTAAAAAATTACTTAATTTCTCCTAAAATTTTGAAATTTTCTCTAAAATTTTTTAAAATCGTCAAATTTCGTCTAAAATTTCACCAAATTTTGTATAAAATCTTCTAAAATTATTAAATTTCGTTTAATTTCATTTAAAATTATCGAATTTTTTTAAAATATAACTTAATTTAACCTAAAATCAGAAAGTTTTTCCTAAAGTTTTTTAAAATCGTCGAATTTCGTCTAAAATTTCGCCCAATTTCATATAAAATTGTTTCATTTTATTAAATTTCACTTAATTTCTTTTAAAATTGTAAAGTTTTATTTAAAAAATGACTAAATTTCTCCTAAAATCTTAAAATTTTGTCTAAAATTTCTTAAAATCGTCAAATTTCGTCTAAAATGTCCCTCAATTTTGCATAAAATTATCTAAAATGATTAAATTTCGTTTAATTTCATTTAAAAAAGTGGTTTTTATATGTTTACCCAAGATTTTTAACTTTTCCATAATTTATCCAAGTTTCAAACCAGGAAGATGCTAAAAGAATTCATTTTTAGTTTATTTCAATGTAAAAGTTTTAATAAAAGCTATATTTTTGATAAATTATAATTTGTTTCTAACTAAAAAATTATTTCTTTTAAGTTTTTAAATAATTTAGTAGAGGTACAAACCATCTAATATTAAGTGAAGTTTCAAACCTTCAACTAAGTTAGTGATTTTAGCTAACAATCCCAAGATGGAAGTATTAAAATACAGATTTCTTTATGCTCTTTAAACCTAATCTATCAAATTGACATTTGTCAACAACCGCTTAAAATCTAAAACATGTTTCAACTCGTTTAGTACTTTATTATCTTTCAATTCATCATCAACAATGGAAGAAGATTTTAAAGAACTACACAATTACATCAACCAACAAAACTACAACGATGCTTATAACTTATTACGTTGTATGCAAAACATTTCCGAGAAGGATTATCATGAAACAGCAATCGGTTTGTTTACTTTTTAAACCAATTTAAACTAAGCCATTTTAATAAATAATAAATTAATCATTATTATTTCTATTTTAGATGAATTTATTTTAAATGCTTTCGATCCAAACTACGGTTTAATTAAATTCATCCTCGAAACGAGAAACATAAAAACCTTTTCAAATGCAATAACCGAAGCTTTAGAAGTGTTACACGTTCTCGTAAAGGAATTAACCCAAAAAATAACCAAATACGTCCCGGATATACGTGAAATATGCTTAAAAGTTATTTTAACGGATAAACCAACGACAAAAGCTAAAACACGAGCTTTAAACCTATTAACTTTAACGATAGAGAAACTCGATAACTTTACCGATGACCAACACGTTCGAGATTTATACGAAACTTTATTTAATTCTTATATGTATAATTTAAATCAAAAGAAAATGAGTGTTTTAGCCGGAATAATTAAAGTTGAATATACTTTGATTAAAAAGCATTATGAAAAACTTAATTCCGTTAATATATTGTGTCAGGAGGTTTTTCGGATAATTAGTCGTTATATGCAAGGATATAAACAAAATAGTGATATAGCAGTGATGAAGGAGTGTTTTAAATTTTTCGATAATTATCTTAGTTTAAATATAGAAGATGGTTACGATCAATTTTTGTATAGATATATTGTTAATCGATTGGAGATTGATTGCACTTATAAAATGTCTCACGTTGGTAAGTATATGAATTTGTGGCAAGAAAAATAAATTTGAGAAAAAGTTTTGTTTTGATTTTTAATTTAATATTATTTGTTTAAAGTTTTTTGATGGATATTTTTTAAACAAAGATTAAGTTTTATTGTAAATAATACAAAAACAGAAAACTTTTTTAATACTTAAGTAGAGAATTTTTTTTCAAATCAAAGTTTTTCTGATATTTAAGAGTGTAAATTGAAAATTCTTTAAATTTTCAAAAGTCCTCTAAAAACTTATTTAAATCTTAGAAAAAATCGTTTAAAAATTGTTTAAATTTTTAAAAACTATTTAAAAATTGTATAAATCTTAGAAAAAAATTTTTATAAAAGCTCAAATTTTCAAAAATTAATTACAAAATTTTAAAAAATCGAAATAAATTTCTAAAAATAAATATGAACATTGTTGAAATTGAAAAACGATTGGAAAATCGTCAAAAATGATTAAAATTTTAAACAAGTTTTTCAAAATTACTAAAAAAATTATCTAATTTTTCGCAAAATTGTCCAAAATTATTAAATTTCGTTTAATTTCTCACAAAATCTTTCGTCTAAAATTTCGCCCAATCTCGTGTAAAAATGTCTAAATTTATTGAATTTTAGACGAAATTCAATTTAAAAAAAAATTATCTTAAATTGTCAAATTTCATTAAAAAAATAACTTATTTCACCCAAAAATTTTAAAGTTTTGCTAAATATTTTTCAAATTTGTCGAATTTCGTCTAAAATTTAACCCATTTTCATATAAAATTATTGATTTTTATTTAATTTCTCTTAAAATTCTCAAATTTTATAAAAAAATAAATTAATTTAGTCTAAAATCATGAAATTTCTTCCAAAATTTTATAAAATCGTAGAATTTCGTCTAAAATTTCACACAATTTTGTATAAAATTGAGTGAAATTTAATGAATTTCGTCTAATTTCATCTAAAATTTTCGAATTTCATTAAAAAAATTCCTTATTTCACAAAAAAATTGTAAAGTTTTGTTAAATATTTTCCAAATTCGTCGAATTTTATCTATAATTTCGCCAAATTTCAAATAAAATCGTCTAAATTTATTGAATTTCACTTAATTTCATCTAAACTTATCGAATTTTATCTAAAAAAGGACTTAATTTCTCCTAAAATTTTGAAATTTTGTCTAAAATTTCTTAAAATCGTCAAATTTCGTCCAAAATTTCACCAAATTTCGTATAAAATAATCTAAAATTATTAAATTTCGTTTAATTTCATCTAAAGTTATCGGATTATTTTAAAATATAACTTAATTTAGCCTTTTGCTGAATTTCATATGAATTTTTCGAATTTCATAAAAAAAATAACTTAATTTTGCCTAAAATACTGATATTTCGTCTAAAATTTTCTAAAATCGTCGAATTTCGTTCAAAATTTCTTATAAAATTGTCTAAATTTATTTAAATTCGTTTAATTTCCCCAGAAATTTTGAAATTTCGTCTAAAGTTTTGTCCAGTTTCGTATAAAATTGTTTAAATTTAATGAATTTCTTTTAATTTTATCTAAAATAATCCATTTTCATTAAAAAATAACATAATTATGTTATTTTTTAATGAAATTCTCCTAAAACTGTGAAATTTCATCGAAAATTTTCTAAAATCATCGAATTTCGTTTAATATTTCGCCCAATTTTGTATAAAATTGTCGAATTTTGTTAAAAAATAATTTAATTTTTCCTAAAATTGTGAAATTTCATCGAAAATTTTCTAAAATCATCGAATTTCGTTTAATATTTCGCCCAATTTTGTATAAATTTGTAGAATTTTGTTAAAAAATAATTTAATTTTTCCTAAAATTGTAAAATTTCATCGAAAATTTTCTAAAATCATCGAATTTCGTTTAATATTTCGCCCAATTTTGTATAAAATAGTCGAATTTTGTTCAAAAATAATTTAATTTTTCCTAAAATTGTGAAATTTCATCGAAAATTTTCTAAAATCATCGAATTTCGTTTAAAATTTCTCCCAATTTTGTTTAAAATTGTCTAAATGTATTGAATTTTGCTGAATTTCGTCTGAATTTTCGAATTTCATTTAAAAATAACATAATTTCACCTAAAATTGTGAAATTTCGTCTAAAATTTTCTAAAATCATCGAATTTCGTTTAATATTTCGCCCAATTTTGTATAAAATTGTCGAATTTTGTTAAAAAATAATTTAATTTTTCCTAAAATTGTGAAATTTCATCGAAAATTTTCTAAAATCATCGAATTTCGTTTAAAATTTCTCCCAATTTTGTTTAAAATTGTCTAAATGTATTGAATTTTGCTGAATTTCGTCTGAATTTTCGAATTTCATTTAAAAATAACATAATTTCACCTAAAATTGTGAAATTTCGTCTAAAATTTTCTAAAATCATCGAATTTCGTTTAATATTTCGCCCAATTTTGTATAAAATTGTCGAATTTTGTTAAAAAATAATTTAATTTTTCCTAAAATTGTGAAATTTCATCGAAAATTTTCTAAAATCATCGAATTTCGTTTAAAATTTCTCCCAATTTTGTTTAAAATTGTCTAAATGTATTGAATTTTGCTGAATTTCGTCTGAATTTTCGAATTTCATTTAAAAATAACATAATTTCACCTAAAATTGTGAAATTTCGTCTAAAATTTTCTAAAATCATCGAATTTCGTTTAATATTTCGCCCAATTTTGTATAAAATTGTCGAATTTTGTTAAAAAATAATTTAATTTTTCCTAAAATTGTGAAATTTCATCGAAAATTTTCTAAAATCATCGAATTTCGTTTAAAATTTCTCCCAATTTTGTTTAAAATTGTCTAAATGTATTGAATTTTGCTGAATTTCGTCTGAATTTTCGAATTTCATTTAAAAATAACATAATTTCACCTAAAATTGTGAAATTTCGTCTAAAATTTTCTAAAATCATCGAATTTCGTTTAATATTTCGCCCAATTTTGTATAAAATTGTCGAATTTTGTTAAAAAATAATTTAATTTTTCCTAAAATTGTGAAATTTCATCGAAAATTTTCTAAAATCATCGAATTTCGTTTAAAATTTCTCCCAATTTTGTTTAAAATTGTCTAAATGTATTGAATTTTGCTGAATTTCGTCTGAATTTTCGAATTTCATTTAAAAATAACATAATTTCACCTAAAATTGTGAAATTTCGTCTAAAATTTTCTAAAATCATCGAATTTCGTTTAATATTTCGCCCAATTTTGTATAAAATTGTCGAATTTTGTTAAAAAATAATTTAATTTTTCCTAAAATTGTGAAATTTCATCGAAAATTTTCTAAAATCATCGAATTTCGTTTAATATTTCGCCCAATTTTGTATAAATTTGTAGAATTTTGTTAAAAAATAATTTAATTTTTCCTAAAATTGTGAAATTTCATCGAAAATTTTCTAAAATCATCGAATTTCGTTTAATATTTCGCCCAATTTTGTATAAAATTGTCGAATTTTGTTCAAAAATAATTTTTTTTTCCTAAAATTGTGAAATTTCATCGAAAATTTTCTAAAATCATCGAATTTCGTTTAATATTTCGCCCAATTTTATATAAAATTGTCGAATTTTGTTAAAAAATAATTTAATTTTTCCTAAAATTGTGAAATTTCATCGAAAATTTTTTAAAATCATCGAATTTCGTTTAATATTTCGCCCAATTTTGTATAAAATTGTCGAATTTTGTTAAAAAATAATTTAATTTTTCCTAAAATTGTGAAATTTCATCGAAAATTTTCTGAAATCATCGAATTTCGTTTAATATTTCGCCCAATTTTGTATAAATTTGTAGAATTTTGTTCAAAAATAATTTAATTTTTCCTAAAATTGTGAAATTTCATCGAAAATTTTCTAAAATCATCGAATTTCGTTTAATATTTCGCCCAATTTTGTATAAAATTGTCGAATTTTGTTAAAAAATAATTTAATTTTTCCTAAAACTGTGAAATTTCATCGAAAATTTTCTAAAATCATCGAATTTCGTTTAATATTTCGCCCAATTTTGTATAAAATTGTCGAATTTTGTTAAAAAATAATTTAATTTTTCCTAAAATTGTGAAATTTCATCGAAAATTTTCTAAAATCATCGAATTTCGTTTAATATTTCGCCCAATTTTGTATAAATTTGTAGAATTTTGTTAAAAAATAATTTAATTTTTCCTAAAATTGTAAAATTTCATCGAAAATTTTCTAAAATCATCGAATTTCGTTTAATATTTCGCCCAATTTTGTATAAATTTGTAGAATTTTGTTAAAAAATAATTTAATTTTTCCTAAAATTGTAAAATTTCATCGAAAATTTTCTAAAATCATCGAATTTCGTTTAATATTTCGCCCAATTTTGTATAAAATTGTCGAATTTTGTTAAAAAATAATTTAATTTTTCCTAAAATTGTAAAATTTCATCGAAAATTTTCTAAAATCATCGAATTTCGTTTAATATTTCGCCCAATTTTGTATAAATTTGTAGAATTTTGTTAAAAAATAATTTAATTTTTCCTAAAATTGTAAAATTTCATCGAAAATTTTCTAAAATCATCGAATTTCGTTTAATATTTCGCCCAATTTTGTATAAAATAGTCGAATTTTGTTCAAAAATAATTTAATTTTTCCTAAAATTGTGAAATTTCATCGAAAATTTTCTAAAATCATCGAATTTCGTTTAATATTTCGCCCAATTTTGTATAAATTTGTAGAATTTTGTTCAAAAATAATTTTTTCTAATTAATTTTTCCTAAAATTGTAAAATTTCATCGAAAATTTTCTAAAATCATCGAATTTCGTTTAATATTTCGCCCAATTTTGTATAAAATTGTCGAATTTTGTTAAAAAATAATTTAATTTTTCCTAAAATTGTGAAATTTCATCGAAAATTTTCTAAAATCATCGAATTTCGTTTAATATTTCGCCCAATTTTGTATAAAATTGTCGAATTTTGTTCAAAAATAATTTAATTTTTCCTAAAATTGTGAAATTTCATCGAAAATTTTCTAAAATCATCGAATTTCGTTTAATATTTCGCCCAATTTTGTATAAATTTGTCGAATTTTGTTCAAAAATAATTTAATTTTTCCTAAAATTGTGAAATTTCATCGAAAATTTTCTAAAATCATCGAATTTCGTTTAATATTTCGCCCAATTTTGTATAAAATTGTCGAATTTTGTTCAAAAATAATTTAATTTTTCCTAAAATTGTGAAATTTCATCGAAAATTTTCTAAAATTATCGAATTTCGTTTAATATTTCGCCCAATTTTGTATAAATTTGTAGAATTTTGTTAAAAAATAATTTAATTTTTCCTAAAATTGTAAAATTTCATCGAAAATTTTCTAAAATCATCGAATTTCGTTTAATATTTCGTCCAATTTTGTATAAAATTGTCGAATTTTGTTAAAAAATAATTTAATTTTTCCTAAAATTGTGAAATTTCATCGAAAATTTTCTAAAATCATCGAATTTCGTTTAATATTTCGCCCAATTTTATATAAAATTATCGAATTTTGTTCAAAAGTAATTTAATTTTTCCTAAAATTGTGAAATTTCATCGAAAATTTTCTAAAATCATCGAATTTCGTTTAATATTTCGCCCAATTTTGTATAAATTTGTAGAATTTTGTTAAAAAATAATTTAATTTTTCGTAAAATTGTGAAATTTCATCGAAAATTTTCTAAAATCATCGAATTTCGTTTAATATTTCGCCCAATTTTGTATAAATTTGTAGAATTTTGTTAAAAAATAATTTAATTTTTCCTAAAATTGTGAAATTGCATCGAAAATTTTCTAAAATTATCGAATTTCGTTTAAAATTTCTCCCAATTTTGTTTAAAATTGTCTAAATGTATTGAATTTTGCTGAATTTCGTCTGAATTTTCGAATTTCATTTAAAAATAACATAATTTCACCTAAAATTGTGAAATTTCGTCTAAAATTTTCTAAAATCATCGAATTTCGTTTAATATTTCGCCCAATTTTGTATAAATTTGTAGAATTTTGTTAAAAAATAATTTAATTTTTCCTAAAATTGTAAAATTTCATCGAAAATTTTCTAAAATCATCGAATTTCGTTTAATATTTCGCCCAATTTTGTATGAAATTGTCGAATTTTGTTCAAAAATAATTTAATTTTTCCTAAAATTGTGAAATTTCATCGAAAATTTTCTAAAATCATCGAATTTCGTTTAAAATTTCTCCCAATTTTGTATAAAATTGTCTAAATGTATTGAATTTTACATTTAATTTTCGAACTTCATTTAAAAATAACATAATTTCACTTAAAATTGTGAAATTTCGTCTAAAATTTTCGAATTTCATTAAAGATTTCCTCCAATTTTGCAAAAAATTGTTTAAATTTATTAATTTTTTTTAATTTCATCTAAAATCTTCGAATTTTATTTAAAAATAACATAATTTCACTTAAAATTGTGAAATTTCGCCTAAAATTTTCTAAAATTGCCGAATTTTATTAGAAATTCCTTCCAATTTCGTATAATTTTTTTAAAATTTGTTAAGTTTTCTTTAGTTTCATTTAAAATTTTCGAATTTCATTTAGAAAATAACTTAATTTCGTCTAAAATTTTGAAATTTTGTTTAAAAGAATGAGATTTCTTCTAAAATCGCCGAATTTCATCGAAAATTTCTTTACATTTTGTATAAAATTGTTTAAATTTGTTAATTTCATTTAATTTTATCTAAAATTATGCAATTTTAGATAAAAGAAAACAACCTAATTTCTTCTAAGGTTATGGAATTTCGTCAAAATTTTTTTTAAATCGCCAAAGTTTGTCTAAAATTTCGTTCAATTTCGTTTAATAAAATCGTCTGAAATCGATTTAAAATGTTAATTATTTTTTTCCAACTTTTAATATTAAGTTACAACCGAATTTTTAATCGGAATTGATTTAGATTTAGAACTTAAGTTTAAATTTAAACTCAAATAATTCAAAAAGTAAATTGAAGATTTTTATTCTAAATACAACTTTTTATTTTTTTAGCCGCTTTGGAACTTTTACAAAACCACGCTCGTTTATATGAAGATAACATAATAAAAGACAAAGAAAAATTGGAATATTTATTGATGGTTTATTTAAATCAAACGGGGGAAGTTCAAAAAGCAGCTTATTACACTTTAGATGTCTTTTATCAAACCTTAGGAGATAATTCCGATAAACTCGATGAAGAAACTTCAATGGTAAGTAATTAATAATTTTTTATTTTATTTTTTTTTAATTAATTTTTAATTATCAACATTTATAAACTAGATCTACTTAAATAAATTCATCTCAGATATCAACAACGACAATAAACACGGCTACGAATTAAGATTATCAATCCGAGCTTTTGGTTATTTCTCAAATTGTTTTAAAACCCACCAAAAAGAAAACGTAATAAAATATTTTCTCAACGTAATAATGAAAGTTGAAAAAACATATTTAATCGATTTCGATAAAAATAGTGAAAAACTAAGTTATTTACCAGATTACGTTCAAACTTTATCAAAAATTGTGGAAGAATTTGATGAGTTAACTTATCACGAAATTATCACTTTGGAAAAAATAACAATTCTTTTAATACGACTTTCACCGTATTTATCCAGCCATCATCCTGATTTTATAGTTAAACCGATTTTAATAGCATTTAGATTAGCGAGGAGATTTTTAAAAAAGAGCTTTTTACGGAATGTTATTTATCAGGGGATTATTTTTTCTTGTTCTCATCCCATTGCTTATGATTTAGATGAAGGGGAGATTTGTTATAAGGATTATTTGAAATTGTGGATTAATTTAGTTAATTTTAGGGAGAATAAAATTAATTTTGAGGAGGATAAAATGAATTTTGGGGAGAATAAAATAAGTTTGGGTAAAAATAAAGAAGTTTTTGAGGGAAATAAAATAAATTTTGAGGAGGAGAAAATAAATTTTGGGGAGAATGAAGTAAGTTTGGGTAAAAATAAAGAAGTTTTTGAGAGAAATAAAGAAAAATTGGGTGAAAATAAAAAAGGTTTTGAGAAAAATAAAAATTTTTTGGAGGAAAATAAAAAAATTTTTGAGAGAAATCAAGAAATTTTTGAGGAAAGTAAAAAAAAATTGGGTGAAAGTAAAAAAAGTTTTGATGAAAGGAAACAAGTTTTTGATCAAAATAAAGAAGTTTTTGATCAAAATAAAGAAGTTTTTGATCAAAATAAAGAAGTTTTTGATAAAAATAAAGAAGTTTTTGATCAAAATAAAGAAGTTTTTGATAAAAATAAAGAAGTTTTTGATAAAAATAAAGAAGTTTTTGATCAAAATAAAGAAGTTTTTGATAAAAATAAACAAATTTTTGATAAAAATAAACAAGTTTTTGATAAAAATAAAGAAGTTTTTGATAAAAATAAACAAGTTTTTGATAAAAATAAACAAATCTTTGATCAAAATAAAGAAGTTTTAAAAGAAAATACAAATATTTCTTTAAAAAATATACATTATTTTGAAGAAAACTCAAAAATCTCAGAAGAAATTTACGACGAATTAATAAGAACATTATTTTATTTAATATCAAAACTAAATTTAAAAATTAAAAAAGTCGAGTTAAACGAAATCGAAAAAAATAATGAAAACTTTTCCAAAAATATTTCTAAAAACGAAAACTTTTCCAAAAATATTTCTAAAAACGACAACTTTTCCCAAAACAACACCTTTTTTAAAGATGAAAACTTCTCCCAAATAAATTTCGAAGCGATAAAAATCCCCGACTTTAACATTTTCGTAAACATCGTCGATTTATACGTCGATTTATTAAAAAATCTCCCAAAAACCAACTTTCAAAAATCAGTAAAAAAATACTTTGATTTTACAATCAACGAATCGAAAAAAAACCCTTTAGTTAGCGGCTTTTATAAATTAATATCAATCGGATTAGAATTATCCAATAATTTAAACTATTTTTCCACCGAAAGATTAAAAAGAACCGACATAAAAAATTACTATAATAAAATAGAAGAATTCATAAACTTAATTTTAACAAAAATAAACTTATACAAAGACGATTTAAAACTATCATGTTTAAAATTAATTTTATCCTCACCGGAAATTTACGTTAAAAATAATTTAAATAAATTATCTTCTCCTATAATTTCTTTATTTAATTCATCAAAAAATAACTTAAATTTAGTAAATTTAGGAATTGAAACTTTAGAAAATTGGAATAAATTTTTACCGGAAAAAACCTACGAAAAATTTTTAATAGAAATCATTCCAACTTTAGATTCTTATTTAAGAAGTAAACCTATAAATGTAAATTTAGACTCAAGCAAAATTAAACAAAGAAAAACTAAACAAGTTTTATATCGAAGAAAAATTTTTACTTTGGAAGAAAATAATTTATTAAAATTACAAAAAAAAATGTTGTGTTTTTTAGGAAATTTAAATCAAAATGTTATTTATCATTTAATAAATACAAATAAAATTGAAGAAGTTGCTTTGGGGGATGAATTAAATTTAAAAATTGGATTAAATTTTTACAATGAAAATAATTTAAATCAAAATAATAAAAATGATGAAAATTTTAATAAAAATGATGAAAATTCCAATGTAATAATAAATATTTACTTAGAAAAATTTCTCCCACAAATAATAAACTTATCATTAAATTCAAGCGAAAGAAAATTACAAATAACAGCCTGCGAAACATTCCACTCAATAATAATAATTTTTTTAGGTACATCCCGTTTAATAAACAATAAAAATTTAAACGAACAATTTAAAAAAATGTTTTATCCTTTATTAAAATTAAGTTGTTATCCGGATTTAACAATCCGACAAATAATCAAACCTTTAACCGATCAATTAATTCACTTTTACTCCTCTCAAAACGAAAGAAATTCACCAAAATTAGAAATAATAATCGAATCGCTTTTAAAAGCAATCACTCAAAAAGACGACTTAAATTTACGCAATTTTTCTTGTTATTGCATTCACGAATTAATAAAATATTCCATAAAACACGATTCTAATGATTATATAAACGTTAAAGTTTTTATTCGTAAAATAAAATTATTTTGTTATCACACAAATCCTTTAAAAAGATTGGGAGCTTGTTTAATTTTTAATAATATTTATACCCTTTTAAGGGAAGAAAATTTAATCGTTGATGTTTATTGGTTAGAATTATTTCAAGCTTTTTTATATAATTTAAGCCAAATTGAAGAAAATGATGACTTAAATTTGGGTTATTTAGAAAGTTTTGATCATTTAGAAAGAGTTTTTAAAGAAAAATCGGATTTGTTTAATCAACAATCAAAAAAGAGGAATATCCCGAATGGATTTAAAGATGGTACTTTAAATTCAGTCGTTTTATCGGTTTTAAATCATCGAAATTTAAAAAATAGAAAGGTTAGAAATCGATTTTATAAATTTTATTATGAAATTTCTTTATTTACTTCAAATAAATGTAAAAAAATGAAAAATCCTTATTTTATTGATGATTTAAATCATGATTCAATTCAAAATTCAAGTCATAATTCAAATCGTGATTCAATTCATGATGTTAATCATTCAATTCATGACTTTAATGATTCAATTCATGATTTTAATGATTCAATTCATGATTTTAATGATTCAGTTTGTAATTCAAATCGAGATTTAATTCATAAGTCAACCCAAGGTTCAATTCATGATTTTAATCATTCAAATCAAGGTTCAATTCGTGATTCAATTGATAATCCAATTCAAAATTCAAATAATCATTCAATTCTTAACCCAATTAATGATTCAATACGTGATTCAAATCATGATTTAGTTCATAATTCAATCCAAGATTCAATTCATGGTTCAAATCATTCAATTCATGGTTCAATTCGTGATTCAATTAATAATCCAATTCAAAAATCAAATAATCATTCAATTCATAACCCAATTAATGATTCAATTCGTGATTTTAATGATTCAGTTTGTGATTCAAATCAAGATTTAGTTGATAATTCACCCCAAGATTCAATTCATGATTTTAATCATTCAATTCATGGTTCAATTCGTGATTCAATTAATAATCCAATTCAAAAATCAAATAATCATTCAATTTATAACCCAATTAATGATTCAATTCGTGATTTTAATGATTCAGTTTGTGATTCAAATCAAGATTTAGTTCATAATTCACCCCAAGATTCAATTCATGATTTTAATCATTCAATTCATGGTTCAATTCGTGATTCAATTAATAATCCAATTCAAAATTCAAATAATCCTTCAATTCATAACCCAATTAACGACTCAATTCGTGATTCAAATCATGATTTAGTTCATAATTCAACCCAAGATTCAATTCATGGTTCAAATCATTCAATTCATGGTTCAATTCGTGATTCAATTAATAATCCAATTCAAAATTCCAATAACCATTCAATTCATAACCCAATTAATGATTCCCTTCGTGATTCAAATCATGATTCAATTAATAATCCAATTCATGACTCAACTCGCAATTCAATTCATGATTTTAATGATTCAATTCAAGATTCTATTAAAAATTCAATCAATAATTCAATTCCTGATTCAAATAATGATTTAATTTTTGTAAATAACAAAAATAATGATTTTTCTTTTGAATATCTAATGAATTTTTTAAAAAGATTATTAAATATTTTAGATACTGAATTAATAATCTACGAATATGAAAAATCCGAACATTTTTATAAAATCGAAGAAAAATTTTTTAATCAACTTGAATTTTATTTCGAAAAAATTTCTTTACTAAACGATTTAAATACATTCAAAAATTTAAATTTAAAAGATTCAAATAATTTTGAATTTAAAAAATTAAATTTTGAAGTTTTAAAATGTTCGTTAAATTATTTATTAACTTCTTCAATTTACGAAAGTGATTTTGTATTTAATAAAGTTGATTGTTTAATAAAAAAATATGGAATTGATTTATTATTAAATTTTATTTTTGGAAATATAAAAAATCAAGAATTAATCGATGAATTATTTATTAATAATTTACTTAATAAAATTCAAAAAGAAGGACATAAAACTTTATTAATTCAAAAATTAAACGAATACATTTTAAAAAATTATTTAATTTTAGAGAATTTCGAAAATAATTTAAAAAATCAAAAGTTGTTTTTAAGGGGGATAAAAATTGTTAAAAAATCTTCTTTAAATAATCATTTAAAAATTGAGTTTTTAAGAGATGTTTTAATTAATATTTTTGAAAAATTAAAATTAAAAGATTCCATAAAATTAACTTCGGATGTAAAAAAATATTATGAAGAGATTATTGGATTATGTTCGGAAGAAAATAATGATGTTTTATTAAATTATTTATCAGATGAGAAAGAAATTTATGATTTGGATAAAAATTTAACTTTAAGTTTTGGTTTATATTTTTATAATACTTTTAAAGAGAGTTTACTTCCGATTTTAGGAAATAATTTTGAAAATTTTTTAAATCTTTTTAAATCAGATGATGATTTATATGTTTTTTTTACAAAAGAGATGATTAAATATCTTTCTAGTAATAAAAAATGTCTTTTTGAGGAGAAAATTCTTTACGGTAATTCTTACGGTGAAGAAAATCTTTCTAATGATCAATTATCTAATGAAAATAATCCTTTTAATGATCAATTTTCCATTGAAAATGAGTTTTTTAATGAGATAAATCCTCCTAATTTAAAAGATCTTCCAAACTTGAAAAATATTCCCAACTTAGAAAGTGTTCCGAACCTAAAAAATATTTCTAACCTAAAAAATCTTCCTTCCGATCAACTATCTAATAGAGAAAATCAAATTGATCAATTTTTTATTGAAAATGAGTTCTCTAATGAGATTAATCCTTCCAACTTGGAAAATCCTTCAAATTCAGTAAATTTTCCAAGCTTAAGAAACTGTCCTAACCTAAAAAATATTTCTAATCTAAAAAATCTTCCTTCCGATCAACCATCTAATAGAGAAAATCCTCCTATTGAACAATTTTCTATTGAAAATGAGTTTTCTAATAAGATTAATCCTTCCAACTTGGAAAATCCTTCAAATTTAGTAAATATTCCAAGCTTAAGAAACCGTTCTAACCTAAAAAATCTTCCTTCCGATCAACCATCTAATAGAGAAAATCCTCCTATTGTTCAATTTTCTACTAAAAATGATTTTTCTAATGAGATTAATCCTTCCAACTTGGAAAACCCTTCAAATTTAGTAAATATTCCAAGTTTAAGAAACCGTTCTAACCTAAAAAATATTTCTAACCTAAAAAATCTTCCTTCCGATCAACTATCTAATAGAGAAAATCCTCCTAATTATCAATTTCCTATTGAAAATGAGTTTTCTAATGAGATTAATCCTTCCAACTTAGAAAATCCTCCTAACTTAGAAAATCCTCCCAATTTAGTAAATATTCCAAGCTTAAAAAACCAACCTAACCTAAAAAAATTTTATAACCTTGAAAATCTCCCCAACGATCAATTTTCTAACGAAAGCAATCCTTCTAAAGAAACTAATCATCCCAATTTAGCAAATCGTCCAATTTTAAATCATCCCAACCATCATTTATCTAATGAAAATAATCCTTCTAAAGAGATAAATTATTTTGAAATAAATCCTTCTAATTTAACGAATCCATCTTTAAAAAGTAACACCAACATAAAAAATTCCCCCAACTTAAAAACCCCTAAATTAAAAAACCCCAATTTAAAAAACCCCAACTTAAGAAATCCTAACCTAAAAATTCCTTCAAAAATAAACATAATAAACACAATCTTATCAAATTGGAAAAATTACAACCGTTTTTACACAAATAACATAATTTTTACATTCGAAGGATTAGAAATATTAAAATCGTTAATCGATTTAATCGAAATATCACCAAATAATCTCAATTTAACTCCAAAAAAAGATGTAATCGATTGGATATTAAACACATTTAACTTTTTAGACTCACCGATTTTACCTCAACGTTTATATCAACTTATAGAGGCGATTTTAAACGTTTTACTTTTAACAATTAAATTAAATACTTTTGAAATATTTAAAGAAAACTTAAATAAAATAAAAAAATTATACTTTAAAGAAATTCATCCGGAAAATTTAAACGCAGCAACTTTAATAGTTAATAAATCGTTTCAAATCGCAATTACGAGTAAATCCAAGGAATTATTTGCGTTTTCTTGTGAAATTTATATAAGTTCGAGATTGGAAAATATAAACGTTGAAGAATATTGTAAATTTTTTATGATAACTTGCGAAAAGCAAAAAGAAACTTTAAAAGAGATTGTTGAAATATTCACAAATCAGTATAATAAAGATTGTTTAGTTTGTTTTGATTTAATTATAAGTAATTTATTAAGATATTCGAGTTATGAAGTTTTCGAAGGATTTTTTATCGATTATATTAAAAAAATTTTATGTTTATTAAATGATAATCATGAAAATTTTGATAATAAAGTTAATGAAAGTTTTGAAAGTGATTTTATAAAAAAATCAATTGGTTACATTTTAATAAAGTGTTTATTTTCAAGAATTAATTCGAAAAAATTAGAAAATAAAACTTGTCCAATTATAAAATCATCAAATATTGAATTAGTTAAACATTTATTTAAAATATCAACTGATTATTTAAAAAAACCACCTAAAAATGAATTATCGAGGATAAGTAAATGTCATTGTTATAATTCTTTAATAAGTCTTGTTACAAATGGAATTAAATCAGATAAAATTAAGCTTTTTTATGATAAATTATTTTATCGGGCTGAAAATGGAGTAAATATTTTATGGATGAATTTAATTGACTTGAAAAAAGTTTATAAATTTCCTATAATTTTTGATAAACTTCCCGAAAAAACTACAAAGTTGGTGAATATACGAACTAAAAATCAAACGGAAGATAATTTTTATATAGAATCACAAAGTTTATATAATAGTAGTTTAAGTGAAGATATTCGAAATTATGATTTTACAAAAATCTCAATAAGAAGTCAAGAAAATAAGTTTGGAGTAAATAAATTTAAAGAAAATGAAGAGATTAAAGAAGTTGAAAGAAATAAAGAAATTGAAAGAAATGAAATCGAAGAAAATAAAGAAATTGAGATGAAAATAATTATTGAAGACGAAGAAATAAATAAACACGAAAGTATGAGTTATCTTCGAGGGTTAATACATAAAATTAACGAAGAAAATATTTATAATAACGATGTAAAATGGGTTGAATATATAAATAACGATTTAAAAAATGAAAAAACTCATTTGAATGTTAAATTATTTTTATTGAAATTAATAGAAAGTGAAAGGGATATTTTTAAAAAGTATTTTAAGATTTTAACTCCGACTATTATTGATTTAATTGTTGATAAAGTTGTTGGGGATGAAATTAATTATTTTGTTGGTGATTTAATTATTATGTTAAGTGATTGGGGAAATTTAAATGAAATAAATTCGGATTTTAATTTAGATTTTAATTCTGATTCTAATTCAAATTCTGGTTCTAATTCAAATTCTGGTTCTAATTCAAATTCTAATTCAAATTCTGCTTCTAATTCAAATTTAGATTTAAATTTGAGTTTGAAAATGAATTTTAGAAAGAAAATTTCTAAATTGGTTTTATTTTTGATGGAAAATACGAATAAAGAAAGAAGTGATATTAAAAAATATCATTTGAATTTGTTGAAATTGTTGGTGGAAACGTTTAAAGATGATATTGAAGTTTCGAGTGAGTTTATTTTCGCTGAATTGGAGAAATTCAAGTTTTCTAAAAAGTTGGAAGTTGTGATTTATTTTTGTTCGATTTTTTTGGCGAATGATGTTGTTGTTTGGGGAGATAATTTAAAAGGTTTTGCTACTAAACTTGTAAATTGTTTACAACCAGATTCGAATACTACGAATGTAAAAGCTAAATTTTCAAATTCTTCAAATTTAAAGTCAAATTCTTCAAATTTAAAGTCAAATTCTTCAAATTTAAAGTCAAGTTCTTCAAATTTAAAGTCAAATTCTTCAAATTTTAAATCTAATTTTTCAAATTCTTCAAATCTAAAATCAAATTCTTCAAATTTAGAATCAAATTTTTCACATTTAGAATCAATTTCTTCTAATTTAGGATCAAATTCTTCAAATTTTCCAATTTCCTCAAACTTACAGTCAAATTCTTCAAATATTTCGAGTTTGCAATCGAATTCTTCAAATTTACAACCAAATTCTTCGAATTTACAATTAAATGCTTCAAGTTTGCAATCAAATTCTTCAAATTTACAACTAAATTCTTCGAATTTACAATTAAATGCTTCGAGTTTACAATTAAATTCTTCAAATTTTCCAATTTCTTCAAATTTACAGTCAAATTCTTCAAATATTTCGAGTTTGCAATCAAATTCTTCAAATTTACAACCAAATTCTTCGAATTTACAATTAAATGCTTCGAGTTTACAATCAAATTCTTCAAATTTTCCAATTTCTTCAAACTTACAGTTAAATTCTTCAAATGTTTCGAGTTTGCAATCAAATTCTTCACATTTCCAACCAAATTCTTCAAATTTTGAATCTTTTGTTTCAAATTCTTCAAATATATCGAGTTTACAATTAAATACTTCAAATGAACAATCAAATTCTTCACATCTCCAACAAAATGTTAGAAATTCTTCGAGTTTACAATCAAATTTTTCAAATTTTCAACAAAATTCTTCAAATTCTTCCACTCTACAGCCAAATTCTTCACCTCTTTTCAGTTTACAGTTAAATTCTTCCGCTTTAGAACCAAATTCTTCAAATTTACAAATAAATTCTTCCAATTTTCAACAAAATTCTTCTAATTCTTCAAATTTACGGGCAAATTCTTCGACTTTACAACCAAATTCTTCACATCTTTTGAGTTTACAAACAAATTCCTCAAATTCGTCGACTTTCCAACCAAATTCTTTACATCTTTTGGATTTACAACCAAAGTCTTCCAATTTTCAACAAAATTCTTCTAATTCTGCAAACTTACAACCAAATTCTTCTAATTTTCAACCAAATTCTTCTAATTTTCAACCAAATTCTTCTCATTTTCAACAAAATTCTTCAAATTCTTTTACTTTACAACCAAATTCTTCCAATATTCAACAAAATTCTTCTAATTCTGCAAATTTACAACCAAATTCTTCAAATTTTCAACAAAATTTTTCAAATTCTTCAGAAATTATGAGTTTGCAACCAAATTCTTCGAATCTACAACAAAATTCTTCAAATTTAGAACAAAATTCTTCGAAATCTTTGGTCTTGCAATCAAATTTTTCAAGTTTTTCGGGTTTACAACCAAATTCTTCAAATACGCCACAAAATTCTCCGATTTTACAACCAAATTCTTCTAATTTTCAACCAAAATCTTCTAATTTACAACAAAATTCTTCAAATTTTCAACAAAATTCTTCAAATTCTTCAGATATTATGAGTTTACAACCAAATTCTTCGAATTTACAACAAAATTCTTCAAATTTAGAACAAAATTCTTCAAAATCTCTGGTCTTGCAATCAAATTCTTCAAGTTTTTCGGGTTCACAACCAAATTCTTCGAATATGCAACAAAATCCTTCAATTTTACAACCAAATTCTTCTAATTTTCAATCAAATTCTTCAAATTTTCAACAAAATTTTTCAAATTCTTCAGAAATTATGAGTTTACAACCAAATTCTTCGAATCTACAACAAAATTCTTCAAAATCTTTGGTCTTGCAATCAAATTCTTTAAGCTTTTCGGGTTTACAACCAAATTCTTCAAATATGCAACAAAATTCTTCAATTTTACAACAAAATTCTTCTAATTTTCAAAGAAATTCTTCTAATTCTGCAAATTTACAACCAAATTCTTCAAATTTTCAACAAAATTTTTCAAATTCTTCAGAAATTATGAGTTTACAACCAAATTCTTCGAATCTACAACAAAATTCTTCAAAATCTTTGGTCTTGCAATCAAATTCTTCAAATATGCTACAAGATTCTTCGATTTTACAACCAAATTCTTCTAATTTTCAAACAAATTCTTCTAATTCTGCAAATTTACAACCAAATTCTTCACATCTTATGAGTTTACAATCACATTCTTCAAATTTACAACAAAATTCTTCAAATCTACAACCAAATTCTTCAAATTTACAACAAAATTCTTCAAAGTCTTTGACCTTGCAATCAAATTCTTCAAATTTCCACCCAAATCCTTCATCAAATTTCCAACCAAATCCATCCCCAAATTTACAACAAAATTCTTCAAATTTACAACCAATTTTTTGTAATTTAGAACCATATTCTTCAAATTTTCAATCAAATTCTTCTTCAAATTTTCAACAAAATTCTTCAAATCTTCAATCAAATATTTCAAATTTAGAACCAAATCTTTTAAATTTACAATCAAATTCTTCAAATTTCCACCCAAATCCTTCATCAAATTTCCAACCAAATACTTCTTCAAATTTCCAACCAAATCCTTCTTCAAATTTCCAACCAAATCCTTCTTCAAATTTCCAACCAAATCCATCTCCAAATTTACAAGAAAATTCTTCAATTCGTAACTCATCAACCTTTCAAAAAACTTGCGCACAAACCATCGGCTTAGCTTTAAAACTCTCCGAAAAGAAACTTCACCCCGATTTTAAAAACTTCAAACAAGCCGTCATTAAAAAACTAAAAACCTACAAACTAGAAACTTATTTAAATTGCATCGAA
This sequence comes from Digitonthophagus gazella, assembly GCA_036711955.1. Lineage (NCBI taxonomy): Eukaryota > Metazoa > Arthropoda > Insecta > Coleoptera > Scarabaeidae > Digitonthophagus > Digitonthophagus gazella. The sequence continues at coordinate 2,606,527 of JASCIT010000002.1, read as the reverse complement.
GGACTTTTAATAAGCTATCCGGAAATTTGCGACGAACTCCTAAAAAGACTCATCTTAGAATTTAATTCAACACCAAAATCAAAACGAATATCTTTATTAGTATTTTCAGAGAGGGTTGAAAGTTTACTCTTAATAGAAGATTTCCAAATGATTAATTATGAAAATTTAATTAATGATTACGACGATGCTTTAAATTTCTTAGGAATGAATATAATAAAAAAGAGTATTTGTAAAATTAATATAAGAAAAAATATAGGAAGTGAAATGAAAAATAAAAATGAAGAAAAAAATAAAAATGAAGATAAAAAAATTCAATTTACAGAAGAAAAATATAAAAATGAAGATAAAAAAATTCAATTTACAGAAGAAAAATTTAAAAATTTTATGAATTATTTATCAAAATTTAAAAAAAGTACAAATAGAGTTTGTCGAATATCAATGTATGAAATTTTTATGGAAATTTATGGTTTTATTAAAAACGAAGAGATAAAAAAATGTTCTTTAAATCATCTTTTGGAGGGTTTAACAGACCAAGAAGAAGAAATTCACCAAAAAATCGTTAATTTTTTTGATGGGAATTTACCAAAAGATATTTCATTAAAATTTTTATTTATTTTAAAAGATTTGTATAAACCAGAATTTGAAGATCGATTTTTAAGTTATAATTTAGATTTGTTGCTAAAAAATTTAGATGTTTCGAAGGTAATTTTTGATGTACCTTTAAAAAATATTGAGTTTTATGAAAAAATTATTTGTGATGATTTTCAAAAAAGGTTTTCTTACGCTCCGTTATTTGCTTCAACTTATTATAGTCAAAAATCAAATTTTTCTAATCAATCTTTTTCTAGAAACTCAACCAACTTAAAAAATGTTAGTAAGTTGAGAAAAAATCAAGAAGATTCTTTTAGATTAAAAGCTACAATGAATGAAATGGAATTTGAACCGACTTTTCAACCCGGAAGTTTAGAATTTGAACGTGAAGAATTATCATCACAAATAAATAAGATTAGAAATTATGAAAATCATCAAAATGAAGAAATTGAAGAAAATGAAGCTGAAGATACATTTAAAACACCTTCAATCTTTACATACAAAAAAATCCATAAAAAACGCTTTGAAAAATCAAACACAAAAAAATTCGCTTTAAATCAAATGGATAAAAAAATAAAAAATCAAAAAATTAAAAACCAAAATCAAAGTCAAAATGAAAAAGTTACAATTTATCGTAAATATCGAGATGGTGAAATTCCAGATATTCAAATAACTTTAAGTGATTTAATAAACCCTTTAAAAAAATTAATACAAAACGATTATCACTTAGCTGAAATTTTTTACACTCAATTTTTTAAAGAAATCTTAAAATTAAACCAAACCAATCAAGAATTTAAGTTAGAAATTTTCAAAATTATAAACGAAATTTTTAACACTTCGATTACTTTTAATTCTTATTTTATGTCATCACTTTTAAACTCAATTATTAATAATAATCAATTAAATCAATTTAATTCAAATACAATAACAAACGTAGCCTTAAATTCGGGTCTTTTATCAACTGGTATTTTAATTTTAGAAGAATATATAAAAAATCAAGATGATTTTTATGAATCATCATCAAAACGTAAACCAACTACAAATCCCAACTTAAAAATTTGGGTAAATTTATCAAATTTATACCGAGAATTAAAAGAATACGACGTTGTAAAAGCAATTTTTATTCAAAAAATGAATTCAGATCCGATTATCTTAAAAGCTATCGATTGTGAATTAAAAAATGATTGGAGTCAAGCTGAAAAATATTATTTTGATTTATTAAAAACCGATCGTTGTTTAGAAAGGAGAGATTTTTATTACGAATCTTATTTTAAATGTTTTGCTGAAATGTCAAAATGGGAAGAATTAAATGAAACCATTCAAAAAGTAACTTCTCAAAACGTTTGGGATGATTTATTCGATAAAGATTTTAATCAAAAAAAACTTTTACCCTGGTTTATTTCATCACAATTAAAAATAAGTATAAATAATCGGGAAAAAATGAAATTACTAATTGATAATTTAAATAAATTAATGATTGATGAGGAAAAATCGATTTATTTAAAATATAATTTTTCCGAAGAACTCGCTTTTATAGATTTAATCAATAATAACTATGATAAAGCTTTATATTACATTAAAAACAACTTAGAAAGATTTTTAGAAAATTGGCAAAACACAAATCCAATGTTAATAAATCTCCGGATAAATAACTTAAATAAAATCTTAAATACAATCGATTTATTTAATTTTATTAATAATTTTAATAACAATAACAATTTTTATAACAATTTTAATAACACTTTTAATAATAATTTTAATAATAATTTTAATAACCATCCAAATTTAAAAAATAACTCACAATCAGAATTTATTAAAGAATGGAGAAAACTCGAAAATGATTCAAATTCGATTGTAGCTTTAGAATCGAGATATATTTACCGTATTAAATGTTTAAATCTCCTCCAAGAAAATGTTAATGGAAATTGGGATGATTTTAATTCAATCAAATTCGATTTAGATGTAGCTTTAGTTGAAAACGCGGTTAATTTAAAAAATTATTACGTTGCTAGAAAATATTTTACTAAAATTTGTAATAATTACGATGAGGATAAAATAAATACGATTGGGATTAAATTAATTTACGCTAAACTTATGATGTTGAGGGGTTCGTTTTTCCCGATTGGATCGGAAGGATTGTATGAATATTTTGAAGCAAGTTATCAAGCGATTGGTAAGTAATTTTAAATTTAAAATTTTTATTTATTATTTTTATTTATTTTTTTTTACTTTGGTCTTTAATTTAAATTTAATCGTTATTTAATCATTTTCATTCAATTTTTTAGCATCGCGTAGGATATTCCATCTTTACCCATTGCGGTGTCTTTTCTTGGTTTGAGGACTTTTTTTAATTCGTTTCTGATCAGAGAGGTGCAATCATTTGAATGCAAAACTAAATTTTCGTGCAATTGAAGCTCAACTTCTTCACTGAAAGGAACATGAGGGGACGTATGTATGTATGTAAGAAACGGGAGGACACGCCAGATGGCATACCGCATTTAAACCCCATTGCGCCCTTTGTACAACCTCCCTGTCACTCATTCTGTCTACATCGACCATCTTAGGGATTTACCAAAGGTTAGGATGTAGTTCAGAGGTGTGTCCCTGATTCTATAGTTGGCCAGTCGTCACCCAGGTCCTTTAATCTAAGGTCTTTAAGATTCGGGCAATCACATAGGATGTGCTTAACAGTCTCAACGTCTTGCTTGCAAGCACGACATACAAAGCGACAAACCCTAAATTATAAAGGTGCTTATTAACACATTGCGTACGGGTCACGAGAATTCTTGTTTTTAGCAAACTGAACGTTGCTATGCGAGAGGCTTCATTACCATCGTAACGTAATTAAAATATATGCGGCTCGTTGTTTAGTTGAAGACTGACAATGAATAAAAAAACATGAAAACGAGAAATCTCGTAACCCGTCCGCAATGTATTAATCTTACAGTGGCCTGTCAATAGCCCTGTGATTAGGCGTAGATCCTTCCTGTTGAGACCTGTAAAGAACTGGGTCGGTCGCCTTGTAACGGTTTTGTTTTTCGTTTTTAATTAAATTTGAAATTATTTGGTTTGGGCCATCTGTTGGAATCGGTCATTTTTAGATCTCTTGGTTTTGTTGTGCAATACAGAATATTGGTTGGTTTCTCAGATTAGTGCGATCGGAAATAGTGGTGGGGATTTAGTTCTTTCGAGTATCGCAATTGTGGTAATTTCGCCCTCTTCGTTGTGCTTTGGAAGAGGACAGACGTTTTTGGCTGCGATAAAAACTGCGTAGGTGACGAAGAGTTTAGAAGCGTCTCGTTGATAGTTGGGAGACCTTCTAAGTCGCAATTTGGCGGATCAACTTCGCACACCACAAATTTAGTGTAGTATTTGAGAATTAACGGATTGTCCGGATAATTGGGTTTTTATCTGCCAACACTTCAAGCCGATTAACATCGTAAGGTTTTTTTTTTATTTTTATTTTTGGATTTATTTTGGTAATTTCGTCGAAATTTTGGATTGAAAATTTACTGCGTCGCAATTTTGAGTGGATCCCCTGGCGGCCATCTTTCTCTCATCATTACATTGAACGCCGTTAGAGAGACAGGGACGGAAGTACACTCAACCGACTCCAGAGCGACGCGCTTGATCGAGAAAGACAAAGAGAGACCACTCCTGCGAAACCAGACAGAGACACCACCAACAGATAAGCCAACGTTTTATATTTTTCTTTTATTATCGTTTCCTTTTTTTTTATTTTATTTGTTATTGCGGATCTTCAATCCGAATAATATTTCAACTTGTATTATTCTAAATTTATTGAATATCATTTTACGAAACTGTTTTGTGTACCTAATCGCTCAGAGAATTTTTATCCCGATTTAAAGTTAGACACTCATTAGAAAGTGTGATACATATTAGACAACAGCTGTTATCATTTATTTTTTTTTGTTTGTGTTCGTGTTAACATTTAAATTTCAGGATTTTATTTGTTTGTTAATTCCTTGGAGCTACTGCAGCGATAGGGGTTTATTACCGTTTGTAAATTTTTATATGAACATTCCTTTTGAACATTCTTTATTTTTCATCTTTATTTTTCATCTTTATTATTACATTGTTTCTTTTCAATACAAGTGAATTTTGGTTTTGCAAAATTGTCTTTTATTTTGTTGTTGTCCTTCGATCGTGGATTCGGACTTGCCTGATCCTAGGATAAGTGAAGGTTGGTAGGTATCGGTTTAAGTTCGTGGCGCCCTTTCATTTAACATCTGAACCCCCCCCCCCCCCCCCCCCCCCCCCCCTTCCCGCAGAGTGAATCGGAGCCCGGTCCTATCAACGGTTGTTTTTTTGGCTTTTGAATCGAACTTAATTTTTATTTCTTTATAACTTGAGTTTGTGCGCTACAGCCTCACACGAAGGGTATCTTAGTAATGATTTAGATACTTCGCAGCCCTTAACCTACACCACCTGCTACTCCCATTGTACTGCTTGACGAGATGTGCGCAGCCTACGAGCTGGTGGTTTTGATGGGCGACTCCAAAATGTCCTCGTCCATCATCACAGAACCCAGTAAAGATTTGTCGAGGTTAACAAAGGTCAGGTCATCCTCGACTGGTGTTGTGGGAGGATCCACCATTGATATTGTCGTCCCTACGGTAGGGGTGGTTTGGGTTTCGGCAGTGTCCATCGCCTCAGTGGACTATTTCGCCGTCGCTCTCTCTGTAACCTCCTTGGTAGGGTCCTTCAGCATACCTACGCGCACCCTGAAGGTATTAAAAAGGTAACACACTTTACCGACGACAGAGGTAATCCCAAGGGATTTCGAAAGGCGAGTCCGGGGGTGATGAGAGGACACGCTCGCCCCTGTACCTGATTGTTTTTTAGAGCCATCAGTGTAGGTTTTGAGGGTGTTCGTGTAATCAATCTCTGCTAACGGGTTTAGAAGGACTGGGTAGCTTCTCGAAAAGACGAATTCGGCAGGTATAAAATTCTACGGTGTAGGATGGGGGTTCTTTTGAGCGCCTCCTTATACAGATGAGAATTGCTGCCGGTATTCTCTTCCCATTTAGTATTCGCTACTTTACGTATTCGCACCATGGTTACCAACGCCACCTCCTGTATGAATATAGGGGCGGCAGGTTAAGAATGTTCTTCATAGCTGCCGTAGGGGTGATCCGCATCGCACTTGTTACAGAAAGACACGCTAAACGCTGTACTCCAATTGTGACTAGTTGGTAATGTTTCGTCTTGATGAGAGATAGCTCTATTGTATACTCTTACTTTCTTTCATATCAAGTTAAATTGTGTTAGTAGACTTATAGAGCTACAGAATTCTCTAAAACTTTGTATTTTCTTCCTCAATAATATCTGTTTGGATAAAGCGATGTGTCTTTTAGCTATAATGTAATTAATGAGTGTTCGGTCTCTTAGGTATGTTTTGATTAAGAACTCTAAGTTTGACTATTCTTTCACATTCGACATCCCACCATGGGCTTCGGATTTTAGGATGTCTGAGAAATTTTAGAATCTCCTTCACGTTTTCGGCGGTAAGAACAGATTCTGGAACGGTGTTTGTATCCAAACACTGATAATACTTTTGCCAATTGATGTTTTTTTTTATACAGGGTTTCTCACATAAGTGGTTCGTTAGAACTTTATTGGGTTCCACTATTAATAGATTTTTGAGATTTTACCAGTAGGGGTTGTTGGTACTTATCGTTTCTCGTTTTCGAGTTATTGATTTTAAGATTTTTTTTTTGACAATTTTCAACCTGTTGTTTAAAACCACATTTCTCAGTCACTGTTCAAGTAAGAAAGTTAATAATTGGTAGGATTACTTCTGCACTTTCCAGACATTGCCAGCTAAAACATCACTGCCCTCATTGTTCTTTCATATCACAAAGAAAATTTAATTCTCTACTAATTTGCAATACACATCCCTATATCCTATCGATTAAGGTTTTCAAGATATAAAAGAATTTCGTCTATAAATAGGAATCTCAGAAGTAATCATACTGAGAAAGAACCCCGTCAAGAAGCACACAGATTAATGCCAGAATAATAAAAAATTACTGAAGTATTTACAAAAAAAGTAACTTTGCCAAGCCTATGTTATCTATGGCATCAAAATTTTAATCGATTACACTTCTATAGAGCAACATTTCTACCAAATTTTATCAAAAAATGCAGTATATAAAAGGCAACCCTCGTATTAACAGGTTTGTTTTGTTTGAGATGCCGGATTTCATCGTCGGTTGTGACTTACCACAGTTGAACTTCTCTTCAGAGCAAGAAGGAGAGGCAGAATCTTCGGTTTCCATATACTAATCCCGGGTGCGTGCCTAAGTAGAGGTTGATGGGAATCGAGATAAAAAAATTAATTTCTTTTGGTGTCTTAGTGGAGTAGGTTTTTTTTATCGGGACTGGTAGTATAGTATTGGTAGTATAGTACATAGGTAGTATATATTGGTAGTATACAACAGATCGTTTGGGATATTGGTTTTGTGTCTTTTTTCCGGTAGTACAGTCGACGTCTAATGTTGTGGGGGAGAGCTTGTTTTTTAAAGAATTTCTTGGAGTCGCTTGATTGACTCTGGGTTTCCAAACTTCTTCCCTTGAGAATTTGTGATAAGTTTTTATTTCTGTTGGTTGATTTTAGTTCTGGATATCTTTTAGGATCGACTAACAATTGGTTATAATTAGTTTAGAATTGTTAGGTAAGTCTCCACTTACCTTTTCGGAAGCTTCAAAGACTTCAAAAGAAGAAGACAAAAAAAAATTTTTTTTTACTTTAATTACATTTTTTTAATAAGACCAAAGTAAAAAAAAAATAATACATTAAAATAACCTATAATTACTTAATTTTTACTAAAACAAAATTTTTTTGTTACAGAGCCTTATTTAAAATCACCTCCAAATGAAATAAATTTAAAACTCTCCCTCTTCCATACTTTATATGACATCTTATTTAATTTTTCAAAAAGCTCCCATCAATTTAAAACCGATTTAACCGAATTAATACCCGATTTAAACAACCCTTCGGAAATTGGAATTAAAGAATACGCCGTTAAAAAATTAAAAAGTACTTTAGATGAAGTTAAAGTAGTTTCAACAAGTGAAGATTTAAAATTAATCAGAGATTCTTATATGAAACTTGGTTTGTTTTATAAATCTTCGGAAAAATACACCGAAAATTACATAATTTCCATTTTAAAATCTATGTATTTCGGTTCGAAAGAAGCTCGACAAATGTTTCCATGTTTATTAGAAATAAAAAATATCATCAAATACAAAGAGATATTTTTAAAACAAATGGAAAAACTCCCCGAATGGATTTTTATACAATGGATACCACAATTATTATCAAAATTAGATACAAATTGTATCTTTATAATCGACAAAATTATTTTAAAAGTTGCTAAATTATATCCTCAAGCAATAATGTACCCTTATAAATTAAGCAAAGAAAAATATAATCTCGCCCAAATAAATGAAGAAATAAAAAATCGTTTAGAAGATTTATTAAAAGAATTAGATGGGTTATTAATAAATAAAAACGTTGATGATTTAATTAATGGATTATCCTCTGTTACAACTCCAAAAAATACGATAACTTCGTTTATAAATAATTTATTATTTGCTTGTAAACGAAATGATTCCTCATTATTTAATGAAATCTTAAATGAATTAAGTTTACTTTGTATGAAAGATTCAAATAAGGGTTCAGTTCAAAAAAAAATTATAGAATTAAGTAAAGATTTACTTAAATTAAAAGAAGATGTTTTTAATAAAGAAAAATTAATTGAAAAATTGGAAAAATATAGAATTGAAATTAAAAATAATATAACACGGTTATCAAATTTAAATTATTACAGTCCATATTTATCATTTTTTATGGATAATTTTATGGATAATAAATCCCAAAATGATATAGAAATTCCAGGTCAATATAAAGGTGATACAAAACCTTTTCCTCAATTTCACGTTAAAATATCAGGATTTAATAACGAAATTTTAATCATGGATTCTAAAAGAGAACCGATAAGAATAAAAATCATCGGAAATGACGGTAAAGAATATCCGTTTTTAGTAAAAGTCGGTGAAGATCTTCGTCAAGATCAAAGAATCCAACAAATGTTTACCTTAATAAACGAGATTTTAAACGCAAACGTTTTAAGTCGAGAAAGAAGACTTAAAATTTCAACTTATCAAGTAATTCCATTAACGAAAAGTTTAGGTTTAATCGAATGGGTGGAAAATACAACCCCATTAAGAACGTTTTTAACGAATAATAATAAAGATTTAAATAAAAAATTACTTAATATTAAAGAAAATTATCAAAAACGTTTTAAAAACAATAATATTAATCAAGTAATTAATTTATATAAAGAATTAGTTAATATGATTCCATTAGATATCTTTAAAAAATCACTTTGGAGTTTAAGTATTGATTCGGAAAGTTTTATATCGATTCGTACGACTTTTATAACGAGTTTTGTTACAACTTCCATTGCAAATTGGATTTTGGGGATTGGTGATCGACATTTAAACAACACCCTTTTAAATTTAAACTCAGCTCGAACTGTTGATATTGATTTTGGATATGCTTTCGGTTTTGGGGTACAAACCCTCCCAATTCCGGAATTACTCCCCTTAAGATTAACACCTCATATTGTAAATTTAATGCAACCATTGGAAGAACACGGTTTGATTGAACAAACGATGATATATACTTTAAAAGCTTTGAGGGAGAATCAAAATAGTCTTATTTCAACTGTGAGAGTTTTTATTAATGAACCAACGATGGATTGGATTCCACATAAAATAATAAAAGGGGAAGTTTTAAATGATAATTGGTGTGGAGAGGAAAAAATAAGGACTGTTGAGATGAAATTAAATGGAGGTAATTGTGCTGAAATTATGATTGAGGAATTAAAAGGAAGGAGTTGTGAAAATGTTGGTGAATTAATTGAGTATGTTCGTGGGACGGAAAGAAATGTTCGATCGGTTTTAAAGGGGGTTTTAAGTGTTGAAGATCAAGTTAAATGTTTGTTGGATCATTCGACGGATCCGAATTTGTTGTGTAGGATTTTTTATGGATGGGAACCTTGGGTTTAATCCTTGTAAATTTATATAAAATTTACTCATTATATAAACATTGTATTTACTCATTATAAAAAATATATTATTGTATTCCTTGATATAAATAAAATAATATAGGAAACTTTTTGAGTTTTATTCTTATCAATATAAATTTGCGCAGTTTAAATTACACAATCAGTGCACTGTGTACATGACGTGCACGTTACTCCCTTAGAGAAATACCCAAATAAAGTGGTTACCGCGTATAGAAACCTGTTCAAGCACGTAGATTTTGATGAAAATGGTATTAATCGATAGGCATCAATACGCAGTAGAAATCTATAAAATATTAGAGCGCACTATTCAGCGATTCACGAATAAATCTGTTTGTCAATTCCAGGACCGGATCCAATAAATGCGGGGCCCGATTAAATTTGTTTCGCGGGGTCCCATAAAGTTCAAATAAAAAATTTGTTTTTGCTGTTTACATATTGAAACAATTTAAACTTTAAACATTGCTTGCAACAACATCTTTCCAAAGAAAGGTTATGATACATAAATCCACGTTAAAAAATGTTAACTTCATCGACTTTTATGAAACCGAACCCCCCTGCATACAGTGGCTCCAAGCCAAACTCGAACAATGACCAACTAAGTGCTAAATTAAAGCAATCTTGAGTAAAAATTACAGCCAAGTTCATGTTAAAGTTTTGATAGTTGACAAGGGGAATTCCCTAATTGACGTTTTTGTATTATTCGCGTGATAATATAATATATTAAAGTAGTAAGCAAGCAGCGCCTCCTTAAAAGAGGGCGCCGCAGGGTCCTAGCTCTTTTTTTAATAGTTTTTTTGGAAATCGCTTTCCGGACGATTCAATGGTTTTACGTCATTCTGCCGACCATTATCTTCACCTCCCCGGCGATTTTGGGGGGTCCGTAACCGATTTCGGAAAAACGGCCCTGAAAATTGAACGATGTTGCGGTAGCTTTAATTGAAATCAAAATTCTCGATCGTCCGCCTGTCATTTTCGTTAATTTTCGAACGCACTTTTTTTCCAAAAAGCCACCGGCTCCGCGAACGAAGTCCCCGTTTTCCGTCATTTTCGATTTGGGCCGATAAAATAGTTGGTTCAATTTTCATAAACGTTATTTATTATTCTAACCGCGCTAGAGCCACATGAAATGTCAAAACGATCGGTTTATTAATAATTATCAAATATTTAATTTATGCAGAACAAAAATTCGAATAAATTTCACTAAAAACTAATTAAATTCTTGAAAATATCACCAAAAATTAAATTTGTAAAAATTCCCCTAAATTTACTAAAATTTTTAATAATTCCACCAAAAACTTATAAAATTTGTAAAAATTCCACCAAAGCTATCAAAATTTTTAACAATTCCACCAAAAACTTGCTGAATTTTTAAAAAATATACTAAAATTAAAATTAATTTCGTCAAGAATTGATTAGATTCTTAAAAATTTCACAAAAATAAAAAAGTAATAATAAAAATTTCACAAAATAAATTGAATATAATTTCACCAAAAATTATTAATATGATTTGAAATAAACGATATCTTCTGCACTTAACTGGTTTAGAAAGCAGAAGATATCGTTTATTTCAAATCATATTACTTCCTGGTGAAAAGATGGATCCAAAAGTCTCTACTCTTGAAAAATTATTAAATTTGGAGACAATTCTACTAAAAACTTAATAAATTTTTTAAAAATTCCACCCAAAATCAATAAAATTGGTAAAAAATCCACGAAAAACTTACTATATTCGTAAAAATTCCACCAAAGTTACCAACATTTTTAACAATTCCACCAAAAACATACTAAATTTTTTCAAATTTCTACCAAAGCTACAAAAATGTTGAATAATTCCACCAAAAACTTGCTGATTTTTAAAAAATAGCACCAAAAACTTACCAAATTCATAAAAATTCTACTAAAATTACCAATATTTTTAACAATTCCATCAAAAATGATTAAACTTAATAAAAATTCCACCAAAGTTATCAACTTTTTTAACAATTCCATCAAAAACATACTGAATTTTATAAAAATTCCACCAAAAATTAATAAAATTGGAAAAATTTGACTAAAAGTTACTAAATTCGTAAATATTCCATAAAAAAAACACTGAATTTTTAAAAATTCCATCAAAAATGAATAAAATTCGCAAAAATTCAACCAATGTTATCAAAATTTTTGATAATTTCACCAAAAACATACTGAATTTTTTAAAAATTCCACCAAAATTTAATACAATTTGCAAAAATTCCACCAAAAACTTACTAAATTCATAAAAATTTTACCAAAAAACACTGATTTTTTTTTATTCCACCAGAAATGAATAAAATTCGCAAAAATTCCACCAAAGCTTTTAAAATATTTAACAACTACACCCAAAACTTACTGAATTTTTTTTATTCCACCAAAAACTTACAAAAATCCTAAAAATTACACCAAAATTGTCAACATTTTTAACAATTCTACCAAAAACTTACCAAATTTTTTAAGAATTCCATAAAAAAGTCCAAATTCTTTTAAAATTCCACCAAAAATCAATCAAATTAGAAACAATTTCATTAAAAATTCCACCAAAGTTACCAAAATTTTTAATAATTTTACCAAAAATAATGAATTTTTTTTTAAATTCCACCAAAAAACCTACAACATTTGTAAAAATTCCACCAAAAGTTTACCAATTTTTTTTTTAATTCCACCAAAAACTTACTAAATTCGTAAAGCTTCCATCAAAGTAACCAAAATGTTGATCAATTCAACCAAAAACAATATTTTTTTTAGAAAAATACTAAAAATAAAACTAAACTAGTTAAGTTTTATATTCGAAATGTCTAAACAAAGAGAACAAAAAACTATTGACAGTAAAAAATTAGTGCTTAAACATTTCCAAGATGGAAAATCGGTATGGAAAATACCAAACATTATAGACAGAAGCCATTCTACAGTACACGACATAATAAAGTTAAACAAGCTAAAGAGCGCTCATAATAAAATTTTTACTGAATCGGATGAACGTTATTTAATAAGAAAAATGAAAGCGAATCCGTTTCTTAGTGCACCAAAGTTGGCTATTATTGCTGAGAATGAATTAGGGAAAAAGTTAGTGCGCCAACCATTAGAAACATGCTACATAATGTTAATTTACATGGTAGAAAGGCGAGAAGAAAACCGTTAATCAGTAAAAAGAATCAAAACATCAGATTAACATTTGCGAAAGAGCACGAAAATAAAGATTTTTCTTTTTGAAAAACCGTTTTATTTACTGATAAATGTAAATACAACATATATGGGTCAGATCCATATGTATGGCGAAGAAAAAATGAAGAGCTGCATTTAAAAAAATTAAGACCAACGGTAAAACATGGTGGCGGATCGGTGATGGTGTGGGGATCATTTTCAGCTGCTTGACCAGGCTGTTTGCACTTTATTGAGTGAATAATGGACCAACATGCGACTGGCGATTCTACCAAGACAACGATCCGAGACACAAGGCGTACAAAGTACGTTCATGGCTCTTATATAATTGTCCTCATGCAGTGGAAACGCCACCTCAAAGTCCAGACATCAATCCTATTGAAAATGTATGGAATTATTTGGATACTAAGGTTCGAGAACATGAGGTTTCTAGTAAAATTGAATTGAAGAGAGCCTTGTTGAAAGAATGGGAGAAAATTCCGCCAAGTTTTTGCGAAAAATTGATACACTCAATGCCTAACCGTCTAAAAATGATCATAAAAACAAAGGTCTTCATAGTAAATATTAGTTATTAAAAACGTAAATAAGTTTTATAAATTTTGTTTGCTGTCCGTGTTTAGCACACGACTAGTTTTTGTAGTGTTTTCGTTTATTTTTATATTTTTTTATTACAGTGAATAAATGTTTCTGTTTCGTCTTTGTTTTTTGAATATGCAATTAATAAATTATTGAAAATCAATTTGCTGTTTCCTCTAGCTGTTTTAGTTAGAATATTTTTTACTAAGAAACTATTATGACTCCAATGTCCGAGTTTGGCTTGGAGCCACTGTACAAAATTTGAAGCAAATCTGTGACCCCAAGACCTTGCATTCTCCTTGTTAGTATTCATCATCGAATCTTATGGCGAATTCGATTGGTAAAACTGGTGCGCATTGGTGTGCACTAGTGCATAGTAGCGTGTTCTATTGAACTGTCACTTTTGTGTACTAAGCTAATGTGATGTATGCACTAACATGCACTCAAAGTCAAATTCTGGTGTGCACCAGTGCAACCAATCGATTACACCATTAGTATTCGTTTACTACGGTGCATTCAAACTTCAGGACTTTGGAAATAAACCGCGGCGCGTGTTATTTCGATGTGGTGTGATCTTTGCAAGGTGCTGGATCTTCACGAGCGGCCCAATTCGAGAAGGCACCAGGGGAATTCAGGTCTACGATCAGGATATTTGCATCAATCATCCGCAAGACCAGAGTAAATCTGTCTCTCTCTCTCTCTAAAGTAATGTCAGTTAAGTTAATGTTAAGGTTATTTTTTTTTGTTATAACTGATCATTTATTATATTGTTTTGTAAATATAGTTTGTGTTGTTTTACACTTGAGTTTCATTTCCCTTTTTCTACTAGAACTTTAGTGCAAGAACTCTCTCGGTTCTGAAGTAGTAACCGCGCGCTTTTAAAGGGCAATTAAATAATTAATTAACGCAAAAATAACTGCTTCTGGTGACAGCAAGTATACCAATTAATAAATAATCGGGTCATTCTATTAATTAGAGACCCGTACCACACGTCTAACAAAATTTCATAGCGCGCTTGAGCACAAATTTAAATGAACACCCGATACAAATGTATAAAATATTTAAGGCGCACTATTTAGCGATTCGCGAATAAATCTGTTTGCCAATTTTCATAATCACCAGGTTAAAAACTTTCCCTTTTGTTAGGTTATCAGATAAAACTCACAATTCTTAATCTCTTTCACTTCAGAAATGATTTAATTTCGGGTGAGTTTATATTAGGGTTCTAGTATTTTGTATTTATAACTAATTCCCTCATTTTATTATTTTGTAAACTAGTAAAAACATGCATAAAGACTTACCGAATGAATGCCGTTTCCCCAACAACTAAGTAAAAAAATAGAAAAAAAAGAAAAGTTTTATTTAATCTTTATTTATGTTAAATTACAATCATTTTATACCTCCTGGCAATCGCAAAATAGCAATCCGACGACAGCTACATCTTTTTCTACACCTTCCAAAAACACAAACACACACTGAAATTAAAGAAAATTAAAATATTAGAGAGAAAAAAACTAATTTTATAAATATTATTAACCTTAATAGAGCCATATTTGAAAGAATATTTAACGCATGCGCACAAACCACTTTATGATAATGTGATAACGCTATATTAAAAACACTCATTTTCTTCAAATTATATCACTTACCTTAAATTAAAAGCATAAGACACTTAGATTGATTTATTAGCTAACTAACACGAGTAAAAGTGACGCGTTCAAAACGATTTTTACCGGGTAAAATTCTTAAAGAAACTCGGACATGAAAACGACACTTCTTAAAATTGACAGTTCATAAACTGCTTTAAAAAGAAAATCTTCTTTACCGACAACACATTTCTTGGCTTTAATGAACACTAGCGTTGATAATAATATTTTTTAACTTTTTCCAAATAGTTTTTTCAAAAGACGGATATAAAACGTAATCATTTTACTAAAGTTAATTGATTTCTACCAATTTTTCATATAAGTAAATTCAATGTTAAATCCTTTTATTGAAAAATTTGTTGTTTAAAAACGGTCAATAGAAATTGTACCTCTGTTAATCTCGGGAAATAGGAAAAAAAAACGTGGGAAAGGAATTTAACCGATTTAGATCTAAAATAACCTGAAATCTATATAATAAGTTATATCCTAACGTTTTGTTCATTAACATGAACGATAGTTAAGGTGGTAAGGTCGAAAAAGCCCGGAAAAAAATGTGTTAGTTCAGTAAAAATTTTAACAGTTGAGTAATTCTTTTACATTTTTCTCCCTTAAAAAACATCATAAGGACCCCATACTCACTTATATAAGATGTCCATATAAAATCAGATCCCGATAATACCCCTAAAAACTATCAAAAAGGTCGTTTTTAGGGAGAAAAAGCAAAAAACCTCGAAAAGAACTTCACTAACATTAAATTAGTAGTATGTGCTGCCATCTTGGGATTGTTAGCTAAACTATAAATTTTCGTTTCAAATTCAAATTTAAATATCTACCATCAAAAAATCTTACAAATTATAAAAAATCATTGTGAGTTTATTTATAAAAATTAAAAAACGATTTTGATTCTAAATTACAAATAAAACTTTATATTTTATATTAAATAAATTAGATTCATTCTAAGTGTTAATAAAAAAATTAAAAAAATTCTTAAAGACAAAATTTTTTAACCTCTTTAACTTTCAAATAATTTTAAAAAATCGCACAGACCTTATTTTTAAGAATTAAAAAATAATTTTTACACCAAATTAAAGCTAAAACGTTCCTTTTTAATTAAAAACATTAAAATTTCTTTTAATTACGACGTTACGGACGGTGGAAATCGACCAAACCAACCAACCCACCAATCAACCTCGTGGATCGTAGTCTATTTTAGAATAATTAGCGCACAGTGTAGCCTCGCTTTCCTGTTTTGTGGGGCAGGAACATTACCAAATCGTTCAGCCGTTGGTGTGGTTGACCATCAAAACCTCCAGAACAATACCAATAGCCTACAAAAAGAATAAAATCAATTACAATATCACTATATATTAAATTTTCATGTTATTTATATAAATTTTAAAGTGATTTATATAAATTTTAAAGTGATTTTTTAAAATTTTTGTGAATTTTTAGTGTTTTTGTAATGATATAAGTGTGTTTTTTTATTAATATAAAAAAGGTAAGATCTTTTTACTTAAAAATTTTAATTAAAATAGAAAATTTTAAATGAGAAAAGTCTATAAATTTAATTTACTTTACTTTAAAATTAATTGAAATTACAACTGTATTAGTGACACAATAACTAAACAGTTTTGGAATTTAGAAAACTTAATTTAGAAGTAATTGTAAATCGTATTTAAACAGCGGAAAGCTCGAGGTTGTTGTATAATAAAAAGGAAAGTCGTTCGTTTACAACGACGAGTAAATTGTACACCTTTCTTTTCGGACTTCCATTGAAAATGAGTTCAAGGTGGGTTTATTTGTCGATTGGTAAAGTTATGACACGCTTTCACGAACTTAAAATTGCGAATTTAATAATAGTTTTTTTTTATTTTTTGATCAAATCTTTCATTAAAAAAAAATTACCCAAAAAAAATTTTCACTCAATTTTAAAAAATCACTACGACTTTATTTATTGGAATTAAGAAATGATTTTTATGTTAAATGAAACTTAAAACATACTAATTTTAATTAAAAAAGACCGTTTTATTCCAAGTGTTGTCAAAAAAATTAAAAAAATTTTCAAAGTTGGTAAAAATTTTTTTAGGTTAGAAAATTACCCATTTTTTAAGAAATTCATCAAAAATTCATTTTTAAAGATTTTGATTTGATTTTTTTTCTAAATGAAACTTAAAGCATTCTAATTTTAATTAAAAAAGACCGTTTTATTCCAACTGTTGTCAAAAAAATTAAAAATATTTTCAAAGTTGGTAAAAACTTTTGACATTTTTTAACTTTAGAAAATGAACTTTAAAAATTCACCAAAAATTCATTTTTTAAGATTTTGATTTGATTCTTTTTCTAAATGAAACTTAAAACATTCTAATTTTAATTAAAAAAGACCGTTTTATTCCAAGTGTTGTCAAAAAAATTTAAAAAATTTTCAAAGTTGGAAAAAATTTTTGACACCTTTTTAACTAAAGACAAAAATTTAAAAATTCATCAAAAATTCATTTTTTAAGATTTTGATTTGATTTTTCTTCTAAATGAAACTTAAAACATTCTAATTTTAATTAAAAAAGACCGTTTTATTCCAAGTGTTGTCAAAAAAATTTAAAAAATTTTCAAAGTTGGTAAAAATTTTTGACACTTTTTTAACTTAAGACAAAACTTTAAAAATTCATCAAAAATACATTTTTAAAGATTTTGATTTGATTTTTTTTCTAAATGAAACTTAAAACATTCTAATTTTAATTAAAAAAGACCGTTTTTTTCCAAATATTGTCAAAAAAATTTAAAAAAATTTCAAAGTTGGTAAAAATTTTTTTAGGGTAGAAAATTAACCATTTTTTAAAAATTCATGAAAAATTCATTTTTAAAGATTTTGATTTGATTTTTTTTCTAAATGAAACCTAAAACATTCTGATTTTAATTAAAAAAGACCGTTTTATTCCAAGTGTTGTCAAAAAAATTTAAAAAATTTTCAAAGTTGGTAAAAATTTTTGACACTTTTTAACTTTAGGAAATTAACTTTAAAAATTCACCAAAAATTCATTTTTAAAGATTTTGATTTGATTTTTCTTCTAAATGAAACTTAAAACATTCTAATTTTAATTAAAAAAGATGGTTTCATTCCAAGTGTTGTCAAAAAAATTAAAAAAATTTTCAAAGTTGGTAAAAATTTTTTTAGGTTAGAAAATTAACCATTTTTTAAAAATTCATCAAAAATTCAGTTTTAAAGATTTTGATTTGATTTTTTTTCTAGATGAAACTTAAAACATTCTAATTTTAATTAAAAAAGACTGTTTTATTCCAAGTGTTGTCAAAAAAATTAAAAAAATTTTCAAAGTTGGTAAAAATTTTTTTAGGTTAGAAAATTACCCATTTTTTAAGAAATTCATCAAAAATTCAGTTTTAAAGATTTTGATTTGATTTTTTTTAATGAAACCTAAAACATTCTAATTTTAATTAAAAAAGACCGTTTTATTCCAAGTATTGTCAAAAAAATTAAAAAAATTTTCAAAGTTGGTAAAAATTTTTGACACCTTTTTAACTAAAGACAAAAATTTAAAAATTCATCAAAAATTCATTTTTAACCATTTTGATTTGATTTTTTTTCTAAATGAAACTTAAAACATACTAATTTTATTTAAAAAGGACCGTTTTCTCCCAAGTGTTGTCAAAAAAATTAAAAAAATTTTCAAAGTTAGTAAAAATTTTTGACACTTCTAACGAAACTTTAGAAAATCGATCAAATTTAAAAATTCACCAAAAATTCATTTTTAAAGATTTTGATTTGATTTTTTTTCTAAATGAAACCTAAAACATTCTAATTTTATATAAAAAAGACCGTTTTATTCCAAGTGTTGTCAAAAAAATTTAAAAAAATTTCAAAAGAGACCCATGTTTTTTCCTCCCAACCTAACCTTAAAAAAATTTTAAGGTCAATTTTAAAAAATCACTACGACTTTATTTATTAAAATTAAGAAATGATTCTTATGTCAAATAAAAGTTAAAAGATTCTATTTTCAACTAAAAAAGTCGCATTTATTCTAATTATTACCAAAAAAATCAAAAAAATTCCCAAAGACAACCATGTTTTTTGCTACCAACCTAACCTTAAAAAATTTTTAAGGTCAACTTTAAAAAATCACTACGACTTTATTTATTAAAATTAAGAAATGATTCTTATGTTGAATGAAAGCTAATATATTCTAGTTTTGATTAAAAAAGTCGGATTTATTCTAATTTTTACCAAAAAAATTTAAAAAATTCCCAAAAGCACCAACGTTTTTTTCCTACCAACCTAACTTTAAAAATTGGTAAATTTTAAAAAATCACTTTTTTATTTATTGGAAAAAAAATTAGACAACAATATTGAATCTAATAAACCATAAATTTTGAACTTTTTAATAAATAATTGATGATTAATCAAGGTTTAATGAAGAAGAATGGAAAATAGATGGTTAATAAAGAAAAATATGTTAAAAAATGAATAATTTGGGTTTAATAAGAATATAACTCGAGAAATTTTGATCACTTTTGACAAAAAATTAACGATTAATCAAAGGTTTAATGAAGAAGAATGTCTTAATAAGAAAAAATATGTTAAATTCAGAACATTTTTTGAGATTTTTGTATAATTTTATACAAATTTAAAAGATTCTTTAAGGTTTTTCTAAAGTTATGTAGAAATTTAGACGATTTTCTATGTTTTTTTTGGTTCAATTTTGTGAAATTTTAACGATTTTATGCAATTTTATATAAATTCAAGATTTTTTTTAGAGGTTTTAGAGGTTTTTGTATAATTTTATACAAATTTAGAAGATTCTTTGAGGGTTTTGTAAAGCTTTATAGAAATTCGGACAATTTTTTATTCAATTTTGTAAAATTTAAACGATTTTATAAAAATTTCTAAAAAATTTGACGATTTTTTAGTGTTTTTATGAAAGTTTTTTTAACGATTCTATAATTTCTTTTTAATAATTTAGTATTTTTTCAATAGAAATGATTTTTTTAATGACTTTGTATTATTTTATAGAAATTCAGACGATTTTTTGAGGCTTTTGTAGAATTTTACAGAAATTTAGACGATTTTTTAACGATTTTGTACAATTTTATAAAAATTCCGAAGATTTTATTGAAGATTTTGTGCAATTTTATAGAAATTCAAACGATTTTTTATGATCTTTGTTCAATTTTGAGTTTAAAAGTTACAACTTTATTATATGTAATTAAAAAATGTTTTTTATGCTAAATGAAAGTTAAAAGATTCTATTTTCGATTAAAAAAGTCGGATTTATTCTAATTATTATCAAAAAAATTAAAAAAATTCACAAAAACACCTATATTTTTCCCCCCAATCTAACCTCAAAAAATTGATTAATTTAAAAAAATCACTACGACTTTATTTATTGGAATTAAGAAATAATTTTTATGTTAAATGAAAGCTAAAAGATTCTATTTTCAACTAAAAAAGTCGGATTTATTCTAATTATTACCAAAAAATTTAAAAAATTTTTAAAGACAACCATTTTTTTTATCTAACCTCAAAAAATTGGTCAACTTTAAAAAATCGCCCTGACTTTATTTATAAGAATTAAGGGATGATTTTTGGACTAAAATCAAGCTAAAAGATTCTATTTTCGATTAAAAAAGTCGGATTTATTCTAATTTTTACCAAAAAAATTAAAAAAATTCCCAAAGACAACCATGTTTTTTCCTACCAATCTAACCTTAAAAAATTTTGAGGTCAATTTTAAAAAATCACTACGACTTTATTTATTGGAATTAAGGAATGATTCTTATGTTAAATGAAAGCTAAAAGATTCTATTTTCAACTAAAAAAGACGGGTTTATTCTAATTATTATCAAAAAATTTAAAAAAATTTTCAAAGACAACCATTTTTTTTATCTAACCTCAAAAAATTGGTCAACTTAAAAAAATCGCCCTGACTTTATTTATAAGAATTAAGGGATGATTTTTGGACTAAAATCAAGCTAAAAGATTCTATTTTCGATTAAAAAAGTCGGATTTATTCTAATTTTTACCAAAAAAATTAAAAAAATTCCCAAAGATAACCATGTTTTTTCCTACCAATCTAACCTTAAAAAATTTTGAGGTCAATTTTAAAAAATCACTACGACTTTATTTATTGGAATTAAGGAATGATTCTTATGTTAAATGAAAGCTAAAAGATTCTATTTTCAACTAAAAAAGACGGGTTTATTCTAATTATTATCAAAAAATTTAAAAAAATTTTCAAAGACAACCATGTTTTTTCTCTACCGATCTAACCTTAAAAAATTTTTAAGGTCAATTTTAAAAAATCACTACGACTTTATTTATTCGAATTAAGAAATAATTTTTATGTTAAATGAAAGCTAAAAGATTCTATTTTCAACTAAAAAAGTCGGATTTATTCTAATTATTACCAAAAAATTAAAAAAATTTTTAAAGACAACCATTTTTTTTATCTAACCTCAAAAAATTGGTCAACTTTAAAAAATCGCCCTGACTTTATTTATAAGAATTAAGTCATGATTTTTGGACTAAAATGAACCTAAAAGATTCTATTTTCGATTAAAAGAGTCAGATTTATTCTAATTTTTACCAAAAAAATTAAAAAAATTCCCAAAGACACTCATGTTTTTTTTTTACCAATCTAACCTCAAAAAATTTAATTTTAAAAAATCACTACGACTTTATTTAATGGAATTAAGAAATGATTTTTATGTTAAATAAAAGCTAAAAGTGTCTAAATTCGATTGTAAAAGACAATTTTTTTATAAATATTTCCAAAAAAATTAAAAAAAATCACAAAGACATCGACGCTTTTTAACCTCACAATAAGTTTAATTATTTTTCTTCAAGGTTTCCTCGTTCGATGATTAACGGTTTATTATAGAAGAAGTAAAATTGTGGGTAAATATCCACGCGAGATCACGCGAAATAAACGTTTTTCGGTGGATCGTACATCATTATAATGTATTTTCGGTTCGGGAATAAAAATATAAACAATTACATTTTCAACAAATTTAAGTCTAACAGAATGAACAGTGCACAGAATGAACCGCATTTATAAAACTACAAAGCGCGCGTTTTAAAACGGATTGATGATGTTTTCGTTGAAAATAGATCTTTGTTTGGAAATTCTTTGTAAGGTGTCAGTGTACTTCCCTATAAATAAAACGTTACTCAGTGTCAGAGTTATCTTTTTGGATTCGTCGCTTCGTCGGTTTTTTGACTCATTTTTCTGATGAAAATCTCTAATTGTACGATCTTTGAATAAGATGGATTTTGAGAAAAAGTTCTAAAAACGAAATTTTCCTTGGATTACAATTAAAATTTGTTTTTTCTAAACTTGATTGACTTTTTGAAGGTTAGGTTAAAAAACACCGATGTCTTTGTGATTTTTTTTAATTTTTTTGAAAATATTTATAACAAATTTCTCTTTTAAAATCAAATTTAGACACTTTTAGGCTTCAATTAAAGAAAAAATCGTTTTTTAATTCCCATAAATAAAGTCGTGGCGATTTTTTAAAGTTGATCAATTTTTAGAGGTTAGGTTGGTAGAAAAACATGGTTGTCTTTGGGAATTTTTTTTAATTTTTTGGTAATAATTAGAATAAATCCGTCTTTTTTAGTTGAAAATAGAATCTTTTAGCTTTCATTTAACATAAGAATCATTCCTTAATTCCAATAAATAAAGTCGTAATGATTTTTTAAAATTGACCTTAAAATTTTTTAAGGTTAGATTGGTAGGAAAAAACATGGTTGTCTTTGGGAATTTTTTTAATTTTTTTGGTAATAATTAGAATAAATCCAACTTTTTTAATCGAAAATAGAATCTGTTAGATTGATTTTAATCCAAAAATTATGCCTTAATTCTTATAAATAAAGTCTGGGCGATTTTTTAAAGTTGACCAATTTTTGAGGTTAGAAAAAAAAATGGTTGTCTTTAAAATTTTTTTTAATTTTTTTGGTAATAATTAGAATAAACCCGTCTTTTTTAGTTGAAAATAGAATCTTTTAGCTTTCATTTAACATAAGAATCATTCCTTAATTCCAATGAATAAAGTCGTAGTGATTTTTTAAAATTGACCTTAAAATTTTTTAAGGTTAGATTGGTAGGAAAAAACATGGTTGTCTTTGGGAATTTTTTTAATTTTTTTGGTAAACATTAGAATAAATCCGACTTTTTTAATCGAAAATAGAATCTGTTAGATTGATTCTAGTCCAAAAATCATGCCTTAATTCTTATAAATAAAGTCTGGGCGATTTTTTAAAGTTGACCAATTTTTGAGGTTAGATAAAAAAAATTGTTGTTTTTAAAAATTTTTTTAATTTTTTTGGTAATAATTAGAATAAACCCGTCTTTTTTAGTTGAAAATAGAATCTTTTAGCTTTTATTTAACATAAGAATCATTTCTTAATTCCAATAAATAAAGTCGTAGTGATTTTTTTAAATTAATCAATTTTTTGAGGTTAGATTGGGGGAAAAAAATATAGGTGTTTTTGTGAATTTTTTTAATTTTTTTTGGTAATAATTAGAATAAATCCGACTTTTTTAATCGAAAATAGAATCTTTTAGCTTGATTTTAGTCCAAAAATCATGCCTTAGTTCTTATAAATAAAGTCTGGGCGATTTTTTAAAGTTGACCAATTTTTGAGGTTAGAAAAAAAAAATGGTTGTCTTTAAAATTTTTTTTAATTTTTTTGGTAATAATTAGAATAAACCCGTCTTTTTTAGTTGAAAATAGAATCTTTTAGCTTTCATTTAACATAAGAATCATTCCTTAATTCCAATGAATAAAGTCGTAGTGATTTTTTAAAATTGACCTTAAAAATTTTTTAAGGTTAGATCGGTAGAGAAAAAACATGGTTGTCTTTGAAAATTTTTTTAAATTTTTTGGTAATAATTAGAATAAATCCGACTTTTTTAATCGAAAATAGAATCTTTTAGCTTGATTTTAATCCAAAAATTATGCCTTAATTCTTATAAATAAAGTCTGGGCGATTTTTTAAAGTTGACCAATTTTTTGAGGTTAGATAAAAAAATGGTTGTCTTTAAAAATTTTTTAATTTTTTTGGTAAAAATTAGAATAAATCCGACTTTTTTCATCGAAAATAGAATCTGTTAGATTAATTCTAGTCCAAAAATCATGCCTTAATTCTTATAAATAAAGTCTGGGCGATTTTTTAAAGTTGACCAATTTTTGAGGTTAGATAAAAAAAATGGTTGTTTTTAAAAATTTTTTTAATTTTTTTGGTAATAATTAGAATAAACCCGTCTTTTTTAGTTGAAAATAGAATCTTTTAGCTTTCATTTAACATAAGAATCATTCCTTAATTCCAATAAATAAAGTCGTAGTGATTTTTTTAAATTAATCAATTTTTTGAGGTTAGATTGGGGGAAAAAAATATAGGTGTTTTTGTGAATTTTTTTAATTTTTTTGGTAATAATTAGAATAAATTCGACTTTTTTAATCGATAATAGAATCTTTTAGCTTTCATTTAACATAAAAAACATTTTTTAATTACATATAATAAAGTTGTAACTTTTAAACAAACTTTTAAACTCAAAATTGAACAAAAATTGTAAAAAATCGTTTGAATTTCTATAAAATTGAACAAAAACATCAACATAACGTCTGAATTTCTATAAAATTGTACATAATCTTCAATAAAATCTTCCGAATTTCTATAAAATTGTACAAAATCGTTAAAAAATCGTCTAAATTTCTGTAAAATTCTACAAAAGCCTCAAAAAATCGTCTAAATTTCTATAAAATAATACAAGGTCATTAAAAAAATCATTTCTATTGAAAAAATACTAAATTATTAAAAAGAAATTATAGAATCGTTAAAAAACTTTCATAAAAACACTAAAAAATCGTCAAATTTTTTAGAAATTTTTATAAAATCGTTTAAATTTTAGAAAATTAAACAAAAAATTGTCCGAATTTCTACAAAACTTTACAAAACCCTCAAAGAATCTTCTAAATTTGTATAAAATTATACAAAAACCTCTAAAACCTCTAAAAAAATCTTGAATTTATATAAAATTTTATAAAATCGTTAAAATTTCACAAAATTGAACAAAAAAACATAGAATATCGTCTAAATTTCTACATAATTTTAGAAAAACCTTAAAGAATCTTTTAAATTTGTATAAAATTATACAAAAATCTCAAAAAATGTTCTGAATTTAACATATTTTTTCTTATTAAGACATTCTTCTTCATTAAGTCTTTGATTAATTGTTAATTTTTTGTCAAAAGTGATCAAAATTTCTCGAGTTATATTCTTATTAAACCCAAATTATTCATTTTTTAACATATTTTTCTTTATTAACCATCTATTTTCCATTCCTCTTCATTAAACCTTGATTAATCATCAATTATTTATTAAAAAGTTCAAAATTTATGGTTTATTAGATTCAATATTGTTGTCTAAATTTTTTTCCAATAAGTAAAGTCGTAGTGATTTTTTAAAATTTACCAATTTTTAAAGTTAGGTTGGTAGGAAAAAAACATTGGTGCTTTTGGGAATTTTTAAAATTTTTTTAGTAAAAATTAGAATAAATACGACTTTTTTAATCAAAACTAGAATATATTAGCTTTCATTCAACATAAGAATCATTTCTTAATTTTAATAAATAAAGTCGTAGTGATTTTTTAAAATTGACCTTAAAAATTTTTTAAGGTTAGGTTGGTAGCAAAAAACATGGTTGTCTTTGGAATTTTTTTTGATTTTTTTGGTAATAATTAGAATAAATACGACTTTTTTAGTTGAAAATAGAATCTTTTAACTTTCAATTGACATAAGAATCATTTCTTAATTCAAATAAATAAAGTCGTAGTGATTTTTTAAAATTGACCTTAAAATTTTTTTAAGGTTAGGTTGGGAGGAAAAAACATGGGTCTCTTTGAAATTTTTTTTAATTTTTTTGACAACACTTGGAATAAAACGGTCTTTATTAATTAAAATTAGAATGTTTTAGGTTTCATTTAGAAAAAAAATCAAATCAAAATCTTTAAAAATGAATTTTTGATGAATTTTTAAAGTTAATTTTCTAAAGTTAAAAAGTGTCAAAAATTTTTACCAACTTTGAAAATTTTTTTAAATTTTTTGACAACAGTTGGAATAAAACGGTCTTTATTAATTAAAATTAAAATGTTTTAGGTTTCATTTAGAAAAAAAATCAAATCAAAATCTTTAAAAATGAATTTTTGGTGAATTTTTAAATTTGATCGATTTTCTAAAGTTTGGTTAGAAGTGTCAAAAATTTTTACTAACTTTGAAAATTTTTTTAATTTTTTTGGTAATAATTAGAATAAATCCGACTTTTTTAATCGAAAATAGAATCTTTTGACTTTCATTTAACATAAAAATCATTTCTTAATTTAAATAAATAAAGTCGTGGTGATTTTTTAAAATTGACCAACATTTTTTTTCTTTAAATCTCATTCTCATTTTTGTTAACCAAAAAATCCGTTTAAAAAAAACGCCGGTTAAGTTTCTCGGAACTCTTCAAATAACACCATCCCGAAAATTGTTTACGGCCTTAGGATTTCCCGCGTGCGCCGCCACACTCTGCGCCACTCTCGGTTTTAAATTTAGCCAGAAGTTCCCAAAGGTTCACAGTCAAACACACAGTAGCCGATCGTCCGTCAGCCTCTGAGAGTGTTAATTTTCCGCGATTTTCCACGACTTAATTCCGCGTTTCGAAAACCGTCGTTCAGTTTATCCACCAACTAGTTCTCAGGGTTTTACAATTTCCCCGGTTATGCCATCGTGCGCTTCGATGGTGCAAGGTGAGTGTTCGACTCCGAGAGTCCGAGATCCGAAAAATCTTTTTGATTATCGAACCAGAAAACTGTGCGCGCGGTTATTTCTGTCTTCGCGCTTGTTTTGCAATAATGCGCGTTCCCTTTTTTCGACGCCGAAGCGAAATTAGGACGGAGGAACCCAGGAAACACGTGATGTAAACAGTATTTTCTTTAGAATTTTATTAAAAGTACGGTATGTGATTATATTAGGTTCGAACAAAACGAACGAAGCAAACCGAACAAATTTCAACGATCAAATTGGAAATTATTTTGATATTTGAACAAAGAAACATTGTGTGCGGGGGTTTTGTTTACTCTTTATGTTTGTTTATTTGTTAAACTGTGCCGATGCCAGAAAAATATTTATATTGAATTATTATCAACATTAAGGGATTTTTATGTTTACTTCGAACTAATTAAAACTAAGTTTTTCCACCTTAAATCAAACCGAATGTATTCTAAGTTAATTATGAATTAATCCCTCCGGATTTAATCCAAGCTGAATGATTTATCTCCAATTAACACTTTATCGACCTACCAATTCCAGTTTCCTGTCCCCTTTTCACCGAACACTCAGCTTAGAGATACGAGACACCCTACGAGACCATATGATCGTTGAATAATCAACAACCCATCATTAAATCCCTCCGGATTTAATCCAAACTCAATGATTTATCTCCGATTAACACTTTATCGACCTACTGGGTTGGGATTCCTGTCCCCTTTTCACCGACCACTCAGCTTAGAGATACGAGACACCCTATGAGACCATATGATCGTTGAATAATCAACAACTCATCATTAAATCCCTCCAGATTTAATCCAAATTGGCCGATTTATCTCCAATTAACACTTTACCAACCTACCGGTTTAAAATTCCTGTCCCCTTTTCACCGACAACTCAGCTAGAGATCATACGACACACCATACAAAATTATATGATCGTCAAATAATCGATAACCCATCGGTAAAGTGTTAACGCTAACTTAATTCATTTTTAATGGGGTAAAATTCAAATTTTCATTACGATTACTCATTTTAGTGATTATCACATCAAAATTCAATTCCGAAAAACCATAAATTCCCCTCATTAATTATCTCCGTTCTTCTAAAACAGAGAAACCGTAAAAACATCAGTGTTCGAACACAAAAAAATACAAAACAACCGTAGTGTCGTTAAACCCGACCGATTTAGAACGCCAAAACACCGATTTTTTATTCGGAAACCAACCTACCGTCTTTGTGACTTACTCCATATGAACGTCGTGAGACATCGGACGTTGTAAGACATCAGACGTAAGACATTCTACGCTATCTCCAAATTGACATTGACGCTTCCAATCTCAACAAAATTTCAACTTCCTAACGATACTAGAGGTAGTAGAGCTCGTCTAATCAACGCCTAGAATGTTTACAAACCGTCTGCCAAATAAAATATTATGGATCGTGTGCATCGTGTTTCTACAAACTGTTCACATCAGCTGCTATAAGTAGTATCAACCTAAAAATTTTAAAAATAGTAAAAAAAAAAACCTTTATTTATTTAAAAATATACTTTGTAGAAAAAAAAACCTAATTTTAAGTTAATTTTTGGTCATTTTTTGGATAAAATAAGTTAAAGATGAAATCTGTCACTTTTTAGGTTAGGAGATTGTTGACGTTTAAATCCTTCCATTTGTAAATTTTATTACCAACATAATTTTAAAAGTTAAAATCTCAAAATATTTTTGAATTTAAAACTTTTAATAATTAAAAAAAAGAACATTAAAAATAAATTAAAATCATTTTTAATACCTTTATTTTAATTTAGTAAATTAATAAAGTTCCATTAAAGATTAAAAAAAAATTATTTTCATTAAAACCTTCAAAATTCTAAAACACCATCTATGAACATTTTCATAAATTTCTTTTAAATTCAAATTTAAATTTGACGTTTAAAAATTAAAATTTATATAATTTTATATTTGCGTTTTATTTTAAAATTTAAAATTAAAATTTATATTTATTTATTAATAGGTATGGATTCTGTATATCCAGAACCAATGTCACGTCTTCATAGAAGAGTAGTTCCTAAGAAAAGAAGAGGAACATCAAGTAGATACAGAACACAACCTGTAACATTTTCTGAAATTCAAGTAAGCTATCTTTATTTCTTTATAAATAAAGAAAAAAACTTATAAAATTAAAAAACGATTTTTCTCATTTATTCTTATTGATTTAAGGAAGTAGATGAAGATAATTTAGAAGAAGCAACAACACCTCAAACATCGTCAACTTCAAGAACTGATTTAAGTGATTTAAATCACAAATTCGAAGAATTTAAACGAGCGAGGGATTTAGCTTTAAGTAAAATAGATCAAGAACCTACCGATGTAAATAAAAATCCCGTTCCTTTATCGACGTCGAGGTCAATGGGAAGATTGCCATCAAGACCGTCTCTTTAGACTCAAATTTGTTAACTTTAATTAATAATTAATAAATAATTTAATAGAAATTTTTTTTTACGTAGTAATTGTTGTACGTAACATATTTTTATATGAAAAAAAAAATTATGTACAAAAAAAATACAAGGAATTTACCTGAAAAAATAAGAATAAATAAAAATAAATAAAAAACAAACCAAAAAATGCAATAACAAGTTAATTAATATATTTTCCTATTTTGTAATTATATTATAACGAACTGTAGTTGTTTAATAATGTGAAAAAAGATCTGTATTATACATTTTTAGTACAGTAGATGAAATAAATTTGTTTTTAAAAATGGTTGTCTTTGGGAATTTTTTTAATTTTTTTGGTGATAATTAGAATAAATCCGACTTTTTTAATTGAAAATAGAACCTTTTAGCGTTCATTCAATATAAAAATCATTTCTTAATTCCAATAAATAAAGTCGTAGTGATTTTTTAAAATTGACCTTAAAATTTTTTTAAGGTTAGGTTGGTAAGAAAAAATGTTGGTGTTTTTAAAAATTTTTTTTAATTTTTTGACAACATTTGGAATAAAACGGTCTTTTTTTAGTTAAAATTAGAATGTTTTAAGTTTCATTTAGAAAAAAAATCAAATCAAAATGGTGAAAAATGAATTTTTGATAAATTTTTAAAGTTTTGTCTTAAGTTAAAAAAGTGTCAAAAATTTTTACCAACTTTGAAATTTTTTTTAATTTTTTGGACAACACTTGGAATAAAACGGTCTTTTTTATATAAAATTAGAATGTTTTAAGTTTCATTTAGAAAAAAAATCAAATCAAAATGGTTAAAAATGAATTTTTGATGAATTTTTAAAAAAATGGTTAATTTTATGACCTAAAAAATTTTTTACCAACTTTGAAAATTTTTTTAATTTTTTTGACAACACTTAGAATAAAACGGTCTTTTTTATATAAAATTAGAATGTTTTAAGTTTCACTTAGAAAAAAAATCAAATCAAAATGGTTAAAAATCAATTTTTGATGAATTTTTAATGTTTTGTCTTAAGTTAAAAAGTGTCAAAAATTTTTACCAACTTTGAAAATTTTTTTAATCTTTTTGACAACACTTGGAATAAAACGGTCTTTTTTGATTAAAATTAAAATGTTTTAACTTTCATTAAAAAAAAAAATCAAATCAAAATGGTTAAAAATGAATTTTTGATGAATTTTTAAACTTTTGTCTTAAGTTAAAAAAGTGTCAAAAATTTTTACCAACTTTGAAATTTTTTTATTTTTTTTGACAACACTTGAAATAAAACGGTCTTTTTTAATTAAAATTAGAATGTTTTAAATTTCATTTAGAAAAAAAATCAAATCAAAATGGTTAAAAATGAATTTTTGATGAATTTTTAAAGTTTTGTCTTAAGTTAAAAAAGTCAAAAAATTTTACCAACTTTGAAAATTTTTTTAATTTTTTTGACAACACTTGGAATAAAACGGTCTTTTTTATATAAAATTAGAATGTTTTAAGTTTCATTTAGAAAAAAAATCAAATCAAAATGGTGAAAAATGAATTTTTGATGAATTTTTAAAGTTTTATCTTAAGTTAAAAAAATGTCAAAAATTTTTACCAACTTTGAAAATTTTTTTAATTTTTTTGACAATACTTCGAATAAAACGGTCTTTTTTATATAAAATTAGAATGTTTTAAGTTTCATTTAGAAAAAAAATCAAATCAAAATGGTGAAAAATGAATTTTTGATGAATTTATAAAGTTTTGTCTTAAGTTAAAAAGGTGTCAAAAATTTTTTCCAACTTTGAAAATCTTTTTAATTTTTTTGACAATACTTGGAATAAAACGGTCTTTTTTATATAAAATTAGAATGTTTTAAGTTTCATTTGGAGAAAAAATCAAATCAAAATCTTTAAAAATGAATTTTTGATGAATTTTTAAAAAATGGTTAATTTTCTAACCTAAAAAAAATTTTACCAATTTTGAAAGTTTTTTTAATTTTTTTGACAACACTTGGAATAAAACGGTCTTTTTTAATTAAAATTAGAATGTTTTAAGTTTCATTTAGAAAAAAATCAAATCAAAATGGTTAAAAATGAATTTTCGATAAATTTTTAAAGTTTTGTCTTAAATTAAAAAGGTGTCAAAAATTTTTACCAACTTTGAAAATTTTTTTAAATTTTTTGACAACACTTGGAATAAAACGGTCTTTTTTGTATAAAATTAGAATGTTTTAAGTTTCATTTAGAAAAAAAATCAAATCAAAATGGTTAAAAATGAATTTTTGATGAATTTTTAAAAAATGGTTAATGTTCTAACCTAAAAAAATTTTTACCAACTTTGAAAATTTTTTTAATTTTTTTGACAACACTTGGAATAAAACAGTCTTTTTTAATTAAAATTAGAATGTTTTAAGTTTCATTTAGAAAAAAAATCAAATCAAAATGGTGAAAAATGAATTTTTGATGAATTTTTAAAGTTTTGTCTTAAGTTAAAAGTGTCAAAAATTTTTTCCAACTTTGAAATTTTTTTTAATTTTTTTGACAACACTTGGAATAAAACGGTCTTTTTTATATGAAATTAGAATGTTTTAAGTTTCATTTAGAAAAAAAATCAAATCAAAATGGTTAAAAATGAATTTTTGATGAATTTTTAAAGTTTAACTTAAGTTAAAAAGTGTCAAAAATTTTTACCAACTTTGAAAATTTTTTTAATTTTTTTGACAACACTTGGAATAAAACGGTCTGTTTTAATTAAAATTAGAATGTTTTAGGTTTCATTTAGAAAAATAATCAAATCAAAATCTTTAAGAATTAATTTTTGATGAATTTTTAAAAAATGATTAATTTTCTAACCTAAAAAAATTCTTACCAACTTTGAAAATTTTTTTAATTTTTTTGACAACACTTGAAATAAATCGGTCTTTTTTAATCGAAAATAGAATCTTTTATCTTTCATTTAATACAAGAACCATTTCTTAATTCCAATAAATAAAGTCAGAATGATTTTTTAAAATTGACCAATTTTTTGAGGTTAGATCGGTAGAAAAAAACATGGTTGTTTTTAAAAATTTTTTTAATTTTTTTGGTAATAATTAGAATAAATCCGACTTTTTTAGTTGAAAATAGAATTTTTTAACTTTCATCTAACATAAGAATCATTTCTTAATTCCAATAAATAAAGTCGCAGTGATTTTTTAAAATTAACCAACTTTTTGCGGCTACAAAATGCTCAATTTACAATATTTCCCTCATTCGATATTCGTTGACGTCACAACTTATGGAATTATTTATAGATATTTATAGATTTCAGGCAAAGCTGCTCTGTGTTTATCAAATATGTTAATTTGGCGGTCATATTTTCAATTAACTGAAATTTTCAAGGAAACACAAAAAATAAAACACTGAGAATTTTTTTTTTTAGGTAGAAGATTATTTAATATCGTAATTTTTCGAACATTAAAGATGTCATTTTCCCATCAAATTTATTTTTATTTATATATAAATAACATTTTTATTTCTTTATGTATTATTATTTTTTAGATATTCACATCTGTCTTAAATATTTTCATCTCGTATATAAATTATCTTACTTATATTAAAGAGGATAAACGGATGTAAATTATAACAGATAAACAAATTTAACGAGGTAAAAAAAAAATAAAAATATTTAGGAGGAAAATTCCTTATCCTTATGAAATAAAAATTACAAGATAAAAATTTACTTAAGGCTATAATATCACGCATCCGAACGATCGGAATCAATATGTACAAATGCAATAAATATATTTTACAAAAAAAAAATTACAAGATTAACTTAATCTCTTTTAATAATAATATAGAAAAGTATTTTTGTGTTTTATTTTTAAATATAACGAGGTGGATTTTTATCCGAATGTTTAAAATCGAAGAAAAATCACCTTAAATCGGCTCGGTTTCGTCAAGGAGGATTTATTTCTTTATATTTTTTTATTTTTTTTATTTATACATGAGATTTATAGACAACAAACATTTCTATAAGTAGTGTGATAAATTTAAAAGAACATTTATTTATTTTTTTAATTATTAGTTTTAAATATTTTAAATATTTTAAACATTTTAACATTTATCTTTTTTTTTGTACTTAATATTATATTTACAAAGTTATTTTTTATGCTGTTTGTTTTTTATCCTTTTTATATTCAATATAAAATTGACTTTTCCTCATCGACATAAACCGATAAACCCAATGCACCATAAAAATATCTGGATTCCTCTTTTTTAAACTTTATATGAAGGATGTATGAATAAAAGGGATTCATTGATATTTTTTTCTAAAAATTTATTGTAATTTTTTGTATTTCTTTTGGGGAAAATTGGATTAAATTAGGATAAATTTGATGATTGTTATAGAAAATAGAATCTTTAAGGTTTAATTGAATGTAAAAATTATTTTTTAATTCCAATAAATAAAGTCGTGGTGATTTTTTAAAATTGCCCTTAAAAATTTTTTAAGGTTAGGTTGATAGGAAAAAAACATGGGTGTTTTTGGGAATTTTTTTAATTTTTTTGGTAATAATTAGAATAAATTCGATTTTTTTAGTCGAAAATAGAATCTTTTTAGTTTAATATAAAGTAAAAACCATTTCTCTATCTTTAAAAATAAGCTCTGTGCGATTTTTTAAAGTTGATCAAATTTTTTAAAAAATTAGGTTAGATAACTCAAAAATTTAGCTGATTTTAAGAATTTTTTTATTTTTTTTGGTAATAATTAGAATAAATCTGACTTTTTTAATCGAAAATAGAATCTTTTGTTTTTCATTTAACATAAGAATCATTTCTTAATTCAAATAAATAAAGTCGTAGTAATTTTTTAAAATTGACCTTCAAAATTTTTTAAGGTTAGATTTGTAGAAGAAAACATGGTTGTCTTTGGGAATTTTTTTAAATTTTTTGGTAATAATTAGAATAAATCCAACTTTTTTAGTTGAAAATAGAATCTTTTAAGTTTCATTTAACATAAGAATCATTTCTTAATTCAAATAAATAAAGTCGTAGTGATTTTTTAAAATTGATCAATTTTTTGAGATTAAATTTGTAGAAAAAACATGATTGTTTGGGATTTTTTTTTAATCTTTTTGGTAAAAATTAGAATGAATCCGACTTTTTTAATCGAAAATAGAATTTTTTAGCTTTCATTTAACATAAAAATCATTTTTAAATACACATAAATAAAGTTGTAGCTTTTAAACATCAAAATTCTCAAAATTGAACAAAAATCATAAAAAATCGTTTGAATTTCTATAAAATTGAACAAAAACCTCAAAATGACTTCTGAATTTTTATAAAATTGTACAAAATCGTTAAAAAATCGTCTAAATT
Organism: Digitonthophagus gazella; assembly: GCA_036711955.1. NCBI lineage: Eukaryota > Metazoa > Arthropoda > Insecta > Coleoptera > Scarabaeidae > Digitonthophagus > Digitonthophagus gazella. The sequence goes on along the minus strand of JASCIT010000002.1, from coordinate 2,571,825 downwards.
TCTGTAAAATTCTACGAAAGTTTCAAGAAATCGTCTGAATTTCTATAAAATTATACAAAGTTATTAAAAAAATGATTTCTATTGAAAAATTGCTAAATTATTAAAAAGAAATTATATAATCGTTAGAAAAATTTTCATAAGAACACTAAAAAATCGTCAAATTTTTTAGAAATTTGTATAAAATCGTTTAAATTTTACAAAATTGAACAAAAAATTGTGCGCATTTCTACAAAACTTTACAAAAGCCTAAATCTTCTAAATTTGTATAAAATTATACAAAAGCCACAAAAAAATCTTCTGAATTTATATAAAATTGTATAAAATCGTTAACACTTTACAAAACTCAATAAAAAGCAGAAAATTCTTTAAATTTCTACCTAACTTTAGAAAAACCTTAAAGAATCTCTTAAACTTTTATAAAATTATACAAATCTCTTTAAAAATGTTCTGAATATAACATATTTTTTTTTATTAAGACATTCTTCTACATTAAATCTTTGATTAATCGTCAATTTTTTGTCAAGTTTTTAAAATTTCTCGAATTATATTCTTATTAAGTTTAAATTATTTTTTTTAACATATTTTTTCTTATTAAGATATTCTTCTTCATTAAATCACTGATTAATCGTTAATTTTTTGTCAAAAGTAGGTTATCTATTTATGGTTTATTCAGAAACGTGGTTTGGGTGAACCTATTTCTTGTCCAATCTTATGTGAAAAGGCTCTACTACTAAATGAAAAGTTAAAAGGTTCCTCTGATTTCAAGTAGCGGATGGATTGCAAGTTTTAAAACACGCCACGGAATTGGGGAGTTTCAAATTGAAGGAGACATTTTATCTGGTGACAGTGTTGCATTAGAAGCATTTAAAATAAAATTTAACGAAATTGTAAGGACACAAAAATATTCTAGGGATGATATTTATAACGCAGATGAAACAGGCGTTAATTGGTGATCTCTCGCATCTCGTCGAGAAAAAAAAACTTCCTGGATATAAAGTAAATAAAGACAGAATTACTACCATGGTCTGTTCAAACGCAAGTGGCATGCATTCACTTCCCTTGCTGGTGATAGGCAAAAGCAATTATAGAGGACAAAAAAGTGCTTGGATGAAATCCGAAATTTTCTTGGAATGGTTATCTAAGATTTTTATACCTGAGGTAAAAAAAATACAGAAATTGACAATGCGCCGACTCACCTTGGATCAAACCGTTTAAACACAATTGATAAGGATTTTAAGGTGATGTTTTTTCTATCAAATGTGACGTCTCTTTTACAGCTCATAGACCAGGGAATCATAGCTAAATTAAAAAAAAATATGCCGCTTGCTTATTAGCGACCAGGACGAAGACAGTTTGATCGCTTTTTCAAAACAGTTAAGTTTAAAAGACTGTTGTTACATGTTGGCGGATTCGTGGACCAGTTTAACAACAGCTAATTTAAAAAAATGGCTGGAATAAACTGTGGGAAGAAACTGACGGAAGAAACGAGAGTGTCCAGATGGATAATATAACAACAAACATTGTAACTTGTAACTACTTGTCAAAGAATATCCGAATTCGAAAAATGTGACGAACAAAATGTGAATGAATGGCTCGAAACTGACGATAATTTACAAGGACAACAAATTTATGAAGATGATGAAATTGTCTACGTGGCATTAGGCAAGAAAGATAATGCTAACGCCGAAGATAGCAGCGATGATGACGACGTTGATGATAATTTTACCCCTTCACATTTATAAGTATTTTGAAGCATCAGAAGAAGAAGAAATGGTTCTTGCTGCTGGAGTATGAAATGAACGAAAAGTTCGAACTCCATCTCCTGGCCAGACGAGAAAAAGAAGAAGAAGAAGAAATGGTTCGAAAAACAGCCCGAGTCTAATTCTGCACAATTGCTATTACTAAAACGAATTCGGAATTTTGCTGCGAAAAAAAGGGTTGAGACAACAGTTCAGAAGAAAATTTCTGATTATTTTAACAGAACCTGACTTATGAGTTGTCTGGTTTCAATATCCCCTAAATCCATTTTTGGGCAAAAATGAGATATACACGCCATCTGTTAGAAAAAGTTGTTTTCTATAAAATACTCAATGATTTGTATTAAAAAACGCGCGAATCCCTTAAAAATTCAAATCAAAAAGACAGCCTTTAGATTGAAATCCCACTAAATCCATTTTCAATAGATGCGCAGTTATAAAAACTGTACATACAATAGATTCAAAGGAGTTCTTAGGAAAAACCAAACCGCCATGAATTGGATATTCATAAGAAATTCCTAAAAAGCCAAAAGAAATTCCTACCGGAATGAAACCAAAAGATCTGAAAATGAGAGAAGTAATTAACTTTTTAGAGTTAAGCAAACATTATGGAAAGAACTGGAAAGAGGTAGAAAATTTGGCTTATTAGATGTGTTGGGAAAATTTCAGAACAGTAATATTCCTGGCGATTCCCAAGAAGTGGGGATGAAAAGCCTAGTTTATGTGAATCAAAAATATACCTGATGTTAGAGTTTAAGAGTTTTTAAGTACAGTTTTTAAATAACATATCTTTCAAAAAATAAAGTTATTAGCTACAAAGAGATTTGATTCACTTTCAATTCATGCCTAATCCATTTTGTTCAGATTCAAATCAGTCTTAATCCACAGTTTGGTAGCAAACGCAACCAACCATTTTTAAATCCACTTTGTGATTTTTATATCTATTTCAAAAGACGTGGTTATAGAATTTTTGAAACTTCAATAAGTTTTCTAATAACAAATAAATTACATTTGAATTAATAACGCCAAAATCATCCCAAAATACTTTTTTTGCCGTTTTCTCAAAATCGAAAAATTTCGACTTAAGGGGATTTGAAACCAAACAACTCATATAATAATTGTTTTAAGTTTGCAAAATTATACTCTGTTCTAATATGTACGTACTTTATTTCTTTTACTCAATACGTTTATTTTTTTAGCCATTTAGTAGTAATATTTTATAATCCGAACAATTTGATAATCCAAACCACCATCAGTCCCAATTAGTTTGGATTATCGAAGCTCTACTGTAATTAAAATAAATCCGACTTTTTAAATCCAAAATAAAATCTTTTAAGTTCATTTTAGTCCAAAAATCATGACTTAATTTTTATAAATAAAATCAGGGCGATTTTTCTTTTTAAATTAAAACTTGAAAAAAATTAACATTTTAAAAAATTAACAATGAACCACCTTTTATTCTTACACCAATTATAACATATAATATTTCTCTAACTTTATACTCATTTTTTATACTCATTTTTTATACTCATTTTTTATACTCATTTTTTATACTCATTTTTTATACTCATTTTTTATACTCATTCTTTATACTCATTCTTTTTACTCATTTTTTATACACATTCTTTATATTCATTCTCCCAAAAAATTTCCCTTACAATTATTATCTTACAGCTCCATCCGTGTCTTTGGACGGTCCTGCTTCGGATTGACTAGAATTACCTTGCGGCTCCGGAGGATGCAACGTAACTATACTTTGTCTCCTCGTCGGAGTCACCGGTTGCGTATGCAAGATAGCATACAAAGGACCCTGGATGTCCTTCGAAGGACTAACTAAAATACTGGGTTCGTCCTCCAACTGCATGCTATTTTCCGCAGCCGAAGGAATCGTCGTTAAAAACCTCACGGTTAACCTCCCCGGAGATCCGGGAGGCTCAGATTCATCTTGTATGGCACATTGTCTCGTCAATCTAGGTTTACTCCTCAATCTAGGAACGTCGCTAGAAGCGCTCGACCTAGAAACTCTCCAAGTACTCGTCGAAGCCGTCGTAGCAGAACCCGAAGAGTCATTTCGAGAACTCGACAAATTGGAATCTTGAGAAGTCTTCCTAGTAACCAACCAAGAAGAAGCTCGTCTTTTAGGATCTAAAAGTCTTAAAGGAATCCCACAATGGTGATTGTGCCTCCACGAATCCGATCTTGACGAACTAAAATTCTCACTTGAAGAAACCGAAGAAGCTCTTTTATGTTGTTTTTGTTGAATTTCAGCTATTTGATAAGTGTATTGATCATTTCTCGTACGATGTCTTTTCGGTTTTCTTATACACAACATCCATCTCGCTTTAGCAATAACCCAATCTTTCGTCCTGGTTTTTCTATCAGGTCTTGTTTGAACTTGCACTTGATCTCCTAATAATTTAACGTTACACGTACAAGTTGGAGCGTGATGATTTTGATTCTCTCTTGAAGATCTATCAGCTAAACTATTTGTATTCGCCGGAGTTTGACGATTACTAAAGTTAGAACTGTGGCGACATCTTCCAATTCCTCGAGTAACTCGACTTTCTTCGATGGCTTTACAAATCATCACGCAATCTTTTTTAAATTGTTTAGTTAATATTGCATAAAGAAACGGATTACAACATGAATTTAATGGAAGGATAAAAACAGTGAATACTTTAGCTTGTTCTAAAGTTATTAATTGTAATCCAAACGCTGCGGTTAATGAAAAAAATGCAATTGGTGACCAACATAAGAAATCTGTAAATACTAACAAAGCCATACGTTTTGCGATTCGAGAATCGTTTGTATTCCAAGCTTGAGAACCGCGAATTGCGCAGTACATTTTTAAATAACATCCCATTAAAATTAAAAAAGCTACTCCGTTTATAAACATTAAAAAGACGACGTAGGTTAAACTTACGGCGTCTTTAGTTTCAAAAGGTAGACAAACGGCGAATTTTCTGTAATCGGAAACGTTGAAAAGTGGTAGAGTTGCCATTACTATTGAGAAAGACCATCCGAAAATCATTATGTAACTGGCGTGTTTTAATGAGAGGCGTTTATTTAAATGCATGGCGTGGGTTATCGCGTAGTTTCTTTCTAAGGTGATTACTGCTAATGTAAAGACGGATAATTCGGAGCTTAGGACTCCTAAGAATCCGGCGAGTTGGCAACCGACGGACATTTGCCAGGGGATGGCGTACATTCGGAATTCACCGAGGGTTGATGCATCAATTACAGCTAAAAAACCTAAAAATTAGAAAAAAATTAGAAAAAAATTTAAAAAAAATTAGAAAAAAATTAGAAAAAAATTAGAAAAAAATTAAAAAGAAATTTTTAAAAAATTAAAAAAAAATATTTCATCGTAAAAAAAAATTCATATCTAAAAAACTAATTGTTATTGAGACTTGAAATTTAAACAGAATTTAGATTAATACTTAATCTTTATTTTTACCAAAGAAAAATTTTCTACGACTTTTAGTTTTTGTCTCAGATGAAAAATTCTAACCTAACTTAATTTTCATGTTCATTGATATTTTGACAATTTTTAAAAATTCATATTTAAAAAAGTAATTGTTATTGAGACTTAAAATTTTATCAGGATTTAGATTAATATTTAGTCTTTATTTCTACCAAAGAAAAATTTTCTATCTTTTTTAGTTTTTGTCTCAGATGAAAAATTCTAACCTAACTTAATTTACCTGTCTATTAAAAAATGTTAATTTTTAAAAATTCATATCTAAAAAATTAATTATTATTGAGACTTGAAATTTTATACGGATTTAGATTAATATTTAGTCTTTATTTCTACCAAAGAAAAATTTTCTACCTTTTTTAGTTTTTGTCTCAGATGAAAAATTCTAACCTAACTTAATTTTCATGTTCATCAAAATTTTGTCAATTTTAAAAAATTCATATCTAAAAAACTAATTGTTATTGAGACTTAAAATTTTATCAGGATTTAGACTAATATTTAGTCTTTATTTCTACCAAAAATGAACTTCCTACGATTTTTAGTTTTTTTCTGAGACGAGAAATTCTAACCTAATTTAATTTTCATGTTCATCAAAATTTTGTCATTTTTTAAAAATTCATATCTAAAAAATTAATTGTTTTTGAGACTTAAAATTTTATCAGGATTTAGATTAATATTTAGTCTTTATTTCTACCAAAGAAAAATTTTCTATCTTTTTTAGTTTTTTTTCTGAGAGGAGAAATTCTAACCTAATTTAATTTTCATGTTCATCAATATTTTGACCAATTTAAAAAATTCATATCTAAAAAATTAATTGTTATTGAGACTTAAAATTTTATCAGGATTTAGATTAATATTTAGTCTTTATTTCTACCAAAAATGAACTTCCTACGATTTTTAGTTTTTTTTCTGAGAGGAGAAATTCTAACCTAATTTAATTTTCATGTTCATCAATATTTTGACAATTTTTAAAAATTCACATCTAAAAAACTAATTGTTATTGAGACTTAAAATTTTATCAGGATTTAGATTAATATTTAATCTTTATTTCTACCAAAAATGAACTTCCTACGATTTTTAGTTTTTTTTCTGAGAGGAGAAATTCTAACCTAATTTAATTTTCATGTTCATCAAAATTTTGACAATTTTTAAAAATTCATATCTAAAAAAGTAATTGTTATTGAGACTTAAAATTTTATCAGGATTTAAATTAATACTTAGCCTTTATTTCTACCAAAGAAAAATTTTCTACCTTTTTTAGTTTTTGTCTCAAATGAAAAATTCTAACCTAATTTAATTTTCATGTTCATCAAAATTTTGACAATTTTTAAAAATTCATATCTAAAAAACTAATTGTTATTGAGACTTAAAATTTTATCAGGAATTAGATTAATATTTAATCTTTAGTTCTACCAAAGAAAAATTTTTTATCTTTTTTAGTTTTTGTCTCAGATGAAAAATTCTAACCTAATTTAATTTTCATGTTCATCAATATTTAGACAATTTTTAAAAATTCATATTTAAAAAAGTAATTGTTATTGAGACTTAAAATTTTATCAGGATTTAGATTAATATCTAGTCTTTATTTCTACCAAAAATGAACTTCCTACGATTTTTAGTTTTTTTCTGAGAGGAGAAATTCTAACCTAATTTAATTTTCATGTTCATCAAAATTTTGTCATTTTTTAAAAATTCATATCTAAAAAACTAATTGTTTTTGAGGCTTAAAATTTTATCAGGATTTAAATTAATATTTAGTCTTTATTTCTACCAAAAATGAACTTCCTACGATTTTTAGTTTTTCTCTGAGAAGAGAAATTCTAACCCAATTTAATTTTCATGTTCATCAAAATTTTGTCATTTTTTAAAAATTCATATCTAAAAAACTAATTGTTTTTGAGGCTTAAAATTTTATCAGGATTTAAATTAATATTTAGTCTTTATTTCTACCAAAGAAAAATTTTCTATCCTTTTTAGTTTTTGTCTCAGATGAAAAATTCTAACCTAACTTAATTTTCATGTTCATCAAAATTTTGACAATTTTTAAAAATTCATATTTAAAAAAGTAATTGTTATTGAGACTTAAAATTTTATCAGGATTTAGATTAATATTTAGTCTTTATTTCTACCAAAGAATAATTTTCTACCTTTTTTAGTTTTTGTCTCAGATGAAAAATTCTAACCTAACTTAATTTTCATGTTCATCAATATTTTGACAATTTTTAAAAATTCATATTTAAAAAACTAATTGTTATTGAGACTTAAAATTTTATCAGGATTTAGATTAATATTTAGTCTTTATTTCTACCAAAAATGAACTTCCTACGATTTTTAGTTTTTTTCTGAGAAGAGAAATTCTAACCCAATTTAATTTTCATGTTCATCAATATTTTGACAATTTTTAAAAATTCATATTTAAAAAACTAATTGTTATTGAGACTTAAAATTTTATCAGGATTTAGATTAATATTTAGTCTTTATTTCTACCAAAGAAAAATTTTCTATCTTTTTTAGTTTTTGTCTCAGATGAAAAATTCTAACCTAACTTAATTTTCATGTTCATCAAAATTTTGTCAATTTTTAAAAATTCATATTTAAAAAAGTAATTGTTATTGAGACTTAAAATTTTATCAGGATTTAGATTAGTATTTAGTCTTTATTTCTACAAAAGAAAAATTTTCTACCTTTTTTAGTTTTTGTCTCAGATGAAAAACTTTAACCTAACTTAATTTTCATGTTCATCAATATTTTGACAATTTTTAAAAATTCATATTTAAAAAAGTAATTGTTATTGAGACTTAAAATTTTATCAGGATTTAGATTAATATTTAGTCTTTATTTCTACCAAAAATGAACTTCCTACGATTTTTAGTTTTTTTTCTGAGAGGAGAAATTCTAACCTAATTTAATTTTCATGTTCATCAAAATTTTGTCATTTTTTTAAAATTCATATCTAAAAAACTAATTGTTATTGAAACTTAAAATTTTATTAGGATTTAAATTAATATCTAATCTTTATTTTTACCAAAGATAAATTTTCTACGACTTTTAGTTTTTTCCTCAGGGAAGAAATTCTAACCTAATTTAATTTACCTGTCTATTAAAAAATGTTAATTTTTAAAAATTCATATCTAAAAAATTAATTATTATTGAGACTTGAAATTTTATACGGATTTAGATTAATATTTAATCTTTATTTTTACAAAAGAAACATTTTCTACGATTCTTAGTTTTTGCCTCAGAAGAGAAAATCTAACTTAATATCTTTAATTGACGTTTTTAAAAATTAAGTTACGTTCTCAAACTAATTTTTTTTTTTGATATAAAAACATTGGATATTAATTAATTGGGTTAATATACATTGGATATTAATTAATTTCTCTTAAAAATTATTTTTTTTGTTTACTCACCTAAATATAATCCCATACAAAAATCGGCTGCCGCAAGATTACAAACGAGAAATCTGGGTACGTCCATTTTACTTCGGGAAAATATTAGTACGAAAACGACGGTTCCATTTCCTAACATAGCGCAAAGAAAAACGATCCAAACCCCGCATCTTAACGTCCACCAGTCGAAGAGATCTTGACACGGAAGAAAAGGTCCCGGGGAAGGTAAACATTGTATCCGACCGGAAGTTACGTCGTTTTCAATTAACTTGGCTTGTTCTTCTTCGGAGTATTCGTCCATCCAAGTGCTGAAGGTGTCTGGATAAGTTACATCGGTGCCCATTCGATTCCACCAGTTTCTAAAATCGGATCCTAATTTTTGGGAAACGTTATCTAAAAAAAAAAAAAAAAATACGTTTTTACTAATTTTTTTTTTTTAATTTTTTGGTAAGAACTAGCAAAAAATTAACATGTATTATAAAAAATAGAGTCTTTTTTTAATAATAACTTTCGTCGTGTTTATATTTTATATACAAATCAATAATAACAACGTATAAGTTCCCCGTCTTCTTCCCCTGGGACCACCAAAAAGGTACAACTTCAGGGAACCAAAGTCGGGAATTATCATATACTATAAGACGATCCTAAGTCACACCATGGAGAGAAGGATGCAAGAGCGCGGTTCTTCACCGTAACTCTACCGAGGAAGCCCGACTAGAATACAGTAAAAAGGAGAACTGGAGTATTAACGTGTCTTCATTAACGCAAAGGTCTTCGGGCAAAAACGCTATCGGAAACAGGCCTACCGTACTTCGCTACTTTAACTTTTTCGATTAGAATAATAAATTGGTAGCCGTGAAAGCAAATTTGTGATGCCACATCTTAAGATGTACAAAATTTGATTAAAACTATAACCAATAATTGTGGTTGGAGAGTTAATATTAAATTGCTGTAAGACCTGAAAAACGACCAAAAGTCTGACCGAAAAAGTTAAAGTTAAAGTTAAAGCGAGGTGCGGTGGGCCTGTTCCCGGCAGCATTTTTTGCTGAAGACCTTTGCGTTAGTGAAGACCCGTTGATACTCCGGTCTTCCCTTCTACTGTATTCTAGCCGGGCCTACTCGGTGGTTGAATTCCCAAAAATTATACTTAACTACTCGGTAAAGTTGCGGGGAGTGTGGCTTAGGATCGTCTTATAGTTCATCCTCGCTTCACCCGCCATGTCCAGGGCATCTGAGGTGCGGAAAGAAGGGGGTGTCTTAATATCTCAAGAGGCACCCCCTTCTAGTATCCCATGGTTTCAGCTTATCCGCCCCGTAGAGGGAGTCGGTTCGTTATAGCCGTCAAGTCATCGTTAGTTATGTTGTCAAACTGCTGAAGGGGGAGTTCTTGAACCCGTATGGGTCTCCCCTCTTTATGTGTCTTCTAGATTTAAGGAGGTTTGTGGCAACAGTACATAGCCCGCTTCTTTTTTTTATGGAGGGGTTTAGGAAATCTGTTGACAGAGGAGTGGTCCGAATCACTATCTAAGTGATCCGTATCGATGACCACCCTGTGTTGGGTTGATGTACTCATCTTGAATACATCGACCAACTAAAATCCTTTCCCCTCCGCCTCCGGAACCACCCATCAAGGTATAACTTCAAAGGCATATAAATGTAACTTTCGGGGTCTACTGTACATTTCTTCTTCTATTTTCTAGTTCTCTTTCGTGCTTTTCCTTTTTTTTTTTCATGATGTTTGTCACCATTTCATCTACGGCTCTCCAGTGCTCTTGTTTTTCTAGCATTATATCTATTATGTTTTCTTTTTCTATATTTTTCCGATTTTATTACGACAAATATTTCTTTCCTCGACAAAATTATTACAAATAAAAAACGTATGTTCTGGATTATCTATTTCTTCGCAAAACCAATAAAATTCATTCTCCTTCTTTTTTATTTTGAACAAATAACTACAAAAAATTCCATGACCAATCAAAAATTGTGTTAGGTAGTAATTTAATTCGCCCCATGTTCTTTCAAACCATTTTTTTAAATCTTTGATTAATACGTTGGTCCATTTATTTCCGTGATCCCATCTCCTGTTCCATTTCCCCAATAGTTCTTCTCTAAATACTTTTTTATGTTCCTTACCTCTATTGTATAGGTTACATCTTTCCTTAATTAATAGGTCAATGGGCGGTAGACGAGCCACCACTTCAATACCCACCGTAGAAACCGTTCTATATCCAGAAGATATCCTGATTCCTAATCTTCTATTAATTGAGGAAAGCATATTTAAACAGTATTCATAATTTAGAGCTCTACTCCATGTCGGAGCGGCATACAAAATGACCGAAAGAACAGTAGAAGCAAGGAGTTTCCTTTTCTTCTCTTTGGGTCATCTGATGTTTGGCATAATTCTCGATAAATTATTTATCATGACGTTTGCTTTCTTGCAAATTTCCTTTATATGTTCCATCATTTTCATATCTTTGTCTAAGTAAACCCCGAGATATTTTGCCTTCTTGGCACTCCTTATCTTATTTTCGTTTATTTTTAGTTGTATTTCTTTTAGCTTTCTTCTTCCTTGTAGTAATACGATTTCTGTTTTTTCTGGTGCCACTTGAAGTCCCATTCTATCAAGTTCTTCTGTGAGCCCGCTTCTTCGTCATGAATATTTTAGTGGCACAGTCGGCTATTGATTTCCACGTTTCTTGGTCACCCAGCATCTTGATCACGACAGTGTCCGGAGTCAAAGCTCCCACCTTAGTAGTTAGTTGCACTCTTTCCAGTCTCCAGTGTTCCCAGTAAAAAATATATCTTCGGCCTCGTCGATTTCTGCGTCCGCAAAAATGCAGGTTGAAGTTTTTCTGACTTGGTGTAAGTATTTCATAAAATACCCATGGCCAGTGAGAAACTGGGTCAGGTAGTAATCCACCTCTCTGTGAAGTCAATCGCTCCAAATCTTAACGTCCGGTATTAACCTGGCCGTTCACCTTCCTCTAGTTTCAGCGTCCCATCCTATCCAGGTGTGATAGGCCTGCTCACCTGCTTCCTGCTTAGCCGTCGCTTTATCTCTAGTTGTCCTTGTTTCGTACTATAACCCGAAATTGAGCTGCACCATGAAGACAAAGATGAAAGAGTACTTGGCAATGTTACAGAGGAGGAGCTTACTTTTTCATCTTTCTCTTCATGGTGGAGCTCTATTTCGGGTTATAGTTGGTGGTTCTCCTTAGCGAGGCCATAAAGTCGGGCGGGAGTGTGCCTGTTACTACCTGTACGGCCGGTCCCGACACCGTTCTGTAGGTGCTGGCGATTCGTTGCATCCCCTTCCGTTGGATATTGCATAGATGTTTCTATTTCATGGCAGTTAGTTTTGCCGACCACACTTAGCATCCATACAAGAGGATCGTATGCGCGACCTCCATCAGTAATTGTTGTATCTTTGCGGTTGGGCCCCCGACGTTCGCCATCATCCTTGAGAGGTTCGAGACAACCCTAGCCGTTTTATTGCAGGCTGTCCTAATGTGTTCCGTAAAAGCGACTTTACTGTCAATGGTCAGACCCAAATATTTCGTGCTTGAGGGGTGTAGATGCAAAATTCACATTCTCCACTTTTCCAAATTTTCGGAAAAACGTAAAAAACTAGGACGTATTGAAGTTCAAGTTGTATTACTGCATTTTTTTTTTTAATTTAAATTTTGTAACCAAATAAACTGTTTAGTTACACTGCAAACCTTTTAGTTGAAGAGTTTTTTTTTTGTAATTTTATTTTCAAACTGGTAAAATGTGAGTTTTGAGCCAAAATATGGTCAAAGATGGGTTTTGTAACAAATTCACATGGATAGTGTTAGTTTTGAAGTAAAACAGTATGACATCTTGGAATCAACTGGTAACAAAGGAAGTAAATGCATTAGCTATAATGAACTAACTTTATTGCAAAATATAATTTGGAAGTAGAGGTAAGTTAATATTTTTAGATATTAAAGATATTGACTTCTTCTGTCGGCTCACATGTTGGCTCATCTTCTTCATTGTCTTCAGCGTCATCAATAATATTTTTATAAAATACCAAATCTTCAATCTCTCTCCACTGATCTCCATAATGTTTCTTTAATAAGTTGTTGACGTCAACTTTTTTGGATTGCTTTATTGCTTTTGACCAAGGGATAATAGTTGGTTTAATATTTAAAAACTGTTTACCAGGCTTTGCTATAGATTTAGGCACTCCAAGGTCGGATTGGTATGTGTACTCTCCTCTAACGAGTACGTTCTTTTGATTGGTTTCTGTCAAAATTATTCTTCTGCAGGCTCCTAGTTTAAAATGAAATTTAGCAGGTTTGATCATAGAAATTTAGCAGGTTTGTGAGGTCGACGAAAACATAAACAGAGGGCAAAGACGCCTAGTTGTTTTTGCTACACGGTCTGTGACTGGTTGGAATGGAGAATGTGAGTTTTGTAGCAGAACAACTGTTGGATAATGTGACTTTTGTTTCAAAACGCGACTTTCACTATAGTTTTGTGGTGTTAATCTATAAGTTTTGCTGTAAATTGCTATCCGAATTTGATTCGCTTTCACAAGACCAACACGGTGATATATTTAACTCCATATCTTAAGAAAATGGAGAATGTGAGTTTTGCATCTACACCCCTCGCTTCTTCTAGATGTTACTTCCACATCATGAATCCGAAATGGGATTCCTTTTCGGGTTAAGAGTACTATCTCAATCTTCTCCCTGGTAAGAGTTAACCACAGATCGTTCATCCAGGTAAGTATGCGCCGCATTACTCCATTTAATTTCCTCTGTGTTTCAGGTACGTCCCCAGCCGTGATACCAGCCGCTAAGTCGTCTGCGTAGCCGACCAAGAAGCAATCGTCAGGCATCCCAATCCAGAGGACCGTATCGTAGAAGACATTCCATAGGGTCGGCTCTAGAACAGAATCTTGAGCGACTCCGCATGACATTTTCCTAGTCAGATGCCCAATGGATTGGCGGGCACAAGAAATCTCTCTCTTAAGAGCAAGTTGGATGTCGTCCCAATGCGCAGAGTTGAATGCATTTTGGACATCCAGGGTCATCAGAACCACCATCGGCCGAGAGAATTGATTCATGCGTGGCGCTTGCCGAAAAGTGGACAATACATCTCTAGCAGCGTCGATCATGGATTTTCTACTGCGGAAACCATACTGCCTTTCTGACAAACCCCAAAGTCTCTCTACGGCCTCTTCAATACGAGTTCGCAGTAACCTTTCGTACAATTTTCCAGCAGTATTCAACATGCATAACGGTAGGTAAAACGATGAGGTTAAGGGGTCGCCTTTTTTCGGAATAAGGACTAGTATTTGTTCTTTCCAGGAGCTGTGGAGGCATCCATCTCTCATATAGGCGTTATACATGTCCAATAACAGTTCGGGCGCAACATTTACCACTGCTTTAAGAGCCTCTGTTGGTATTCCGCCCGATCCAGGAGCTTTCCGGTTCTACATGGATTTAGCGACGATAAGTAGCTCGTTCAGCGTAAAAAACTAAGGGTTGTAATTACATCAGCGGGCGTTGTAATTCCCTTGATTACAGGTCTTTCGAGGAACAAGGTGTCCACTATGTTTTTCATCTCTTCCGATTTCAATTCCGCTGGAGAGGATGTTAGCCCCAATTTATAACAAATAGAGTCTTTAAGATTTAATTTAAAACAAAAATCAATTTTTAACTCCTATAAATAAAGTCTGGGTGATTTTTTAAAGTTAATCAAATATTTAAAAAAAAGTTAGGTTAGTTAACTGTCAAACATTTTCGTCAACTTTAAAAATTTTTTTAATTTTTTTGGTGACAATTAGAACAAATCTGTCTTTTTAAAATCAAAATATAATCTTTTAGGTTCAATTTAGTGTAAAAATCATTTCCTCATCTCAATAAATAAGCTCTGTATGATTTTTTAAAGTTGATGGAAATTTTTCAAAAGTTAGGTTAGTTAACTGTCAAAAATTTTTATTAACTTTAAGAATTTTTTTAATTTTTTTGGTAACAATTCGAATAAATTTGAGTCTTAAAATTCAAAATATAATCTTTTAAGTTTAATTTAGTGTAAAAATCATTTCCTCATCTCAATAAATAAGCTCTGTACGATTTTTTAAAGTTGATCGAAATTTTTAAAAAGTTGGGTTAGTTAACCGTCAAAAATGTTGTTAATTTTAAGAATTTTTTTAATTTTTTTGGTAACAATTCGAATAAATTTGAGTCTTAAAATTCAAAATATAATCTTTTAGGTTCAATTTAACGTAAAAATCATTTCCTTATTTCAATAAATAAACTCTGTATGATTTTTTAAAGTTGATCGAAATTTTTAAAAAGTTAGGTTAGTTAACTGTCAAAAATTTTTATTAACTTTAAAAATTTTTTTAATTTTTTTGGTAACAATTCGAATAAATTTGAGTCTTAAAATTCAAAATAGAATCTTTTAAGTTTAATTTAGTGTAAAAATCATTTCCTCATCTCAATAAATAAGCTCTGTACGATTTTTTAAAGTTGATCGAAATTTTTAAAAAGTTGGGTTAGTTAACTGTCAAAAATTTTTATTAACTTTAAGAATTTTTTTAATTTTTTTGGTAACAATTCGAATAAATTTGAGTCTTAAAATTCAAAATAGAATCTTTTAAGTTTAATTTAGTGTAAAAATCATTTCCTCATCTCAATAAATAAACTCTGTACGATTTTTTAAAGTTGATCGAAATTTTTAAAAAGTTGGGTTAGTTAACTGTCAAAAATTTTGTTAATTTTAAGAATTTTTTTAATTTTTTTGGTAACAATTCGAATAAATTTGAGTCTTAAAATTCAAAATATAATCTTTTAGGTTCAATTTAACGTAAAAATCACTTCCTTATTTCAATAAATAAGCTCTGTACGATTTTTTAAAGTTGATCGAAATTTTTAAAAAGTTGGGTTATTTAACTATCAAAAATTTTGTTAATTTTAAGAATTTTTTTAATTTTTTTGGTAACAATTCGAATAAATTTAAGTCTTAAAATTCAAAATAGAATCTCTTAAGTTTAATTTAGTGTAAAAATCGTTTCCTCATCTCAATAAATAAGCTCTGTACGATTTTTTAAAGTTGATCGAAATTTTTAAAAAGTTAGGTTAGTTAACTGTCAAAAATTTTTGTTAACTTTAGGAATTTTTTTAATTTTTTTGGTAACAATTCGACTAAATTTGAGTCTTAAAATTCAAAATATAATCTTTTAGGTTCAATTTAACGTAAAAATGATTTCCTCATCTCAATAAATAAACTCTGTACGATTTTTTAAAGTTGATCGAAATTTTTAAAAAGTTTAACATTTTATCCAACTTTAAGATTTTTTTAAATTTTTTTGGTAAAATTTAGGAAAAATCTGACTTTTCGAAACTAAAATAGAATCATTTGGGTTTAATTTAAAGAAAAAATCACTTCTCTATATTTAAAAATAAAGCCAGGAGGATTTTTTTTTAGTTGGTGAGATTTTTTGAAAAGTTAGGTTAGTTAACTGTCAAACAATTTTATCCAACTTTAAGATTTTTTTTTATTTTTTTGATAAAATTTAGGAAAAATTTGACTTTTCGAAACTAAAATGGAATCATTTGGGTTTAATTTAAAGAAAAAATCATTTCTCTACATTTAAAAATAAAATCAGGAAGATTTTTTTTAGTTGGTGAGATTTTTTGAAAAGTTGGGTTAGTTAACCGTCAAAAATTTTTATTAACTTTAAGAATTTTTTTAATTTTTTTGGTAACAATTGGAATAAATTTGAGTCTTAAAATTTAAAATAGAATCCTTTAGGTTTAATTTGGTGTAAAAATCATTTCCCTATCTTTAAAAATAAACTCGGTACGATTTTTTAAAATTGATCAATTTTTTAAAAAAAAATTAGGTTAAGTCTCAAAAATTTTTATCAACTTTAAAAATTTTTTTAATTTTTTTGCTAACAATTATAACAAATTTGACTTTTTAAATTTAAAATAGAATCTTTTATGTTTAATTTAAAGTAAGAATAATTTCTTAATCTCTATAAATAAATTCTGTACGATTTTTTAAATTTGATCGAATTTTTTAAAAAATTGGGTTAGGTAACTATTAAATATTTTTATATTTATTAATATTTACCAATTAACTTGAAAGAATATTGATTTTATTCATTAATTTAATGTAAAAACTAGATGTATATTGATATTTACCATAAAATGGAAAAATATTTGTAGAAGAATTCCACAAACTAAGATCCATATCGTGTTGCTTCGGAAATATAACGACATCTTTCACTTCCGGTGCTGGACTGGATAAGACTAGAGGAAGGAAAGCGCAGCAGTGATAAGCATACGCTAAAACTAGCGTTTGTATCTTAGGAAACGCTTCCGGTTTGGGGAAAACTTTCAAGTTTGGGTTATTAAAAGTTTTTATATGGAGGAGATTTCCTAATCCACCGTAAGGAAGATCTGGAAAAATGTTGTTACCCAAATTTCTAAAAAAAAAAAAAATAATAATACAAGTAAAATAATAATACAAGTAAAATGAAAATACAAGTAACATGAAAATAAGAGTAGACATGATGATTGATGAATACTTACAAATCTTGGACGTTTGGAATCGATAGAAAAGCATCTTGATGGATTTGCACGACCTTATTACTTTCTAAATCCCTAAGAAAACAAATCCAAGATGACATATGTTATTAAGAGTAAATCTTTATTTCAAAGTAATAATAATAATCAGTTTTAATGGTTCGATTTGAACTTACAGTGTTTGTAACTTTGTTAGTCCGTAGAAGGCATCCGCTGGAATCAATTGGATCTCGTTGTTCGAGAGGAGAAGGTCGTGCATTTGGGACATTCCACGAAACGGACGGCCCTCCAGCGAGCTGATCCTGTTACTGGCCAAATCTCTGTCGACAAATAACTGGCTTAGCAACTCCGGGTGTTTATCGTTTCGCTACAATCTGCCATTATATTTTACCGCGGAACTTTTATTGCCCGTTAAGCCACACGGCTCGGTTTTGGGTCAATTGACCACGATTTTTCTTACTTGAAACGAATCGCTGGGGGTCTTTGATCCCAAAAAAGGATTATCGAATTGATCCCAAAAGATATACAACTAAGTAGAAGCATCTGGAAGCCATGATTTTTTTAGTTTTGAGTAGCTTAAATCCTTAGTGAAAATTTTTTGAACTTTGACCCTTCGCCAAATAAAAACAAAAAAAGATAAATTCAAACCGTTTTTTTAATTTTAAATTTCAAAGTATTATTTATAAAAGCTAGAAGTTTGAATTTGATTAAAAACGTATTTTGGAAGCTGTGAATTTTTTAGTTTTGAGTAGCTAAAATCCTTAGTGAAAATTTTTTGAACTTTGACCCTTCGCCAGATGAAAACAAAAAAAGATAAATTCAATCTGTTTGTTGTATTTTAAATTTCAAAGTATTGTTTATAAATATCCAGAGTTTGAACTTAATCAAAAACGCATTTTGGAAACTATGAATTTTTTAGTTTTGAGTAGCTAAAATCCTTAGTGAACATTTTTTGAACTTTGACCCTTCGCCAGATAAAAACAAAAAAAGATAAATTCAATCTGTTTGTTGTGTTTTAAATTTCAAAGTATTGTTTATAAATATCCAGAGTTTGAATTTAATCAAAAACGTATTTTGGAAGCCATGAATTTTTTAGTTTTGAGTAGCTAAAATCCTTAGTGAATCCTTTTGAATTTTGACCCTTCGCCAGATAAAAACAAAAAAAGATAAATTCAATCTGTTTGTTGTATTTTAAATTTCAAAGTATTGTTTATAAATATCAAGAGTTTGAATTTAATCAAAAACGTATTTTGAAAGCCATGATTTTTTTAGTTTTAAGTAGCTAAAATCCTTAGTGAACATTTTTTGAACTTTGACCCTTCGCCAGATTAAAACAAAAAAAGATAAATTCAATCTGTTTGTTGTAATTTAAATTTCAAAGTATTGTTTATAAATGTCCAGAGTTTGAATTTAATCAAAAACGTATTTTGGAAGCCATGAATTTTTTAGTTTTGAGTAGCTAAAATCCTTAGTGAACATTTTTTGAACTTTGACCCTTCGCCAGATAAAAACAAAAAAAGATAAATTCAATCTGTTTGTTGTATTTTAAATTTCAAAGTATTGTTTATAAATGTCCAGAGTTTGAATTTAATCAAAAACGTATTTTGGAAGTTATGAATTTTTTAGTTTTGAGTAGCTAAAATCCTTAGAACATTTTTTGAACTTTGACCCTTCGCCAGATAAAAACAAAAAAAGATAAGTTCAATCGGTTTGTTGTATTTTAAATTTCAAAGTATTGTTTATAAATATCCAGAGTTTGAATTTAATCAAAAACGTATTTTGGAAGTTATGATTTTTTTAGTTTTAAGTAACTAAAATCCTTAGTGAACATTTTTTTAACTTTGACCCTTCGCCAGATAAAAACAAAAAAAGATAAATTCAATCTGTTTGTTGTATTTTAAATTTCAAAGTACTGTTTATAAATGTCCAGATTTTGAATTTAATCAAAAACGTATTTTGAAAGCCATGATTTTTTTAGTTTTAAGTAGCTAAAATCCTTAGTGAACATTTTTTGAACTTTAACCCTTCGCCAGATAAAAACAAAAAAAGATAAATTCAATCTGTTTATTGTAATTTAAATTTCAAAGTATTGTTTATAAATGTCCAGAGTTTGAATTTAATCAAAAACGTATTTTGGAAGTTATGAATTTTTTAGTTTTAAGTAGCTAAAATCCTTAGTGAACATTTTTTGAACTTTGACCCTTCGCCAGATAAAAACAAAAAAAGATAAATTCAATCTGTTTGTTGTATTTTAAATTTCAAAGTATTGTTTATGAATGTCCAGATTTTGAATTTAATCAAAAACGTATTTTGGAAGCTATGAATTTTTTAGTTTTGGGTAGCTAAAAATCCTTAGTGAAAATTTTTTGAACTTTGACCCTTCGCCAAATAAAAACAAAAAAAAGATAAATTCAATCTGTTTGTTGTATTTTAAATTTCAAAGTATTGTTTATAAATATCCAGAGTTTGAATTTAATCAAAAACGTATTTTGGAAGTTATGAATTTTTTAGCTTTAGGTAGCTAAAATCCTTAGTGAACATTTTTTGAACTTTGACCCTTCGCCAGATAAAAACAAAAAAAGATAAATTCAATCTGTGTGTTGTAATTTAAATTTCAAAGTATTGTTTATAAATATCCAGAGTTTGAATTTAATCAAAAACGTATTTTGGAAGTTATGAATTTTTTAGTTTTAAGTAGCTAAAATCCTTAGTGAAAATTTTTTGAACTTTGACCCTTCGCCAGATAAAAACAAAAAAAGATAAATTCAATCTGTTTATTGTATTTTAAATTTCAAAGTATTGTTTATAAATGTCCAGAGTTTGAATTTAATCAAAAACGTATTTTGGAAGTTATGATTTTTTTCGTTTTAGGTGCTTAAAATTTTTATCGAAAAATTTTCTGAACTTTGACACTTCGTCAAATAAAAATGAATAAAGATAGATCCAATCTGTTTTTTGTATTTTAAACCTCAAAGTATTATTTATAAAAGCTAGAAGTTTGAGTTTGATTAAAAACGTATTTTTGATGTTATGATTTTTTTTAATTTTAGGTGCTTTTATCGAAAAATTTTCTGAACTTTGCCGCTTGATAAAAGACAAATATAGATAAATCCCATCGTTTTAAACGGACTTTATTTACATCCCCAACCTCAACAGCAAACACACCGGAACCGGATTTGACTATAATACACTAGTTTCCTGTAATCTCGCGGTTCTATTTACTGTAGTTTCGCCAACGGGGTCAGTAACTGCCTCTTCAACTCGCTGAGCGTAAACAATCCCTTGGTCGCATTTTTACGGTCGTTGTACCACTAAAGATAAAGGGCGGGCACCGTCCTTTTGCGTCGTTTGCATAAAACACACCCCGTTTTGTGGAATACTTACAGGACCCGCATGTCCTTGCAGTTATTCAAGTCCGGAACGGAGACCAGCTTGTTCGACTTGAGATCCCTGGAACAAACGCGTTAGCGAATGTAAACTAGTCTCCGGGTTAAACCGAGAGAACTCACAGACTTCGTAGTCGCGGACAGGTGTAACATAACGATGCGGGAACGCTGGTAATAGCTGCTCTGTCAAGACGGAGAATTTCCAAGGAGGAGGTTCCGTTTAAACTTGGGAATGTCGATAAACCCTTTGCTTCGGAAAGTATTCTAAAAATATAGTTACAAATTTAAAAAAAATCAAATTTAAAAAAATCAAATTAAAAAAAATCAAAGTTAAAAAAATCAAAGTTAAAAAAATCAAATTTAAAAAAATCAAATTTAAAAAAATCAAATTTAAAAAAATCAATTTAAAAAAATCAAAGTTAAAAAAAATCAAAGTTAAAGTTAAACTTAAAACTTAAAAGGAATATAACCAAAGACCACCCAAGTAAAAGGTCAACAGTTAATGAAGCTGTCCGTTTGTCCGCTTCGCGATTATCTCTATTTATGTAACAGGTCTTCCGAGAAGACAACATGAAAGAAAAGACATACTTACAGCTTTCGGAGTTGAGGCAGAAAGGAGAACGCGTGGGCGTCGACGGCGAGGAGAGGATTCCTCTTCAGTTCCAACTGAGCCAACGAAGGTGTCCTTTGCAGAAGACCCTTCGGGATGTATTTGATGCGGTTGCCTGATATCGACCTGCGGACAGATGAATAGCAGTTTACAACGCCCTGTGTATGACACCATCAATCAGGTTTTCGCGTCGACATTTCAAAAAGAAGTGTGGACAAAAATCGACAGAGAAAGAGAAAGTAATTTGGTTGATGTACAAATTCTCTGCATAAATTAACATAAACTTATAAAACATAAACCCTCCCTTATAATCTCGTAATCCCCAAATAATAATTTAAATTAAATTAAACTTCCTCCCCATCGTCCTTCATAATCCCTTTAACCTTGACGTTATATTCTGTTATTTAGTCAAAATCGATTCTGTCAAGAAACTCATCGCCAACACCAGACGGAATTGCATGCAGACGGAATGGTCTTGAATGACAGAGATAAAGCCTTCGCTTACAGACTGGAAGGTCAGGGCGGTCGTAAATCTCTGGAAAAAACGAACAGGACTCTTTTCCTGAGGACCTCGCCCGCAGTGTCAGACCGGAGTAATGAGAAGATCTATTTGGGATCGAGCTGAGGGGTTGGAACGGGTGACGGTTATGTGTGAATATACTTTATGGTGGAGGCGCTTTGTTTTATCTCGGTGGGAAAAAATTAAAGGTGGTTTTTATCGAGAAAATTAATTAAAAGTGAAAATTAAATTAAAACTAAAACATAAAGTTAAAATTTAAAGTACTTACAGTTCTCGAAGGGATGATAATTTGGTTACTGCCTTTGGGATTTGAGTTAATAAATTATCACATAATTCCCTACAAATAAAAAAAATATGTATTAAATAAAACTATTATATAAAAAAATTTGAATGATTTTTTAAAAAAATTTGAATGATTTAAAAAAAAATGTAATAATTAAAAAAAAAAATTGAATGATTAAAAAAGATCAATGATTTTTGAAAAACAACCTAACCTTAAAAATTAGGGTAATTTGCTTTCAAATCAAATAAAAACGAATAAAGATAAATCTAATCTGTTTTTTGGATTTTAAATTTCAAAATATTATTTACAAATGTTGAATGTTTGAATTAAATCAAAAGCGGATTTTGGGAGTTATGAATTTTTTAATTTTAGGTGGTTAAAATTTTCAAAGAAAATTTTTTAAATTTTAACACTTCGTCAAATAAAAACTAATAAAGGTAAATCCAATCTGCTTTTTGGATTTTAAATATCAAAGTATTGTTTATAAAAATTGAAGGTTTGATTTTAATCCAAAACGTATTTTGGAAGCTGATTTTTTAAATTTTAGATACAGTGCCGCACTTAATTATTGGCACAGCAATCATTTTTCGTTTTACGGCTGTTTCTAAAGCTAATTAACAAATTGTATTAGGTGAAAATAGTTTTATTGTATAATTTAATTAATAAAATACCCAAAGCAGTTTTTTTAACAATAATTTATTCTTTATTATCGTTTTTAAATTAAAACTAACAAAAAACTACACGTTTTCATCGCACAAAGTTATTGGCACACCTAAGAAATGAACTATTTTAAAAATATATTGAACTAAATTAATATTTTCTGGGCAGTCCTTTTTGTTTAATGATGGCGTCCAAACGTCTTGGCTAGAATGCACCAATTTTTCAGTAGTTTTCTTGTCAATTGTATGCCATTCTTCTAACAATGCTTGTTTCAACTCCCATTTGTTAGTTATTGGTAACTTTTCCACCCGTCTATCCAATTTCTCCCACAAATGCTCAATGGGGTTGAGATCTGGGGATTGCGTAGGATGTGGTAAGACGTGCGGGGTGTTGTATGTCAACCATATACAGACGATATGAGCCGAATGTTTTGGGTCATTGTCTTATTGAAATGTGTATAAGGGCGATAAATTCAACTTTTGAATGCTTTTATGAAGGTTTTCTTTTAAAATATGTAAACAAACTGTTTTGTCCATAGTGCCCTCTATAAATACCAACTCACCTACACCTGCAGCAGACATACAACCCCATACCATTACGCTTCCTCCACCGTGTTTTACTGTTGGTGTAAGGTTTTGTTTCTCAAACGCTGTATTGGCTCTTCTCCATACCTTAATGCGGCCATCAGAACGGAAAATATTAAATTTACTCTCATCTGAGAAGAGTACTTGGCTCCAGAACGTAATTGGTTTACTTTTATACTCATTTGCGTAGTCCATGCGCTTCTTTTGGTTACATGCAGATATTAATGGCTTTCGCCTCGCAACACGTGCATTGTAACCAGCCTCGTGGAGTACTCTTCTGATGGTCATGGGATGAATATCCTTCCCAAAATCTTGCTTCACTTCTGTAGCAATCAGTGTTGATGTTGTTTTTGGATCTGCTTTAACTTTTCGGGTTATTTGCTTACGTTCGCGATCACTCAAAGCTCGGGGACGGCCAGTATGCTTAGCACTTTTGAAATTGGGCGCTGCTTTAAATCGGTTAATCACGCTACAAATAGTAAATCGACTCCTGTCCATCATTTTCCCAATCTCAGCATACGATTTGCCTTGGTTTGTGTAAATGTAGAATTATTTTACGCTCAGATTTAGTTGTTTCTTTTTGTTTTCGACTTATTTTCACATTTAACCACTATAGCTTATAAATACAAAGTGTAATTCTGGTTTTAAGTTGAAATTATGTATCTGTCAACGGGGGAAGTACAAAAATACACATTTAGGGCTTTTGAAAACTTCGCCTAATGGTACGTATTTACCAATAATTAAGTGTGCCAATGATTTTGTGCAATGAAAACGTAGATTTTTTGTGTTGATTTCATTTAAGAACGATAAAAGAAATCAAATTCTTATATAAAAGTAAAGCATTAGATATTTAATTTATTAAATTATACCGAAAATGTACTTTTACCTAATAGAACTTGTTAATGAGCTTTAAAAAAAGCCGTAAAGCGAAATATGATTGCTGTGCCAATAATTAAATGCGGCACTGTAGTTATTAAATCTTTAGGCAAAATTTTTTGAAGTTTGACGCTTCGTCAAATAAAAACGAATAAAGATAAATTCAATCTGTTTTTTGGATTTTAAATGTCAAATTATGGTTTATAAACACTGCAGGTTTGAATTTAACCGAAAAAGTATTTTGGAAGGTATGAATTTTTTAGTTTGAGATACTTAAAATTTTCAATGAAAAATTTTTGATCTTTGACGCTTCGTCAAATAAAAACTAATAAAGATAAATCCAATCTGTTTTTTGGATTTTAAATTCTAAAGTATTCTTTATAAAATTTTAAAGTTTGAATTTAATCCAAAACGTATTTTGGAAACTATGATTTTTTTTTAAATTTTAGATTGTTATTAAATCTTCAGGAAATTTTTTTGAATTTTACGCTTCATCAAATAAAAACGAATGAAGATAAATCCAATCTGTTTTTTGGATTTTAAATATCAAAGTATTATTTATAAAAATTGAAGGTTTGAATTTAATCCAAAACGTATTTTGAAAGCTGATTTTTTAAATTTTAGGTAGTTGTTAAATTTTCAGGTAAAATTTTTTGAACTTTGACGCTTCGTCAAATAAAAACGAATGAAGATAAATCCAATCTGTTTTTTGGATTTTAAATACCAAAGTATTGTTTATAAAATTTGGAAGTTTCAATTTAATCCAAAACATATTTTGGAAGCTATGATTTTTTAAATTTTAGATAGTTATTAAATCATCAGGCAAAATTTTTTGAATTTTGACGCTTCGTCAAATAAAAATAAAAAAAGATAAATTCAATCTGTTTTTTGGATTTTATACTCTAAAGTATTCTTCATAAAATTTGAAAGTTTGATTTTAACCAAAAACGTATTTTGGAAGTTATGAATTTTTTAGTTTTGAATAGCTAAAATCCTTAGCGAAAATTTTTTGAACTTTGACCTTTCGCCAAATGAAAACATAAAAAGATAAATCCAATCTCTTTTTTGGGTTTTAAATATCAAAGTATTCTTTATAAAATTTGAAAGTTTGAATTTAGTCCAAAACGTATTTTGAAAGCTATGATGTTTTTAAATTTTAGATAGTTATTAAATCTTCAGGCAAAATTTTTTGAACTTTGACGCTTCGTCAAATAAAAACGAATAAAGATAAATCCAATCTGTTTTTTGGATTTTAAATATCGAAGTATTGTTTATAAAGTTTGAAAGTTTGAATTTAATCCAAAACGTATTTTGGAAGCTATGATTTTTTCAAATTTGAGATAGTTATTAAATCTTCAGACAAAATTTTTTGAACTTTGACGCTTTGTCAAATAAAAACTAACGAAAATAAATCCAATTTGTTTTTTGGATTTTATACTCTAAAGTATTCTTTATAAAATTTGAATGTTTGATTTTAATCCAAAACGTATTTTGGAAGCGGTGAATTTTTTAGTTTGAGGTACTTAAAATTTTCAATGAAAAATTTTTGATCTTTGACGCTTCGTCAAATAAAAACGAATGAAGATAAATCTAATCTGTTTTTTGGATTTTAAATCTCAAAGTATTGTTTATAAAAATTGAAGGTTTGAATTTAATCCAAAACGTATTTTGGAAGTTATGATTTTTTAAATTTTAGGTAGTTATTAAATCTTCAGGCAAAATTTTTTGCCTGAATTTTTTGAACTTTGAAGCTTCGTCAAATAAAAACGAATGAAAATAAATCCAATCTGTTTTTTGGATTTTAAACTCTAAAGTATTCTTTATAAAATTTGAAAGTTTGATTTTAGTCCAAAACGTAATTTGGAAGCTATGAATTTTTTAGTTTGAGGTACTTAAAATTTTCAATGAAAAATTTTTGATCTTTGACGCTTCGTCAAATAAAAACTAATAAAGATAAATCCAATCTGTTTCTTGGATTTTAAACTCGAAAGTATTCTTTATAAAACTTGAAAGTTTGAATTTAATCCAAAACGTATTTTGGAAGGTATGATTTTTTAAAATTTTAGATAGTTATTAAAGCTTCAGGAAAATTTTTTTGAATTTTGACGCATTGTCAAATAAAAACGAATGAAGATAAATCCAATCTGTTTTTTGGATTTTAAATATCAAAGTATTGTTTATAAAAATTGAAAGTTTGAATTTAATCCAAAACGTATTTTGGAAGTCGGCAACCTTTTTCGGAGGGTGGGCCATTTTCAAAATAAATTTTTTTGTGCGGGCCGCACATTCAAATGTAATTTAAATAGTGCGTTTATGTTATATACGAGTATAAATATTATTACAAATAAGTATAGAAAAAAAATTTTTTTTTTATTGATATTCTCTAATAACAATAATGTTAGAACAAAAATGTTACATTTCTTAAATGTGAAATTATATAAAATATTAAGGAAAATAGTTTGTTTCATTTTACTCATTCATTAAAATTCGATGCGCTTTTTGCTCTTGAATATTGTTTGATAATTCATTTAAGTCCAGTTCTATTTCAGTGGAAGTGATTTTTCTATTCACTTGTCCAGTTAAAATTCGATAATTTTAGTATATCATTTCCTTTTTCTGTCAAAAACATTTCGATCTCATCTATCAACTCGAAAAATTTTTTAAAACTATCCATCTTACTTCAGAAAAATAAATGATATCTTCATAATATGAAGAATATTATTCTGCGTCAATTTCATTCTAGAAATTCCGGAATGTTCGATGGTTCATACCATTTTTGCGAATATAATTAACGGACTTTACAACAATATTCATAACATTTTTCAAATTTACAACTTTTGCACAAAGTGTATGTTGATGCATAATGCAATGAAGTTGTAGAGGAGTCTGTGTAATACTTAATTCTTTTAAGTTCTTATTAATAATGCCTACCAAACCAATATTGTAACCCGTCATGTTCTTTGCACTGTCAGTTGTCACATTTTTTAATTTTTCCCACTTGAGATCGTACATCTTGAAAACATCTAATAGTTGCGAAAACATATCTTCACCTGTTGTATTCCCATGGAGGCTTTTTAATGCAGCAAGTTGTTCTGTTACACAAAATTGTTTATCAACTCCATGGATAAAAGTCAGCAAATGAGCGGTGCTAGTTACATCATCGCTTTCATCAAGTGCTAGTGAATAACACTGAAATTGTGAAGGATTTTCTTTCAATTTATCAAACATATTAGTTGATATATTTTCAATACGTTCTACTGTACGTGCAACCAAAGTAATATCTTCAAATTGTTTAATTTTTTCCAACAAATTTCCTTATAACAGGAGCCAAAATACATATTTTTATGAACTCTCCATCCGTAAATGGTTTGTTATGTTCAGCAATTAATTTCGAAATATGTAAGGATTATATTGGTGCTTTGGCGGGCCGCGCAAAAAGTTACAAAGGGCCGCAGGTTGCCGACCTCTGCTCTAAAATATTCTTTATAAAATTTGAAAGTTTGATTTTAATCCAAAACGTATTTTGGAAGCTATGAATTTTTTAGTTTGAGGTACTTAAAATTTTCAAGGAAAAATTTTTTAACTTTGACGCTTCGTCAAATAAGAATTAATAAAGATAAATCCAATCTGTTTTTTGGATTTAAAATACCAAAGTATTGTTTATAAACACTGAAGATTTGAATTTAATCGAAGATGTATTTTGTAAGTTATGAATTTTTTAGTTTTAGGTAGCTAAAATTTTGAGTGAAAATTTTCAAACTTTGACGCTTCGTCAAATAAAAACGAATGAAGATAAATTCAATCTGTTTTTTGGATTTTAAATATCAAAGTATTGTTTATAAAATTTGAAAGTTTGAAATTAATCCAAAACGTATTTTGAAAACTATGATTTTTTAAATTTTAGGTAGTTATTAAATCTTTATGCAAAATTTTTTGAACTTTGATGCTTTGACAAATAAAAACGAATGAAGATAAATCCAATCTGTTTTTTGGATTTTAAATACCAAAGTATTGTTTATAAACACTGAAGGTTTGAATTTAATCGAAGATGTATTTTGGAAGTTATGAATTTTTTAGTTTTGAGTAGCTAAAATCCTTAGCGAAAATTTTTTGAATTTTGACCTTTCGCCAAATGAAAACAAAAAAAGATAAATCCAATTTCTTTTTTGGATTTTAAATATCAAAGTATTGTTTATAAAAATGGAAGGTTTGAATTTAATCCAAAACGTATTTTGAAAGCTATGATGTTTTTAAATTTTAGATGGTTATTAAACCTTCAGACAAAATTTTTTGAACTTTGACGCTTCGTCAAATAAAAACGAATGAAGATAAATCCAATCAGTTTTTTGGATTTTTTACTCTAAAGTATTCTCTATAAAATTTGAAAGTTTGAATTTAATCCAAAACGTATTTTGAAAACTATGATTTTTTAAATTTTAGATAGTTATTAAATCTTCAGGCAAAATTTTTTAAACTTTGAGGCTTCGTCAAATAAAAACGAATGAAGATAAATCCAATCTGCTTTTTGGATTTTATACTCTAAAGTATTCTTTATAAAATTTGAAAGTTTGATTTTAATCAAAAACGTATTTTGTAAGCTATGATTTTTTTAGTTTTAGGTAGCTAAAATTTTGAGTGAAAATTTTCAAACTTTGACACTTCGCCAAATAAAAACGAATGAAGATAAATCCAATCTGTTTTTTAGATTTTAAATATCAAAGTATTGTTTATAAAAATTGGAGGTTTGAATTTAATCCAAAACGTATTTTGGAAGCTATGATTTTTTAAATTTTAGGTAGTTATTAAATCTTCAGGCAAAATTTTTTGAACTTTTGACGCTTCATCAAATAAAAATAAACGAAGATAAATCCAATCTGTTTTTTGGATTTTATACTTTAAAGTATTCTTTATAAAATTTGAATGTTTGATTTTAATCCAAAACGTATTTTGGAAGCGGTGAATTTTTTAGTTTGAGGTACTTAAAATTTTCAAGGAAAAATGTTTGATCTTTGACTCTTCGTCAAATAAAAACTAATAAAGATAAATAAAATCTGTTTTTTGGATTTTAAATACCAAAGTATTGTTTATAAAAATTGAAGGTTTGAATTTAATCCCAAACGTATTTTGGAAGCTATGATTTTTTAAATTTTAGATAGTTATTAAATCTTCAGGCAAAATTTTTTGAACTTTGACACTTTGTCAAATAAAAACGAATGAAGATAAATCCAATCTGTTTTTTGGATTTTAAACTCTAAAGTATTCTTTATAAAATTTGAAAGTTTGATTTTAATCAAAAACGTATTTTGGAAACTATGAATTTTTTAGTTCTGAGTAGCTAAAATCCTTAGCGAAAATTTTTTGAACTTTGACCTTTCGCCAAATGAAAAGATAAAAAGATAAATCCAATCTGTTTTTTAGATTTTAAATATCAAAATATTGTTTATAAAAATTGGAGGTTTGAATTTAATCCAAAACGTATTTTGGAAGCTATGATTTTCTAAATTTTAGATAGTTATTAAATCTTCAGGTAAAATTTTTTGAACTTCGACGCTTCGTAAAATAAAAACGAATGAAGATAAATCCAATCTGTTTTTTGGATTTTGAATGTTAAAGTATTTTTTATAAATACTGAAAGTTTGAATTTAATCGAAAACGTATTTTGGTAGGTATGAATTTTTTAGTTTGAG
The DNA here is from genome assembly GCA_036711955.1 of Digitonthophagus gazella. Classification (NCBI taxonomy): domain Eukaryota; kingdom Metazoa; phylum Arthropoda; class Insecta; order Coleoptera; family Scarabaeidae; genus Digitonthophagus; species Digitonthophagus gazella. Next base: position 2,542,025 of record JASCIT010000002.1, on the reverse strand, counting down.
GTACTTAAAATTTTCAAAGAAAAATTTTTTGAACTTTGACGCTTCGTCAAATAAAAGCTAATAAAGATAAATATAATCTGTTCTTTGGATTTTAAATACCAAAGTATTGTTTATAAAAATTGAAGGTTTGAATTTAATCCCAAACGTATTTTGGAAGCTATGATTTTTTAAATTTTAGATAGTTGTTAAATCTTCAGGCAAAATTTTTTGAACTTTGACGCTTCGTAAAATAAAAACAAACGAAGATAAATCTAATCTGTTTTTTGGATTTTAAATATCAAAGTATTGTTTATAAAATTTGAAAGTTTGAATTTAATCCAAAACGTATTTTGGAAGCTATGAATTTTTTTGTTTGAGGTACTTAAAATTTTCAATGAAAAATTCTTTAACTTTGACGCTTCGTCAAATAAAAACTAATAAAGATAAATCCAATCTGTTTTTTGGATTTTAAATATCAAAGTATTGTTTATAAAAATTGAAGGTTTAAATTTAATCTAAGACGTATTTTGGAATTTATAAATTTTTCAATTTTAGGTAGCAAAAATTTTGAGTGAAAAATTTTTTTGAACTTTGACGCTTCATCAAATAAAAATGAATGAAATTAAATCAAATTTGTTTTTTAAGTTTTAAATGTCAAAGTATCGTTTATAAAATTTGAATGTTTGAATTTAGTCCAAAACGTATTTTGGAAGCTATGATTTTTTTTTAATTTTAGATTGTTATTAAATCTTCAGGAAAATTTTTTGAATTTTGACACTTCGCCAAATAAAAACGAATGAAGATAAATCCAATCTGTTTTTTGGATTTTATACTGCAAAGTATTCTTTATAAAATTTGAAAGTTTGATTTTAATCAAAAACGTACTTTGGAAGCTATGAATTTTTCAGTTCCAGGTACTTAAAATTCTTAATAAAAACTTTTTTAACTTTGATGCTTCGTTAAATAAGAACTAATGAAGATAAATCCAATCTGTTTTTTGGATTTTAAACTCTAAAGTATTCTTTATAAAATTTGAACGTTTGATTTTAATCAAAAACGTATACTGCGTGACATTGAAATTGCAACACCTAGAGGGAGTATACATTTTTTGGTAAAATTTGGTAGAAATATTGCTCTATAGAAGTGTAGCAATCGATTAAAATTTTGATTCAGTAGTTTTTTATTATTCTAGCAGTAATTTGTATGCTTCATGACGGAGTTGTTTGTCAGTATGATTACTTCTGAGGTTTCTATTATTCGTAGACCAACAGTACACAATTTGTTGTCATTTAAAAGAAATTGAGGGGGTGAAAATAACGGTATGAAAGTGGATCGTTTTTCATTTGCTAAAACTGTTATCCAAATGAAGTAAAAGCAGTCTACTGCCATTAGATGTTGCAGAAAACCCTTTCTAAAAGGCCTATCATATACGTGTACTCTTCTTTGTTGTAAATTTAAACTTTCTAACCTCTTAACGGTGCTAAACAAAATTGAGTTTCATGGATTACATTTTGTTACTAGGCATTATAAATTCGTACTGTTCAAATTAAAGGCAATGTACTGTCATAAACAGTGACGTTTTATATCATAACTCTAACAGTACGTTGAATGGACATGGATGAACATTTCAACATTATATTGCAAAATGTGCAACTTTGCAGAACTGCGCTGACTCAACTTAAGGTTGTCATGCTTTTCAGACTCATTCAAATCCTGTTATTGAAGTCAAGCTTACGTTTCTCAATGTCCAATTAAGACTTTTACGTTTATTAATTTAGGCAATTGATCGATGCAGAACAGTAGAGCATAACTTCCAGTATTCTGTGCGTCTAAAACACCTAACTAGGTAGTAAAATGCCCGGAAAATGAACGGGTTTGGCAGTAGATACCCTTTAATCGCAAATAAAAACACTTCTCATAGCAGTATATGCAGAAATTGGTGGAATCAAATCTTTATTCGTAAACAATATGTATCTTTATGTGAAATGGCTTTTACAAGGTTTCTTCTAAAACATCTGACGAAGGTGGGTACTTTGGATGTACAGAAAGAGCGATTTCAATAAACGACAAACTACCTACTTTCATATCGTTTTTCTATAGTATTATTTTATGTTAAATTACAGTAATTTATGCGCTCTCTTGATCTAGGAACGAACACATAAGGAGTCAAACTGATAGATAATGTCGTCACAATACACTTAAATTATCATCTGATGGCAAGAAATTACTGCACCACGTACAGAAAATAAATGTTAATTGCGTCGAACCTAAGCGGTCCACAGTCACAAAATTTTAATCAATTTTTATACTTCTATGGAGTAACATTTCTACCTAATTCTATTAAAGAGTACCCATTCTTTCTAGGTGTAGCAATTTCAATGTCACGCAGTATATTTTGGAAGCTATAAATTTTTTAATTTCAGGTACTTAAAATTTTCAATGAAAATTTTTTTTGAACTTTGACGCTTCATCAAATAAAAATGAGTGAGGATAAATCCAATCTGTTTTTTGGACTTTAAATGTCAAAGTATTGTTTATAAACACTGAAGATTTGAATTTAATCGAAAACGTATTTTGGAAGCTATGATATTTTAAATTTTTGGTAAATATAAAATTTTCAAAAAAAAATTTTTTGAAATTTGACGCTTCGTCAAATAAGAACTAATGAAGATAAATTCAACCTGTTTGTTGTATTTTAAATTTCAAAGTATTATTTATAAATATCCAGAGTTTGAATTTAATCAAAAACGTAATTTGGAAGTTATGATTTTTTTTGTTTTGAGTAGTTAAAATTTTTAAAACAAACTTTGACGGCTTGTCAAATAAAAACGAATAAAGATAAATTTAATCTGTTTTTTGGATTGTAAATATCAAAGTATTGTTTATAAAAATTGAAAGTTTGAATCTAATCCAGAAGGTATTTTAGAATTTATGAATTTTTTATTTTTAGGTTGAAAAATTTTCTAATAAAAATTTTTCTGAACTTTGACGCTTCATCAAATAAAAACTAAAAAAGATAAATCCAATCCGTTTGTTGTATTTTAAATGTTAAAGTATTGTTTATAAACGCTGAAAGTTTGAATACAATCAAAAATTTATTTTGGCAGTTATGAATTTTTTAGTTTCAGGTAGTTAAAATTTTTAGAACAATCTTTGACGGCTTGTCAAATAAAAACTAATAAAGATAAATCCAATCTGTTTTTTGGATTTTAAATATCAAAGTATTGTTTATTAAAAATGAAGGTTTCAATTTAATCCAGAAAGTATTTTGGAATTTATGAATTTTTTATTTTTAGGTTGAAAAATTTTTTAATAAAAATTTTTCTGAACTTTGACGCTTCATCAAATAAAAACTAAAAAAGATAAATCCAATCCGTTTGTTGTATTTTAAATGTTAAAGTATTGTTTATAAACGCTGAAAGTTTGAATACAATCAAAAATTTATTTTGGCAGTTATGAATTTTTCAGTTTCAGGTAGTTAAAATTTTTAGAACAATCTTTGACGGCTTGTCAAATAAAAACTAATAAAGATAAATCCAATCTGTTTCTTGGATTTTAAATATCAAAGTATTGTTTATAAAAATTGAAGGTTTCAATTTAATCCAGAAAGTATTTTGGAATTTATGAATTTTTTATTTTTAGGTTGCTAAAATTTTTTAATAAAAATTTTTCTGAACTTTGACACTTCATCAAATAAAAACGAATGAAGGTAAATCCAATCTGTTTTTTGGATTTTGAATGTTAAAATATTGTTTGTAAACACTGAAAGTTTGAATTTAATCGAAGAATTATTTTGTAAGCTACGAATTTTTTAGTTTTAGGTAGCTAATATTTTGAGTGAAAATTTTCAAACTTTGACACTTCGCCAAATAAAAACGAATGAAGATAAATTCAATCTGTTTTTTGGATTTTAAATATCAAAGTATTGGTTATAAAAATTGAAGGTTTGAATTTAATCAAAAACGTATTTTGGAAGCTATGAATTTTTTAGTTTTGAGTAGCCAAAATCTTTAGTGAAAATTTTTTAAACTTTGACCCTTCGCCAAATGAAAATAAAAAAAGACAAATTCAATCTGTTTTTTTAATTTTAAATTTCAAATTATTATTTATAAAAGCTAGAAGTTTGAGTTTGATTAAAAACGTATTTTGGATGTTATGATTTTTTTAATTTTAGGTGTTTTTAGCAATTTTTAGCGAAAATTTTTTGAACTTTGACGCTTCGTCAAATAAGAATGAATAAAGATAGATCCAATCCGTTGTCTGTAATTTCAATTTCAAAGTATTATTTATAAAATCTGAAGATTTGAATTTAATCAAAAACGGATTTTGGAAAGTATTAATTTTTTAGTTTTGGGCAGTTAAAATTTTTAGAACAAACTTTGCCTGCTTGTCAAATAAAAAGGAATAACGGTAAAACTAATCTGTTTCTTGGATTTTAAATCTTAAAGTATTGTTTATAAAAATTGAAGATTTGAATTTAATCGAGAAAGTATTTTGGAATTTATGATTTTTTTTATTTTTAGGTTGCTAAAATCTGTTAATAAAAATTTTTCTGAACTTTGACGCTTCATCAAATAAAAACTAAAAAGGATAAATCCAATCCGTTTGTTGTATTTTAAATGTTAAAGTATTGTTTATAAACGCTGAAAGTTTGAGTAAAATCAAAAATTTATTTTGGGAGTTATGAATTTTTTAATTTTAGGTTGCAAAAATTTTTTAATAAAAATTTTTCTGAACTTTGATGCCTCGTCAAATAAAAACTAATGAAGATAAATCTAATCTCTTTTTTGTATTTTAAATCTTAAAATATTATTTATAACGCTGGAAGTTTGAATACAATCAAAAATTTATTTTGGGAGTTATGAATTTTTTAATTTTAGATTGCTAAAACTTTTTAATAAAAATTTTTTTTGGATTTTGACGCATCATAAAATAAAAACTAAAAAGGATAAATCCAATCCGTTTGTTGTATTTTAAATCTTAAAGGATTGTTTATAAACGTTGAAAGTTTGAATTTAATCAAAAATTTATTTTGGTAGTTATGAATTTTTTATTTTTAGGTTGTTAAAATTTTTTAATAAAAATTTTTCTGAACTTTGACGCTTCATCAAATAAAAATTAAAAAAGATAAATCCAATCCGTTTGTTGTATTTTAAATATCAAAGTATTGTTTATAAAAATTGAAGGTTTGAATTTAATCCAGAAAGTATTTTGGAATTTATGAATTTTTTATTTTTAGGTTGCTAAAATTTTTTAATAAAAATTTTTTTGAACTTTAACGCTTCATCAAATAAAAACTAAAAAAGATAAATCCAATCCGTTTGTTGTATTTTAAATGTTAAAGTATTGTTTATAAAAACTGCAAGTTTGAATACAATCAAAAATTTATTTTGGGAGTTATGAATTTTTTATTTTTAGGTTGTTAAAATTTTTTAATAAAAATTTTTCTGAACTTTGACGCTTCATCAAATAAAAATTAAAAAAGATAAATATAATCCATTTGTTGTATACTAAATGTTAAAGTATTGTTTATAAAAACTGCAAGTTTGAATACAATCAAAAATTTATTTTGGGAGTTATGAATTTTTTATTTTTAGGTTAAAATTTTTTAATAAAAATTTTTCTGAACTTTGACGCTTCATCAAATAAAAATTAAAAAAGATAAATATAATCCGTTTGTTGTATATTAAATGCTAAAGTATTGTTTATAAAAACTGCAAGTTTGAATACAATCAAAAATTTATTTTGGTAGTTATGAATTTTTTAATTTTAGATTGCTAAAATTTTTTAATAAAAATTTTTCTAAACTTTGACGCTTCATCAAATAAAAATTAAAAAAGATAAATATAATCCGTTTATTATATATTAAATGTTAAAGTATTGTTTATAAAAACTGCAAGTTTGAATACAATCATAAATTTATTTTGGAAGTTATGAATTTTTTTGTTTTAGGTTGTAAAAATTTTTTAATAAAAATTTTTTGAACTTTGATGCCTCGTCAAATAAAAACTAATGAAGATAAATCTAATCTCTTTTTTGTATTTTAAATCTTAAAATATTATTTATAAACGCTGAAAGTTTGAATACAATCAAAAATTTATTTTGGTAGTTATGAATTTTTTATTTTTAGGTTGCTAAAATTTTTTAATAAAATTTTTTTTGAACTTTGACGCTTCATCAAATAAAAACTAAAAAAGATAAATCCAATCTGTTTGTTGTATTTTAAATGCTAAAGTATTGTTTATAAACGCTGAAAGTTTGAATACAATCAAAAATTTATTTTGGGAGTTATGAATTTTTTATTTTTAGGTTGCTAAAATTTTTTAATAAACATTTTTTTTGGACTTTGACGCTTCATCAAATAAAAACGAATAAAGATAAATCCAATCGGTTTTTTGCAATTTAAATTTCAAATTGTTATTTATAAAAATTGAAAATTGGAATTTAATCAGAAAGGTATTTTGGAAGTTATGAATTTTTTAGTTTTATATTACAATTTTTGATCCTAACCCTAAAAATTAAAGCAATTAAAAAAAATTCTAGAAACTTTATTTATAAAAATTAAAAAAAAAAAAAGATTTTTTACCCCAACATAAACGAAACTATATACTTTATGATAAAAAAGACAAATTTGTTAAAACTATCACCAAAAAAATTAAAAAAATTCTTAAAGTTAATGATTTTTTTCTTTAAAAATTAGGTTAAAAATGTAAACTTACAAAATTTGTAAAGATGTTAGGTTGGCAAACGCTTCATCTTCAATTTCCCTAATTTGATTCCGTTTCAAAAGCCTGCAAGAAGGAAAAGAAAAGGTACACATTTGAAAAGCGCAAATTTAACCTGGGGGATCGAATCCGATATCAATCAAACGCAGGCTTCCGCAGCTACCATCGAAAACCGGCTAATAAAGCTCGAACGACCGGGAAATGTTCCCGGCGGAGGGTCAGAGAGGGATTTATTGGAGTTATCCCGAGCGAAAATTGCGACTCCATAATTTTATACTGCTAATACTATCTTTCGGCGATAACCTGGATGTTTAGTACTCTCTCAAACCGTAATTCTGTTGACTTCATGGTTTATTATAACGGATTTATGACGATTTCCAACTGTTATTGAACATAATTTATTTGCCAAAGTATTTTTTTAAGGAAAAGTTATTTGGTTTGATGCTATTAATTATCTAAATCCGAGGGTTTAGCAAGGTCAAGCCACAAAAACCCTTCCCTTGACAACGTAAACGTTTCCAAATTAATTTTCAAGCCTATCTCACGTCTTATCTCGGGTTAGAACTTAGTTAGAAATCTATTTACATTAATAACAAACATCTAAAATAATTAATTTCAAACGTTTACATTAACTTTTATCAAACCCTCAAAATCTTATCGTTTAAAAATGAGGTTAATCGTTTTGAATATCTAAATAGGAGATCTCTACTTAATTAAAATTGCGGGCAACATTATCATTATTTACAATTAGTCTCTAAATGAAAGAAAAGAATCCATATATTTTAATTTACGTTTATAATTTTTTTTTTTTTTTTTGGCGTGGTATAAAAAGATAAATCTGAAATGTGCCAACAGGCGTAACATTATCCTTTCTGGTTCAATTCGAAGTCCAAAGTTTTTATCAGCATGGTGGATACAACGCTCAGATAAAACAGAGTTTTGCCGCTTAATCCGAGGGAAACTTTCCTAACGATAGGCACCTAATGAAAACAATAATACCCTGGATTTCTCGTTTATTTACCGAGGAAACTAATTCAAAGTTAGTTTTATACCGAGAGGGGATATTTTCAACGGTACAGAGGCAAAAGTGGCCGCGAGGCATCGATTTCTCATTTCGGAAGTTGAAAATTGTTGCGCACGATCGCATGAAACTTTGTTGTCTTGGTAACTTTCTTTGGATTTGATTCGGAACAAACTTAAGTTTACAATTGAAGAATAGATCGGATTTAAGGGTTGTAGCATAAAAATACATGTTATAGAAAATTTTATGATTGAATTATTGACTTCATTTTTTTTGAGAAATTTTTTTTGAACTTTGACCCTTCGCCAGATAAAAACAAAAAAAATAAATTCAATCTGTTTGTTGTATTCTAAATTTCAAAGTATTGTTTATAAATATCCAGAGTTTGAATTTAATCAAAAACGTATTTTGAAAGCCATGAATTTTTTAGTTTTAGGTAGCTAAAAATCCTTAGTGAACATTTTTTGAACTTTGACCCTTCGCCAGATAAAAACAAAAAAAGGTAAATTCAATCTGTTTGTTGTATTTTAAATTTCAAAGTATTGTTTATAAATGTCCAGAGTTTGAATTTAATCAAAAACGTATTTTGGAAGTTATGAATTTTTTAGTTTTAAGTAGCTGAAAATCTATAGTGAAAATTTTTTGAATTTTGACCCTTCGCCAGATAAAAATAAAAAAAGATAAATTCAATCTGTTTGTTGTATTTAAAATTTCAAGGTATTGTTTATAAATGTCCAGAGTTTGAATTTAATCAAAAACGTATTTTGGAAGTTATAAATTTTTTAGTTTTAAGTAGCTAAAAATCCTTAGTGAACATTTTTTGAACTTTGACCCTTCGCCAGATAAAAACAAAAAAAAAATTCAATCTATTTGTTGTATTTTAAATTTCAAAGTATTATTTATAAATGTTGAAGTTTTGAATTTAATCAAAAACGTATTTTGGAAGTTATAATTTTTTTAGTTTTAAGTAGCTAAAAATCCTTAGTGAAAATTTTTTGAACTTTGACCCTTCGCCAGATAAAAACAAAAAAAGATAAATTCAATCTGTTTGTTGTATTTTAAATTTCAAAGTACTGTTTATAAATGTCCAGAGTTTGAATTTAATCAAAAACGTGTTTTGAAAGCCATGAATTTTTTAGTTTTGAGTAGTTAAAATTCTTAGTGAAAATTTTTTGAACTTTCACCCTTCGCCAGATAAAAACAAAAAAAGATAAATTTAATCTGTTTGTTGTATTTTAAATTTCAAAGTATTGCTTATAAATGTCCAGAGTTTGAATTTAATCAAAAACGTATTTTGGAAGTTATGAATTTTTTAGTTTTGAGTAGCTAAAAATCCTTAGTGAACATTTTTTGAACTTTGACCCTTCACCAAATGAAAACAAAAAAAGATAAATTTAATCCGTTTTTTGTATTTTAAATTTTAAAGTATTATTTATAAACACTGAGTGTTTGAATTTAATCGAAACAAAATTTTGAAAGCTATCAATTTTTAAGTTTGGGTGATTTTTAAGTTATTTCAGGTGAATGTTAAAATTCATTATTTTTGGTGGAGGAGCTGGGTAAAAGAAAATCTTCCATCTATAGACTTCAAAAAACACTTTTTTTAATTCATTACTGGCAGCTGACGGAATAATACGTAATTTTTTCTTCCCAATCCAGAAGCCGTTGACGTATTAATACGTTTTTACTCAATCAGTTTCTTCTATTACTTATTTAGGCGCATCGCAAAGTTAATCGAAAGACAAAAGATATGATTTCCACAATACATTAATGTGCGTTCCCATGGAACGTCAAAACGAAAGTGTATCACGCTTTTGTACTTGCTGTCATGACAATGCTCAAGGGACCTTATAAGTCTTGGAATGTGGATCATTCACACGGATTGCAGTATCAACGAACTGTGGTGAGTTTAGGTTTTGGTATTATTTTAGCACAAAAATGAATCAGTTGCTAAAATCGAAAGAGAAACGGAAGAAGAGACGATGATGGGTTAGAAAGATTTTTGACAGAAAATCAAAAGCCCATAGTTTGGCAGACAGGGAGGTAAGAAGTTATTACATAGAGTATTTTAAAAACTTGTTGAGAATATCTGAAGGCGACTTTGATTACTTATTTAAAGCTGTTACCGATTTCAAAATTACAGTATAAACTGAAGTTTTTCAATTTTGATGTCTTTCGGTCTAAATCCAGGAATATTAAGCGCATCAGAAATTCTCTTAGCTGTTGACATTTTCAAATCTCGATTTTTGTAGTTTTCAATAGGGGCATCAACAACATTTTTTTAACAGCATACGATTCAAGAAACCGCATGGTCTCATTGTCTTGTAATTTAATAACACGACTTTTCATTTTACTACTTGTTGCCATTTTTAAAAACCGACATACGAAAGCAAATTCACGGCAAAAATCAAACATGTTTGATCTGAGGCGTGAGCACCACCTTGCCTGTGACGTCAATAGTTAACCCATGACATTTCCTTCATACGGGGCGTATTCTTCGAACGATGCCTCACAACAATGTATATACATTGATCACGATTTTGAGGAAACAAGGTCTTCTTTAAGTGATGAAAGTGAGACAAGTGATTTTAACTCAATTTCTTTTGAGCCCCAGCCCTTTAATCAGGAAGACCTCAGTGCATTAGTCAGAGATCTTGGTCTTTCTAAAAAAGCATTGGAGATTCTAGCTTCTCGATTAAAGCAAAAAAATCTTCTAACCCCGGAAACAAGAATTTCATACTATCGTAACCGAGAGAAAATTGCTTTCATTCTTTACTAAAGATGACGACTTTGCTTTTTGTTCAGATGTTCCTGATTTATTGAAAGCAATGGGAGTAGAGAAGTATGATCCAAATGAATGGTGTTTATTTATTGATTCTTCAAAACGTAGTCTAAAATATGTACTTATGCGTAACGGCAATAAACTGGGTTCGATACCGATTGCACATTCAGGTACAGTCAAAGAAAAATATGCTACTGTAACTTCTGTTATGGATAAAATCAAGTACAACGAACACAAGTGCCTGATATGTGTAGATCTAAAGATGGTGAATTTTCTTCTTGGACAACAAAAGGGCTATACAAAATATCCATGTTTTTTTTTGTTTGTGGGACAGCAGAGGTAACTCTGAGGAATGGGTTAGAAAAGATTGATCGTCCAGGCAAAGTATGGTTCCAGGAAAGCTGAATGTGATAAATGCTTTAAATAATAAAACCTTTACATATCAAACTAGGGCTTATGAAACAATTTGTCAAAGCTCTAAACAAGGATGGTGAGTTTTTTAAATACATCGCTAAAAAGTTCCATAACTTGAGCACAGAGACACTTAAAGCCTGAATTTTTGATGGTGCTTAAATAAGAAATAAAGGATGAAAACTTTAATAGTTATTGATATTGAAAAAAATGCCTGGAATAAATTCGTTTGGACTGCACAAAATTTTCTGGGAAACAAAAAAGACGAAAGCCATGCGGAACATATTGAGCTGATGTTACACTTCCACCAGCTTGGATGTAATATGAGCATCAAGATACACTTCCTCCACAGTCATTTTGACCGTTTCCCTGTAAACCTTGGTGATTTGAGTGAAGAACAAGGGGAACGGTTCCATCAAGACATTCGAACTATGGAGGAACATTACCAGGGTCACTGGAATGCTCACATGATGGCAGACTATTGTTGGAGCAATCAAAACAACCCTGGTGAACCAAGTCAAGCAAGAAAATCTTATAAAAGAAATTTTTTTGATAAAATATAGATTTTTCTTAAAAAACCGCGTTTTAATTATATCTTAAAAATTAAAGCTGATACGAATACAATCGTATTTTGCTGATACAATCTGCCTTCAGATCTGAAATCAGCACTCGGAGAAAGTATAATATTAGTCATAATATTTCATGCAACAAAAATGTTGTTTCCTTGTGTAATGATTCGTAGGAAGGTACCAACGATCTGGCAACGTCGCTCGCTACGCTCTCTCTGCATGGAGCATTGCTATTGTATTCTGCCGGTTTGTTTTGTAACAAGGATGAATGCCGCCATCTTGCTGATTTTGTGTTTACAAATACCGTAGGTTTATTTACAAACATTAATTTGATAACTTGGGGCTTAGAAACGTAATGAAATAAAAAACTTTTAATCGTGAAATCAAGGATTTTCGATATTTGAAAAAGCAAATTTAGAAAAAGACTTCATAGGCTATGTTTGAAAACTCAGATCATAACCATAAACACTCAACTGTTTACAAACATGAGGATAGGAGGGCGCTTTGTTTATTGTTTATGTGTATTACAAAACAAACCGGCTCATGCTCCATCCAGAGAGAGCGTAGCGAGCGACGTTGCCAGATCGTTGGAAGGTACTATAACCCAAAATGGAGCTGTATCATGAAGAGAGAGATGAAAGACCATTCGGGAATGTTACACAGAGGGGACTTACTTTTTCACCTTTCTCTTCATGGTGCAGCTCCATTTCGGGTTAAGGTACCTTTATGCGCGATTGATAGGAACTGGTAAAATAAATCGAAAAACTGGTGAAATGATAAAAAAATCAGAAATTATTATGGATTATAGTATTATGAAAGGTGTTGATTTTGCAGATCAGTTTTTTTCTTATAATGTAATTATAAAACAATGTGTCAAATGGACAAAAAAGGCTTTTATGTTTATGTTGAATTGTGCATTATTTAATTCATTTATACAAGAAATTGAAACCGGTAAAGAAAATAAAATTTACCTTTTATTTACTACAAGTTGCTACAGGTTGTAGGAAAAACTAGAAGCCCATCAAAAATAATCTGTTATATAGATGCATTAACTAAGCTTTTAGGAGATACAAAAAAGCACAGATTGATAAAAATTGTAGTTCGGGAAAAAAGTTTCCTCAGAAACGTTGCAAAGTTTGCAAAAATTACGGAAAAAGAAAAGAAACCTGCTTTGTGTGCTATAACCCGAAATGGAGCTGCACCATGAAGAGAAAGATGAAAGAGCACTTGGCAATGTTACAAATAGGGGACTTAGGTATTCATCTTTCTCTTCATGGTGCAGCTCCATTTCGGGTTATAGTACAGATATTGTTAGATGCATTTATATGCAGAAAAATATTTTGAACACTACCATATTAAATGAAATTACTAGAAATTCATTTTTCAAGTTAGGTAATTTTTTATTTGAACAAATTCACTAGTTATTTGAATGATTAAGGTCCGGCTTTACTCCGGATGGAGTAAGGATTTTTAGCGGCCAGTAATGAGTTAAATTACTTAATTATTTTTGTTGCTTTTAATCCAAAATTAAATTACCTTTAAAAGAATTCGAATTAAATTGGACTCTTTTACGCAAGACTTGGATAATTGAAGAAAAGCTGTCCGAACGTCGAGACGAGAATCTCCCGGGGAATTAAACAATTAGTATTCCGAGTCTACCAGCCAGCAGACAATAATTAAAAGTGCACCTCGGATGCCGGTGCAATCTAAATGACTCGCCAACAGAGTCAGAGTCCTTCGCTAACTTCTTTATACTTATTAAGCCAGCATCTGTTGCTCATTTAAAACTACTTTATTCCTACCTTATTCCTACCTTATTCCTACTTTAATCCCCGACTTAAATCCCCAACTTAAATCCCCCTTTTTCTATTTTTTAATCTACTTAATCTACTTACAAAACCGTCAAATTATCCATCGTTGGAAAGGCATCTCTCGGAACAGATGTAATTAGGTTGTTACCAAGATTTCTGAAAATAAATCCAAGTTAGAAAATTTTTTAATAAGTGGGGTATAAAAATGAAGAAGTATGGTGTTGAAAATTTGAATTTAATTTTGATTAATTTTCGTTTTATTTTCGATCATTTTGTCGCCAATTCGTTTGCCAATTAGATTTCGTTGTGTTGGAGTTTTGGTCGCTTGTGTTCTGTTTGTTATCGATTTTAAACGCGATTGCTGCTGCTGCGCCAAAACGAAATTGAATTTGGAAGTTTGGATAAACTTCCAATTCTGTGTAAATTTTCCACTAGGGTAGATTTACTAAGTTTGCCAAAATTAAATCATAAATAAAATAGAAAAAGTGTAAAATAATAAATGTGTTTTTGTAGCAACAGTAATCGACATTTTTGTGAACTTTTCGTTGTTGTGTTTTTTGGTCCTGATTACTCACAGGACCTCGAGGGAGTGAAGCGGTTCCAATGCTTCAGTTGGCACACCACGCAAACGATTTCCGTCCAAACGTAAGTTTCTCAGCTCGTGAAGTGTTCGGAAAGTGAAGCCATCCAGCCTCCATATCTCATTCTGGCCCAGCTGCCTAACCCAACACACAATTCCACTTACAACACACATAAATAAGACTTTTAAATGAAACCGTTTTCTTTTTCTATTAATCCACATTCTATTTCTTCTATTTTTTCTCTTTTTTTAAAATTTCTATTTTTAATTATTAATTGGCGAACGAAATTTCGTAGTTTTTCATGTCTGGTTTTTATACTTTCATTTTTGCCTTACAAAAAAAAAAAAAAGTTAAAGTTATGGTAATACTATATAAAGAACATTAGTTTATGATACTGTGGTAAAACGTAAAGGAAATTTACAACATCATTGTTTCGCGCAGAACTTAATAACTTTGGCGCAAGCATTACGCTTTCATTCAGCTGTCAACTTGGGGATATTTACGAGAGTTGAGGAATTGTTTGCGGTCATGGAATCGCACAAAAGGCCCGGTTAAATGGACCGAGCTAAGATGCGGTTTCCACTTACATTTGTCGAATGTTCAACTTTACTTCTTACCGGTTCTTGCTACTTGGAAGTTCCATTTTTGAATTTTTCAACTTTTAACCTCAATTTTTGACCAATCTTACAAGAAAAAACATCCTGACTTTATTTATAAAAATTAAGAAATAATTTTTATATCAATTTAAACTTAAAAGATTCTATTTTCAATTAAAAAAGTCAAATTTCTTCTAATTATCACCAAAAAAATTAAAAAAAAATTTTTAAATTAAAAATTAAAAGATAAAAAATTTTGACACTTAACCTAACTTTTTAAAAAATCCCTACGACTTTATTTATTGGAATTAAGAAATGATTCTTATATAAAATGAAAGTTTAAACATTTTATTTTCGATTAAAAATGTCGGATTTATTCCAATTATTACCAAAAAAATTAAAAAAATTCCCAAAGACAACCATTTTTTTTCTACCAATCTAACCTTAAAAAATTGGTCAATTTTAAAAAATCACTAAGACTTTATTTACTGGAATTAAGAAATGGTTCTTATACTAAATGAAACCTAAAAGATTCTATTTTCCATTAAAAAAGACCGTTTTATTCGAAGTGTTGTCAAAAAAATTAAAATATTTTCAAAGTTAGTAAAAATTTTTGACACTTCTAACCTAACGTTAGAAAATCGACCAACTTTAAAAATTCATCAAAAATTCACTTTTAAAGATTTTGATTTGATTTTTTTTCTAAATGAAACTTGAAACATTCTAATTTTAATTAAAAAAGATCGTTTTATTCCAAGTGTTGTCAAAAAAATTAAAAAAATTTTCAAAGTTGGTAAAAATTTTTTTAGGTTAGAAAATTAACCATTTTTTAAAAAATTCATCAAAAATTCATTTTTAAAGATTTTGATTTGATTCTTTTTCTAAATGAAACTTAAAACATTCTACTTTTAATTAGAAAAGATCGTTTTATTCCAAGTGTTGTCAAAAAAATTAAAAACATTTTCAAAGTTGGTAAACATTTTTTTAGTTTAGAAAATTAACCATTTTTTAAAAAATTCATCAAAACTTCATTTTTAAAGATTTTGATTTGATTTTTTTTCTAAATGAAACTTAAAACATTCTAATTTTAATTAGAAAAGATCGTTTTATTCCAAGTGTTGTCAAAAAAATTTTAAAAAATTTCAAAGTTGGTAAAAAATTAACCATTTTTTAAAAAATTCATCAAAAATTCATTTTTAAAGATTTTGATTTGATTTTTTTTCTAAATGAAACTTGAAACATTCTAATTTCAATTAAAAAAGACCGTTTTATTCCAAGTGTTGTCAAAAAATTTAAAAAAATTTTCAAAGACACCCATGTTTTTTCCTCCCAACCTAACCTTAAAAAATTTTTAAGGTCAATTTTAAAAAATCACTACGACTTTATTTATTGGAATTAAGAAATGGTTCTTATACTAAATGAAAGGTAAAAGATTCTATTTTCAACTAAAAAAGCCGGATTTATTCTAATTTTTACCAAAAAAATTAAAAAAATTCCCAAAGACAACCAGGTTTTTTTCTACCAGTTTAACCTTAAAAAATACAATTTTAAAAAATCACTACGACTTTATTTATTGGAATTGAGAAATGGTTCTTAAACTAAATGAAAGCTAAAAGATTCTATTTTCGATTAAAAAAGTCAGATTTATTCTAATTTTTACCAAAAAAATTAAAAAAATTCCCAAAGGCACCAATGTTTTTTTCCTACCAACCTAACTTTAAAAATTGGTAATTTTTAAAAAATCACTACGATTTTATTTATTGAAAAAAAATTTAGACAACAATATTGAATCTAATAAACCATAAATTTTGAACTTTTTAATAAATAATTGATGATTAATCAAGGTTTAATGAAAAAGAATGGAAAATAGATGGTTAATAAAGAAAAATATGTTAAAAAAATGAATAATTTGGGTTTAATAAGAATATAATTCGAGAAATTTTGATCACTTCTGACAAAAAATTAACGATTAATCAATGATTTAATGAAGAAGAATGTCTTAATAAGAAAAAATATGTTAAATTCAGAACATTTTTTGAGATTTTTGTATAATTTTATACAAATTTAAAAGATTCCTTAAAGTTTTTCTAAAGTTTTTAAGAAATTTAGACGATTTTTTATGCTTTTTTGTTCAATTTTGTGAAATTTTAACGATTTTATACAATTTTATATAAATTCAAGATTTTTTTAGAGGTTTTAGAGGTTTTTGTATAATTTTATACAAATTTAGAAGATTTTTTGAGGGTTTTGTAAAGTTTTGTAGAAATTCAGACAATTTTTTGTTTAATTTTCTAAAATTTAAACGATTTTATAAAAATTTCTAAAAAATTTGACTATTTTTTAGTGTTTTTATGAAAGTTTTTTAACGATTTTATAATTTCTTTTTAATAATGTAGTATTACTTCAATAGAAATGATTTTTTTAATGACTTTGTATTATTTTCTAGAAATTCAGACGATTTTTTGACGATTTTTTAACAATTTTTTAACGATTTTTTAACGATTTTGTACAATTTTATAGAAATTCGGAAGATTTTATTGAAGATTTTGTACAATTTTATAGAAATTCAGAAGTTAGGTTGAGGTTTTTGTTCAATTTTATAGAAGTTCAAACGATTTTTTATGATTTTTGTTCAATTTTGAGTTTAAAAGTTTGTTTAAAAGTTACAACTTTATTATATGTAATTAAAAAATGTTTTTTATGTTAAATGAAAGCTTAAAGATTCTATTTTCGATTAAAAAAGTCAGATTTATTCTAATTATTACCAAAAAAATTAAAAAAAATTCACAAAAACACCTATATTTTTTTTCCCCCAATCTAACCTCAAAAATAGATTAATTTAAAAAAATCACTACGACTTTATTTATTGGAATTAAGAAATGATTTTTAAGTTAAATGAAAGTTAAAGGATTCTATTTTCGATCAAAAAAGTCGGATTTATTCTAATTATTACCAAAAAAATTAAACAAATTTTTAAAGACAACCATCTTTTTTATCTAACCTCAAAAAATTGGTCAATTTTAATAAATCATCCTGACTTTATTTATAAGAATTAAGCCATGATTTTTAGACTAGAATCAATCTAACAGATTCTATTTTCGATTAAAAAAGTCGGATTTATTCTAATTATTACCAAAAAAATTAAAAAAAATTTTAAAGACAACCATTTTTTCTATATGACCTCAAAAAATTGGCCAATTTTAAAAAATCATCCTGACTGTATTTATAAGAATTAAGTCATGATTTTTGGACTAGAATCAATCTAAGAGATTCTATTTTCGATCAAAAAAGTCGGATTTATTCTAATTATTACCAAAAAAATTAAAAAAATTTTCAATGACAACCATGTTTTTTTTTACCAACCTAACGTTAAAAAATTGGTCAATTTTAAAAAATCACTACCACTTTATTTATTAGAATTAAGAAATGGTTCTTATACTAAATGAAAGCTAAAAGATTCTATTTTCAATTAAAAAAGCCGGACTTATTCTAATTTTTACCAAAAAATTTAAAAAAATTTTCAAAGACAACCATGTTTTTTCTCTAGCGATCTAACCTCAAAAAATTTTTAAGGTCAGTTTTAAAAAATCACCACGACTTTATTTTTTGGAATTAAGAAATGATTTTTATGTTAAATGAAAGTTAAAAGAATCTATTTTCAATTAAAAAAGATCGTTTTATTCCAAGTATTGTCAAAAAAATTAAAAAAATTTTCAAAGTTGAAAAAAATTTTTGACACCTTTTTAACTTAAGACAAAACTTTAAAAATTCATCAAAAATTAATTTTTCACCATTTTGGTTTGATTTTTTTTCTAAATGAAACTTAAAACATTCTAATTTTATATAAAAAAGACTGTTTTATTCCAAGTGTTGTCAAAAAAATTAAAAAAAATTTCAAAGTTGGTAAAAATTTTTGACATTCTTTTAATTTAAGACAAAACTTTAAAAACTCATCAAAAATTAATTTTTCACCATTTTGGCTTGATTTTTTTTCTAAATGAAACTTAAAACATTCTAATTTTATATAAAAAAGACCGTTTTATTCCAAGTGTTGTCAAAAAAATTAAAAAAATTTTCAAAGTTGGAAAAAATTTTTGACACCTTTTTAACTTAAGACAAAACTTTAAAAATTCATCAAAAATTAATTTTTCACCATTTTGATTAGATTTTTTTTCTAAATGAAACTAAAAATATTCTAATTTTATATAAAAAAGACCGTTTTATTCCAAGTGTTGTCAAAAAAATTAAAAAAAATTTCAAAGTTGGAAAAATTTTTTGACATTCTTTTAACTTAAGACAAAACTTTAAAAATTCATCAAAAATTCATTTTTATCCATTCTGATTCGATTTTTTTCTAAATGAAACTTAAAACATTCTAATTTTATATAAAAAAGACCGTTTTATTCCAAATGTTGTCAAAAAAATTTTTAAAAATTTCAAAGACACCCATGTTTTTTCCTCCCAACCTAACCTTAAAAAAATTTTAAGGTCAATTTTAAAAAATCACTACGATTTTGTTTATTGGAATTAAGATATGATTTTTATGTCAAATAAAAGTTAAAAGATTCTATTTTCAACTAAAAAAAGTCGGATTTATTCTAATTATTACCAAAAAATTTAAAAAAATTTTCAAAGACAACCATGTTTTTTCTCTACCGATCTAACCTCAAAAAATTTTTAAAGTCAGTTTTAAAAAATCACTACGACTTTATTTATTGGAATTAAGAAATGGTTCTTATACTAAATGAAAGCTAAAAGATTCTATTTTCAATTAAAAAAGCCGGATTTATTTTAATTATTACCAAAAAATTAAAAAAAATTTTCAAAGACAACCATGTTTCTTCTCTACCGATCTAACCTCAAAACAATTTTAAGGTCAATTTTAAAAAATCACTACGACTTTATTTTTTGGAGTTAAGAAATGATTTTTATGTTAAATGAAAGTTAAAAGATTCTATTTTTGATTAAAAAAGTCGGATTTATTCTAATTATTACCAAGAAATTAAAAAAAAATTTTCAAAGACAACCATGTTTTTTTTCTATCGATCTAACCTCAAAAAATTTTTAAGGTCAATTTTAAAAAATCATCACGACTTTATTTATTGGAATTGAGAAATGATTCTTACATTAAATGAAACCTAAAAGATTTTATTTTCAACTAAAAAAATCGGATTTATTCCAATTATTACCAAAAAATTAAAAAAAATTCTTAAAGTTGATAAAAAATTTTGACAGTTAACTAACCTAACCTGAAAAATTGATCAACTTTAAAAAATCATACCGACTTTATTTATACGAATTAAGGAATAATTTTTACATTAAATTAAAAGTCAAAGATTCTATTTTTGATGATAAATGTCAAATCTATTTTAATTATCACCAAAAAAATTAGAAAAATTTTTTTTGTTAAAAGTGTCAAATTCACTTACAAATTTTTTTCCCTAAATAGAATTTTTTTCCTAAATAGAATTTTTTCCCTAAATAAATTTTTCTCTAAATAAATTTTTTTTTGTCTTAATATTTACATTTCCGTTAAACCACATCTAAGCTTTTGTTTGCTCTCTTATTATTTTAGTAGCTGGAAACGGAGAAGTCCATTTAGGTCAGAAATAATAAGAGGCAGATGAAAAGCTTTTCAGCCCTTTCTTCAGTGGCGTTCTTTTCGAGAATGATTAAACTCATTACTGCGGCAAACAGGGGCTTTTTAATTAATGAAGGAAAGAGAAGACTTTGTCCACTTTGAATAATTATTTTTTTTCCTTCACCAGACATTTAACAATGAACCAGACATGAACAACAAAATGAGAAATGCCAAGTACTTAAAAGTCAAGTCCTGAAAATGAACTTACAGCGTTTGAAGTTGTCGTAATGGTACGAATGCGTTTACAGGAATGTCTAGTAAGCCACACCCGTGCAAATCCCTGGAACAAAATCGAGAAATAAGGTACGAAACCGGAAAATAAGCATTATTGACGTAAAAGTTCGGCAACTTCAATAAGCAGAAACGAGAGCTCGTCAATACCTGTCAGGAAGTTTTTGATAACCGCGAAACTTTTAATCATGTTTCCTTGGGAACTCCCCAGTGTGCGCTAAGTTAATTTGTTAAGTCCTATCTGGCAGTGACGTTACAACAAGAGTCTTTCGAAAGACTCTTGTTAACTTTTTTATTGATGATATATTATATTCTTATATTTTTTTAGAGATTTACACAAAAAATTAAAAAATAATATGTAATAAATCAAAAAGAAAAATAATGTAGAAAAGTTTTTTTGGTAGCTAACAAACCTCATTTTTTAAAAAATTGAACTTAACCTGAAAAATGTTGATCAACTTTAAAAAAATCATACCAAGTTTATTTCTAGAGATTAAGAAATGATTCTTATGTTGAATGAAACCTAAAAGATTATATTTTAAATTTAAAAAGGCGAATTTATTCTAATTTTTACCAAAAAAATTAAAAAAATTTTTAGAGTTGATAAAAATTTTTGACAGTTACTTTTTTAAAAAATTAAGCAACTTTAAAAAATCACACTGAGCTTATTTTTAAAGATAGAGATATAATTTTTTTACTAAATTAAAGCTTAAAGATTCTATTTTTGATTATAAAAGACAAATTTATTCTAATTATTACCAAAAAAATTAAAAAAATTTTTAAAGTTGGGAAAAATTTTTGACAGTTAACTAACCTCAATTTTAAAAAAATTCGATCAACTTTAAAAAATCGCCCAGAGTTTATTTTTAAAGATTAAGAAATAATTCTTACGTTAAATTAAACATAAAAGATTTTAGTTTGAATTAAAAAAGTCAGATTTGTTATAAATCTTATCAAAAAAATTAAAAGAATTTTTAAAGTTGATAAAAATTTTTGACAGTTACTTTTTTAAAAAATTAAGCAACTTTAAAAAATCACACTGAGCTTATTTTTAAAGATAGAGATATAATTTTTTTACTAAATTAAAGCTTAAAGGTTCTATTTTTGATTATAAAAAATAAATTTATTCTAATTATTACCAAAAAAATTTAAAAAATTTTTAAAGTTGGGAAATTTTTTTGACAGTTAACTAACATCACTTTTTAAAAAAATTCGATCAACTTTAAAAAATCGCCCAGGGTTTATTTTTAAAGATTAAGAAATTATTTTTATGTTAAATTAAACTTAAAAGATTGTATTTTGAACTGACAAAGTCGCATTTGTTATAAATCTTACCAAAAAAATTAAAAAAAATTTTAAAGTTTGGAAAAATTTTTGACATTTTTTTGAAATTAATTTAGATTTTCGAAGAAAAATGGTGGATGCGTCGGTTTATTAGGTAAAATATTATTAATATTTCTTTTTTAATTTGGAAAAATTTTTTTATAGAAATGAAATTTCCTGAAAAAGAGAAGGAAACGTTAAAAATCTATCCGGGTCACGCAGTGACCATTCTTCACCCTTCGGGGGCATCGTGCCCTGATATAATAGCTGTCTGTTTTTCAGGACGAGGGCGATTTTATGCCGCCCATCTCCATGAGTTTTATCGGCCAGGGTCCATCATTTCTCTACGTCCTTTGTCTCGTCCGTGCATCGACTGAAAGGAAAGCCTTATCAATCATCCCTTCAACTCTGACTTTCGATATTTTGGATTCTACATTTAATACAATTCGATACACCCATCTAGAACCTAATTAGAGCGCTATCTGTCGACACGGCCGTAACATCCTAAATCAAGTACTTAACTTGTACAGTAAACCCGTTCAATTTCGAAAGAATTATTGAGGTACTTACTCCCGAATTAGATCAAAACCGACTTGACATATGCGACGGTTCGCTTTTATGTGACACAGAGACGCAGTTCGACGCAGATATCTCGCCTAATTGCCCGCAATTACTTCGAATTGATGGCAAAGCGTATCGCGCTGAATTTCACTTAAATCCGGGAAATCCTGCAAACGTCAACCGCGCCGGCAACGTAAATGTGGAAATAACCGCGAGACCGTCCTCGTGCGTTACTCTGCTTAATTGGGAGCAATAACAATTCCGAGAGGAACCTTCATTCCTTTTCTAATGCTTATTCGGGACGGAATTCTTAAAGCGTCGTCACGACAACGAACGCTCCGTATAATTTGGGGGATTTATTGTTGCAGAAGCCTTTATCCTTTACCACATCGCCCGAGCTAGTCACGTATAGAATGAGAAAGTACCCAGATATAAAGGAAGACCACAAAAGCGACTCTATTAGTCGTACAAACCTCTATGTTATCCATCTCTGGTAGCCAACTTATAACTTAACTTTAACTTGTATTGTGATAACGATTAAATTACAATGTTGGCAAGTCCATAATCAAGTTTATAATTGTCTATAAAGGTTTATGTTGGCTATAAACCGCAAGACTTGGAATTAAACATTTACGACCCAAATCAAAATCATCCCAAACGATGAACTTAATATCCTGAGGGTGAAATGGCTCTGATAATTGATTCCCGGTTGTGGAGGAACACGTCTGACAAACACTTAAGCTTATCTCCAACAGGAAATTTACTCCCAACACTTCCAATTTACTATTATTACCTATAAATTGAAAATAAAACTCATATTCCAGCTTCAGAAGTAGTATGCAAATACAGGGTGATTCATTAGCTCTGTAACAAACTTTGGCAGATGAAAGGTGATGCGATTCTAAGGAAAAGATGTTATATGAATATGGGTCCGATTCATTTTGGCTAAAGAGTTCCAAGTCTTTGAAAATTTTACACAGTTTAATAGGCAAATGAAAATGTAACATAAAAAATAAGTTTAAAAATTATAAAAATTGTACGAAATGTCCGCCTTCAGCTTGAATACACGCCTCACATCGACGAAGTAAAGATTCTGTCACACGACTTATGATATTTGGATCATTCCATATGCTGTTAGCTGCATCTTGAATTCTGTCCAATAGTTGCTGACGGGTAGTAATTTCTACATGGTACACAAGGTGCTTCATGTGTCCCCAGAAATAATAATCCTGCGGATTTAGATCTGGGGATTGTGGTGACCAGACTACCGGACCTTCATTGCCAATCCATTTGTTTGCAAAATGTTCATATAACCAAGCGATGACTTGTCTTTCTTGATGTGGTGGTGCACAATCGTGCTGATACTACATATTTTGAACGATGTTAAGTGGTACGTCGTCGATAAAACGGAAAAGATTATTTTCCAAGAAATTTCTGTACATATCTGCATTTAAGCGGTCATTTATCACCCATACAGGTAGCGAAGAATTGTTAAAAATGCCACCCCAAACGTTTATACTAAACCGTTGCTGAAATCTTCGTAGTCTAATTGCATATGGATTTTGAACCACACATGTTCGTTATGATAATTATTTATGCCGTCCCTAGTGAAACACGCTTCATCAGACCACAGAACTTGTGAAATGAAGTTATTATTTTAAGCATGTTGCTGAATAATCCATTGGCAAAATGCTAAGCGTTGCTCAGTATCTCCAGGACGTAATGCTTGAACATTTTGGCGATGAAACGGATGTAACATTTCTCGATTCAATACACGCCATACAAAACTGTTGGATATTTGTAGCATGCTATACGCCGAGTACTAAAGGTTCGTCAAGTACTAAATAAATAACACGTTCTTCATTTTGTACGTTCACTTCATGGGGTCGAACGGAATGTGGTGGAGCGGGGTTACCTGTTTCTCTCACACAGTCTGCGAAATGATGCATTGAATACTGTATGGGCAGGTTGATGTCTATTTGGAAACCTACGAAGGTATTATCTTGCTGCTTGCCGAGCGTTTCCGTTACCAAGCCCGTATACAAAAATAATATCTGCATATTCTTCAGTCACAAATACATGCATTTTCGTTTTCGATCAAAATTCTGACCATTAAATGTCAGAACTCAGCTTTGTTATCACAACCAACTTTGTATTTGTGTTTCATAATTATTATTGCGATTGTTGCGAATCTTTACTTCGTCGATGTGAGGCGTGCATTCAAGCTGAAGGGGACATTTCGAACAATTTTTGTAAATTTTAAACGTATTTTTTTATGTTACATTTTCATTTGCCTATTAAACTGTGTAAAATTTTCAAAGGCTTGTAACTCTTTAACTAAAATGAATCGGACCCATATTCATATAATATCTTTTCCTTAGAATCGCAACACCTTTCATCTGCCAAAGTTTGTCACAGAGCTAATGAATCAGCCTGAATATAATTACCACTTTCAATTTCAAGGGGTGAGGGGTGGTTTGGAAAAAAAATGAATATGAAGAACTTATTATAGAACTAATATAAACGGATCGATTAATTAAAAAGTGGCGAGACTCTCAAAAATATAATTTATACACCAAAGGATTAATGCAAGTAAAGAAATAACTATAGTGACAACTAACCCTAGCAACGATACTTTTTAAAGATCAAATGATTAACTAAAAACGGATATACGTAATTATCTAATACATTCATTAAAATAAAATCAACTAAGACGTTTTAAATAAGAGTTAAACCGGCGCCGGCGCTTCCACCGTTTCTTTATACAATTATAAAATCATCTGGCTTGTTTAAAAATCACTTAGGTTCGTAGCTCTTTTTATGATTTAAAAAAGGATTAATCCGGCGCCTCCACCATTTCTTATTATGGTTTTAAAACCCTAAAAATTCTTTTAAAATATTTTTCTTTTAAACATTTTTGTAATTCATTTAGCAAATACTAGTTTTTAAATCGATAACCTACCTCAAATCAAAAACCTTATCTTAAAACCCAATCTAATCTAATCTAACACTCTGTAGCGGTTTTGTTTTTCGTCTTTGATTAAATTTAAAATTATTTGATTTGGGCCATCTGTTGGAATCTGTCATTTTTAGATCCATTGGTTTTATTTCGCAATACAGAATATTGGTTGGTTTCTCAGATTGGTGCGATCGGAAATAGTGGTGGGGATTTAGTTCTTTCGAGTATCGCAATTGTGGTAATTTCGCCCTCTTCGTTGTTGTGCTTTGGAAGAGAACGTACGTTTTTGGCTGCGATAAAAACTGCGCGGGTGACGAAGAGTTTAGAAGCGTGTCGTAGGTATTTGGGAGATCTTCTAGGTCGCAATTTAGCGGATCAACTTCGCACACCACAAATTTAGTGTAGTATTTGAGAATTAACGGATTGTCCGGATAATAGGGTTTTTATCTGCCAACACTTCAAGCCGATTAACATCGTAAGGTATGTTTTTTTTACGCTTTGAGAGAACTAGAATCTTTTCGTTTGGATCATTTTGTAATTCGTGTTTTCCCTAGGCTTTTTATCTTTGGATTTCCTTTTTATTTTTATTTTCGGATTTCTTTTTATTTTTTTGGACCTATATTTAGTAATTTCGTCGAAATTTTGGATTGAAAATTTACTGCGTCGCAATTTTGAGTGGATCCCCTGGCGGCCATCTTTCTCTTATCATTACATTGAACACCGTTAGAGAGACAGGGACGGAAGTACACTCAACCGACTCCAGAGCGACGCGCTTGATCGAGAAAGACAAAGAGAGACGACCAGCCCTGCGAAACCAGACAGAGACACCACCAACAGATAAGCCAACGTTTTATAATTTTCTTTTATTATCGTTTTTATTTTATTTTATTTGTTATTACGGATCTTCAATCCGAATAATATTTTAACTTGTGTTATTCTAAATTTATTGAATATCATTTTACGAAACTGTTTTGTGTACCTAATCGCTCAGAGAATTTTTATCCCGATTTAAAGTTAGACACTCATTAGAAAGTGTGATACATATTTGACAACAGCTGTTATCATTTATTTTTTTGTGTGTTCGCGTTAATATTTAAATTTCAGGTTGTTTGTTTTATAATTCTTTAGAGTTACTGCAGCGATAGGGGTTTATTACCGTTTGTATAATATTTATGTGAACATTTCACGTGAACAATCTTTTCTTTTATTGTTATTATCATTTTAATCCCTTTCAATACAAGTACATTTTTTGGGTTTTCAAAATTGTCTTTTATTTTGTTGTTGTCCTTCGATCGTGGATTCAGACTTGCCTGATCCTAGGATAAGTGAAGGTTGGTAGGTATCGGTTTAAGTTCGTGGCGCCCTTTCATTTAACATCTGAACCCATCCCTTCTCCGCAGAGTGAATCGGAGCCCGGTCCTATCAACGGTTGTTTTTGGCTTTTGAATCGAACTTAATTTTTATTTCTTTATAACTTGAGTTTGTGCGCTACAACTCATTTCAATTTTCAAAGTAATTTTAAAATTTTAAGATTTCTTCTTTAAATTGTTTCTTGTTTATTCATTCTATATTCTTTAATATTAATGTACTTTTTAAATTTAGTAATTTTAAAAGTGTTAAGAGACCTGTTTATATTTAAACGAAACTAACATGTTTATAAATCGAAAATATAAGGAGTAGATATAGTATTACGTGACGGGAACGCAAATAAATGTTCCCAAGCACAAAGATCCTGATGATGGCCGTAAATATTCATTTGGGAGCCCGCAATGCGAAAATCCGCGCTCGCTTCCTGCATTCTTACCTCCGGTGGCGCCTCAGATTTATTGTTCCTCTTCCGAGGTTAATATTCCTTGAGATAGGGCTCGAAATGACTTTTATTTTATTTTTATTTCAAGTAAAAAGTCTTCTTTTTCATCATATATTTTTTTTTTTAATGCTGTATGTGAGTTGGAATTTTGAGTAAGTCTTATTGCTATTGAGTAAGTCTTAATTTACAGTTTTTAGCCTTAATTTGCAGATAACAATTTTAATAAAAATTGTTATCTAGGAATTCTTAAAGGAATAGTTATTGGATTCTTGTAAAAATTGTTATTGTACTCTTGTAAGAATTGTTATTGGACTCTTGTAAAGAGTATAATCGGGGAAAATCTAGTAAATAATGAAAAAAGGAAACTTGACGTAATTCACGATCGTCTTGAAACCAATTACCATAAATTTCGTGTTAAAACTCGGGTCATCAACCCCGTGCAGTCGACGTTCAAAGATAAGCCCGTTCTTTCGGCCCCTTCTTTCACTTCCGCGGGGAAATATTGTTTCGCGTTCATAGGGTGAACGCCAACAATACGTTTCGCCTAAATAATTCATGAGCATATTAGGCGATCCTGCCGGATTTAGATTTTCATGGCTCCATTCGAATTTCCAAGACGCTATCAAGATCTTTTGAGATACGACGGTATAAACCTACTTTCTTGAAAGATTACGTTTGAGTTTTTTCCCTAATTTTTTTTTTATTATTTTTTTAAATTTCAAAGATAGTACATATTAAAGTTAAGATTGATTTGGTCAATTTTAAACAACTCGATCGGATATAAAACCGTTTCAATCGAGATTGCAAATCCCGTCCGTGACAAAGAGTCGGTCCATCGTCTTGGCGAGAGTTTATGAGATCTCGTTCTCGTCCGATGCTGAAAGTGGAACGCGCTGGGAAGTTTTTGAAGGAGAGATTGGGTCGAGTCGGTTGACCGAGGACACCTAAATTTAAATAGAACACCCTCCCCCCGAACCCGGAAAAACTTACAGTCGTTTTAGATGGGGATTGCTTGAAAAGGCGTTCGGAGATATCCTTGTTAATTTATTATCTGCCAGGATTCTAAAACAGAAAGAGAATAAAATTTTAATTAATTAATACTGAATTAATATTAAATTAATATTAAATAAAATTATATAAAGAAAGCTTTAATCGATATGTAAATTAAGTTAGGTTAGAATTTCTCTTCTCAGAAAAAAACTAAAAATCGTAGAAAAATTTCTTTTGGTAGAAATAAAGATTAAATATTAATCTAAATCGTTATAAAATTTCAAGTCTCAAAAACAATTAGTTTTTTAAATATGAATTTTTAAAAATTATCATTTTTTTAATCTACTTGTAAATTAAGTTAGATTAGGATTTCTTACCTATGGAAAAAACTAAAAGTGGTAGAAAATTTATTTTTGGTAAAAATAAAGATTAAATATTAATCTAAATCCTGATAATATTTCAACTCTCAAGAAAAAAATTTTTTTTTGACTTATGAATTTTTAAAAAATGACAAATTTTAATCGACATTAGGTTACTTTTTCTCTTCTGGGGGAAAAACTAAAAATCGTAGAAAAATTTCCTTTGGTGGAAATAAAGATTAAATATTAATCTAAACCCGTATAAAATTTCAAGTCTCAATAACAATTAGTTTTTTAAATATAAATTTTTAAAAATTATCATTTTTTTAATCTACTTGTAAATTAAGTTAGGTTAGGATTTCTTACCTATGGAAAAGACTAAAAGTTGTAGAAAATTTATTTTTGGTTAAAATAAAGATTAAATATAAATCGAAATCCTGGTAAAATTTCAACTCTTAAGAAAAATTAGTTTCTGACTTATGAATTTTTAAAAAATTGACAAATTTTAATAGACATTAGGTTACATTTTCTTTCCTGAGAGAAAAACCAAAAATTGTAGGAAAATTTCGTTTGGTAGAAATAAAGATTAAATATTAATCTAAATCCATATAAAATTTCAAGTCTCAATTACAATTAGTTTTTTAGATATGAATTTTTAAAAATTAATATTTTTTTAATCGATATGTAAATTATGTTAGGTTAGGTTTTCTTACCTATGGAAAAAACTAAAAGTCGTAGAAAATTTCTTTTTGCTAAAAATAAAGATTAAATATTAATCTAAATCCTGATAATATTTCAACTCTCAAGAAAAATTAGTTTTTGACTTATGAATTTTTTAAAAATTGACAAATTTTAATGGACATTAGGTTACTCTTTCTCTTCTGAGAGAAAAACTAAAAATCGTAGAAAAATTTCCTTTGGTGGAAATAAAGATTAAATATTAATCTAAATCCATATAAAATTTTAAGTCTCAATAACAATTAGTTTTTTAGATATGAATTTTAAAAATTAACATTTTTTTAACCGACTTGTAAATTAAGTTAGGTTAGAATTTCTCTTCTCAGAAAAAAACTAAAAATCGTAGAAAAATTTCTTTTGGTAGAAATAAAGATTAAATATTAATCTAAACCCTTATAAAATTTCAAGTATCAAAAACAATTAGTTTTTTAAATATGAATTTTTTAAAATTAACATTTTTTTAATCGACATGTAAATTAAGTTAGGTTAGAATTTCTCCTCCACAGAAAAAACTAAAAATCCCATGAAATTAAATTTTACCATAGTTAAACACAAATCATTTTTCTATATTTTAACAAAATTTTAAATCCCAACTACAAACACTTTAGGAAAAATTAATGTTCAAAATTAATTTCATAAAATCCTCAAAATTTTATCTCATTTCTTCACTATTATTTCCATTATTTTGATAAAATTGAATAATAACCGTGCAATTTTAATTAATTACTAATTTGCAGAAACATTTATCGAATTATTCACGGTAGTCGCTAATAAATCGAGCACACAACAAATTAATCCGATTACAA
The DNA here is from genome assembly GCA_036711955.1 of Digitonthophagus gazella. NCBI lineage: Eukaryota > Metazoa > Arthropoda > Insecta > Coleoptera > Scarabaeidae > Digitonthophagus > Digitonthophagus gazella. The sequence continues at coordinate 2,512,132 of JASCIT010000002.1, read as the reverse complement.
GCCTACAAACTCACTCAACCTACAAAATACCAAATTTCAGCAAACAGATAAATTTATAAATTACAAACTACACGCTTCATTAGCTAGATAAATAAAATACGCAGTGTTAAATCTTGCGGAACGATGCGAATCGATGGAATTTAAGCTTGTTGATTTTGCAAATGAGACAAACAACCCGACAAAAAAGGACCTTTCTAGTCGGGTATAAATATTTATCAATGAGGCAATAAATTGAATTGGGATAATGTCCCATTGAAGATGTGTCTTCAAGAAGGAAAAGCTAACGTAAAAGTTAATATAAAAGCTAACATAAAAACTAACATAAAAACTAACATAAAAACTAACATAAAAACTAACATTAAAACTAACATTTAAGCTAACCCAAACGAATTGTCAATTTTTAAATTTTAACATTAAATAATTTAAAAACTAACGTAGATACGGAAAAAGTTTTCAGATAAAAGTTGTAAATTGTTTAATTATAAACATTTTTTGTTATAAAAATTTTTTTGATATTCTTATTATTAATTGAGTTATAACAGAGAATTTAAATTTTTGACGTAAACTGTCAAATTTTCAACTTTAACCTCAAATTATAATATATTAAAGTAGTAAACGAGCAGCGCCCCTTTAAAAGAGGGCGCCGCAGGCGCCTCGCTCTTTTCTTAATAGTTTTTTTGGAAAGAGTTTTCCGGGCGAACAAACGGTTTTACGCGATTCCGCCGGCCATTATCTTCACCTCCTCCGACGATTTTGGGGGGTCCGATGGCGATTTCGGAAAAACGGCCTCGAAAATCAATTGAAAAAAAAGTGGCCCCAATTGAAACTAAAACGCGATCGTTGGTCGACAGAGATTCGTCTGTCATTTTCGCCAATTTTTGAACGCAATTTTTGCCCAAAAGGCCACCGGCTCCGCGACTCTGCTTCCGGTTAGCCACCTGAACGGCTTTACACCGCAACTTTACATACGAATCGGGGCTCCTTTGGACCCGAAACGGTCGATTTTAGTCCTAAACGAAGTCCCCGTTTTCTGTCATTTTCGATTTGGGCCGATAAAACAGTTGGCTCGATTTTCATAAACGTTTTTCTAACCACGCTAATGTCAAATGAAATGTCAAAACGATCGGTTTATTAATAATAATCAAACATTTAATTTATTCAGAGCAAAAATTCGCTTAAATCATGCCAAGAATAACTCGAAATAGTATCTAGGAAACATTTTTAACCGCCATCGCACGTTTTGAGTTGTAAGTATTTGCAAAATCAATTTGACTTTTTTATCCAAATTTTAGGATGCGTCAAACGGTTTCTTATCTCACAAATCCGTAAAAAAAAGCTCTAAACTCAGACCATTTATTTAATTGTTATTCCTGCATTTTGACTGTTCAAGTTGGTGCACCTGTTGTTATAAATTGTAACTCTATGCAGGCAGTTTGGAGTGTATTAAAACGTGTGGAGGCCGTAATTCGAATTAGTTGATGATTTTTTTTTCAAATAACGTCACCTTTTAGATTTTTTCGTCTCCATAACTCCAAATTTAATGAAAGACCTTTCAAAAGGACCCTCGAAATTCCTTGGGTTTTAGCAACCATACTTTTAAAGCAATAACTTTCAAATTTATTGTGAATTGTCCCAGAGTCTTTGGCAGATCACTATGGAAGGATATAATGTTCCGTCCAAAAACATTTTTACAAAAAAGGTTTTGGGCTCTAAGTAATTTTTACAACTTACCAAAACAGTCCTATTCAATCGACTGTTCAACAATTAGGATATGAACTGGCGATCGAAGTCGTGCGATTTAATCCCTTTAGATCATTTTTTTGGAGGATATGTTAAATAGCAAATCTATGTGAATACAAAACAAACAATTAAACTTCTCAAGGTCAACATAATGAATGCCGTCCAGCAATTTCAATCAGTTTTACGCGACCAAGTGATTAAAAATTGAACCTCTTCATTGCATGCCACCTAGCACAACCGCGGGAGACACTTGAAGGATTTGCAAAATCATTCTTAATGCCATAAAATATTCTTTCACACTGAAAAAGAAATGAGTGGATACCTCACAAGGAATTTATTTTATTTACTTTTAGAAACAGAGCGCCTTTATTGGAAGATTCTATAGTTAGCTATCTTCACGAATTTCTATATTATCTCTTTGAAATTTACAAGGTTTTACAAGATCTAAAAACTGTGGTTTTGTAGAAAAAAGAAGTTGAAAACTTGAAATGATATTTCGGCAGATTCTTTTTGCTTATAGCTTTCATATATTACAGTAATTAGTACTTAGCAGAATATTTCTCATAAAATAATATAAGGCTAACTGTTTGAGGCAAATTTCTATCTGAAATCACAACCGTCTTAATGGCTCCAAAATATATCGAACGTACTTAAAGAGTTAAAGATTTTTCATCTATGAATTCCCAGAAACACTGAAAAGAAACTGATAAGATACTTATTGTTAGTCAATTTATGAATCCGAATATATTTTGTAATTAAAGTTAATGAATGGATAGGTCTACCACAAAAGTTAGAAACATGGATAATCGAAATTTGAATCAACGAATCGCTAAGGGTTTAGGAAAAGCTTGCACGTCATTAGCAGATTTAAATTAACTGCGTACGAGCCATTTACAAGACGATACTGTACACGGTAGTAATTTTTACCTATTCAGAATATCCTTACACTCAAATGAGGGTTACGCTAGTAAATCAAAAATTAAGTTAAATAGCAAAAAAGTTTTCAAATAAAAATTGTAAACTGTGTATTTATAAATATTTTTTGTTATAAAATTTTTTTGAAATTTTAATTATTAATTGAGTTATAACCTAAAATGTTAATTTTTGACGTAAAATGTCAAATTTTCAACTTTAACCTCAAATAAATCAAAAATTAATTTAAATAGAAAAAAAGTTTTCAAATAAAAGTTGTAAACTATTTAATTATAAACAATTTTTATTATAAATAATTTTTTGATATTCTTATTAATAATTGAGTTATAACCTAAAATGTAAATTTTTCACATAAAATGTAAAATTTTTAACCTTAACCTCAAATAAATCAAAAATTAAGTTAAATAGAAAAAAAGTTTTCAAACAAAAGTTGTAAATTATTTAATTGTAAACAATTTTTGTCATAAATAATTTTTTTGAAATTCTTATCTTTAAGCGAGTTATAACCTAAAATGTAAATTTTTGACGAAAAATGTCAAATTTTTAACTTTAACCTCAAATAAATCAAAAATTAAGTTAAATAGCAAAAAAGTTTTCAAATAAAAGTTGTAAATTACTTAATTGTAAACAATTCTTATTATAAATAATTTTTTGAAATTCTTATTATTAATTGAGTTATAACCTAAAATGTTAATTTTTGACGTAAAATGTCAAATTTTCAACTTTAACCTCAAATAAATCAAAAACTAAGTTAAATAGAAAAAATATTTTCAAATAAAACTTGTAAACTATTTAATTATCAACCATTTTCATTATAAATATTTTTTTGAAATTTTAATCATTAATTGAACTATAACCTAAAATGTAAATTTTTGACGTAAAATGTCAAATTTTCAACTTTAACTTGAAATAAATCAAAAACTCAGTTAAATTAAAAAGAAATTTTCAAATAAAAATTGTAAATTGTTTATTTATAAACATTTTTTGTTACAAATAATTTTTTGAAATTTTTATTATTAATTGAATTATAACTTAAAATGTAAATTTTTGACGTAAAATGTCAAACTTTCAATTTTAACCTCAAGTAAATCAAAAATTAAGTTCAATAGGAAAAAAGTTTTCAAATAAAAGTTGTAAACTGTTTAATTGTGAACATTTTTTATTATAAATATTTTTTTGAAATTCTTATTACTAATTGAATTATAACCTAAAATGTTAATTTTTGGCGTAAAATGTCAAATTTTCAAATTTAACCTCAAATAAATCAAAAACTAAGTTAATTACGAAAAAAGTTTTTGAATAGAAGTTGTAAATTATTTAATTATAAACATTTTTTATTATAAAATTTTTTTGAAATTCTTGTTTGTAAGTGAGTTATAACCTAAAACGTAAATTTTTGACGTAAAATGTCAAGTTTTCAACTTTAACCTTAAATTAAATTAAAAATTACGTTAAATCAGAAAAAATATTTCAAATAAATATTGTAAATTGTTTAATTTTGAATATTTTTTGTTATAAACTTTTTTTGAAATTCCTATTATTAACTGAGTTATAACCTAAAATGTAAGTTTTTGACACAAAATGTCAAATTTTCAACTTTAGCTTCAAATAAATCAAAAACTAATTTAAATACGAAAAAAGTTTTCAAATAAAAGTTGTAGACTGTTTAATTATAAACAATTCTTCTCACAAATAATTTTTTGAAATTCTTATTTTTAAGTGAGTTATAACCTAAAATGTAAATTTTTGATGTAAAATGTCAAATTTCCAACTTTAACCTCAAACATTTTTAAAACTGAGTAAAATAAAAAATAACTTTTCAAATAAAAATTGTAATTTGTTTAATTATAAATATTTTTTGTTATAAAAATTTTTTGAAATTCTTATTATTAATTCAGTTATAACCTAAAATGTGAAGTTTTGACGTAAAATGTTAAACTTTCAACTTTAACCTTAAATAAATCAAAAACTAAGTTAAATATAAAAAAAGTTTTCAAATAAAAGTTGTAACCTATTTAATTGTCAACATTTTTTATTCTGAAAATTTTTTGAAATTCTTATTTTTAAGTGAGTTATAACTTAAAAAGTCAATTCTTAACGTAAAACGGTATACTTTCAACATCAACCTCAAATAAATCAAAAATTAAGTTAAATAGAAAAAAAGTTTTCAAATAAAAGTTGTAAACTATTTAATTTTGAATAATTTTTGTTATAAAAGTTTTTTGAAATTCTTATTGTTAATTGAGTTATAACCTAAAATGCAAATTTTTGACGTAAAATGTCAAATTTTCAAATTTAACCTCAAATACATCAAAAATTAAGTTAAATAGAAAAAAAGTTTTCAAATAAAAGTTGTAAATTGTTTAATTATGAACAATTTTTGCCATAAATAATTTTTTGACATTCTTATGATTAATTAGGTTATAACCTAAAATGTAAATTTTTGACGTAAAACGTCAAACTTTTAACTTTAACCTCAAATAAATCAAAAACTAAGTTAAATAGGAAAAAATTCTTCAAATAGAAATTGTAAACTATTTAATTATAAACAATTTTTATTATAAATAATTTTTTTTAATTTTAATTATTAATTGAGTTATAACCCAAAAAGTACATTTTTGACGTAAAATGTCAAATTTTTAAATTTAACCTCAAATAAATCAAAAACTAACAAGGAGACCTTACGACTTGCCCCTCACCGATTTTAACGAAAGTGGTACCAATCGATAGATATTAGTACATAGTACAAATGTATAAAATATTAGGGCGCACTACTCAGCGGTTCGCAAGAAAATTGGTGTTAAAGTATGCAATGGGTTTATATGTTAATGATTTGTCATTTCCCCTACAACCCCCCAGTAGCCATAGTGGAAATGTATCGGTTTCCAGATCCATAGTTCGGTGGTTCGAATCTCGAACAATAATTTTTTTATTTTTATTTTGAATACAATATTTCATGTTATTTTAAAAATATTTTAATATTACATCAACATGTTATAAAAATAACTTAGAACATTGTATTAAAAAAGAAAATTAAAATGTATTATTCGAGATTCGAACCACCGAACTATGGATCTGGAAACCGATATATTTCCACTATGGCTATTAGGGGGTTGTAGGGGAAATGACAAATCATTGACATATAAGCCGATTGCATACTTTAACACCAATTTTCTTGCGAACCGCTGAGTAGTGCGCCCTAATATTTTATACATTTGTACTATGTACTAATATCTATCGATTGGTACCACTTTCGTTAAAATCGGTGAGGGGCAAGTCGTAAGGTCTCCTTGTAAGTTAAATAGAAAAAAAAAACTTTTTTGTAATAAATAATTTTTTGAAATTCTTATTATTAATTGAGTTATAACCAAAAATGTAAAATTTGATATAAAATGTCAAACTTTCAAATTTAACCTCAAATAAATCAAAAACTAAGTCAAATACGAAAAAAGTTTTCAAATAAAAGTTGTAAATTGGTTAATTATAGACATTTTTTGTTATAAAATTTTTTGAAATTCTTATTATTAATTGAGTTATAACTTAAAATGTCAATTCTTAACGTAAAACGTCAAACCTTCAACTTTAACCTCAAATAAATCAAAAATTAATTTAAATAGAAAAAAAGTTTTCAAATAAAAGTTGTAAACTATCTAATTATGAAAATTTTTTGTTATAATTTTTTTTTGAAATTCTTATTATTAATTGAGTTATAACCCAAAATGTAAATTTTTGATGTAAATGTAAAATTTTTACCTTTAACCTTAAATAAATCAAAAAATTAAGAAAAATAGAAAAAAAGTTTTCAAATAAAAGTTGTAAATTGGTTAATTATGAACATTTTTTGTTATAAATAATTTTTTGAAATTCTTATTATTAATTGAGTTATTACCTAAAATGTACATTTTTGACGTAAAATATCAAATGTTCAACTTTAACCTGAAATAAATCAAAAATTAAGTTATATAGCAAAATAGTTTTCAAATAAAAGTTGTAAACTGCTTAATTGTAAACAATTCTTATTATAAATAATTATTTGAAATTCTTATTATTAATTGAGTTATAACCTAAAATGTTAATTTTTGACGTAAAATGTAAAATTTTCAACTTTAACCTCAAATAATTCAAAAATTAAGTTAAATAGAAAAAAAGTTTTCAAATAAAAATTGTAAATTATTTAATTATAAACATTTTTTGTTCTAAATTTTTTTTGATATTCTTATTATTAATAGAGTTATAACCAAAAATGTGAATTTTTGATGTAAAATGTCAAATTTTCAACTTTAACCTCAAATAAATCAAAAACTACATTAAATAAGAAAAAAGTTTTCAAATAAAAGTTGTAAACTGTTTAATTATAAACAATTCTTGTCATAAATAATTTTTTGAAATTCTTATTTTTAAGTGAGTTATAACCTAAAATGTTAATGTTTGACGTAAAATGTCAAACTTTCAAATTTAACCTCAAATAAATCAAAAAGTAAGTTAAATAGAAAAAAAGTTTTCAAATAAAAGTTGTAAACTATTTAATTATTAACATTTTTTGTTTTCAAATTTTTTTGATATTCTTATTATTAATAGAGTTATAACCAAAAATGTGAATTTTTGATGTAAAATGTCAAATTTTCAACTTTAACCTTAAATAAATCAAAAACTAAGTGAAATAGAAAAAAAGTTTTCAAATAAAAGTTGTAAATTATTTAATTATAAACAATTTTTGTCATACATAATTTTTTGAGATTTTTATTACTAATTGAGTTATAACCTAAAATGTTTAAAAACGTCACTTAAAAACATTTACTTACATTCTCTCTTCTGAGAGAAAAACTAATACTGGTGGAAAATTCATCTTTGGTAAAAATAAAGACTAAGTTTTAATCTAAAACCAAATAAAATTTCAAGTCTCAACAACACTTTGTTTGTTAGATATGAATTTTTAAAAATTGACTTATTTTATTGGCGATTTACGACGATCAACTTGTATAAAAAAAAATAAAATTTTATAAATAAAATCTTATTAGAATTAAATCCATACTTACAATTCTTGTAGTTGTCGAAATTTGTATAAACTTTTATCGTGAAGTTCAGTCAAATTGTTGCTGGTTAAATCTCTGTAACAAACAAAAAAAAAATAAGTAAATAAATAAAACACTAAATAACAGTTAGAGAACTAAAAGTTTTTTTTTAAAGAGTAAAGTTTTAATAAAAACTGAGCACCAATTGTCTCTTGTATACTCTTACGTAGTAGCACTTATTCCAAGTGGAAAGCTACGATGCTCGTAAAGCTTTACAAAGCTCGACTCGCATCGCGACTATCAAGGGGATAGACCGAGATTTCCGGCAGCTATAAAACGATATTTTTAAGTAGAAACTGTTGAATTACGAGTTCTACTCAAGTAGGGTAAATAATGTGAGATTTAGAAAGTGTGGTTAAATTATTTAAAAAAAGATTATTATTAAAAAAGATTATTATTAAAAAAGACTATTATTAAAAAAGATTATTATTAAAAAAGATTATTATTAAAAACGACTATTATTAAAAAAGTTTATTATAAAAAGACTAATATTAAAAAATTAAAAGACTGGACAAAAAAAATTTTTTTTTTTTCAAACCAACGATAGTCAAAAAGATGAAATATTCAGACGTGGAATATATTTCACTCTCGTCTGGGTTATTTCACAACTCGAGAATTTTTTTTTGTTACTTTGTATCCGTTGATTTATGCTTTATACGCGACATGTTGGTGAAAATTTAAATGAATCGAGCAAATTGTGAAAAATTTAGAAGTTAAACGGTTTAACTTGTAAAATTGTCGAGGTTTAAAGGGTGATAAATTTAAAATGTTTCAATATCTACTGAGATGTAAAAACGAAGTGATACTAAAAAGATTTTTATGATTTACAATATACCTAGTATACATAAGAATAAAAAGGGTTCATATTTTTTCAAATTCCAACTTTAAAAAATCGCCCAGAGTTTATTTATAAAGATAAAGAAATTATTTTTGCGTCAAATTAGTACTTAAAGATTCTATTTTTAGTTATAATACTCGGATTTGTTCTAATTATTATCAAAAAATTAAAAAAAATTTTTGAAAAGATTGATGCATTTTGACTTAACCTCAAAATTTTTCACCAAGTTTAAAAAATCACCCAGACTTTATTTATAGGAATTAAAAAATGATTTTTATGTTAGATTAAAGCTTAAAGATTCTATTTTTAATTATAATAGTCGGATTTATTCTAATTATTATCAAAAAATTAAAAATTTTTTTTGAAAGGATCGATGTTTTTTGACTTAACCTTAAAATTTTTCATCAACTTTAGAAAATCACCCAGACTTTATTTATAGGAATTAAGTAATGATTTTTACATTAGATTAAAGCTTAAAGATTCTATTTTTAATTATAACAGTCGGATTTATTCTAATTATTACCAAAAAATTAAAAAAAAAATTTTTGAAGATCGATGTTTTTTGACTTAACCTCAAAATTTTTCACCAAATTTAAAAAATCACCCAGACTTTATTTATAGGAATTAAAAAATGATTTTTATGTTAGATTAAAGCTTAAAGATTCTATTTTTAATTACAACAGTCGGATTTATTCTAATTATTACCAAAAAATTTAAAATTTTTTTTGAAAAGATTGATGCATTTTGACTTAACCTCAAATTTTTGTATTAACTTTAAAAAATCACCCAGACTTTATTTATTAAGATTAAGAAATGATTTTTATGTTAGATTAAAGCTTAAAGATTCTACTTTTAATTATAATAGTCGGATTTATTCTAATTATTACCAAAAAATTAAAAAGAATTTTTTAAGAAATTGATGCATTTTGACTTAACCTCAAATTTTTGTATTAACTTTAAAAAATCACCCAGACTTTATTTATTAAGATTAAAAAATGATTTTTATGTTAGACTAAAGCTTAAAGATTCTATTTTTAATTATAATAGTCGGATTTATTCTAATTATTATCAAAAAATTAAAAAAAAAATTTTTAAAGATCGATGCATTTTGACTTTACTTCAAATTTTTGTATTAACTTTAAAAAATCACCCAGACTTTATTTATTAAGATTAAGAAATGATTTTTATGTTAGATTAAAGCTTAAAGATTCTATTTTTAATTATAACAGTCGGATTTATTCTAATTGTTATCAAAAAATTAAAAAAAATTTTTGAAAAGATTGATGCATTTTTACTTAACTTCAAATTTTTTTCACTAATTTTAAAAAATCACCCAGGCTTTATTTTTGGGAATTAAGAAATTACTTTTACATTAGATTAAAGCTTAAAGATTCTATTTTTAATTATAACAGTCGGATTTATTCTAATTATTACCAAAAAATAAAAAAAAAATTTTTAAAGGTCGATGTTTTTTGACTTAACCTCAAAATTTTTCACCAAATTTAAAAAATCACCCAGACTTTATTTATAGGAATTAAAAAATGATTTTTACATTAGATTAAAACTTAAAAATTCTATTTTGAATTCTAGTAGTCGGATTTATTCTAATTATTACCAAAAAATTAAAAAAAAAATTTTTAAAGATCGATGTTTTTTGACGTAACCTCAAAATTTTTCACCAAATTTAAAAAATCACCCAGGCTTTATTTATAGGAATTAAAAAATGATTTTTACATTAAATTAAAGTTTAAAGATTCTATTTTTAATTATAACAGTCGGATTTATTCTAATTATTATCAAAAAATTAAAAAAAAATTTTGAAGAGATTGATGCATCTTGACTTAACCTCAAAATTTTTCACCAATTTTAAAAAATCACCCAGGCTTTATTTATAGGAATTAAAAAATGATTTTTACATTAGATTAAAGCTTAAAGATTCTATTTTTAATTATAATAGTCGGATTTATTCTAATTATTACCAAAAAATTAAAAAAAAAATTTTAAAGATCGATGTTTTTTGACTTAACCTCAAAATTTTTCACCAAATTTAAAAAATCACCCAGACTTTATTTATAGGAATTAAAAAATGATTTTTACATTAGATTAAAGCTTAAAGATTCTATTTTTAATTATAACAGTCGGATTTATTCTAATTATTATCAAAAAATTAAAAAAAATTTTTTTAAAGATCGATGCATTTTGACTTAACCTCAATTTTTTTCACTAATTTTAAAAAATCACCCAGACTTTATTTATAGGAATTAAAAAATGATTTTTACATTAGATTAAAACTTAAAGCTTCTATTTTTAATTATAACAGTTGGATTTATTCTAATTATTATCAAAAAATTAAAAAAAATTTTTGAAAAGATCGATGTTTTTTTGACTTAACCTCAAATTTTTTCACCAACTTTAAAAAATCACCCAGACTTTATTTATAGGAATTAAAAAATGATTTTTACATTAGATTAAAGCTTAAAGATTCTATTTTTAATTCTAATAGTCGGATATATTCTGATTATTATCAAAAAATTAAAAAAAATTTTTGAAGAGATTGATGCATTTTGACTTAAACCCAAATTTTTTCACCAACTTTAAAACATCACCCAGACTTTATTTATAGGAATTAAAAAATGATTTTTATGTTAGACTAAAGCTTAAAGATTCTATTTTTAATTATAACGGTCGGATTTATTCTAATTATAATCAAAAAATTAAAAAAAATTTTTGAAAAGATCGATGCATTTTAACTTAACCTCAAAATTTTTCACCAACTTTAAAAAATCACCCAGACTTTATTTATAGGAATTAAAAAATGAATTTTACATTAAATTAAAGCTTAAAGATTCTATTTTTTATAATAATCATCAAATATACTCTATTTATTACCAAAAAATTTAAAAAAATTATTAAAAAATGTCGAAATCTTTTTATTCGTATATCCTTCATTTCTTATTGTTTTGAAATAAAACTTATGACACAAATGGATCCAAAAAATGATTCCTTAGAACTGACCGGTACCAAATATGGTACAAAAAGATCAACCTCCTGCGGCCGAACATGTGCCGCTGAGTCATCGTGGTTGAGTAGGTTTTAAAGTCATCCGAAGACCGCGGTGTTAATAACAATGATGCAACAACGGCAAAGAGGAATAATTCATCACGCGAAATCCGTTTTTGGCTTTCCAAAAACCGTTGTTCGGCCCTTAAGCTGGTTTAAAAAGATAATCCTTATGCATCTTTCAAGTACAGAACGAACAGAGAAACAGAGAGAAGAGAGACTGAATTAATTTATAAAATAAATCTTCGTCTTCGCGTTTGTATCGGGATTTCAGTTAATGATAAAGCATTTTAACGAGGATTCCGACGTAGATCCACCGTACTAATTGCCGCAATTACACGGAGATTGCAGCCGGTTGCTTTATATTAGATAACATCGCTAAACAGGAATGAGGAATTCCCCGGCTTTGAGAACGTGTTTGAACAGGATAATTGGATCGTTACTTGAAATTATCACAATCTTTAAAACTAACTTTATTAACACCTATCA